>OY756252.1:18529866-19729866 GCA_963576845.1 Megachile leachella | reverse complement strand
CCGTGTGCGCATGCGCAGTAGTGAGCCCGAGCGCGCATCCGCAGTAGTGAGTCTGAGTGCGCATGCGCAGTAGTGAGCCCGCGTGCGCATGCGTAGTAGTGAGCTCGAGTGCGCATGCGCAGTAGTGACCCCAAGTGCGCATGAGCAGTAGTGAGTCCGAGTGCGCATGAGCAGTAGTGACCCGGAGTGCGCATGCACAGTAGTGAGCCCGATTGCGCATCCGAAGTAGTGAGTCCGTGTGCGCATGTGCAGGACTGAGCCGGAGTGCGCATGCGCAGTAGTGACCCCGAGTGCGCATGCGCAGTAGTGACCCCGAGCGCGCATGCGCAGTAGTGAGCCCGTGTGCGCATGCGCAGTAGTGAGCCCGAGCGCGCATCCGCAGTAGTGAGCCCGAGTGCGCATGCGCAGTAGTGACCCCGAGTGCGCATGAGCAGTAGTGAGTCCGAGTGCGCATGAGCAGTAGTGACCCGGAGTGCGCATGCGCAGTAGTGAGCCCGATTACGCATCCGAAGTAGTGAGTCCGTGTGCGCATGTGCAGGACTGAGCCGGAGTGCGCATGCGCAGTAGTGACCCCGAGTGCGCATGCGCAGTAGTGACCCCGAGCGCGCATGCGCAGTAGTGAGTCCGTGTGCGCATGTGCAGGCCAGAGCCGGACTGCGCATGCGCAGTACTGGGCTCGTGCGCGCATGCGCAGTAGTGAGCCCGTGTGCGCATGCGCAGTAGTGAGCCCGAGCCCGCATAAGCAGTAGTGAGTCCGAGTGCGCATGCACAGTAGAGAGCCCGATTGTGCATCCGCAGTAGTGAGTCCGAGTGCGCATGAGCAGTAGTGAGCCGGAGGGCGCATGCGCAGTAGTGACCCCGAGTGCGCATGCGCACTAGTGACCCCGAGCCCGCATTCGCAGTAGTGAGCCCGTGTGCCCATGAGTAGTAGTGAGCCCGTGTACGCATGCGCAGTCTTGAGCCCGTGTGCTTATGCGCAGTAGTAAGCCCGCGTGCGCATGCGTAGTAGTGAGCTCGAGTGCGCATGTGCAGGTCTGAGCCGGAGTTCGCATGCGCAGTAGTGAGTCCGAGTGCGCATGAGCAGTAGTGGGCTCGTGCGCGCATGCGCAGTAGTGAGCCCATGTGCGCATGCGCAGTAGTGAGCCCGAGCGCGCATCCGCAGCAATGAGTCCGAGTGCGCATGTGCGGGTCTGAGCCGGAGTGCGCATGCGCAGTAGCGAGCCCGTGTGCGCATGCGCAGTAGTGAGCCCGAGTGCGCATGCGCAGTAGTGAGCCCGATTGCGCATCCGCAGTAGTGAGTCCGTGTGCGCATGTGCAGGTCTGAGCCGCAGTGCGCATGCGCAGTAGTGAGCCCGATTGTGCATCCGCAGTAGTGAGTCCGAGTGCGCATGAGCAGAAGTGAGCCGGAGTGCGCATGCGCAGTAGTGACCCCGAGTGCGCATGCGCAGAAGTAAGCCCGTGTGTGCATGCGCAGTAGTGAGCCCGAGTGCGCATGCGCAGTAGTGAGCCCGATTGCGCATCCGCAGTAGTGAGTCCGTGTGCGCATGTGGAGGTCTGAGCCTGAGTGCGCATGCGCAGTAGTGAGCCCGAGCGCGCATCCGCAGTAATGAGTTCGAGTGCGCATACGCAGTTGCGACCCCGAGTGTGCATGCACAGTGTCAGCCCGTGAGCGAATGCGCAGTAGTGAGTCCGTGTGCGCATGTGCAGGTCTGAGCCGGAGTTCGCATGCGCAGTAGAACGCCCGTGTGCATATGCGCAGAAGTGAGCTCGAATGCGCATGTGCAGGTCTGAGCCGGACTGCGCATGCGCAGTAGTGAGCCCGTGTGCGCATGCGCAGAAGTGAGCCCGTGTGTGCATGCGCAGTAGTGAGTCCGATTTCGTATGCGCAGTAGTGAGCCCGAGCGCGCATACGCAGTAGTGAGCCCGTGTGCGCATGCGCAGTAGTGAGCCCGAGCGCGCATCCGCAGTAGTGAGCCCGATTGTGCATCCGCAGTAGTGAGTCCGAGTACGCATGAGCAGTAGTGAGCCAGAGGGCGCATGCGCAGTAGTGACCCCGAGTGCGCATGCGCACTAGTGACCCCGAGCCCGCATGCGCAGTAGTGAGCCCGATTGTGCATCCGCAGTAATGAGTCTGAGTGCGCATGAGCAGTAGTGAGCCCGCGTGCGCATGCGTAGTAGTGACCTCGAGTGCGCATGCGCAGTAGTGATCCCGAGTGCGCATGAGCAGTAGTGAGTCCGAGTGCGCATGAGCAGTAGTGACCCGGAGTGCGCATGCGCAGTAGTTAGCCCGATTACGCATCCGAAGTAGTGAGTCCGTGTGCGCATGTGCAGGACTGAGCCGGAGTGCGCATGCGCAGTAGTGACCCCGAGTGCGCATGCGCAGTAGTGACCCCGAGCGCGCATGCGCAGTAGTGAGCCCGTGTGCGCATGCGCAGTAGTGAGTCCGAGTGCGCATGAGCAGTAATGAGCCGGAGGGCGCATGCGCAGTAGTGACCCCGAGTGCGCATGCGCACTAGTGACCCCGAGCCCGCATTCGCAGTAGTAAGCCCGTGTGCCCATGAGTAGTAGTGAGCCCGTGTACGCATGCGCAGTCTTGAGCCCGTGTGCTTATGCGCAGTAGTAAGCCCGCGTGCGCATGCGTAGTAGTGAGCTCGAGTGCGCATGTGCAGGTCTGAGCCGGAGTTCGCATGCGCAGTAGTGAGTCCGAGTGCGCATGAGCAGTAGTGGGTCCGAGTGCGCATGCGCAGTAGAACGCCCGTGTGCATATGCGCAGAAGTGAGCTCGAATGCGCATGTGCAGCTCTGAGCCGGACTGCGCATGCGCACTAGTGGGCTCGTGCGCGCATGCGCAGTAGTGAGCCCATGTGCGCATGCGCAGTAGTGAGCCCGAGCGCGCATCCGCAGCAGTGAGTCCGAGTGCGCATGTGCGGGTCTGAGCCGGAGTGCGCATGCGCAGTAGCGAGCCCGTGTGCGCATGCGCAGTAGTGAGCCCGAGTGCGCATGCGCAGTAGTGAGCCCGATTGCGCATCCGCAGTAGTGAGTCCGTGTGCGCATGTGCAGGTCTGAGCCGCAGTGCGCATGCGCAGTAGTGAGCCCGATTGTGCATCCGCAGTAGTGAGTCCGAGTGCGCATGAGCAGAAGTTAGCCGGAGTGCGCATGCGCAGTAGTGACCCCGAGTGCGCATGCGCAGAAGTGAGCCCGTGTGTGCATGCGCAGTAGTGAGCCCGATTGTGCATCTGCAGTAGTGAGTCCGAGTGCGCATGAGCAGAAGTGAGCCGGAGTGCGCATGCGCAGTAGTGACCCCGAGTGCGCATGCGCAGAAGTGAGCCCGTGTGTGCATGCGCAGTAGTGAGCCCGAGTGCGCATGCGCAGTAGTGAGCCCGAATGCGCATCCGCAGTAGTCAGTCCGTGTGCGCATGTGCAGGTCTGAGCCTGAGTGCGCATGCGCAGTAGTGAGCCCGAGCGCGCATCCGCAGTAGTGAGTTCGAGTGCGCATACTCAGTTGCGACCCCGAGTGTGCATGCACAGTGTCAGCCCGTGAGCGAACGCGCAGTAGTGAGTCCGTGTGCGCATGTGCATGTCTGAGCCGCAGTGCGCATGCGCAGTAGTGAGCCCGTGTGTGCATGCGCAGTAGTGAGCCCGAGTGCGCATGCGCAGTAGTGAGCCCGATTGCGCATCCGCAGTAGTGAGTCCGTGTGCTCATGCGCAATAGTGAGCCCGCGTGCGCATGCATAGTAGTGAGCTCGAGTGCGCATGTGCAGGACTTAGCCGGAGTTCGCATGCGCAGTAGTGAGTCCGAGTGCGCATGCGCAGTAGTGAGCCCGTGTGCGCATGCGCAGTAGTGAGCCCGTGTGTTCATGCGCAATAGTGAGCCCGTGTACGCATGCGCAGTAGTGAGCCCGTGTGCTCATGCGCAGAAGTGAGCTCGAATGCGCATGTGCAAGTCTGAGCCGGACTGCGCATGCGCAGTAGTGAGCCCGTGTGCGCATGAGCAGTAGTGAGCCCGTGTGCGCATGCGCAGTAGTGAGCCCGAGCGCGCATCCGCAGTAGTGAGCCCCAGCGCGCATGCGCAGTAGTGAGCCCGATTGCGCATTCGCAGTGGTGACCCCGAGCGCGCATGTGCAGTAGTGAGCCCGATTGCGCATCCGCAGCAGTGAGTCCGAGTGCGCATGTGCATGACCGAGCCGGAGTGCGCATGCGCAGTAGTGACCCCGAGCGCGCATGCGCAGTAGTGAGCCCGTGTGCGCATGCGCAGTAGTGAGCCCGAGCGCGCATACGCAGTAGTGAGCCCGTGTGCGCATGCGCAGTAGTGAGCCCGAGCGCGCATCCGCAGTAGTGAGCCCGATTGTGCATCCGCAGTAGTGAGTCCGAGTACGCATGAGCAGTAGTGAGCCAGAGGGCGGATGCGCAGTAGTGACCCCGAGCCCGCATGCGCAGTAGTGAGCCCGATTGTGCATCCGCAGTAATGAGTCTGAGTGCGCATGAGCAGTAGTGAGCCCGCGTGCGCATGCGTAGTAGTGAGCTCGAGTGCGCATGCGCAGTAGTGACCCCGAGTGCGCATGAGCAGTAGTGAGTCCGAGTGCGCATGAGCAGTAGTGACCCGGAGTGCGCATGCGCAGTAGTTAGCCCGATTACGCATCCGAAGTAGTGAGTCCGTGTGCGCATGTGCAGGACTGAGCCGGAGTGCGCATGCGCAGTAGTGACCCCGAGTGCGCATGCGCAGTAGTGACCCCGAGCGCGCATGCGCAGTAGTGAGCCCGTGTGCGCATGCGCAGTAGTGAGTCCGAGTGCGCATGAGCAGTAGTGAGCCGGAGGGCGCATGCGCAGTAGTGACCCCGAGTGCGCATGCGCACTAGTGACCCCGAGCCCGCATTCGCAGTAGTAAGCCCGTGTGCCCATGAGTAGTAGTGAGCCCGTGTACGCATGCGCAGTCTTGAGCCCGTGTGCTTATGCGCAGTAGTAAGCCCGCGTGCGCATGCGTAGTAGTGAGCTCGAGTGCGCATGTGCAGGTCTGAGCCGGAGTTCGCATGCGCAGTAGTGAGTCCGAGTGCGCATGAGCAGTAGTGGGTCCGAGTGCGCATGCGCAGTGGAACGCCCGTGTGCATATGCGCAGAAGTGAGCTCGAATGCGCATGTGCAGCTCTGAGCCGGACTGCGCATGCGCAGTAGTGGGCTCGTGCGCGCATGCGCAGTAGTGAGCCCATGTGCGCATGCGCAGTAGTGAGCCCGAGCGCGCATCCGCAGCAGTGAGTCCGAGTGCGCATGTGCGGGTCTGAGCCGGAGTGCGCATGCGCAGTAGCGAGCCCGTGTGCGCATGCGCAGTAGTGAGCCCGAGTGCGCATGCGCAGTAGTGAGCCCGATTGCGCATCCGCAGTAGTGAGTCCGTGTGCGCATGTGCAGGTCTGAGCCGCAGTGCGCATGCGCAGTAGTGAGCCCGATTGTGCATCCGCAGTAGTGAGTCCGAGTGCGCATGAGCAGAAGTGAGCCGGAGTGCGCATGCGCAGTAGTGACCCCGAGTGCGCATGCGCAGAAGTGAGCCCGTGTGTGCATGCGCAGTAGTGAGCCCGAGTGCGCATGCGCAGTAGTGAGCCCGATTGCGCATCCGCAGTAGTGAGTCCGTGTGCGCATGTGCAGGTCTGAGCCTGAGTGCGCATGCGCAGTAGTGAGCCCGAGCGCGCATCCGCAGTAGTGAGTTCGAGTGCGCATACGCAGTTGCGACCCCGAGTGTGCATGCACAGTGTCAGCCCGTGAGCGAATGCGCAGTAGTGAGTCCGTGTGCGCATGTGCATGTCTGAGCCGCAGTGCGCATGCGCAGTAGTGAGCCCGTGTGTGCATGCGCAGTAGTGAGCCCGAGTGCGCATGCGCAGTAGTGAGCCCGATTGCGCATCCGCAGTAGTAAGTCCGTGTGCGCATGTGCAGGTCTGAGCCGGAGTGCGCATGCGCAGTAGTGAGCCCGATTGTGCATCCGCAGTAGTGAGTCCGAGTACGCATGAACAGTAGTGAGGCGGAGTGCGCATGCGCAGTAGTGATCCCGCGTGCGCATGTGCAGTAGCGACCCCGAGCGCGTATGCGCAGTAGCGACCCCGAGCACGTATGCGCAGTAGTGGGCCCGAGTGCGCATGTGCAGGCCTGACCTGAGTGCGCACGCGCAGCAGTGAGCCCCAGCGCGCATGCGCAGTAGTGAGCCCGATTGCGCATTCGCAGTGGCGACACCGAGCGCGCATGCGCAGTAGTGGGCCCGATTGCGCATCCGCAGCAGTGAGTCCGAGTGCGCATACGCAGTTGCGACCCCGAGTGTGCATGCGCAGTGTCAGCCCGTGAGCGAATGCGCAGTAGTGAGTCCGTGTGCGCATGTGCAGGTCCGAGCCGCAGTGCGCATGCGCAGTAGTGAGCCCGATTGTGCATCCGCAGTAGTGAGTCCGAGTGCGCATGAGCAGAAGTGAGCCGGAGTGCGCATGCGCAGTAGTGACCCCGAGTGCGCATGCGCAGAAGTGAGCCCGTGTGTGCATGCGCAGTAGTCAGCCCGAGTGCGCATGCGCAGTAGTGAGCCCGATTGCGCATCCGCTGTAGTGAGTCCGTGTGCACATGCGCAGGTCTGAGCCGGAGTGCGCATGCGCAGTAGTGAGCCCGATTGTGCATCCGCCGTAGTGAGTCCGAGTGCGCATGAGCAGTAGTGAGCCGGATGGCGCATGCGCAGTAGTGACCCCGAGTGCGCATGCGCACTAGTGACCCCGAGCCCGCATGCGCAGTAGTGAGCCCGTGTGCGCATGCGCAGTAGTGAGCCCGTGTGCTCATGCGCAGTAGTGAGCCCGCGTGCGCATGCGTAGAAGTGAGCTCGAGTGCGCATGTGCAGTTGTGAGACGGAGTGCGCATTCGCAGTAGTGGGCTCGTGCGCGCATGCGCAGAAGTGAGCCCGTGTGCGCATGCGCAGTAGTGAGCCCGAGCGCGCATCCGCAGTAGTGAGTCTGAGTGCGCATGCGCAGTAGCGACCCCGAATGCACATGAGCAGTAGTGACTCCGAATGCGCATGAGCAGCTGTGACCCCGAGTGCGCATGCACAGTAGTGAGCCCGATTGCGCATCCGTAGTAGTGAGTCCGTGTGCGCATGTGCAGGTGTAAGCCGGAGTGCGCATGCGCAGTAGTGAGCCCGATTGTGCATCCGCAGTAGTGAGTCCGAGTATGCATGAGCAGTAGTGAGCCGGAGGGCGCATGCGCAGTAGTGAGCCCGAGTGCGCATGCCCACTAGTGACCCCGAGCCCGCATGCGCAGTAGTGAGCCCGTGTGCGCATGCGCAGTAGTGAGCCCGTGTACGCATGGGCAGTAGTGAGCCCGTGTGCTCATGCGCAGTAGTGAGCCCGCGTGCGCATGCGTAGAAGTGAGCTCGAGTGCGCATGTGCAGGTTTGAGCCGGAGTGCGCATGCGCAGCAGTGACCCCTAGTGTCCATGCACAGTAGTGAGCCCGATTGCGCATCCGTAGTAGTAAGTCCGTGTGCGCATGTGCAGGTCTGAGCCGGAGTGCGCATGCGCAGTAGTGAGCCCGATTGTGCATCCGCAGTAGTGAGTCCGAGTACGCATGAACAGTAGTGAGGCGGAGTGCGCATGCGCAGTAGTGACCCCGAGTGCGCATGTGCAGTAGCGACCCCGAGCGCGTATGCGCAGTAGCGACCCCGAGCGCGTATGCGCAGTAGTGGGCCCGAGTGCGCATGTGCAGGCCTGACCTGAGTGCGCACGCGCAGCAGTGAGCCCCAGCGCGCATGCGCAGTAGTGAGCCCGATTGCGCATTCCCAGTGGTGACCCCGAGCGCGCATGTGCAGTAGTGAGCCCGATTGCGCATCCGCAGCAGTGAGTCCGAGTGCGCATGTGCATGACTGAGCCGGAGTGCGCATGCGCAGTAGTGACCCCGAGCGCGCATGCGCAGTAGTGAGCCCGTGTGCGCATGCGCAGTAGTGAGCCCGAGCGCGCATACGCAGTAGTGAGCCCGTGTGCGCATGCGCAGTAGTGAGCCCGAGCGCGCATCCGCAGTAGTGAGCCCGATTGTCCATCCGCAGTAGTGAGTACGAGTGCGCATGAGCAGTAGTGAGCCCGCGTGCGCATGCGTAGTAGTGAGCTCGAGTGCGCATGCGCAGTAGTGACCCCAAGTGCGCATGAGCAGTAGTGAGTCCGAGTGCGCATGAGCAGTAGTGACCCGGAGTGCGCATGCACAGTAGTGAGCCCGATTGCGCATCCGAAGTAGTGAGTCCGTGTGCGCATGTGCAGGACTGAGCCGGAGTGCGCATGCGCAGTAGTGACCCCGAGTGCGCATGCGCAGTAGTGACCCCGAGCGCGCATGCGCAGTAGTGAGCCCGTGTGCGCATGCGCAGTAGTGAGCCCGAGCGCGCATCCGCAGTAGTGAGCCCGAGTGCGCATGCGCAGTAGTGACCCCGAGTGCGCATGAGCAGTAGTGAGTCCGAGTGCGCATGAGCAGTAGTGACCCGGAGTGCGCATGCGCAGTAGTGAGCCCGATTACGCATCCGAAGTAGTGAGTCCGTGTGCGCATGTGCAGGACTGAGCCGGAGTGCGCATGCGCAGTAGTGACCCCGAGTGCGCATGCGCAGTAGTGACCCCGAGCGCGCATGCGCAGTAGTGAGTCCGTGTGCGCATGTGCAGGCCAGAGCCGGACTGCGCATGCGCAGTAGTGAGCCCGTGTGCGCCTGCGCAGTGGTATGCCCGAGTGCGCATGGGCAGGTCTGAGCCGGAGTGCGCATGCGCAGTACTGGGCTCGTGCGCGCATGCGCAGTAGTGAGCCCGTGTGCGCATGCGCAGTAGTGAGCCCGAGCCCGCATAAGCAGTAGTGAGTCCGAGTGCGCATGCACAGTAGAGAGCCCGATTGTGCATCCGCAGTAGTGAGTCCGAGTGCGCATGAGCAGTAGTGAGCCGGAGGGCGCATGCGCAGTAGTGACCCCGAGTGCGCATGCGCACTAGTGACCCCGAGCCCGCATTCGCAGTAGTGAGCCCGTGTGCCCATGAGTAGTAGTGAGCCCGTGTACGCATGCGCAGTCTTGAGCCCGTGTGCTTATGCGCAGTAGTAAGCCCGCGTGCGCATGCGTAGTAGTGAGCTCGAGTGCGCATGTGCAGGTCTGAGCCGGAGTTCGCATGCGCAGTAGTGAGTCCGAGTGCGCATGAGCAGTAGTGGGTCCGAGTGCGCATGCGCAGTAGAACGCCCGTGTGCATATGCGCAGAAGTGAGCTCGAATGCGCATGTGCAGCTCTGAGCCGGACTGCGCATGCGCAGTAGTGGGCTCGTGCGCGCATGCGCAGTAGTGAGCCCATGTGCGCATGCGCAGTAGTGAGCCCGAGCGCGCATCCGCAGCAATGAGTCCGAGTGCGCATGTGCGGGTCTGAGCCGGAGTGCGCATGCGCAGTAGCGAGCCCGTGTGCGCATGCGCAGTAGTGAGCCCGAGTGCGCATGCGCAGTAGTGAGCCCGATTGCGCATCCGCAGTAGTGAGTCCGTGTGCGCATGTGCAGGTCTGAGCCGCAGTGCGCATGCGCAGTAGTGAGCCCGATTGTGCATCCGCAGTAGTGAGTCCGAGTGCGCATGAGCAGAAGTGAGCCGGAGTGCGCATGCGCAGTAGTGACCCCGAGTGCGCATGCGCAGAAGTGAGCCCGTGTGTGCATGCGCAGTAGTGAGCCCGAGTGCGCATGCGCAGTAGTGAGCCCGATTGCGCATCCGCAGTAGTGAGTCCGTGTGCGCATGTGCAGGTCTGAGCCTGAGTGCGCATGCGCAGTAGTGAGCCCGAGCGCGCATCCGCAGTAATGAGTTCGAGTGCGCATACGCAGTTGCGACCCCGAGTGTGCATGCACAGTGTCAGCCCGTGAGCGAATGCGCAGTAGTGAGTCCGTGTGCGCATGTGCATGTCTGAGCCGCAGTGCGCATGCGCAGTAGTGAGCCCGTGTGTGCATGCGCAGTAGTGAGCCCGAGTGCGCATGCGCAGTAGTGAGCCCGATTGCGCATCCGCAGTAGTGAGTCCGTGTGTTCATGCGCAATAGTGAGCCCGCGTGCGCATGCATAGTAGTGAGCTCGAGTGCGCATGTGCAGGTCTGAGCCGGAGTTCGCATGCGCAGTAGAACGCCCGTGTGCATATGCGCAGAAGTGAGCTCGAATGCGCATGTGCAGGTCTGAGCCGGACTGCGCATGCGCAGTAGTGAGCCCGTGTGCGCATGCGCAGAAGTGAGCCCGTGTGTGCATGCGCAGTAGTGAGTCCGATTTCGTATGCGCAGTAGTGAGCCCGAGCGCGCATCCGCAGTCGTGAGTCTGTGTGCGCATGAGCAGTAGTGATTCCGAGCGCGCATGCGCAGTTGTGAGCCCGATTGCGCATACGCAGTAGTGAGCCCGTGTGCGCATGCGCAGTAGTGAGCCCGAGCGCGCATCCGCAGTAGTGAGCCCGATTGTCCATCCGCAGTAGTGAGTACGAGTACGCATGAGCAGTAGTGAGCCGGAGGGCGCATGCGCAGTAGTGACCCCGAGTGCGCATGCGCCCTAGTGACCCCGAGCCCGCATGCGCAGTAGTGAGCCCGATTGTGCATCCGCAGTAATGAGTCTGAGTGCGCATGCGCAGTAGTGACCCCAAGTACGCATGAGCAGTAGTGAGCCCGATTACGCATCCGAAGTAGTGAGTCCGTGTGCGCATGTGCAGGACTGAGCCGGAGTGCGCATGCGCAGTAGTGACCCCGAGTGCGCATGCGCAGTAGTGACCCCGAGCGCGCATGCGCAGTAGTGACCCCGAGCGCGCATGCGCAGTAGTGAGTCCGTGTGCGCATGTGCAGGCCAGAGCCGGACTGCGCATGCGCAGTAGTGAGCCCGTGTGCGCCTGCGCAGTGGTATGCCCGAGTGCGCATGGGCAGGTCTGAGCCGGAGTGCGCATGCGCAGTACTGGGCTCGTGCGCGCATGCGCAGTAGTGAGCCCGTGTGCGCATGCGCAGTAGTGAGCCCGAGCCCGCATAAGCAGTAGTGAGTCCGAGTGCGCATGCACAGTAGAGAGCCCGATTGTGCATCCGCAGTAGTGAGTCCGAGTGCGCATGAGCAGTAGTGAGCCGGAGGGCGCATGCGCAGTAGTGACCCCGAGTGCGCATGCGCACTAGTGACCCCGAGCCCGCATTCGCAGTAGTGAGCCCGTGTGCCCATGAGTAGTAGTGAGCCCGTGTACGCATGCGCAGTCTTGAGCCCGTGTGCTTATGCGCAGTAGTAAGCCCGCGTGCGCATGCGTAGTAGTGAGCACGAGTGCGCATGTGCAGGTCTGAGCCGGAGTTCGCATGCGCAGTAGTGAGTCCGAGTGCGCATGAGCAGTAGTGGGTCCGAGTGCGCATGCGCAGTAGAACGCCCGTGTGCATATGCGCAGAAGTGAGCTCGAATGCGCATGTGCAGCTCTGAGCCGGACTGCGCATGCGCAGTAGTGGGCTCGTGCGCGCATGCGCAGTAGTGAGCCCATGTGCGCATGCGCAGTAGTGAGCCCGAGCGCGCATCCGCAGCAATGAGTCCGAGTGCGCATGTGCGGGTCTGAGCCGGAGTGCGCATGCGCAGTAGCGAGCCCGTGTGCGCATGCGCAGTAGTGAGCCCGAGTGCGCATGCGCAGTAGTGAGCCCGATTGCGCATCCGCAGTAGTGAGTCCGTGTGCGCATGTGCAGGTCTGAGCCGCAGTGCGCATGCGCAGTAGTGAGCCCGATTGTGCATCCGCAGTAGTGAGTCCGAGTGCGCATGAGCAGAAGTGAGCCGGAGTGCGCATGCGCAGTAGTGACCCCGAGTGCGCATGCGCAGAAGTGAGCCCGTGTGTGCATGCGCAGTAGTGAGCCCGAGTGCGCATGCGCAGTAGTGAGCCCGATTGCGCATCCGCAGTAGTGAGTCCGTGTGCGCATGTGCAGGTCTGAGCCTGAGTGCGCATGCGCAGTAGTGAGCCCGAGCGCGCATCCGCAGTAATGAGTTCGAGTGCGCATACGCAGTTGCGACCCCGAGTGTGCATGCACAGTGTCAGCCCGTGAGCGAATGCGCAGTAGTGAGTCCGTGTGCGCATGTGCATGTCTGAGCCGCAGTGCGCATGCGCAGTAGTGAGCCCGTGTGTGCATGCGCAGTAGTGAGCCCGAGTGCGCATGCGCAGTAGTGAGCCCGATTGCGCATCCGCAGTAGTGAGTCCGTGTGTTCATGCGCAATAGTGAGCCCGCGTGCGCATGCATAGTAGTGAGCTCGAGTGCGCATGTGCAGGTCTGAGCCGGAGTTCGCATGCGCAGTAGAACGCCCGTGTGCATACGCGCAGAAGTGAGCTCGAATGCGCATGTGCATGTCTGAGCCGGACTGCGCATGCGCAGTAGTGAGCCCGTGTGCGCATGCGCAGAAGTGAGCCCGTGTGCGCATGCGCAGTAGTGAGCCCGAGTGCGCATGCAGAGTAGTGAGGCCGATTGCGCATCCGCACTAGTGAGTCCGTGTGCGCATGTGCAGGTCTGAGCCGGAGTGCGCATGCGCAGTAGTGAGCCCGATTGCGCATCCGCAGCAGTGAGTCCGAGTGCGCATGTGCGGGTCTGAGCCGGAGTGCGCATGCGCAGTAGCGAGCCCGTGTGCGCATGCGCAGTAGTGAGCCCGAGTGCGCATGCGCAGTAGTGAGCCCGATTGCGCATCCGCAGTAGTGAGTCCGTGTGCGCATGTGCAGGTCTGAGCCGCAGTGCGCATGCGCAGTAGTGAGCCCGCGTGCGCATGCGTAGTAGTGAGCTCGAGTGCGCATGAGCAGTAGTGATTCCGAGCGCGCATGAACAGTAGTGAGGCGGAGTGCGCATGGGCAGTAGTGAGCCCGATTGCGCATCCGCAGTAGTGAGTCCGTGTGCGCATGTGCAGGTCTGAGCCTGAGTGCGCATGCGCAGTAGTGAGCCCGAGCGCGCATCCGCAGTAGTGAGTTCGAGTGCGCATACGCAGTTGCGACCCCGAGTGTGCATGCACAGTGTCAGCCCGTGAGCGAATGCGCAGTAGTGAGTCCGTGTGCGCATGTGCATGTCTGAGCCGCAGTGCGCATGCGCAGTAGTGAGCCCGTGTGTGCATGCGCAGTAGTGAGCCCGAGTGCGCATGCGCAGTAGTGAGCCCGATTGCGCATCCGCAGTAGTAAGTCCGTGTGCGCATGTGCAGGTCTGAGCCGGAGTGCGCATGCGCAGTAGTGAGCCCGATTGTGCATCCGCAGTAGTGAGTCCGAGTACGCATGAACAGTAGTGAGGCGGAGTGCGCATGCGCAGTAGTGATCCCGCGTGCGCATGTGCAGTAGCGACCCCGAGCGCGTATGCGCAGTAGCGACCCCGAGCGCGTATGCGCAGTAGTGGGCCCGAGTGCGCATGTGCAGGCCTGACCTGAGTGCGCACGCGCAGCAGTGAGCCCCAGCGCGCATGCGCAGTAGTGAGCCCGATTGCGCATTCGCAGTGGCGACACCGAGCGCGCATGCGCAGTAGTGGGCCCGATTGCGCATCCGCAGCAGTGAGTCCGAGTGCGCATACGCAGTTGCGACCCCGAGTGTGCATGCGCAGTGTCAGCCCGTGAGCGAATGCGCAGTAGTGAGTCCGTGTGCGCATGTGCAGGTCCGAGCCGCAGTGCGCATGCGCAGTAGTGAGCCCGATTGTGCATCCGCAGTAGTGAGTCCGAGTACGCATGAGCAGAAGTGAGCCGGAGTGCGCATGCGCAGTAGTGACCCCGAGTGCGCATGCGCAGAAGTGAGCCCGTGTGTGCATGCGCAGTAGTCAGCCCGAGTGCGCATGCGCAGTAGTGAGCCCGATTGCGCATCCGCAGTAGTGAGTCCGTGTGCACATGCGCAGGTCTGAGCCGGAGTGCGCATGCGCAGTAGTGAGCCCGATTGTGCATCCGCCGTAGTGAGTCCGAGTGCGCATGAGCAGTAGTGAGCCGCTGGGCGCATGCGCAGTAGTGACCCCGAGTGCGCATGCGCACTAGTGACCCCGAGCCCGCATGCGCAGTAGTGAGCCCGTGTACGCATGGGCAGTAGTGAGCCCGTGTGCTCATGCGCAGTAGTGACGTCGAGTGCGCATGCGCAGAAGTGAGCCCGTGTGTGCATGCGCAGTAGTGAGCCCGAGTGCGCATACGCAGTAGTGAGCCCGATTGCGCATGAGCAGTAGTGAGTCCGTGTGCGCATGTGCAGGTCTGAGCCGGAGTGCGCATGCGCAGTAGTGAGCCCGATTGTGCATCCGCAGTTGTGAGTCCGAGTGCGCATGAGCACTAGTGAGCCGGAGTGCGCATGCGCAGTAGTGACTCCGAGTGCGCATACGCAGTAGTGACCCCGAGCGCGCATGCGCAGTAGTGAGCCCGTGTGCGCATGCGCAGTAGTGAGTCCGAGTGCGCATGAGCAGTAGTGACCCCGAGCCCGCATGAGCAGTAGTGAGCCCGTGTGCACATGCGCAGAAGTGAGCTCGAATGCACATGTGCAAGTCTGAGCCGGACTGCGCATGCGCAGTAGTGAGCCCGTGTGCGCATGAGCAGTAGTGAGTCCGAGCCAGCATGCGCAGTAGTGAGCCCGATTGTGCATCCGCCGTAGTGAGTCCGAGTGCGCATGAGCAGTAGTGAGCCGGAGGGCGCATGCGCAGTAGTGACCCCGAGTGCGCATGCGCACTAGTGACCCCGAACCCGCATGCGCAGTAGTGAGCCCGTGTGCGCATGCGCAGTAGTGAGCCCGTGTGCTCATGCGCAGTAGTGAGCCCGCGTGCGCATGCGTAGTAGTGAGCTCGAGTGCGCATGCGCAGTAGCGACCCCGAATGCACATGCGCAGTAGTGAGTCCGAATGCGCATGAGCAGTAGTGACCCCGAGTGCGCATGCACAGTAGTGAGGCCGATTGTGCATCCGCCGTAGTGAGTCCGAGTGCGCATGAGCAGTAGTGAGCCGGATGGCGCATGCGCAGTAGTGACCCCGAGTGCGCATGCGCACTAGTGACCCCGAGCCCGCATGCGCAGTAGTGAGCCCGAGCGCGCATCCGCAGTAGTGAGTCTGAGTGCGCATGCGCAGTAGCGACCCCGAATGCACATGAGCAGTAGTGACTCCGAATGCGCATGAGCAGCTGTGACCCCGAGTGCGCATGCACAGTAGTGAGCCCGATTGCGCATCCGTAGTAGTGAGTCCGTGTGCGCATGTGCAGGTGTAAGCCGGAGTGCGCATGCGCAGTAGTGAGCCCGATTGTGCATCCGCAGTAGTGAGTCCGGGTATGCATGAGCAGTAGTGAGCCGGAGGGCGCATGCGCAGTAGTGAGCCCGAGTGCGCATGCGCACTAGTGACCCCGAGCCCGCATGCGCAGTAGTGAGCCCGTGTGCGCATGCGCAGTAGTGAGCCCGTGTACGCATGGGCAGTAGTGAGCCCGTGTGCTCATGCGCAGTAGTGAGCCCGCGTGCGCATGCGTAGAAGTGAGCTCGAGTGCGCATGTGCAGGTTTGAGCCGGAGTGCGCATGCGCAGCAGTGACCCCTAGTGTCCATGCACAGTAGTGAGCCCGATTGCGCATCCGTAGTAGTAAGTCCGTGTGCGCATGTGCAGGTCTGAGCCGGAGTGCGCATGCGCAGTAGTGAGCCCGATTGTGCATCCGCAGTAGTGAGTCCGAGTACGCATGAACAGTAGTGAGGCGGAGTGCGCATGCGCAGTAGTGACCCCGAGTGCGCATGTGCAGTAGCGACCCCGAGCGCGTATGCGCAGTAGCGACCCCGAGCGCGTATGCGCAGTAGCGACCCCGAGCGCGTATGCGCAGTAGTGGGCCCGAGTGCGCATGTGCAGGCCTGACCTGAGTGCGCACGCGCAGCAGTGAGCCCCAGCGCGCATGCGCAGTAGTGAGCCCGATTGCGCATTCCCAGTGGTGACCCCGAGCGCGCATGTGCAGTAGTGAGCCCGATTGCGCATCCGCAGCAGTGAGTCCGAGTGCGCATGTGCATGACTGAGCCGGAGTGCGCATGCGCAGTAGTGACCCCGAGCGCGCATGCGCAGTAGTGAGCCCGTGTGCGCATGCGCAGTAGTGAGCCCGAGCGCGCATACGCAGTAGTGAGCCCGTGTGCGCATGCGCAGTAGTGAGCCCGAGCGCGCATCCGCAGTAGTGAGCCCGATTGTCCATCCGCAGTAGTGAGTACGAGTACGCATGAGCAGTAGTGAGCCGGAGGGCGCATGCGCAGTAGTGACCCCGAGTGCGCATGCGCCCTAGTGACCCCGAGCCCGCATGCGCAGTAGTGAGCCCGATTGTGCATCCGCAGTAATGAGTCTGAGTGCGCATGAGCAGTAGTGAGCCCGAGTGCGCATGCGCAGTAGTGACCCCGAGTGCGCATGAGCAGTAGTGAGTCCGAGTGCGCATGAGCAGTAGTGACCCGGAGTGCGCATGCGCAGTAGTGAGCCCATGTGCGCATGCGCAGTAGTGAGCCCGAGCGCGCATCCGCAGCAATGAGTCCGAGTGCGCATGTGCGGGTCTGAGCCGGAGTGCGCATGCGCAGTAGCGAGCCCGTGTGCGCATGCGCAGTAGTGAGCCCGAGTGCGCATGCGCAGTAGTGAGCCCGATTGCGCATCCGCAGTAGTGAGTCCGTGTGTTCATGCGCAATAGTGAGCCCGCGTGCGCATGCATAGTAGTGAGCTCGAGTGCGCATGTGCAGGTCTGAGCCGGAGTTCGCATGCGCAGTAGAACGCCCGTGTGCATATGCGCAGAAGTGAGCTCGAATGCGCATGTGCAGGTCTGAGCCGGACTGCGCATGCGCAGTAGTGAGCCCGTGTGCGCATGCGCAGAAGTGAGCCCGTGTGTGCATGCGCAGTAGTGAGTCCGATTTCGTATGCGCAGTAGTGAGCCCGAGCGCGCATCCGCAGTCGTGAGTCTGTGTGCGCATGAGCAGTAGTGATTCCGAGCGCGCATGCGCAGTTGTGAGCCCGATTGCGCATACGCAGTAGTGAGCCCGTGTGCGCATGCGCAGTAGTGAGCCGGAGGGCGCATGCGCAGTAGTGACCCCGAGTGCGCATGCGCACTAGTGACCCCGAGCCCGCACGCGCAGTAGTGACCCCGAGCCCGCATGCGCAGTAGTGAGCCCGTGTGCGCATGCGCAGTAGTGAGCCCGTGTACGCATGCGCAGTAGTGAGCCCGTGTACGCATGCGCAGTAGTGAGCCCGTGTGCTCATGCGCAGTAGTGAGCCCGCGTGCGCATGCGTAGTTGTGAGCTCGAGTGCGCATGAGCAGTAGTGATTCCGAGCGCGCATGCGCAGTTGTGAGCCCGATTGCGCATGCGCAGTAGTGAGCCCGTGTGCGCATGCGCAGTAGTGAGCCCGAGTGCGCATGCAGAGTAGTGAGGCCGATTGCGCATCCGCACTAGTGAGTCCGTGTGCGCATGTGCAGGTCTGAGCCGGAGTGCGCATGCGCAGTAGTGAGCCCGATTGTGCATCCGCCGTAGTGAGTCCGAGTGCGCATGAGCAGTAGTGAGCCGGAGGGCGCATGCGCAGTAGTGACCCCGAGTGCGCATGCGCACTAGTGACCCCGAGCCCGCACGCGCAGTAGTGACCCCGAGCCCGCATGCGCAGTAGTGAGCCCGTGTGCGCATGCGCAGTAGTGAGCCCGTGTACGCATGCGCAGTAGTGAGCCCGTGTACGCATGCGCAGTAGTGAGCCCGTGTGCTCATGCGCAGTAGTGAGCCCGCGTGCGCATGCGTAGTAGTGAGCTCGAGTGCGCATGAGCAGTAGTGATTCCGAGCGCGCATGCGCAGTTGTGAGCCCGATTGCGCATGCGCAGTAGTGAGCCCGTGTGCGCATGCGCAGTAGTGAGCCCGATTGTGCATCCGCCGTAGTGAGTCCGAGTGCGCATGAGCAGTAGTGAGCCGGAGGGCGCATGCGCAGTAGTGACCCCGAGTGCGCATGCGCACTAGTGACCCCGAGCCCGCACGCGCAGTAGTGACCCCGAGCCCGCATGCGCAGTAGTGAGCCCGTGTGCGCATGCGCAGTAGTGAGCCCGTGTACGCATGCGCAGTAGTGAGCCCGTGTACGCATGCGCAGTAGTGAGCCCGTGTGCTCATGCGCAGTAGTGAGCCCGCGTGCGCATGCGTAGTAGTGAGCTCGAGTGCGCATGAGCAGTAGTGATTCCGAGCGCGCATGCGCAGTTGTGAGCCCGATTGCGCATGCGCAGTAGTGAGCCCGTGTGCGCATGCGCAGTAGTGAGCCCGAGTGCGCATGCAGAGTAGTGAGGCCGATTGCGCATCCGCACTAGTGAGTCCGTGTGGGCATGTGCAGGTCTGAGCCGGAGTGCGCATGCGCAGTAGTGAGCCTGATTGTGCATCCGCAGTAGTGAGTCCGAGTACGCATGAACAGTAGTGAGGCGGAGTGCGCATGGGCAGTAGTGACCCCGAGTGCGCATGTGCAGTAGCGACCCCGAGCGCGTATGCGCAGTAGTGGGCCCGAGTGCGCATGTGCAGGCCTGACCTGAGTGCGCATGCGCAGTAGTGAGCCCCAGCGCGCATGCGCACTAGTGAGCCCGATTGCGCATCCGCAGTGGTGACCCGGAGCGCGCATGCGCAGTAGTGAGCCGGATTGCGCATCCGCAGCAGTGAGCCCGAGTGCGCATACGCAGTTGCGACCCCGAGTGTGCATGCACAGTGTCAGCCCGTGAGCGAATGCGCAGTAGTGAGCCCGTGTGTGCATGCGCAATAGTGAACGCGATTGCGCAACCGCAGTAGTAAGCCCGAGCGCGCATCCGCAGTCGTGAGTCCGAGCGCGCATCCGCAGTAGTGAGTCCGAGTACGCATGAACAGTAGTGAGTCCGAGTGTGCATGAGCAGTAGTGACCCCGAGCCCGCATGAACAGTAGTGAGCCCGTGTGCACATGCGCAGAAGTGAGCTCGAATGCGCATGTGCAAGTCTGAGCCGGACTGCGCATGCGCAGTAGTGAGCCCGTGTGCGCATCAGCAGTAGTGAGTCCGAGCGCGCATCCGCAGTAGTGAGCCCGATTGTGCATCCGCAGTAATGAGTCTGAGTGCGCATGAGCAGTAGTGAGCCCGCGTGCGCATACGTAGTAGTGAGCTCGAGTGCGCATGCGCAGTAGTGACCCCGAGTGCGCATGAGCAGTAGTGAGTCCGAGTGTGCATGAGCAGTAGTGACCCCGAGTGCGCATGCACAGTAGTGAGCCCGATTGCGCATCCGCAGTAGTGAGTCCGTGTGCGCATGTGCAGGACTGAGCCGGAGTGCGCATGCGCAGTAGTGAGCCCAATTGTGCATCCGCAGTAGTGAGTCCGAGTGCGCATGAGCAGTAGTGAGCCGGAGGGCGCATGCGCAGTAGTGACCCCGAGTGCGCATGCGCACTAGTGACCCCGAGCCCGCATGCGCAGTAGTGAGCCCGTGTGCGCATGCGCAGTAGGGAGCCCGTGTACGCATGCGCAGTAGTGAGCCCGTGTGCTCATGCGCAGTAGTGAGCTCGAGTGCGCATGTGCAGGTCTGAGCCGGAGTGCGCATACGCAGTAGTGAGCCCGAGCGCGGATGCGCAGTAGTGACCCCGAGCCCGCATGCGCAGTAGTGAGCCCGTGTGCGCATGCGCAGTAGTGAGCCCGTGTACGCATGCGCAGTAGTGAGCCCGTGTACGCATGCGCAGTAGTGAGCCCGTGTGCTCATGCGCAGTAGTGAGCCCGCGTGCGCATGCGTAGTAGTGAGCCCGATTGCGCATGCGCAGTAGTGAGCCCGTGTGCGCATGCGCAGTAGTGAGCCCGAGTGCGCATGCAGAGTAGTGAGGCCGATTGCGCATCCGCACTAGTGAGTCCGTGTGCGCATGTGCTGGTCTGAGCCGCAGTGCGCATGCACAGTTGAGAGCCCGATTGTGCATCCGCCGTAGTTAGTCCGAGTGCGCATGAGCAGTAGTGAGCCGGAGGGCGCATGCGCAGTAGTGACCCCGAGTGCGCATGCGCACTTGTGACCCCGAGCCCGCATGCGCAGTAGTGAGCCCGTGTACGCATGGGCAGTAGTGAGCCCGTGTACGCATGCGCAGTAGTGAGCCCGTGTGCTCATGCGCAGTAGTGATCCCGCGTGCGCATGCGTAGTAGTGAGCTGGAGTGCGCATGAGCAGTAGTGATCCCGAGCGCGCATGCGCAGTTGTGAGCCCGATTGCGCATGCACAGTAGTGAGCCCGTGTGCGCATGCGCAGTAGTGAGCCCGATTGTGCATCCGCAGTAGTGAGTCCGAGTACGCATGAACAGTAGTGAGGCGGAGTGCGCATGCGCAGTAGTGACCCCGAGTGCGCATGTGCAGTAGCGACCCCGTGCGCGTATGCGCAGTAGTGGGCCCGAGTGCGCATGTGCAGGCCTGACCTGAGTGCGCATGCGCAGTAGTGAGCCCCAGCGCGCATGCGCAGTAGTGAGCCCGATTGCGCATCCGCAGTGGTGACACCGAGCGCGCATGCGCAGTAGGGAGCCCGATTGCGCATCCGCAGCAGTGAGTCCGAGTGCGCATACGCAGTTGCGACCCCGGGTGTGCATGCACAGTGTCAGCCCGTGAGCGAATGCGCATTAGTGAGTCCGTGTGCGCATGTGCAGGTCTGAGCCGGAGTGCGCATACGCAGTAGTGAGCCCGAGCGCGGATGCGCAGTAGTGACCCCGAGCCCTCATGCGCAGTAGTGAGCCCGTGTGCGCATGCGCAGTAGTGAGCCCGTGTACGCATGCGCAGTAGTGAGCCCGTGTGCTCTTGCGCAGTAGTAATCCCGCGTGCGCATGCGTAGTAGTGAGCTCGAGTGCGCATGAGCAGTAGTGATTCCGAGCGCGCATGCGCAGTTGTGAGCCCGATTGCGCATGCGCAGTAGTGAGCCCGAGTGCGCATGCAGAGTAGTGAGGCCGATTGCGCATCCGCACTAGTGAATCCGTGTGCGCATGTGCAGGTCTGAGCCGCAGTGCGCATGCGCAGTAATGAGCCCGATTGTGCATCCGCCGTAGTGAGTCCGAGTGCGCATGAGCAGTAGTGAGCCGGAGGGCGCATGCGCAGTAGTGACCCCGAGTGCGCATGCGCACTAGTGACCCCGAGCCCGCATGCGCTGTAGTGAGCCCGTGTACGCATGGGCAGTAGTGAGCCCGTGTGCTCATGCGCAGTAATGAGCCCGCGTGCGCATGCGTAGAAGTGAGCTCGAGTGCGCATGTGCAGGTTTGAGCCGGAGTGCGCATGCGCAGTAGTGAGTCCGAGTTCGCATGCGCAGTAGCGACCCCGAATGCACATGAGCAGTAGTGAGTCCGAATGCGCATGAGCTGCAGTGACCCCGAGTGTGCATGCACAGTAGTGAACCCGATTGCGCATCCGCAGTAGTGAGTCAGTGTGCGCATGTGCAGGTCTGAGCCGGAGTGCGCATGCGCAGTAGTGAGCCCGATTGTGCATCCGCAGTAGTGAGTCCGAGTACGCATGAACAGTAGTGAGGCGGAGTGCGCATGCGCAGTAGTGACCCCGAGTGCGCATGCGCAGTAGCGACCCCGAGCGCGTATGCGCAGTAGCGACCCCGTGCGCGTATGCGCAGTAGTGGGCCCGAGTGCGCATGTGCAGGCCTGACCTGAGTGCGCATGCGCAGTAGTGAGCCCGTGTGCGCATGCGCAGTAGTGAGCCCGAGTGCGCATGCAGAGTAGTGAGGCCGATTGCGCATCCGCACTAGTGAGTCCGTGTGCGCATGTGCAGGTCTGAGCCGGAGTGCGCATGCGCAGTAGTGAGCCCGATTGTGCATCCGCCGTAGTGAGTCCGAGTGCGCATGAGCAGTAGTGAGCCGGAGGGCGCATGCGCAGTAGTGACCCCGAGTGCGCATGCGCACTAGTGACCCCGAGCCCGCACGCGCAGTAGTGACCCCGAGCCCGCATGCGCAGTAGTGAGCCCGTGTGCGCATGCGCAGTAGTGAGCCCGTGTACGCATGCGCAGTAGTGAGCCCGTGTACGCATGCGCAGTAGTGAGCCCGTGTGCTCATGCGCAGTAGTGAGCCCGCGTGCGCATGCGTAGTAGTGAGCTCGAGTGCGCATGAGCAGTAGTGATTCCGAGCGCGCATGCGCAGTTGTGAGCCCGATTGCGCATGCGCAGTAGTGAGCCCGTGTGCGCATGCGCAGTAGTGAGCCCGATTGTGCATCCGCCGTAGTGAGTCCGAGTGCGCATGAGCAGTAGTGAGCCGGAGGGCGCATGCGCAGTAGTGACCCCGAGTGCGCATGCGCACTAGTGACCCCGAGCCCGCACGCGCAGTAGTGACCCCGAGCCCGCATGCGCAGTAGTGAGCCCGTGTGCGCATGCGCAGTAGTGAGCCCGTGTACGCATGCGCAGTAGTGAGCCCGTGTACGCATGCGCAGTAGTGAGCCCGTGTGCTCATGCGCAGTAGTGAGCCCGCGTGCGCATGCGTAGTAGTGAGCTCGAGTGCGCATGAGCAGTAGTGATTCCGAGCGCGCATGCGCAGTTGTGAGCCCGATTGCGCATGCGCAGTAGTGAGCCCGTGTGCGCATGCGCAGTAGTGAGCCCGATTGTGCATCCGCCGTAGTGAGTCCGAGTGCGCATGAGCAGTAGTGAGCCGGAGGGCGCATGCGCAGTAGTGACCCCGAGTGCGCATGCGCACTAGTGACCCCGAGCCCGCACGCGCAGTAGTGACCCCGAGCCCGCATGCGCAGTAGTGAGCCCGTGTGCGCATGCGCAGTAGTGAGCCCGTGTACGCATGCGCAGTAGTGAGCCCGTGTGCTCATGCGCAGTAGTGAGCCCGCGTGCGCATGCGTAGTAGTGAGCTCGAGTGCGCATGAGCAGTAGTGATTCCGAGCGCGCATGCGCAGTTGTGAGCCCGATTGCGCATGCGCAGTAGTGAGCCCGTGTGCGCATGCGCAGTAGTGAGCCCGAGTGCGCATGCAGAGTAGTGAGGCCGATTGCGCATCCGCACTAGTGAGTCCGTGTGCGCATGTGCAGGTCTGAGCCGGAGTGCGCATGCGCAGTAGTGAGCCTGATTGTGCATCCGCAGTAGTGAGTCCGAGTACGCATGAACAGTAGTGAGGCGGAGTGCGCATGGGCAGTAGTGACCCCGAGTGCGCATGTGCAGTAGCGACCCCGAGCGCGTATGCGCAGTAGTGGGCCCGAGTGCGCATGTGCAGGCCTGACCTGAGTGCGCATGCGCAGTAGTGAGCCCCAGCGCGCATGCGCACTAGTGAGCCCGATTGCGCATCCGCAGTGGTGACCCCGAGCGCGCATGCGCAGTAGTGAGCCGGATTGCGCATCCGCAGCAGTGAGCCCGAGTGCGCATACGCAGTTGCGACCCCGAGTGTGCATGCACAGTGTCAGCCCGTGAGCGAATGCGCAGTAGTGAGCCCGTGTGTGCATGCGCAGTAGTGAACGCGATTGCGCAACCGCAGTAGTAAGCCCGAGCGCGCATCCGCAGTCGTGAGTCCGAGCGCGCATCCGCAGTAGTGAGTCCGAGTACGCATGAACAGTAGTGAGTCCGAGTGTGCATGAGCAGTAGTGACCCCGAGCCCGCATGAACAGTAGTGAGCCCGTGTGCACATGCGCAGAAGTGAGCTCGAATGCGCATGTGCAAGTCTGAGCCGGACTGCGCATGCGCAGTAGTGAGCCCGTGTGCGCATCAGCAGTAGTGAGTCCGAGCGCGCATCCGCAGTAGTGAGCCCGATTGTGCATCCGCAGTAATGAGTCTGAGTGCGCATGAGCAGTAGTGAGCCCGCGTGCGCATACGTAGTAGTGAGCTCGAGTGCGCATGCGCAGTAGTGACCCCGAGTGCGCATGAGCAGTAGTGAGTCCGAGTGTGCATGAGCAGTAGTGACCCCGAGTGCGCATGCACAGTAGTGAGCCCGATTGCGCATCCGCAGTAGTGAGTCCGTGTGCGCATGTGCAGGACTGAGCCGGAGTGCGCATGCGCAGTAGTGAGCCCAATTGTGCATCCGCAGTAGTGAGTCCGAGTGCGCATGAGCAGTAGTGAGCCGGAGGGCGCATGCGCAGTAGTGACCCCGAGTGCGCATGCGCACTAGTGACCCCGAGCCCGCATGCGCAGTAGTGAGCCCGTGTGCGCATGCGCAGAGATGTCCTGTTTGATTTATCGTGCGGTTCCCGCCATAGGCCCTACCACACGGCCCCCATGGGCGTGGAATTGGGATACGCCCAATTAGCGCGTCCCCGCCGAAGCAGGGACTACCAGAAACGGCACCAGGCTCTACGGGTCCCGGTAACCAACCTCTGGTGGGGCCGAGTGACTTTCCAACACTCTACCAGCTAAGACAGGCTGGTACCCGAGCTGTTGGGACGCAGCTCACCCGCCGAGGGCCCGACTAGCAGGCCCTCTAGCCAGCATGCGGCTTTTAAACCACTGCCCCCGCGATGGTCCAACCCACGACCGAGCCAGGGTTGCCCCTGTAGGCGCCTCGGTCCCCGCGGTACCAGTCAGGATCACTGGTGGGATCTGCGCGACCGAAGTCGCTTCCATTTGGGGGGTCCCGCAACCCCCGGCAATGGTCAGCCGGCGACTCGGGTACGTGGAGACGCCAACCTCCAAAGGCCACGAGTAGGAATCGACCCTAAGGTCTTTGACCTCCTCGCGGCCACCCTGCGCACACCTCAGACACCCCATTCATTCAATTCACACACTCACTCTCGCTCTTCTCCTCTCAAACACCCTTCTCGCATACACACAGAAACATTCATACTTTTCCTTGCATTCCAACACACCACTCACATCCAGACTACCATCCTCTCTTCTCACCACGCCACATTCACTCAGGTTCCGGAGGTCAGCATACATCACACACTCGGCCAGGACATGCTTCCAGTCCTCGCACTCAGCACCACACATACATCGCTCGCTCTCACCCAACCCTCGTTTGTACAAAAACTCATTCATACTACCATGGCCAGTCATCAGGAAACATGCATACACATTCGGCTCAAAATTCACACAACTTTCAGCAAACCTAACATCCTTAATATACTCATACGTAACTCGTCCTTTCTCACTTGAATCCCATCTTCTCTGCCAACACTCATACGCCCTATCATTCACGACTTCCACACACTCATCCACTGTCCTCCCATTCAAATCATTCGAAGCGACGAGCTCATTCACACACAGACTCACGCCATTCTTTATCCTACTACACACACCCCTCCTTACACACTCTAGATCCCAAGGTAGGGCACCCATCATCACTTGCATACACTCAGTCGACACAGTTCTACACACATTCAAACACGCATACAACACAACACGCTGACATCTATTCATCAACTCTCTCGCATATCCATACTGCATCACATCATACCATACACTCGCACCGTACATAACACACGCAACAAATAATCCTTTATACAACACTCTGACTGCTCTTTTCCTCATACCCCATTCTCTCCTCAACACTCTTCTCATCGCACCCACCACATTCGTTACCTTTTTCCTCACATACTCCAAATGCACTTTGAAATTCATTCTCTCACTCATCCATATACCCAAATACTTAACTTTATCTACATACTTCACAGACACTCCATTCATTCGCACAATCGGACGTCTATTCACAGCCATACTGCCTTTGAACAACATAGTCACACTCTTACTCTCAGACACACTAACACCTACTCCTGCACCCCATTCACAAACTATTTTCATCCACTCTGCTCCGATTCGCTCAACTTCCATTCGGCTCTGTCCTTCAATCATCAAATACAAATCATCTGCAAAAGCCACACACTTACATCCACATTCTCTTAAGCGCCGCAGAAGTCCGTCCATCCGCCCAATCCAAAGGAAAGGGCCAGAGACAGACCCCTGCGGGCATCCTCGCTCTACATTTTTCCACACAGTCTCATTCACACCACACATACACGCTGTCCTCCCCTGGAAGTAACTCTTCCAGAGGGGCATTTCCTTACATCCAGTTTCATGCAACCATTCAATCACGCTTTTCCATTCTAAGTTGTCAAACGCTCCCTTGAAGTCAACAAATATACCCAACACATACTTACTTTCACTCTGCTGCACATATTCTCTCACTCTCAACCATGCACTCTCCGTCGATCGTCCCCTGCGAAATCCGTGCTGTGCGTCATCCAATCTCTCATTCACTCTCCGTTCATGCCTTCTAACCATCATTCGCTCTAACGTCTTTCCAAGCACGGACAACAGACTTATCGGTCTATAGGACGCAGGGTCCGACCGCGGTTTCTCAGGAGACTTCAGCAGAACAACAACACACGCTTTCTTCCATTCATACGGGAAGCATCCATTCCTCAAGCACGCATTGTACAAATTCAGCAAGCATCCCGGAATCGCATCCCAAATCACACGCAACATCTTCGCTGTTATTCCATCCAAGCCAGGTGCCTTATTCAGCTTTGCTGCCATTACGGCCTCATTCACTTCATCCCATTCAAACTCTTCTACCTGATTCACCCTCTCTTCCATACCACTCATTCCACCTGCCATACCAGAGGCTGGGAAGAAACGCTCAAGTAATACCTCTGCACATTCTCTCCACGTGGAATAGGTTACACCATCGACATTCAACGATCTCATACTCTCTCGCTCATTCTTTCCTCTACACACCCTATACACAGGACCCCATGGTTCCAGGTTCGATGACTCACTCACAAAACATCGCCAGCTTTCCTCTTTCACCCTACACAACTCACGCTTATACTCTTTCATCAAACTTTTATACCTATTCAGTCGCTCATCAACATCCTCGCTTCGTCTTCTTTTCGCTCTCTGCCATAATTTTCTACTCTTCCGCACTTTAACTTTCAATCTTCTCAGTTCATCCGTCCACCATATAATCTTCCTATCATTCACTCTTACCTTCTTTTTCATTCTTTTGTCATTCGAATCCTGGATCCAACTCATAATACATTCAAGCATCCTATCCACGTTTGTTTCATTACATACATCCTGCCCATACATCAACGCATATTCGATCAAATCATTCTTATATCCTTCCCAGTCTACATCCTTACACACCCATCCCTTACGTACGATTGAGGCATTCGACTGGCTCTCATCATACATTATATCAATCACAATCACATTATGATCACTCACTCCCCAATCATTCTTCACTTCCCATTCCACACGGCACCTGGCTAAAGATTCATTCATCAGAGTGACATCAATGTCACTCTGCCCATTCACGCCCGAGAAAGTATAGTACTCACTCGGCTCATTCATTACAATCATACCACTCGCTAACACCCATTCTTCCAAAATCCTTCCACGCATTTCATTCTCTCTACTGCGTCCCCCACCCTTACTAAACCATAGGGGTGAGGTCGCATTCGCATCCATTCCAAACAGCACTCGCTTCCCGTTTACAAATTCTATCACTCTCTCCATATACACTAAATACGGCACGATGTCATAACCCCATCTACAATACATTGACACAACATACAGTTCGCCGAAGTCTCCCTTGATCCACACACACACACCATACTCATTGGTACATTCACTCACACACATCACTTCCACATTCACATCACGAACGACCACTGCAGCCTTGGCAGGGTCGTCCTCACAAACATACACTTTCCATCCACTCGGTAATCCTTTCACACAACCTTGCAACACATATAACTCTTGTAGCAAGGCCACACTTACATTCTTTTCGTTCATAACAACACTCAAATCACACAACACACTATACGACTTTTGACAATTACACTGCACAATTCTTAAACATTCAGTCATCACAAATTCGCGCCCTCTCTCTTTCCAACACTCTCACATATTCAGGACATTCACTCGACAGAACCGAATGGCTCGCATCCTTACCTCTCAACTTACAATTCCTACACACACACTCACTCTTACACTTATCTCTCAGATGCCCACTTTCACCACACTTCTCACATAATCTGTCTTTCACGCTACACTCACGCATCATGTGCCCAAAGGCAAAACATTTATAGCATCTCATCACATTCACAAAATCTCTCACCTTGCACGCCCTCCATTTCACATACACACGCTCTTCGCTCACTAACACATCACGCATTTTCTTAGACATTTCCACAATTACGTTTCCAACATTCACACCTTTCTTATTCGTTCTACTCACAACACGCACTCTATCTTTAAATTCCATTTCCGTAACACCAGCAGTCTTAAGGTTCTTCACATATAGCTCATTCATCAATTCATCATTACTCATTTCATTTTCCACATCATACACAATAACCTTCGGACCCACTCTTTTAGGCGCCTCTACCTTGAGTCCCAATTCCTCAAACTTCCTATGCTCTTTCAACATATCCATCTCACGCGCACTCGCCGCTTCAATGACCACACCACCACTCCTTGTCTTCCTCACAGCTTTCACTCTCACATTCAAATCACCACTAACATCTTTCATCACTCTCTCTTTCACTTGCTCACTCGTCATCTTTGCACTTCCATCCCTCGCTTTCACCACAACAGCAAATGATCTCACTCTCGGCTTCTCACTCATACCAGTCTTCACTCGCTCAGTCGCACTCTTACCACGCACACTCACTGTACTTCTACCAGCCACACTAGCAAAACTCACTGCTCCGGAATCACACACATGCTCACTCAAAATTCTTCGGCTTTCCTCTAATCGACCAGTCAATCTCTCATTCTTCGCAACCATACCCATCATACACTCTTCATAATCACTCACACAACTTAAAATAAAATCAGTGGCTGCCTTGGAGACGCGGTTAGATTCCGTCAATAAGAATCTCCGCAGCTTCTCCCCGACCTTCCGCAGCACCTTCACCTCTTTCTCCTCTCCTTCTTCCTCCTCCATCCTCACATCCTCCTCCGTCACTCTTACCCTTTTCCTTGGACTAAGGCTACGTGACACAGCCTTCCTTCCTTTCCCCTCCTTTCCACCATTACCCTCTCCTTCCTTCTTCCCCCCCATATCCCCAAGTTTAACAAATTTTTCCTTCTCCATGTTATTCCCACGAGTAGGGACGAACGACTGTCACTCCCCGGGTGACGCCCTTTCCGGGGAGAAGGCTCATTCTCTCAGGAGGTCGCCAGGTGTCCTGAGGTGGCCGCTAATGGCTGGTGCTCCCACCAGCCCACCCCCCAGTGCAAGACTGGGAGGTGCCCCATCGCCGCGCACCATAGCTTGGGGTTAGGGTATTTTTTATAGAGGTTTACATCCTCGCAGCCCGGCCGGTTAAGGCAAGGCCCCCGTTCCTGCGAAACATGACCACAGGCTTACGGTATGAGCACAAACCCCACTAGGGGGTCCGCCGTTCTCCCGTTAGCATAGAGGCCCTCACCCTTGGGTAGCACCGAAGTACTACCGAAGGGCATAGAGTGCCTCTATCCCAGCGACCACCACGAGGAGGTGGGAGATCCGACTTGCATCAACTGACGCCATTCGGTCACCTGTGCGCATGCGCAGTAGGGAGCCCGTGTACGCATGCGCAGTAGTGAGCCCGTGTGCTCATGCGCAGTAGTGAGCTCGAGTGCGCATGTGCAGGTCTGAGCCGGAGTGCGCATACGCAGTAGTGAGCCCGAGCGCGGATGCGCAGTAGTGACCCCGAGCCCGCATGCGCAGTAGTGAGCCCGTGTACGCATGCGCAGTAGTGAGCCCGTGTGCTCATGCGCAGTAGTGAGCCCGCGTGCGCATGCGTAGTAGTGAGCTCGAGTGCGCATGAGCAGTAGTGATTCCGAGCGCGCATGCGCAGTTGTGAGCCCGATTGCGCATGCGCAGTAGTGAGCCCGTGTGCGCATGCGCAGTAGTGAGCCCGAGTGCGCATGCAGAGTAGTGAGGCCGATTGCGCATCCGCACTAGTGAGTCCGTGTGCGCATGTGCAGGTCTGAGCCGCAGTGCGCATGCACAGTTGAGAGCCCGATTGTGCATCCGCCGTAGTTAGTCCGAGTGCGCATGAGCAGAAGTGAGCCGGAGTGCGGATGCGCAGTAGTGACCCCGAGTGCGCATGCGCACTAGTGACCCCGAGCCCGCATGCGCAGTAGTGAGCCCGTGTGCGCATGCGCAGTAGTGAGCTCGAGTGCGCATGTGCAGGTCTGAGCCGGAGTGCGCATACGCAGTAGTGACCCCGAGTGCGCATGCGCACTAGAGACCCCGAGCCCGCATGCGCAGTAGTGAGCCCGTGTGCGCATGCGCAGTAGGGAGCCCGTGTACGCATGCGCAGTAGTGAGCCCGTGTGCTCATGCGCAGTAGTGAGCTCGAGTGCGCATGCAGAGTAGTGAGGCCGATTGCGCATCCGCACTAGTGAGTCCGTGTGCGCATGTGCAGGTCTGAGCCGCAGTGCGCATGCGCAGTAGTGAGCCCAATTGTGCATCCGCAGTAGTGAGTCCGAGTGCGCATGAGCAGTAGTGAGCCGGAGGGCGCATGCGCAGTAGTGACCCCGAGTGCGCATGCGCACTAGTGACCCCGAGCCCGCATGCGCAGTAGTGAGCCCGTGTGCGCATGCGCAGTAGGGAGCCCGTGTACGCATGCGCAGTAGTGAGCCCGTGTGCTCATGCGCAGTAGTGAGCTCGAGTGCGCATGTGCAGGTCTGAGCCGGAGTGCGCATACGCAGTAGTGAGCCCGAGCGCGGATGCGCAGTAGTGACCCCGAGTGCGCATGCGCACTACTGACCCCGAGCCCGCATGCGCAGTAGTGAGCCCGTGTACGCATGGGCAGTAGTGAGCCCGCGTGCTCATGCGCTGTAGTGAGCCCGCGTGCGCATGCGTAGAAGTGAGCTCGAGTGCGCATGTGCAGGTTTGAGCCGGAGTGCGCATGCGCAGTAGTGAGTCCGAGTGCGCATGCGCAGTAGCGACCCCGAATGCACATGAGCAGTAGTGAGTCCGAATGCGCATGAGCTGCAGTGACCCCGAGTGTGTATGCACAGTAGTGAGCCCGATTGCGCATCCGCAGTAGTGAGTCAGTGTGCGCATGTGCAGGTCTGAGCCGGAGTGCGCATGCGCAGTAGTGAGCCCGATTGTGCATCCGCAGTAGTGAGTCCGAGTACGCATGAACAGTAGTGAGGCGGAGTGCGCATGCGCAGTAGTGACCCCGAGTGCGCATGTGCAGTAGCGACCCCGTGCGCGTATGCGCAGTAGTGGGCCCGAGTGCGCATGTGCAGGCCTGACCTGAGTGCGCATGCGCAGTAGTGAGCCCCAGCGCGCATGCGCAGTAGTGAGCCCGATTGCGCATCCGCAATGGTGACACCGAGCGCGCATGCGCAGTAGGGAGCCCGATTGCGCATCCGCAGCAGTGAGTCCGAGTGCGCATACGCAGTTGCGACCCCGGGTGTGCATGCACAGTGTCAGCCCGTGAGCGAATGCGCATTAGTGAGTCCGTGTGCGCATGTGCAGGTCTGAGCCGGAGTGCGCATACGCAGTAGTGAGCCCGAGCGCGGATGCGCAGTAGTGACCCCGAGCCCTCATGCGCAGTAGTGAGCCCGTGTGCGCATGCGCAGTAGTGAGCCCGTGTACGCATGCGCAGTAGTGAGCCCGTGTGCTCTTGCGCAGTAGTAATCCCGCGTGCGCATGCGTAGTAGTGAGCTCGAGTGCGCATGAGCAGTAGTGATTCCGAGCGCGCATGCGCAGTTGTGAGCCCGATTGCGCATGCGCAGTAGTGAGCCCGAGTGCGCATGCAGAGTAGTGAGGCCGATTGCGCATCCGCACTAGTGAATCCGTGTGCGCATGTGCAGGTCTGAGCCGCAGTGCGCATGCGCAGTAATGAGCCCGATTGTGCATCCGCCGTAGTGAGTCAGTGTGCGCATGTGCAGGTCTGAGCCGGAGGGCGCATGCGCAGTAGTGACCCCGAGTGCGCATGCGCACTAGTGACCCCGAGCCCGCATGCGCTGTAGTGAGCCCGTGTACGCATGGGCAGTAGTGAGCCCGTGTGCTCATGCGCAGTAATGAGCCCGCGTGCGCATGCGTAGAAGTGAGCTCGAGTGCGCATGTGCAGGTTTGAGCCGGAGTGCGCATGCGCAGTAGTGAGTCCGAGTTCGCATGCGCAGTAGCGACCCCGAATGCACATGAGCAGTAGTGAGTCCGAATGCGCATGAGCTGCAGTGACCCCGAGTGTGCATGCACAGTAGTGAACCCGATTGCGCATCCGCAGTAGTGAGTCAGTGTGCGCATGTGCAGGTCTGAGCCGGAGTGCGCATGCGCAGTAGTGAGCCCGATTGTGCATCCGCAGTAGTGAGTCCGAGTACGCATGAACAGTAGTGAGGCGGAGTGCGCATGCGCAGTAGTGACCCCGAGTGCGCATGCGCAGTAGCGACCCCGAGCGCGTATGCGCAGTAGCGACCCCGTGCGCGTATGCGCAGTAGTGGGCCCGAGTGCGCATGTGCAGGCCTGACCTGAGTGCGCATGCGCAGTAGTGAGCCCCAGCGCGCATGCGCAGTAGTGAGCCCGATTGCGCATGCGCAGTAGTGAGCCCGTGTGCGCATGCGCAGTAGTGAGCCCGAGTGCGCATGCAGAGTAGTGAGGCCGATTGCGCATCCGCACTAGTGAGTCCGTGTGCGCATGTGCAGGTCTGAGCCGCAGTGCGCATGCGCAGTAGTGAGCCCGATTGTGCATCCGCAGTAGTGAGTCCGAGTGCGCATGAGCAGAAGTGAGCCGGAGTGCGCATGCGCAGTAGTGACCTCGAGTGCGCATGCGCAGAAGTGAGCCCGTGTGTGCATGCGCAGTAGTGAGGCCGAGTGCGCATGAGCAGTAGTGACCCCGAGTGCGCATGCGCAGAAGTGAGCCCGTGTGTGCATGCGCAGTAGTGAACGCGATTGCGCATCCGCAGTAGTAAGCCCGAGCGCGCAACCGCAGTCGTGAGTCCGAGCGCGCATCCGCAGTAGTGAGTCCGAGTGCGCATGCGCAGTAGTGACCCCGCGTGCGCATGAGTAGTAGTGAGTCCGAGTGCGCATGCGCAGTAGTGAGCCCGGGTGCTCATGCGTAGTAGTGAGCCCCCGTTCGCATGCGTAGTAGTGAGCCCGTGTGCACATGCGCAGAAGTGAGCTCGAATGCGCATGTGCAAGTCTGAGCCGGACTGCGCATGCGCAGTAGTGAGCCCGTGTGCGCATGAGCAGTAGTGAGTCCGAGCCAGCATGCGCAGTAGTGAGCCCAATTGTGCATCCCCAGTAATGGGTCTGAGTGCGCATGAGCACTAGTCAGCCCGCGTGCGCATGCGTAGTAGTGAGCTCGAGTGTGCATGAGCAGTAGTGATTCCGAGCGCGCATGCGCAGTTGTGAGCCCAATTGCGCATGCGCAGTAGTGAGTCCGTGTGCGCATGCGCAGTAGTGAGCCCGAGTGCGCATGCGCAGTAGTGAGCCCGATTGCGCATGAGCAGTAGTGAGTCCGTGTGCGCATGTGCAGGTCTGAGCCGGAGTGCGCATGCGCAGTAGTGAGCCCGATTGTGCATCCGCAGTAGTGAGTCCGAGTGCGCATGAGCAGAAGTGAGCCGGAGTGCGCATGCGCAGTAGTGACCTCGAGTGCGCATGCGCAGAAGTGAGCCCGTGTGTGCATGCGCAGTAGTGAGCCCGAGTGCGCATACGCAGTAGTGAGCCCGATTGCGCATGAGCAGTAGTGAGTCCGTGTGCGCATGTGCAGGTCTGAGCCGGAGTGCGTATGCGCAGTAGTGAGCCCGATTGTGCATCCGCAGTTGTGAGTCCGAGTGCGCATGAGCACTAGTGAGCCGGAGTGCGCATGCGCAATAGTGACTCCGAGTGCGCATGCGCAGTAGTGACCCCGAGCGCGCATGCGCAGTAGTGAGCCCGTGTGCGCATGCGCAGTAGTGAGCCCGTGTACGCATGCGCAGTGGTGAGCCCGAGTGCGCATGGGCAGGTCTGAGCCGGAGTGCGCGTGCGCAGTAGTGAGGCGGAGTGCGCATGCGCAGTAGTGACCCCGAGTGCGCATGTGCAGTAGCGACCCCGAGCGCGTATGTGCAGTAGCGACCCCGTGCGCGTATGCGCAGTAGTGGGCCCGTGTGCGCATGTGCAGGCCTGACCTGAGTGCGCATGCGCAGTAGTGAGCCCCAGCGCGCATGCGCAGTAGTGAGCCCGATTGCGCATCCGCAGTGGTGACCCCGAGCGCGCATGCGCAGTAGTGAGCCCGATTGCGCATCCGCAGCAGTGAGTCCGAGTGCGCATACGCAGTTGCGACCACGAGCGCGTATGCGCAGTAGCGACCCCGAGCGCGTATGCGCAGTAGTGGGCCCGAGTGCGCATGTGCAGGCCTGACCTGAGTGCGCACGCGCAGCAGTGAGCCCCAGCGCGCATGCGCAGTAGTGAGCCCGATTGCGCATTCGCAGTGGTGACCCCGAGCGCGCATGCGCAGTAGTAAGCCCGATTGCGCATCCGCAGCAGTGAGTCCGAGTGCGCATACGCAGTTGCGACCCCGCGTGTGCATGCACAGTGTCAGCCCGTGAGCGAATGCGCAGTAGTGAGTCCGTGTGCGCATGTGCAGGTCCGAGCCGCAGTGCGCATGCGCAGTAGTGAGCCCGATTGTGCATCCGCAGTAGTGAGTCCGAGTGCGCATGAGCAGAAGTGAGCCGGAGTGCGGATGCGCAGTAGTGACCCCGAGTGCGCATGCGCACTAGTGACCCCGAGCCCGCATGCGCAGTAGTGAGCCCGTGTGCGCATGCGCAGTAGTGAGCTCGAGTGCGCATGTGCAGGTCTGAGCCGGAGTGCGCATACGCAGTAGTGAGCCCAATTGTGCATCCGCAGTAGTGAGTCCGAGTGCGCATGAGCAGTAGTGAGCCGGAGGGCGCATGCGCAGTAGTGACCCCGAGTGCGCATGCGCACTAGTGACCCCGAGCCCGCATGCGCAGTAGTGAGCCCGTGTGCGCATGCGCAGTAGGGAGCCCGTGTACGCATGCGCAGTAGTGAGCCCGTGTGCTCATGCGCAGTAGTGAGCTCGAGTGCGCATGTGCAGGTCTGAGCCGGAGTGCGCATACGCAGTAGTGAGCCCGAGCGCGGATGCGCAGTAGTGACCCCGAGTGCGCATGCGCACTACTGACCCCGAGCCCGCATGCGCAGTAGTGAGCCCGTGTACGCATGGGCAGTAGTGAGCCCGCGTGCTCATGCGCAGTAGTGAGCCCGCGTGCGCATGCGTAGAAGTGAGCTCGAGTGCGCATGTGCAGGTTTGAGCCGGAGTGCGCATGCGCAGTAGTGAGTCCGAGTGCGCATGCGCAGTAGCGACCCCGAATGCACATGAGCAGTAGTGAGTCCGAATGCGCATGAGCTGCAGTGACCCCGAGTGTGTATGCACCGTAGTGAGCCCGATTGCGCATCCGCAGTAGTGAGTCAGTGTGCGCATGTGCAGGTCTGAGCCGGAGTGCGCATGCGCAGTAGTGAGCCCGATTGTGCATCCGCAGTAGTGAGTCCGAGTACGCATGAACAGTAGTGAGGCGGAGTGCGCATGCGCAGTAGTGACCCCGAGTGCGCATGTGCAGTAGCGACCCCGTGCGCGTATGCGCAGTAGTGGGCCCGAGTGCGCATGTGCAGGCCTGACCTGAGTGCGCATGCGCAGTAGTGAGCCGCAGCGCGCATGCGCAGTAGTGAGCCCGATTGCGCATCCGCAGCAGTGAGTCCGAGTGCGCATACGCAGTTGCGACCCCGGGTGTGCATGCACAGTGTCAGCCCGTGAGCGAATGCGCATTAGTGAGTCCGTGTGCGCATGTGCAGGTCTGAGCCGGAGTGCGCATACGCAGTAGTGAGCCCGAGCGCGGATGCGCAGTAGTGACCCCGAGCCCTCATGCGCAGTAGTGAGCCCGTGTGCGCATGCGCAGTAGTGAGCCCGTGTACGCATGCGCAGTAGTGAGCCCGTGTGCTCATGCGCAGTAGTGATCCCGCGTGCGCATGCGTAGTAGTGAGCTCGAGTGCGCATGAGCAGTAGTGATTCCGAGCGCGCATGCGCAGTTGTGAGCCCGATTGCGCATGCACAGTAGTGAGCCCGTGTGCGCATGTGCAGGTCTGAGCCGCAGTGCGCATGCGCAGTAATGAGCCCGATTGTGCATCCGCCGTAGTGAGTCCGAGTGCGCATGAGCAGTAGTGAGCTGGAGGGCGCATGCGCAGTAGTGACCCCGAGTGCGCATGCGCACTAGTGACCCCGAGCCCGCATGTGCTGTAGTGAGCCCGTGTACGCATGGGCAGTAGTGAGCCCGTGTGCTCATGCGCAGTAATGAGCCCGCGTGCGCATGCGTAGAAGTGAGCTCGAGTGCGCATGTGCAGGTTTGAGCCGGAGTGCGCATGCGCAGTAGTGAGTCCGAGTTCGCATGCGCAGTAGCGACCCCGAATGCACATGAGCAGTAGTGAGTCCGAATGCGCATGAGCTGCAGTGACCCCGAGTGTGCATGCACAGTAGTGAACGCGATTGCGCATCCGCAGTAGTAAGCCCGAGCGCGCAACCGCAGTCGTGAGTCCGAGCGCGCATCCGCAGTAGTGAGTCCGAGTGCGCATGCGCAGTAGTGACCCCGCGTGCGCATGAGTAGTAGTGAGTCCGAGTGCGCATGCGCAGTAGTGAGCCCGGGTGCTCATGCGTAGTAGTGAGCCCCCGTTCGCATGCGTAGTAGTGAGCCCGTGTGCACATGCGCAGAAGTGAGCTCGAATGCGCATGTGCAAGTCTGAGCCGGACTGCGCATGCGCAGTAGTGAGCCCGTGTGCGCATGAGCAGTAGTGAGTCCGAGCCAGCATGCGCAGTAGTGAGCCCAATTGTGCATCCCCAGTAATGGGTCTGAGTGCGCATGAGCACTAGTCAGCCCGCGTGCGCATGCGTAGTAGTGAGCTCGAGTGTGCATGAGCAGTAGTGATTCCGAGCGCGCATGCGCAGTTGTGAGCCCAATTGCGCATGCGCAGTAGTGAGCCCGAGTGCGCATGCGCAGTAGTGAGCCCGATTGCGCATGAGCAGTAGTGAGTCCGTGTGCGCATGTGCAGGTCTGAGCCGGAGTGCGCATGCGCAGTAGTGAGCCCGATTGTGCATCCGCAGTAGTGAGTCCGAGTGCGCATGAGCAGAAGTGAGCCGGAGTGCGCATGCGCAGTAGTGACCTCGAGTGCGCATGCGCAGAAGTGAGCCCGTGTGTGCATGCGCAGTAGTGAGCCCGAGTGCGCATACGCAGTAGTGAGCCCGATTGCGCATGAGCAGTAGTGAGTCCGTGTGCGCATGTGCAGGTCTGAGCCGGAGTGCGTATGCGCAGTAGTGAGCCCGATTGTGCATCCGCAGTTGTGAGTCCGAGTGCGCATGAGCACTAGTGAGCCGGAGTGCGCATGCGCAATAGTGACTCCGAGTGCGCATGCGCAGTAGTGACCCCGAGCGCGCATGCGCAGTAGTGAGCCCGTGTGCGCATGCGCAGTAGTGAGCCCGTGTACGCATGCGCAGTGGTGAGCCCGAGTGCGCATGGGCAGGTCTGAGCCGGAGTGCGCGTGCGCAGTAGTGAGGCGGAGTGCGCATGCGCAGTAGTGACCCCGAGTGCGCATGTGCAGTAGCGACCCCGAGCGCGTATGTGCAGTAGCGACCCCGTGCGCGTATGCGCAGTAGTGGGCCCGTGTGCGCATGTGCAGGCCTGACCTGAGTGCGCATGCGCAGTAGTGAGCCCCAGCGCGCATGCGCAGTAGTGAGCCCGATTGCGCATCCGCAGTGGTGACCCCGAGCGCGCATGCGCAGTAGTGAGCCCGATTGCGCATCCGCAGCAGTGAGTCCGAGTGCGCATACGCAGTTGCGACCACGAGCGCGTATGCGCAGTAGCGACCCCGAGCGCGTATGCGCAGTAGTGGGCCCGAGTGCGCATGTGCAGGCCTGACCTGAGTGCGCACGCGCAGCAGTGAGCCCCAGCGCGCATGCGCAGTAGTGAGCCCGATTGCGCATTCGCAGTGGTGACCCCGAGCGCGCATGCGCAGTAGTAAGCCCGATTGCGCATCCGCAGCAGTGAGTCCGAGTGCGCATACGCAGTTGCGACCCCGCGTGTGCATGCACAGTGTCAGCCCGTGAGCGAATGCGCAGTAGTGAGTCCGTGTGCGCATGTGCAGGTCCGAGCCGCAGTGCGCATGCGCAGTAGTGAGCCCGATTGTGCATCCGCAGTAGTGAGTCCGAGTGCGCATGAGCAGAAGTGAGCCGGAGTGCGGATGCGCAGTAGTGACCCCGAGTGCGCATGCGCACTAGTGACCCCGAGCCCGCATGCGCAGTAGTGAGCCCGTGTGCGCATGCGCAGTAGTGAGCTCGAGTGCGCATGTGCAGGTCTGAGCCGGAGTGCGCATACGCAGTAGTGAGCCCAATTGTGCATCCGCAGTAGTGAGTCCGAGTGCGCATGAGCAGTAGTGAGCCGGAGGGCGCATGCGCAGTAGTGACCCCGAGTGCGCATGCGCACTAGTGACCCCGAGCCCGCATGCGCAGTAGTGAGCCCGTGTGCGCATGCGCAGTAGGGAGCCCGTGTACGCATGCGCAGTAGTGAGCCCGTGTGCTCATGCGCAGTAGTGAGCTCGAGTGCGCATGTGCAGGTCTGAGCCGGAGTGCGCATACGCAGTAGTGAGCCCGAGCCCGCATGCGCAGTAGTGAGCCCGTGTACGCATGGGCAGTAGTGAGCCCGCGTGCTCATGCGCAGTAGTGAGCCCGCGTGCGCATGCGTAGAAGTGAGCTCGAGTGCGCATGTGCAGGTTTGAGCCGGAGTGCGCATGCGCAGTAGTGAGTCCGAGTGCGCATGCGCAGTAGCGACCCCGAATGCACATGAGCAGTAGTGAGTCCGAATGCGCATGAGCTGCAGTGACCCCGAGTGTGTATGCACCGTAGTGAGCCCGATTGCGCATCCGCAGTAGTGAGTCAGTGTGCGCATGTGCAGGTCTGAGCCGGAGTGCGCATGCGCAGTAGTGAGCCCGATTGTGCATCCGCAGTAGTGAGTCCGAGTACGCATGAACAGTAGTGAGGCGGAGTGCGCATGCGCAGTAGTGACCCCGAGTGCGCATGTGCAGTAGCGACCCCGTGCGCGTATGCGCAGTAGTGGGCCCGAGTGCGCATGTGCAGGCCTGACCTGAGTGCGCATGCGCAGTAGTGAGCCCCAGCGCGCATGCGCAGTAGTGAGCCCGATTGCGCATCCGCAGCAGTGAGTCCGAGTGCGCATACGCAGTTGCGACCCCGGGTGTGCATGCACAGTGTCAGCCCGTGAGCGAATGCGCATTAGTGAGTCCGTGTGCGCATGTGCAGGTCTGAGCCGGAGTGCGCATACGCAGTAGTGAGCCCGAGCGCGGATGCGCAGTAGTGACCCCGAGCCCTCATGCGCAGTAGTGAGCCCGTGTGCGCATGCGCAGTAGTGAGCCCGTGTACGCATGCGCAGTAGTGAGCCCGTGTGCTCATGCGCAGTAGTGATCCCGCGTGCGCATGCGTAGTAGTGAGCTCGAGTGCGCATGAGCAGTAGTGATTCCGAGCGCGCATGCGCAGTTGTGAGCCCGATTGCGCATGCACAGTAGTGAGCCCGTGTGCGCATGTGCAGGTCTGAGCCGCAGTGCGCATGCGCAGTAATGAGCCCGATTGTGCATCCGCCGTAGTGAGTCCGAGTGCGCATGAGCAGTAGTGAGCTGGAGGGCGCATGCGCAGTAGTGACCCCGAGTGCGCATGCGCACTAGTGACCCCGAGCCCGCATGTGCTGTAGTGAGCCCGTGTACGCATGGGCAGTAGTGAGCCCGTGTGCTCATGCGCAGTAATGAGCCCGCGTGCGCATGCGTAGAAGTGAGCTCGAGTGCGCATGTGCAGGTTTGAGCCGGAGTGCGCATGCGCAGTAGTGAGTCCGAGTTCGCATGCGCAGTAGCGACCCCGAATGCACATGAGCAGTAGTGAGTCCGAATGCGCATGAGCTGCAGTGACCCCGAGTGTGCATGCACAGTAGTGAACCCGATTGCGCATCCGCAGTAGTGAGTCAGTGTGCGCATGTGCAGGTCTGAGCCGGAGTGCGCATGCGCAGTAGTGAGCCCGATTGTGCATCCGCAGTAGTGAGTCCGAGTACGCATGAACAGTAGTGAGGCAGAGTGCGCATGCGCAGTAGTGACCCCGAGTGCGCATGCGCAGTAGCGACCCCGAGCGCGTATGCGCAGTAGCGACCCCGTGCGCGTATGCGCAGTAGTGGGCCCGAGTGCGCATGTGCAGGCCTGACCTGAGTGCGCATGCGCAGTAGTGAGCCCCAGCGCGCATGCGCAGTAGTGAGACCGATTGCGCATGCGCAGTAGTGAGCCCGTGTGCGCATGCGCAGTAGTGAGCCCGAGTGCGCATGCAGAGTAGTGAGGCCGATTGCGCATCCGCACTAGTGAGTCCGCGTGCGCATGTGCAGGTCTGAGCCGCAGTGCGCATGCGCAGTAGTGAGCCCGATTGTGCATCCGCAGTAGTGAGTCCGAGTGCGCATGAGCAGAAGTGAGCCGGAGTGCGCATGCGCAGTAGTGACCTCGAGTGCGCATGCGCAGAAGTGAGCCCGTGTGTGCATGCGCAGTAGTGAGGCCGAGTGCGCATGAGCAGTAGTGACCCCGAGTGCGCATGCGCAGAAGTGAGCCCGTGTGTGCATGCGCAGTAGTGAACGCGATTGCGCATCCGCAGTAGTAAGCCCGAGCGCGCAACCGCAGTCGTGAGTCCGAGCGCGCATCCGCAGTAGTGAGTCCGAGTGCGCATGCGCAGTAGTGACCCCGAGTGCGCATGCGCAGAAGTGAGCCCGTGTGTGCATGCGCAGTAGTGAGCCCGAGTGCGCATACGCAGTAGTGAGCCCGATTGCGCATGAGCAGTAGTGAGTCCGTGTGCGCATGTGCAGGTCTGAGCCGGAGTGCGTATGCGCAGTAGTGAGCCCGATTGTGCATCCGCAGTTGTGAGTCCGAGTGCGCATGAGCACTAGTGAGCCGGAGTGCGCATGCGCAATAGTGACTCCGAGTGCGCATGCGCAGTAGTGACCCCGAGCGCGCATGCGCAGTAGTGAGCCCGTGTGCGCATGCGCAGTAGTGAGCCCGTGTACGCATGCGCAGTGGTGAGCCCGAGTGCGCATGGGCAGGTCTGAGCCGGAGTGCGCGTGCGCAGTAGTGAGGCGGAGTGCGCATGCGCATTAGTGACCCCGAGTGCGCATGTGCAGTAGCGACCCCGAGCGCGTATGTGCAGTAGCGACCCCGTGCGCGTATGCGCAGTAGTGGGCCCGTGTGCGCATGTGCAGGCCTGACCTGAGTGCGCATGCGCAGTAGTGAGCCCCAGCGCGCATGCGCAGTAGTGAGCCCGATTGCGCATCCGCAGTGGTGACCCCGAGCGCGCATGCGCAGTAGTGAGCCCGATTGCGCATCCGCAGCAGTGAGTCCGAGTGCGCATACGCAGTTGCGACCACGAGCGCGTATGCGCAGTAGCGACCCCGAGCGCGTATGCGCAGTAGTGGGCCCGAGTGCGCATGTGCAGGCCTGACCTGAGTGCGCACGCGCAGCAGTGAGCCCCAGCGCGCATGCGCAGTAGTGAGCCCGATTGCGCATTCGCAGTGGTGACCCCGAGCGCGCATGCGCAGTAGTAAGCCCGATTGCGCATCCGCAGCAGTGAGTCCGAGTGCGCATACGCAGTTGCGACCCCGCGTGTGCATGCACAGTGTCAGCCCGTGAGCGAATGCGCAGTAGTGAGTCCGTGTGCGCATGTGCAGGTCCGAGCCGCAGTGCGCATGCGCAGTAGTGAGCCCGATTGTGCATCCGCAGTAGTGAGTCCGAGTGCGCATGAGCAGAAGTGAGCCGGAGTGCGGATGCGCAGTAGTGACCCCGAGTGCGCATGCGCACTAGTGACCCCGAGCCCGCATGCAGAGTAGTGAGCCCGTGTGCGCATGCGCAGTAGTGAGCTCGAGTGCGCATGTGCAGGTCTGAGCCGGAGTGCGCATACGCAGTAGTGACCCCGAGCGCGCATGCGCAGTAGTGAGCCCGATTGCGCATCCGCAGCAGTGAGTCCGAGTGCGCATACGCAGTTGCGACCACGAGCGCGTATGCGCAGTAGCGACCCCGAGCGCGTATGCGCAGTAGTGGGCCCGAGTGCGCATGTGCAGGCCTGACCTGAGTGCGCACGCGCAGCAGTGAGCCCCAGCGCGCATGCGCAGTAGTGAGCCCGATTGCGCATTCGCAGTGGTGACCCCGAGCGCGCATGCGCAGTAGTAAGCCCGATTGCGCATCCGCAGCAGTGAGTCCGAGTGCGCATACGCAGTTGCGACCCCGCGTGTGCATGCACAGTGTCAGCCCGTGAGCGAATGCGCAGTAGTGAGTCCGTGTGCGCATGTGCAGGTCCGAGCCGCAGTGCGCATGCGCAGTAGTGAGCCCGATTGTGCATCCGCAGTAGTGAGTCCGAGTGCGCATGAGCAGAAGTGAGCCGGAGTGCGGATGCGCAGTAGTGACCCCGAGTGCGCATGCGCACTAGTGACCCCGAGCCCGCATGCAGAGTAGTGAGCCCGTGTGCGCATGCGCAGTAGTGAGCCCGATTGCGCATGAGCAGTAGTGAGTCCGTGTGCGCATGTGCAGGTCTGAGCCGGAGTGCGTATGCGCAGTAGTGAGCCCGATTGTGCATCCGCAGTTGTGAGTCCGAGTGCGCATGAGCACTAGTGAGCCGGAGTGCGCATGCGCAATAGTGACTCCGAGTGCGCATGCGCAGTAGTGACCCCGAGCGCGCATGCGCAGTAGTGAGCCCGTGTGCGCATGCGCAGTAGTGAGCCCGTGTACGCATGCGCAGTGGTGAGCCCGAGTGCGCATGGGCAGGTCTGAGCCGGAGTGCGCGTGCGCAGTAGTGAGGCGGAGTGCGCATGCGCAGTAGTGACCCCGAGTGCGCATGTGCAGTAGCGACCCCGAGCGCGTATGTGCAGTAGCGACCCCGTGCGCGTATGCGCAGTAGTGGGCCCGTGTGCGCATGTGCAGGCCTGACCTGAGTGCGCATGCGCAGTAGTGAGCCCCAGCGCGCATGCGCAGTAGTGAGCCCGATTGCGCATCCGCAGTGGTGACCCCGAGCGCGCATGCGCAGTAGTGAGCCCGATTGCGCATCCGCAGCAGTGAGTCCGAGTGCGCATACGCAGTTGCGACCACGAGCGCGTATGCGCAGTAGCGACCCCGAGCGCGTATGCGCAGTAGTGGGCCCGAGTGCGCATGTGCAGGCCTGACCTGAGTGCGCACGCGCAGCAGTGAGCCCCAGCGCGCATGCGCAGTAGTGAGCCCGATTGCGCATTCGCAGTGGTGACCCCGAGCGCGCATGCGCAGTAGTAAGCCCGATTGCGCATCCGCAGCAGTGAGTCCGAGTGCGCATACGCAGTTGCGACCCCGCGTGTGCATGCACAGTGTCAGCCCGTGAGCGAATGCGCAGTAGTGAGTCCGTGTGCGCATGTGCAGGTCCGAGCCGCAGTGCGCATGCGCAGTAGTGAGCCCGATTGTGCATCCGCAGTAGTGAGTCCGAGTGCGCATGAGCAGAAGTGAGCCGGAGTGCGGATGCGCAGTAGTGACCCCGAGTGCGCATGCGCACTAGTGACCCCGAGCCCGCATGCGCAGTAGTGAGCCCGTGTGCGCATGCGCAGTAGTGAGCTCGAGTGCGCATGTGCAGGTCTGAGCCGGAGTGCGCATACGCAGTAGTGACCCCGAGTGCGCATGCGCACTAGAGACCCCGAGCCCGCATGCGCAGTAGTGAGCCCGTGTGCGCATGCGCAGTAGGGAGCCCGTGTACGCATGCGCAGTAGTGAGCCCGTGTGCTCATGCGCAGTAGTGAGCTCGAGTGCGCATGCAGAGTAGTGAGGCCGATTGCGCATCCGCACTAGTGAGTCCGTGTGCGCATGTGCAGGTCTGAGCCGCAGTGCGCATGCGCAGTAGTGAGCCCAATTGTGCATCCGCAGTAGTGAGTCCGAGTGCGCATGAGCAGTAGTGAGCCGGAGGGCGCATGCGCAGTAGTGACCCCGAGTGCGCATGCGCACTAGTGACCCCGAGCCCGCATGCGCAGTAGTGAGCCCGTGTGCGCATGCGCAGTAGGGAGCCCGTGTACGCATGCGCAGTAGTGAGCCCGTGTGCTCATGCGCAGTAGTGAGCTCGAGTGCGCATGTGCAGGTCTGAGCCGGAGTGCGCATACGCAGTAGTGAGCCCGAGCGCGGATGCGCAGTAGTGACCCCGAGTGCGCATGCGCACTACTGACCCCGAGCCCGCATGCGCAGTAGTGAGCCCGTGTACGCATGGGCAGTAGTGAGCCCGCGTGCTCATGCGCAGTAGTGAGCCCGCGTGCGCATGCGTAGAAGTGAGCTCGAGTGCGCATGTGCAGGTTTGAGCCGGAGTGCGCATGCGCAGTAGTGAGTCCGAGTGCGCATGCGCAGTAGCGACCCCGAATGCACATGAGCAGTAGTGAGTCCGAATGCGCATGAGCTGCAGTGACCCCGAGTGTGTATGCACAGTAGTGAGCCCGATTGCGCATCCGCAGTAGTGAGTCAGTGTGCGCATGTGCAGGTCTGAGCCGGAGTGCGCATGCGCAGTAGTGAGCCCGATTGTGCATCCGCAGTAGTGAGTCCGAGTACGCATGAACAGTAGTGAGGCGGAGTGCGCATGCGCAGTAGTGACCCCGAGTGCGCATGTGCAGTAGCGACCCCGTGCGCGTATGCGCAGTAGTGGGCCCGAGTGCGCATGTGCAGGCCTGACCTGAGTGCGCATGCGCAGTAGTGAGCCCCAGCGCGCATGCGCAGTAGTGAGCCCGATTGCGCATCCGCAGCAGTGAGTCCGAGTGCGCATACGCAGTTGCGACCCCGGGTGTGCATGCACAGTGTCAGCCCGTGAGCGAATGCGCATTAGTGAGTCCGTGTGCGCATGTGCAGGTCTGAGCCGGAGTGCGCATACGCAGTAGTGAGCCCGAGCGCGGATGCGCAGTAGTGACCCCGAGCCCTCATGCGCAGTAGTGAGCCCGTGTGCGCATGCGCAGTAGTGAGCCCGTGTACGCATGCGCAGTAGTGAGCCCGTGTGCTCATGCGCAGTAGTGATCCCGCGTGCGCATGCGTAGTACTGAGCTCGAGTGCGCATGAGCAGTAGTGATTCCGAGCGCGCATGCGCAGTTGTGAGCCCGATTGCGCATGCACAGTAGTGAGCCCGTGTGCGCATGTGCAGGTCTGAGCCGCAGTGCGCATGCGCAGTAATGAGCCCGATTGTGCATCCGCCGTAGTGAGTCCGAGTGCGCATGAGCAGTAGTGAGCTGGAGGGCGCATGCGCAGTAGTGACCCCGAGTGCGCATGCGCACTAGTGACCCCGAGCCCGCATGTGCTGTAGTGAGCCCGTGTACGCATGGGCAGTAGTGAGCCCGTGTGCTCATGCGCAGTAATGAGCCCGCGTGCGCATGCGTAGAAGTGAGCTCGAGTGCGCATGTGCAGGTTTGAGCCGGAGTGCGCATGCGCAGTAGTGAGTCCGAGTTCGCATGCGCAGTAGCGACCCCGAATGCACATGAGCAGTAGTGAGTCCGAATGCGCATGAGCTGCAGTGACCCCGAGTGTGCATGCACAGTAGTGAACCCGATTGCGCATCCGCAGTAGTGAGTCAGTGTGCGCATGTGCAGGTCTGAGCCGGAGCGCGCATGCGCAGTAGTGAGCCCGATTGTGCATCCGCAGTAGTGAGTCCGAGTACGCATGAACAGTAGTGAGGCAGAGTGCGCATGCGCAGTAGTGACCCCGAGTGCGCATGCGCAGTAGCGACCCCGAGCGCGTATGCGCAGTAGCGACCCCGTGCGCGTATGCGCAGTAGTGGGCCCGAGTGCGCATGTGCAGGCCTGACCTGAGTGCGCATGCGCAGTAGTGAGCCCCAGCGCGCATGCGCAGTAGTGAGACCGATTGCGCATGCGCAGTAGTGAGCCCGTGTGCGCATGCGCAGTAGTGAGCCCGAGTGCGCATGCAGAGTAGTGAGGCCGATTGCGCATCCGCACTAGTGAGTCCGCGTGCGCATGTGCAGGTCTGAGCCGCAGTGCGCATGCGCAGTAGTGAGCCCGATTGTGCATCCGCAGTAGTGAGTCCGAGTGCGCATGAGCAGAAGTGAGCCGGAGTGCGCATGCGCAGTAGTGACCTCGAGTGCGCATGCGCAGAAGTGAGCCCGTGTGTGCATGCGCAGTAGTGAGGCCGAGTACGCATGAGCAGTAGTGACCCCGAGTGCGCATGCGCAGAAGTGAGCCCGTGTGTGCATGCGCAGTAGTGAACGCGATTGCGCATCCGCAGTAGTAAGCCCGAGCGCGCAACCGCAGTCGTGAGTCCGAGCGCGCATGCGCAATAGTGACTCCGAGTGCGCATGCGCAGTAGTGACCCCGAGCGCGCATGCGCAGTAGTGAGCCCGTGTGCGCATGCGCAGTAGTGAGCCCGTGTACGCATGCGCAGTGGTGAGCCCGAGTGCGCATGGGCAGGTCTGAGCCGGAGTGCGCGTGCGCAGTAGTGAGGCGGAGTGCGCATGCGCAGTAGTGACCCCGAGTGCGCATGTGCAGTAGCGACCCCGAGCGCGTATGTGCAGTAGCGACCCCGTGCGCGTATGCGCAGTAGTGGGCCCGTGTGCGCATGTGCAGGCCTGACCTGAGTGCGCATGCGCAGTAGTGAGCCCCAGCGCGCATGCGCAGTAGTGAGCCCGATTGCGCATCCGCAGTGGTGACCCCGAGCGCGCATGCGCAGTAGTGAGCCCGATTGCGCATCCGCAGCAGTGAGTCCGAGTGCGCATACGCAGTTGCGACCACGAGCGCGTATGCGCAGTAGCGACCCCGAGCGCGTATGCGCAGTAGTGGGCCCGAGTGCGCATGTGCAGGCCTGACCTGAGTGCGCACGCGCAGCAGTGAGCCCCAGCGCGCATGCGCAGTAGTGAGCCCGATTGCGCATTCGCAGTGGTGACCCCGAGCGCGCATGCGCAGTAGTAAGCCCGATTGCGCATCCGCAGCAGTGAGTCCGAGTGCGCATACGCAGTTGCGACCCCGCGTGTGCATGCACAGTGTCAGCCCGTGAGCGAATGCGCAGTAGTGAGTCCGTGTGCGCATGTGCAGGTCCGAGCCGCAGTGCGCATGCGCAGTAGTGAGCCCGATTGTGCATCCGCAGTAGTGAGTCCGAGTGCGCATGAGCAGAAGTGAGCCGGAGTGCGGATGCGCAGTAGTGACCCCGAGTGCGCATGCGCACTAGTGACCCCGAGCCCGCATGCGCAGTAGTGAGCCCGTGTGCGCATGCGCAGTAGTGAGCTCGAGTGCGCATGTGCAGGTCTGAGCCGGAGTGCGCATACGCAGTAGTGAGCCCGAGCGCGGATGCGCAGTAGTGACCCCGAGTGCGCATGCGCACTAGAGACCCCGAGCCCGCATGCGCAGTAGTGAGCCCGTGTGCGCATGCGCAGTAGGGAGCCCGTGTACGCATGCGCAGTAGTGAGCCCGTGTGCTCATGCGCAGTAGTGAGCTCGAGTGCGCATGCAGAGTAGTGAGGCCGATTGCGCATCCGCACTAGTGAGTCCGTGTGCGCATGTGCAGGTCTGAGCCGCAGTGCGCATGCGCAGTAGTGAGCCCAATTGTGCATCCGCAGTAGTGAGTCCGAGTGCGCATGAGCAGTAGTGAGCCGGAGGGCGCATGCGCAGTAGTGACCCCGAGTGCGCATGCGCACTAGTGACCCCGAGCCCGCATGTGCAGTAGTGAGCCCGTGTGCGCATGCGCAGTAGGGAGCCCGTGTACGCATGCGCAGTAGTGAGCCCGTGTGCTCATGCGCAGTAGTGAGCTCGAGTGCGCATGTGCAGGTCTGAGCCGGAGTGCGCATACGCAGTAGTGAGCCCGAGCGCGGATGCGCAGTAGTGACCCCGAGTGCGCATGCGCACTACTGACCCCGAGCCCGCATGCGCAGTAGTGAGCCCGTGTACGCATGGGCAGTAGTGAGCCCGCGTGCTCATGCGCAGTAGTGAGCCCGCGTGCGCATGCGTAGAAGTGAGCTCGAGTGCGCATGTGCAGGTTTGAGCCGGAGTGCGCATGCGCAGTAGTGAGTCCGAGTGCGCATGCGCAGTAGCGACCCCGAATGCACATGAGCAGTAGTGAGTCCGAATGCGCATGAGCTGCAGTGACCCCGAGTGTGTATGCACAGTAGTGAGCCCGATTGCGCATCCGCAGTAGTGAGTCAGTGTGCGCATGTGCAGGTCTGAGCCGGAGTGCGCATGCGCAGTAGTGAGCCCGATTGTGCATCCGCAGTAGTGAGTCCGAGTACGCATGAACAGTAGTGAGGCGGAGTGCGCATGCGCAGTAGTGACCCCGAGTGCGCATGTGCAGTAGCGACCCCGTGCGCGTATGCGCAGTAGTGGGCCCGAGTGCGCATGTGCAGGCCTGACCTGAGTGCGCATGCGCAGTAGTGAGCCCCAGCGCGCATGCGCAGTAGTGAGCCCGATTGCGCATCCGCAGCAGTGAGTCCGAGTGCGCATACGCAGTTGCGACCCCGGGTGTGCATGCACAGTGTCAGCCCGTGAGCGAATGCGCATTAGTGAGTCCGTGTGCGCATGTGCAGGTCTGAGCCGGAGTGCGCATACGCAGTAGTGAGCCCGAGCGCGGATGCGCAGTAGTGACCCCGAGCCCTCATGCGCAGTAGTGAGCCCGTGTGCGCATGCGCAGTAGTGAGCCCGTGTACGCATGCGCAGTAGTGAGCCCGTGTGCTCATGCGCAGTAGTGATCCCGCGTGCGCATGCGTAGTAGTGAGCTCGAGTGCGCATGAGCAGTAGTGATTCCGAGCGCGCATGCGCAGTTGTGAGCCCGATTGCGCATGCACAGTAGTGAGCCCGTGTGCGCATGTGCAGGTCTGAGCCGCAGTGCGCATGCGCAGTAATGAGCCCGATTGTGCATCCGCCGTAGTGAGTCCGAGTGCGCATGAGCAGTAGTGAGCTGGAGGGCGCATGCGCAGTAGTGACCCCGAGTGCGCATGCGCACTAGTGACCCCGAGCCCGCATGTGCTGTAGTGAGCCCGTGTACGCATGGGCAGTAGTGAGCCCGTGTGCTCATGCGCAGTAATGAGCCCGCGTGCGCATGCGTAGAAGTGAGCTCGAGTGCGCATGTGCAGGTTTGAGCCGGAGTGCGCATGCGCAGTAGTTAGTCCGAGTTCGCATGCGCAGTAGCGACCCCGAATGCACATGAGCAGTAGTGAGTCCGAATGCGCATGAGCTGCAGTGACCCCGAGTGTGCATGCACAGTAGTGAACCCGATTGCGCATCCGCAGTAGTGAGTCAGTGTGCGCATGTGCAGGTCTGAGCCGGAGCGCGCATGCGCAGTAGTGAGCCCGATTGTGCATCCGCAGTAGTGAGTCGGAGTACGCATGAACAGTAGTGAGGCAGAGTGCGCATGCGCAGTAGTGACCCCGAGTGCGCATGCGCAGTAGCGACCCCGAGCGCGTATGCGCAGTAGCGACCCCGTGCGCGTATGCGCAGTAGTGGGCCCGAGTGCGCATGTGCAGGCCTGACCTGAGTGCGCATGCGCAGTAGTGAGCCCCAGCGCGCATGCGCAGTAGTGAGACCGATTGCGCATGCGCAGTAGTGAGCCCGTGTGCGCATGCGCAGTAGTGAGCCCGAGTGCGCATGCAGAGTAGTGAGGCCGATTGCGCATCCGCACTAGTGAGTCCGCGTGCGCATGTGCAGGTCTGAGCCGCAGTGCGCATGCGCAGTAGTGAGCCCGATTGTGCATCCGCAGTAGTGAGTCCGAGTGCGCATGAGCAGAAGTGAGCCGGAGTGCGCATGCGCAGTAGTGACCTCGAGTGCGCATGCGCAGAAGTGAGCCCGTGTGTGCATGCGCAGTAGTGAGGCCGAGTGCGCATGAGCAGTAGTGACCCCGAGTGCGCATGCGCAGAAGTGAGCCCGTGTGTGCATGCGCAGTAGTGAACGCGATTGCGCATCCGCAGTAGTAAGCCCGAGCGCGCAACCGCAGTCGTGAGTCCGAGCGCGCATCCGCAGTAGTGAGTCCGAGTGCGCATGCGCAGTAGTGACCCCGAGTGCGCATGCGCAGAAGTGAGCCCGTGTGTGCATGCGCAGTAGTGAGCCCGAGTGCGCATACGCAGTAGTGAGCCCGATTGCGCATGAGCAGTAGTGAGTCCGTGTGCGCATGTGCAGGTCTGAGCCGGAGTGCGTATGCGCAGTAGTGAGCCCGATTGTGCATCCGCAGTTGTGAGTCCGAGTGCGCATGAGCACTAGTGAGCCGGAGTGCGCATGCGCAATAGTGACTCCGAGTGCGCATGCGCAGTAGTGACCCCGAGCGCGCATGCGCAGTAGTGAGCCCGTGTGCGCATGCGCAGTAGTGAGCCCGTGTGCGCATGCGCAGTAGGGAGCCCGTGTACGCATGCGCAGGAGTGAGCCCGTGTGCTCATGCGCAGTAGTGAGCTCGAGTGCGCATGCAGAGTAGTGAGGCCGATTGCGCATCCGCACTAGTGAGTCCGTGTGCGCATGTGCAGGTCTGAGCCGCAGTGCGCATGCGCAGTAGTGAGCCCAATTGTGCATCCGCAGTAGTGAGTCCGAGTGCGCATGAGCAGTAGTGAGCCGGAGGGCGCATGCGCAGTAGTGACCCCGAGTGCGCATGCGCACTAGTGACCCCGAGCCCGCATGCGCAGTAGTGAGCCCGTGTGCGCATGCGCAGTAGGGAGCCCGTGTACGCATGCGCAGTAGTGAGCCCGTGTGCTCATGCGCAGTAGTGAGCTCGAGTGCGCATGTGCAGGTCTGAGCCGGAGTGCGCATACGCAGTAGTGAGCCCGAGCGCGGATGCGCAGTAGTGACCCCGAGTGCGCATGCGCACTACTGACCCCGAGCCCGCATGCGCAGTAGTGAGCCCGTGTACGCATGGGCAGTAGTGAGCCCGCGTGCTCATGCGCAGTAGTGAGCCCGCGTGCGCATGCGTAGAAGTGAGCTCGAGTGCGCATGTGCAGGTTTGAGCCGGAGTGCGCATGCGCAGTAGTGAGTCCGAGTGCGCATGCGCAGTAGCGACCCCGAATGCACATGAGCAGTAGTGAGTCCGAATGCGCATGAGCTGCAGTGACCCCGAGTGTGTATGCACAGTAGTGAGCCCGATTGCGCATCCGCAGTAGTGAGTCAGTGTGCGCATGTGCAGGTCTGAGCCGGAGTGCGCATGCGCAGTAGTGAGCCCGATTGTGCATCCGCAGTAGTGAGTCCGAGTACGCATGAACAGTAGTGAGGCGGAGTGCGCATGCGCAGTAGTGACCCCGAGTGCGCATGTGCAGTAGCGACCCCGTGCGCGTATGCGCAGTAGTGGGCCCGAGTGCGCATGTGCAGGCCTGACCTGAGTGCGCATGCGCAGTAGTGAGCCCCAGCGCGCATGCGCAGTAGTGAGCCCGATTGCGCATCCGCAGCAGTGAGTCCGAGTGCGCATACGCAGTTGCGACCCCGGGTGTGCATGCACAGTGTCAGCCCGTGAGCGAATGCGCATTAGTGAGTCCGTGTGCGCATGTGCAGGTCTGAGCCGGAGTGCGCATACGCAGTAGTGAGCCCGAGCGCGGATGCGCAGTAGTGACCCCGAGCCCTCATGCGCAGTAGTGAGCCCGTGTGCGCATGCGCAGTAGTGAGCCCGTGTACGCATGCGCAGTAGTGAGCCCGTGTGCTCATGCGCAGTAGTGATCCCGCGTGCGCATGCGTAGTAGTGAGCTCGAGTGCGCATGAGCAGTAGTGATTCCGAGCGCGCATGCGCAGTTGTGAGCCCGATTGCGCATGCACAGTAGTGAGCCCGTGTGCGCATGTGCAGGTCTGAGCCGCAGTGCGCATGCGCAGTAATGAGCCCGATTGTGCATCCGCCGTAGTGAGTCCGAGTGCGCATGAGCAGTAGTGAGCTGGAGGGCGCATGCGCAGTAGTGACCCCGAGTGCGCATGCGCACTAGTGACCCCGAGCCCGCATGTGCTGTAGTGAGCCCGTGTACGCATGGGCAGTAGTGAGCCCGTGTGCTCATGCGCAGTAATGAGCCCGCGTGCGCATGCGTAGAAGTGAGCTCGAGTGCGCATGTGCAGGTTTGAGCCGGAGTGCGCATGCGCAGTAGTGAGTCCGAGTTCGCATGCGCAGTAGCGACCCCGAATGCACATGAGCAGTAGTGAGTCCGAATGCGCATGAGCTGCAGTGACCCCGAGTGTGCATGCACAGTAGTGAACCCGATTGCGCATCCGCAGTAGTGAGTCAGTGTGCGCATGTGCAGGTCTGAGCCGGAGCGCGCATGCGCAGTAGTGAGCCCGATTGTGCATCCGCAGTAGTGAGTCCGAGTACGCATGAACAGTAGTGAGGCAGAGTGCGCATGCGCAGTAGTGACCCCGAGTGCGCATGCGCAGTAGCGACCCCGAGCGCGTATGCGCAGTAGCGACCCCGTGCGCGTATGCGCAGTAGTGGGCCCGAGTGCGCATGTGCAGGCCTGACCTGAGTGCGCATGCGCAGTAGTGAGCCCCAGCGCGCATGCGCAGTAGTGAGACCGATTGCGCATGCGCAGTAGTGAGCCCGTGTGCGCATGCGCAGTAGTGAGCCCGAGTGCGCATGCAGAGTAGTGAGGCCGATTGCGCATCCGCACTAGTGAGTCCGCGTGCGCATGTGCAGGTCTGAGCCGCAGTGCGCATGCGCAGTAGTGAGCCCGATTGTGCATCCGCAGTAGTGAGTCCGAGTGCGCATGAGCAGAAGTGAGCCGGAGTGCGCATGCGCAGTAGTGACCTCGAGTGCGCATGCGCAGAAGTGAGCCCGTGTGTGCATGCGCAGTAGTGAGGCCGAGTACGCATGAGCAGTAGTGACCCCGAGTGCGCATGCGCAGAAGTGAGCCCGTGTGTGCATGCGCAGTAGTGAACGCGATTGCGCATCCGCAGTAGTAAGCCCGAGCGCGCAACCGCAGTCGTGAGTCCGAGCGCGCATGCGCAATAGTGACTCCGAGTGCGCATGCGCAGTAGTGACCCCGAGCGCGCATGCGCAGTAGTGAGCCCGTGTGCGCATGCGCAGTAGTGAGCCCGTGTACGCATGCGCAGTGGTGAGCCCGAGTGCGCATGGGCAGGTCTGAGCCGGAGTGCGCGTGCGCAGTAGTGAGGCGGAGTGCGCATGCGCAGTAGTGACCCCGAGTGCGCATGTGCAGTAGCGACCCCGAGCGCGTATGTGCAGTAGCGACCCCGTGCGCGTATGCGCAGTAGTGGGCCCGTGTGCGCATGTGCAGGCCTGACCTGAGTGCGCATGCGCAGTAGTGAGCCCCAGCGCGCATGCGCAGTAGTGAGCCCGATTGCGCATCCGCAGTGGTGACCCCGAGCGCGCATGCGCAGTAGTGAGCCCGATTGCGCATCCGCAGCAGTGAGTCCGAGTGCGCATACGCAGTTGCGACCACGAGCGCGTATGCGCAGTAGCGACCCCGAGCGCGTATGCGCAGTAGTGGGCCCGAGTGCGCATGTGCAGGCCTGACCTGAGTGCGCACGCGCAGCAGTGAGCCCCAGCGCGCATGCGCAGTAGTGAGCCCGATTGCGCATTCGCAGTGGTGACCCCGAGCGCGCATGCGCAGTAGTAAGCCCGATTGCGCATCCGCAGCAGTGAGTCCGAGTGCGCATACGCAGTTGCGACCCCGCGTGTGCATGCACAGTGTCAGCCCGTGAGCGAATGCGCAGTAGTGAGTCCGTGTGCGCATGTGCAGGTCCGAGCCGCAGTGCGCATGCGCAGTAGTGAGCCCGATTGTGCATCCGCAGTAGTGAGTCCGAGTGCGCATGAGCAGAAGTGAGCCGGAGTGCGGATGCGCAGTAGTGACCCCGAGTGCGCATGCGCACTAGTGACCCCGAGCCCGCATGCGCAGTAGTGAGCCCGTGTGCGCATGCGCAGTAGTGAGCTCGAGTGCGCATGTGCAGGTCTGAGCCGGAGTGCGCATACGCAGTAGTGAGCCCGAGCGCGGATGCGCAGTAGTGACCCCGAGTGCGCATGCGCACTAGAGACCCCGAGCCCGCATGCGCAGTAGTGAGCCCGTGTGCGCATGCGCAGTAGGGAGCCCGTGTACGCATGCGCAGTAGTGAGCCCGTGTGCTCATGCGCAGTAGTGAGCTCGAGTGCGCATGCAGAGTAGTGAGGCCGATTGCGCATCCGCACTAGTGAGTCCGTGTGCGCATGTGCAGGTCTGAGCCGCAGTGCGCATGCGCAGTAGTGAGCCCAATTGTGCATCCGCAGTAGTGAGTCCGAGTGCGCATGAGCAGTAGTGAGCCGGAGGGCGCATGCGCAGTAGTGACCCCGAGTGCGCATGCGCACTAGTGACCCCGAGCCCGCATGTGCAGTAGTGAGCCCGTGTGCGCATGCGCAGTAGGGAGCCCGTGTACGCATGCGCAGTAGTGAGCCCGTGTGCTCATGCGCAGTAGTGAGCTCGAGTGCGCATGTGCAGGTCTGAGCCGGAGTGCGCATACGCAGTAGTGAGCCCGAGCGCGGATGCGCAGTAGTGACCCCGAGTGCGCATGCGCACTACTGACCCCGAGCCCGCATGCGCAGTAGTGAGCCCGTGTACGCATGGGCAGTAGTGAGCCCGCGTGCTCATGCGCAGTAGTGAGCCCGCGTGCGCATGCGTAGAAGTGAGCTCGAGTGCGCATGTGCAGGTTTGAGCCGGAGTGCGCATGCGCAGTAGTGAGTCCGAGTGCGCATGCGCAGTAGCGACCCCGAATGCACATGAGCAGTAGTGAGTCCGAATGCGCATGAGCTGCAGTGACCCCGAGTGTGTATGCACAGTAGTGAGCCCGATTGCGCATCCGCAGTAGTGAGTCAGTGTGCGCATGTGCAGGTCTGAGCCGGAGTGCGCATGCGCAGTAGTGAGCCCGATTGTGCATCCGCAGTAGTGAGTCCGAGTACGCATGAACAGTAGTGAGGCGGAGTGCGCATGCGCAGTAGTGACCCCGAGTGCGCATGTGCAGTAGCGACCCCGTGCGCGTATGCGCAGTAGTGGGCCCGAGTGCGCATGTGCAGGCCTGACCTGAGTGCGCATGCGCAGTAGTGAGCCCCAGCGCGCATGCGCAGTAGTGAGCCCGATTGCGCATCCGCAGCAGTGAGTCCGAGTGCGCATACGCAGTTGCGACCCCGGGTGTGCATGCACAGTGTCAGCCCGTGAGCGAATGCGCATTAGTGAGTCCGTGTGCGCATGTGCAGGTCTGAGCCGGAGTGCGCATACGCAGTAGTGAGCCCGAGCGCGGATGCGCAGTAGTGACCCCGAGCCCTCATGCGCAGTAGTGAGCCCGTGTGCGCATGCGCAGTAGTGAGCCCGTGTACGCATGCGCAGTAGTGAGCCCGTGTGCTCATGCGCAGTAGTGATCCCGCGTGCGCATGCGTAGTAGTGAGCTCGAGTGCGCATGAGCAGTAGTGATTCCGAGCGCGCATGCGCAGTTGTGAGCCCGATTGCGCATGCACAGTAGTGAGCCCGTGTGCGCATGTGCAGGTCTGAGCCGCAGTGCGCATGCGCAGTAATGAGCCCGATTGTGCATCCGCCGTAGTGAGTCCGAGTGCGCATGAGCAGTAGTGAGCTGGAGGGCGCATGCGCAGTAGTGACCCCGAGTGCGCATGCGCACTAGTGACCCCGAGCCCGCATGTGCTGTAGTGAGCCCGTGTACGCATGGGCAGTAGTGAGCCCGTGTGCTCATGCGCAGTAATGAGCCCGCGTGCGCATGCGTAGAAGTGAGCTCGAGTGCGCATGTGCAGGTTTGAGCCGGAGTGCGCATGCGCAGTAGTGAGTCCGAGTTCGCATGCGCAGTAGCGACCCCGAATGCACATGAGCAGTAGTGAGTCCGAATGCGCATGAGCTGCAGTGACCCCGAGTGTGCATGCACAGTAGTGAACCCGATTGCGCATCCGCAGTAGTGAGTCAGTGTGCGCATGTGCAGGTCTGAGCCGGAGCGCGCATGCGCAGTAGTGAGCCCGATTGTGCATCCGCAGTAGTGAGTCGGAGTACGCATGAACAGTAGTGAGGCAGAGTGCGCATGCGCAGTAGTGACCCCGAGTGCGCATGCGCAGTAGCGACCCCGAGCGCGTATGCGCAGTAGCGACCCCGTGCGCGTATGCGCAGTAGTGGGCCCGAGTGCGCATGTGCAGGCCTGACCTGAGTGCGCATGCGCAGTAGTGAGCCCCAGCGCGCATGCGCAGTAGTGAGACCGATTGCGCATGCGCAGTAGTGAGCCCGTGTGCGCATGCGCAGTAGTGAGCCCGAGTGCGCATGCAGAGTAGTGAGGCCGATTGCGCATCCGCACTAGTGAGTCCGCGTGCGCATGTGCAGGTCTGAGCCGCAGTGCGCATGCGCAGTAGTGAGCCCGATTGTGCATCCGCAGTAGTGAGTCCGAGTGCGCATGAGCAGAAGTGAGCCGGAGTGCGCATGCGCAGTAGTGACCTCGAGTGCGCATGCGCAGAAGTGAGCCCGTGTGTGCATGCGCAGTAGTGAGGCCGAGTGCGCATGAGCAGTAGTGACCCCGAGTGCGCATGCGCAGAAGTGAGCCCGTGTGTGCATGCGCAGTAGTGAACGCGATTGCGCATCCGCAGTAGTAAGCCCGAGCGCGCAACCGCAGTCGTGAGTCCGAGCGCGCATCCGCAGTAGTGAGTCCGAGTGCGCATGCGCAGTAGTGACCCCGAGTGCGCATGCGCAGAAGTGAGCCCGTGTGTGCATGCGCAGTAGTGAGCCCGAGTGCGCATACGCAGTAGTGAGCCCGATTGCGCATGAGCAGTAGTGAGTCCGTGTGCGCATGTGCAGGTCTGAGCCGGAGTGCGTATGCGCAGTAGTGAGCCCGATTGTGCATCCGCAGTTGTGAGTCCGAGTGCGCATGAGCACTAGTGAGCCGGAGTGCGCATGCGCAATAGTGACTCCGAGTGCGCATGCGCAGTAGTGACCCCGAGCGCGCATGCGCAGTAGTGAGCCCGTGTGCGCATGCGCAGTAGTGAGCCCGTGTACGCATGCGCAGTGGTGAGCCCGAGTGCGCATGGGCAGGTCTGAGCCGGAGTGCGCGTGCGCAGTAGTGAGGCGGAGTGCGCATGCGCATTAGTGACCCCGAGTGCGCATGTGCAGTAGCGACCCCGAGCGCGTATGTGCAGTAGCGACCCCGTGCGCGTATGCGCAGTAGTGGGCCCGTGTGCGCATGTGCAGGCCTGACCTGAGTGCGCATGCGCAGTAGTGAGCCCCAGCGCGCATGCGCAGTAGTGAGCCCGATTGCGCATCCGCAGTGGTGACCCCGAGCGCGCATGCGCAGTAGTGAGCCCGATTGCGCATCCGCAGCAGTGAGTCCGAGTGCGCATACGCAGTTGCGACCACGAGCGCGTATGCGCAGTAGCGACCCCGAGCGCGTATGCGCAGTAGTGGGCCCGAGTGCGCATGTGCAGGCCTGACCTGAGTGCGCACGCGCAGCAGTGAGCCCCAGCGCGCATGCGCAGTAGTGAGCCCGATTGCGCATTCGCAGTGGTGACCCCGAGCGCGCATGCGCAGTAGTAAGCCCGATTGCGCATCCGCAGCAGTGAGTCCGAGTGCGCATACGCAGTTGCGACCCCGCGTGTGCATGCACAGTGTCAGCCCGTGAGCGAATGCGCAGTAGTGAGTCCGTGTGCGCATGTGCAGGTCCGAGCCGCAGTGCGCATGCGCAGTAGTGAGCCCGATTGTGCATCCGCAGTAGTGAGTCCGAGTGCGCATGAGCAGAAGTGAGCCGGAGTGCGGATGCGCAGTAGTGACCCCGAGTGCGCATGCGCACTAGTGACCCCGAGCCCGCATGCAGAGTAGTGAGCCCGTGTGCGCATGCGCAGTAGTGAGCTCGAGTGCGCATGTGCAGGTCTGAGCCGGAGTGCGCATACGCAGTAGTGACCCCGAGTGCGCATGCGCACTAGAGACCCCGAGCCCGCATGCGCAGTAGTGAGCCCGTGTGCGCATGCGCAGTAGGGAGCCCGTGTACGCATGCGCAGTAGTGAGCCCGTGTGCTCATGCGCAGTAGTGAGCTCGAGTGCGCATGTGCAGGTCTGAGCCGGAGTGCGCATACGCAGTAGTGAGCCCGAGCGCGGATGCGCAGTAGTGACCCCGAGTGCGCATGCGCACTACTGACCCCGAGCCCGCATGCGCAGTAGTGAGCCCGTGTACGCATGGGCAGTAGTGAGCCCGCGTGCTCATGCGCAGTAGTGAGCCCGCGTGCGCATGCGTAGAAGTGAGCTCGAGTGCGCATGTGCAGGTTTGAGCCGGAGTGCGCATGCGCAGTAGTGAGTCCGAGTGCGCATGCGCAGTAGCGACCCCGAATGCACATGAGCAGTAGTGAGTCCGAATGCGCATGAGCTGCAGTGACCCCGAGTGTGTATGCACAGTAGTGAGCCCGATTGCGCATCCGCAGTAGTGAGTCAGTGTGCGCATGTGCAGGTCTGAGCCGGAGTGCGCATGCGCAGTAGTGAGCCCGATTGTGCATCCGCAGTAGTGAGTCCGAGTACGCATGAACAGTAGTGAGGCGGAGTGCGCATGCGCAGTAGTGACCCCGAGTGCGCATGTGCAGTAGCGACCCCGTGCGCGTATGCGCAGTAGTGGGCCCGAGTGCGCATGTGCAGGCCTGACCTGAGTGCGCATGCGCAGTAGTGAGCCCCAGCGCGCATGCGCAGTAGTGAGCCCGATTGCGCATCCGCAGTGGTGACACCGAGCGCGCATGCGCAGTAGGGAGCCCGATTGCGCATCCGCAGCAGTGAGTCCGAGTGCGCATACGCAGTTGCGACCCCGGGTGTGCATGCACAGTGTCAGCCCGTGAGCGAATGCGCATTAGTGAGTCCGTGTGCGCATGTGCAGGTCTGAGCCGGAGTGCGCATACGCAGTAGTGAGCCCGAGCGCGGATGCGCAGTAGTGACCCCGAGCCCTCATGCGCAGTAGTGAGCCCGTGTGCGCATGCGCAGTAGTGAGCCCGTGTACGCATGCGCAGTAGTGAGCCCGTGTGCTCATGCGCAGTAGTGATCCCGCGTGCGCATGCGTAGTAGTGAGCTCGAGTGCGCATGAGCAGTAGTGATTCCGAGCGCGCATGCGCAGTTGTGAGCCCGATTGCGCATGCACAGTAGTGAGCCCGTGTGCGCATGCGCAGTAGTGAGCCCGAGTGCGCATGCAGAGTAGTGAGGCCGATTGCGCATCCGCACTAGTGAGTCCGTGTGCGCATGTGCAGGTCTGAGCCGCAGTGCGCATGCGCAGTAATGAGCCCGATTGTGCATCCGCCGTAGTGAGTCCGAGTGCGCATGAGCAGTAGTGAGCCGGAGGGCGCATGCGCAGTAGTGACCCCGAGTGCGCATGCGCACTAGTGACCCCGAGCCCGCATGTGCTGTAGTGAGCCCGTGTACGCATGGGCAGTAGTGAGCCCGTGTGCTCATGCGCAGTAATGAGCCCGCGTGCGCATGCGTAGAAGTGAGCTCGAGTGCGCATGTGCAGGTTTGAGCCGGAGTGCGCATGCGCAGTAGTGAGTCCGAGTTCGCATGCGCAGTAGCGACCCCGAATGCACATGAGCAGTAGTGAGTCCGAATGCGCATGAGCTGCAGTGACCCCGAGTGTGCATGCACAGTAGTGAACCCGATTGCGCATCCGCAGTAGTGAGTCAGTGTGCGCATGTGCAGGTCTGAGCCGGAGTGCGCATGCGCAGTAGTGAGCCCGATTGTGCATCCGCAGTAGTGAGTCCGAGTACGCATGAACAGTAGTGAGGCAGAGTGCGCATGCGCAGTAGTGACCCCGAGTGCGCATGCGCAGTAGCGACCCCGAGCGCGTATGCGCAGTAGCGACCCCGTGCGCGTATGCGCAGTAGTGGGCCCGAGTGCGCATGTGCAGGCCTGACCTGAGTGCGCATGCGCAGTAGTGAGCCCCAGCGCGCATGCGCAGTAGTGAGCCCGATTGCGCATGCGCAGTAGTGAGCCCGTGTGCGCATGCGCAGTAGTGAGCCCGAGTGCGCATGCAGAGTAGTGAGGCCGATTGCGCATCCGCACTAGTGAGTCCGCGTGCGCATGTGCAGGTCTGAGCCGCAGTGCGCATGCGCAGTAGTGAGCCCGATTGTGCATCCGCAGTAGTGAGTCCGAGTGCGCATGAGCAGAAGTGAGCCGGAGTGCGCATGCGCAGTAGTGACCTCGAGTGCGCATGCGCAGAAGTGAGCCCGTGTGTGCATGCGCAGTAGTGAGGCCGAGTGCGCATGAGCAGTAGTGACCCCGAGTGCGCATGCGCAGAAGTGAGCCCGTGTGTGCATGCGCAGTAGTGAACGCGATTGCGCATCCGCAGTAGTAAGCCCGAGCGCGCAACCGCAGTCGTGAGTCCGAGCGCGCATCCGCAGTAGTGAGTCCGAGTGCGCATGCGCAGTAGTGACCCCGAGTGCGCATGAGTAGTAGTGAGTCCGAGTGCGCATGCGCAGTAGTGAGCCCGGGTGCTCATGCGTAGTAGTGAGCCCGTGTGCACATGCGCAGAAGTGAGCTCGAATGCGCATGTGCAAGTCTGAGCCGGACTGCGCATGCGCAGTAGTGAGCCCGTGTGCGCATGAGCAGTAGTGAGTCCGAGCCAGCATGCGCAGTAGTGAGCCCGATTGTGCATCCCCAGTAATGGGTCTGAGTGCGCATGAGCAGTAGTCAGCCCGCGTGCGCATGCGTAGTAGTGAGCTCGAGTGCGCATGAGCAGTAGTGATTCCGAGCGCGCATGCGCAGTTGTGAGCCCGATTGCGCATGCGCAGTAGTGAGCCCGTGTGCGCATGCGCAGTAGTGAGCCCGAGTGCGCATGCAGAGTAGTGAGGCCGATTGCGCATCCGCACTAGTGAGTCCGTGTGCGCATGTGCAGGTCTGAGCCGCAGTGTGCATCCGCAGTAGTGAGTCCGAGTGCGCATGAGCAGAAGTGAGCCGGAGTGCGCATGCGCAGTAGTGACCTCGAGTGCGCATGCGCAGAAGTGAGCCCGTGTGTGCATGCGCAGTAGTGAGCCCGAGTGCGCATGCGCAGTAGTGAGTCCGATTGCGCATGAGCAGTAGTGAGTCCGTGTGCGCATGTGCAGGTCTGAGCCGGAGTGCGCATGCGCAGTAGTGAGCCCGATTGTGCATCCGCAGTTGTGAGTCCGAGTGCGCATGAGCACTAGTGAGCCGGAGTGCGCATGCGCAGTAGTGACCCCGAGTGCGCATGCGCAGTAGTGACCCCGAGCTGCATGCGCAGTAGTGAGCCCGTGTGCGCATGCGCAGTAGTGAGCCCGTGTACGCACGCGCAGTGGTGACCCCGAGTGCGCATGGGCAGGTCTGAGCCGGAGTGCGCCTGCGCAGTAGTGAGGCCGAGTGCGCATGAGCAGTAGTGACCCCGAGTGCGCATGCGCAGAAGTGAGCCCGTGTGTGCATGCGCAGTAGTGAACGCGATTGCGCATCCGCAGTAGTAAGCCCGAGCGCGCAACCGCAGTCGTGAGTCCGAGCGCGCATCCGCAGTAGTGAGTCCGAGTGCGCATGCGCAGTAGTGACCCCGAGTGCGCATGAGTAGTAGTGAGTCCGAGTGCGCATGCGCAGTAGTGAGCACGGGTGCTCATGCGTAGTAGTGAGCCCGCGTTCGCATGCGTAGTAGTGAGCTCGAGTGCGCATGTGCAGGTCTGAGCCGGAGTGCGCATGCGCAGTAGTGAGCCCGATTGTGCATCCGCAGTTGTGAGTCCGAGTGCGCATGAGCACTAGTGAGCCGGAGTGCGCATGCGCAGTAGTGACCCCGAGTGCGCATGCGCAGTAGTGACCCCGAGCTGCATGCGCAGTAGTGAGCCCGAGTGCGCATACGCAGTAGTGAGCCCGATTGCGCATGAGCAGTAGTGAGTCCGTGTGCGCATGTGCAGGTCTGAGCCGGAGTGCGTATGCGCAGTAGTGAGCCCGATTGTGCATCCGCAGTTGTGAGTCCGAGTGCGCATGAGCACTAGTGAGCCGGAGTGCGCATGCGCAATAGTGACTCCGAGTGCGCATGCGCAGTAGTGACCCCGTGCGCGTATGCGCAGTAGTGGGCCCGTGTGCGCATGTGCAGGCCTGACCTGAGTGCGCATCCGCAGTGGTGACCCCGAGCGCGCATGCGCAGTAGTGAGCCCGATTGCGCATCCGCAGCAGTGAGTCCGAGTGCGCATACGCAGTTGCGACCACGAGCGCGTATGCGCAGTAGCGACCCCGAGCGCGTATGCGCAGTAGTGGGCCCGAGTGCGCATGTGCAGGCCTGACCTGAGTGCGCACGCGCAGCAGTGAGCCCGTGTGCGCATACGCAGTTGCGACCCCGCGTGTGCATGCACAGTGTCAGCCCGTGAGCGAATGCGCAGTAGTGAGTCCGTGTGCGCATGTGCAGGTCCGAGCCGCAGTGCGCATGCGCAGTAGTGAGCCCGATTGTGCATCCGCAGTAGTGAGTCCGAGTGCGCATGAGCAGAAGTGAGCCGGAGTGCGGATGCGCAGTAGTGACCCCGAGTGCGCATGCGCAGAAGTGAGCCAGTGTGTGCATGCGCAGTAGTCAGCCCGAGTGCGCATGCGCAATAGTGAGCCCGATTGCGCATCCGCAGTAGTGAGTGCGTTGCACATGCGCAGGTCTGACCCCGAGCGCGCATGCGCAGTAGTGAGCCCGTGTGCGCATGCGCAGTAGTGAGCCCGAGCGCGCATCCGCAGTAGTGAGCCCGATTGTGCATCCGCAGTAGTGAGTCCGAGTACGCATGAGCAGTAGTGAGCCGGAGGGCGCATGCGCAGTAGTGACCCCGAGTGCGCATGTGCAGTAGCGACCCCGAGCGCGTATGCGCAGTAGTGGGCCCGAGTGCGCATGTGCAGGCCTGACCTGAGTGCGCATGCGCAGTAGTGAGCCCCAGCGCGCATGCGCAGTAGTGAGCCCGATTGCGCATCCGCAGTGGTGACCCCGAGCGCGCATGCGCAGTAGTGAGCCGGATTGCGCATCCGCAGCAGTGAGTCCGAGTGCGCATACGCAGTTGCGACCCCGAGTGTGCATGCACAGTGTCAGCCCGTGAGCGAATGCGCAGTAGTGAGTCCGTGTGCGCATGCGAAGTAGTGAGCCCGTGTACGCATGCGCAGTGGTGAGCCCGAGTGCGCATGGGCAGTAGTGGGCCCGTGTACACATGGGCAGTAGTGAGCCCGTGTGCTCATGCGCAGTAGTGAGCCCGCGTGCGCATGCGTAGAAGTGAGCTCGAGTGCGCATGCGCAGTAGCGACCCCGAATGCACATGAGCAGTAGTGAGTCCGAGTGCGCATGAGCAGTAGTGAGCCCGTGTGCGCATGCGCAGTAGTGAGCCCAAGCGCGCATCCGCACTAGTGAGTCCGAGTGCGCATACGCAGTTGCGACCCCGAGTGTGCATGCACAGTGTCAGCCCGTGAGCGAATGCGCAGTAGTGAGTCCGTGTGCGCATGCGAAGTAGTGAGCCCGTGTACGCATGCGCAGTGGTGAGCCCGAGTGCGCATGGGCAGGTCTGAGCCGGAGTGCGCGTGCGCAGTAGTGGGGCCGAGTAAGCATGAGCAGTAGTGACCCCGAGTGCGCATGCGCAGAAGTGAGCCCGTGTGTGCATGCGCAGTAGTGAACGCGATTGCGCAACCGCAGTAGTAAGCCCGAGCGCGCATCCGCAGTCGTGAGTCCGAGCGCGCATCCGCAGTAGTGAGTCCGATTGCGCATGCGCAGAAGTGAGCTCGAATGCGCATGTGCAAGTCTAAGCCGGACTGCGCATGCGCAGTAGTGAGTCCGAGCCAGCATGCGCAGTAGTGAGCCCGATTGTGCATCCGCAGTAATGAGTCTGAGTGCGCATGAGCAGTAGTGAGCCCGCGTGCGCATGCGTAGTCGTGAGCTCGAGTGCGCATGCGCAGTAGTGACCCCGAGTGCGCATGAGCAGTAGTGAGTCTGAGTGCGCATGAGCAGTAGTGACCCCGAGTGCGCATGCACAGTAGTGAGCCCGATTGCGCATCCGCAGTAGTGAGTCCGTGTGCGCATGTGCAGGACTGAGCCGGAGTGCGCATGCGCAGTAGTGAGCCCAATTGTGCATCCGCAGTAGTGAGTCCGAGTGCGCATGAGCAGTAGTGAGCCGGAGGGCGCATGCGCAGTAGTGATTCCGAGTGCGCATGCGCACTAGTGACCCCGAGCCCGCATGCGCAGTAGTGAGCCCGTGTGCGCATGCGCAGTAGTGAGCCCGTGTACGCATGCGCAGTAGTGAGCCCGTGTGCTCATGCGCAGTAGTGAGCCCGCGTGCGCATGCGTAGTAGCGAGCTCGAGTGCGCATGAGCAGTAGTGATTCCGAGCGCGCATGCGCAGTTGTGAGCCCGATTGCGCATGCGCAGTAGTGAGCCCGTGTGCGCATGCGCAGTAGTGAGCCCGAGTGCGCATGCAGAGTAGTGAGGCCGATTGCGCATCCGCACTAGTGAGTCCGTGTGCGCATGTGCAGGTCTGAGCCGGAGTGCGCATGCGCAGTAGTGAGCCCGATTGTGCATCCGGCGTAGTGAGTCCGAGTGCGCATGAGCAGTAGTGAGCCGGAGGGCGCATGCGCAGTAGTGAGCCCCAGCGCGCATGCGCAGTAGTGAGCCCGATTGCGCATCCGCAGTGGTGACCCCGAGCGCGCATGCGCAGTAGTGAGCCCGATTGTGCATCCGCAGTAGTGAGTCCGAGTACGCATGAGCAGTAGTGAGCCGGAGGGCGCATGCGCAGTAGTGACCCCGAGTGCGCATGCGCAGTAGTGACCCCGAGCGCGCATGCGCAGTAGTGAGCCCGTGTGCGCATGCGCAGTAGTGAGCCCGATTGCGCATCCGCAGTGGTGACCCCGAGCGCGCATGCGCAGTAGTGAGCCCGATTGCGCGTCCGCAGCAGTGAGTCAGAGTGCGCATACGCAGTTGCGACCCCGAGTGTGCATGCACAGTGTCAGCCCGTGAGCGAATGCGCATTAGTGAGTCCGTGTGCGCATGTGCAGGTCTGAGCCGCAGTGCGCATGCGCATCAGTGAGCCCCATTGTGCATCCGCAGTAGTGAGTCCGAGTGCGCATGAGCAGAATTGAGCCGGAGTGCGCATGCGCAGTAGTGACCTCGAGTGCGCATGCGCAGAAGTGAGCCCGTGTGTGCATGCGCAGTAGTGAGCCCGAGTGCGCATACGCAGTAGTGAGCCCGATTGCGCATGAGCAGTAGTGAGTCCGTGTGCGCATGTGCAGGGCTGAGCCGGAGTGCGCATGCGCAGTAGTGAGCCCGATTGTGCATCCGCAGTTGTGAGTCCGAGTGCGCATGAGCACTAGTGAGCCGGAGTGCGCATGCGCAGTAGTGACTCCGAGTGCGCATGCGCAGTAGTGACCCCGAGCGCGCATGCGCAGTAGTGAGCCCGTGTGCGCATGCGCAGTAGTGAGCCCGTGTACGCATGCGCAGTGGTGAGCCCGAGTGCGCATGGGCAGTTCTGAGCCGGAGTGCGCGTGCGCAGTAGTGAGGCCGAGTGCGCATGAGCAGTAGTGACCCCGAGTGCGCATGCGCAGAAGTGAGCCCGTGTGTGCATGCGCAGTAGTGAACGCGATTGCGCAACCGCAGTAGTAAGCCCGAGCGCGCATCCGCAGTCGTGAGTCCGAGCGCGCATCCGCAGTAGTGAGTCCGAGTACGCATGAACAGTAGTGAGTCCGTGTGCGCATGCGCAGTAGTGAGCCCGTGTACGCATGCGCAGTAGTGAGCCCGTGTGCTCATGCGCAGTAGTGAGCCCGTGTACGCATGCGCAGTGGTGAGCCCGAGTGCGCATGGGCAGTTCTGAGCCGGAATGCGCGTGCGCAGTAGTGAGGCCGAGTGCGCATGAGCAGTAGTGACCCCGAGTGCGCATGCACAGTAGTGACCCCGAGCCCGCATGCGCAGTAGTGAGCCCGTGTGCGCATGCGCAGTAGTGAGCCCGTGTACGCATGCGCAGTAGTGAGCCCGTGTGCTCATGCGCAGTAGTGAGCTCGAGTGCGCATGTGCAGGTCTGAGCCGGAGTGCGCATACGCAGTAGTGAGCCCGAGCGCGGATGCGCAGTAGTGACCCCGAGCCCGCATGCGCAGTAGTGAGCCCGTGTGCGCATGCGCAGTAGTGAGCCCGTGTACGCATGCGCAGTAGTGAGCCCGTGTGCTCATGCGCAGTAGAGAGCCCGCGTGCGCATGCGTAGTAGCGAGCTCGAGTGCGCATGAGCAGTAGTGATTCCGAGCGCGCATGCGCAGTTGTGAGCCCGATTGCGCATGCGCAGTAGTGAGCCCGTGTGCGCATGCGCAGTAGTGAGCCCGAGTGCGCATGCAGAGTAGTGAGGCCGATTGCGCATCCGCACTAGTGAGTCCGTGTGCGCATGTGCAGGTCTGAGCCGGAGTGCGCATGCGCAGTAGTGAGCCCGATTGTGCATCCGGCGTAGTGAGTCCGAGTGCGCATGAGCAGTAGTGAGCCGGAGGGCGCATGCGCAGTAGTGAGCCCCAGCGCGCATGCGCAGTAGTGAGCCCGATTGCGCACCCGCAATGGTGACCCCGAGCGCGCATGCGCAGTAGTGAGCCCGATTGCGCATCCGCAGCAGTGAGTCCGAGTGCGCATGCGCAGTTGCGACCACGAGTGCGTATGCGCAGTAGCGACCCCGGGCGCGTATGCGCAGTAGTGAGTCCGTGTGCGCATGTGCAGGTCCGAGCCGCAGTGCGCATGCGCAGTAGTGAGCCCGATTGCGCATCCGCAGCAGTGAGTCCGAGTGCGCATACGCAGTTGCGACCCCGCGTGTGATGCGCAGTAGTCAGCCCGAGTGCGCATGCGCAGTAGTGAGCCCGATTGCGCATCCGCAGTAGTGAGTGCGTTGCACATGCGCAGGTCTGACCCCGAGCGCGCATGCGCAGTAGTGAGCCCGTGTGCGCATGCGCAGTAGTGAGCCCGAGCGCGCATCCGCAGTAGTGAGCCGATTGTGCATCCGCAGTAGTGAGTCCGAGTACGCATGAGCAGTAGTGAGCCGGAGTGCGCATACGCAGTAGTGAGCCCGAGCGCGGATGCGCAGTAGTGACCCCGAGCCCGCATGCGCAGTAGTGAGCCCGTGTGCGCATGCGCAGTAGTGAGCCCGTGTACGCATGCGCAGTAGTGAGCCCGTGTGCTCATGCGCAGTAGTGAGCCCGCGTGCGCATGCGTAGTAGCGAGCTCGAGTGCGCATGAGCAGTAGTGATTCCGAGCGCGCATGCGCAGTTGTGAGCCCGATTGCGCATGCGCAGTAGTGAGCCCGTGTGCGCATGCGCAGTAGTGAGCCCGAGTGCGCATGCAGAGTAGTGAGGCCGATTGCGCATCCGCACTAGTGAGTCCGTGTGCGCATGTGCAGGTCTGAGCCGGAGTGCGCATGCGCAGTAGTGAGCCCGATTGTGCATCCGGCGTAGTGAGTCCGAGTGCGCATGAGCAGTAGTGAGCCGGAGGGCGCATGCGCAGTAGTGAGCCCCAGCGCGCATGCGCAGTAGTGAGCCCGATTGCGCATCCGCAGTGGTGACCCCGAGCGCGCATGCGCAGTAGTGAGCCCGATTGTGCATCCGCAGTAGTGAGTCCGAGTACGCATGAGCAGTAGTGAGCCGGAGGGCGCATGCGCAGTAGTGACCCCGAGTGCGCATGTGCAGTAGCGACCCCGAGCGCGTATGCGCAGTAGTGGGCCCGAGTGCGCATGTGCAGGCCTGACCTGAGTGCGCATGCGCAGTAGTGAGCCCCAGCGCGTATGCGCAGTAGTGAGCCCGATTGCGCATCTGCAGTGGTGACCCCGAGCGCGCATGCGCAGTAGTGAGCCCGATTGCGCGTCCGCAGCAGTGAGTCAGAGTGCGCATACGCAGTTGCGACCCCGAGTGTGCATGCACAGTGTCAGCCCGTGAGCGAATGCGCATTAGTGAGTCCGTGTGCGCATGTGCAGGTCTGAGCCGCAGTGCGCATGCGCATCAGTGAGCCCCATTGTGCATCCGCAGTAGTGAGTCCGAGTGCGCATGAGCAGAATTGAGCCGGAGTGCGCATGCGCAGTAGTGACCTCGAGTGCGCATGCGCAGAAGTGAGCCCGTGTGTGCATGCGCAGTAGTGAGCCCGAGTGCGCATACGCAGTAGTGAGCCCGATTGCGCATGAGCAGTAGTGAGTCCGTGTGCGCATGTGCAGGGCTGAGCCGGAGTGCGCATGCGCAGTAGTGAGCCCGATTGTGCATCCGCAGTTGTGAGTCCGAGTGCGCATGAGCACTAGTGAGCCGGAGTGCGCATGCGCAGTAGTGACTCCGAGTGCGCATGCGCAGTAGTGACCCCGAGCGCGCATGCGCAGTAGTGAGCCCGTGTGCGCATGCGCAGTAGTGAGCCCGTGTACGCATGCGCAGTGGTGAGCCCGAGTGCGCATGGGCAGTTCTGAGCCGGAGTGCGCGTGCGCAGTAGTGAGGCCGAGTGCGCATGAGCAGTAGTGACCCCGAGTGCGCATGCGCAGAAGTGAGCCCGTGTGTCCATGCGCAGTAGTGAACGCGATTGCGCAACCGCAGTAGTAAGCCCGAGCGCGCATCCGCAGTCGTGAGTCCGAGCGCGCATCCGCAGTAGTGAGTCCGAGTACGCATGAACAGTAGTGAGTCCGTGTGCGCATGCGCAGTAGTGAGCCCGTGTACGCATGCGCAGTAGTGAGCCCGTGTGCTCATGCGCAGTAGTGAGCTCGAGTGCGCATGTGCAGGTCTGAGCCGGAGTGCGCATACGCAGTAGTGACCCCGAGCCCGCATGCGCAGTAGTGAGCCCGTGTGCGCATGCGCAGCAGTGAGCCCGTGTACGCATGCGCAGTAGTGAGCCCGTGTGCTCATGCGCAGTAGTGAGCCCGCGTGCGCATGCGTAGTAGTGAGCTCGAGTGCGCATGAGCAGTAGTGATTCCGAGCGCGCATGCGCAGTTGTGAGCCCAATTGCGCATGCACAGTAGTGAGCCCGTGTGCGCATGCGCAGTAGTGAGCCCGAGTGCGCATGCAGAGTAGTGAGGCCGATTGCGCATCCGCACTAGTGAGTCCGTGTGCGCATGTGCAGGTCTGAGCCGCAGTGCGCATGCGCAGTAATGAGCCCGATTGTGCATCCGCCGTAGTGAGTCCGAGTGCGTATGAGCAGTAGTGAGCCGGAGGGCGCATGCGCAGTAGTGACCCCGAGTGCGCATGCGCACTAGTGACCCCGAGCCCGCATGCGCAGTAGTGAGCCCGTGTACGCATGGGCAGTAGTGAGCCCGTGTGCTCATGCGCAGTAGTGAGCCCGCGTGCGCATGCGTAGAAGTGAGCTCGAGTGCGCATGTGCAGGTCTGAGCCGCAGTGCGCATGCGCAGTAGTGAGCCCGATTGTGCATCCGCAGTAGTGAGTCCGAGTGCGCATGAGCAGAAGTGAGCCGGAGTGCGCATGCGCAGTAGTGACCTCGAGTGCGCATGCGCAGAAGTGAACCCGTGTGTGCATGCGCAGTAGTGAGCCCGAGTGCGCATGTGCAGGCCTGACCTGAGTGCGCATGCGCAGTAGTGAGCCCCAGCGCGTATGCGCAGTAGTGAGCCCGATTGCGCATCCGCAGTGGTGACCCCGAGCGCGCATGCGCAGTAGTGAGCCCGATTGCGCGTCCGCAGCAGTGAGTCAGAGTGCGCATACGCAGTTGCGACCCCGAGTGTGCATGCACAGTGTCAGCCCGTGAGCGAATGCGCATTAGTGAGTCCGTGTGCGCATGTGCAGGTCTGAGCCGCAGTGCGCATGCGCATCAGTGAGCCCCATTGTGCATCCGCAGTAGTGAGTCCGAGTGCGCATGAGCAGAATTGAGCCGGAGTGCGCATGCGCAGTAGTGACCTCGAGTGCGCATGCGCAGAAGTGAGCCCGTGTGTGCATGCGCAGTAGTGAGCCCGAGTGCGCATACGCAGTAGTGAGCCCGATTGCGCATGAGCAGTAGTGAGTCCGTGTGCGCATGTGCAGGGCTGAGCCGGAGTGCGCATGCGCAGTAGTGAGCCCGATTGTGCATCCGCAGTTGTGAGTCCGAGTGCGCATGAGCACTAGTGAGCCGGAGTGCGCATGCGCAGTAGTGACTCCGAGTGCGCATGCGCAGTAGTGACCCCGAGCGCACATGCGCAGTAGTGAGCCCGTGTGCGCATGCGCAGTAGTGAGCCCGTGTACGCATGCGCAGTGGTGAGCCCGAGTGCGCATGGGCAGTTCTGAGCCGGAGTGCGCGTGCGCAGTAGTGAGGCCGAGTGCGCATGAGCAGTAGTGACCCCGAGTGCGCATGCGCAGAAGTGAGCCCGTGTGTGCATGCGCAGTAGTGAACGCGATTGCGCAACCGCAGTAGTAAGCCCGAGCGCGCATCCGCAGTCGTGAGTCCGAGCGCGCATCCGCAGTAGTGAGTCCGAGTACGCATGAACAGTAGTGAGTCCGTGTGCGCATGCGCAGTAGTGAGCCCGTGTACGCATGCGCAGTAGTGAGCCCGTGTGCTCATGCGCAGTAGTGAGCTCGAGTGCGCATGTGCAGGTCTGAGCCGGAGTGCGCATACGCAGTAGTGACCCCGAGCCCGCATGCGCAGTAGTGAGCCCGTGTGCGCATGCGCAGCAGTGAGCCCGTGTACGCATGCGCAGTAGTGAGCCCGTGTGCTCATGCGCAGTAGTGAGCCCGCGTGCGCATGCGTAGTAGTGAGCTCGAGTGCGCATGAGCAGTAGTGATTCCGAGCGCGCATGCGCAGTTGTGAGCCCAATTGCGCATGCACAGTAGTGAGCCCGTGTGCGCATGCGCAGTAGTGAGCCCGAGTGCGCATGCAGAGTAGTGAGGCCGATTGCGCATCCGCACTAGTGAGTCCGTGTGCGCATGTGCAGGTCTGAGCCGCAGTGCGCATGCGCAGTAATGAGCCCGATTGTGCATCCGCCGTAGTGAGTCCGAGTGCGTATGAGCAGTAGTGAGCCGGAGGGCGCATGCGCAGTAGTGACCCCGAGTGCGCATGCGCACTAGTGACCCCGAGCCCGCATGCGCAGTAGTGAGCCCGTGTACGCATGGGCAGTAGTGAGCCCGTGTGCTCATGCGCAGTAGTGAGCCCGCGTGCGCATGCGTAGAAGTGAGCTCGAGTGCGCATGTGCAGGTCTGAGCCGCAGTGCGCATGCGCAGTAGTGAGCCCGATTGTGCATCCGCAGTAGTGAGTCCGAGTGCGCATGAGCAGAAGTGAGCCGGAGTGCGCATGCGCAGTAGTGACCTCGAGTGCGCATGCGCAGAAGTGAGCCCGTGTGTGCATGCGCAGTAGTGAGCCCGAGTGCGCATGCGCAGTAGTGAGCCCGATTGCGCATGAGCAGTAGTGAGTCCGTGTGCGCATGTGCAGGTCTGAGCCGGAGTGCGCATGCGCAGTAGTGAGCCCGATTGTGCATCCGCAGTTGTGAGTCCGAGTGCGCATGAGCACTAGTGAGCCGGAGTGCGCATGCGCAGTAGTGACCCCGAGTGCGCATGCGCAGTAGTGACCCCGAGCAGCATGCGCAGTAGTGAGCCCGTGTGCGCATGCGCAGTAGTGAGCCCGTGTACGCATGCGCAGTGGTGAGCCCGAGTGCGCATGGGCAGGTCTGAGCCGGAGTGCGCGTGCGCAGTAGTGAGGCCGAGTGCGCATGAGCAGTAGTGACCCCGAGTGCGCATGCGCAGAAGTGAGCCGGAGTGCGCATGCGGAGTAGTGAGTCCGAGTGCGCATGAGCAGTAGTGACCCCGAGCCCGCATGAGCAGTAGTGAGCCCGAGTGCGCATGCGCAGTAGTACGCCCGTGTGCATATGAGCAGAAGTGAGCTCGAATGCGCATGTGCAGGTCTGAGCCGGACTGCGCATGCGCAGTACTGTGCCCGTGTGCGCATGCGCAGTGGTGTGCCCGAGTGCGCATGGGCAGGTCTGAGACGGAGTGCGCATTCGCAGTAGTGGGCTCGTGCGCGCATGCGCAGTAGTGAGCCCGTGTGCGCATGCGCAGTAGTGAGCCCGAGCGCGCATCCGCAGTAGTGAGTCCGAGTGCGCATGCGCAGTAGCGACCCCGAATGCACATGAGCAGTAGTGAGTCCCAGTGCGCATGAGCAGTAGTGACCCCGAGCCCGCATGAGCAGTAGTGAGCCCGAGTGCGCATGCGCAGTAGTACGCCCGTGTGCATATGAGCAGAAGTGAGCTCGAATGCGCATGTGCAGGTTTGAGCCGGAGTGCGCATGCGCAGTAGTGAGTCCGAGTGCGCATGCGCAGTAGCGACCCCGAATGCACATGAGCAGTAGTGAGTCCGAATGCGCATGAGCTGCAGTGACCCCGAGTGTGTATGCACAGTAGTGAGCCCGATTGCGCATCCGCAGTAGTGAGTCAGTGTGCGCATGTGCAGGTCTGAGCCGGAGTGCGCATGCGCAGTAGTGAGCCCGATTGTGCATCCGCAGCAGTGAGTCCGAGTACGCATGAACAGTAGTGAGGCGGAGGGCGCATGCGCAGTAGTGACCCCGAGTGCGCATGTGCAGTAGCGACCCCGTGCGCGTATGCGCAGTAGTGGGCCCGAGTGCGCATACGCAGTAGTGAGCCCGATTGCGCATGAGCAGTAGTGAGTCCGTGTGCGCATGTGCAGGGCTGAGCCGGAGTGCGCATGCGCAGTAGTGAGCCCGATTGTGCATCCGCAGTTGTGAGTCCGAGTGCGCATGAGCACTAGTGAGCCGGAGTGCGCATGCGCAGTAGTGACTCCGAGTGCGCATGCGCAGTAGTGACCCCGAGCGCGCATGCGCAGTAGTGAGCCCGTGTGCGCATGCGCAGTAGTGAGCCCGTGTACGCATGCGCAGTGGTGAGCCCGAGTGCGCATGGGCAGTTCTGAGCCGGAGTGCGCGTGCGCAGTAGTGAGGCCGAGTGCGCATGAGCAGTAGTGACCCCGAGTGCGCATGCGCAGAAGTGAGCCCGTGTGTCCATGCGCAGTAGTGAACGCGATTGCGCAACCGCAGTAGTAAGCCCGAGCGCGCATCCGCAGTCGTGAGTCCGAGCGCGCATCCGCAGTAGTGAGTCCGAGTACGCATGAACAGTAGTGAGTCCGTGTGCGCATGCGCAGTAGTGAGCCCGTGTACGCATGCGCAGTAGTGAGCCCGTGTGCTCATGCGCAGTAGTGAGCTCGAGTGCGCATGTGCAGGTCTGAGCCGGAGTGCGCATACGCAGTAGTGACCCCGAGCCCGCATGCGCAGTAGTGAGCCCGTGTGCGCATGCGCAGCAGTGAGCCCGTGTACGCATGCGCAGTAGTGAGCCCGTGTGCTCATGCGCAGTAGTGAGCCCGCGTGCGCATGCGTAGTAGTGAGCTCGAGTGCGCATGAGCAGTAGTGATTCCGAGCGCGCATGCGCAGTTGTGAGCCCAATTGCGCATGCACAGTAGTGAGCCCGTGTGCGCATGCGCATTAGTGAGCCCGAGTGCGCATGCAGAGTAGTGAGGCCGATTGCGCATCCGCACTAGTGAGTCCGTGTGCGCATGTGCAGGTCTGAGCCGCAGTGCGCATGCGCAGTAATGAGCCCGATTGTGCATCCGCCGTAGTGAGTCCGAGTGCGTATGAGCAGTAGTGAGCCGGAGGGCGCATGCGCAGTAGTGACCCCGAGTGCGCATGCGCACTAGTGACCCCGAGCCCGCATGCGCAGTAGTGAGCCCGTGTACGCATGGGCAGTAGTGAGCCCGTGTGCTCATGCGCAGTAGTGAGCCCGCGTGCGCATGCGTAGAAGTGAGCTCGAGTGCGCATGTGCAGGTCTGAGCCGCAGTGCGCATGCGCAGTAGTGAGCCCGATTGTGCATCCGCAGTAGTGAGTCCGAGTGCGCATGAGCAGAAGTGAGCCGGAGTGCGCATGCGCAGTAGTGACCTCGAGTGCGCATGCGCAGAAGTGAGCCCGTGTGTGCATGCGCAGTAGTGAGCCCGAGTGCGCATGTGCAGGCCTGACCTGAGTGCGCATGAGCAGTAGTGAGTCCGTGTGCGCATGTGCAGGTCTGAGCCGGAGTGCGCATGCGCAGTAGTGAGCCCGATTGTGCATCCGCAGTTGTGAGTCCGAGTGCGCATGAGCACTAGTGAGCCGGAGTGCGCATGCGCAGTAGTGACCCCGAGTGCGCATGCGCAGTAGTGACCCCGAGCAGCATGCGCAGTAGTGAGCCCGTGTGCGCATGCGCAGTAGTGAGCCCGTGTACGCATGCGCAGTGGTGAGCCCGAGTGCGCATGGGCAGGTCTGAGCCGGAGTGCGCGTGCGCAGTAGTGAGGCCGAGTGCGCATGAGCAGTAGTGACCCCGAGTGCGCATGCGCAGAAGTGAGCCGGAGTGCGCATGCGGAGTAGTGAGTCCGAGTGCGCATGAGCAGTAGTGACCCCGAGCCCGCATGAGCAGTAGTGAGCCCGAGTGCGCATGCGCAGTAGTACGCCCGTGTGCATATGAGCAGAAGTGAGCTCGAATGCGCATGTGCAGGTCTGAGCCGGACTGCGCATGCGCAGTACTGTGCCCGTGTGCGCATGCGCAGTGGTGTGCCCGAGTGCGCATGGGCAGGTCTGAGACGGAGTGCGCATTCGCAGTAGTGGGCTCGTGCGCGCATGCGCAGTAGTGAGCCCGTGTGCGCATGCGCAGTAGTGAGCCCGAGCGCGCATCCGCAGTAGTGAGTCCGAGTGCGCATGCGCAGTAGCGACCCCGAATGCACATGAGCAGTAGTGAGTCCCAGTGCGCATGAGCAGTAGTGACCCCGAGCCCGCATGAGCAGTAGTGAGCCCGAGTGCGCATGCGCAGTAGTACGCCCGTGTGCATATGAGCAGAAGTGAGCTCGAATGCGCATGTGCAGGTTTGAGCCGGAGTGCGCATGCGCAGTAGTGAGTCCGAGTGCGCATGCGCAGTAGCGACCCCGAATGCACATGAGCAGTAGTGAGTCCGAATGCGCATGAGCTGCAGTGACCCCGAGTGTGTATGCACAGTAGTGAGCCCGATTGCGCATCCGCAGTAGTGAGTCAGTGTGCGCATGTGCAGGTCTGAGCCGGAGTGCGCATGCGCAGTAGTGAGCCCGATTGTGCATCCGCAGCAGTGAGTCCGAGTACGCATGAACAGTAGTGAGGCGGAGGGCGCATGCGCAGTAGTGACCCCGAGTGCGCATGTGCAGTAGCGACCCCGTGCGCGTATGCGCAGTAGTGGGCCCGAGTGCGCATGTGCAGGCCTGACCTGAGTGCGCATGCGCAGTAGTGAGCCCCAGCGCGCATGCGCCGTAGTGAGCCCGATTGCGCATCCGCAGTGGTGACACCGAGCGCGCATGCGCAGTAGGGAGCCCGATTGCGCATCCGCAGCAGTGAGTCCGAGTGCGCATACGCAGTTGCGACCCCGGGTGTGCATGCACAGTGTCAGCCCGTGAGCGAATGCGCATTAGTGAGTCCGTGTGCGCATGTGCAGGTCTGAGCCGGAGTGCGCATACGCAGTAGTGAGCCCGAGCGCGGATGCGCAGTAGTGACCCCGAGCCCTCATGCGCAGTAGTGAGCCCGTGTGCGCATGCGCAGTAGTGAGCCCGTGTACGCATGCGCAGTAGTGAGCCCGTGTGCTCATGCGCGGTAGTGATCCCGCGTGCGCATGCGTAGTAGTGAGCTCGAGTGCGCATGTGCAGTAGTGATTCCGAGCGCGCATGCGCAGTTGTGAGCCCGATTGCGCATGCACAGTAGTGAGCCCGTGTGCGCATGCGCAGTAGTGAGCCCGAGTGCGCATGCAGAGTAGTGAGGCCGATTGCGCATCCGCACTAGTGAGTCCGTGTGCGCATGTGCAGGTCTGAGCCGCAGTGCGCATGCGCAGTAATGAGCCCGATTGTGCATCCGCCGTAGTGAGACCGAGTGCGCATGAGCAGTAGTGAGCCGGAGGGCGCATGCGCAGTAGTGACCCCGAGTGCGCATGCGCACTAGTGACCCCGAGCCCGCATGCGCTGTAGTGAGCCCGTGTACGCATGGGCAGTAGTGAGCCCGTGTGCTCATGCGCAGTAATGAGCCCGCGTGCGCATGCGTAGAAGTGAGCTCGAGTGCGCATGTGCAGGTCTGAGCCGGAGTGCGCATGCGCAGTAGTGAGCCCGATTGCGCATTCGCAGTGGTGACCCCGAGCGCGCATGCGCAGTAGTGAGCCCGATTGCGCATCCGCAGCAGTGGGTCCGAGTGCGCATACGCAGTTGCGACCCCGCGTGTGCATGCACAGTGTCAGCCCGTGAGCGAATGCGCAGTAGTGAGTCCGTGTGCGCATGTGCAGGTCCGAGCCGCAGTGCGCATGCGCAGTAGTGAGCCCGATTGCGCATCCGCAGCAGTGAGTCCGAGTGCGCATACGCAGTTGCGACCCCGCGTGTGATGCGCAGTAGTCAGCCCGAGTGCGCATGCGCAGTAGTGAGCCCGATTGCGCATCCGCAGTAGTGAGTGCGTTGCACATGCGCAGGTCTGACCCCGAGCGCGCATGCGCAGTAGTGAGCCCGTGTGCGCATGCGCAGTAGTGAGCCCGAGCGCGCATCCGCAGTAGTGAGCCCGATTGTGCATCCGCAGTAGTGAGTCCGAGTACGCATGAGCAGTAGTGAGCCGGAGGGCGCATGCGCAGTAGTGACCCCGAGTGCGCATGTGCAGTAGCGACCCCGAGCGCGTATGCGCAGTAGTGGGCCCGAGTGCGCATGTGCAGGCCTGACCTGAGTGCGCATGCGCAGTAGTGAGCCCCAGCGCGCATGCGCAGTAGTGAGCCCGATTGCGCATCCGCAGTGGTGACCCCGAGCGCGCATGCGCAGTAGTGAGCCCGATTGCGCGTCCGCAGCAGTGAGTCCGAGTGCGCATACGCAGTTGCGACCCCGAGTGTGCATGCACAGTGTCAGCCCGTGAGCGAATGCGCATTAGTGAGTCCGTATGCGCATGTGCAGGTCTGAGCCGCAGTGCGCATGCGCATCAGTGAGCCCCATTGTGCATCCGCAGTAGTGAGTCCGAGTGCGCATGAGCAGAATTGAGCCGGAGTGCGCATGCGCAGTAGTGACCTCGAGTGCGTATGCGCAGAAGTGAGCCCGTGCGTGCATGCGCAGTAGTGAGCCCGAGTGCGCATACGCAGTAGTGAGCCCGATTGCGCATGAGCAGTAGTGAGTCCGTGTGCGCATGTGCAGGTCTGAGCCGGAGTGCGCATGCGCAGTAGTGAGCCCGATTGTGCATCCGCAGTTGTGAGTCCGAGTGTGCATGAGCACTAGTGAGCCGGAGTGCGCATGCGCAGTAGTGACTCCGAGTGCGCATGCGCAGTAGTGACCCCGTGTGCGCATGCGCAGTAGTGAGCCCGTGTGCGCATGCGCAGTAGTGAGCCCGTGTACGCATGCGCAGTGGTGAGCCCGAGTGCGCATGGGCAGTTCTGAGCCGGAGTGCGCGTGCGCAGTAGTGAGGCCGAGTGCGCATGAGCAGTAGTGACCCCGAGTGCGCATGCGCAGAAGTGAGCCCGTGTGTGCATGCGCAGTAGTGAACGCGATTGCGCAACCGCAGTAGTAAGCCCGAGCGCGCATCCGCAGTCGTGAGTCCGAGCGCGCATCCGCAGTAGTGAGTCCGAGTAAGCATGAACAGTAGTGAGTCCGTGTGCGCATGCGCAGTAGTGAGCCCGTGTACGCATGCGCAGTAGTGAGCCCGTGTGCTCATGCGCAGTAGTGAGCTCGAGTGCGCATGTGCAGGTCTGAGCCGGAGTGCGCATACGCAGTAGTGACCCCGAGCCCGCATGCGCAGTAGTGAGCCCGTGTGCGCATGCGCAGTAGTGAGCCCGTGTACGCATGCGCAGTAGTGAGCCCGTGTGCTCATGCGCAGTAGTGAGCCCGCGTGCGCATGCGTAGTAGTGAGCTCGAGTGCGCATGAGCAGTAGTGATTCCGAGCGCGCATGCGCAGTTGTGAGCCCAATTGCGCATGCACAGTAGTGAGCCCGTGTGCGCATGCGCAGTAGTGAGCCCGAGTGCGCATGCAGAGTAGTGAGGCCGATTGCGCATCCGCACTAGTGAGTCCGTGTGCGCATGTGCAGGTCTGAGCCGCAGTGCGCATGCGCAGTAATGAGCCCGATTGTGCATCCGCCGTAGTGAGTCCGAGTGCGTATGAGCAGTAGTGAGCCGGAGGGCGCATGCGCAGTAGTGACCCCGAGTGCGCATGCGCACTAGTGACCCCGAGCCCGCATGCGCAGTAGTGAGCCCGTGTACGCATGGGCAGTAGTGAGCCCGTGTGCTCATGCGCAGTAGTGAGCCCGCGTGCGCATGCGTAGAAGTGAGCTCGAGTGCGCATGTGCAGGTCTGAGCCGCAGTGCGCATGCGCAGTAGTGAGCCCGATTGTGCATCCGCAGTAGTGAGTCCGAGTGCGCATGAGCAGAAGTGAGCCGGAGTGCGCATGCGCAGTAGTGACCTCGAGTGCGCATGCGCAGAAGTGAGCCCGTGTGTGCATGCGCAGTAGTGAGCCCGAGTGCGCATGCGCAGTAGTGAGCCCGATTGCGCATGAGCAGTAGTGAGTCCGTGTGCGCATGTGCAGGTCTGAGCCGGAGTGCGCATGCGCAGTAGTGAGCCCGATTGTGCATCCGCAGTTGTGAGTCCGAGTGCGCATGAGCACTAGTGAGCCGGAGTGCGCATGCGCAGTAGTGACCCCGAGCAGCATGCATAGTAGTGAGCCCGTGTGCGCATGCGCAGTAGTGAGCCCGTGTACGCATGCGCAGTGGTGAGCCCGAGTGCGCATGGGCAGGTCTGAGCCGGAGTGCGCGTGCGCAGTAGTGAGGCCGAGTGCGCATGAGCAGTAGTGACCCCGAGTGCGCATGCGCAGAAGTGAGCCGGAGTGCGCATGCGGAGTAGTGAGTCCGAGTGCGCATGAGCAGTAGTGACCCCGAGCCCGCATGAGCAGTAGTGAGCCCGAGTGCGCATGCGCAGTAGTACGCCCGTGTGCATATGAGCAGAAGTGAGCTCGAATGCGCATGTGCAGGTCTGAGCCGGACTGCGCATGCGCAGTACTGTGCCCGTGTGCGCATGCGCAGTGGTGTGCCCGAGTGCGCATGGGCAGGTCTGAGACGGAGTGCGCATTCGCAGTAGTGGGCTCGTGCGCGCATGCGCAGTAGTGAGCCCGTGTGCGCATGCGCAGTAGTGAGCCCGAGCGCGCATCCGCAGTAGTGAGTCCGAGTGCGCATGCGCAGTAGCGACCCCGAATGCACATGAGCAGTAGTGAGTCCGAGTGCGCATGAGCAGTAGTGACCCCGAGCCCGCATGAGCAGTAGTGAGCCCGAGTGCGCATGCGCAGTAGTACGCCCGTGTGCATATGAGCAGAAGTGAGCGCGAATGCGCATGTGCAGGTTTGAGCCGGAGTGCGCATGCGCAGTAGTGACCTCGAGTGCGCATGCGCAGGAGTGAGCCCGTGTGTGCATGCGCAGTAGTGAGCCCGAGTGCGAATGCGCAGTAGTGAGCCCGATTGCGCATGAGCAGTAGTGAGTCCGTGTGCGCATGTGCAGGTCTGAGCCGGAGTGCGCATGCGCAGTAGTGAGCCCGATTGTGCATCCGCAGTTGTGAGTCCGAGTGCGCATGAGCACTAGTGAGCCGGAGTACGCATGCGCAGTAGTGACCCCGAGTGCGCATGCGCAGTAGTGACCCCGAGCAACATGCGCAGTAGTGAGCCCGTGTGCGCATGCGCAGTAGTGAGCCCGTGTACGCATGCGCAGTGGTGAGCCCGAGTGCGCATGGGCAGGTCTGAGCCGGAGTGCGCGTGCGCAGTAGTGAGGCGGAGTGCGCATGCGCAGTAGTGACCCCGAGTGCGCATGTGCAGTAGCGACCCCGAGCGCGTATGTGCAGTAGCGACCCCGTGCGCGTATGCGCAGTAGTGGGCCCGTGTGCGCATGTGCAGGCCTGACCTGAGTGCGCATGCGCAGTAGTGAGCCCCAGCGCGCATGCGCAGTAGTGAGCCCGATTGCGCGTCCGCAGCAGTGAGTCCGAGTGCGCATACGCAGTTGCGACCCCGAGTGTGCATGCACAGTGTCAGCCCGTGAGCGAATGCGCATTAGTGAGTCCGTGTGCGCATGTGCAGGTCTGAGCCGCAGTGCGCATGCGCATCAGTGAGCCCCATTGTGCATCCGCAGTAGTGAGTCCGAGTGCGCATGAGCAGAATTGAGCCGGAGTGCGCATGCGCAGTAGTGACCTCGAGTGCGCATGCGCAGAAGTGAGCCCGTGTGTGCATGCGCAGTAGTGAGCCCGAGTGCGCATACGCAGTAGTGAGCCCGATTGCGCATGAGCAGTAGTGAGTCCGTGTGCGCATGTGCAGGGCTGAGCCGGAGTGCGCATGCGCAGTAGTGAGCCCGATTGTGCATCCGCAGTTGTGAGTCCGAGTGCGCATGAGCACTAGTGAGCCGGAGTGCGCATGCGCAGTAGTGACTCCGAGTGCGCATGCGCAGTAGTGACCCCGAGCGCGCATGCGCAGTAGTGAGCCCGTGTGCGCATGCGCAGTAGTGAGCCCGTGTACGCATGCGCAGTGGTGAGCCCGAGTGCGCATGGGCAGTTCTGAGCCGGAGTGCGCGTGCGCAGTAGTGAGGCCGAGTGCGCATGAGCAGTAGTGACCCCGAGTGCGCATGCGCAGAAGTGAGCCCGTGTGTCCATGCGCAGTAGTGAACGCGATTGCGCAACCGCAGTAGTAAGCCCGAGCGCGCATCCGCAGTCGTGAGTCCGAGCGCGCATCCGCAGTAGTGAGTCCGAGTACGCATGAACAGTAGTGAGTCCGTGTGCGCATGCGCAGTAGTGAGCCCGTGTACGCATGCGCAGTAGTGAGCCCGTGTGCTCATGCGCAGTAGTGAGCTCGAGTGCGCATGTGCAGGTCTGAGCCGGAGTGCGCATACGCAGTAGTGACCCCGAGCCCGCATGCGCAGTAGTGAGCCCGTGTGCGCATGCGCAGCAGTGAGCCCGTGTACGCATGCGCAGTAGTGAGCCCGTGTGCTCATGCGCAGTAGTGAGCCCGCGTGCGCATGCGTAGTAGTGAGCTCGAGTGCGCATGAGCAGTAGTGATTCCGAGCGCGCATGCGCAGTTGTGAGCCCAATTGCGCATGCACAGTAGTGAGCCCGTGTGCGCATGCGCAGTAGTGAGCCCGAGTGCGCATGCGCACTAGTGACCCCGAGCCCGCATGCGCAGTAGTGAGCCCGTGTACGCATGGGCAGTAGTGAGCCCGTGTGCTCATGCGCAGTAGTGAGCCCGCGTGCGCATGCGTAGAAGTGAGCTCGAGTGCGCATGTGCAGGTCTGAGCCGCAGTGCGCATGCGCAGTAGTGAGCCCGATTGTGCATCCGCAGTAGTGAGTCCGAGTGCGCATGAGCAGAAGTGAGCCGGAGTGCGCATGCGCAGTAGTGACCTCGAGTGCGCATGCGCAGAAGTGAACCCGTGTGTGCATGCGCAGTAGTGAGCCCGAGTGCGCATGTGCAGGCCTGACCTGAGTGCGCATGCGCAGTAGTGAGCCCCAGCGCGTATGCGCAGTAGTGAGCCCGATTGCGCATCCGCAGTGGTGACCCCGAGCGCGCATGCGCAGTAGTGAGCCCGATTGCGCGTCCGCAGCAGTGAGTCAGAGTGCGCATACGCAGTTGCGACCCCGAGTGTGCATGCACAGTGTCAGCCCGTGAGCGAATGCGCATTAGTGAGTCCGTGTGCGCATGTGCAGGTCTGAGCCGCAGTGCGCATGCGCATCAGTGAGCCCCATTGTGCATCCGCAGTAGTGAGTCCGAGTGCGCATGAGCAGAATTGAGCCGGAGTGCGCATGCGCAGTAGTGACCTCGAGTGCGCATGCGCAGAAGTGAGCCCGTGTGTGCATGCGCAGTAGTGAGCCCGAGTGCGCATACGCAGTAGTGAGCCCGATTGCGCATGAGCAGTAGTGAGTCCGTGTGCGCATGTGCAGGGCTGAGCCGGAGTGCGCATGCGCAGTAGTGAGCCCGATTGTGCATCCGCAGTTGTGAGTCCGAGTGCGCATGAGCACTAGTGAGCCGGAGTGCGCATGCGCAGTAGTGACTCCGAGTGCGCATGCGCAGTAGTGACCCCGAGCGCACATGCGCAGTAGTGAGCCCGTGTGCGCATGCGCAGTAGTGAGCCCGTGTACGCATGCGCAGTGGTGAGCCCGAGTGCGCATGGGCAGTTCTGAGCCGGAGTGCGCGTGCGCAGTAGTGAGGCCGAGTGCGCATGAGCAGTAGTGACCCCGAGTGCGCATGCGCAGAAGTGAGCCCGTGTGTGCATGCGCAGTAGTGAACGCGATTGCGCAACCGCAGTAGTAAGCCCGAGCGCGCATCCGCAGTCGTGAGTCCGAGCGCGCATCCGCAGTAGTGAGTCCGAGTACGCATGAACAGTAGTGAGTCCGTGTGCGCATGCGCAGTAGTGAGCCCGTGTACGCATGCGCAGTAGTGAGCCCGTGTGCTCATGCGCAGTAGTGAGCTCGAGTGCGCATGTGCAGGTCTGAGCCGGAGTGCGCATACGCAGTAGTGACCCCGAGCCCGCATGCGCAGTAGTGAGCCCGTGTGCGCATGCGCAGCAGTGAGCCCGTGTACGCATGCGCAGTAGTGAGCCCGTGTGCTCATGCGCAGTAGTGAGCCCGCGTGCGCATGCGTAGTAGTGAGCTCGAGTGCGCATGAGCAGTAGTGATTCCGAGCGCGCATGCGCAGTTGTGAGCCCAATTGCGCATGCACAGTAGTGAGCCCGTGTGCGCATGCGCAGTAGTGAGCCCGAGTGCGCATGCAGAGTAGTGAGGCCGATTGCGCATCCGCACTAGTGAGTCCGTGTGCGCATGTGCAGGTCTGAGCCGCAGTGCGCATGCGCAGTAATGAGCCCGATTGTGCATCCGCCGTAGTGAGTCCGAGTGCGTATGAGCAGTAGTGAGCCGGAGGGCGCATGCGCAGTAGTGACCCCGAGTGCGCATGCGCACTAGTGACCCCGAGCCCGCATGCGCAGTAGTGAGCCCGTGTACGCATGGGCAGTAGTGAGCCCGTGTGCTCATGCGCAGTAGTGAGCCCGCGTGCGCATGCGTAGAAGTGAGCTCGAGTGCGCATGTGCAGGTCTGAGCCGCAGTGCGCATGCGCAGTAGTGAGCCCGATTGTGCATCCGCAGTAGTGAGTCCGAGTGCGCATGAGCAGAAGTGAGCCGGAGTGCGCATGCGCAGTAGTGACCTCGAGTGCGCATGCGCAGAAGTGAGCCCGTGTGTGCATGCGCAGTAGTGAGCCCGAGTGCGCATGCGCAGTAGTGAGCCCGATTGCGCATGAGCAGTAGTGAGTCCGTGTGCGCATGTGCAGGTCTGAGCCGGAGTGCGCATGCGCAGTAGTGAGCCCGATTGTGCATCCGCAGTTGTGAGTCCGAGTGCGCATGAGCACTAGTGAGCCGGAGTGCGCATGCGCAGTAGTGACCCCGAGTGCGCATGCGCAGTAGTGACCCCGAGCAGCATGCGCAGTAGTGAGCCCGTGTGCGCATGCGCAGTAGTGAGCCCGTGTACGCATGCGCAGTGGTGAGCCCGAGTGCGCATGGGCAGGTCTGAGCCGGAGTGCGCGTGCGCAGTAGTGAGGCCGAGTGCGCATGAGCAGTAGTGACCCCGAGTGCGCATGCGCAGAAGTGAGCCGGAGTGCGCATGCGGAGTAGTGAGTCCGAGTGCGCATGAGCAGTAGTGACCCCGAGCCCGCATGAGCAGTAGTGAGCCCGAGTGCGCATGCGCAGTAGTACGCCCGTGTGCATATGAGCAGAAGTGAGCTCGAATGCGCATGTGCAGGTCTGAGCCGGACTGCGCATGCGCAGTACTGTGCCCGTGTGCGCATGCGCAGTGGTGTGCCCGAGTGCGCATGGGCAGGTCTGAGACGGAGTGCGCATTCGCAGTAGTGGGCTCGTGCGCGCATGCGCAGTAGTGAGCCCGTGTGCGCATGCGCAGTAGTGAGCCCGAGCGCGCATCCGCAGTAGTGAGTCCGAGTGCGCATGCGCAGTAGCGACCCCGAATGCACATGAGCAGTAGTGAGTCCCAGTGCGCATGAGCAGTAGTGACCCCGAGCCCGCATGAGCAGTAGTGAGCCCGAGTGCGCATGCGCAGTAGTACGCCCGTGTGCATATGAGCAGAAGTGAGCTCGAATGCGCATGTGCAGGTTTGAGCCGGAGTGCGCATGCGCAGTAGTGAGTCCGAGTGCGCATGCGCAGTAGCGACCCCGAATGCACATGAGCAGTAGTGAGTCCGAATGCGCATGAGCTGCAGTGACCCCGAGTGTGTATGCACAGTAGTGAGCCCGATTGCGCATCCGCAGTAGTGAGTCAGTGTGCGCATGTGCAGGTCTGAGCCGGAGTGCGCATGCGCAGTAGTGAGCCCGATTGTGCATCCGCAGCAGTGAGTCCGAGTACGCATGAACAGTAGTGAGGCGGAGGGCGCATGCGCAGTAGTGACCCCGAGTGCGCATGTGCAGTAGCGACCCCGTGCGCGTATGCGCAGTAGTGGGCCCGAGTGCGCATACGCAGTAGTGAGCCCGATTGCGCATGAGCAGTAGTGAGTCCGTGTGCGCATGTGCAGGGCTGAGCCGGAGTGCGCATGCGCAGTAGTGAGCCCGATTGTGCATCCGCAGTTGTGAGTCCGAGTGCGCATGAGCACTAGTGAGCCGGAGTGCGCATGCGCAGTAGTGACTCCGAGTGCGCATGCGCAGTAGTGACCCCGAGCGCGCATGCGCAGTAGTGAGCCCGTGTGCGCATGCGCAGTAGTGAGCCCGTGTACGCATGCGCAGTGGTGAGCCCGAGTGCGCATGGGCAGTTCTGAGCCGGAGTGCGCGTGCGCAGTAGTGAGGCCGAGTGCGCATGAGCAGTAGTGACCCCGAGTGCGCATGCGCAGAAGTGAGCCCGTGTGTCCATGCGCAGTAGTGAACGCGATTGCGCAACCGCAGTAGTAAGCCCGAGCGCGCATCCGCAGTCGTGAGTCCGAGCGCGCATCCGCAGTAGTGAGTCCGAGTACGCATGAACAGTAGTGAGTCCGTGTGCGCATGCGCAGTAGTGAGCCCGTGTACGCATGCGCAGTAGTGAGCCCGTGTGCTCATGCGCAGTAGTGAGCTCGAGTGCGCATGTGCAGGTCTGAGCCGGAGTGCGCATACGCAGTAGTGACCCCGAGCCCGCATGCGCAGTAGTGAGCCCGTGTGCGCATGCGCAGCAGTGAGCCCGTGTACGCATGCGCAGTAGTGAGCCCGTGTGCTCATGCGCAGTAGTGAGCCCGCGTGCGCATGCGTAGTAGTGAGCTCGAGTGCGCATGAGCAGTAGTGATTCCGAGCGCGCATGCGCAGTTGTGAGCCCAATTGCGCATGCACAGTAGTGAGCCCGTGTGCGCATGCGCATTAGTGAGCCCGAGTGCGCATGCAGAGTAGTGAGGCCGATTGCGCATCCGCACTAGTGAGTCCGTGTGCGCATGTGCAGGTCTGAGCCGCAGTGCGCATGCGCAGTAATGAGCCCGATTGTGCATCCGCCGTAGTGAGTCCGAGTGCGTATGAGCAGTAGTGAGCCGGAGGGCGCATGCGCAGTAGTGACCCCGAGTGCGCATGCGCACTAGTGACCCCGAGCCCGCATGCGCAGTAGTGAGCCCGTGTACGCATGGGCAGTAGTGAGCCCGTGTGCTCATGCGCAGTAGTGAGCCCGCGTGCGCATGCGTAGAAGTGAGCTCGAGTGCGCATGTGCAGGTCTGAGCCGCAGTGCGCATGCGCAGTAGTGAGCCCGATTGTGCATCCGCAGTAGTGAGTCCGAGTGCGCATGAGCAGAAGTGAGCCGGAGTGCGCATGCGCAGTAGTGACCTCGAGTGCGCATGCGCAGAAGTGAGCCCGTGTGTGCATGCGCAGTAGTGAGCCCGAGTGCGCATGTGCAGGCCTGACCTGAGTGCGCATGAGCAGTAGTGAGTCCGTGTGCGCATGTGCAGGTCTGAGCCGGAGTGCGCATGCGCAGTAGTGAGCCCGATTGTGCATCCGCAGTTGTGAGTCCGAGTGCGCATGAGCACTAGTGAGCCGGAGTGCGCATGCGCAGTAGTGACCCCGAGTGCGCATGCGCAGTAGTGACCCCGAGCAGCATGCGCAGTAGTGAGCCCGTGTGCGCATGCGCAGTAGTGAGCCCGTGTACGCATGCGCAGTGGTGAGCCCGAGTGCGCATGGGCAGGTCTGAGCCGGAGTGCGCGTGCGCAGTAGTGAGGCCGAGTGCGCATGAGCAGTAGTGACCCCGAGTGCGCATGCGCAGAAGTGAGCCGGAGTGCGCATGCGGAGTAGTGAGTCCGAGTGCGCATGAGCAGTAGTGACCCCGAGCCCGCATGAGCAGTAGTGAGCCCGAGTGCGCATGCGCAGTAGTACGCCCGTGTGCATATGAGCAGAAGTGAGCTCGAATGCGCATGTGCAGGTCTGAGCCGGACTGCGCATGCGCAGTACTGTGCCCGTGTGCGCATGCGCAGTGGTGTGCCCGAGTGCGCATGGGCAGGTCTGAGACGGAGTGCGCATTCGCAGTAGTGGGCTCGTGCGCGCATGCGCAGTAGTGAGCCCGTGTGCGCATGCGCAGTAGTGAGCCCGAGCGCGCATCCGCAGTAGTGAGTCCGAGTGCGCATGCGCAGTAGCGACCCCGAATGCACATGAGCAGTAGTGAGTCCCAGTGCGCATGAGCAGTAGTGACCCCGAGCCCGCATGAGCAGTAGTGAGCCCGAGTGCGCATGCGCAGTAGTACGCCCGTGTGCATATGAGCAGAAGTGAGCTCGAATGCGCATGTGCAGGTTTGAGCCGGAGTGCGCATGCGCAGTAGTGAGTCCGAGTGCGCATGCGCAGTAGCGACCCCGAATGCACATGAGCAGTAGTGAGTCCGAATGCGCATGAGCTGCAGTGACCCCGAGTGTGTATGCACAGTAGTGAGCCCGATTGCGCATCCGCAGTAGTGAGTCAGTGTGCGCATGTGCAGGTCTGAGCCGGAGTGCGCATGCGCAGTAGTGAGCCCGATTGTGCATCCGCAGCAGTGAGTCCGAGTACGCATGAACAGTAGTGAGGCGGAGGGCGCATGCGCAGTAGTGACCCCGAGTGCGCATGTGCAGTAGCGACCCCGTGCGCGTATGCGCAGTAGTGGGCCCGAGTGCGCATGTGCAGGCCTGACCTGAGTGCGCATGCGCAGTAGTGAGCCCCAGCGCGCATGCGCCGTAGTGAGCCCGATTGCGCATCCGCAGTGGTGACACCGAGCGCGCATGCGCAGTAGGGAGCCCGATTGCGCATCCGCAGCAGTGAGTCCGAGTGCGCATACGCAGTTGCGACCCCGGGTGTGCATGCACAGTGTCAGCCCGTGAGCGAATGCGCATTAGTGAGTCCGTGTGCGCATGTGCAGGTCTGAGCCGGAGTGCGCATACGCAGTAGTGAGCCCGAGCGCGGATGCGCAGTAGTGACCCCGAGCCCTCATGCGCAGTAGTGAGCCCGTGTGCGCATGCGCAGTAGTGAGCCCGTGTACGCATGCGCAGTAGTGAGCCCGTGTGCTCATGCGCGGTAGTGATCCCGCGTGCGCATGCGTAGTAGTGAGCTCGAGTGCGCATGTGCAGTAGTGATTCCGAGCGCGCATGCGCAGTTGTGAGCCCGATTGCGCATGCACAGTAGTGAGCCCGTGTGCGCATGCGCAGTAGTGAGCCCGAGTGCGCATGCAGAGTAGTGAGGCCGATTGCGCATCCGCACTAGTGAGTCCGTGTGCGCATGTGCAGGTCTGAGCCGCAGTGCGCATGCGCAGTAATGAGCCCGATTGTGCATCCGCCGTAGTGAGACCGAGTGCGCATGAGCAGTAGTGAGCCGGAGGGCGCATGCGCAGTAGTGACCCCGAGTGCGCATGCGCACTAGTGACCCCGAGCCCGCATGCGCTGTAGTGAGCCCGTGTACGCATGGGCAGTAGTGAGCCCGTGTGCTCATGCGCAGTAATGAGCCCGCGTGCGCATGCGTAGAAGTGAGCTCGAGTGCGCATGTGCAGGTCTGAGCCGGAGTGCGCATGCGCAGTAGTGAGCCCGATTGCGCATTCGCAGTGGTGACCCCGAGCGCGCATGCGCAGTAGTGAGCCCGATTGCGCATCCGCAGCAGTGGGTCCGAGTGCGCATACGCAGTTGCGACCCCGCGTGTGCATGCACAGTGTCAGCCCGTGAGCGAATGCGCAGTAGTGAGTCCGTGTGCGCATGTGCAGGTCCGAGCCGCAGTGCGCATGCGCAGTAGTGAGCCCGATTGCGCATCCGCAGCAGTGAGTCCGAGTGCGCATACGCAGTTGCGACCCCGCGTGTGATGCGCAGTAGTCAGCCCGAGTGCGCATGCGCAGTAGTGAGCCCGATTGCGCATCCGCAGTAGTGAGTGCGTTGCACATGCGCAGGTCTGACCCCGAGCGCGCATGCGCAGTAGTGAGCCCGTGTGCGCATGCGCAGTAGTGAGCCCGAGCGCGCATCCGCAGTAGTGAGCCCGATTGTGCATCCGCAGTAGTGAGTCCGAGTACGCATGAGCAGTAGTGAGCCGGAGGGCGCATGCGCAGTAGTGACCCCGAGTGCACATGTGCAGTAGCGACCCCGAGCGCGTATGCGCAGTAGTGGGCCCGAGTGCGCATGTGCAGGCCTGACCTGAGTGCGCATGCGCAGTAGTGAGCCCCAGCGCGCATGCGCAGTAGTGAGCCCGATTGCGCATCCGCAGTGGTGACCCCGAGCGCGCATGCGCAGTAGTGAGCCCGATTGCGCGTCCGCAGCAGTGAGTCCGAGTGCGCATACGCAGTTGCGACCCCGAGTGTGCATGCACAGTGTCAGCCCGTGAGCGAATGCGCATTAGTGAGTCCGTATGCGCATGTGCAGGTCTGAGCCGCAGTGCGCATGCGCATCAGTGAGCCCCATTGTGCATCCGCAGTAGTGAGTCCGAGTGCGCATGAGCAGAATTGAGCCGGAGTGCGCATGCGCAGTAGTGACCTCGAGTGCGTATGCGCAGAAGTGAGCCCGTGCGTGCATGCGCAGTAGTGAGCCCGAGTGCGCATACGCAGTAGTGAGCCCGATTGCGCATGAGCAGTAGTGAGTCCGTGTGCGCATGTGCAGGTCTGAGCCGGAGTGCGCATGCGCAGTAGTGAGCCCGATTGTGCATCCGCAGTTGTGAGTCCGAGTGTGCATGAGCACTAGTGAGCCGGAGTGCGCATGCGCAGTAGTGACTCCGAGTGCGCATGCGCAGTAGTGACCCCGTGTGCGCATGCGCAGTAGTGAGCCCGTGTGCGCATGCGCAGTAGTGAGCCCGTGTACGCATGCGCAGTGGTGAGCCCGAGTGCGCATGGGCAGTTCTGAGCCGGAGTGCGCGTGCGCAGTAGTGAGGCCGAGTGCGCATGAGCAGTAGTGACCCCGAGTGCGCATGCGCAGAAGTGAGCCCGTGTGTGCATGCGCAGTAGTGAACGCGATTGCGCAACCGCAGTAGTAAGCCCGAGCGCGCATCCGCAGTCGTGAGTCCGAGCGCGCATCCGCAGTAGTGAGTCCGAGTAAGCATGAACAGTAGTGAGTCCGTGTGCGCATGCGCAGTAGTGAGCCCGTGTACGCATGCGCAGTAGTGAGCCCGTGTGCTCATGCGCAGTAGTGAGCTCGAGTGCGCATGTGCAGGTCTGAGCCGGAGTGCGCATACGCAGTAGTGACCCCGAGCCCGCATGCGCAGTAGTGAGCCCGTGTGCGCATGCGCAGTAGTGAGCCCGTGTACGCATGCGCAGTAGTGAGCCCGTGTGCTCATGCGCAGTAGTGAGCCCGCGTGCGCATGCGTAGTAGTGAGCTCGAGTGCGCATGAGCAGTAGTGATTCCGAGCGCGCATGCGCAGTTGTGAGCCCAATTGCGCATGCACAGTAGTGAGCCCGTGTGCGCATGCGCAGTAGTGAGCCCGAGTGCGCATGCAGAGTAGTGAGGCCGATTGCGCATCCGCACTAGTGAGTCCGTGTGCGCATGTGCAGGTCTGAGCCGCAGTGCGCATGCGCAGTAATGAGCCCGATTGTGCATCCGCCGTAGTGAGTCCGAGTGCGTATGAGCAGTAGTGAGCCGGAGGGCGCATGCGCAGTAGTGACCCCGAGTGCGCATGCGCACTAGTGACCCCGAGCCCGCATGCGCAGTAGTGAGCCCGTGTACGCATGGGCAGTAGTGAGCCCGTGTGCTCATGCGCAGTAGTGAGCCCGCGTGCGCATGCGTAGAAGTGAGCTCGAGTGCGCATGTGCAGGTCTGAGCCGCAGTGCGCATGCGCAGTAGTGAGCCCGATTGTGCATCCGCAGTAGTGAGTCCGAGTGCGCATGAGCAGAAGTGAGCCGGAGTGCGCATGCGCAGTAGTGACCTCGAGTGCGCATGCGCAGAAGTGAGCCCGTGTGTGCATGCGCAGTAGTGAGCCCGAGTGCGCATGCGCAGTAGTGAGCCCGATTGCGCATGAGCAGTAGTGAGTCCGTGTGCGCATGTGCAGGTCTGAGCCGGAGTGCGCATGCGCAGTAGTGAGCCCGATTGTGCATCCGCAGTTGTGAGTCCGAGTGCGCATGAGCACTAGTGAGCCGGAGTGCGCATGCGCAGTAGTGACCCCGAGCAGCATGCATAGTAGTGAGCCCGTGTGCGCATGCGCAGTAGTGAGCCCGTGTACGCATGCGCAGTGGTGAGCCCGAGTGCGCATGGGCAGGTCTGAGCCGGAGTGCGCGTGCGCAGTAGTGAGGCCGAGTGCGCATGAGCAGTAGTGACCCCGAGTGCGCATGCGCAGAAGTGAGCCGGAGTGCGCATGCGGAGTAGTGAGTCCGAGTGCGCATGAGCAGTAGTGACCCCGAGCCCGCATGAGCAGTAGTGAGCCCGAGTGCGCATGCGCAGTAGTACGCCCGTGTGCATATGAGCAGAAGTGAGCTCGAATGCGCATGTGCAGGTCTGAGCCGGACTGCGCATGCGCAGTACTGTGCCCGTGTGCGCATGCGCAGTGGTGTGCCCGAGTGCGCATGGGCAGGTCTGAGACGGAGTGCGCATTCGCAGTAGTGGGCTCGTGCGCGCATGCGCAGTAGTGAGCCCGTGTGCGCATGCGCAGTAGTGAGCCCGAGCGCGCATCCGCAGTAGTGAGTCCGAGTGCGCATGCGCAGTAGCGACCCCGAATGCACATGAGCAGTAGTGAGTCCGAGTGCGCATGAGCAGTAGTGACCCCGAGCCCGCATGAGCAGTAGTGAGCCCGAGTGCGCATGCGCAGTAGTACGCCCGTGTGCATATGAGCAGAAGTGAGCGCGAATGCGCATGTGCAGGTTTGAGCCGGAGTGCGCATGCGCAGTAGTGACCTCGAGTGCGCATGCGCAGGAGTGAGCCCGTGTGTGCATGCGCAGTAGTGAGCCCGAGTGCGAATGCGCAGTAGTGAGCCCGATTGCGCATGAGCAGTAGTGAGTCCGTGTGCGCATGTGCAGGTCTGAGCCGGAGTGCGCATGCGCAGTAGTGAGCCCGATTGTGCATCCGCAGTTGTGAGTCCGAGTGCGCATGAGCACTAGTGAGCCGGAGTACGCATGCGCAGTAGTGACCCCGAGTGCGCATGCGCAGTAGTGACCCCGAGCAACATGCGCAGTAGTGAGCCCGTGTGCGCATGCGCAGTAGTGAGCCCGTGTACGCATGCGCAGTGGTGAGCCCGAGTGCGCATGGGCAGGTCTGAGCCGGAGTGCGCGTGCGCAGTAGTGAGGCGGAGTGCGCATGCGCAGTAGTGACCCCGAGTGCGCATGTGCAGTAGCGACCCCGAGCGCGTATGTGCAGTAGCGACCCCGTGCGCGTATGCGCAGTAGTGGGCCCGTGTGCGCATGTGCAGGCCTGACCTGAGTGCGCATGCGCAGTAGTGAGCCCCAGCGCGCATGCGCAGTAGTGAGCCCGATTGCGCGTCCGCAGCAGTGAGTCCGAGTGCGCATACGCAGTTGCGACCCCGAGTGTGCATGCACAGTGTCAGCCCGTGAGCGAATGCGCATTAGTGAGTCCGTGTGCGCATGTGCAGGTCTGAGCCGCAGTGCGCATGCGCATCAGTGAGCCCCATTGTGCATCCGCAGTAGTGAGTCCGAGTGCGCATGAGCAGAATTGAGCCGGAGTGCGCATGCGCAGTAGTGACCTCGAGTGCGCATGCGCAGAAGTGAGCCCGTGTGTGCATGCGCAGTAGTGAGCCCGAGTGCGCATACGCAGTAGTGAGCCCGATTGCGCATGAGCAGTAGTGAGTCCGTGTGCGCATGTGCAGGTCTGAGCCGGAGTGCGCATGCGCAGTAGTGAGCCCGATTGTGCATCCGCAGTTGTGAGTCCGAGTGCGCATGAGCACTAGTGAGCCGGAGTGCGCATGCGCAGTAGTGACTCCGAGTGCGCATGCGCAGTAGTGACCCCGAGCGCGCATGCGCAGTAGTGAGCCCGTGTGCGCATGCGCAGTAGTGAGCCCGTGTACGCATGCGCAGTGGTGAGCCCGAGTGCGCATGGGCAGTTCTGAGCCGGAGTGCGCGTGCGCAGTAGCGAGGCCGAGTGCGCATGAGCAGTAGTGACCCCGAGTGCGCATGCGCAGAAGTGAGCCCGTGTGTGCATGCGCAGTAGTGAACGCGATTGCGCAACCGCAGTAGTAAGCCCGAGCGCGCATCCGCAGTCGTGAGTCCGAGCGCGCATCCGCAGTAGTGAGTCCGAGTACGCATGAACAGTAGTGAGTCCGTGTGCGCATGCGCAGTAGTGAGCCCGTGTACGCATGCGCAGTAGTGAGCCCGTGTGCTCATGCGCAGTAGTGAGCTCGAGTGCGCATGTGCAGGTCTGAGCCGGAGTGCGCATACGCAGTAGTGACCCCGAGACCGCATGCGCAGTAGTGAGCCCGTGTGCGCATGCGCAGTAGTGAGCCCGTGTACGCATGCGCAGTAGTGAGCCCGTGTGCTCATGCGCAGTAGTGAGCCCGCGTGCGCATGCGTAGTAGTGAGCTCGAGTGCGCATGAGCAGTAGTGATTCCGAGCGCGCATGCGCAGTTGTGAGCCCAATTGCGCATGCACAGTAGTGAGCCCGTGTGCGCATGCGCAGTAGTGAGCCCGAGTGCGCATGCAGAGTAGTGAGGCCGATTGCGCATCCGCACTAGTGAGTCCGTGTGCGCATGTGCAGGTCTGAGCCGCAGTGCGCATGCGCAGTAATGAGCCCGATTGTGCATCCGCCGTAGTGAGTCCGAGTGCGTATGAGCAGTAGTGAGCCGGAGGGCGCATGCGCAGTAGTGACCCCGAGTGCGCATGCGCACTAGTGACCCCGAGCCCGCATGCGCAGTAGTGAGCCCGTGTACGCATGGGCAGTAGTGAGCCCGTGTGCTCATGCGCAGTAGTGAGCCCGCGTGCGCATGCGTAGAAGTGAGCTCGAGTGCGCATGTGCAGGTCTGAGCCGCAGTGCGCATGCGCAGTAGTGAGCCCGATTGTGCATCCGCAGTAGTGAGTCCGAGTGCGCATGAGCAGAAGTGAGCCGGAGTGCGCATGCGCAGTAGTGACCTCGAGTGCGCATGCGCAGAAGTGAGCCCGTGTGTGCATGCGCAGTAGTGAGCCCGAGTGCGCATGCGCAGTAGTGAGCCCGATTGCGCATGAGCAGTAGTGAGTCCGTGTGCGCATGTGCAGGTCTGAGCCGGAGTGCGCATGCGCAGTAGTGAGCCCGATTGTGCATCCGCAGTTGTGAGTCCGAGTGCGCATGAGCACTAGTGAGCCGGAGTGCGCATGCGCAGTAGTGACCCCGAGCAGCATGCGCAGTAGTGAGCCCGTGTGCGCATGCGCAGTAGTGAGCCCGTGTACGCATGCGCAGTGGTGAGCCCGAGTGCGCATGGGCAGGTCTGAGCCGGAGTGCGCGTGCGCAGTAGTGAGGCCGAGTGCGCATGAGCAGTAGTGACCCCGAGTGCGCATGCGCAGAAGTGAGCCGGAGTGCGCATGCGGAGTAGTGAGTCCGAGTGCGCATGAGCAGTAGTGACCCCGAGCCCGCATGAGCAGTAGTGAGCCCGAGTGCGCATGCGCAGTAGTACGCCCGTGTGCATATGAGCAGAAGTGAGCTCGAATGCGCATGTGCAGGTCTGAGCCGGACTGCGCATGCGCAGTACTGTGCCCGTGTGCGCATGCGCAGTGGTGTGCCCGAGTGCGCATGGGCAGGTCTGAGACGGAGTGCGCATTCGCAGTAGTGGGCTCGTGCGCGCATGCGCAGTAGTGAGCCCGTGTGCGCATGCGCAGTAGTGAGCCCGAGCGCGCATCCGCAGTAGTGAGTCCGAGTGCGCATGCGCAGTAGCGACCCCGAATGCACATGAGCAGTAGTGAGTCCGAGTGCGCATGAGCAGTAGTGACCCCGAGCCCGCATGAGCAGTAGTGAGCCCGAGTGCGCATGCGCAGTAGTACGCCCGTGTGCATATGAGCAGAAGTGAGCGCGAATGCGCATGTGCAGGTTTGAGCCGGAGTGCGCATGCGCAGTAGTGACCTCGAGTGCGCATGCGCAGGAGTGAGCCCGTGTGTGCATGCGCAGTAGTGAGCCCGAGTGCGAATGCGCAGTAGTGAGCCCGATTGCGCATGAGCAGTAGTGAGTCCGTGTGCGCATGTGCAGGTCTGAGCCGGAGTGCGCATGCGCAGTAGTGAGCCCGATTGTGCATCCGCAGTTGTGAGTCCGAGTGCGCATGAGCACTAGTGAGCCGGAGTACGCATGCGCAGTAGTGACCCCGAGTGCGCATGCGCAGTAGTGACCCCGAGCAACATGCGCAGTAGTGAGCCCGTGTGCGCATGCGCAGTAGTGAGCCCGTGTACGCATGCGCAGTGGTGAGCCCGAGTGCGCATGGGCAGGTCTGAGCCGGAGTGCGCGTGCGCAGTAGTGAGGCGGAGTGCGCATGCGCAGTAGTGACCCCGAGTGCGCATGTGCAGTAGCGACCCCGAGCGCGTATGTGCAGTAGCGACCCCGTGCGCGTATGCGCAGTAGTGGGCCCGTGTGCGCATGTGCAGGCCTGACCTGAGTGCGCATGCGCAGTAGTGAGCCCCAGCGCGCATGCGCAGTAGTGAGCCCGATTGCGCGTCCGCAGCAGTGAGTCCGAGTGCGCATACGCAGTTGCGACCCCGAGTGTGCATGCACAGTGTCAGCCCGTGAGCGAATGCGCATTAGTGAGTCCGTGTGCGCATGTGCAGGTCTGAGCCGCAGTGCGCATGCGCATCAGTGAGCCCCATTGTGCATCCGCAGTAGTGAGTCCGAGTGCGCATGAGCAGAATTGAGCCGGAGTGCGCATGCGCAGTAGTGACCTCGAGTGCGCATGCGCAGAAGTGAGCCCGTGTGTGCGTGCGCAGTAGTGAGCCCGAGTGCGCATACGCAGTAGTGAGCCCGATTGCGCATGAGCAGTAGTGAGTCCGTGTGCGCATGTGCAGGTCTGAGCCGGAGTGCGCATGCGCAGTAGTGAGCCCGATTGTGCATCCGCAGTTGTGAGTCCGAGTGCGCATGAGCACTAGTGAGCCGGAGTGCGCATGCGCAGTAGTGACTCCGAGTGCGCATGCGCAGTAGTGACCCCGAGCGCGCATGCGCAGTAGTGAGCCCGTGTGCGCATGCGCAGTAGTGAGCCCGTGTACGCATGCGCAGTGGTGAGCCCGAGTGCGCATGGGCAGTTCTGAGCCGGAGTGCGCGTGCGCAGTAGCGAGGCCGAGTGCGCATGAGCAGTAGTGACCCCGAGTGCGCATGCGCAGAAGTGAGCCCGTGTGTGCATGCGCAGTAGTGAACGCGATTGCGCAACCGCAGTAGTAAGCCCGAGCGCGCATCCGCAGTCGTGAGTCCGAGCGCGCATCCGCAGTAGTGAGTCCGAGTACGCATGAACAGTAGTGAGTCCGTGTGCGCATGCGCAGTAGTGAGCCCGTGTACGCATGCGCAGTAGTGAGCCCGTGTGCTCATGCGCAGTAGTGAGCTCGAGTGCGCATGTGCAGGTCTGAGCCGGAGTGCGCATACGCAGTAGTGAGCCCGAGCGCGGATGCGCAGTAGTGACCCCGAGCCCGCATGCGCAGTAGTGAGCCCGTGTGCGCATGCGCAGTAGTGAGCCCGTGTACGCATGCGCAGTAGTGAGCCCGTGTGTTCATGCGCAGTAGTGAGCCCGCGTGCGCATGCGTAGTAGTGAGCTCGAGTGCGCATGAGCAGTAGTGATTCCGAGCGCGCATGCGCAGTTGTGAGCCCAATTGCGCATGCACAGTAGTGAGCCCGTGTGCGCATGCGCAGTAGTGAGCCCGATTGTGCATCCGCAGTTGTGAGTCCCAGTGCGCATGAGCACTAGTGAGCCGGAGTGCGCATGCGCAGTAGTGACCCCGAGTGCGCATGCGCAGTAGTGACCCCGAGCAGCATGCGCAGTAGTGAGCCCGTGTGCGCATGCGCAGTAGTGAGCCCGTGTACGCATGCGCAGTGGTGAGCCCGAGTGCGCATGGGCAGGTCTGAGCCGGAGTGCGCGTGCGCAGTAGTGAGGCCGAGTGCGCATGAGCAGTAGTGACCCCGAGTGCGCATGCGCAGAAGTGAGCCGGAGTGCGCATGCGGAGTAGTGAGTCCGAGTGCGCATGAGCAGTAGTGACCCCGAGCCCGCACGAGCAGTACTGAGCCCGAGTGCGCATGCGCAGTAGTACGCCCGTGTGCATATGAGCAGAAGTGAGCTCGAATGCGCATGTGCAGGTCTGAGCCGGACTGCGCATGCGCAGTACTGAGCCCGTGTGCGCATGCGCAGTGGTGTGCCCGAGTGCGCATGGGCAGGTCTGAGACGGAGTGCGCATTCGCAGTAGTGGGCTCGTGCGCGCATGCGCAGTAGTGAGCCCGTGTGCGCATGCGCAGTAGTGAGCCCGAGCGCGCATCCGCAGTAGTGAGTCCGAGTGCGCATGCGCAGTAGCGACCCCGAATGCACATGAGCAGTAGTGAGTCCGAGTGCGCATGAGCAGTAGTGACCCCGAGCCCGCATGAGCAGTAGTGAGCCCGAGTGCGCATGCGCAGTAGTACGCCCGTGTGCATATGAGCAGAAGTGAGCGCGAATGCGCATGTGCAGGTTTGAGCCGGAGTGCGCATGCGCAGTAGTGACCCCGTGTGCGCATGCGCAGTAGTGAGCCCGTGTGCGCATGCGCAGTAGTGAGCCCGTGTACGCATGCGCAGTGGTGAGCCCGAGTGCGCATGGGCAGTTCTGAGCCGGAGTGCGCGTGCGCAGTAGTGAGGCCGAGTGCGCATGAGCAGTAGTGACCCCGAGTGCGCATGCGCAGAAGTGAGCCCGTGTGTGCATGCGCAGTAGTGAACGCGATTGCGCAACCGCAGTAGTAAGCCCGAGCGCGCATCCGCAGTCGTGAGTCCGAGCGCGCATCCGCAGTAGTGAGTCCGAGTACGCATGAACAGTAGTGAGTCCGTGTGCGCATGCGCAGTAGTGAGCCCGTGTACGCATGCGCAGTAGTGAGCCCGTGTGCTCATGCGCAGTAGTGAGCTCGAGTGCGCATGTGCAGGTCTGAGCCGGAGTGCGCATACGCAGTAGTGACCCCGAGCCCGCATGCGCAGTAGTGAGCCCGTGTGCGCATGCGCAGTAGTGAGCCCGTGTACGCATGCGCAGTAGTGAGCCCGTGTGCTCATGCGCAGTAGTGAGCCCGCGTGCGCATGCGTAGTAGTGAGCTCGAGTGCGCATGAGCAGTAGTGATTCCGAGCGCGCATGCGCAGTTGTGAGCCCAATTGCGCATGCACAGTAGTGAGCCCGTGTGCGCATGCGCAGTAGTGAGCCCGAGTGCGCATGCAGAGTAGTGAGGCCGATTGCGCATCCGCACTAGTGAGTCCGTGTGCGCATGTGCAGGTCTGAGCCGCAGTGCGCATGCGCAGTAATGAGCCCGATTGTGCATCCGCCGTAGTGAGTCCGAGTGCGTATGAGCAGTAGTGAGCCGGAGGGCGCATGCGCAGTAGTGACCCCGAGTGCGCATGCGCACTAGTGACCCCGAGCCCGCATGCGCAGTAGTGAGCCCGTGTACGCATGGGCAGTAGTGAGCCCGTGTGCTCATGCGCAGTAGTGAGCCCGCGTGCGCATGCGTAGAAGTGAGCTCGAGTGCGCATGTGCAGGTCTGAGCCGCAGTGCGCATGCGCAGTAGTGAGCCCGATTGTGCATCCGCAGTAGTGAGTCCGAGTGCGCATGAGCAGAAGTGAGCCGGAGTGCGCATGCGCAGTAGTGACCTCGAGTGCGCATGCGCAGAAGTGAGCCCGTGTGTGCATGCGCAGTAGTGAGCCCGAGTGCGCATGCGCAGTAGTGAGCCCGATTGCGCATGAGCAGTAGTGAGTCCGTGTGCGCATGTGCAGGTCTGAGCCGGAGTGCGCATGCGCAGTAGTGAGCCCGATTGTGCATCCGCAGTTGTGAGTCCGAGTGCGCATGAGCACTAGTGAGCCGGAGTGCGCATGCGCAGTAGTGACCCCGAGCAGCATGCGCAGTAGTGAGCCCGTGTGCGCATGCGCAGTAGTGAGCCCGTGTACGCATGCGCAGTGGTGAGCCCGAGTGCGCATGGGCAGGTCTGAGCCGGAGTGCGCGTGCGCAGTAGTGAGGCCGAGTGCGCATGAGCAGTAGTGACCCCGAGTGCGCATGCGCAGAAGTGAGCCGGAGTGCGCATGCGGAGTAGTGAGTCCGAGTGCGCATGAGCAGTAGTGACCCCGAGCCCGCATGAGCAGTAGTGAGCCCGAGTGCGCATGCGCAGTAGTACGCCCGTGTGCATATGAGCAGAAGTGAGCTCGAATGCGCATGTGCAGGTCTGAGCCGGACTGCGCATGCGCAGTACTGTGCCCGTGTGCGCATGCGCAGTGGTGTGCCCGAGTGCGCATGGGCAGGTCTGAGACGGAGTGCGCATTCGCAGTAGTGGGCTCGTGCGCGCATGCGCAGTAGTGAGCCCGTGTGCGCATGCGCAGTAGTGAGCCCGAGCGCGCATCCGCAGTAGTGAGTCCGAGTGCGCATGCGCAGTAGCGACCCCGAATGCACATGAGCAGTAGTGAGTCCGAGTGCGCATGAGCAGTAGTGACCCCGAGCCCGCATGAGCAGTAGTGAGCCCGAGTGCGCATGCGCAGTAGTACGCCCGTGTGCATATGAGCAGAAGTGAGCGCGAATGCGCATGTGCAGGTTTGAGCCGGAGTGCGCATGCGCAGTAGTGACCTCGAGTGCGCATGCGCAGGAGTGAGCCCGTGTGTGCATGCGCAGTAGTGAGCCCGAGTGCGAATGCGCAGTAGTGAGCCCGATTGCGCATGAGCAGTAGTGAGTCCGTGTGCGCATGTGCAGGTCTGAGCCGGAGTGCGCATGCGCAGTAGTGAGCCCGATTGTGCATCCGCAGTTGTGAGTCCGAGTGCGCATGAGCACTAGTGAGCCGGAGTACGCATGCGCAGTAGTGACCCCGAGTGCGCATGCGCAGTAGTGACCCCGAGCAACATGCGCAGTAGTGAGCCCGTGTGCGCATGCGCAGTACTGAGCCCGTGTACGCATGCGCAGTGGTGAGCCCGAGTGCGCATGGGCAGGTCTGAGCCGGAGTGCGCGTGCGCAGTAGTGAGGCGGAGTGCGCATGCGCAGTAGTGACCCCGAGTGCGCATGTGCAGTAGCGACCCCGAGCGCGTATGTGCAGTAGCGACCCCGTGCGCGTATGCGCAGTAGTGGGCCCGTGTGCGCATGTGCAGGCCTGACCTGAGTGCGCATGCGCAGTAGTGAGCCCCAGCGCGCATGCGCAGTAGTGAGCCCGATTGCGCGTCCGCAGCAGTGAGTCCGAGTGCGCATACGCAGTTGCGACCCCGAGTGTGCATGCACAGTGTCAGCCCGTGAGCGAATGCGCATTAGTGAGTCCGTGTGCGCATGTGCAGGTCTGAGCCGCAGTGCGCATGCGCATCAGTGAGCCCCATTGTGCATCCGCAGTAGTGAGTCCGAGTGCGCATGAGCAGAATTGAGCCGGAGTGCGCATGCGCAGTAGTGACCTCGAGTGCGCATGCGCAGAAGTGAGCCCGTGTGTGCATGCGCAGTAGTGAGCCCGAGTGCGCATACGCAGTAGTGAGCCCGATTGCGCATGAGCAGTAGTGAGTCCGTGTGCGCATGTGCAGGTCTGAGCCGGAGTGCGCATGCGCAGTAGTGAGCCCGATTGTGCATCCGCAGTTGTGAGTCCGAGTGCGCATGAGCACTAGTGAGCCGGAGTGCGCATGCGCAGTAGTGACTCCGAGTGCGCATGCGCAGTAGTGACCCCGAGCGCGCATGCGCAGTAGTGAGCCCGTGTGCGCATGCGCAGTAGTGAGCCCGTGTACGCATGCGCAGTGGTGAGCCCGAGTGCGCATGGGCAGTTCTGAGCCGGAGTGCGCGTGCGCAGTAGCGAGGCCGAGTGCGCATGAGCAGTAGTGACCCCGAGTGCGCATGCGCAGAAGTGAGCCCGTGTGTGCATGCGCAGTAGTGAACGCGATTGCGCAACCGCAGTAGTAAGCCCGAGCGCGCATCCGCAGTCGTGAGTCCGAGCGCGCATCCGCAGTAGTGAGTCCGAGTGCGCATGCGCAGTAGCGACCCCGAATGCACATGAGCAGTAGTGAGCCCGTGTACGCATGCGCAGTGGTGAGCCCGAGTGCGCATGGGCAGGTCTGAGCCGGAGTGCGCGTGCGCAGTAGTGAGGCCGAGTGCGCATGAGCAGTAGTGACCCCGAGTGCGCATGCGCAGAAGTGAGCCGGAGTGCGCATGCGGAGTAGTGAGTCCGAGTGCGCATGAGCAGTAGTGACCCCGAGCCCGCACGAGCAGTACTGAGCCCGAGTGCGCATGCGCAGTAGTACGCCCGTGTGCATATGAGCAGAAGTGAGCTCGAATGCGCATGTGCAGGTCTGAGCCGGACTGCGCATGCGCAGTACTGAGCCCGTGTGCGCATGCGCAGTGGTGTGCCCGAGTGCGCATGGGCAGGTCTGAGACGGAGTGCGCATTCGCAGTAGTGGGCTCGTGCGCGCATGCGCAGTAGTGAGCCCGTGTGCGCATGCGCAGTAGTGAGCCCGAGCGCGCATCCGCAGTAGTGAGTCCGAGTGCGCATGCGCAGTAGCGACCCCGAATGCACATGAGCAGTAGTGAGTCCGAGTGCGCATGAGCAGTAGTGACCCCGAGCCCGCATGAGCAGTAGTGAGCCCGAGTGCGCATGCGCAGTAGTACGCCCGTGTGCATATGAGCAGAAGTGAGCTCGAATGCTCATGTGCAGGTTTGAGCCGGAGTGCGGATGCGCAGTAGTGAGTCCGAGTACGCATGCGCAGTAGCGACCCCGAATGCACATGAGCAGTAGTGAGTCCGAATGCGCATGAGCTGCAGTGACCCCGAATGTGTATGCACAGTAGTGAGCCCGATTGCGCATCCGCAGTAGTGAGTCAGTGTGCGCATGTGCAGGTCTGAGCCGGAGTGCGCATGCGCAGTAGTGAGCCCGATTGTGCATCCGCAGTAGTGAGTCCGAGTACGCATGAACAGTAGTGAGGCGGAGTGCGCATGCGCAGTAGTGACCCCGAGTGCGCATGTGCAGTAGCGACCCCGTGCGCGTATGCGCAGTAGTGGGCCCGATTGCGCATGTGCAGGCCTGACCTGAGTGCGCATGCGCAGTAGTGAGCCCCAGGGCGCATGCGCAGTAGTGAGCCCGATTGCGCATCCGCAGTGGTGACACCGAGCGCGCATGCGCAGTAGGGAGCCCGATTGCGCATCCGCAGCAGTGAGTCCGAGTGCGCATACGCAGTTGCGACCCCGGGTGTGCATGCACAGTGTCAGCCCGTGAGCGAATGCGCATTAGTGAGTCCGTGTGCGCATGTGCAGGTCTGAGCCGGAGTGCGCATACGCAGTAGTGAGCCAGAGCGCGGATGCGCAGTAGTGACCCCGAGCCCTCATGCGCAGTAGTGAGCCCGTGTGCGCATGCGCAGTAGTGAGCCCGTGTACGCATGCGCAGTAGTGAGCCCGTGTGCTCATGCGCAGTAGTGATCCCGCGTGCGCATGCGTAGTAGTGAGCTCGAGTGCGCATGAGCAGTAGTGATTCCGAGCGCGCATGCGCAGTTGTGAGCCCGATTGCGCATGCACAGTAGTGAGCCCGTGTGCGCATGCGCAGTAGTGAGCCCGAGTGCGCATGCAGAGTAGTGAGGCCGATTGCGCATCCGCACTAGTGAGTCCGTGTGCGCATGTGCAGGTCTGAGCCGCAGTGCGCATGCGCAGTAATGAGCCCGATTGGGCATCCGCCGTAGTGAGTCCGAGTGCGCATGAGCAGTAGTGAGCCGGAGGGCGCATGCGCAGTAGTGAGCCCGTGTGCTCATGCGCAGTAGTGATCCCGCGTGCGCATGCGTAGAAGTGAGCTCGAGTGCGCATGTGCAGGTTTGAGCCGGAGTGCGCATGCGCAGTAGTGAGTCCGAGTGCGCATGCGCAGTAGCGACCCCGAATGCACATGAGCAGTAGTGAGTCCGAATGCGCATGAGCTGCAGTGACCCCGAGTGTGCATGCACAGTAGTGAACCCGATTGCGCATCCGCAGTAGTGAGTCAGTGTGCGCATGTGCAGGTCTGAGCCGGAGTGCGCATGCGCAGTAGTGAGCCCGATTGTGCATCCGCAGTAGTGAGTCCGAGTACGCATGAACAGTAGTGAGGCGGAGTGCGCATGCGCAGTAGTGACCCCGAGTGCGCATGCGCAGTAGCGACCCCGAGCGCGTATGCGCAGTAGCGACCCCGTGCGCGTATGCGCAGTAGTGGGCCCGAGTGCGCATGTGCAGGCCTGACCTGAGTGCGCATGCGCAGTAGTGAGCCCCAGCGCGCATGCGCAGTAGTGAGCCCGATTGCGCATGCGCAGTAGTGAGAACGTGTGCGCATGCGCAGCAGTGAGCCCGAGTGCGCATGCAGAGTAGTGAGGCCGATTGCGCATCCGCACTAGTGAGTCCGTGTGCGCATGTGCAGGTCTGAGCCGCAGTGCGCATGCGCAGTAGTGAGCCCGATTGTGCATCCGCAGTAGTGAGTCCGAGTGCGCATGAGCAGTAGTGACCCCGAGCCCGCATGAGCAGTAGTGAGCCCGAGTGCGCATGCGCAGTAGTACGCCCGTGTGCATATGAGCAGAAGTGAGCTCGAATGCGCATGTGCAGGTCTGAGCCGGACTGAGCATGCGCAGTACTGAGCCCGTGTGCGCATGCGCAGTGGTGTGCCCGAGTGCGCATGGGCAGGTCTGAGACGGAGTGCGCATTCGCAGTAGTGGGCTCGTGCGCGCATGCGCAGTAGTGAGCCCGTGTGCGCATGCGCAGTAGTGAGCTAGAGCGCGCATCCGCAGTAGTGAGTCCGAGTGCGCATGCGCAGTTGCGACCCCGAATGCACATGAGCAGTAGTGAGTCCGAGTGCGCATGAGCAGTAGTGACCCCGAGCCCGCATGAGCAGTAGTGAGCCCGAGTGCGCATGCGCAGTAGTACGCCCGTGTGCATATGAGCAGAAGTGAGCTCGAATGCGCATGTGCAGGTTTGAGCCGGAGTGCGCATGCGCAGTAGTGAGTCCGAGTGCGCATGCGCAGTAGCGACCCCGAATGCACATGAGCAGTAGTGAGTCCGAATGCGCATGAGCTGCAGTGACCCCGAGTGTGTATGCACAGTAGTGAGCTCGATTGCGCATCCGCAGTAGTGAGTCAGTGTGCGCATGTGCAGGTCTGAGCCGGAGTGCGCATGCGCAGTAGTGAGCCCGATTGTGCATCCGCAGTAGTGAGTCCGAGTACGCATGAACAGTAGTGAGGCGGAGTGCGCATGCGCAGTAGTGACCCCGAGTGCGCATGTGCAGTAGCGACCCCGAGCGCGTATGCGCAGTAGCGACCCCGTGCGCGTATGCGCAGTAGTGGGCCCGAGTGCGCATGTGCAGGCCTGACCTGAGTGCGCAAGCGCAGTAGTGAGCCCCAGCGCGCATGCGCAGTAGTGAGCCCGATTGCGCATGCGCAGTAGTGAGAACGTGTGCGCATGCGCAGTAGTGGGCCCGAGTGCGCATGCAGAGTAGTGAGGCCGATTGCGCATCCGCACTAGTGAGTCCGTGTGCGCATGTGCAGGTCTGAGCCGCAGTGCGCATGCGCAGTAGTGAGCCCGATTGTGCATCCGCAGTAGTGAGTCCGAGTGCGCATGAGCAGAAGTGAGCCGGAGTGTGCATGCGCAGTAGTGAGGCCGAGTGCGCATGAGCAGTAGTGAGTCCGTGTGCGCATGTGCAGGTCTGAGCCGGAGTGCGCATGCGCAGTAGTGAGCCCGATTGTGCATCCGCAGTTGTGAGTCCGAGTGCGCATGAGCACTAGTGAGCCGGAGTGCGCATGCGCAGTAGTGACCCCGAGTGCGCATGCGCAGTAGTGACCCCGAGCAGCATGCGCAGTAGTGAGCCCGTGTGCGCATGCGCAGTAGTGAGCCCGTGTACGCATGCGCAGTGGTGAGCCCGAGTGCGCATGGGCAGGTCTGAGCCGGAGTGCGCGTGCGCAGTAGTGAGGCCGAGTGCGCATGAGCAGTAGTGACCCCGAGTGCGCATGCGCAGAAGTGAGCCGGAGTGCGCATGCGGAGTAGTGAGTCCGAGTGCGCATGAGCAATAGTGAACCCGAGCCCGCATGAGCAGTAGTGAGCCCGAGTGCGCATGCGCAGTAGTACGCCCGTGTGCATATGAGCAGAAGTGAGCTCGAATGCGCATGTGCAGGTCTGAGCCGGACTGCGCATGCGCAGTACTGAGCCCGTGTGCGCATGCGCAGTGGTGTGCCCGAGTGCGCATGGGCAGGTCTGAGACGGAGTGCGCATTCGCAGTAGTGGGCTCCTGCGCGCATGCGCAGTAGTGAGCCCGTGTGCGCATGCGCAGTAGTGAGCCCGAGCGCGCATCCGCAGTAGTGAGTCCGAGTGCGCATGCGCAGTAGCGACCCCGAATGCACATGAGCAGTAGTGAGTCCGAGTGCGCATGAGCAGTAGTGACCCCGAGCCCGCATGAGCAGTAGTGAGCCCGAGTGCGCATGCGCAGTAGTACGCCCGTGTGCATATGAGCAGAAGTGAGCTCGAATGCTCATGTGCAGGTTTGAGCCGGAGTGCGGATGCGCAGTAGTGAGTCCGAGTACGCATGCGCAGTAGCGACCCCGAATGCACATGAGCAGTAGTGAGTCCGAATGCGCATGAGCTGCAGTGACCCCGAATGTGTATGCACAGTAGTGAGCCCGATTGCGCATCCGCAGTAGTGAGTCAGTGTGCGCATGTGCAGGTCTGAGCCGGAGTGCGCATGCGCAGTAGTGAGCCCGATTGTGCATCCGCAGTAGTGAGTCCGAGTACGCATGAACAGTAGTGAGGCGGAGTGCGCATGCGCAGTAGTGACCGCGAGTGCGCATGTGCAGTAGCGACCCCGTGCGCGTATGCGCAGTAGTGGGCCCGAGTGCGCATGTGCAGGCCTGACCTGAGTGCGCATGCGCAGTAGTGAGCCCCAGGGCGCATGCGCAGTAGTGAGCCCGATTGCGCATCCGCAGTGGTGACACCGAGCGCGCATGCGCAGTAGGGAGCCCGATTGCGCATCCGCAGCAGTGAGTCCGAGTGCGCATACGCAGTTGCGACCCCGGGTGTGCATGCACAGTGTCAGCCCGTGAGCGAATGCGCATTAGTGAGTCCGTGTGCGCATGTGCAGGTCTGAGCCGGAGTGCGCATACGCAGTAGTGAGCCAGAGCGCGGATGCGCAGTAGTGACCCCGAGCCCTCATGCGCAGTAGTGAGCCCGTGTGCGCATGCGCAGTAGTGAGCCCGTGTACGCATGCGCAGTAGTGAGCCCGTGTGCTCATGCGCAGTAGTGATCCCGCGTGCGCATGCGTAGTAGTGAGCTCGAGTGCGCATGAGCAGTAGTGATTCCGAGCGCGCATGCGCAGTTGTGAGCCCGATTGCGCATGCACAGTAGTGAGCCCGTGTGCGCATGCGCAGTAGTGAGCCCGAGTGCGCATGCAGAGTAGTGAGGCCGATTGCGCATCCGCACTAGTGAGTCCGTGTGCGCATGTGCAGGTCTGAGCCGCAGTGCGCATGCGCAGTAATGAGCCCGATTGGGCATCCGCCGTAGTGAGTCCGAGTGCGCATGAGCAGTAGTGAGCCGGAGGGCGCATGCGCAGTAGTGAGCCCGTGTGCTCATGCGCAGTAGTGATCCCGCGTGCGCATGCGTAGAAGTGAGCTCGAGTGCGCATGTGCAGGTTTGAGCCGGAGTGCGCATGCGCAGTAGTGAGTCCGAGTGCGCATGCGCAGTAGCGACCCCGAATGCACATGAGCAGTAGTGAGTCCGAATGCGCATGAGCTGCAGTGACCCCGAGTGTGCATGCACAGTAGTGAACCCGATTGCGCATCCGCAGTAGTGAGTCAGTGTGCGCATGTGCAGGTCTGAGCCGGAGTGCGCATGCGCAGTAGTGAGCCCGATTGTGCATCCGCAGTAGTGAGTCCGAGTACGCATGAACAGTAGTGAGGCGGAGTGCGCATGCGCAGTAGTGACCCCGAGTGCGCATGCGCAGTAGCGACCCCGAGCGCGTATGCGCAGTAGCGACCCCGTGCGCGTATGCGCAGTAGTGGGCCCGAGTGCGCATGTGCAGGCCTGACCTGAGTGCGCATGCGCAGTAGTGAGCCCCAGCGCGCATGCGCAGTAGTGAGCCCGATTGCGCATGCGCAGTAGTGAGAACGTGTGCGCATGCGCAGCAGTGAGCCCGAGTGCGCATGCAGAGTAGTGAGGCCGATTGCGCATCCGCACTAGTGAGTCCGTGTGCGCATGTGCAGGTCTGAGCCGCAGTGCGCATGCGCAGTAGTGAGCCCGATTGTGCATCCGCAGTAGTGAGTCCGAGTGCGCATGAGCAGTAGTGACCCCGAGCCCGCATGAGCAGTAGTGAGCCCGAGTGCGCATGCGCAGTAGTACGCCCGTGTGCATATGAGCAGAAGTGAGCTCGAATGCGCATGTGCAGGTCTGAGCCGGACTGAGCATGCGCAGTACTGAGCCCGTGTGCGCATGCGCAGTGGTGTGCCCGAGTGCGCATGGGCAGGTCTGAGACGGAGTGCGCATTCGCAGTAGTGGGCTCGTGCGCGCATGCGCAGTAGTGAGCCCGTGTGCGCATGCGCAGTAGTGAGCCCGAGCGCGCATCCGCAGTAGTGAGTCCGAGTGCGCATGCGCAGTAGCGACCCCGAATGCACATGAGCAGTAGTGAGTCCGAGTGCGCATGAGCAGTAGTGACCCCGAGCCCGCATGAGCAGTAGTGAGCCCGAGTGCGCATGCGCAGTAGTACGCCCGTGTGCATATGAGCAGAAGTGAGCTCGAATGCGCATGTGCAGGTTTGAGCCGGAGTGCGCATGCGCAGTAGTGAGTCCGAGTGCGCATGCGCAGTAGCGACCCCGAATGCACATGAGCAGTAGTGAGTCCGAATGCGCATGAGCTGCAGTGACCCCGAGTGTGTATGCACAGTAGTGAGCTCGATTGCGCATCCGCAGTAGTGAGTCAGTGTGCGCATGTGCAGGTCTGAGCCGGAGTGCGCATGCGCAGTAGTGAGCCCGATTGTGCATCCGCAGTAGTGAGTCCGAGTACGCATGAACAGTAGTGAGGCGGAGTGCGCATGCGCAGTAGTGACCCCGAGTGCGCATGTGCAGTAGCGACCCCGAGCGCGTATGCGCAGTAGCGACCCCGTGCGCGTATGCGCAGTAGTGGGCCCGAGTGCGCATGTGCAGGCCTGACCTGAGTGCGCAAGCGCAGTAGTGAGCCCCAGCGCGCATGCGCAGTAGTGAGCCCGATTGCGCATGCGCAGTAGTGAGAACGTGTGCGCATGCGGAGTAGTGAGTCCGAGTGCGCATGAGCAATAGTGAACCCGAGCCCGCATGAGCAGTAGTGAGCCCGAGTGCGCATGCGCAGTAGTACGCCCGTGTGCATATGAGCAGAAGTGAGCTCGAATGCGCATGTGCAGGTCTGAGCCGGACTGCGCATGCGCAGTACTGAGCCCGTGTGCGCATGCGCAGTGGTGTGCCCGAGTGCGCATGGGCAGGTCTGAGACGGAGTGCGCATTCGCAGTAGTGGGCTCCTGCGCGCATGCGCAGTAGTGAGCCCGTGTGCGCATGCGCAGTAGTGAGCCCGAGCGCGCATCCGCAGTAGTGAGTCCGAGTGCGCATGCGCAGTAGCGACCCCGAATGCACATGAGCAGTAGTGAGTCCGAATGCGCATGAGCTGCAGTGACCCCGAGTGTGCATGCACAGTAGTGAACCCGATTGCGCATCCGCAGTAGTGAGTCAGTGTGCGCATGTGCAGGTCTGAGCCGGAGTGCGCATGCGCAGTAGTGAGCCCGATTGTGCATCCGCAGTAGTGAGTCCGAGTACGCATGAACAGTAGTGAGGCGGAGTGCGCATGCGCAGTAGTGACCCCGAGTGCGCATGCGCAGTAGCGACCCCGAGCGCGTATGCGCAGTAGCGACCCCGTGCGCGTATGCGCAGTAGTGGGCCCGAGTGCGCATGTGCAGGCCTGACCTGAGTGCGCATGCGCAGTAGTGAGCCCCAGCGCGCATGCGCAGTAGTAAACCCGATTGCGCATGCGCAGTAGTGAGAACGTGTGCGCATGCGCAGCAGTGAGCCCGAGTGCGCATGCAGAGTAGTGAGGCCGATTGCGCATCCGCACTAGTGAGTCCGTGTGCGCATGTGCAGGTCTGAGCCGCAGTGCGCATGCGCAGTAGTGAGCCCGATTGTGCATCCGCAGTAGTGAGTCCGAGTGCGCATGAGCAGTAGTGACCCCGAGCCCGCATGAGCAGTAGTGAGCCCGAGTGCGCATGCGCAGTAGTACGCCCGTGTGCATATGAGCAGAAGTGAGCTCGAATGCGCATGTGCAGGTCTGAGCCGGACTGAGCATGCGCAGTACTGAGCCCGTGTGCGCATGCGCAGTGGTGTGCCCGAGTGCGCATGGGCAGGTCTGAGACGGAGTGCGCATTCGCAGTAGTGGGCTCGTGCGCGCATGCGCAGTAGTGAGCCCGTGTGCGCATGCGCAGTAGTGAGCCCGAGCGCGCATCCGCAGTAGTGAGTCCGAGTGCGCATGCGCAGTAGCGACCCCGAATGCACATGAGCAGTAGTGAGTCCGAGTGCGCATGAGCAGTAGTGACCCCGAGCCCGCATGAGCAGTAGTGAGCCCGAGTGCGCATGCGCAGTAGTACGCCCGTGTGCATATGAGCAGAAGTGAGCTCGAATGCGCATGTGCAGGTTTGAGCCGGAGTGCGCATGCGCAGTAGTGAGTCCGAGTGCGCATGCGCAGTAGCGACCCCGAATGCACATGAGCAGTAGTGAGTCCGAATGCGCATGAGCTGCAGTGACCCCGAGTGTGTATGCACAGTAGTGAGCTCGATTGCGCATCCGCAGTAGTGAGTCAGTGTGCGCATGTGCAGGTCTGAGCCGGAGTGCGCATGCGCAGTAGTGAGCCCGATTGTGCATCCGCAGTAGTGAGTCCGAGTACGCATGAACAGTAGTGAGGCGGAGTGCGCATGCGCAGTAGTGACCCCGAGTGCGCATGTGCAGTAGCGACCCCGAGCGCGTATGCGCAGTAGCGACCCCGTGCGCGTATGCGCAGTAGTGGGCCCGAGTGCGCATGTGCAGGCCTGACCTGAGTGCGCAAGCGCAGTAGTGAGCCCCAGCGCGCATGCGCAGTAGTGAGCCCGATTGCGCATGCGCAGTAGTGAGAACGTGTGCGCATGCGGAGTAGTGAGTCCGAGTGCGCATGAGCAATAGTGAACCCGAGCCCGCATGAGCAGTAGTGAGCCCGAGTGCGCATGCGCAGTAGTACGCCCGTGTGCATATGAGCAGAAGTGAGCTCGAATGCGCATGTGCAGGTCTGAGCCGGACTGCGCATGCGCAGTACTGAGCCCGTGTGCGCATGCGCAGTGGTGTGCCCGAGTGCGCATGGGCAGGTCTGAGACGGAGTGCGCATTCGCAGTAGTGGGCTCCTGCGCGCATGCGCAGTAGTGAGCCCGTGTGCGCATGCGCAGTAGTGAGCCCGAGCGCGCATCCGCAGTAGTGAGTCCGAGTGCGCATGCGCAGTAGCGACCCCGAATGCACATGAGCAGTAGTGAGTCCGAGTGCGCATGAGCAGTAGTGCCCCGAGCCCGCATGAGCAGTAGTGAGCCCGAGTGCGCATGCGCAGTAGTACGCCCGTGTGCATATGAGCAGAAGTGAGCTCGAATGCGCATGTGCAGGTTTGAGCCGGAGTGCGCATGCGCAGTAGTGAGTCCGAGTGCGCATGCGCAGTAGCGACCCCGAATGCACATGAGCAGTAGTGAGTCCGAATGCGCATGAGCAGTAGTGCCCCGAGCCCGCATGAGCAGTAGTGAGCCCGAGTGCGCATGCGCAGTAGTACGCCCGTGTGCATATGAGCAGAAGTGAGCTCGAATGCGCATGTGCAGGTTTGAGCCGGAGTGCGCATGCGCAGTAGTGAGTCCGAGTGCGCATGCGCAGTAGCGACCCCGAATGCACATGAGGAGTAGTGAGCCCGTGTGCGCATGCGCAGTAGTGAGCCCGAGCGCGCATCCGCAGTAGTGAGTCCGAGTGCGCATGCGCAGTAGCGACCCCGAATGCACATGAGCAGTAGTGAGTCCGAGTGCGCATGAGCAGTAGTGCCCCGAGCCCGCATGAGCAGTAGTGAGCCCGAGTGCGCATGCGCAGTAGTACGCCCGTGTGCATATGAGCAGAAGTGAGCTCGAATGCGCATGTGCAGGTTTGAGCCGGAGTGCGCATGCGCAGTAGTGAGTCCGAGTGCGCATGCGCAGTAGCGACCCCGAATGCACATGAGCAGTAGTGAGTCCGAATGCGCATGAGCTGCAGTGACCCCGAGTGTGTATGCACAGTAGTGAGCCCGATTGCGCATCCGCAGTAGTGAGTCAGTGTGCGCATGTGCAGGTCTGAGCCGGAGTGCGCATGCGCAGTAGTGAGCCCGATTGTGCATCCGCAGTAGTGAGTCCGAGTACGCATGAACAGTAGTGAGGCGGAGTGCGCATGCGCAGTAGTGACCCCGAGTGCGCATGTGCAGTAGCGACCCCGTGCGCGTATGCGCAGTAGTGGGCCCGAGTGCGCATGTGCAGGCCTGACCTGAGTGCGCATGCGCAGTAGTGAGCCCCAGCGCGCATGCGCAGTAGTGAGCCCGATTGCGCATCCGCAGTGGTGACACCGAGCGCGCATGCGCAGTAGGGAGCCCGATTGCGCATCCGCAGCAGTGAGTCCGAGTGCGCATACGCAGTTGCGACCCCGGGTGTGCATGCACAGTGTCAGCCCGTGAGCGAATGCGCATTAGTGAGTCCGTGTGCGCATGTGCAAGTCTGAGCCGGAGTGCGCATACGCAGTAGTGAGCCAGAGCGCGGATGCGCAGTAGTGACCCCGAGCCCTCATGCGCAGTAGTGAGCCCGTGTGCGCACGCGCAGTAGTGAGCCCGTGTACGCATGCGCAGTAGTGAGCCCGTGTGCTCATGCGCAGTAGTGATCCCGCGTGCGCATGCGTAGTAGTGAGCTCGAGTGCGCATGAGCAGTAGTGATTCCGAGCGCGCATGCGCAGTTGTGAGCCCGATTGCGCATGCACAGTAGTGAGCCCGTGTGCGCATGCGCAGTAGTGAGCCCGAGTGCGCATGCAGAGTAGTGAGGCCGATTGCGCATCCGCACTAGTGAGTCCGTGTGCGCATGTGCAGGTCTGAGCCGCAGTGCGCATGCGCAGTAATGAGCCCGATTGTGCATCCGCCGTAGTGAGTCCGAGTGCGCATGAGCAGTAGTGAGCCGGAGTGCGCATGCGCAGTAGTGACCTCGAGTGCGCATGCGCAGAAGTGAGCCCGTGTGTGCATGCGCAGTAGTGAGGCCGAGTGCGCATGAGCAGTAGTGACCCCGAGTGCGCATGCGCAGAAGTGAGCCCGTGTGTGCATGCGCAGTAGTGAACGCGATTGCGCATCCGCAGTAGTAAGCCCGAGCGCGCAACCGCAGTCGTGAGTCCGAGCGCGCATCCGCAGTAGTGAGTCCGAGTGCGCATGCGCAGTAGTGACCCCGAGTGCGCATGAGTAGTAGTGAGTCCGAGTGCGCATGCGCAGTAGTGAGCCCGGGTGCTCATGCGTAGTAGTGAGCCCGCGTTCGCATGCGTAGTAGTGAGCTCGAGTGCGCATGTGCAGGTCTGAGCCGGAGTGCGCATGCGCAGTAGTGAGTCCGAGTGCGCATGAGCAGTAGTGACCCCGAGCCCGCATGAGCAGTAGTGAGCCCGTGTGCACATGCGCAGAAGTGAGCTCGAATGCGCATGTGCAAGTCTGAGCCGGACTGCGCATGCGCAGTAGTGAGCCCGTGTGCGCATGAGCAGTAGTGAGTCCGAGCCAGCATGCGCAGTAGTGAGCCCGATTGTGCATCCCCAGTAATGGGTCTGAGTGCGCATGAGCAGTAGTCAGCCCGCGTGCGCATGCGTAGTAGTGAGCTCGAGTGCGCATGCGCAGTAGCGACCCCGAATGCACATGAGCAGTAGTGAGTCCGAATGCGCATGAGCAGTAGTGACCCCGAGTGCGCATGCACAGTAGTGAGGCCGATTGTGCATCCGCCGTAGTGAGTCCGAGTGCGCATGAGCAGTAGTGAGCCGGAGGGCGCATGCGCAGTAGTGACCCCGAGTGCGCATGCGCACTAGTGACCCCGAGCCCGCATGCGCAGTAGTGAGCCCGTGTGCGCATGCGCAGTAGTGAGCCCGTGTGCTCATGCGCAGTAGTGAGCCCGCGTGCGCATGCGTAGAAGTGAGCTCGAGTGCGCATGTGCAGGTTTGAGCCGGACTGCGCATGCGCAGCAGTGACCCCTAGTGCCGATGCATAGTAGTGAGCCCGATTGCGCATCCGCAGTAGTAAGTCCGTGTGCGCATGTGCAGGTCTGAGCCGGAGTGCGCATGCGCAGTAGTGAGCCCGATTGTGCATCCGCCGTAGTGAGTCCGAGTGCGCATGAGCAGTAGTGAGCCGCTGGGCGCATGCGCAGTAGTGACCCCGAGTGCGCATGCGCACTAGTGACCCCGAGCCCGCATGCGCAGTAGTGAGCCCGTGTACGCATGGGCAGTAGTGAGCCCGTGTGCTCATGCGCAGTAGTGAGCCCGCGTGCGCATGCGTAGAAGTGAGCTCGAGTGCGCATGTGCAGGTTTGAGCCGGAGTGCGCATGCGGAGTAGTGAGTCCGAGTGCGCATGAGCAGTAGTGACCCCGAGCCCGCATGAGCAGTAGTGAGCCCGAGCGCACATGCGCAGTAGTGACCCCGAGCAGCATGCGCAGTAGTGAGCCCGTGTGCGCATGCGCAGTAGTGAGCCCGTGTACGCATGCGCAGTGGTGAGCCCGAGTGCGCATGGGCAGGTCTGAGCCGGAGTGCGCGTGCGCAGTAGTGAGGCCGAGTGCGCATGAGCAGTAGTGACCCCGAGTGCGCATGCGCAGAAGTGAGCCGGAGTGCGCATGCGGAGTAGTGAGTCCGAGTGCGCATGAGCAGTAGTGACCCCGAGCCCGCATGAGCAGTAGTGAGCCCGAGTGCGCATGCGCAGTAGTACGCCCGTGTGCATATGAGCAGAAGTGAGCTCGAATGCGCATGTGCAGGTCTGAGCCGGACTGCGCATGCACAGTAGTGAGCCCGTGTGCGCATGCGCAGTAGTGAGCCCGAGTGCGCATGCAGAGTAGTGAGGCCGATTGCGCATCCGCACTAGTGAGTCCGTGTGCGCATGTGCAGGTCTGAGCCGCAGTGCGCATGCGCAGTAATGAGCCCGATTGTGCATCCGCCGTAGTGAGTCCGAGTGCGTATGAGCAGTAGTGAGCCGGAGGGCGCATGCGCAGTAGTGACCCCGAGTGCGCATGCGCACTAGTGACCCCGAGCCCGCATGCGCAGTAGTGAGCCCGTGTACGCATGGGCAGTAGTGAGCCCGTGTGCTCATGCGCAGTAGTGAGCCCGCGTGCGCATGCGTAGAAGTGAGCTCGAGTGCGCATGTGCAGGTCTGAGCCGCAGTGCGCATGCGCAGTAGTGAGCCCGATTGTGCATCCGCAGTAGTGAGTCCGAGTGCGCATGAGCAGAAGTGAGCCGGAGTGCGCATGCGCAGTAGTGACCTCGAGTGCGCATGCGCAGAAGTGAGCCCGTGTGTGCATGCGCAGTAGTGAGCCCGAGTGCGCATGCGCAGTAGTGAGCCCGATTGCGCATGAGCAGTAGTGAGTCCGTGTGCGCATGTGCAGGTCTGAGCCGGAGTGCGCATGCGCAGTAGTGAGCCCGATTGTGCATCCGCAGTTGTGAGTCCGAGTGCGCATGAGCACTAGTGAGCCGGAGTGCGCATGCGCAGTAGTGACCCCGAGCAGCATGCGCAGTAGTGAGCCCGTGTGCGCATGCGCAGTAGTGAGCCCGTGTACGCATGCGCAGTGGTGAGCCCGAGTGCGCATGGGCAGGTCTGAGCCGGAGTGCGCGTGCGCAGTAGTGAGGCCGAGTGCGCATGAGCAGTAGTGACCCCGAGTGCGCATGCGCAGAAGTGAGCCGGAGTGCGCATGCGGAGTAGTGAGTCCGAGTGCGCATGAGCAGTAGTGACCCCGAGCCCGCATGAGCAGTAGTGAGCCCGAGTGCGCATGCGCAGTAGTACGCCCGTGTGCATATGAGCAGAAGTGAGCTCGAATGCGCATGTGCAGGTCTGAGCCGGACTGCGCATGCGCAGTGGTGTGCCCGAGTGCGCATGGGCAGGTCTGAGACGGAGTGCGCATTCGCAGTAGTGGGCTCGTGCGCGCATGCGCAGTAGTGAGCCCGTGTGCGCATGCGCAGTAGTGAGCCCGAGCGCGCATCCGCAGTAGTGAGTCCGAGTGCGCATGCGCAGTAGCGACCCCGAATGCACATGAGCAGTAGTGAGTCCGAGTGCGCATGAGCAGTAGTGACCCCGAGCCCGCATGAGCAGTAGTGAGCCCGAGTGCGCATGCGCAGTAGTACGCCCGTGTGCATATGAGCAGAAGTGAGCGCGAATGCGCATGTGCAGGTTTGAGCCGGAGTGCGCATGCGCAGTAGTGACCTCGAGTGCGCATGCGCAGGAGTGAGCCCGTGTGTGCATGCGCAGTAGTGAGCCCGAGTGCGAATGCGCAGTAGTAAGCCCGATTGCGCATGAGCAGTAGTGAGTCCGTGTGCGCATGTGCAGGTCTGAGCCGGAGTGCGCATGCGCAGTAGTGAGCCCGATTGTGCATCCGCAGTTGTGAGTCCGAGTGCGCATGAGCACTAGTGAGCCGGAGTGCGCATGCGCAGTAGTGACCCCGAGTGCGCATGCGCAGTAGTGACCCCGAGCAACATGCGCAGTAGTGAGCCCGTGTGCGCATGCGCAGTAGTGAGCCCGTGTACGCATGCGCAGTGGTGAGCCCGAGTGCGCATGGGCAGGTCTGAGCCGGAGTGCGCGTGCGCAGTAGTGAGGCGGAGTGCGCATGCGCAGTAGTGACCCCGAGTGCGCATGTGCAGTAGCGACCCCGAGCGCGTATGTGCAGTAGCGACCCCGTGCGCGTATGCGCAGTAGTGGGCCCGTGTGCGCATGTGCAGGCCTGACCTGAGTGCGCATGCGCAGTAGTGAGCCCCAGCGCGCATGCGCAGTAGTGAGCCCGATTGCGCGTCCGCAGCAGTGAGTCCGAGTGCGCATACGCAGTTGCGACCCCGAGTGTGCATGCACAGTGTCAGCCCGTGAGCGAATGCGCATTAGTGAGTCCGTGTGCGCATGTGCAGGTCTGAGCCGCAGTGCGCATGCGCATCAGTGAGCCCCATTGTGCATCCGCAGTAGTGAGTCCGAGTGCGCATGAGCAGAATTGAGCCGGAGTGCGCATGCGCAGTAGTGACCTCGAGTGCGCATGCGCAGAAGTGAGCCCGTGTGTGCATGCGCAGTAGTGAGCCCGAGTGCGCATACGCAGTAGTGAGCCCGATTGCGCATGAGCAGTAGTGAGTCCGTGTGCGCATGTGCAGGTCTGAGCCGGAGTGCGCATGCGCAGTAGTGAGCCCGATTGTGCATCCGCAGTTGTGAGTCCGAGTGCGCATGAGCACTAGTGAGCCGGAGTGCGCATGCGCAGTAGTGACTCCGAGTGCGCATGCGCAGTAGTGACCCCGAGCGCGCATGCGCAGTAGTGAGCCCGTGTGCGCATGCGCAGTAGTGAGCCCGTGTACGCATGCGCAGTGGTGAGCCCGAGTGCGCATGGGCAGTTCTGAGCCGGAGTGCGCGTGCGCAGTAGCGAGGCCGAGTGCGCATGAGCAGTAGTGACCCCGAGTGCGCATGCGCAGAAGTGAGCCCGTGTGTGCATGCGCAGTAGTGAACGCGATTGCGCAACCGCAGTAGTAAGCCCGAGCGCGCATCCGCAGTCGTGAGTCCGAGCGCGCATCCGCAGTAGTGAGTCCGAGTACGCATGAACAGTAGTGAGTCCGTGTGCGCATGCGCAGTAGTGAGCCCGTGTACGCATGCGCAGTAGTGAGCCCGTGTGCTCATGCGCAGTAGTGAGCTCGAGTGCGCATGTGCAGGTCTGAGCCGGAGTGCGCATACGCAGTAGTGAGCCCGAGCGCGGATGCGCAGTAGTGACCCCGAGCCCGCATGCGCAGTAGTGAGCCCGTGTGCGCATGCGCAGTAGTGAGCCCGTGTACGCATGCGCAGTAGTGAGCCCGTGTGTTCATGCGCAGTAGTGAGCCCGCGTGCGCATGCGTAGTAGTGAGCTCAAGTGCGCATGAGCAGTAGTGATTCCGAGCGCGCATGCGCAGTTGTGAGCCCAATTGCGCATGCACAGTAGTGAGCCCGTGTGCGCATGCGCAGTAGTGAGCCCGATTGTGCATCCGCAGTTGTGAGTCCGAGTGCGCATGAGCACTAGTGAGCCGGAGTGCGCATGCGCAGTAGTGACCCCGAGTGCGCATGCGCAGTAGTGACCCCGAGCAGCATGCGCAGTAGTGAGCCCGTGTGCGCATGCGCAGTAGTGAGCCCGTGTACGCATGCGCAGTGGTGAGCCCGAGTGCGCATGGGCAGGTCTGAGCCGGAGTGCGCGTGCGCAGTAGTGAGGCCGAGTGCGCATGAGCAGTAGTGACCCCGAGTGCGCATGCGCAGAAGTGAGCCGGAGTGCGCATGCGGAGTAGTGAGTCCGAGTGCGCATGAGCAGTAGTGACCCCGAGCCCGCACGAGCAGTACTGAGCCCGAGTGCGCATGCGCAGTAGTACGCCCGTGTGCATATGAGCAGAAGTGAGCTCGAATGCGCATGTGCAGGTCTGAGCCGGACTGCGCATGCGCAGTACTGAGCCCGTGTGCGCATGCGCAGTGGTGTGCCCGAGTGCGCATGGGCAGGTCTGAGACGGAGTGCGCATTCGCAGTAGTGGGCTCGTGCGCGCATGCGCAGTAGTGAGCCCGTGTGCGCATGCGCAGTAGTGAGCCCGAGCGCGCATCCGCAGTAGTGAGTCCGAGTGCGCATGCGCAGTAGCGACCCCGAATGCACATGAGCAGTAGTGAGTCCGAGTGCGCATGAGCAGTAGTGACCCCGAGCCCGCATGAGCAGTAGTGAGCCCGAGTGCGCATGCGCAGTAGTACGCCCGTGTGCATATGAGCAGAAGTGAGCTCGAATGCTCATGTGCAGGTTTGAGCCGGAGTGCGGATGCGCAGTAGTGAGTCCGAGTACGCATGCGCAGTAGCGACCCCGAATGCACATGAGCAGTAGTGAGTCCGAATGCGCATGAGCTGCAGTGACCCCGAATGTGTATGCACAGTAGTGAGCCCGATTGCGCATCCGCAGTAGTGAGTCAGTGTGCGCATGTGCAGGTCTGAGCCGGAGTGCGCATGCGCAGTAGTGAGCCCGATTGTGCATCCGCAGTAGTGAGTCCGAGTACGCATGAACAGTAGTGAGGCGGACTGCGCATGCGCAGTAGTGACCCCGAGTGCGCATGTGCAGTAGCGACCCCGTGCGCGTATGCGCAGTAGTGGGCCTGAGTGCGCATGTGCAGGCCTGACCTGAGTGCGCATGCGCAGTAGTGAGCCCCAGGGCGCATGCGCAGTAGTGAGCCCGATTGCGCATCCGCAGTGGTGACACCGAGCGCGCATGCGCAGTAGGGAGCCCGATTGCGCATCCGCAGCAGTGAGTCCGAGTGCGCATACGCAGTTGCGACCCCGGGTGTGCATGCACAGTGTCAGCCCGTGAGCGAATGCGCATTAGTGAGTCCGTGTGCGCATGTGCAGGTCTGAGCCGGAGTGCGCATACGCAGTAGTGAGCCAGAGCGCGGATGCGCAGTAGTGACCCCGAGCCCTCATGCGCAGTAGTGAGCCCGTGTGCGCATGCGCAGTAGTGAGCCCGTGTACGCATGCGCAGTAGTGAGCCCGTGTGCTCATGCGCAGTAGTGATCCCGCGTGCGCATGCGTAGTAGAGAGCTCGAGTGCGCATGAGCAGTAGTGATTCCGAGCGCGCATGCGCAGTTGTGAGCCCGATTGCGCATGCACAGTAGTGAGCCCATGTGCGCATGCGCAGTAGTGAGCCCGAGTGCGCATGCAGAGTAGTGAGGCCGATTGCGCATCCGCACTAGTGAGTCCGTGTGCGCATGTGCAGGTCTGAGCCGCAGTGTGCATGCGCAGTAATGAGCCCGATTGGGCATCCGCCGTAGTGAGTCCGAGTGCGCATGAGCAGTAGTGAGCCGGAGGGCGCATGCGCAGTAGTGAGCCCGTGTGCTCATGCGCAGTAGTGATCCCGCGTGCGCATGCGTAGAAGTGAGCTCGAGTGCGCATGTGCAGGTTTGAGCCGGAGTGCGCATGCGCAGTAGTGAGTCCGAGTGCGCATGCGCAGTAGCGACCCCGAATGCACATGAGCAGTAGTGAGTCCGAATGCGCATGAGCTGCAGTGACCCCGAGTGTGCATGCACAGTAGTGAACCCGATTGCGCATCCGCAGTAGTGAGTCAGTGTGCGCATGTGCAGGTCTGAGCCGGAGTGCGCATGCGCAGTAGTGAGCCCGATTGTGCATCCGCAGTAGTGAGTCCGAGTACGCATGAACAGTAGTGAGGCGGAGTGCGCATGCGCAGTAGTGACCCCGAGTGCGCATGCGCAGTAGCGACCCCGAGCGCGTATGCGCAGTAGCGACCCCGTGCGCGTATGCGCAGTAGTGGGCCCGAGTGCGCATGTGCAGGCCTGACCTGAGTGCGCATGCGCAGTAGTGAGCCCCAGCGCGCATGCGCAGTAGTGAGCCCGATTGTGCATCCGCAGTAGTGAGTCCGAGTGCGCATGCGCAGTAGCGACCCCGAATGCACATGAGCAGTAGTGACCCCGAGCCCGCATGAGCAGTAGTGACCCCGAGCCCGCATGCGCAGTAGTGAGCCCGTGTGCGCATGCGCAGTAGTGAGCCCGTGTACGCATGCGCAGTAGTGAGCCCGTGTGTTCATGCGCAGTAGTGAGCCCGCGTGCGCATGCGTAGTAGTGAGCTCGAGTGCGCATGAGCAGTAGTGATTCCGAGCGCGCATGCGCAGTTGTGAGCCCAATTGCGCATGCACAGTAGTGAGCCCGTGTGCGCATGCGCAGTAGTGAGCCCGATTGTGCATCCGCAGTTGTGAGTCCGAGTGCGCATGAGCACTAGTGAGCCGGAGTGCGCATGCGCAGTAGTGACCCCGAGTGCGCATGCGCAGTAGTGACCCCGAGCAGCATGCGCAGTAGTGAGCCCGTGTGCGCATGCGCAGTAGTGAGCCCGTGTACGCATGCGCAGTGGTGAGCCCGAGTGCGCATGGGCAGGTCTGAGCCGGAGTGCGCGTGCGCAGTAGTGAGGCCGAGTGCGCATGAGCAGTAGTGACCCCGAGTGCGCATGCGCAGAAGTGAGCCGGAGTGCGCATGCGGAGTAGTGAGTCCGAGTGCGCATGAGCAGTAGTGACCCCGAGCCCGCACGAGCAGTACTGAGCCCGAGTGCGCATGCGCAGTAGTACGCCCGTGTGCATATGAGCAGAAGTGAGCTCGAATGCGCATGTGCAGGTCTGAGCCGGACTGCGCATGCGCAGTACTGAGCCCGTGTGCGCATGCGCAGCGGTGTGCCCGAGTGCGCATGGGCAGGTCTGAGACGGAGTGCGCATTCGCAGTAGTGGGCTCGTGCGCGCATGCGCAGTAGTGAGCCCGATTGCGCATGCGCAGTAGTGAGAACGTGTGCGCATGCGCAGCAGTGAGCCCGAGTGCGCATGCAGAGTAGTGAGGCCGATTGCGCATCCGCACTAGTGAGTCCGTGTGCGCATGTGCAGGTCTGAGCCGCAGTGCGCATGCGCAGTAGTGAGCCCGATTGTGCATCCGCAGTAGTGAGTCCGAGTGCGCATGAGCAGTAGTGACCCCGAGCCCGCATGAGCAGTAGTGAGCCCGAGTGCGCATGCGCAGTAGTACGCCCGTGTGCATATGAGCAGAAGTGAGCTCGAATGCGCATGTGCAGGTCTGAGCCGGACTGCGCATGCGCAGTACTGAGCCCGTGTGCGCATGCGCAGTGGTGTGCCCGAGTGCGCATGGGCAGGTCTGAGACGGAGTGCGCATTCGCAGTAGTGGGCTCGTGCGCGCATGCGCAGTAGTGAGCCCGTGTGCGCATGCGCAGTAGTGAGCCCGAGCGCGCATCCGCAGTAGTGAGTCCGAGTGCGCATGCGCAGTAGCGACCCCGAATGCACATGAGCAGTAGTGAGTCCGAGTGCGCATGAGCAGTAGTGACCCCGAGCCCGCATGAGCAGTAGTGAGCCCGAGTGCGCATGCGCAGTAGTACGCCCGTGTGCATATGAGCAGAAGTGAGCTCGAATGCGCATGTGCAGGTTTGAGCCGGAGTGCGCATGCGCAGTAGTGAGTCCGAGTGCGCATGCGCAGTAGCGACCCCGAATGCACATGAGCAGTAGTGAGTCCGAATGCGCATGAGCTGCAGTGACCCCGAGTGTGTATGCACAGTAGTGAGCTCGATTGCGCATCCGCAGTAGTGAGTCAGTGTGCGCATGTGCATGTCTGAGCCGGAGTGCGCATGCGCAGTAGTGAGCCCGATTGTGCATCCGCAGTAGTGAGTCCGAGTACGCATGAACAGTAGTGAGGCGGAGTGCGCATGCGCAGTAGTGACCCCGAGTGCGCATGTGCAGTAGCGACCCCGAGCGCGTATGCGCAGTAGCGACCCCGTGCGCGTATGCGCAGTAGTGGGCCCGAGTGCGCATGTGCAGGCCTGACCTGAGTGCGCAAGCGCAGTAGTGAGCCCCAGCGCGCATGCGCAGTAGTGAGCCCGATTGCGCATGCGCAGTAGTGAGAACGTGTGCGCATGCGCAGTAGTGAGCCCGAGTGCGCATGCAGAGTAGTGAGGCCGATTGCGCATCCGCACTAGTGAGTCCGTGTGCGCATGTGCAGGTCTGAGCCGCAGTGCGCATGCGCAGTAGTGAGCCCGATTGTGCATCCGCAGTAGTGAGTCCGAGTGCGCATGAGCAGAAGTGAGCCGGAGTGCGCATGCGCAGTAGTGACCTCGAGTGCGCATGCGCAGAAGTGAGCCCGTGTGTGCATGCGCAGTAGTGAGGCCGAGTGCGCATGAGCAGTAGTGACCCCGAGTGCGCATGCGCAGAAGTGAGCCGGAGTGCGCATGCGGAGTAGTGAGTCCGAGTGCGCATGAGCAATAGTGAACCCGAGCCCGCATGAGCAGTAGTGAGCCCGAGTGCGCATGCGCAGTAGTACGCCCGTGTGCATATGAGCAGAAGTGAGCTCGAATGCGCATGTGCAGGTCTGAGCCGGACTGCGCATGCGCAGTACTGAGCCCGTGTGCGCATGCGCAGTGGTGTGCCCGAGTGCGCATGGGCAGGTCTGGGACGGAGTGCGCATTCGCAGTAGTGGGCTCGTGCGCGCATGCGCAATAGTGAGCCCGTGTGCGCATGCGCAGTAGTGAGCCCGAGCGCGCATCCGCAGTAGTGAGTCCGAGTGCGCATGCGCAGTAGCGACCCCGAATGCACATGAGCAGTAGTGAGTCCGAATGCGCATGAGCTGCAGTGACCCCGAGTGCGCATGCACAGTAGTGAGCCCGATTGCGCATCCGCTGTAGTGAGTCCGTGTGCGCATGTGCAGGTCTGTGCCGGAGTGCGCATGCGCAGTAGTGAGTCCGAGTACGCATGAACAGTAGTGAGGCGGAGTGCGCATGCGCAGTAGTGACCCCGAGTGCGCATGTGCAGTAGCGACCCCGAGCGCGTATGTGCAGTAGCGACCCCGTGCGCGTATGCGCAGTAGTGGGCCCGTGTGCGCATGCGCAGTAGTGAGCCCGTGTAAGCATGCGCAGTGGTGAGCCCGAGTGCGCATGTGCAGGTCTGAGCCGCAGTGCGCATGCGCATCAGTGAGCCCCATTGTGCATCCGCAGTAGTGAGTCCGAGTGCGCATGAGCAGAATTGAGCCGGAGTGCGCATGCGCAGTAGTGACCTCGAGTGCGCATGCGCAGAAGTGAGCCCGTGTGTGCATGCGCAGTAGTGAGCCCGAGTGCGCATACGCAGTAGTGAGCCCGATTGCGCATGAGCAGTAGTGAGTCCGTGTGCGCATGTGCAGGTCTGAGCCGGAGTGCGCATGCGCAGTAGTGAGCCCGATTGTGCATCCGCAGTTGTGAGTCCGAGTGTGCATGAGCACTAGTGAGCCGGAGTGCGCATGCGCAGTAGTGACTCCGAGTGCGCATGCGCAGTAGTGACCCCGTGTGCGCATGCGCAGTAGTGAGCCCGTGTGCGCATGCGCAGTAGTGAGCCCGTGTACGCATGCGCAGTGGTGAGCCCGAGTGCGCATGGGCAGTTCTGAGCCGGAGTGCGCGTGCGCAGTAGTGAGGCCGAGTGCGCATGAGCAGTAGTGACCCCGAGTGCGCATGCGCAGAAGTGAGCCCGTGTGTGCATGCGCAGTAGTGAACGCGATTGCGCAACCGCAGTAGTAACCCCGAGGGCGCATCCGCAGTCGTGAGTCCGAGCGCGCATCCGCAGTAGTGAGTCCGAGTACGCATGAACAGTAGTGAGTCCGTGTGCGCATGCGCAGTAGTGAGCCCGTGTACGCATGCGCAGTAGTGAGCCCGTGTGCTCATGCGCAGTAGTGAGCTCGAGTGCGCATGTGCAGGTCTGAGCCGGAGTGCGCATACGCAGTAGTGACCCCGAGCCCGCATGCGCAGTAGTGAGCCCGTGTGCGCATGCGCAGTAGTGAGCCCGTGTACGCATGCGCAGTAGTGAGCCCGTGTGCTCATGCGCAGTAGTGAGCCCGCGTGCGCATGCGTAGTAGTGAGCTCGAGTGCGCATGAGCAGTAGTGATTCCGAGCGCGCATGCGCAGTTGTGAGCCCAATTGCGCATGCACAGTAGTGAGCCCGTGTGCGCATGCGCAGTAGTGAGCCCGAGTGCGCATGCAGAGTAGTGAGGCCGATTGCGCATCCGCACTAGTGAGTCCGTGTGCGCATGTGCAGGTCTGAGCCGCAGTGCGCATGCGCAGTAATGAGCCCGATTGTGCATCCGCCGTAGTGAGTCCGAGTGCGTATGAGCAGTAGTGAGCCGGAGGGCGCATGCGCAGTAGTGACCCCGAGTGCGCATGCGCACTAGTGACCCCGAGCCCGCATGCGCAGTAGTGAGCCCGTGTACGCATGGGCAGTAGTGAGCCCGTGTGCTCATGCGCAGTAGTGAGCCCGCGTGCGCATGCGTAGAAGTGAGCTCGAGTGCGCATGTGCAGGTCTGAGCCGCAGTGCGCATGCGCAGTAGTGAGCCCGATTGTGCATCCGCAGTAGTGAGTCCGAGTGCGCATGAGCAGAAGTGAGCCGGAGTGCGCATGCGCAGTAGTGACCTCGAGTGCGCATGCGCAGAAGTGAGCCCGTGTGTGCATGCGCAGTAGTGAGCCCGAGTGCGCATGCGCAGTAGTGAGCCCGATTGCGCATGAGCAGTAGTGAGTCCGTGTGCGCATGTGCAGGTCTGAGCCGGAGTGCGCATGCGCAGTAGTGAGCCCGATTGTGCATCCGCAGTTGTGAGTCCGAGTGCGCATGAGCACTAGTGAGCCGGAGTGCGCATGCGCAGTAGTGACCCCGAGCAGCATGCGCAGTAGTGAGCCCGTGTGCGCATGCGCAGTAGTGAGCCCGTGTACGCATGCGCAGTGGTGAGCCCGAGTGCGCATGGGCAGGTCTGAGCCGGAGTGCGCGTGCGCAGTAGTGAGGCCGAGTGCGCATGAGCAGTAGTGACCCCGAGTGCGCATGCGCAGAAGTGAGCCGGAGTGCGCATGCGGAGTAGTGAGTCCGAGTGCGCATGAGCAGTAGTGACCCCGAGCCCGCATGAGCAGTAGTGAGCCCGAGTGCGCATGCGCAGTAGTACGCCCGTGTGCATATGAGCAGAAGTGAGCTCGAATGCGCATGTGCAGGTCTGAGCCGGACTGCGCATGCGCAGTACTGTGCCCGTGTGCGCATGCGCAGTGGTGTGCCCGAGTGCGCATGGGCAGGTCTGAGACGGAGTGCGCATTCGCAGTAGTGGGCTCGTGCGCGCATGCGCAGTAGTGAGCCCGTGTGCGCATGCGCAGTAGTGAGCCCGAGCGCGCATCCGCAGTAGTGAGTCCGAGTGCGCATGCGCAGTAGCGACCCCGAATGCACATGAGCAGTAGTGAGTCCGAGTGCGCATGAGCAGTAGTGACCCCGAGCCCGCATGAGCAGTAGTGAGCCCGAGTGCGCATGCGCAGTAGTACGCCCGTGTGCATATGAGCAGAAGTGAGCGCGAATGCGCATGTGCAGGTTTGAGCCGGAGTGCGCATGCGCAGTAGTGACCTCGAGTGCGCATGCGCAGGAGTGAGCCCGTGTGTGCATGCGCAGTAGTGAGCCCGAGTGCGAATGTGCAGTAGTGAGCCCGATTGCGCATGAGCAGTAGTGAGTCCGTGTGCGCATGTGCAGGTCTGAGCCGGAGTGCGCATGCGCAGTAGTGAGCCCGATTGTGCATCCGCAGTTGTGAGTCCGAGTGCGCATGAGCACTAGTGAGCCGGAGTGCGCATGCGCAGTAGTGACCCCGAGTGCGCATGCGCAGTAGTGACCCCGAGCAACATGCGCAGTAGTGAGCCCGTGTGCGCATGCGCAGTAGTGAGCCCGTGTACGCATGCGCAGTGGTGAGCCCGAGTGCGCATGGGCAGGTCTGAGCCGGAGTGCGCGTGCGCAGTAGTGAGGCGGAGTGCGCATGCGCAGTAGTGACCCCGAGTGCGCATGTGCAGTAGCGACCCCGAGCGCGTATGCGCAGTAGTGGGCCCGTGTGCGCATGTGCAGGCCTGACCTGAGTGCGCATGCGCAGTAGTGAGCCCCAGCGCGCATGCGCAGTAGTGAGCCCGATTGCGCGTCCGCAGCAGTGAGTCCGAGTGCGCATACGCAGTTGCGACCCCGAGTGTGCATGCACAGTGTCAGCCCGTGAGCGAATGCGCATTAGTGAGTCCGTGTGCGCATGTGCAGGTCTGAGCCGCAGTGCGCATGCGCATCAGTGAGCCCCATTGTGCATCCGCAGTAGTGAGTCCGAGTGCGCATGAGCAGAATTGAGCCGGAGTGCGCATGCGCAGTAGTGACCTCGAGTGCGCATGCGCAGAAGTGAGCCCGTGTGTGCATGCGCAGTAGTGAGCCCGAGTGCGCATACGCAGTAGTGAGCCCGATTGCGCATGAGCAGTAGTGAGTCCGTGTGCGCATGTGCAGGTCTGAGCCGGAGTGCGCATGCGCAGTAGTGAGCCCGATTGTGCATCCGCAGTTGTGAGTCCGAGTGCGCATGAGCACTAGTGAGCCGGAGTGCGCATGCGCAGTAGTGACTCCGAGTGCGCATGCGCAGAAGTGAGCCCGTGTGTGCATGCGCAGTAGTGAACGCGATTGCGCAACCGCAGTAGTAAGCCCGAGCGCGCATCCGCAGTCGTGAGTCCGAGCGCGCATCCGCAGTAGTGAGTCCGAGTACGCATGAACAGTAGTGAGTCCGTGTGCGCATGCGCAGTAGTGAGCCCGTGTACGCATGCGCAGTAGTGAGCCCGTGTGCTCATGCGCAGTAGTGAGCTCGAGTGCGCATGTGCAGGTCTGAGCCGGAGTGCGCATACGCAGTAGTGAGCCCGAGCGCGGATGCGCAGTAGTGACCCCGAGCCCGCATGCGCAGTAGTGAGCCCGTGTGCGCATGCGCAGTAGTGAGCCCGTGTACGCATGCGCAGTAGTGAGCCCGTGTGTTCATGCGCAGTAGTGAGCCCGCGTGCGCATGCGTAGTAGTGAGCTCGAGTGCGCATGAGCAGTAGTGATTCCGAGCGCGCATGCGCAGTTGTGAGCCCAATTGCGCATGCACAGTAGTGAGCCCGTGTGCGCATGCGCAGTAGTGAGCCCGATTGTGCATCCGCAGTTGTGAGTCCGAGTGCGCATGAGCACTAGTGAGCCGGAGTGCGCATGCGCAGTAGTGAGCCCGTGTGCGCATGCGCAGTAGTGAGCCCGTGTACGCATGCGCAGTAGTGAGCCCGTGTGTTCATGCGCAGTAGTGAGCCCGTGTGCGCATGCGCAGTAGTGAGCCCGTGTACGCATGCGCAGTAGTGACCCCGAGCAGCATGCGCAGTAGTGAGCCCGTGTGCGCATGCGCAGTAGTGAGCCCGTGTACGCATGCGCAGTGGTGAGCCCGAGTGCGCATGGGCAGGTCTGAGCCGGAGTGCGCGTGCGCAGTAGTGAGGCCGAGTGCGCATGAGCAGTAGTGACCCCGAGTGCGCATGCGCAGAAGTGAGCCGGAGTGCGCATGCGGAGTAGTGAGTCCGAGTGCGCATGAGCAATAGTGAACCCGAGCCCGCATGAGCAGTAGTGAGCCCGAGTGCGCATGCGCAGTAGTACGCCCGTGTGCATATGAGCAGAAGTGAGCTCGAATGCGCATGTGCAGGTCTGAGCCGGACTGCGCATGCGCAGTACTGAGCCCGTGTGCGCATGCGCAGTGGTGTGCCCGAGTGCGCATGGGCAGGTCTGAGACGGAGTGCGCATTCGCAGTAGTGGGCTCCTGCGCGCATGCGCAGTAGTGAGCCCGTGTGCGCATGCGCAGTAGTGAGCCCGAGCGCGCATCCGCAGTAGTGAGTCCGAGTGCGCATGCGCAGTAGCGACCCCGAATGCACATGAGCAGTAGTGAGTCCGAGTGCGCATGAGCAGTAGTGCCCCGAGCCCGCATGAGCAGTAGTGAGCCCGAGTGCGCATGCGCAGTAGTACGCCCGTGTGCATATGAGCAGAAGTGAGCTCGAATTCGCATGTGCAGGTTTGAGCCGGAGTGCGCATGCGCAGTAGTGAGTCCGAGTGCGCATGCGCAGTAGCGACCCCGAATGCACATGAGCAGTAGTGAGTCCGAGCGCGCATGCGCAGTTGTGAGCCCGATTGCGCATGCACAGTAGTGAGCCCGTGTGCGCATGCGCAGTAGTGAGCCCGAGTGCGCGTGCAGAGTAGTGAGGCCGATTGCGCATCCGCACTAGTGAGTCCGTGTGCGCATGTGCAGGTCTGAGCCGCAGTGCGCATGCGCAGTAATGAGCCCGATTGTGCATCCGCCGTAGTGAGTCCGAGTGCGCATGAGCAGTAGTGAGCCCGTGTACGCATGCGCAGTAGTGAGCCCGTGTGCTCATGCGCAGTAGTGATCCCGCGTGCGCATGCGTAGTAGTGAGCTCGAGTGCGCATGAGCAGTAGTGATTCCGAGCGCGCATGCGCAGTTGTGAGCCCGATTGCGCATGCACAGTAGTGAGCCCGTGTGCGCATGCGCAGTAGTGAGCCCGAGTGCGCGTGCAGAGTAGTGAGGCCGATTGCGCATCCGCACTAGTGAGTCCGTGTGCGCATGTGCAGGTCTGAGCCGCAGTGCGCATGCGCAGTAATGAGCCCGATTGTGCATCCGCCGTAGTGAGTCCGAGTGCGCATGAGCAGTAGTGAGCCGGAGTGCGCATGCGCAGTAGTGACCTCGAGTGCGCATGCGCAGAAGTGAGCCCGTGTGTGCATGCGCAGTAGTGAGGCCGAGTGCGCATGAGCAGTAGTGACCCCGAGTGCGCATGCGCAGAAGTGAGCCCGTGTGTGCATGCGCAGTAGTGAACGCGATTGCGCATCCGCAGTAGTAAGCCCGAGCGCGCAACCGCAGTCGTGAGTCCGAGCGCGCATCCGCAGTAGTGAGTCCGAGTGCGCATGCGCAGTAGTGACCCCGAGTGCGCATGAGTAGTAGTGAGTCCGAGTGCGCATGCGCAGTAGTGAGCCCGGGTGCTCATGCGTAGTAGTGAGCCCGCGTTCGCATGCGTAGTAGTGAGCTCGAGTGCGCATGTGCAGGTCTGAGCCGGAGTGCGCATGCGCAGTAGTGAGTCCGAGTGCGCATGAGCAGTAGTGACCCCGAGCCCGCATGAGCAGTAGTGAGCCCGTGTGCACATGCGCAGAAGTGAGCTCGAATGCGCATGTGCAAGTCTGAGCCGGACTGCGCAAGCGCAGTAGTGAGCCCGTGTGCGCATGAGCAGTAGTGAGTCCGAGCCAGCATGCGCAGTAGTGAGCCCGATTGTGCATCCCCAGTAATGGGTCTGAGTGCGCATGAGCAGTAGTCAGCCCGCGTGCGCATGCGTAGTAGTGAGCTCGAGTGCGCATGCGCAGTAGCGACCCCGAATGCACATGAGCAGTAGTGAGTCCGAATGCGCATGAGCAGTAGTGACCCCGAGTGCGCATGCACAGTAGTGAGGCCGATTGTGCATCCGCCGTAGTGAGTCCGAGTGCGCATGAGCAGTAGTGAGCCGGAGGGCGGATGCGCAGTAGTGACCCCGAGCCCTCATGCGCAGTAGTGAGCCCGTGTGCGCATGCGCAGTAGTGAGCCCGTGTACGCATGCGCAGTAGTGAGCCCGTGTGCTCATGCGCAGTAGTGATCCCGCGTGCGCATGCGTAGTAGTAAGCTCGAGTGCGCATGAGCAGTAGTGATTCCGAGCGCGCATGCGCAGTTGTGAGCCCGATTGCGCATGCACAGTAGTGAGCCCGTGTGCGCATGCGCAGTAGTGAGCCCAAGTGCGCATGCAGAGTAGTGAGGCCGATTGCGCATCCGCACTAGTGAGTCCGTGTGCGCATGTGCAGGTCTGAGCCGCAGTGCGCATGCGCAGTAATGAGCCCGATTGTGCATCCGCCGTAGTGAGTCCGAGTGCGCATGAGCAGTAGTGAGCCGGAGGGCGCATGCGCAGTAGTGACCCCGAGTGCGCATGCGCACTAGTGACCCCGAGCCCGCATGCGCTGTAGTGAGCCCGTGTACGCATGGGCAGTAGTGAGCCCGTGTGCTCATGCGCAGTAATGAGCCCGCGTGCGCATGCGTAGAAGTGAGCTCGAGTGCGCATGTGCAGGTTTGAGCCGGAGTGCGCATGCGCAGTAGTGAGTCCGAGTGCGCATGCGCAGTAGCGACCCCGAATGCACATGAGCAGTAGTGAGTCCGAATGCGCATGAGCTGCAGTGACCCCGAGTGTGCATGCACAGTAGTGAACCCGATTGCGCATCCGCAGTAGTGAGTCAGTGTGCGCATGTGCAGGTCTGAGCCGGAGTGCGCATGCGCAGTAGTGAGCCCGATTGTGCATCCGCAGTAGTGAGTCCGAGTACGCATGAACAGTAGTGAGGCGGAGTGCGCATGCGCAGTAGTGACCCCGAGTGCGCATGCGCAGTAGCGACCCCGAGCGCGTATGCGCAGTAGCGACCCCGTGCGCGTATGCGCAGTAGTGGGCCCGAGTGCGCATGTGCAGGCCTGACCTGAGTGCGCATGCGCAGTAGTGAGCCCCAGCGCGCATGCGCAGTAGTGAGCCCGATTGCGCATGCGCAGTAGTGAGAACGTGTGCGCATGCGCAGTAGTGAGCCCGAGTGCGCATGCAGAGTAGTGAGGCCGATTGCGCATCCGCACTAGTGAGTCCGTGTGCGCATGTGCAGGTCTGAGCCGCAGTGCGCATGCGTAGTAGTGAGCCCGATTGTGCATCCGCAGTAGTGAGTCCGAGTGCGCATGAGCAGAAGTGAGCCGGAGTGCGCATGCGCAGTAGTGACCTCGAGTGCGCATGCGCAGAAGTGAGCCCGTGTGTGCATGCGCAGTAGTGAGGCCGAGTGCGCATGAGCAGTAGTGACCCCGAGTGCGCATGCGCAGAAGTGAGCCCGTGTGTGCATGCGCAGTAGTGAACGCGATTGCGCATCCGCAGTAGTAAGCCCGAGCGCGCAACCGCAGTCGTGAGTCCGAGCGCGCATCCGCAGTAGTGAGTCCGAGTGCACATGCGCAGTAGTGACCCCGAGTGCGCATGAGTAGTAGTGAGTCCGAGTGCGCATGCGCAGTAGTGAGCCCGGGTGCTCATGCGTAGTAGTGAGCCCGCGTTCGCATGCGTAGTAGTGAGCTCGAGTGCGCATGTGCAGGTCTGAGCCGGAGTGCGCATGCGCAGTAGTGAGTCCGAGTGCGCATGAGCAGTAGTGACCCCGAGCCCGCATGAGCAGTAGTGAGCCCGTGTGCACATGCGCAGAAGTGAGCTCGAATGCGCATGTGCAAGTCTGAGCCGGACTGCGCATGCGCAGTAGTGAGCCCGTGTGCGCATGAGCAGTAGTGAGTCCGAGCCAGCATGCGCAGTAGTGAGCCCGATTGTGCATCCCCAGTAATGGGTCTGAATGCGCATGAGCAGTAGTCAGCCCGCGTGCGCATGCGTAGTAGTGAGCTCGAGTGCGCATGCGCAGTAGCGACCCCGAATGCACATGAGCAGTAGTGAGTCCGAATGCGCATGAGCAGTAGTGACCCCGAGTGCGCATGCACAGTAGTGAGGCCGATTGTGCATCCGCCGTAGTGAGTCCGAGTGCGCATGAGCAGTAGTGAGCCGGAGGGCGCATGCGCAGTAGTGACCCCGAGTGCGCATGCGCACTAGTGACCCCGAGCCCGCATGCGCAGTAGTGAGCCCGTGTGCGCATGCGCAGTAGTGAGCCCGTGTGCTCATGCGCAGTAGTGAGCCCGCGTGCGCATGCGTAGAAGTGAGCTCGAGTGCGCATGTGCAGGTTTGAGCCGGACTGCGCATGCGCAGCAGTGACCCCTAGTGCCGATGCATAGTAGTGAGCCCGATTGCGCATCCGCAGTAGTAAGTCTGTGTGCGCATGCGCAGGTCTGAGCCGGAGTGCGCATGCGCAGTAGTGAGCCCGATTGTGCATCCGCCGTAGTGAGTCCGAGTGCGCATGAGCAGTAGTGAGCCGCTGGGCGCATGCGCAGTAGTGACCCCGAGTGCGCATGCGCACTAGTGACCCCGAGCCCGCATGCGCAGTAGTGAGCCCGTGTACGCATGGGCAGTAGTGAGCCCGTGTGCTCATGCGCAGTAGTGAGCCCGCGTGCGCATGCGTAGAAGTGAGCTCGAGTGCGCATGTGCAGGTTTGAGCCGGAGTGCGCATGCGGAGTAGTGAGTCCGAGTGCGCATGAGCAGTAGTGACCCCGAGCCCGCATGAGCAGTAGTGAGCCCGAGCGCACATGCGCAGTAGTACGCCCGTGTGCATATGAGCAGAAGTGAGCTCGAATGCGCATGTGCAGGTCTGAGCCGGACTGCGCATGCGCAGTACTGAGCCCGTGTGCGCATGCGCAGTGGTGTGCCCGAGTGCGCATGGGCAGGTCTGGGACGGAGTGCGCATTCGCAGTAGTGGGCTCGTGCGCGCATGCGCAGTAGTGAGCCCGTGTGCGCATGCGCAGTAGTGAGCCCGAGCGCGCATCCGCAGTAGTGAGTCCGAGTACGCATGAACAGTAGTGAGGCGGAGTGCGCATGCGCAGTAGTGACCCCGAGTGCGCATGTGCAGTAGCGACCCCGAGCGCGTATGTGCAGTAGCGACCCCGTGCGCGTATGCGCAGTAGTGGGCCCGTGTGCGCATGTGCAGACCTGACCTGAGTGCGCATGCGCAGTAGTGAGCCCCAGCGCGCATGCGCAGTAGTGAGCCCGATTGCGCATCCGCAGTGGTGACCCCGAGCGCGCATGCGCAGTAGTGAGCCCGATTGCGCGTCCGCAGCAGTGAGTCCGAGTGCGCATACGCAGTTGCGACCCCGAGTGTGCATGCACAGTGTCAGCCCGTGAGCGAATGCGCATTAGTGAGTCCGTGTGCGCATGTGCAGGTCTGAGCCGCAGTGCGCATGCGCAGTAGTGAGCCCGATTGTGCATCCGCAGTAGTGAGTCCGAGTGTGCATGAGCACTAGTGAGCCGGAGTGCGCATGCGCAATAGTGACTCCGAGTGCGCATGCGCAGTAGTGACCCCGAGCGCGCATGCGCAGTAGTGAGCCCGTGTGCGCATGCGCAGTAGTGAGCCCGTGTAAGCATGCGCAGTGGTGAGCCCGAGTGCGCATGGGCAGGTCTGAGCCGGAGTGCGCGTGCGCAGTAGTGAGGCGGAGTGCGCATGCGCAGTAGTGACCCCGAGTGCGCATGTGCAGTAGCGACCCCGAGCGCGTATGTGCAGTAGCGACCCCGTGCGCGTATGCGCAGTAGTGGGCCCGTGTGCGCATGTGCAGGCCTGACCTGAGTGCGCATGCGCAGTAGTGAGCCCCAGCGCGCATGCGCAGTAGTGAGCCCGATTGCGCATCCGCAGTGGTGACCCCGAGCGCGCATGTGCAGTAGTGAGCCCGATTGCGCATCCGCAGCAGTGAATCCGAGTGCGCATTCGCAGTTGCGACCACGAGCGCGTATGCGCAGTAGCGACCCCGAGCGCGTATGCGCAGTAGTGGGCCCGAGTGCGCATGTGCAGGCCTGACCTGAGTGCGCACGCGCAGCAGTGAGCCCCAGCGCGTATGCGCAGTAGTGAGCCCGATTGCGCATTCGCAGTGGTGACCCCGAGCGCGCATGCGCAGTAGTGAGCCCGATTGCGCATCCGCAGCAGTGAGTCCGAGTGCGCATACGCAGTTGCGACCCCGCGTGTGCATGCACAGTGTCAGCCCGTGATCGAATGCGCAGTAGTGAGTCCGTGTGCGCATGTGCAGGTCCGAGCCGCAGTGCGCATGCGCAGTAGTGAGCCCGATTGTGCATCCGCAGTAGTGAGTCCGAGTGCGCATGAGCAGAAGTGAGCCGGAGTGCGGATGCGCAGTAGTGAGCCCGTGTGCGCATGCGCAGTAGTGAGCCCGAGCGCGCATCCGCAGTAGTGAGTCCGTGTGCACATGCGCAGGTCTGAGCCGGAGTGCGCATGCGCAGTAGTGAGCCCGATTGTGCATCCGCCGTAGTGAGTCCGAGTGCGCATGAGCAGTAGTGAGCCGCTGGGCGCATGCGCAGTAGTGACCCCGAGTGCGCATGCGCACTAGTGACCCCGAGCCCGCATGCGCAGTAGTGAGCCCGTGTACGCATGGGCAGTAGTGAGCCCGTGTGCTCATGCGCAGTAGTGAGCCCGCGTGCGCATTCGTAGAAGTGAGCTCGAGTGCGCATGTGCAGGTTTGAGCCGGAGTGCGCATGCGGAGTAGTGAGTCCGAGTGCGCATGAGCAGTAGTGACCCCGAGCCCGCATGAGCAGTAGTGAGCCCGAGCGCGCATGCGCAGTAGTACGCCCGTGTGCATATGAGCAGAAGTGAGCTCGAATGCGCATGTGCAGGTCTGAGCCGGACTGCGCATGCGCAGTACTGAGCCCGTGTGCGCATGCGCAGTGGTGTGCCCGAGTGCGCATGGGCAGGTCTGGGACGGAGTGCGCATTCGCAGTAGTGGGCTCGTGCGCGCATGCGCAGTAGTGAGCCCGTGTGCGCATGCGCAGTAGTGAGCCCGAGCGCGCATCCGCAGTAGTGAGTCCGAGTGCGCATGCGCAGTAGCGACCCCGAATGCACATGAGCAGTAGTGAGTCCGAATGCGCATGAGCTGCAGTGACCCCGAGTGCGCATGCACAGTAGTGAGCCCGATTGCGCATCCGCTGTAGTGAGTCCGTGTGCGCATGTGCAGGTCTGTGCCGGAGTGCGCATGCGCAGTAGTGAGCCCGATTGTGCATCCGCAGTAGTGAGTCCGAGTACGCATGAACAGTAGTGAGGCGGAGTGCGCATGCGCAGTAGTGACCCCGAGTGAGCATGTGCAGTAGCGACCCCGAGCGCGTATGTGCAGTAGCGACCCCGTGCGCGTATGCGCAGTAGTGGGCCCGTGTGCGCATGTGCAGGCCTGACCTGAGTGCGCATGCGCAGTAGTGAGCCCCAGCGCGCATGCGCAGTAGTGAGCCCGACTGCGCATCCGCAGTGGTGACCCCGAGCGCGCATGCGCAGTAGTGAGCCCGATTGCGCGTCCGCAGCAGTGAGTCCGAGTGCGCATACGCAGTTGCGACCCCGAGTGTGCATGCACAGTGTCAGCCCGTGAGCGAATGAGCATTAGTGAGTCCGTGTGCGCATGTGCAGGTCTGAGCCGCAGTGCGCATGCGCAGTAGTGAGCCCGATTGTGCATCCGCAGTAGTGTGCCCGAGTGCGCATGGGCAGGTCTGGGACGGAGTGCGCATTCGCAGTAGTGGGCTCGTGCGCGCATGCGCAGTAGTGAGCCCGTGTGCGCATGCGCAGTAGTGAGCCCGAGCGCGCATCCGCAGTAGTGAGTCCGAGTGCGCATGCGCAGTAGCGACCCCGAATGCACATGAGCAGTAGTGAGTCCGAATGCGCATGAGCTGCAGTGACCCCGAGTGCGCATGCACAGTAGTGAGCCCGATTGCGCATCCGCTGTAGTGAGTCCGTGTGCGCATGTGCAGGTCTGTGCCGGAGTGCGCATGCGCAGTAGTGAGCCCGATTGTGCATCCGCAGTAGTGAGTCCGAGTACGCATGAACAGTAGTGAGGCGGAGTGCGCATGCGCAGTAGTGACGCCGAGTGCGCATGTGCAGTAGCGACCCCGAGCGCGTATGTGCAGTAGCGACCCCGTGCGCGTATGCGCAGTAGTGGGCCCGTGTGCGCATGTGCAGGCCTGACCTGAGTGCGCATGCGCAGTAGTGAGCCCCAGCGCGCATGCGCAGTAGTGAGCCCGATTGCGCATCCGCAGTGGTGACCCCGAGCGCGCATGCGCAGTAGTGAGCCCGATTGCGCGTCCGCAGCAGTGAGTCCGAGTGCGCATACGCAGTTGCGACCCCGAGTGTGCATGCACAGTGTCAGCCCGTGAGCGAATGCGCATTAGTGAGTCCGTGTGCGCATGTGCAGGTCTGAGCCGCAGTGCGCATGCGCAGTAGTGAGCCCGATTGTGCATCCGCAGTAGTGAGTCCGAGTGCGCATGAGCACTAGTGAGCCGGAGTGCGCATGCGCAATAGTGACTCCGAGTGCGCATGCGCAGTAGTGACCCCGAGCGCGCATGCGCAGTAGTGAGCCCGTGTGCGCATGCGCAGTAGTGAGCCCGTGTACGCATGCGCAGTGGTGAGCCCGAGTGCGCATGGGCAGGTCTGAGCCGGAGTGCGCGTGCGCAGTAGTGAGGCGGAGTGCGCATGCGCAGTAGTGACCCCGAGTGCGCATGTGCAGTAGCGACCCCGAGCGCGTATGTGCAGTAGCGACCCCGTGCGCGTATGCGCAGTAGTGGGCCCGTGTGCGCATGTGCAGGCCTGACCTGAGTGCGCATGCGCAGTAGTGAGCCCCAGCGCGCATGCGCAGTAGTGAGCCCGATTGCGCATCCGCAGTGGTGACCCCGAGCGCGCATGCGCAGTAGTGAGCCCGATTGCGCATCCGCAGCAGTGAGTCCGAGTGCGCATACGCAGTTGCGACCACGGGCGCGTATGCGCAGTAGCGACCCCGAGCGCGTATGCGCAGTAGTGGGCCCGAGTGCGCATGTGCAGGCCTGACCTGAGTGCGCACGCGCAGCAGTGAGCCCCAGCGCGCATGCGCAGTAGTGAGCCCGATTGCGCATTCGCAGTGGTGACCCCGAGCGCGCATGCGCAGTAGTGAGCCCGATTGCGCATCCGCAGCAGTGAGTCCGAGTGCGCATACGCAGTTGCGACCCCGCGTGTGCATGCACAGTGTCAGCCCGTGATCGAATGCGCAGTAGTGAGTCCGTGTGCGCATGAGCAGAAGTGAGCCGGAGTGCGGATGCGCAGTAGTGACCCCGAGTGCGCATGCGCAGAAGTGAGCCAGTGTGTGCATGCGCAGTAGTCAGCCCGAGTGCGCATGCGCAGTAGTGAGCCCGATTGCGCATCCGCAGTAGTGAGTGCGTTGCACATGCGCAGGTCTGACCCCGAGCGCGCATGCGCAGTAGTGAGCCCGTGTGCGCATGCGCAGTAGTGAGCCCGAGCGCGCATCCGCAGTAGTGAGCCCGATTGTGCATCCGCAGTGGTGAGTCCGAGTACGCATGAGCAGTAGTGAGCCGGAGGGCGCATGCGCAGTAGTGACCCCGAGTGCGCATGTGCAGTAGCGGCCCCGAGCGCGTATGCGCAGTAGTGGGCCCGAGTGCGCATGTGCAGGCCTGACCTGAGTGCGCACGCGCAGCAGTGAGCCCCAGCGCGCATGCGCAGTAGTGAGCCCGATTGCGCATTCGCAGTGGTGACCCCGAGCGGGCATGCGCAGTAGTGAGCCCGATTGCGCATCCGCAGCAGTGAGTCCGAGTGCGCATACGCAGTTGCGACCCCGCGTGTGCATGCACAGTGTCAGCCCGTGATCGAATGCGCAGTAGTGAGTCCGTGTGCGCATGTGCAGGTCCGAGCCGCAGTGCGCATGCGCAGTAGTGAGCCCGATTATGCATCCGCAGTAGTGAGTCCGAGTGCGCATGAGCAGAAGTGAGCCGGAGTGCGGATGCGCAGTAGTGACCCCGAGTGCGCATGCGCAGAAGTGAGCCAGTGTGTGCATGCGCAGTAGTCAGCCCGAGTGCGCATGCGCAGTAGTGAGCCCGATTGCGCATCCGCAGTAGTGAGTGCGTTGCACATGCGCAGGTCTGACCCCGAGCGCGCATGCGCAGTAGTGAGCCCGTGTGCGCATGCGCAGTAGTGAGCCCGAGCGCGCATCCGCAGTAGCGAGCCCGAATGTGCATCCGCAGTAGTGAGTCCGAGTACGCATGAGCAGTAGTGAGCCGGAGGGCGCATGCGCAGTAGTGACCCCGAGTGCGCATGTGCAGTAGCGGCCCCGAGCGCGTATGCGCAGTAGTGGGCCCGTGTGCGCATGTGCAGGCCTGACCTGAGTGCGCATGCGCAGTAGTGAGCCCCAGCGCGCATGCGCAGTAGTGAGCCCGATTGCGCGTCCGCAGCAGTGAGTCCGAGTGCGCATACGCAGTTGCGACCCCGAGTGTGCATGCACAGTGTCAGCCCGTGAGCGAATGAGCATTAGTGAGTCCGTGTGCGCATGTGCAGGTCTGAGCCGCAGTGCGCATGCGCAGTAGTGAGCCCGATTGCGCGTCCGCAGCAGTGAGTCCGAGTGCGCATACGCAGTTGCGACCCCGAGTGTGCATGCACAGTGTCAGCCCGTGAGCGAATGCGCATTAGTGAGTCCGTGTGCGCATGTGCAGGTCTGAGCCGCAGTGCGCATGCGCAGTAGTGAGCCCGATTGTGCATCCGCAGTAGTGAGTCCGAGTGCGCATGAGCACTAGTGAGCCGGAGTGCGCATGCGCAGCAGTGAGTCCGAGTGCGCATACGCAGTTGCGACCCCGCGTGTGCATGCACAGTGTCAGCCCGTGATCGAATGCGCAGTAGTGAGTCCGTGTGCGCATGAGCAGAAGTGAGCCGGAGTGCGGATGCGCAGTAGTGACCCCGAGTGCGCATGCGCAGAAGTGAGCCAGTGTGTGCATGCGCAGTAGTCAGCCCGAGTGCGCATGCGCAGTAGTGAGCCCGATTGCGCATCCGCAGTAGTGAGTGCGTTGCACATGCGCAGGTCTGACCCCGAGCGCGCATGCGTAGTAGTGAGCCCGTGTGCGCACGCGCAGCAGTGAGCCCCAGCGCGCATGCGCAGTAGTGAGCCCGATTGCGCATTCGCAGTGGTGACCCCGAGCGGGCATGCGCAGTAGTGAGCCCGATTGCGCATCCGCAGCAGTGAGTCCGAGTGCGCATACGCAGTTGCGACCCCGCGTGTGCATGCACAGTGTCAGCCCGTGATCGAATGCGCAGTAGTGAGTCCGTGTGCGCATGTGCAGGTCCGAGCCGCAGTGCGCATGCGCAGTAGTGAGCCCGATTATGCATCCGCAGTAGTGAGTCCGAGTGCGCATGAGCAGAAGTGAGCCGGAGTGCGGATGCGCAGTAGTGACCCCGAGTGCGCATGCGCAGAAGTGAGCCAGTGTGTGCATGCGCAGTAGTCAGCCCGAGTGCGCATGCGCAGTAGTGAGCCCGATTGCGCATCCGCAGTAGTGAGTGCGTTGCACATGCGCAGGTCTGACCCCGAGCGCGCATGCGCAGTAGTGAGCCCGTGTGCGCATGCGCAGTAGTGAGCCCGAGCGCGCATCCGCAGTAGTGAGCCCGATTGTGCATCCGCAGTAGTGAGTCCGAGTACGCATGAGCAGTAGTGAGCCGGAGGGCGCATGCGCAGTAGTGACCCCGAGTGCGCATGTGCAGTAGCGGCCCCGAGCGCGTATGCGCAGTAGTGGGCCCGTGTGCGCATGTGCAGGCCTGACCTGAGTGCGCATGCGCAGTAGTGAGCCCCAGCGCGCATGCGCAGTAGTGAGCCCGATTGCGCGTCCGCAGCAGTGAGTCCGAGTGCGCATACGCAGTTGCGACCCCGAGTGTGCATGCACAGTGTCAGCCCGTGAGCGAATGAGCATTAGTGAGTCCGTGTGCGCATGTGCAGGTCTGAGCCGCAGTGCGCATGCGCAGTAGTGAGCCCGATTGTGCATCCGCAGTAGTGTGCCCGAGTGCGCATGGGCAGGTCTGGGACGGAGTGCGCATTCGCAGTAGTGGGCTCGTGCGCGCATGCGCAGTAGTGAGCCCGTGTGCGCATGCGCAGTAGTGAGCCCGAGCGCGCATCCGCAGTAGTGAGTCCGAGTGCGCATGCGCAGTAGCGACCCCGAATGCACATGAGCAGTAGTGAGTCCGAATGCGCATGAGCTGCAGTGACCCCGAGTACGCATGCACAGTAGTGAGCCCGATTGCGCATCCGCTGTAGTGAGTCCGTGTGCGCATGTGCAGGTCTGTGCCGGAGTGCGCATGCGCAGTAGTGAGCCCGATTGTGCATCCGCAGTAGTGAGTCCGAGTACGCATGAACAGTAGTGAGGCGGAGTGCGCATGCGCAGTAGTGACCCCGAGTGCGCATGTGCAGTAGCGACCCCGAGCGCGTATGTGCAGTAGCGACCCCGTGCGCGTATGCGCAGTAGTGGGCCCGTGTGCGCATGTGCAGGCCTGACCTGAGTGCGCATGCGCAGTAGTGAGCCCCAGCGCGCATGCGCAGTAGTGAGCCCGATTGCGCATCCGCAGGGGTGACCCCGAGCGCGCATGCGCAGTAGTGAGCCCGATTGCGCGTCCGCAGCAGTGAGTCCGAGTGCGCATACGCAGTTGCGACCCCGAGTGTGCATGCACAGTGTCAGCCCGTGAGCGAATGCGCATTAGTGAGTCCGTGTGCGCATGTGCAGGTCTGAGCCGCAGTGCGCATGCGCAGTAGTGAGCCCGATTGTGCATCCGCAGTAGTGAGTCCGAGTGCGCATGAGCACTAGTGAGCCGGAGTGCGCATGCGCAATAGTGACTCCGAGTGCGCATGCGCAGTAGTGACCCCGAGCGCGCATGCGCAGTAGTGAGCCCGTGTGCGCATGCGCAGTAGTGAGCCCGTGTACGCATGCGCAGTGGTGAGCCCGAGTGCGCATGGGCAGGTCTGAGCCGGAGTGCGCGTGCGCAGTAGTGAGGCGGAGTGCGCATGCGCAGTAGTGACCCCGAGTGCGCATGTGCAGTAGCGACCCCGAGCGCGTATGTGCAGTAGCGACCCCGTGCGCGTATGCGCAGTAGTGGGCCCGTGTGCGCATGTGCAGGCCTGACCTGAGTGCGCATGCGCAGTAGTGAGCCCCAGCGCGCATGCGCAGTAGTGAGCCCGATTGCGCATCCGCAGTGGTGACCCCGAGCGCGCATGCGCAGTAGTGAGCCCGATTGCGCATCCGCAGCAGTGAGTCCGAGTGCGCATACGCAGTTGCGACCACGAGCGCGTATGCGCAGTAGCGACCCCGAGCGCGTATGCGCAGTAGTGGGCCCGAGTGCGCATGTGCAGGCCTGACCTGAGTGCGCACGCGCAGCAGTGAGCCCCAGCGCGCATGCGCAGTAGTGAGCCCGATTGCGCATTCGCAGTGGTGACCCCGAGCGCGCATGCGCAGTAGTGAGCCCGATTGCGCATCCGCAGCAGTGAGTCCGAGTGCGCATACGCAGTTGCGACCCCGCGTGTGCATGCACAGTGTCAGCCCGTGATCGAATGCGCAGTAGTGAGTCTGTGTGCGCATGTGCAGGTCCGAGCCGCAGTGCGCATGCGCAGTAGTGAGCCCGATTGTGCATCCGCAGTAGTGAGTCCGAGTGCGCATGAGCAGAAGTGAGCCGGAGTGCGGTTGCGCAGTAGTGACCCCGAGTGCGCATGCGCAGAAGTGAGCCAGTGTGTGCATGCGCAGTAGTCAGCCCGAGTGCGCATGCGCAGTAGTGAGCCCGATTGCGCATCCGCAGTAGTGAGTGCGTTGCACATGCGCAGGTCTGACCCCGAGCGCGCATGCGCAGTAGTGAGCCCGTGTGCGCATGCGCAGTAGTGAGCCCGAGCGCGCATCCGCAGTAGTGAGCCCGATTGTGCATCCGCAGTAGTGAGTCCGAGTACGCATGAGCAGTAGTGAGCCGGAGGGCGCATGCGCAGTAGTGACCCCGAGTGCGCATGTGCAGTAGCGGCCCCGAGCGCGTATGCGCAGTAGTGGGCCCGAGTGCGCATGTGCAGGCCTGACCTGAGTGCGCATGCGCAGTAGTGAGCCCCAGCGCGCATGCGCAGTAGTGAGCCCGATTGCGAATCCGCAGTGGTGACCCCGAGCGCGCATGCGCAGTAGTGAGCCGGATTGCGCATCCGCAGCAGTGAGTCCGAGTGCGCATACGCAGTTGCGACCCCGAGTGTGCATGCACAGTGTCAGCCCGTGAGCGAATGCGCAGTAGTGAGTCCGTGTGCTCATGCGCAGTAGTGAGCCCGCGTGCGCATGCGTAGAAGTGAGCTCGAGTGCGCATGCGCAGTAGCGACCCCGAATGCACATGAGCAGTAGTGAGTCCGAGTGCGCATGAGCAGTAGTGAGCCCGTGTACGCATGCGCAGTAGTGAGCCCAAGCGCGCATCCGCACTAGTGAGTCCGAGTGCGCATCCGCAGTAGCGACCCCGAGCGCGTATGCGCAGTAGTGGGCCCGAGTGCGAATGTGCAGGCCTGACCTGAGTGCGCATGCGCAGTAGTGAGCCCCAGCGCGCATGCGCAGTAGTGAGCCCGATTGCGCATCCGCAGTGGTGACCCCGAGCGCGCATGCGCAGTAGTGAGCCGGATTGCGCATCCGCAGCAGTGAGTCCGAGTGCGCATACGCAGTTGCGACCCCGAGTGTGCATGCACAGTGTCAGCCCGTGAGCGAATGCGCAGTAGTGAGTCCGTGTGCGCATGCGAAGTAGTGAGCCCGTGTACGCATGCGCAGTGGTGAGCCCGAGTGCGCATGGGCAGGTCTGAGCCGGAGTGCGCGTGCGCAGTAGTGAGGCCGAGTAAGCATGAGCAGTAGTGACCCCGAGTGCGCATCCGCAGTCGTGAGTCCGAGCGCGCATCCGCAGTAGTGAGTCCGATTGCGCATGCGCAGAAGTGAGCTCGAATGCGCATGTGCAAGTCTAAGCCGGACTGCGCATGCGCAGTAGTGAGCCCGTGTGCGCATGAGCAGTAGTGAGTCCGAGCCAGCATGCGCAGTAGTGAGCCCGATTGTGCATCCGCAGTAATGAGTCTGAGTGCGCATGAGCAGTAGTGAGCCCGCGTGCGCATGCGTAGTCGTGAGCTCGAGTGCGCATGCGCAGTAGTGACCCCGAGTGCGCATGAGCAGTAGTGAGTCTGAGTGCGCATGAGCAGTAGTGACCCCGAGTGCGCATGCACAGTAGTGAGCCCGATTGCGCATCCGCAGTAGTGAGTCCGTGTGCGCATGTGCAGGACTGAGCCGGAGTGCGCATGCGCAGTAGTGAGCCCAATTGTGCATCCGCAGTAGTGAGTCCGAGTGCGCATGAGCAGTAGTGAGCCGGAGGGCGCATGCGCAGTAGTGACCCCGAGTGCGCATGCGCACTAGTGACCCCGAGCCCGCATGCGCAGTAGTGAGCCCGTGTGCGCATGCGCAGTAGTGAGCCCGTGTACGCATGCGCAGTAGTGAGCCCGTGTGCTCATGCGCAGTAGTGAGCTCGAGTGCGCATGTGCAGGTCTGAGCCGGAGTGCGCATACGCAGTAGTGAGCCCGAGCGCGGATGCGCAGTAGTGACCCCGAGCCCGCATGCGCAGTAGTGAGCCCGTGTGCGCATGCGCAGTAGTGAGCCCGTGTACGCATGCGCAGTAGTGAGCCCGTGTGCTCATGCGCAGTAGTGAGCCCGCGTGCGCATGCGTAGTAGCGAGCTCGAGTGCGCATGAGCAGTAGTGATTCCGAGCGCGCATGCGCAGTTGAGAGCCCGATTGCGCATGCGCAGTAGTGAGCCCGTGTGCGCATGCGCAGTAGTGTGCCCGAGTGCGCATGCAGAGTAGTGAGGCCGATTGCGCATCCGCACTAGTGAGTCCGTGTGCGCATGTGCAGGTCTGAGCCGGAGTGCGCATGCGCAGTAGTGAGCCCGATTGTGCATCCGGCGTAGTGAGTCCGAGTGCGCATGAGCAGTAGTGAGCCGGAGGGCGCATGCGCAGTAGTGAGCCCCAGCGCGCATGCGCAGTAGTGAGCCCGATTGCGCATCCGCAGCAGTGAGTCCGAGTGCGCATACGCAGTTGCGACCACGAGCGCGTATGCGCAGTAGCGACCCCGAGCGCGTATGTGCAGTAGCGACCCCGTGCGCGTATGCGCAGTAGTGGGCCCGTGTGCGCAGTAGTGGGCCCGTGTGCGCATGTGCAGGCCTGACCTGAGTGCGCATGCGCAGTAGTGAGCCCCAGCGCGCATGCGCAGTAGTGAGCCCGATTGCGCATCCGCAGTGGTGACCCCGAGCGCGCATGCGCAGTAGTGAGCCCGATTGCGCGTCCGCAGCAGTGAGTCCGAGTGCGCATACGCAGTTGCGACCCCGAGTGTGCATGCACAGTGTCAGCCCGTGAGCGAATGCGCATTAGTGAGTCCGTGTGCGCATGTGCAGGTCTGAGCCGCAGTGCGCATGCGCATCAGTGAGCCCGATTGTGCATCCGCAGTAGTGAGTCCGAGTGCGCATGAGCAGAAGTGAGCCGGAGTGCGCATGCGCAGTAGTGAGCCCGCGTGCGCATGCGTAGTAGTGAGCTCGAGTGCGCATGTGCAGTAGTGACCCCGAGTGCGCATGCGCAGTAGTGACCCCGAGTGCGCATGAGTAGTAGTGAGTCCGAGTGCGCATGCGCAGTAGTGAGCCCCTGTGCGCATGAGCAGTAGTGAGTCCGAGCCAGCATGCGCAGTAGTGAGCCCGATTGTGCATCCGCCGTAGTGAGTCCGAGTGCGCATGAGCAGTAGTGAGCCGGAGGGCGCATGCGCAGTAGTGACCCCGAGTGCGCATGCGCACTAGTGACCCCGAACCCGCATGCGCAGTAGTGAGCCCGTGTGCGCATGCGCAGTAGTGAGCCTGTGTGCTCATGCGCAGTAGTGAGCCCGCGTGCGCATGCGTAGTAGTGAGCTCGAGTGCGCATGCGCAGTAGCGACCCCGAATGCACATGAGCAGTAGTGAGACCGAATGCGCATGAGCAGTAGTGACCCCGAGTGCGCATGCACAGTAGTGAGGCCGATTGTGCATCCGCCGTAGTGAGTCCGAGTGCGCATGAGCAGTAGTGAGCCGGATGGCGCATGCGCAGTAGTGACCCCGAGTGCGCATGCGCACTAGTGACCCCGAGCCCGCATGCGCAGTAGTGAGCCCGTGTGCGCATGCGCAGTAGTGAGCCCGTGTGCTCATGCGCAGTAGTGAGCCCGCGTGCGCATGCGTAGAAGTGAGCTCGAGTGCGCATGTGCAGGTTTGAGACGGAGTGCGCATTCGCAGTAGTGGGCTCGTGCGCGCATGCGCAGAAGTGAGCCCGTGTGCGCATGCGCAGTAGTGAGCCCGAGCGCGCATCCGCAGTAGTGAGTCTGAGTGCGCATGCGCAGTAGCGACCCCGAATGCACGTGAGCAGTAGTGACTCCGAATGCGCATGAGCAGCTGTGACCCCGAGTGCGCATGCACAGTAGTGAGCCCGATTGCGCATCCGTAGTAGTGAGTCCGTGTGCGCATGTGCAGGTGTAAGCCGGAGTGCGCATGCGCAGTAGTGAGCCCGATTGTGCATCCGCAGTAGTGAGTCCGAGTATGCATGAGCAGTAGTGAGCCGGAGGGCGCATGCGCAGTAGTGAGCCCGAGTGCGCATGCGCACTAGTGACCCCGAGCCCGCATGCGCAGTAGTGAGCCCGTGTGCGCATGCGCAGTAGTGAGCCCGTGTACGCATGGGCAGTAGTGACCCCGAGTGTGCATGCACAGTGTGAGCCCGTGAGCGAATGCGCAGTAGTGAGCCCGAGTGCGCATGCGCAGTAGTGACCCCGAGTGCGCGTGCGCTGTAGTGAGCTCGTGTGCGCATGCGCAGTAATGAGCCAGTGTACGCATGCGCAGTAGTGAGTCCGTGTGCGCATGTGCAGGCCAGAGCCGTACTGCGCATGCGCAGTAGTGAGCCCGTGTGCGCCTGCGCAGTGGTATGCCCGAGTGCGCATGGGCAGGTCTGAGCCGGAGTGCGCATGCGCAGTACTGGGCTCGTGCGCGCATGCGCAGTAGTGAGCCCGTGTGCGAATGCGCAGTAGTGAGCCCGAGCCCGCATAAGCAGTAGTGAGTCCGAGTGCGCATGCACAGTAGTGAGCCCGATTGTGCATCCGCAGTAGTGAGTCCGAGTGCGCATGAGCAGTAGTGAGCCGGAGGGCGCATGCGCAGTAGTAACCCCGAGTGCGCATGCGCACTAGTGACCCCGAGCCCGCATTCGCAGTAGTGAGCCCGTGTGCCCATGAGTAGTAGTGAGCCCGTGTACGCATGCGCAGTCTTGAGCCCATGTGCGCATGCGCAGTAGTGAGCCCCAGCGCGCATGCGCAGTAGTGAGCCCGATTGCGCATCCGCAGTGGTGACCCCGAGCGCGCATGCGCAGTAGTGAGCCCGATTGCGCATCCGCAGCAGTGAGTCCGAGTGCGCATACGCAGTTGCGACCACGGGCGCGTATGCGCAGTAGCGACCCCGAGCGCGTATGCGCAGTAGTGGGCCCGAGTGCGCATGTGCAGGCCTGACCTGAGTGCGCACGCGCAGCAGTGAGCCCCAGCGCGCATGCGCAGTAGTGAGCCCGATTGCGCATTCGCAGTGGTGACCCCGAGCGCGCATGCGCAGTAGTGAGCCCGATTGCGCATCCGCAGCAGTGAGTCCGAGTGCGCATACGCAGTTGCGACCCCGCGTGTGCATGCACAGTGTCAGCCCGTGATCGAATGCGCAGTAGTGAGTCCGTGTGCGCATGAGCAGAAGTGAGCCGGAGTGCGGATGCGCAGTAGTGACCCCGAGTGCGCATGCGCAGAAGTGAGCCAGTGTGTGCATGCGCAGTAGTCAGCCCGAGTGCGCATGCGCAGTAGTGAGCCCGATTGCGCATCCGCAGTAGTGAGTGCGTTGCACATGCGCAGGTCTGACCCCGAGCGCGCATGCGCAGTAGTGAGCCCGTGTGCGCATGCGCAGTAGTGAGCCCGAGCGCGCATCCGCAGTAGTGAGCCCGATTGTGCATCCGCAGTGGTGAGTCCGAGTACGCATGAGCAGTAGTGAGCCGGAGGGCGCATGCGCAGTAGTGACCCCGAGTGCGCATGTGCAGTAGCGGCCCCGAGCGCGTATGCGCAGTAGTGGGCCCGAGTGCGCATGTGCAGGCCTGACCTGAGTGCGCACGCGCAGCAGTGAGCCCCAGCGCGCATGCGCAGTAGTGAGCCCGATTGCGCATTCGCAGTGGTGACCCCGAGCGGGCATGCGCAGTAGTGAGCCCGATTGCGCATCCGCAGCAGTGAGTCCGAGTGCGCATACGCAGTTGCGACCCCGCGTGTGCATGCACAGTGTCAGCCCGTGATCGAATGCGCAGTAGTGAGTCCGTGTGCGCATGTGCAGGTCCGAGCCGCAGTGCGCATGCGCAGTAGTGAGCCCGATTATGCATCCGCAGTAGTGAGTCCGAGTGCGCATGAGCAGAAGTGAGCCGGAGTGCGGATGCGCAGTAGTGACCCCGAGTGCGCATGCGCAGAAGTGAGCCAGTGTGTGCATGCGCAGTAGTCAGCCCGAGTGCGCATGCGCAGTAGTGAGCCCGATTGCGCATCCGCAGTAGTGAGTGCGTTGCACATGCGCAGGTCTGACCCCGAGCGCGCATGCGCAGTAGTGAGCCCGTGTGCGCATGCGCAGTAGTGAGCCCGAGCGCGCATCCGCAGTAGCGAGCCCGAATGTGCATCCGCAGTAGTGAGTCCGAGTACGCATGAGCAGTAGTGAGCCGGAGGGCGCATGCGCAGTAGTGACCCCGAGTGCGCATGTGCAGTAGCGGCCCCGAGCGCGTATGCGCAGTAGTGGGCCCGTGTGCGCATGTGCAGGCCTGACCTGAGTGCGCATGCGCAGTAGTGAGCCCCAGCGCGCATGCGCAGTAGTGAGCCCGATTGCGCGTCCGCAGCAGTGAGTCCGAGTGCGCATACGCAGTTGCGACCCCGAGTGTGCATGCACAGTGTCAGCCCGTGAGCGAATGAGCATTAGTGAGTCCGTGTGCGCATGTGCAGGTCTGAGCCGCAGTGCGCATGCGCAGTAGTGAGCCCGATTGCGCGTCCGCAGCAGTGAGTCCGAGTGCGCATACGCAGTTGCGACCCCGAGTGTGCATGCACAGTGTCAGCCCGTGAGCGAATGCGCATTAGTGAGTCCGTGTGCGCATGTGCAGGTCTGAGCCGCAGTGCGCATGCGCAGTAGTGAGCCCGATTGTGCATCCGCAGTAGTGAGTCCGAGTGCGCATGAGCACTAGTGAGCCGGAGTGCGCATGCGCAGCAGTGAGTCCGAGTGCGCATACGCAGTTGCGACCCCGCGTGTGCATGCACAGTGTCAGCCCGTGATCGAATGCGCAGTAGTGAGTCCGTGTGCGCATGAGCAGAAGTGAGCCGGAGTGCGGATGCGCAGTAGTGACCCCGAGTGCGCATGCGCAGAAGTGAGCCAGTGTGTGCATGCGCAGTAGTCAGCCCGAGTGCGCATGCGCAGTAGTGAGCCCGATTGCGCATCCGCAGTAGTGAGTGCGTTGCACATGCGCAGGTCTGACCCCGAGCGCGCATGCGTAGTAGTGAGCCCGTGTGCGCACGCGCAGCAGTGAGCCCCAGCGCGCATGCGCAGTAGTGAGCCCGATTGCGCATTCGCAGTGGTGACCCCGAGCGGGCATGCGCAGTAGTGAGCCCGATTGCGCATCCGCAGCAGTGAGTCCGAGTGCGCATACGCAGTTGCGACCCCGCGTGTGCATGCACAGTGTCAGCCCGTGATCGAATGCGCAGTAGTGAGTCCGTGTGCGCATGTGCAGGTCCGAGCCGCAGTGCGCATGCGCAGTAGTGAGCCCGATTATGCATCCGCAGTAGTGAGTCCGAGTGCGCATGAGCAGAAGTGAGCCGGAGTGCGGATGCGCAGTAGTGACCCCGAGTGCGCATGCGCAGAAGTGAGCCAGTGTGTGCATGCGCAGTAGTCAGCCCGAGTGCGCATGCGCAGTAGTGAGCCCGATTGCGCATCCGCAGTAGTGAGTGCGTTGCACATGCGCAGGTCTGACCCCGAGCGCGCATGCGCAGTAGTGAGCCCGTGTGCGCATGCGCAGTAGTGAGCCCGAGCGCGCATCCGCAGTAGTGAGCCCGATTGTGCATCCGCAGTAGTGAGTCCGAGTACGCATGAGCAGTAGTGAGCCGGAGGGCGCATGCGCAGTAGTGACCCCGAGTGCGCATGTGCAGTAGCGGCCCCGAGCGCGTATGCGCAGTAGTGGGCCCGTGTGCGCATGTGCAGGCCTGACCTGAGTGCGCATGCGCAGTAGTGAGCCCCAGCGCGCATGCGCAGTAGTGAGCCCGATTGCGCGTCCGCAGCAGTGAGTCCGAGTGCGCATACGCAGTTGCGACCCCGAGTGTGCATGCACAGTGTCAGCCCGTGAGCGAATGAGCATTAGTGAGTCCGTGTGCGCATGTGCAGGTCTGAGCCGCAGTGCGCATGCGCAGTAGTGAGCCCGATTGTGCATCCGCAGTAGTGTGCCCGAGTGCGCATGGGCAGGTCTGGGACGGAGTGCGCATTCGCAGTAGTGGGCTCGTGCGCGCATGCGCAGTAGTGAGCCCGTGTGCGCATGCGCAGTAGTGAGCCCGAGCGCGCATCCGCAGTAGTGAGTCCGAGTGCGCATGCGCAGTAGCGACCCCGAATGCACATGAGCAGTAGTGAGTCCGAATGCGCATGAGCTGCAGTGACCCCGAGTACGCATGCACAGTAGTGAGCCCGATTGCGCATCCGCTGTAGTGAGTCCGTGTGCGCATGTGCAGGTCTGTGCCGGAGTGCGCATGCGCAGTAGTGAGCCCGATTGTGCATCCGCAGTAGTGAGTCCGAGTACGCATGAACAGTAGTGAGGCGGAGTGCGCATGCGCAGTAGTGACCCCGAGTGCGCATGTGCAGTAGCGACCCCGAGCGCGTATGTGCAGTAGCGACCCCGTGCGCGTATGCGCAGTAGTGGGCCCGTGTGCGCATGTGCAGGCCTGACCTGAGTGCGCATGCGCAGTAGTGAGCCCCAGCGCGCATGCGCAGTAGTGAGCCCGATTGCGCATCCGCAGGGGTGACCCCGAGCGCGCATGCGCAGTAGTGAGCCCGATTGCGCGTCCGCAGCAGTGAGTCCGAGTGCGCATACGCAGTTGCGACCCCGAGTGTGCATGCACAGTGTCAGCCCGTGAGCGAATGCGCATTAGTGAGTCCGTGTGCGCATGTGCAGGTCTGAGCCGCAGTGCGCATGCGCAGTAGTGAGCCCGATTGTGCATCCGCAGTAGTGAGTCCGAGTGCGCATGAGCACTAGTGAGCCGGAGTGCGCATGCGCAATAGTGACTCCGAGTGCGCATGCGCAGTAGTGACCCCGAGCGCGCATGCGCAGTAGTGAGCCCGTGTGCGCATGCGCAGTAGTGAGCCCGTGTACGCATGCGCAGTGGTGAGCCCGAGTGCGCATGGGCAGGTCTGAGCCGGAGTGCGCGTGCGCAGTAGTGAGGCGGAGTGCGCATGCGCAGTAGTGACCCCGAGTGCGCATGTGCAGTAGCGACCCCGAGCGCGTATGTGCAGTAGCGACCCCGTGCGCGTATGCGCAGTAGTGGGCCCGTGTGCGCATGTGCAGGCCTGACCTGAGTGCGCATGCGCAGTAGTGAGCCCCAGCGCGCATGCGCAGTAGTGAGCCCGATTGCGCATCCGCAGTGGTGACCCCGAGCGCGCATGCGCAGTAGTGAGCCCGATTGCGCATCCGCAGCAGTGAGTCCGAGTGCGCATACGCAGTTGCGACCACGAGCGCGTATGCGCAGTAGCGACCCCGAGCGCGTATGCGCAGTAGTGGGCCCGAGTGCGCATGTGCAGGCCTGACCTGAGTGCGCACGCGCAGCAGTGAGCCCCAGCGCGCATGCGCAGTAGTGAGCCCGATTGCGCATTCGCAGTGGTGACCCCGAGCGCGCATGCGCAGTAGTGAGCCCGATTGCGCATCCGCAGCAGTGAGTCCGAGTGCGCATACGCAGTTGCGACCCCGCGTGTGCATGCACAGTGTCAGCCCGTGATCGAATGCGCAGTAGTGAGTCTGTGTGCGCATGTGCAGGTCCGAGCCGCAGTGCGCATGCGCAGTAGTGAGCCCGATTGTGCATCCGCAGTAGTGAGTCCGAGTGCGCATGAGCAGAAGTGAGCCGGAGTGCGGTTGCGCAGTAGTGACCCCGAGTGCGCATGCGCAGAAGTGAGCCAGTGTGTGCATGCGCAGTAGTCAGCCCGAGTGCGCATGCGCAGTAGTGAGCCCGATTGCGCATCCGCAGTAGTGAGTGCGTTGCACATGCGCAGGTCTGACCCCGAGCGCGCATGCGCAGTAGTGAGCCCGTGTGCGCATGCGCAGTAGTGAGCCCGAGCGCGCATCCGCAGTAGTGAGCCCGATTGTGCATCCGCAGTAGTGAGTCCGAGTACGCATGAGCAGTAGTGAGCCGGAGGGCGCATGCGCAGTAGTGACCCCGAGTGCGCATGTGCAGTAGCGGCCCCGAGCGCGTATGCGCAGTAGTGGGCCCGAGTGCGCATGTGCAGGCCTGACCTGAGTGCGCATGCGCAGTAGTGAGCCCCAGCGCGCATGCGCAGTAGTGAGCCCGATTGCGAATCCGCAGTGGTGACCCCGAGCGCGCATGCGCAGTAGTGAGCCGGATTGCGCATCCGCAGCAGTGAGTCCGAGTGCGCATACGCAGTTGCGACCCCGAGTGTGCATGCACAGTGTCAGCCCGTGAGCGAATGCGCAGTAGTGAGTCCGTGTGCTCATGCGCAGTAGTGAGCCCGCGTGCGCATGCGTAGAAGTGAGCTCGAGTGCGCATGCGCAGTAGCGACCCCGAATGCACATGAGCAGTAGTGAGTCCGAGTGCGCATGAGCAGTAGTGAGCCCGTGTACGCATGCGCAGTAGTGAGCCCAAGCGCGCATCCGCACTAGTGAGTCCGAGTGCGCATCCGCAGTAGCGACCCCGAGCGCGTATGCGCAGTAGTGGGCCCGAGTGCGAATGTGCAGGCCTGACCTGAGTGCGCATGCGCAGTAGTGAGCCCCAGCGCGCATGCGCAGTAGTGAGCCCGATTGCGCATCCGCAGTGGTGACCCCGAGCGCGCATGCGCAGTAGTGAGCCGGATTGCGCATCCGCAGCAGTGAGTCCGAGTGCGCATACGCAGTTGCGACCCCGAGTGTGCATGCACAGTGTCAGCCCGTGAGCGAATGCGCAGTAGTGAGTCCGTGTGCGCATGCGAAGTAGTGAGCCCGTGTACGCATGCGCAGTGGTGAGCCCGAGTGCGCATGGGCAGGTCTGAGCCGGAGTGCGCGTGCGCAGTAGTGAGGCCGAGTAAGCATGAGCAGTAGTGACCCCGAGTGCGCATCCGCAGTCGTGAGTCCGAGCGCGCATCCGCAGTAGTGAGTCCGATTGCGCATGCGCAGAAGTGAGCTCGAATGCGCATGTGCAAGTCTAAGCCGGACTGCGCATGCGCAGTAGTGAGCCCGTGTGCGCATGAGCAGTAGTGAGTCCGAGCCAGCATGCGCAGTAGTGAGCCCGATTGTGCATCCGCAGTAATGAGTCTGAGTGCGCATGAGCAGTAGTGAGCCCGCGTGCGCATGCGTAGTCGTGAGCTCGAGTGCGCATGCGCAGTAGTGACCCCGAGTGCGCATGAGCAGTAGTGAGTCTGAGTGCGCATGAGCAGTAGTGACCCCGAGTGCGCATGCACAGTAGTGAGCCCGATTGCGCATCCGCAGTAGTGAGTCCGTGTGCGCATGTGCAGGACTGAGCCGGAGTGCGCATGCGCAGTAGTGAGCCCAATTGTGCATCCGCAGTAGTGAGTCCGAGTGCGCATGAGCAGTAGTGAGCCGGAGGGCGCATGCGCAGTAGTGACCCCGAGTGCGCATGCGCACTAGTGACCCCGAGCCCGCATGCGCAGTAGTGAGCCCGTGTGCGCATGCGCAGTAGTGAGCCCGTGTACGCATGCGCAGTAGTGAGCCCGTGTGCTCATGCGCAGCAGTGAGCTCGAGTGCGCATGTGCAGGTCTGAGCCGGAGTGCGCATACGCAGTAGTGAGCCCGAGCGCGGATGCGCAGTAGTGACCCCGAGCCCGCATGCTCAGTAGTGAGCCCGTGTGCGCATGCGCAGTAGTGAGCCCGTGTACGCATGCGCAGTAGTGAGCCCGTGTGCTCATGCGCAGTAGTGAGCCCGCGTGCGCATGCGTAGTAGCGAGCTCGAGTGCGCATGAGCAGTAGTGATTCCGAGCGCGCATGCGCAGTTGAGAGCCCGATTGCGCATGCGCAGTAGTGAGCCCGTGTGCGCATGCGCAGTAGTGTGCCCGAGTGCGCATGCAGAGTAGTGAGGCCGATTGCGCATCCGCACTAGTGAGTCCGTGTGCGCATGTGCAGGTCTGAGCCGGAGTGCGCATGCGCAGTAGTGAGCCCGATTGTGCATCCGGCGTAGTGAGTCCGAGTGCGCATGAGCAGTAGTGAGCCGGAGGGCGCATGCGCAGTAGTGAGCCCCAGCGCGCATGCGCAGTAGTGAGCCCGATTGCGCATCCGCAGCAGTGAGTCCGAGTGCGCATACGCAGTTGCGACCACGAGCGCGTATGCGCAGTAGCGACCCCGAGCGCGTATGTGCAGTAGCGACCCCGTGCGCGTATGCGCAGTAGTGGGCCCGTGTGCGCAGTAGTGGGCCCGTGTGCGCATGTGCAGGCCTGACCTGAGTGCGCATGCGCAGTAGTGAGCCCCAGCGCGCATGCGCAGTAGTGAGCCCGATTGCGCATCCGCAGTGATGACCCCGAGCGCGCATGCGCAGTAGTGAGCCCGATTGCGCGTCCGCAGCAGTGAGTCCGAGTGCGCATACGCAGTTGCGACCCCGAGTGTGCATGCACAGTGTCAGCCCGTGAGCGAATGCGCATTAGTGAGTCCGTGTGCGCATGTGCAGGTCTGAGCCGCAGTGCGCATGCGCATCAGTGAGCCCGATTGTGCATCCGCAGTAGTGAGTCCGAGTGCGCATGAGCAGAAGTGAGCCGGAGTGCGCATGCGCAGTAGTGAGCCCGCGTGCGCATGCGTAGTAGTGAGCTCGAGTGCGCATGTGCAGTAGTGACCCCGAGTGCGCATGCGCAGTAGTGACCCCGAGTGCGCATGAGTAGTAGTGAGTCCGAGTGCGCATGCGCAGTAGTGAGCCCCTGTGCGCATGAGCAGTAGTGAGTCCGAGCCAGCATGCGCAGTAGTGAGCCCGATTGTGCATCCGCCGTAGTGAGTCCGAGTGCGCATGAGCAGTAGTGAGCCGGAGGGCGCATGCGCAGTAGTGACCCCGAGTGCGCATGCGCACTAGTGACCCCGAACCCGCATGCGCAGTAGTGAGCCCGTGTGCGCATGCGCAGTAGTGAGCCTGTGTGCTCATGCGCAGTAGTGAGCCCGCGTGCGCATGCGTAGTAGTGAGCTCGAGTGCGCATGCGCAGTAGCGACCCCGAATGCACATGAGCAGTAGTGAGACCGAATGCGCATGAGCAGTAGTGACCCCGAGTGCGCATGCACAGTAGTGAGGCCGATTGTGCATCCGCCGTAGTGAGTCCGAGTGCGCATGAGCAGTAGTGAGCCGGATGGCGCATGCGCAGTAGTGACCCCGAGTGCGCATGCGCACTAGTGACCCCGAGCCCGCATGCGCAGTAGTGAGCCCGTGTGCGCATGCGCAGTAGTGAGCCCGTGTGCTCATGCGCAGTAGTGAGCCCGCGTGCGCATGCGTAGAAGTGAGCTCGAGTGCGCATGTGCAGGTTTGAGACGGAGTGCGCATTCGCAGTAGTGGGCTCGTGCGCGCATGCGCAGAAGTGAGCCCGTGTGCGCATGCGCAGTAGTGAGCCCGAGCGCGCATCCGCAGTAGTGAGTCTGAGTGCGCATGCGCAGTAGCGACCCCGAATGCACGTGAGCAGTAGTGACTCCGAATGCGCATGAGCAGCTGTGACCCCGAGTGCGCATGCACAGTAGTGAGCCCGATTGCGCATCCGTAGTAGTGAGTCCGTGTGCGCATGTGCAGGTGTAAGCCGGAGTGCGCATGCGCAGTAGTGAGCCCGATTGTGCATCCGCAGTAGTGAGTCCGAGTATGCATGAGCAGTAGTGAGCCGGAGGGCGCATGCGCAGTAGTGAGCCCGAGTGCGCATGCGCACTAGTGACCCCGAGCCCGCATGCGCAGTAGTGAGCCCGTGTGCGCATGCGCAGTAGTGAGCCCGTGTACGCATGGGCAGTAGTGACCCCGAGTGTGCATGCACAGTGTGAGCCCGTGAGCGAATGCGCAGTAGTGAGCCCGAGTGCGCATGCGCAGTAGTGACCCCGAGTGCGCGTGCGCTGTAGTGAGCTCGTGTGCGCATGCGCAGTAATGAGCCAGTGTACGCATGCGCAGTAGTGAGTCCGTGTGCGCATGTGCAGGCCAGAGCCGTACTGCGCATGCGCAGTAGTGAGCCCGTGTGCGCCTGCGCAGTGGTATGCCCGAGTGCGCATGGGCAGGTCTGAGCCGGAGTGCGCATGCGCAGTACTGGGCTCGTGCGCGCATGCGCAGTAGTGAGCCCGTGTGCGAATGGGCAGTAGTGAGCCCGAGCCCGCATAAGCAGTAGTGAGTCCGAGTGCGCATGCACAGTAGTGAGCCCGATTGTGCATCCGCAGTAGTGAGTCCGAGTGCGCATGAGCAGTAGTGAGCCGGAGGGCGCATGCGCAGTAGTAACCCCGAGTGCGCATGCGCACTAGTGACCCCGAGCCCGCATTCGCAGTAGTGAGCCCGTGTGCCCATGAGTAGTAGTGAGCCCGTGTACGCATGCGCAGTCTTGAGCCCATGTGCGCATGCGCAGTAGTGAGCCCGAGCGCGCATCCGCAGCAGTGAGTCCGAGTGCGCATGTGCGGGTCTGAGCCGGAGTGCGCATGCGCAGTAGCGAGCCCGTGTGCGCATGCGCAGTAGTGAGCCCGAGTGCGCATGCGCAGTAGTGAGCCCGATTGCGCATCCGCAGTAGTGAGTCCGTGTGCGCATGTGCAGGTCTGAGCCGCAGTGCGCATGCGCAGTAGTGAGCCCGATTGTGCATCCGCAGTAGTGAGTCCGAGTGCGCATGAGCAGAAGTGAGCCGGAGTGCGCATGCGCAGTAGTGACCCCGAGTGCGCATGCGCAGAAGTGAGCCCGTGTGTGCATGCGCAGTAGTGAGCCGGAGTGCGCATGCGCAGTAGTGAGCCCGATTGTGCATCCGCCGTAGTGAGTCCGAGTGCGCATGAGCAGTAGTGAGCCGGAGGGCGCATGCGCAGTAGTGACCCCGAGTGCGCATGCGCACTAGTGACCCCGAGCCCGCACGCGCAGTAGTGAGCCCGTGTGCGCATGCGCAGTAGTGAGCCCGTGCACGCGTGGGCAGTAGTGAGCCCGTGTGCTCATGCGCAGTAGTGAGCCCGCGTGCGCATGCGTAGAAGTGAGCTCGAGTGCGCATGTGCAGGTTTGAGCCGGAGTGCGCGTGCGCAGTAGTGAGTCCGAGTGCGCATAGGCAGTAGTGAGTCCGAGTGCGCATGCGCAGTAGTGACCCCGATTGCGCATGAGCAGTAGCGAGTCCGAGTGCGCATGAGCAGCAGTGACCCCTAGTGCCCATGCACAGTAGTGAGCCCGATTGCGCATCCGCAGTAGTGAGTCCGTGTGCGCATGTGCAGGTCTGAGCCGGAGTGCGCATGCGCAGTAGTGAGCCCGTGTGCGCATGCGCAGTAGTGAGCCCGAGTGCGCATGCAGAGTAGTGAGGCCGATTGCGCATCCGCACTAGTGAGTCCGTGTGCGCATGTGCAGGTCTGAGCCGGAGTGCGCATGCGCAGTAGTGAGCCCGATTGTGCATCCGGCGTAGTGAGTCCGAGTGCGCATGAGCAGTAGTGAGCCGGAGGGCGCATGCGCAGTAGTGAGCCCCAGCGCGCATGCGCAGTAGTGAGCCCGATTGCGCATCCGCAGTGGTGACCCCGAGCGCGCATGCGCAGTAGTGAGCCCGATTGCGCATCCGCAGCAGTGAGTCCGAGTGCGCATACGCAGTTGCGACCACGAGCGCGTATGCGCAGTAGCGACCCCGAGCGCGTATGCGCAGTAGTGGGCCCGAGTGCGCATGTGCAGGCCTGACCTGAGTGCGCACGCGCAGCAGTGAGCCCCAGCGCGCATGCGCAGTAGTGAGCCCGATTGCGCATTCGCAGTGGTGACCCCGAGCGCGCATGCGCAGTAGTGAGCCCGATTGCGCATCCGCAGCAGTGAGTCCGAGTGCGCATACGCAGTTGCGACCCCGAGTGTGCATGCACAGTGTCAGCCCGTGAGCGAATGCGCATTAGTGAGTCCGTGTGCGCATGTGCAGGTCTGAGCCGCAGTGCGCATGCGCATCAGTGAGCCCCATTGTGCATCCGCAGTAGTGAGTCCGAGTGCGCATGAGCAGAATTGAGCCGGAGTGCGCATGCGCAGTAGTGACCTCGAGTGCGCATGCGCAGAAGTGAGCCCGTGTGTGCATGCGCAGTAGTGAGCCCGAGTGCGCATACGCAGTAGTGAGCCCGATTGCGCATGAGCAGTAGTGAGTCCGTGTGCGCATGTGCAGGTCTGAGCCGGAGTGCGCATGCGCAGTAGTGAGCCCGATTGTGCATCCGCAGTTGTGAGTCCGAGTGCGCATGAGCACTAGTGAGCCGGAGTGCGCATGCGCAGTAGTGACTCCGAGTGCGCATGCGCAGTAGTGACCCCGAGCGCGCATGCGCAGTAGTGAGCCCGTGTGCGCATGCGCAGTAGTGAGCCCGTGTACGCATGCGCAGTGGTGAGCCCGAGTGCGCATGGGCAGTTCTGAGCCGGAGTGCGCGTGCGCAGTAGTGAGGCCGAGTGCGCATGAGCAGTAGTGACCCCGAGTGCGCATGCGCAGAAGTGAGCCCGTGTGTGCATGCGCAGTAGTGAACGCGATTGCGCAACCGCAGTAGTAAGCCCGAGCGCGCATCCGCAGTCGTGAGTCCGAGCGCGCATCCGCAGTAGTGAGTCCGAGTACGCATGAACAGTAGTGAGTCTGTGTGCGCATGCGCAGTAGTGAGCCCGTGTACGCATGCGCAGTAGTGAGCCCGTGTGCTCATGCGCAGTAGTGAGCCCGCGTGCGCATGCGTAGTAGTGAGCTCGAGTGCGCATGAGCAGTAGTGATTCCGAGCGCGCATGCGCAGTTGTGAGCCCAATTGCGCATGCACAGTAGTGAGCCCGTGTGCGCATGCAGAGTAGTGAGGCCGATTGCGCATCCGCACTAGTGAGTCCGTGTGCGCATGTGCAAGTCTGAGCCGCAGTGCGCATGCGCAGTAATGAGCCCGATTGTGCATCCGCCGTAGTGAGTCCGAGTGCGTATTAGCAGTAGTGAGCCGGAGGGCGCATGCGCAGTAGTGACCCCGAGTGCGCATGCGCACTAGTGACCCCGAGCCCGCATGCGCAGTAGTGAGCCCGTGTACGCATGCGCAGTGGTGAGCCCGAGTGCGCATGGGCAGGTCTGAGCCGGAGTGCGCGTGCGCAGTAGTGAGGCCGAGTGCGCATGAGCAGTAGTGACCCCGAGTGCGCATGCGCAGAAGTGAGCCGGAGTGCGCATGCGGAGTTGTGAGTCCGAGTGCGCATGAGCAGTAGTGACCCCGAGCCCGCATGAGCAGTAGTGAGCCCGAGTGCGCATGCGCAGTAGTACGCCCGTGTGCATATGAGCAGAAGTGAGCTCGAATGCGCATGTGCAGGTCTGAGCCGGACTGCGCATGCGCAGTACTGAGCCCGCGTGCGCATGCGCAGTGGTGTGCCCGAGTGCGCATGGGCAGGTCTGAGACGGAGTGCGCATTCGCAGTAGTGGGCTCGTGCGCGCATGCGCAGTGGTGAGCCCGTGTGCGCATGCGCAGTAGTGAGCCCGAGCGCGCATCCGCAGTAGTGAGTCCGAGTGCGCTTGCGCAGTAGCGACCCCGAATGCACATGAGCAGTAGTGAGTCCGAATGCGCATGAGCTGCAGTGACCCCGAGTGTGCATGCACAGTAGTGAACCCGATTGCGCATCCGCAGTAGTGAGTCAGTGTGCGCATGTGCAGGTCTGAGCCGGAGTGCGCATGCGCAGTAGTGAGCCCGATTGTGCATCCGCAGTAGTGAGTCCGAGTACGCATGAACAGTAGTGAGGCGGAGTGCGCATGCGCAGTAGTGACCACGAGTGCGCATGCGCAGTAGCGACCCCGAGCGCGTATGCGCAGTAGCTACCCCGTGCGCGTATGCGCAGTAGTGGGCCCGAGTGCGCATGTGCAGGCCTGACCTGAGTGCGCATGCGCAGTAGTGAGCCCCAGCGCGCATGCGCAGTAGTGAGCCCGATTGCGCATGCGCAGTAGTGAGCCCGTGTGCGCATGCGCAGTAGTGAGCCCGAGTGCGCATGCGCAGTAGTGAGCCCGTGTACGCATGCGCAGTGGTGAGCCCGAGTGCGCATGGGCAGGTCTGAGCCGGAGTGCGCGTGCGCAGTAGTGAGGCAGAGTGCGCATGAGCAGTAGTGACCCCGAGTGCGCATGCGCAGAAGTGAGCCCGTGTGTGCATGCGCAGTAGTGAACGCGATTGCGCAACCGCAGTAGTAAGCCCGAGCGCGCATCCGCAGTCGTGAGTCCGAGCGCGCATCCGCAGTAGTGAGTCCGAGTACGCATGAACAGTAGTGAGTCCGTCTGCGCATGCGCAGTAGTGAGCCCGTGTACGCATGCGCAGTAGTGAGCCCGTGTGCTCATGCGCAGTAGTGAGCTCGAGTGCGCATGTGCAGGTCGGAGCCGGAGTGCGCATACGCAGTAGTGGGCCCGAGCGCGGATGCGCAGTAGTGACCCCGAGCCCGCATGCGCAGTAGTGAGCCCGTGTGCGCATGCGCAGTAGTGAGCCCGTGTACGCATGCGCAGTAGTGAGCCCGTGTGCTCATGCGCAGTAGTGAGCCCGCGTGCGCATGCGTAGTAGTGAGCTCGAGTGCGCATGAGCAGTAGTGATTCCGAGCGCGCATGCGCAGTTGTGAGCCCAATTGCGCATGCACAGTAGTGAGCCCGTGTGCGCATGCGCAGTAGTGAGCCCGAGTGCGCATGCAGAGTAGTGAGGCCGATTGCGCATCCGCACTAGTGAGTCCGTGTGCGCATGTGCAGGTCTGAGCCGCAGTGCGCATGCGCAGTAATGAGCCCGATTGTGCATCCGCCGTAGTGAGTCCGAGTGCGTATGAGCAGTAGTGAGCCGGAGGGCGCATGCGCAGTAGTGACCCCGAGTGCGCATGCGCACTAGTGACCCCGAGCCCGCATGCGCAGTAGTGAGCCCGTGTACGCATGGGCAGTAGTGAGCCCGTGTGCTCATGCGCAGTAGTGAGCCCGCGTGCGCATGCGTAGAAGTGAGCTCGAGTGCGCATGTGCAGGTCTGAGACGCAGTGCGCATGCGCAGTAGTGAGCCCGATTGTGCATCCGCAGTAGTGAGTCCGAGTGCGCATGAGCAGAAGTGAGCCGGAGTGCGCATGCGCAGTAGTGACCTCGAGTGCGCATGCGCAGAAGTGAGCCCGTGTGTGCATGCGCAGTAGTGAGCGCGAGTGCGCATGCGCAGTAGTGAGCCCGATTGCGCATGAGCAGTAGTGAGTCCGTGTGCGCATGTGCAGGTCTGAGCCGGAGTGCGCATGCGCAGTAGTGAGCCCGATTGTGCATCCGCAGTTGTGAGTCCGAGTGCGCATGAGCACTAGTGAGCCGGAGTGCGCATGCGCAGTAGTGACCCCGAGTGCGCATGCGCAGTAGTGACCCCGAGCAGCATGCGCAGTAGTGAGCCCGTGTGCGCATGCGCAGTAGTGAGCCCGTGTACGCATGCGCAGTGGTGAGCCCGAGTGCGCATGGGCAGGTCTGAGCCGGAGTGCGCGTGCGCAGTAGTGAGGCCGTGTGCGCATGAGCAGTAGTGACCCCGAGTGCGCATGCGCAGAAGTGAGCCGGAGTGCGCATGCGGAGTAGTGAGTCCGAGTGCGCATGAGCAGTAGTGACCCCGAGCCCGCATGAGCAGTAGTGAGCCCGAGTGCGCATGCGCAGTAGTACGCCCGTGTGCATATGAGCAGAAGTGAGCTCGAATGCGCATGTGCAGGTCTGAGCCGGACTGCGCATGCGCAGTACTGAGCCCGTGTGCGCATGCGCAGTGGTGTGCCCGAGTGCGCATGGGCAGGTCTGAGACGGAGTGCGCATTCGCAGTAGTGGGCTCGTGCGCGCATGCGCAGTAGTGAGCCCGTGTGCGCATGCGCAGTAGTGAGCCCGAGCGCGCATCCGCAGTAGTGAGTCCGAGTGCGCATGCGCAGTAGCGACCCCGAATGCACATGAGCAGTAGTGAGTCCGAATGCGCATGAGCTGCAGTGACCCCGAGTGTGCATGCACAGTAGTGAACCCGATTGCGCATCCGCAGTAGTGAGTCAGTGTGCGCATGTGCTGGTCTGAGCCGGAGTGCGCATGCGCAGTAGTGAGCCCGATTGTGCATCCGCAGCAGTGAGTCCGAGTACGCATGAACAGTAGTGAGGCGGAGTGCGCATGCGCAGTAGTGACCACGAGTGCGCATGCGCAGTAGCGACCCCGAGCGCGTATGCGCAGTAGCTACCCCGTGCGCGTATGCGCAGTAGTGGGCCCGAGTGCGAATGTGCAGGCCTGACCTGAGTGCGCATGCGCAGTAGTGAGCCCCAGCGCGCATGCGCAGTAGTGAGCCCGATTGCGCATGCGCAGTAGTGAGCCCGTGTGCGCATGCGCAGTAGTGAGCCCGAGTGCGCATGCAGAGTAGTGAGGCCGATTGCGCATCCGCACTAGTGAGTCCGTGTGCGCATGTGCAGGTCTGAGCCGCAGTGCGCATGCGCAGTAGTGAGCCCGATTGTGCATCCGCAGTAGTGAGTCCGAGTGCGCATGAGCAGAAGTGAGCCGGAGTGCGCATGCGCAGTAGTGACCTCGAGTGCGCATGCGCAGAAGTGAGCCCGTGTGTGCATGCGCAGTAGTGAGGCCGAGTGCGCATGAGCAGTAGTGACTCCGAGTGCGCATGCGCAGAAGTGAGCCCGTGTGTGCATGCGCAGTAGTGAACCCGATTGCGCATCCGCAGTAGTAAGCCCGAGCGCGCAACCGCAGTCGTGAGTCCGAGCGCGCATCCGCAGTAGTGAGTCCGAGTGCGCATGCGCAGTAGTGACCCCGAGTGCGCATGAGTAGTAGTGAGTCCGAGTGCGCATGCGCAGTAGTGAGCCCGGGTGCTCATGCGTAGTAGTGAGCCCGCGTTCGCATGCGTAGTAGTGAGCTCGAGTGCGCATGTGCAGGTCTGAGCCGGAGTGCGCATGCGCAGTAGTGAGTCCGAGTGCGCATGAGCAGTAGTGACCCCGAGCCCGCATGAGCAGTAGTGAGCCCGTGTGCACATGCGCAGAAGTGAGCTCGAATGCGCATGTGCAAGTCTGAGCCGGACTGCGCATGCGCAGTAGTGAGCCCGTGTGCGCATGAGGACTAGTGAGTCCGAGCCAGCATGCGCAGTAGTGAGCCCGATTGTGCATCCCCAGTAATGGGTCTGAGTGCGCATGAGCAGTAGTCAGCCCGCGTGCGCATGCGTAGTAGTGAGCTCGAGTGCGCATGCGCAGTAGCGACCCCGAATGCACATGAGCAGTAGTGAGTCCGAATGCGCATGAGCAGTAGTGACCCCGAGTGCGCATGCACAGTAGTGAGGCCGATTGTGCATCCGCCGTAGTGAGTCCGAGTGCGCATGAGCAGTAGTGAGCCGGAGGGCGCATGCGCAGTAGTGACCCCGAGTGCGCATGCGCACTAGTGACCCCGAGCCCGCATGCGCAGTAGTGAGCCCGTGTGCGCATGCGCAGTAGTGAGCCCGTGTGCTCATGCGCAGTAGTGAGCCCGCGTGCGCATGCGTAGAAGTGAGCTCGAGTGCGCATGTGCAGGTTTGAGCCGGACTGCGCATGCGCAGCAGTGACCCCTAGTGCCGATGCACAGTAGTGAGCCCGATTGCGCATCCGCAGTAGTAAGTCCGTGTGCGCATGTGCAGGTCTGAGCCGGAGTGCGCATGCGCAGAAGTGAGCCCGTGTGTGCATGCGCAGTAGTCAGCCCGAGTGCGCATGCGCAGTAGTGAGCTCGATTGCGCATCCGCAGTAGTGAGTCCGTGTGCACATGCGCAGGTCTGAGCCGGAGTGCGCATGCGCAGTAGTGAGCCCGATTGTGCATCCGCCGTAGTGAGTCCGAGTGCGCATGAGCAGTAGTGAGCCGCTGGGCGCATGCGCAGTAGTGACCCCGAGTGCGCATGCGCACTAGTGACCCCGAGCCCGCATGCGCAGTAGTGAGCCCGTGTACGCATGGGCAGTAGTGAGCCCGTGTGCTCATGCGCAGTAGTGAGCCCGCGTGCGCATGCGTAGAAGTGAGCTCGAATGCGCATGTGCAGGTTTGAGCCGGAGTGCGCATGCGGAGTAGTGAGTCCGAGTGCGCATGAGCAGTAGTGACCCCGAGCCCGCATGAGCAGTAGTGAGCCCGAGCGCGCATGCGCAGTAGTACGCCCTTGTGCATATGAGCAGAAGTGAGCTCGAATGCGCATGTGCAGGTCTGAGCCGGACTGCGCATGCGCAGTACTGAGCCCGTGTGCGCATGCGCAGTAGTGAGTCCGAATGCGCATGAGCTGCAGTGACCCCGAGTGCGTATGCACAGTAGTGAGCCCGATTGCGCATCCGCAGTAGTGAGTCCGTGTGCACATGCGCAGGTCTGAGCCGGAGTGCGCATGCGCAGTAGTGAGCCCGTGTACGCATGCGCAGTGGTGAGCCCGAGTGCGCATGGGCAGGTCTGAGCCGGAGTGCGCGTGCGCAGTAGTGAGGCGGAGTGCGCATGCGCAGTAGTGACCCCGAGTGCGCATGTGCAGTAGCGACCCCGAGCGCGTATGTGCAGTAGCGACCCCGTGCGCGTATGCGCAGTAGTGGGCCCGTGTGCGCATGTGCAGGCCTGACCTGAGTGCGCATGCGCAGTAGTGAGCCCGTGTGTGCATGCGCAGTAGTCAGCCCGAGTGCGCATGCGCAGTAGTGAGCCCGATTGCGCATCCGCAGTACTGAGTCCGTGTGCACATGCGCAGGTCTGAGCCGGAGTGCGCATGCGCAGTAGTGAGCCCGATTGTGCATCCGCAGTAGTGAGTCCGAGTACGCATGAACAGTAGTGAGGCGGAGTGCGCATGCGCAGTAGTGACCCCGAGCGCGCATGCGCAGTAGTGAGCCCGATTGCGCGTCCGCAGCAGTGAGTCCGAGTGCGCATACGCAGTTGCGACCCCGAGTGTGCATGCACAGTGTCAGCCCGTGAGCGAATGCGCATTAGTGAGTCCGTGTGCGCATGTGCAGGTCTGAGCCGCAGTGCGCATGCGCAGTAGTGAGCCCGATTGTGCATCCGCAGTAGTGAGTCCGAGTGCGCATGAGCAGAAGTGAGCCGGAGTGCGCATGCGCAGTAGTGACCTCGAGTGCGCATGCGCAGAAGTGTGCCCGTGTGTGCATGCGCAGTAGTGAGCCCGAGTGCGCATACGCAGTAGTGAGCCCGATTGCGCATGAGCAGTAGTGAGTCCGTGTGCGCATGTGCAGGTCTGAGCCGGAGTGCGTATGCGCAGTAGTGAGCCCGATTGTGCATCCGCAGTTGTGAGTCCGAGTGCGCATGAGCACTAGTGAGCCGGAGTGCGCATGCGCAATAGTGACTCCGAGTGCGCATGCGCAGTAGTGACCCCGAGCGCGCATGCGCAGTAGTGAGCCCGTGTGCGCATGCGCAGTAGTGAGCCCGTGTACGCATACGCAGTGGTGAGCCCGAGTGCGCATGGGCAGGTCTGAGCCGGAGTGCGCGTGCGCAGTAGTGAGGCGGAGTGCGCATGCGCAGTAGTGACCCCGAGTGCGCATGTGCAGTAGCGACCCCGAGCGCGTATGTGCAGTAGCGACCCCGTGCGCGTATGCGCAGTAGTGGGCCCGTGTGCGCATGTGCAGGTCTGACCCCGAGCGCGCATGCGCAGTAGTGAGCCCGTGTGCGCATGCGCAGTAGTGAGCCCGAGCGCGCATCCGCAGTAGTGAGCCCGATTGTGCATCCGCAGTAGTGAGTCCGAGTACGCATGAGCAGTAGTGAGCCGGAGGGCGCATGCACAGTAGTGACCCCGAGTGCGCATGTGCAGTAGCGACCCCGAGCGCGTATGCGCAGTAGTGGGCCCGAGTGCGCATGTGCAGGCCTGACCTGAGTGCGCATGCGCAGTAGTGAGCCCCAGCGCGCATGCGCAGTAGTGAGCCCGATTGCGCATCCGCAGTGGTGACCCCGAGCGCGCATGCGCAGTAGTGAGCCGGATTGCGCATCCGCAGCAGTGAGTCCGAGTGCGCATACGCAGTTGCGACCCCGAGTGTGCATGCACAGTGTCAGCCCGTGAGCGAATGCGCAGTAGTGAGTCCGTGTGCGCATGCGAAGTAGTGAGCCCGTGTACGCATGCGCAGTCGTGAGTCCGAGCGCGCATCCGCAGTAGTGAGTCCGAGTACGCATGAACAGTAGTGAGTCCGTGTGCGCATGCGCAGTAGTGAGCCCGTGTACGCATGCGCAGTAGTGAGCCCGTGTGCTCATGCGCAGTAGTGAGCCCGCGTGCGCATGCGTAGTAGTGAGCTCGAGTGCGCATGAGCAGTAGTGATTCCGAGCGCGCATGCGCAGTTGTGAGCCCAATTGCGCATGCACAGTAGTGAGCCCGTGTGCGCATGCAGAGTAGTGAGGCCGATTGCGCATCCGCACTAGTGAGTCCGTGTGCGCATGTGCAAGTCTGAGCCGCAGTGGGCATGCGCAGTAATGAGCCCGATTGTGCATCCGCCGTAGTGAGTCCGAGTGCGTATGAGCAGTAGTGAGCCGGAGGGCGCATGCGCAGTAGTGACCCCGAGTGCGCATGCGCACTAGTGACCCCGAGCCCGCATGCGCAGTAGTGAGCCCGTGTACGCATGGGCAGTAGTGAGCCCGTGTGCTCATGCGCAGTAGTGAGCCCGCGTGCGCATGCGTAGAAGTGAGCTCGAGTGCGCATGTGCAGGTCTGAGCCGCAGTGCGCATGCGCAGTAGTGAGCCCGATTGTGCATCCGCAGTAGTGAGTCCGAGTGCGCATGAGCAGAAGTGAGCCGGAGTGCGCATGCGCAGTAGTGACCTCGAGTGCGCATGCGCAGAAGTGAGCCCGTGTGTGCATGCGCAGTAGTGAGCCCGAGTGCGCATGCGCAGTAGTGAGCCCGATTGCGCATGAGCAGTAGTGAGTCCGTGTGCGCATGTGCAGGTCTGAGCCGGAGTGCGCATGCGCAGTAGTGAGCCCGATTGTGCATCCGCAGTTGTGAGTCCGAGTGCGCATGAGCACTAGGGAGCCGGAGTGCGCATGCGCAGTAGTGACCCCGAGTGCGCATGCGCAGTAGTGACCCCGAGCAGCATGCGCAGTAGTGAGCCCGTGTGCGCATGTGCAGTAGTGAGCCCGTGTACGCATGCGCAGTGGTGAGCCCGAGTGCGCATGGGCAGGTCTGAGCCGGAGTGCGCGTGCGCAGTAGTGAGGCCGAGTGCGCATGAGCAGTAGTGACCCCGAGTGCGCATGCGCAGAAGTGGGCCGGAGTGCGCATGCGGAGTTGTGAGTCCGAGTGCGCATGAGCTGTAGTGACCCCGAGCCCGCATGAGCAGTAGTGAGCCCGAGTGCGCATGCGCAGTAGTACGCCCGTGTGCATATGAGCAGAAGTGAGCTCGAATGCGCATGTGCAGGTCTGAGCCGGACTGCGCATGCGCAGTACTGAGCCCGCGTGCGCATGCGCAGTGGTGTGCCCGAGTGCGCATGGGCAGGTCTGAGACGGAGTGCGCATTCGCAGTAGTGGGCTCGTGCGTGCATGCGCAGTAGTGAGCCCGTGTGCGCATGCGCAGTAGTGAGCCCGAGCGCGCATCCGCAGTAGTGAGTCCGAGTGCGCTTGCGCAGTAGCGACCCCGAATGCACATGAGCTGTAGTGAGTCCGAATGCGCATGAGCTGCAGTGACCCCGAGTGTGCATGCACAGTAGTGAACCCGATTGCGCATCCGCAGTAGTGAGTCAGTGTGCGCATGTGCAGGTCTGAGCCGGAGTGCGCATGCGCAGTAGTGAGCCCGATTGTGCATCCGCAGTAGTGAGTCCGAGTACGCATGAACAGTAGTGAGGCGGAGTGCGCATGCGCAGTAGTGACCACGAGTGCGCATGCGCAGTAGCGACCCCGAGCGCGTATGCGCAGTAGCTACCCCGTGCGCGTATGCGCAGTAGTGGGCCCGAGTGCGCATGTGCAGGCCTGACCTGAGTGCGCATGCGCAGTAGTGAGCCCCAGCGCGCATGCGCAGTAGTGAGCCCGATTGCGCATGCGCAGTAGTGAGCCCGTGTGCGCATGCGCAGTAGTGAGCCCGAGTGCGCATGCAGAGTAGTGAGGCCGATTGCGCATCCGCACTAGTGAGTCCGTGTGCGCATGTGCAGGTCTGAGCCGCAGTGCGCATGCGCAGTAGTGAGCCCGATTGTGCATCCGCAGTAGTGAGTCCGAGTGCGCATGAGCAGAAGTGAGCCGGAGTGCGCATGCGCAGTAGTGACCTCGAGTGCGCATGCGCAGAAGTGAGCCCGTGTGTGCCTGCGCAGTAGTGAGGCCGAGTGCGCATGAGCAGTAGTGACCCCGAGTGCGCATGCGCAGAAGTGAGCCCGTGTGTGCATGCGCAGTAGTGAACGCGATTGCGCATCCGCAGTAGTAAGCCCGAGCGCGCAACCGCAGTCGTGAGTCCGAGCGCGCATCCGCAGTAGTGAGTCCGAGTGCGCATGCGCAGTAGTGACCCCGAGTGCGCATCCGCAGTAGTGAGTCCGAGTGCGCATGAGCAGTAGTGAGCCGCTGGGCGCATGCGCAGTAGTGACCCCGAGTGCGCATGCGCACTAGTGACCCCGAGCCCGCATGCGCCGTAGTGAGCCCGTGTGCGCATGCGCAGTAGTGAGCCCGTGTGCTCATGCGCAGTAGTGAGCCCGCGTGCGCATGCGTAGAAGTGAGCTCGAGTGCGCATGTGCAGGTTTGAGCCGGACTGCGCATGCGCAGCAGTGACCCCTAGTGCCGATGCACAGTAGTGAGCCCGATTGCGCATCCGCAGTAGTAAGTCCGTGTGCGCATGTGCAGGTCTGAGCCGGAGTGCGCATGCGCAGAAGTGAGCCCGTGTGTGCATGCGCAGTAGTCAGCCCGAGTGCGCATGCGCAGTAGTGAGCCCGATTGCGCATCCGCAGTAGTGAGTCCGTGTGCACATGCGCAGGTCTGAGCCGGAGTGCGCATGCGCAGTAGTGAGCCCGATTGTGCATCCGCCGTAGTGAGTCCGAGTGCGCATGAGCAGTAGTGAGCCGCTGGGCGCATGCGCAGTAGTGACCCCGAGTGCGCATGCGCACTAGTGACCCCGAGCCCGCATGCGCAGTAGTGAGCCCGTGTACGCATGGGCAGTAGTGAGCCCGTGTGCTCATGCGCAGTAGTGAGCCCGCGGGCGCATACGTAGAAGTGAGCTCGAGTGCGCATGTGCAGGTTTGAGCCGGAGTGCGCATGCGGAGTAGTGAGTCCGAGTGCGCGTGAGCAGTAGTGACCCCGAGCCCGCATGAGCAGTAGTGAGCCCGAGCGCGCATGCGCAGTAGTACGCCCGTGTGCATATGAGCAGAAGTGAGCTCGAATCCGCATGTGCAGGTCTGAGCCGGACTGCGCATGCGCAGTACTGAGCCCGTGTGCGCATGCGCAGTGGTGTGCCCGAGTGCGCATGGGCAGGTCTGAGACGGAGTGCGCATTCGCAGTAGTGGGCTCGTGCGCGCATGCGCAGTAGTGAGCCCGTGTGCGCATGCGCAGTAGTGAGCCCGAGCGCGCATCCGCAGTAGTGAGTCCGAGTGCGCATGCGCAGTAGCGACCCCGAATGCACATGAGCAGTAGTGAGTCCGAATGCGCATGAGCTGCAGTGACCCCGAGTGCGCATGCACAGTAGTGAGCCCGATTGCGCATCCGCTGTAGTGAGTCCGTGTGCGCATGTGCAGGTCTGTGCCGGAGTGCGCATGCGCAGTAGTGAGCCCGATTGTGCATCCGCAGTAGTGAGTCCGAGTACGCATGAACTGTAGTGAGGCGGAGTGCGCATGCGCAGTAGTGACCCCGAGTGCGCATGTGCAGTAGCGACCCCGAGCGCGTATGTGCAGTAGCGACCCCGTGCGCGTATGCGCAGTAGTGGGCCCGTGTGCGCATGTGCAGGCCTGACCTGAGTGCGCATGCGCAGTAGTGAGCCCCAGCGCGCATGCGCAGTAGTGATCCCGATTGCGCATCCGCAGTGGTGACCCCGAGCGCGCATGCGCAGTAGTGAGCCCGATTGCGCATCCGCAGCAGTGAGTCCGAGTGCGCATACGCAGTTGCGACCACGAGCGCGTATGCGCAGTAGCGACCCCGAGCGCGTATGCGCAGTAGTGGGCCCGAGTGCGCATGTGCAGGCCTGACCTGAGTGCGCACGCGCAGCAGTGAGCCCCAGCGCGCATGCGCAGTAGTGAGCCCGATTGCGCATTCGCAGTGGTGACCCCGAGCGCGCATGCGCAGTAGTGAGCCCGATTGCGCATCCGCAGCAGTGAGTCCGAGTGCGCATACGCAGTTGCGACCCCGCGTGTGCATGCACAGTGTCAGCCCGTGAGCGAATGCGCAGTAGTGAGTCCGTGTGCGCATGTGCAGGTCCGAGCCGCAGTGCGCATGCGCAGTAGTGAGCCCGATTGTGCATCCGCAGTAGTGAGTCCGAGTGCGCATGAGCAGAAGTGAGCCGGAGTGCGGATGCACAGTAGTGACCCCGAGTGCGCATGCGCAGAAGTGAGCCAGTGTGTGCATGCGCAGTAGTCAGCCCGAGTGCGCATGCGCAGTAGTGAGCCCGATTGCGCATCCGCAGTAGTGAGTGCGTTGCACATGCGCAGGTCTGACCCCGAGCGCGCATGCGCAGTAGTGAGCCCGTGTGCGCATGCGCAGTAGTGAGCCCGAGCGCGCATCCGCAGTAGTGAGCCCGATTGTGCATCCGCAGTAGTGAGTCCGAGTACGCGTGAGCAGTAGTGAGCCGGAGGGCGCATGCGCAGTAGTGACCCCGAGTGCGCATGTGCAGTAGCGACCCCGAGCGCGTATGCGCAGTAGTGGGCCCGAGTGCGCATGTGCAGGCCTGACCTGAGTGCGCATGCGCAGTAGTGAGCCCCAGCGCGCATGCGCAGTAGTGAGCCCGATTGCGCATCCGCAGTGGTGACCCCGAGCGCGCATGCGCAGTAGTGAGCCCGATTGCGCGTCCGCAGCAGTGAGTCCGAGTGCGCATACGCAGTTGCGACCCCGAGTGTGCATGCACAGTGTCAGCCCGAGAGCGAATGCGCATTAGTGAGTCCGTGTGCGCATGTGCAGGTCTGAGCCGCAGTGCGCATGCGCATCAGTGAGCCCCATTGTGCATCCGCAGTAGTGAGTCCGAGTGCGCATGAGCAGAATTGAGCCGGAGTGCGCATGCGCAGTAGTGACCTCGAGTGCGCATGCGCAGAAGTGAGCCCGTGTGTGCATGCGCAGTAGTGAGCCCGAGTGCGCATACGCAGTAGTGAGCCCGATTGCGCATGAGCAGTAGTGAGTCCGTGTGCGCATGTGCAGGTCTGAGCCGGAGTGCGCATGCGCAGTAGTGAGCCCGATTGTGCATCCGCAGTTGTGAGTCCGAGTGCGCATGAGCACTAGTGAGCCGGAGTGCGCATGCGCAGTAGTGACTCCGAGTGCGCATGCGCAGTAGTGACCCCGAGCGCGCATGCGCAGTAGTGAGCCCGTGTACGCATGCGCAGTGGTGAGCCCGAGTGCGCATGGGCAGGTCTGAGCCGGAGTGCGCGTGCGCAGTAGTGAGGCCGAGTGCGCATGAGCAGTAGTGACCCCGAGTGCGCATGCGCAGAAGTGAGCCCGTGTGTGCATGCGCAGTAGTGAACGCGATTGCGCAACCGCAGTAGTAAGCCCGAGCGCGCATCCGCAGTCGTGAGTCCGTGTGCACATGCGCAGGTCTGAGCCGGAGTGCGCATGCGCAGTAGTGAGCCCGATTGTGCATCCGCCGTAGTGAGTCCGAGTGCCCATGAGCAGTAGTGAGCCGCTGGGCGCATGCGCAGTAGTGACCCCGAGTGCGCATGTGCAGGTCTGAGCCGGAGTGCGCATACGCAGTAGTGGGCCCGAGCGCGGATGCGCAGTAGTGACCCCGAGCCCGCATGCGCAGTAGTGAGCCCGTGTGCGCATGCGCAGTAGTGAGCCCGTGTACGCATGCGCAGTAGTGAGCCCGTGTGCTCAGGCGCAGTAGTGAGCCCGCGTGCGCATGCGTAGTAGTGAGCTCGAGTGCGCATGAGCAGTAGTGATTCCGAGCGCGCATGCGCAGTTGTGAGCCCAATTGCGCATGCACAGTAGTGAGCCCGTGTGCGCATGCGCAGTAGTGAGCACGAGTGCGCATGCAGAGTAGTGAGGCCGATTGCGCATCCGCACTAGTGAGTCCGTGTGCGCATGTGCAGGTCTGAGCCGCAGTGCGCATGCGCAGTAATGAGCCCGATTGTGCATCCGCCGTAGTGAGTCCGAGTGCGTATGAGCAGTAGTGAGCCGGAGGGCGCATGCGCAGTAGTGACCCCGAGTGCGCATGCGCACTAGTGACCCCGAGCCCGCATGCGCAGTAGTGAGCCCGTGTACGCATGGGCAGTAGTGAGCCCGTGTGCTCATGCGCAGTAGTGAGCCCGCGTGCGCATGCGTAGAAGTGAGCTCGAGTGCGCATGTGCAGGTCTGAGACGCAGTGCGCATGCGCAGTAGTGAGCCCGATTGTGCATCCGCAGTAGTGAGTCCGAGTGCGCATGAGCAGAAGTGAGCCGGAGTGCGCATGCGCAGTAGTGACCTCGAGTGCGCATGCGCAGAAGTGAGCCCGTGTGTGCATGCGCAGTAGTGAGCGCGAGTGCGCATGCGCAGTAGTGAGCCCGATTGCGCATGAGCAGTAGTGAGTCCGTGTGCGCATGTGCAGGTCTGAGCCGGAGTGCGCATGCGCAGTAGTGAGCCCGATTGTGCATCCGCAGTTGTGAGTCCGAGTGCGCCTGAGCACTAGTGAGCCGGAGTGCGCATGCGCAGTAGTGACCCCGAGTGCGCATGCGCAGTAGTGACCCCGAGCAGCATGCGCAGTAGTGAGCCCGTGTGCGCATGCGCAGTAGTGAGCCCGTGTACGCATGCGCAGTGGTGAGCCCGAGTGCGCATGGGCAGGTCTGAGCCGGAGTGCGCGTGCGCAGTAGTGAGGCCGAGTGCGCATGAGCAGTAGTGACCCCGAGTGCGCATGCGCAGAAGTGAGCCGGAGTGCGCATGCGGAGTAGTGAGTCCGAGTGCGCATGAGCAGTAGTGACCCCGAGCCCGCATGAGCAGTAGTGAGCCCGAGTGCGCATGCGCAGTAGTACGCCCGTGTGCATATGAGCAGAAGTGAGCTCGAATGCGCATGTGCAGGTCTGAGCCGGACTGCGCATGCGCAGTACTGAGCCCGTGTGCGCATGCGCAGTGGTGTGCCCGAGTGCGCATGGGCAGGTCTGAGACGGAGTGCGCATTCGCAGTAGTGGGCTCGTGCGCGCATGCGCAGTAGTGAGCCCGTGTGCGCATGCGCAGTAGTGAGCCCGAGCGCGCATCCGCAGTAGTGAGTTCGAGTGCGCATGCGCAGTAGCGACCCCGAATGCACATGAGCAGTAGTGAGTCCGAATGCGCATGAGCTGCAGTGACCCCGAGTGTGCATGCACAGTAGTGAACCCGATTGCGCATCCGCAGTAGTGAGTCAGTGTGCGCATGTGCTGGTCTGAGCCGGAGTGCGCATGCGCAGTAGTGAGCCCGATTGTGCATCCGCAGTAGTGAGTCCGAGTACGCATGAACAGTAGTGAGGCGGAGTGCGCATGCGCAGTAGTGACCACGAGTGCGCATGCGCAGTAGCGACCCCGAGCGCGTATGCGCAGTAGCTACCCCGTGCGCGTATGCGCAGTAGTGGGCCCGAGTGCGCATGTGCAGGCCTGACCTGAGTGCGCATGCGCAGTAGTGAGCCGCAGTGCGCATGCGCAGTAGTGAGCCCGATTGTGCATCCGCAGTAGTGAGTCCGAGTGCGCATGAGCAGAAGTGAGCCGGAGTGCGCATGCGCAGTAGTGACCTCGAGTGCGCATGCGCAGAAGTGAGCCCGTGTGTGCATGCGCAGTAGTGAGGCCGAGTGCGCATGAGCAGTAGTGACCCCGAGTGCGCATGCGCAGAAGTGAGCCCGTGTGTGCATGCGCAGTAGTGAACGCGATTGCGCATCCGCAGTAGTAAGCCCGAGCGCGCAACCGCAGTCGTGAGTCCGAGCGCGCATCCGCAGTAGTGAGTCCGAGTGCGCATGCGCAGTAGTGACCCCGAGTGCGCATGAGTAGTAGTGAGTCCGAGTGCGCATGCGCAGTAGTGAGCCCGGGTGCTCATGCGTAGTAGTGAGCCCGCGTTCGCATGCGTAGTAGTGAGCTCGAGTGCGCATGTGCAGGTCTGAGCCGGAGTGCGCATGCGCAGTAGTGAGTCCGAGTGCGCATGAGCAGTAGTGACCCCGAGCCCGCATGAGCAGTAGTGAGCCCGTGTGCACATGCGCAGAAGTGAGCTCGAATGCGCATGTGCAAGTCTGAGCCGGACTGCGCATGCGCAGTAGTGAGCCCGTGTGCGCATGAGGACTAGTGAGTCCGAGCCAGCATGCGCAGTAGTGAGCCCGATTGTGCATCCCCAGTAATGGGTCTGAGTGCGCATGAGCAATAGTCAGCCCGCGTGCGCATGCGTAGTAGTGAGCTCGAGTGCGCATGCGCAGTAGCGACCCCGAATGCACATGAGCAGTAGTGAGTCCGAATGCGCATGAGCAGTAGTGACCCCGAGTGCGCATGCACAGTAGTGAGGCCGATTGTGCATCCGCCGTAGTGAGTCCGAGTGCGCATGAGCAGTAGTGAGCCGGAGGGCGCATGCGCAGTAGTGACCCCGAGTGCGCATGCGCACTAGTGACCCCGAGCCCGCATGCGCAGTAGTGAGCCCGTGTGCGCATGCGCAGTAGTGAGCCCGTGTGCTCATGCGCAGTAGTGAGCCCGCGTGCGCATGCGTAGAAGTGAGCTCGAGTGCGCATGTGCAGGTTTGAGCCGGACTGCGCATGCGCAGCAGTGACCCCTAGTGCCGATGCACAGTAGTGAGCCCGTTTGCGCATCCGCAGTAGTAAGTCCGTGTGCGCATGTGCAGGTCTGAGCCGGAGTGCGCATGCGCAGAAGTGAGCCCGTGTGTGCATGCGCAGTAGTCAGCCCGAGTGCGCATGCGCAGTAGTGAGCCCGATTGCGCATCCGCAGTAGTGAGTCCGTGTGCACATGCGCAGGTCTGAGCCGGAGTGCGCATGCGCAGTAGTGAGGCCGATTGTGCATCCGCCGTAGTGAGCCCGTGTACGCATGGGCAGTAGTGAGCCCGTGTGCTCATGCGCAGTAGTGAGTCCGAGTGCGCATGCGCAGTAGTGAGCCCGGGTGCTCATGCGTAGTAGTGAGCCCGCGTTCGCATGCGTAGTAGTGAGCTCGAGTGCGCATGTGCAGGTTTGAGCCGGAGTGCGCATGCGGAGTAGTGAGTCCGAGTGCGCATGAGCAGTAGTGACCCCGAGCCCGCATGAGCAGTAGTGAGCCCGAGCGCGCATGCGCAGTAGTACGCCCTTGTGCATATGAGCAGAAGTGAGCTCGAATGCGCATGTGCAGGTCTGAGCCGGACTGCGCATGCGCAGTACTGAGCCCGTGTGCGCATGCGCAGTGGTGTGCCCGAGTGCGCATGGGCAGGTCTGAGACGGAGTGCGCATTCGCAGTAGTGGGCTCGTGCGCGCATGCGCAGTAGTGAGCCCGTGTGCGCATGCGCAGTAGTGAGCCCGAGCGCGCATCCGCAGTCGTGAGTCCGAGTGCGCATGCGCAGTAGCGACCCCGAATGCACATGAGCAGTAGTGAGTCCGAATGCGCATGAGCTGCAGTGACCCCGAGTGCGCATGCACAGTAGTGAGCCCGATTGCGCATCCGCTGTAGTGAGTCCGTGCGCGCATGTGCAGGTCTGTGCCGGAGTGCGCATGCGCAGTAGTGAGCCCGATTGTGCATCCGCAGTAGTGAGTCCGAGTACGCATGAACAGTAGTGAGGCGGAGTGCGCATGCGCAGTAGTGACCCCGAGTGCGCATGTGCAGTAGCGACCCCGAGCGCGTATGTGCAGTAGCGACCCCGTGCGCGTATGCGCAGTAGTGGGCCCGTGTGCGCATGTGCAGGCCTGACCTGAGTGCGCATGCGCAGTAGTGAGCCCCAGCGCGCATGCGCAGTAGTGAGCCCGATTGCGCATCCGCAGTGGTGACCCCGAGCGCGCATGCGCAGTAGTGAGCCGGATTGCGCGTCCGCAGCAGTGAGTCCGAGTGCGCATACGCAGTTGCGACCCCGAGTGTGCATGCACAGTGTCAGCCCGTGAGCGAATGCGCATTAGTGAGTCCGTGTGCGCATGTGCAGGTCTGAGCCGCAGTGCGCATGCGCAGTAGTGAGCCCGATTGTGCACCCGCAGTAGTGAGTCCGAGTGCGCATGAGCAGAAGTGAGCCGGAGTGCGCATGCGCAGTAGTGACCTCGAGTGCGCATGCGCAGAAGTGTGCCCGTGTGTGCATGCGCAGTAGTGAGCCCGAGTGCGCATACGCAGTAGTGAGCCCGATTGCGCATGAGCAGTAGTGAGTCCGTGTGCGCATGTGCAGGTCTGAGCCGGAGTGCGTATGCGCAGTAGTGAGCCCGATTGTGCATCCGCAGTTGTGAGTCCGAGTGCGCATGAGCACTAGTGAGCCGGAGTGCGCATGCGCAATAGTGACTCCGAGTGCGCATGCGCAGTAGTGACCCCGAGCGCGCATGCGCAGTAGTGAGCCCGTGTGCGCATGCGCAGTAGTGAGCCCGTGTACGCATGCGCAGTGGTGAGCCCGAGTGCGCATGGGCAGGTCTGAGCCGGAGTGCGCGTGCGCAGTAGTGAGGCGGAGTGCGCATGCGCAGTAGTGACCCCGAGTGCGCATGTGCAGTAGCGACCCCGAGCGCGTATGTGCAGTAGCGACCCCGTGCGCGTATGCGCAGTAGTGGGCCCGTGTGCGCATGTGCAGGCCTGACCTGAGTGCGCATGCGCAGTAGTGAGCCCCAGCGCGCATGCGCAGTATTGAGCCCGATTGCGCATCCGCAGTGGTGACCCCGAGCGCGCATGCGCAGTAGTGAGCCCGATTGCGCATCCGCAGCAGTGAGTCCGAGTGCGTATACGCAGTTGCGACCACGAGCGCGTATGCGCAGTAGCGACCCCGAGCGCGTATGCGCAGTAGTGGGCCCGAGTGCGCATGTGCAGGCCTGACCTGAGTGCGCATGCGCAGTAGTGAGCCCCAGCGCGCATGCGCAGTAGTGAGCCCGATTGCGCATCCGCAGTGGTGACCCCGAACGCGCATGCGCAGTAGTGAGCCCGATTGCGCATCCGCAGCAGTGAGTCCGAGTGCGCATACGCAGTTGCGACCCCGCGTGTGCATGCACAGTGTCAGCCCGTGAGCGAATGCGCAGTAGTGAGTCCGTGTGCGCATGTGCAGGTCCGAGCCGCAGTGCGCATGCGCAGTAGTGAGCCCGATTGTGCATCCGCAGTAGTGAGTCCGAGTGCGCATGAGCAGAAGTGAGCCGGAGTGCGGATGCACAGTAGTGACCCCGAGTGCGCATGCGCAGAAGTGAGCCAGTGTGTGCATGCGCAGTAGTCAGCCCGAGTGCGCATGCGCAGTAGTGAGCCCGATTGCGCATCCGCAGTAGTGAGTGCGTTGCACATGCGCAGGTCTGACCCCGAGCGCGCATGCGCAGTAGTGAGCCCGTGTGCGCATGCGCAGTAGTGAGCCCGAGCGCGCATCCGCAGTAGTGAGCCCGATTGTGCATCCGCAGTAGTGAGTCCGAGTACGCATGAGCAGTAGGGAGCCGGAGGGCGCATGCGCAGTAGTGACCCCGAGTGCGCATGTGCAGTAGCGACCCCGAGCGCGTATGCGCAGTAGTGGGCCCGAGTGCGCATGTGCAGGCCTGACCTGAGTGCGCATGCGCAGTAGTGAGCCCCAGCGCGCATGCGCAGTAGTGAGCCCGATTGCGCATCCGCAGTGGTGACCCCGAGCGCGCATGCGCAGTAGTGAGCCGGATTGCGCGTCCGCAGCAGTGAGTCCGAGTGCGCATACGCAGTTGCGACCCCGAGTGTGCATGCACAGTGTCAGCCCGTGAGCGAATGCGCAGTAGTGAGTCCGTGTGCGCATGCGAAGTAGTGAGCCCGTGTACGCATGCGCAGTGGTGAGCTCGAGTGCGCATGCGCAGTAGCGACCCCGAATGCACATGAGCAGTAGTGAGTCCGAGTGCGCATGAGCAGTAGTGAGCCCGTGTGCGCATGCGCAGTAGTGAGCCCAAGCGCGCATCCGCACTAGTGATTCCGAGTGCGCATCCGCAGTAGCGACCCCGAGCGCGTATGCGCAGTAGTGGGCCCGAGTGCGAATGTGCAGGCCTGACCTGAGTGCGCATGCGCAGTAGTGAGCCCCAGCGCGCATGCGCAGTAGTGAGCCCGATTGCGCATCCGCAGTGGTGACCCCGAGCGCGCATGCGCAGTAGTGAGCCGGATTGCGCATCCGCAGCAGTGAGTCCGAGTGCGCATACGCAGTTGCGACCCCGAGTGTGCATGCACAGTGTCAGCCCGTGAGCGAATGCGCAGTAGTGAGTCCGTGTGCGCATGCGAAGTAGTGAGCCCGTGTACGCATGCGCAGTGGTGAGCCCGAGTGCGCATGGGCAGGTCTGAGCCGGAGTGCGCGTGCGCAGTAGTGAGGCCGAGTAAGCATGAGCAGTAGTGGCCCCGAGTGCGCATGCGCAGAAGTGAGCCCGTGTGTGCATGCGCAGTAGTGAACGCGATTGCGCAACCGCAGTAGTAAGCCCGAGCGCGCATCCGCAGTCGTGAGTCCGAGCGCGCATCCGCAGTAGTGAGTCCGATTGCGCATGCGCAGAAGTGAGCTCGAATGCGCATGTGCAAGTCTAAGCCGGACTGCGCATGCGCAGTAGTGAGCCCGTGTGCGCATGAGCAGTCGTGAGTCCGAGCCAGCATGCGCAGTAGTGAGCCCGATTGTGCATCCGCAGTAATGAGTCTGAGTGCGCATGAGCAGTAGTGAGCCCGCGTGCGCATGCGTAGTCGTGAGCTCGAGTGCGCATGCGCAGTAGTGACCCCGAGTGCGCATGAGCAGTAGTGAGTCTGAGTGCGCATGAGCAGTAGTGACCCCGAGTGCGCATGCACAGTAGTGAGCCCGATTGCGCATCCGCAGTAGTGAGTCCGTGTGCGCATGTGCAGGACTGAGCCGGAGTGCGCATGCGCAGTAGTGAGCCCAATTGTGCATCCGCAGTAGTGAGTCCGAGTGCGCATGAGCAGTAGTGAGCCGGAGGGCGCACGCGCAGTAGAGACCCCGAGTGCGCATGCGCACTAGTGACCCCGAGCCCGCATGCGCAGTAGTGAGCCCGTGTGCGCATGCGCAGTAGTGAGCCCGTGTACGCATGCGCAGTAGTGAGCCCGTGTGCTCATGCGCAGTAGTGAGCTCGAGTGCGCATGTGCAGGTCTGAGCCGGAGTGCGCATACGCAGTAGTGAGCCCGAGCGCGGATGCGCAGTAGTGACCCCGAGCCCGCATGCGCAGTAGTGAGCCCGTGTGCGCATGCGCAGTAGTGAGCCCGTGTACGCATGCGCAGTAGTGAGCCCGTGTGCTCATGCGCAGTAGTGAGCCCGCGTGCGCATGCGTAGTAGCGAGCTCGAGTGCGCATAAGCAGTAGTGATTCCGAGCGCGCATGCGCAGTTGTGAGCCCGATTGCGCATGCGCAGTAGTGAGCCCGTGTGCGCATGCGCAGTAGTGACCCCGAGTGCGCATGCAGAGTAGTGAGGCCGATTGCGCATCCGCACTAGTGAGTCCGTGTGCGCATGTGCAGGTCTGAGCCGGAGTGCGCATGCGCAGTAGTGAGCCCGATTGTGCATCCGGCGTAGTGAGTCCGAGTGCGCATGAGCAGTAGTGAGCCGGAGGGCGCATGCGCAGTAGTGAGCCCCAGCGCGCATGCGCAGTAGTGAGCCCGATTGCGCATCCGCAGTGGTGACCCCGAGCGCGCATGCGCAGTAGTGAGCCCGATTGCGCATCCGCAGCAGTGAGTCCGAGTGCGCATACGCAGTTGCGACCCCGCGTGTGCATGCACAGTGTCAGCCCGTGAGCGAATGCGCAGTAGTGAGTCCGTGTGCGCATGTGCAGGTCCGAGCCGCAGTGCGCATGCGCAGTAGTGAGCCCGATTGTGCATCCGCAGTAGTGAGTCCGAGTGCGCATGAGCAGAAGTGAGCCGGAGTGCGGATGCACAGTAGTGACCCCGAGTGCGCATGCGCAGAAGTGAGCCAGTGTGTGCATGCGCAGTAGTCAGCCCGAGTGCGCATGCGCAGTAGTGAGCCCGATTGCGCATCCGCAGTAGTGAGTGCGTTGCACATGCGCAGGTCTGACCCCGAGCGCGCATGCGCAGTAGTGAGCCCGTGTGCGCATGCGCAGTAGTGAGCCCGAGCGCGCATCCGCAGTAGTGAGCCCGATTGTGCATCCGCAGTAGTGAGTCCGAGTACGCATGAGCAGTAGTGAGCCGGAGGGCGCATGCGCAGTAGTGACCCCGAGTGCGCATGTGCAGTAGCGACCCCGAGCGCGTATGCGCAGTAGTGGGCCCGAGTGCGCATGTGCAGGCCTGACCTGAGTGCGCATGCGCAGTAGTGAGCCCCAGCGCGCATGCGCAGTAGTGAGCCCGATTGCGCATCCGCAGTGGTGACCCCGAGCGCGCATGCGCAGTAGTGAGCCGGATTGCGCATCCGCAGCAGTGAGTCCGAGTGCGCATACGCAGTTGCGACCCCGAGTGTGCATGCACAGTGTCAGCCCGTGAGCGAATGCGCAGTAGTGAGTCCGTGTGCGCATGCGAAGTAGTGAGCCCGTGTACGCATGCGCAGTGGTGAGCCCGAGTGCGCATGGGCAGTAGTGAGCCCGTGTACGCATGGGCAGTAGTGAGCCCGTGTGCTCATGCGCAGTAGTGAGCCCGCGTGCGCCTGCGTAGAAGTGAGCTCGAGTGCGCATGCGCAGTAGCGACCCCGAATGCACATGAGCAGTAGTGAGTCCGAGTGCGCATGAGCAGTAGTGAGCCCGTGTGCGCATGCGCAGTAGTGAGCCCAAGCGCGCATCCGCACTAGTGAGTCCGAGTGCGCATCCGCAGTAGCGACCCCGAGCGCGTATGCGCAGTAGTGGGCCCGAGTGCGAATGTGCAGGCCTGACCTGAGTGCGCATGCGCAGTAGTGAGCCCCAGCGCGCATGCGCAGTAGTGAGCCCGAGTGCGCATGGGCAGGTCTGAGCCGGAGTGCGCGTGCGCAGTAGTGAGGCCGAGTAAGCATGAGCAGTAGTGACCCCGAGTGCGCATGCGCAGAAGTGAGCCCGTGTGTGCATGCGCAGTAGTGAACGCGATTGCGCAACCGCAGTAGTAAGACCGAGCGCGCATCCGCAGTCGTGAGTCCGAGCGCGCATCCGCAGTAGTGAGTCCGATTGCGCATGCGCAGAAGTGAGCTCGAATGCGCATGTGCAAGTCTAAGCCGGACTGCGCATGCGCAGTAGTGAGCCCGTGTGCGCATGAGCAGTCGTGAGTCCGAGCCAGCATGCGCAGTAGTGAGCCCGATTGTGCATCCGCAGTAATGAGTCTGAGTGCGCATGAGCAGTAGTGAGCCCGCGTGCGCATGCGTAGTCGTGAGCTCGAGTGCGCATGCGCAGTAGTGACCCCGAGTGCGCATGAGCAGTAGTGAGTCTGAGTGCGCATGAGCAGTAGTGTCCCCGAGTGCGCATGCACAGTAGTGAGCCCGATTGCGCATCCGCAGTAGTGAGTCCGTGTGCGCATGTGCAGGACTGAGCCGGAGTGCGCATGCGCAGTAGTGAGCCCAATTGTGCATCCGCAGTAGTGAGTCCGAGTGCGCATGAGCAGTAGCGAGCTCGAGTGCGCATAAGCAGTAGTGATTCCGAGCGCGCATGCGCAGTTGTGAGCCCGATTGCACATGCGCAGTAGTGAGCCCGTGTGCGCATGCGCAGTAGTGACCCCGAGTGCGCATGCAGAGTAGTGAGGCCGATTGCGCATCCGCACTAGTAAGTCCGTGTGCGCATGTGCAGGTCTGAGCCGGAGTGTGCATGCGCAGTAGTCAGCCCGAGTGCGCATGAGCAGAATTGAGCCGGAGTGCGCATGCGCAGTAGTGACCTCGAGTGCGCATGCGCAGAAGTGAGCCCGTGTGTGCATGCGCAGTAGTGAGCCCGAGTGCGCATACGCAGTAGTGAGCCCGATTGAGCATGAGCAGTAGTGAGTCCGTGTGCGCATGTGCAGGTCTGAGCCGGAGTGCGCATGCGCAGTAGTGACCTCGAGTACGCATGCGCAGTAGTGAGCCCGTGTGCGCATGCGCAGTAGTGAGCCCGTGTACGCATGCGCAGTGGTGAGCCCGAGTGCGCATGGGCAGGTCTGAGCCGGAGTGCGCGTGCGCAGTAGTGAGGCCGAGTGCGCATGAGCAGTAGTGACCCCGAGTGCGCATGCGCAGAAGTAAGCCGGTGTGTGCATGCGCAGTAGTGAACGCGATTGCGCAACCGCAGTAGTAAGCCCGAGCGCGCATCCGCAGTCGTGAGTCCGAGCGCGCATCCGCAGTAGTGAGTCCGAGTACGCATGAACAGTAGTGAGTCCGTGTGCGCATGCGCAGTAGTGAGCCCGTGTACGCATGCGCAGTAGTGAGCCCGTGTGCTCATGCGCAGTAGTGAGCTCGAGTGCGCATGTGCAGGTCTGAGCCGGAGTGCGCATACGCAGTAGTGAGCCCGAGCGCGGATGCGCAGTAGTGACCCCGAGCCCGCATGCGCAGTAGTGAGCCCGTGTGCGCATGCGAAGTAGTGAGCCCGTGTACGCATGCGCAGTAGTGAGCCCGTGTGCTCATGCGCAGTAGTGAGCCCGCGTGCGCATGCGTAGTAGTGAGCTCGAGTGCGCATGAGCAGTAGTGATTCCGAGCGCGCATGCGCAGTTGTGAGCCCAATTGCGCATGCACAGTAGTGAGCCCGTGTGCGCATGCGCAGTAGTGAGCCCGAGTGCGCATGCAGAGTAGTGAGGCCGATTGCGCATCCGCACTAGTGAGTCCGAGTGCGTATGAGCAGTAGTGAGCCGGAGGGCGCATGCGCAGTAGTGAGCCCGTGTACGCATGCGCAGTAGTGAGCCCGTGTGCTCATGCGCAGTAGTGAGCCCGCGTGCGCATGCGTAGAAGTGAGCTCGAGTGCGCATGTGCAGGTTTGAGCCGGAGTGCGCATGCGCAGTAGTGAGTCCGGGTGCGCATGCGCAGTAGCGACCCCGAATGCACATGAGCAGTAGTGAGTCCGAATGCGCAATAGCTGCAGTGACCCCGAGTGTGCATGCACAGTAGTGAACCCGATTGCGCATCCGCAGTAGTGAGTCAGTGTGCGCATGTGCAGGTCTGAGCCGGAGTGCGCATGCGCAGTAGTGAGCCCGATTGTGCATCCGCAGTAGTGAGTCCGAGTACGCATGAACAGTAGTGAGGCGGAGTGCGCATGCGCAGTAGTGACCCCGAGTGCGCGTGTGCAGTAGCGACCCCGAGCGCGTATGCGCAGTAGCGACCCCGTGCGCGTATGCGCAGTAGTGGGCCCGAGTGCGCATGTGCAGGCCTGACCTGAGTGCGCATGCGCAGTAGTGAGCCCCAGCGCGCATGCGCAGTAGTGAGCCCGATTGCGCATCCGCAGTGGTGACACCGAGCGCGCATGCGCAGTAGTGAGCCCGATTGCGCATCCGCAGCAGTGAGTCCGAGTGCGCATACGCAGAAGTGAGCCCGAGTGCGCATGCGCAGTAGTGACCTCGAGTGCGCATGCGCAGAAGTGAGCCCGTGTGTGCATGCGCAGTAGTGAGCCCGAGTGCGCATGCGCAGTAGTGAGCCCGATTGCGCATGAGCAGTAGTGAGTCCGTGTGCGCATGTGCAGGTCTGAGCCGGAGTGCGCATGCGCAGTAGTGAGCCCGATTGTGCATCCGCAGTTGTGAGTCCGAGTGCGCATGAGCACTAGTGAGCCGGAGTGCGCATGCGCAGTAGTGACCCCGAGTGCGCATGCGCAGTAGTGACGCCGAGCAGCATGCGCAGTAGTGAGCCCGTGTGCGCATGCGCAGTAGTGAGCCCGTGTACGCATGCGCAGTGGTGAGCCCGAGTGCGCATGGGCAGGTCTGAGCCGGAGTGCGCGTGCGCAGTAGTGAGGCCGAGTGCGCATGAGCAGTAGTGAGCCCGAGTGCGCATGCGCAGAAGTGAGCCCGTGTGTGCATGCGCAGTAGTGAACGCGATTGCGCATCCGCAGTAGTAAGCCCGAGCGCGCAACCGCAGTCGTGAGTCCGAGCGCGCATCCGCAGTAGTGAGTCCGAGTGCGGATGCGCAGTAGTGACCCCGAGTGCGCATGAGTAGTAGTGAGTCCGAGTGCGCATGCGCAGTAGTGAGCCCGGGTGCTCATGCGTAGTAGTGAGCCCGCGTTCGCATGCGTAGTAGTGAGCTCGAGTGCGCATGTGCAGGTCTGAGCCGGAGTGCGCATGCGCAGTAGTGAGTCCGAGTGCGCATGAGCAGTAGTGACCCCGAGCCCGCATGAGCAGTAATGAGCCCGTGTGCACATGCGCAGAAGTGAGCACGAATGCGCATGTGCAAGTCTGAGCCGGACTGCGCATGCGCAGTAGTGAGCCCGTGTGCGCATGAGCAGTAGTGAGTCCGAGCCAGCATGCGCAGTAGTGAGCCCGATTGTGCATCCCCAGTAATGGGTCTGAGTGCGCATGAGCAGTAGTCAGCCCGCGTGCGCATGCGTAGTAGTGAGCTCGAGTGCGCATGAGCAGTAGTGATTCCGAGCGCGCATGCGCAGTTGTGAGCCCGATGGCGCATGCGCAGTAGTGAGCCCGTGTGCGCATGCGCAGTAGTGAGCCCGAGTGCGCATGCAGAGTAGTGAGGCCGATTGCGCATCCGCACTAGTGAGTCCGTGTGCGCATGTGCAGGTCTGAGCCGCAGTGCGCATGCGCAGTAGTGAGCCCGATTGTGCATCCGCAGTAGTGAGTCCGAGTGCGCATGAGCAGAAGTGAGCCGGAGTGCGCATGCGCAGTAGTGACCTCGAGTGCGCATGCGCAGAAGTGAGCCCGTGTGTGCATGCGCAGTAGTGAGCCCGAGTGCGCATGCGCAGTAGTGAGCCCGATTGCGCATGAGCAGTAGTGAGTCCGTGTGCGCATGTGCAGGTCTGAGCCGGAGTGCGCATGCGTAGTAGTGAGCGCGATTGTGCATCCGCAGTTGTGAGTCCGAGTGCGCATGAGCACTAGTGAGCCGGAGTGCGCATGCGCAGTAGTGACCCCGAGTGCGCATGCGCAGTAGTGACCCCGAGCAGCATGCGCAGTAGTGGCGTGCGAATGGTGGGAGTGTGCCACAAGTCGGATCTCCCACCTCCTCGTGGTGTACGCTGGGATAGAGGCACTCTATGCCCTTCGGAAATCAATCGCTTCGGCGGTTGGCTTCCCAAGGGTGAGGGTCTCTATGCTAACGGGAGAACGGCGGGTTCCCCAGTTCTGGGGGGCCTATGCTTATACCGTAAGCCTGTGGTCATGTTTCGCAGGAACGGGGAGCTGGCCTTAACCGGCTGGCTCGCGAGGAGTAAACCTCTATAAAAAATCCGCTGTGTGGCTCGCGGGGCGGAATACGGCCACGGTATCCCCTGCCAACGGTAAGAGTCCGTGAAAAGGGGTGCTCCCGTCGTTCCCCAAGTAGGTTCGATGAAGTGTCGAGGCGATGCCGGCGGGGTCTTCGGACCCTGGTAGGGCCTCCCAAGCCGGTAAGGCTCGCCACTGAGGACTGAAAACGGGGGGTGGCGGGGGCGGGAGGACGTCTGAAGTCAAGGTGTAAAGGCAACCGTGCCGAGGACTGCGTGGCTGCCCAGACGTTAAACAGAGGCAGTCTTTAACGGTTCCCTCGGGGGTACCTGCCGACCCCCCCGAGTATTTAGGCTTACCCCTGTAAGGCGGCTCTGCCGGGGTGGACCACCCTTTCCGACCTTTGCGTGGGAATCTAATGGATTCGAATAAATATACAACTGGGGTATCTGGGGGGGAGGCGTCTTGTCCGGAAGGGCAAGACGGCCTGGTGGTAGTTTTGGAGAAGCTCTCCGGGGCGATGGTGGAGATTAAACGCTCCACATCCCCTGTCGAGAGCGAGGAGGTGGCAATGCCGGCTGGCGGTGCACCTGCAAGCGACGTCGCTAAAGACGACGATTTGTTTAGGGTGCCTGCTCCACGGCGGAAGTCCGTGGATCGCCCTAGAGCGCGGTCGTTGACCCGCTCTTGTGCGTCGTCCCGGGCGTCGTCGATGGACTCGACGGCGGCTGTGGGCGTCGGCAGGGGCCGTGTCACAGACGGCAACGAAACCGATGTTTCGTCCGCCTCTAGGGCCTCCGGACAGGGGCGCAAGCGCGGTCGGTCGGCAACCACCGTCGACGCGACCGCATATGTGGAGGCCAAGAAGCGCCTCCTGGAGGGGGAGGAGGCCGTGGCGTGCGATGAAGCGGACACCGATCCGCTGGATCCCGACGCCAAAATTCGGCCTCCTTCGAGGTCGTCCCTCCCCCTCCCTGACGAGTTGGAACTCGCGAGGGAGTTCCGGGCCATGTCGACGGCCTGTATTGTGTCTCGAACACTCGAGCACATGCAGGTCGTCGACCGGGTGGCGGGGGGGTCACGGAACCTCAATGGCCGTTTTGTGCGGGCATTACGCCTCGCCGCGCAGGAGACGCGAGTGGCGGAGGCCGAACTGGCGGCTCGGTCGGCCACATCCTCCACCGCGGCTCTGGAGGCCGAAAATCGGGCCCTCAGAAAGATGATCGGGGACTTGGAGGCGGACCTCCGCCTCCTTAGGGAGGAGCTGACGGCGCAGCGTAAACCCCCCCCCCTGCTGCGCCGTCTGCGCCCGTCGCACAGTCGCCCGCGTCGCCGCCGCGCAGATCGCCGAGGTTGGCGACATCGACGCCCCCAACGCGACCGCCCTTGCCCAGATCGCCTCCGCGGGCCTCTGGCCCGTCGGATAACCGGCAGGGTGGTCGGTCAGTTGGGGATATGACGCCGGAGGAGCTGGTGCGCCTCATAACGACGGTAATCGACGCGCGCATGGCGTCCCCGGGGCCGGAAGTAGCGCGGGCACAGGCCACTCTTTCCGGGCCGGCGGCGTCGCGGCGAGATGCGCCACGGCGGGATGCGCCACGGCCGGCGACCACCTCCTCGGCCCCGGTCCCTGACAAGGGGACACAGAGGAAGGCGAGGAAGGGGAAGAAGCCCCCTCCTCAAACCGGCCGTAGGCCCGCGCCCTCCGCGGTGACTGCACCGCCGCAGCAGCTGCGCAGCTATGCGGCTGTCGCAGCTGCGGCAAGCGGGAGTGCGGCCACGGCGACGGTGGCACCCACCGAAACGTGGGCCACCGTCGTCGGTCGGAAAGCGAAGCGGAAGGCGGCCAAGGCCGCCCCAACCGCCACGCAGGCGGGGCCGAAGAAGCCCCCGGCTCCGAAGGCGAAGGCAGCTCCGCCTCGGCCACCGCGCACGGCGGCGGTGGCCGTAACCATCCCGGAGGGGTGCAAGACCTCCCTCACGGAGGCGATGGCCAAGGCGAGGGAGAGAATAGATCTCCCCTCGCTGGGCGTGCCACCGCTGCGCCCGAGGCGCGCCGCGACAGGGGGATTCCTCCTTGAGGTATCCGGCCCTGATCGCGGCGCAAAAGCCGACCTCCTTGCTAGTAAAATGGCGGAGGTACTGGAGGGAACGGGCGTGAAGGTGGCGCGCCCCCAAAAGATGGCCGACCTCCGGCTGCGCGGCCTAATGGACTCCGTCACGTCCACGGAGGTGGCGGCTGTGGTCGCGGCGGCCGGAGGATGCCTCCTGGGGGAGGTGAAGACGGGCGACGTGCGCCCGGGTCCCGGTGGGCTGGGCACAATCTGGGTCCGCTGCCCGGCGGCTGCGGCGAGGAAGGTGGCCCTGGCCGGCACCGTGGTCGTGGGGTGGACCCGCGTCCCGGTGGACGCTTTGCGGGCCCGCCCCATGCAGTGCTACCGCTGCCTTGAGTACGGGCACGTGAAGCAGCGGTGCACTAGCACGGTAGATAGGTCGGGGCGGTGCTACGCCTGTGGTGCTGAAGGGCATCGGGCGGCACAGTGCACCGCTCCGCCTAAGTGCACGGTGTGTGCCGACCAGGGGCGGCCCGCCAACCACCGGCTCGGCACGCAGCCGTGCCAAGCCGCCAAGGAGGTTGCCGGCGGGGGCCGGCGGCGTAGAAGGGGCCGTGGCAAGAAGCCAACGCCCCCAGCGGCCGGGGTGGCGGCAGTCGCGGTTCCGCCGGTTCCCCCGGCGCCCGAGGCTGTCGCTGCTCCGGCGGCTGGACGGTTGGAGACGCCGGCCCCAAGGGCGGCGGATATAGTCGTGCCGTGCACGGCCACCGGGATGGAGGGGGCACCGAGCCCCATGGAAGCGGAGTAGGATGGGGCCATCGGGCCCCATTCTACAGGCCAACCTGAACCACTCGGCCAGGGCGCAAGACCTCCTTGCCCAGGCCCTGGCCGAGCGGGATGTAGGTTTGGGAGTAGTGGCGGAGCCCTATAGAGTCCCGGTCCATCCGAATTGGACCGGGGACGATGGGGGCTCCGTCGCTATAATTTGGAACGCCCGCCGCGGGTCCCCGCCCTGCACGCTCATCGAGCGGGGTCGGGGATTCGTGGCGGTCGATTGGGGTGGCACCGCGGTGGTGGGAATTTATGCTCCACCGAGCTGGCCCCTCGCGTCCTTTGAGATGTTCTTGGACGGGGTCAGGCGATGCGTCTCACGCTGCCTGCCTCGTCCTGTTTTGGTTCTGGGGGACTTCAACTCCAAGGCCACGGCCTGGGGGTCCCCCAGGACCGACGTGAGGGGCGAGACGTTGCTCGACTGGGCGGCTGGACTGGAGCTCCGTTTACTGAATACGGGCTCCGTCCATACGTGCGTGCGGCAGAGGGGAGGATCCATTGTGGACCTCTCCTTCGCCTCTCCGGCTGCCGCGCGCCGTATCTCGGGGTGGAGGGTGGCGGAGGAGGTTGAGACCTTGTCGGACCATCGTTATATAACGATGGTCCTCTCCGCCACTCCTCCTGAAGCGCCTCCCCGAGGCCGCCCAGAGGAGGGAGAACGCCCACCACCGCGGTGGTCCATCAAGAGATTGGATAAGGACGCCCTGATGGCAGCTGCTCACGTCGTGGCCTGGCATTCAGACAGGCCAGTTGACGGGCACGAAGGGGCCCGTTGGCTTCGCCGCGTGCTCACATTAATATGTGACGCGGCGATGCCAAGAGCGGGCCCCTCGTGGAGGAAATCGGTGTACTGGTGGTCGCCCGAAATCGCTGATCTTAGAAGCGATTGCATTCGGGCGCGCCGCCGGTACACCCGTGCCCGTCGACGGCGAAGGGAGAGCCCGACGTGGGTAGCGGAGCTGTATGGGCTTTACCGCGAGAAGGTAAAAGCCCTGCAGCTCGCCATAAAGAAGGCCAAGGCTGCGGCCTGGCAGGAGCTCCTCGGGAGACTGGACAAAGATCCGTGGGGGCGCCCGTACAAGTTGGTACTTGGCCGGCTTCGCCCGTGGGCGCCCCCTCTCACGGAGTCTCTTGACCCCCAGTTCCTTAGCCGCGTGGTCGAAACCCTCTTCCCCCTTTCCGGGGTCACAGAGGGCCACGCGGCTGAGGTGTCGGACCACGTCGATTGGTCCGACGAGCTGGGGGTCACCGACGAGGAGCTCCTCGCCGCGCTGAAACGGCTCGGGGCGAAGAATACCGCCCCGGGCCCGGACGGCGTGCCAGGAAGGGCCCTGGTCATGGCCTCGGGCGTCCTTATCGAGGAGGTGCGAGGCACTTTCAACACGTGCCTCGCGCAGGGGATATTTCCCCAGGTGTGGAAGACCGGACGGATGGTCCTCATCCGTAAGGATGGAAGGCCCGCGGAGTCTCCCTCCGCGTACCGGCCCATATGCCTCCTGGATGAGGCGGGCAAGCTGTTTGAGAGGGTGATAGCTTCCCGCCTCTCCAGGCACCTGTCGACGGTAGGGCCCGACCTGGCGGACTGCCAATTCGGCTTCCGCGAGGGACGCTCCACGCTGGACGCGGTATTGCGCGTGCGTTCCCTCGCGGAGGCGGCAGTATCCCGGGGCGGGGTGTGTGTTGGTGTGTCAATTGACATTGTCAATGCATTTAACACCCTGCCCTGGGCCGCCATTAGGGAGGCCCTGGTATATCACCAGGTGCCTCCCTACCTAAGGAGGGTGATCGGGTCCTACCTGCAAGACAGGTGGATAGAGTACAAGGGCCGGGACGGCATTGTCTGCAGGGAGACCACATGCGGCGTACCCCAGGGTTCCGCTTTGGGACCATATCTGTGGAACCTGGGGTACGACCGCGTCCTGCGGGCTGCCCTCCCCGACGGCTGTTATGTCGTCTGCTATGCAGACGACACTTACATTCTGGCCGTCGGGGTGGAGCTGGAGAGGACCATCCGTCTGGTCGAGGTGGCAGTAGCCGCCGTCGTCGGACGGATCCACGAGTTGGGGTTGAGCATTGATCCCCGCAAGACCGAGGCTATTGTTTTCCACAACAGGCCTCGGTCGCGGGGACCTCCCCCCCCCCCTCGTGGGTCCGGGTAGGTGAGTCATGGGTCGAGGTTGGGTCCAGTTTGAGGTATTTGGGACTCGACCTCGACAGCCACAGGCGTTTTGATCGACACTTCGATCGCCTGGTCCCCCGAGTGGAGCGGGCTGCGGCCGCATTGGGCCGCATAATGCCCAATCTCGGGGGACCCGATGAGAGGGTTCGCCGCCTTTACGTGGGGGTGGTGCGGTCAATGGTGTCCTACGGGGCACCGGTGTGGGTACGATCCCTGATGGCCAGCCGCCGCAGTCTTCAGTTAGTGCATCGGCTGCAGCGGCGGTTGGCCATCAGGGTCATAAGGGGATACCGCACCATCTCCTACGGGGTGGCGATGGCTCTGGCGGGACTTATCCCGTTCGAGTTCCTCGCGGGGGCGGATGCGTCGTCATATACGCGCATCCGTGCCCTGCGACGACTCGACGGCGTCCCGCCGGACCCTACGGCGATCGAAGCGATCAGGCGTCAGGCCCGACAACTGGCTGAAACCCGCTGGCGTATCGAGATCAGCAAATACGCCAGCAAGCCAGTTGTCGGGGCTCTCCTGCCACATCTGGAGGAGTGGCGGGAGAGAGGCCATGGTAGACTCACCTACCGTATGACGCAGGTGTTCACCGGGCACGGATGCTTCGGTGAATACCTGCGTCGAATTGGGAAGGAGACGACGGCGGCCTGCCATCACTGTGGGGAGGATTTGGACACGGCGCAGCATACGCTGGAGGTTTGCCCCGCCTTTTCTGCGCTGCGCCGTGTCCTGAAATACGAAATAGGCCATGACCTCTCCCTGCCAGCAGTATTTGGGGCGATGCTGGCAAGGGAGAGGAATTGGAGGGCCGTGGCCTCCTTCTGCGAAGAGGTTATGTTGCAGAAGGAGGCCGCGGAGCGGGCCCGCGAGAGGACCGCAAGAGGTCGGGGGAGCCGCCGTGTCCGTCGCGGGACACGGCCGGACTCCCCCCGATGAGGAAGGCGGGCCGGCGGTACCCCAAACTAGTGGGGACCGCCGGCCCTCCCGGGTTCTCGGATCCGGTGGGGCAGCGGCGGCTCCGGGGAGGCTAGATAGCTCCCCTCGCTGAGCCGCCGCAGGGGCAGTCGGCGTCCTGGGTGGGGGCCCAGGACGCCATTGAACACTGCCCCGGGGGGGACGGCGGCGCCTCGGTGGTCCGGGCGCCGTCGTAAATGGGATGAGCATGGGGGAGGTCTCTCCGGCCTCCCCCGGGATGGGGCTCTAAGGAGCCAAGGCGCGGGGGGTCCCGGTCGTGTTCGTTAGAGTTCCCGGGGACCCCCCTTCCATGCGCTGAGGTAGGACCACCGTGGGGGTTTTAGCCGGTAAAAATCCGGCATAACCCCGCGCCCTCCCCCAGGGGTGCGGGGTATCTTTGGAAGATTTCCCCCACGTAAAAAAAAAAAAAGAAAAAAAAAAAAAAAAAAGCATGCGCAGTAGTGAGCCCGTGTGCGCATGCACAGTAGTGAGCCCGTGTACGCATGCGCAGTGGTGAGCCCGAGTGCGCATGGGCAGGTCTGAGCCGGAGTGCGCGTGCGCAGTAGTGAGGCCGAGTGCGCATGAGCAGTAGTGACCCCGAGTGCGCATGCGCAGAAGTGAGCCCGTGTGTGCATGCGCAGTCGTGAACGCGATTGCGCATCCGCAGTAGTAAGCCCGAGCGCGCAACCGCAGTCGTGAGTCCGAGCGCGCATCCGCAGTAGTGAGTCCGAGTGCGCATGCGCAGTAGTGACCCCGAGTGCGCATGAGTAGTAGTGAGTCCGAGTGCGCATGCGCAGTAGTGAGCCCGGGTGCTCATGCGTAGTAGTGAGCCCGCGTTCGCATGCGTAGTAGTGAGCTCGAGTGCGCATGTGCAGGTCTGAGCCGGAGTGCGCATGCGCAGTAGTGACCCCGAGTGCGCATGTGCAGTAGCGACCACGAGCGCGTATGTGCAGTAGCGACCCCGTGCGCGTATGCGCAGTAGTGGGCCCGTGTGCGCATGTGCAGGCCTGACCTGAGTGCGCATGCGCAGTAGTGAGCCCCAGCGCGCATGCGCAGTAGTGAGCCCGATTGCGCATCCGCAGTGGTGACCCCGAGCGCGCATGCGCAGTAGTGAGCCCGATTGCGCGTCCGCAGCAGTGAGTCCGAGTGCGCATACGCAGTGGCGACCCCGAGTGTGCATGCACAGTGTCAGCCCGTGAGCGAATGCGCATTAGTGAGTCCGTGTGCGCATGTGCAGGTCTGAGCCGCAGTGCGCATGCGCAGTAGTGAGCCCGATTGTGCATCCGCAGTTGTGAGTCCGAGTGCGCATGAGCACTAGTGAGCCGGAGTGCGCATGCGCTGTAGTGAGACCGTGTGCGCATCGGCAGTAGTGAGTCCGAGTGCCCATGAGTCGTAGTGAGTCCGAGTGCGCATCCGCAGCAGTGACCCCGCATGCGCATGCGTAGCAGTGAGCTCGAGTGCGCATGTGCAGTAGTGAGCCCGTGTATGCATGCGCAGTTGTGAGCCCGAGTGCGCATGGGCAGGTCTGAGCCGGAGTGCGCATGCGCAGTAGTGAGGCCGAGTGCGCATGAGCAGTAGTGAGCCCGTGTGCGCATGCGCAGTAGTGAGCCCGCGTGCGCATGCGTAGTAGTGAGCTCGAGTGCGCATCCGAAGTAGTGAGTCCGTGTGCGCATGTGCAGGACTGAGCCGGAGTGCGCATGCGCAGTAGTGACCCCGAGTGCGCATGCGCAGTAGTGACCCCGAGCGCGCATGCGCAGTAGTGAGCCCGTGTGCGCATGCGCAGTAGTGAGCCCGAGCGCGCATCCGCAGTAGTGAGCCCCAGCGCGCATGCGCAGTAGTGAGCCCGATTGCGCATCCGCAGTGGTGACACCGAGCGCGCATGCGCAGTAGTGAGCCCGATTGCGCATCCGCAGCAGTGAGTCCGAGTGCGCATACGCAGTTGCGACCCCGAGTGTGCATGCACAGTGTCAGCCCGTGAGCGAATGCGCATTAGTGAGTCCGTGTGCGCATGTGCAGGTCTGAGCCGCAGTGCGCATGCGCAGTAGTGAGCCCGATTGTGCATCCGCAGTAGTGAGTCCGAGTGCGCATGAGCAGAAGTGAGCCGGAGTGCGCATGCGCAGTAGTGACCTCGAGTGCGCATGCGCAGAAGTGAGCCCGTGTGTGCATGCGCAGTAGTGAGCCCGAGTGCGCATGCGCAGTAGTGAGCCCGATTGCGCATGAGCAGTAGTGAGTCCGTGTGCGCATGTGCAGGTCTGAGCCGGAGTGCGCATGCGCAGTAGTGAGCCCGATTGTGCATCCGCAGTTGTGAGTCCGAGTGCGCATGAGCACTAGTGAGCCGGAGTGCGCATGCGCAGTAGTGACCCCGAGTGCGCATCCGCAGTAGTAAGCCCGAGCGCGCAACCGCAGTCGTGAATCCGAGCGCGCATCCGCAGTAGTGAGTCCGAGTGCGGATGCGCAGTAGTGACCCCGAGTGCGCATGAGTAGTAGTGAGTCCGAGTGCGCATGCGCAGTAGTGAGCCCGGGTGCTCATGCGTAGTAGTGAGCCCGCGTTCGCATGCGTAGTAGTGAGCTCGAGTGCGCATGTGCAGGTCTGAGCCGGAGTGCGCATGCGCAGTAGTGAGTCCGAGTGCGCATGAGCAGTAGTGACCCCGAGCCCGCATGAGCAGTAGTGAGCCCGTGTGCACATGCGCAGAAGTGAGCACGAATGCGCATGTGCAAGTCTGAGCCGGACTGCGCATGCGCAGTAGTGAGCCCGTGTGCGCATGAGCAGTAGTGAGTCCGAGCCAGCATGCGCAGTAGTGAGCCCGATTGTGCATCCCCAGTAATGGGTCTGAGTGCGCATGAGCAGTAGTCAGCCCGCGTGCGCATGCGTAGTAGTGAGCTCGAGTGCGCATGAGCAGTAGTGATTCCGAGCGCGCATGCGCAGTTGTGAGCCCGATTGCGCATGCGCAGTAGTGAGCCCGTGTGCGCATGCGCAGTAGTGAGCCCGAGTGCGCATGCAGAGTAGTGAGGCCGATTGCGCATCCGCACTAGTGAGTCCGTGTGCGCATGTGCAGGTCTGAGCCGCAGTGCGCATGCGCAGTAGTGAGCCCGATTGTGCATCCGCAGTAGTGAGTCCGAGTGCGCATGAGCAGAAGTGAGCCGGAGTGCGCATGCGCAGTAGTGACCTCGAGTGCGCATGCGCAGAAGTGAGCCCGTGTGTGCATGCGCAGTAGTGAGCCCGAGTGCGCATGCGCAGTAGTGAGCCCGATTGCGCATGAGCAGTAGTGAGTCCGTGTTCGCATGTGCAGGTCTGAGCCGGAGTGCGCATGCGCAGTAGTGAGACCGCGTGCGCATGCGTAGTAGTGAGCTCGAGTGCGCATGCGCAGTAGCGACCCCGAATGCACATGAGCAGTAGTGAGTCCGAATGCGCATGAGCAGTAGTGACCCCGAGTGCGCATGCACAGTAGTGAGGCCGATTGTGCATCCGCCGTAGTGAGTCCGAGTGCGCATGAGCAGTAGTGAGCCGGAGGGCGCATGCGCAGTAGTGACCCCGAGTGCGCATGCGCACTAGTGACCCCGAGCCCGCATGCGCAGTAGAGAGCCCGTGTGCGCATGCGCAGTAGTGAGCCCGTGTGCTCATGCGCTGTAGTGAGCCCGCGTGCGCATGCGCAGAAGCGAGCTCGAATGCGCATGTGCAGGTCTGAGCCGGAGTGCGCATGCGCAGTAGTGACCCCGAGTGCGCATGTGCAGTAGCGACCCCGAGCGCGTATGTGCAGTAGCGACCCCGTGCGCGTATGCGCAGTAGTGGGCCCGTGTGCGCATGTGCAGGCCTGACCTGAGTGCGCATGCGCAGTAGTGAGCCCCAGCGCGCATGCGCAGTAGTGAGTCCGAGTGCGCATGCGCAGTAGTGAGCCCGGGTGCTCATGCGTAGTAGTGAGCCCGCGTTCGCATGCGTAGTAGTGAGCTCGAGTGCGCATGTGCAGGTCTGAGCCGGAGTGCGCATGCGCAGTAGTGACCCCGAGTGCGCATGTGCAGTAGCGACCCCGAGCGCGTATGTGCAGTAGCGACCCCGTGCGCGTATGCGCAGTAGTGGGCCCGTGTGCGCATGTGCAGGCCTGACCTGAGTGCGCATGCGCAGTAGTGAGCCCCAGCGCGCATGCGCAGTAGTGAGCCCGATTGCGCATCCGCAGTGGTGACCCCGAGCGCGCATGCGCAGTAGTGAGCCCGATTGCGCGTCCGCAGCAGTGAGTCCGAGTGCGCATACGCAGTGGCGACCCCGAGTGTGCATGCACAGTGTCAGCCCGTGAGCGAATGCGCATTAGTGAGTCCGTGTGCGCATGTGCAGGTCTGAGCCGCAGTGCGCATGCGCAGTAGTGAGCCCGATTGTGCATCCGCAGTTGTGAGTCCGAGTGCGCATGAGCACTAGTGAGCCGGAGTGCGCATGCGCTGTAGTGAGACCGTGTGCGCATCGGCAGTAGTGAGTCCGAGTGCCCATGAGTCGTAGTGAGTCCGAGTGCGCATCCGCAGCAGTGACCCCGCATGCGCATGCGTAGCAGTGAGCTCGAGTGCGCATGTGCAGTAGTGAGCCCGTGTATGCATGCGCAGTGGTGAGCCCGAGTGCGCATGGGCAGGTCTGAGCCGGAGTGCGCATGCGCAGTAGTGAGGCCGAGTGCGCATGAGCAGTAGTGAGCCCGTGTGCGCATGCGCAGTAGTGAGCCCGCGTGCGCATGCGTAGTAGTGAGCTCGAGTGCGCATCCGAAGTAGTGAGTCCGTGTGCGCATGTGCAGGACTGAGCCGGAGTGCGCATGCGCAGTAGTGACCCCGAGTGCGCATGCGCAGTAGTGACCCCGAGCGCGCATGCGCAGTAGTGAGCCCGTGTGCGCATGCGCAGTAGTGAGCCCGAGCGCGCATCCGCAGTAGTGAGCCCCAGCGCGCATGCGCAGTAGTGAGCCCGATTGCGCATCCGCAGTGGTGACACCGAGCGCGCATGCGCAGTAGTGAGCCCGATTGCGCATCCGCAGCAGTGAGTCCGAGTGCGCATACGCAGTTGCGACCCCGAGTGTGCAGGCACAGTGTCAGCCCGTGAGCGAATGCGCATTAGTGAGTCCGTGTGCGCATGTGCAGGTCTGAGCCGCAGTGCGCATGCGCAGTAGTGAGCCCGATTGTGCATCCGCAGTAGTGAGTCCGAGTGCGCATGAGCAGAAGTGAGCCGGAGTGCGCATGCGCAGTAGTGACCTCGAGTGCGCATGCGCAGAAGTGAGCCCGTGTGTGCATGCGCAGTAGTGAGCCCGAGTGCGCATGCGCAGTAGTGAGCCCGATTGCGCATGAGCAGTAGTGAGTCCGTGTGCGCATGTGCAGGTCTGAGCCGGAGTGCGCATGCGCAGTAGTGAGCCCGATTGTGCATCCGCAGTTGTGAGTCCGAGTGCGCATGAGCACTAGTGAGCCGGAGTGCGCATGCGCAGTAGTGACCCCGAGTGCGCATCCGCAGTAGTAAGCCCGAGCGCGCAACCGCAGTCGTGAGTCCGAGCGCGCATCCGCAGTAGTGAGTCCGAGTGCGGATGCGCAGTAGTGACCCCGAGTGCGCATGAGTAGTAGTGAGTCCGAGTGCGCATGCGCAGTAGTGAGCCCGGGTGCTCATGCGTAGTAGTGAGCCCGCGTTCGCATGCGTAGTAGTGAGCTCGAGTGCGCATGTGCAGGTCTGAGCCGGAGTGCGCATGCGCAGTAGTGAGTCCGAGTGCGCATGAGCAGTAGTGACCCCGAGCCCGCATGAGCAGTAGTGAGCCCGTGTGCACATGCGCAGAAGTGAGCACGAATGCGCATGTGCAAGTCTGAGCCGGACTGCGCATGCGCAGTAGTGAGCCCGTGTGCGCATGAGCAGTAGTGAGTCCGAGCCAGCATGCGCAGTAGTGAGCCCGATTGTGCATCCCCAGTAATGGGTCTGAGTGCGCATGAGCAGTAGTCAGCCCGCGTGCGCATGCGTAGTAGTGAGCTCGAGTGCGCATGAGCAGTAGTGATTCCGAGCGCGCATGCGCAGTTGTGAGCCCGATTGCGCATGCGCAGTAGTGAGCCCGTGTGCGCATGCGCAGTAGTGAGCCCGAGTGCGCATGCAGAGTAGTGAGGCCGATTGCGCATCCGCACTAGTGAGTCCGTGTGCGCATGTGCAGGTCTGAGCCGCAGTGCGCATGCGCAGTAGTGAGCCCGATTGTGCATCCGCAGTAGTGAGTCCGAGTGCGCATGAGCAGAAGTGAGCCGGAGTGCGCATGCGCAGTAGTGACCTCGAGTGCGCATGCGCAGAAGTGAGCCCGTGTGTGCATGCGCAGTAGTGAGCCCGAGTGCGCATGCGCAGTAGTGAGCCCGATTGCGCATGAGCAGTAGTGAGTCCGTGTTCGCATGTGCAGGTCTGAGCCGGAGTGCGCATGCGCAGTAGTGAGCCCGATTGTGCATCCGCAGTTGTGAGTCCGAGTGCGCATGAGCACTAGTGAGCCGGAGTGCGCATGCGCAGTAGTGACCCCGAGTGCGCATGCGCAGTAGTGACCGCGAGCAGCATGCGCAGTAGTGAGCCCGTGTGCGCATGCACAGTAGTGAGCCCGTGTGCTCATGCGCAGTAGTGAGACCGCGTGCGCATGCGTAGTAGTGAGCTCGAGTGCGCATGCGCAGTAGCGACCCCGAATGCACATGAGCAGTAGTGAGTCCGAATGCGCATGAGCAGTAGTGACCCCGAGTGCGCATGCACAGTAGTGAGGCCGATTGTGCATCCGCCGTAGTGAGTCCGAGTGCGCATGAGCAGTAGTGAGCCGGAGGGCGCATGCGCAGTAGTGACCCCGAGTGCGCATGCGCACTAGTGACCCCGAGCCCGCATGCGCAGTAGAGAGCCCGTGTGCGCATGCGCAGTAGTGAGCCCGTGTGCTCATGCGCAGTAGTGAGCCCGCGTGCGCATGCGCAGAAGCGAGCTCGAATGCGCATGTGCAGGTCTGAGCCGGAGTGCGCATGCGCAGTAGTGACCCCGAGTGCGCATGTGCAGTAGCGACCCCGAGCGCGTATGTGCAGTAGCGACCCCGTGCGCGTATGCGCAGTAGTGGGCCCGTGTGCGCATGTGCAGGCCTGACCTGAGTGCGCATGCGCAGTAGTGAGCCCCAGCGCGCATGCGCAGTAGTGAGTCCGAGTGCGCATGCGCAGTAGTGAGCCCGGGTGCTCATGCGTAGTAGTGAGCCCGCGTTCGCATGCGTAGTAGTGAGCTCGAGTGCGCATGTGCAGGTCTGAGCCGGAGTGCGCATGCGCAGTAGTGACCCCGAGTGCGCATGTGCAGTAGCGACCCCGAGCGCGTATGTGCAGTAGCGACCCCGTGCGCGTATGCGCAGTAGTGGGCCCGTGTGCGCATGTGCAGGCCTGACCTGAGTGCGCATGCGCAGTAGTGAGCCCCAGCGCGCATGCGCAGTAGTGAGCCCGATTGCGCATCCGCAGTGGTGACCCCGAGCGCGCATGCGCAGTAGTGAGCCCGATTGCGCGTCCGCAGCAGTGAGTCCGAGTGCGCATACGCAGTGGCGACCCCGAGTGTGCATGCACAGTGTCAGCCCGTGAGCGAATGCGCATTAGTGAGTCCGTGTGCGCATGTGCAGGTCTGAGCCGCAGTGCGCATGCGCAGTAGTGAGCCCGATTGTGCATCCGCAGTTGTGAGTCCGAGTGCGCATGAGCACTAGTGAGCCGGAGTGCGCATGTGCAGTAGTGACTCCGAGTGCGCATGCGCAGTAGTGACCCCGAGCGCGCATGCGCAGTAGTGAGCCCGTGTGCGCATGCGCAGTAGTGAGCCCGTGTACGCATGCGCAGTGGTGAGCCCGAGTGCGCATGGGCAGGTCTGAGCCGGAGTGCGCGTGCGCAGTAGTGAGGCCGAGTGCGCATGCGCAGTAGTGACCCCGAGTGCGCATGCGCACTAGTGACCCCGAGCCCGCATGCGCTGTAGTGAGCCCGTGTGCGCATGCGCAGTAGTGAGCCCGTGTGCTCATGCGCAGTAGTGAGACCGCGTGCGCATGCGTAGTAGTGAGCTCGAGTGCGCATGCGCAGTAGCGACCCCGAATGCACATGAGCAGTAGTGAGTCCGAATGCGCATGAGCAGTAGTGACCCCGAGTGCGCATGCACAGTAGTGAGGCCGATTGTGCATCCGCCGTAGTGAGTCCGAGTGCGCATGAGCAGTAGTGAGCCGGAGGGCGCATGCGCAGTAGTGACCCCGAGTGCGCATGCGCACTAGTGACCCCGAGCCCGCAGGCGCAGTAGTGAGCCCGTGTGCGCATGCGCAGTAGTGAGCCCGTGTGCTCATGCGCAGTAGTGAGCCCGCGTGCGCATGCGTAGAAGTGAGCTCGAGTGCGCATGTGCAGATTTGAGCCGGAGTGCGCATGCGCAGTAGTGAGTCCGAGTGCGCATGAGCAGTAGTGACCCCGAGCCCGCATGAGCAGTAGTGAGCCCGTGTGCACATGCGCAGAAGCGAGCTCGAATGCGCATGTGCAGGTCTGAGCCGGAGTGCGCATGCGCAGTGGTGACCCCGAGCGCGCATGTGCAGTAGTGAGCCCGATTGCGCATCCGCAGCAGTGAGTCCGAGTGCGCATGTGCATGACTGAGCCGGAGTGCGCATGCGCAGTAGTGACCCCGAGCGCGCATGCGCAGAAGTGAGCCCGTGTGCGCATGCGCAGTAGTGAGCCCGAGCGCGCATCCGCAGTAGTGAGTCTGAGTGCGCATGCGCAGTAGCGACCCCGAATGCACATGAGCAGTAGTGACTCCGAATGCGCATGAGCAGCTGTGACCCCGAGTGCGCATGCACAGTAGTGAGCCCGATTGCGCATCCGTAGTAGTGAGTCCGTGTGCGCATGTGCAGGTGTAAGCCGGAGTGCGCATGCGCAGTAGTGAGCCCGATTGTGCATGCGCAGTAGTGAGCCCGAGCGCGCATCCGCAGTAGTGAGCCCGAGTGCGCATGCGCAGTAGTGACCCCGAGTGTGCATGCACAGTGTGAGCCCGTGAGCGAATGCGCAGTAGTGAGCCCGATTGTGCATGCGCAGTAGTGAGCCCGAGCGCGCATCCGCAGTAGTGAGCCCGAGTGCGCATGCGCAGTAGTGACCCCGAGCGCGCATGCGCAGTAGTGAGCCCGTGTGCGCATGCGCAGTAGTGAGCCCGAGTGCGCTTGCGCTGTAGTGAGACCGTGTGCGCATCGGCAGTAGTGAGTCCGAGTGCCCATGAGTCGTAGTGAGTCCGAGTGCGCATCCGCAGCAGTGACCCCGCATGCGCATGCGTAGCAGTGAGCCCGTGTATGCATGCGCAGTGGTGAGCCCGAGTGCGCATGGGCAGGTCTGAGCCGGAGTGCGCATGCGCAGTAGTGAGGCCGAGTGCGCATGAGCAGTAGTGAGCCCGTGTGCGCATGCGCAGTAGTGAGCCCGCGTGCGCATGCGTAGTAGTGAGCTCGAGTGCGCATCCGAAGTAGTGAGTCCGTGTGCGCATGTGCAGGACTGAGCCGGAGTGCGCATGCGCAGTAGTGACCCCGAGTGCGCATGCGCAGTAGTGACCCCGAGCGCGCATGCGCAGTAGTGAGCCCGTGTGCGCATGCGCAGTAGTGAGCCCGAGCGCGCATCCGCAGTAGTGAGCCCCAGCGCGCATGCGCAGTAGTGAGCCCGATTGCGCATTCGCAGTGGTGACCCCGAGCGCGCATGTGCAGTAGTGAGCCCGATTGTGCATCCGCAGCAGTGAGTCCGAGTGCGCATGTGCATGACTGAGCCGGAGTGCGCATGCGCAGTAGTGACCCCGAGCGCGCATGCGCAGTTGTGAGCCGGTGTGCGCATGCGCAGTAGTGAGCCCGAGCGCGCATACGCAGTAGTCAGCCCGTGTGCGCATGCGCAGTAGTGAGCCCGTGTGCGCATCCGCAGTAGTGAGCCCGATTGTGCATCCGCAGTAGTGAGTCCGAGTACGCATGAGCAGTAGTGAGCCGGAGGGCGCATGCGCCGTAGTGACCCCGAGTGCGCATGCGCACTAGTGACCCCGAGCCCGCATGCGCAGTAGTGAGCCCGATTGTGCATCCGCAGTAATGAGTCTGAGTGCGCATGAGCAGTAGTGAGCCCGCGTGCGCATGCGTAGTAGTGAGCTCGAGTGCGCATGTGCAGGTCTGAGCCGGAGTTCGCATGCGCAGTAGTGAGTCCGAGTGCGCATGAGCAGTAGTGGGTCCGAGTGCGCATGCGCAGTAGAACGCCCGTGTACATATGCGCAGAAGTGAGCTCGAATGCGCATGTGCAGCTCTGAGCCGGACTGCGCATGCGCAGTAGTGGGCTCGTGCGCGCATGTGCAGTAGTGAGCCCGTGTGCGCATGCACAGTAGTGAGCCCGTGTGCTCATGCGCAGTAGTGAGACCGCGTGCGCATGCGTAGTAGTGAGCTCGAGTGCGCATGCGCAGTAGCGACCCCGAATGCACATGAGCAGTAGTGAGTCCGAATGCGCATGAGCAGTAGTGACCCCGAGTGCGCATGCACAGTAGTGAGGCCGATTGTGCATCCGCCGTAGTGAGTCCGAGTGCGCATGAGCAGTAGTGAGCCGGAGGGCGCATGCGTAGTAGTGACCCCGAGTGCGCATGCGCACTAGTGACCCCGAGCCCGCATGCGCAGTAGAGAGCCCGTGTGCGCATGCGCAGTAGTGAGCCCGTGTGCTCATGCGCAGTAGTGAGCCCGCGTGCGCATGCGCAGAAGCGAGCTCGAATGCGCATGTGCAGGTCTGAGCCGGAGTGCGCATGCGCAGTAGTGACCCCGAGTGCGCATGTGCAGTAGCGACCCCGAGCGCGTATGTGCAGTAGCGACCCCGTGCGCGTATGCGCAGTAGTGGGCCCGTGTGCGCATGTGCAGGCCTGACCTGAGTGCGCATGCGCAGTAGTGAGCCCCAGCGCGCATGCGCAGTAGTGAGTCCGAGTGCGCATGCGCAGTAGTGAGCCCGGGTGCTCATGCGTAGTAGTGAGCCCGCGTTCGCATGCGTAGTAGTGAGCTCGAGTGCGCATGTGCAGGTCTGAGCCGGAGTGCGCATGCGCAGTAGTGACCCCGAGTGCGCATGTGCAGTAGCGACCCCGAGCGCGTATGTGCAGTAGCGACCCCGTGCGCGTATGCGCAGTAGTGGGCCCGTGTGCGCATGTGCAGGCCTGACCTGAGTGCGCATGCGCAGTAGTGAGCCCCAGCGCGCATGCGCAGTAGTGAGCCCGATTGCGCATCCGCAGTGGTGACCCCGAGCGCGCATGCGCAGTAGTGAGCCCGATTGCGCGTCCGCAGCAGTGAGTCCGAGTGCGCATACGCAGTGGCGACCCCGAGTGTGCATGCACAGTGTCAGCCCGTGAGCGAATGCGCATTAGTGAGTCCGTGTGCGCATGTGCAGGTCTGAGCCGCAGTGCGCATGCGCAGTAGTGAGCCCGATTGTGCATCCGCAGTTGTGAGTCCGAGTGCGCATGAGCACTAGTGAGCCGGAGTGCGCATGTGCAGTAGTGACTCCGAGTGCGCATGCGCAGTAGTGACCCCGAGCGCGCATGCGCAGTAGTGAGCCCGTGTGCGCATGCGCAGTAGTGAGCCCGTGTACGCATGCGCAGTGGTGAGCCCGAGTGCGCATGGGCAGGTCTGAGCCGGAGTGCGCGTGCGCAGTAGTGAGGCCGAGTGCGCATGCGCAGTAGTGACCCCGAGTGCGCATGCGCACTAGTGACCCCGAGCCCGCATGCGCTGTAGTGAGCCCGTGTGCGCATACGCAGTAGTGAGCCCGTGTGCTCATGCGCAGTAGTGAGACCGCGTGCGCATGCGTAGTAGTGAGCTCGAGTGCGCATGCGCAGTAGCGACCCCGAATGCACATGAGCAGTAGTGAGTCCGAATGCGCATGAGCAGTAGTGACCCCGAGTGCGCATGCACAGTAGTGAGGCCGATTGTGCATCCGCCGTAGTGAGTCCGAGTGCGCATGAGCAGTAGTGAGCCGGAGGGCGCATGCGCAGTAGTGACCCCGAGTGCGCATGCGCACTAGTGACCCCGAGCCCGCATGCGCAGTAGTGAGCCCGTGTGCGCATGCGCAGTAGTGAGCCCGTGTGCTCATGCGCAGTAGTGAGCCCGCGTGCGCATGCGTAGAAGTGAGCTCGAGTGCGCATGTGCAGATTTGAGCCGGAGTGCGCATGCGCAGTAGTGAGTCCGAGTGCGCATGAGCAGTAGTGACCCCGAGCCCGCATGAGCAGTAGTGAGCCCGTGTGCACATGCGCAGAAGCGAGCTCGAATGCGCATGTGCAGGTCTGAGCCGGAGTGCGCATGCGCAGTGGTGACCCCGAGCGCGCATGTGCAGTAGTGAGCCCGATTGCGCATCCGCAGCAGTGAGTCCGAGTGCGCATGTGCATGACTGAGCCGGAGTGCGCATGCGCAGTAGTGACCCCGAGCGCGCATGCGCAGAAGTGAGCCCGTGTGCGCATGCGCAGTAGTGAGCCCGAGCGCGCATCCGCAGTAGTGAGTCTGAGTGCGCATGCGCAGTAGCGACCCCGAATGCACATGAGCAGTAGTGACTCCGAATGCGCATGAGCAGCTGTGACCCCGAGTGCGCATGCACAGTAGTGAGCCCGATTGCGCATCCGTAGTAGTGAGTCCGTGTGCGCATGTGCAGGTGTAAGCCGGAGTGCGCATGCGCAGTAGTGAGCCCGATTGTGCATGCGCAGTAGTGAGCCCGAGCGCGCATCCGCAGTAGTGAGCCCGAGTGCGCATGCGCAGTAGTGACCCCGAGTGTGCATGCACAGTGTGAGCCCGTGAGCGAATGCGCAGTAGTGAGCCCGATTGTGCATGCGCAGTAGTGAGCCCGAGCGCGCATCCGCAGTAGTGAGCCCGAGTGCGCATGCGCAGTAGTGACCCCGAGTGTGCATGCACAGTGTGAGCCCGTGAGCGAATGCGCAGTAGTGAGTCCGTGTGCGCATGCGCAGTAGTGAGCCCGAGTGCGCTTGCGCTGTAGTGAGACCGTGTGCGCATCGGCAGTAGTGAGTCCGAGTGCCCATGAGTCGTAGTGAGTCCGAGTGCGCATCCGCAGCAGTGACCCCGCATGCGCATGCGTAGCAGTGAGCTCGAGTGCGCATGTGCAGTAGTGAGCCCGTGTATGCATGCGCAGTGGTGAGCCCGAGTGCGCATGGGCAGGTCTGAGCCGGAGTGCGCATGCGCAGTAGTGAGGCCGAGTGCGCATGAGCAGTAGTGAGCCCGTGTGCGCATGCGCAGTAGTGAGCCCGCGTGCGCATGCGTAGTAGTGAGCTCGAGTGCGCATCCGAAGTAGTGAGTCCGTGTGCGCATGTGCAGGACTGAGCCGGAGTGCGCATGCGCAGTAGTGACCCCGAGTGCGCATGCGCAGTAGTGACCCCGAGCGCGCATGCGCAGTAGTGAGCCCGTGTGCGCATGCGCAGTAGTGAGCCCGAGCGCGCATCCGCAGTAGTGAGCCCCAGCGCGCATGCGCAGTAGTGAGCCCGATTGCGCATTCGCAGTGGTGACCCCGAGCGCGCATGTGCAGTAGTGAGCCCGATTGTGCATCCGCAGCAGTGAGTCCGAGTGCGCATGTGCATGACTGAGCCGGAGTGCGCATGCGCAGTAGTGACCCCGAGCGCGCATGCGCAGTTGTGAGCCGGTGTGCGCATGCGCAGTAGTGAGCCCGAGCGCGCATACGCAGTAGTCAGCCCGAGTGCGCATGCGCAGTAGTGACCCCGAGTGTGCATGCACAGTGTGAGCCCGTGAGCGAATGCGCAGTAGTGAGTCCGTGTGCGCATGCGCAGTAGTGAGCCCGAGTGCGCTTGCGCTGTAGTGAGACCGTGTGCGCATCGGCAGTAGTGAGTCCGAGTGCCCATGAGTCGTAGTGAGTCCGAGTGCGCATCCGCAGCAGTGACCCCGCATGCGCATGCGTAGCAGTGAGCTCGAGTGCGCATGTGCAGTAGTGAGCCCGTGTATGCATGCGCAGTGGTGAGCCCGAGTGCGCATGGGCAGGTCTGAGCCGGAGTGCGCATGCGCAGTAGTGAGGCCGAGTGCGCATGAGCAGTAGTGAGCCCGTGTGCGCATGCGCAGTAGTGAGCCCGCGTGCGCATGCGTAGTAGTGAGCTCGAGTGCGCATCCGAAGTAGTGAGTCCGTGTGCGCATGTGCAGGACTGAGCCGGAGTGCGCATGCGCAGTAGTGACCCCGAGTGCGCATGCGCAGTAGTGACCCCGAGCGCGCATGCGCAGTAGTGAGCCCGTGTGCGCATGCGCAGTAGTGAGCCCGAGCGCGCATCCGCAGTAGTGAGCCCCAGCGCGCATGCGCAGTAGTGAGCCCGATTGCGCATTCGCAGTGGTGACCCCGAGCGCGCATGTGCAGTAGTGAGCCCGATTGTGCATCCGCAGCAGTGAGTCCGAGTGCGCATGTGCATGACTGAGCCGGAGTGCGCATGCGCAGTAGTGACCCCGAGCGCGCATGCGCAGTTGTGAGCCGGTGTGCGCATGCGCAGTAGTGAGCCCGAGCGCGCATACGCAGTAGTCAGCCCGTGTGCGCATGCGCAGTAGTGAGCCCGAGCGCGCATCCGCAGTAGTGAGCCCGATTGTGCATCCGCAGTAGTGAGTCCGAGTACGCATGAGCAGTAGTGAGCCGGAGGGCGCATGCGCAGTAGTGACCCCGAGTGCGCATGCGCACTAGTGACCCCGAGCCCGAATGCGCAGTAGTGAGCCCGATTGTGCATCCGCAGTAATGAGTCTGAGTGCGCATGAGCAGTAGTGAGCCCGCGTGCGCATGCGTAGTAGTGAGCTCGAGTGCGCATGTGCAGGTCTGAGCCGGAGTTCGCATGCGCAGTAGTGAGTCCGAGTGCGCATGAGCAGTAGTGGGTCCGAGTGCGCATGCGCAGTAGAACGCCCGTGTACATATGCGCAGAAGTGAGCTCGAATGCGCATGTGCAGCTCTGAGCCGGACTGCGCATGCGCAGTAGTGGGCTCGTGCGCGCATGTGCAGTAGTGAGCCCATGTGCGCATGCGCAGTAGTGAGCCCGAGCGCGCATCCGCAGCAGTGAGTCCGAGTGCGCATGTGCGGGTCTGAGCCGGAGTGCGCATGCGCAGTAACGAGCCCGTGTGCGCATGCGCAGTAGTGAGCCCGAGTGCGCATGCGCAGTAGTGAGCCCGATTGCGCATCCGCAGTAGTGAGTCCGTGTGCGCATGTGCAGTAGTGAGCCCGAGCGCGCATGCGCAGAAGCGAGCTCGAATGCGCATGTGCAGGTCTGAGCCGGAGTGCGCATGCGCAGTAGTGACCCCGAGTGCGCATGTGCAGTAGCGACCCCGAGTGCGCATGCGCACTAGTGACCCCGAGCCCGCATGCGCTGTAGTGAGCCCGTGTGCGCATGCGCAGTAGTGAGCCCGTGTGCTCATGCGCAGTAGTGAGACCGCGTGCGCATGCGTAGTAGTGAGCTCGAGTGCGCATGCGCAGTAGCGACCCCGAATGCACATGAGCAGTAGTGAGTCCGAATGCGCATGAGCAGTAGTGACCCCGAGTGCGCATGCACAGTAGTGAGGCCGATTGTGCATCCGCCGTAGTGAGTCCGAGTGCGCATGAGCAGTAGTGAGCCGGAGGGCGCATGCGCAGTAGTGACCCCCAGTGCGCATGCGCACTAGTGACCCCGAGCCCGCATGCGCAGTAGTGAGCCCGTGTGCGCATGCGCAGTAGTGAGCCCGTGTGCTCATGCGCAGTAGTGAGCCCGCGTGCGCATGCGTAGAAGTGAGCTCGAGTGCGCATGTGCAGATTTGAGCCGGAGTGCGCATGCGCAGTAGTGAGTCCGAGTGCGCATGAGCAGTAGTGACCCCGAGCCCGCATGAGCAGTAGTGAGCCCGTGTGCACATGCGCAGAAGCGAGCTCGAATGCGCATGTGCAGGTCTGAGCCGGAGTGCGCATGCGCAGTGGTGACCCCGAGCGCGCATGTGCAGTAGTGAGCCCGATTGCGCATCCGCAGCAGTGAGTCCGAGTGCGCATGTGCATGACTGAGCCGGAGTGCGCATGCGCAGTAGTGACCCCGAGCGCGCATGCGCAGAAGTGAGCCCGTGTGCGCATGCGCAGTAGTGAGCCCGAGCGCGCATCCGCAGTAGTGAGTCTGAGTGCGCATGCGCAGTAGCGACCCCGAATGCACATGAGCAGTAGTGACTCCGAATGCGCATGAGCAGCTGTGACCCCGAGTGCGCATGCACAGTAGTGAGCCCGATTGCGCATCCGTAGTAGTGAGTCCGTGTGCGCATGTGCAGGTGTAAGCCGGAGTGCGCATGCGCAGTAGTGAGCCCGATTGTGCATGCGCAGTAGTGAGCCCGAGCGCGCATCCGCAGTAGTGAGCCCGAGTGCGCATGCGCAGTAGTGACCCCGAGTGTGCATGCACAGTGTGAGCCCGTGAGCGAATGCGCAGTAGTGAGCCCGAGTGCGCATGCGCAGTAGTGAGCCCGATTGCGCATCCGCAGTAGTGAGTCCGTGTGCGCATGTGCAGTAGTGAGCCCGAGCGCGCATGCGCAGCAGCGAGCTCGAATGCGCATGTGCAGGTCTGAGCCGGAGTGCGCATGCGCAGTAGTGACCCCGAGTGCGCATGTGCAGTAGCGACCCCGAGTGCGCATGCGCACTAGTGACCCCGAGCCCGCATGCGCTGTAGTGAGCCCGTGTGCGCATGCGCAGTAGTGAGCCCGTGTGCTCATGCGCAGTAGTGAGATCCCGTGCGCATGCGTAGTAGTGAGCTCGAGTGCGCATGCGCAGTAGCGACCCCGAATGCACATGAGCAGTAGTGAGTCCGAATGCGCATGAACAGTAGTGACCCCGAGTGCGCATGCACAGTAGTGAGGCCGATTGTGCATCCGCCGTAGTGAGTCCGAGTGCGCATGAGCAGTAGTGAGCCGGAGGGCGCATGCGCAGTAGTGACCCCGAGTGCGCATGCGCACTAGTGACCCCGAGCCCGCATGCGCAGTAGTGAGCCCGTGTGCGCATGCGCAGTAGTGAGCCCGTGTGCTCATGCGCAGTAGTGAGCCCGCGTGCGCATGCGTAGAAGTGAGCTCGAGTGCGCATGTGCAGATTTGAGCCGGAGTGCGCATGCGCAGTAGTGAGTCCGAGTGCGCATGAGCAGTACTGACCCCGAGCCCGCATGAGCAGTAGTGAGCCCGTGTGCACATGCGCAGAAGCGAGCTCGAATGCGCATGTGCAGGTCTGAGCCGGAGTGCGCATGCGCAGTGGTGACCCCGAGCGCGCATGTGCAGTAGTGAGCCCGATTGCGCATCCGCAGCAGTGAGTCCGAGTGCGCATGTGCATGACTGAGCCGGAGTGCGCATGCGCAGTAGTGACCCCGAGCGCGCATGCGCAGAAGTGAGCCCGTGTGCGCATGCGCAGTAGTGAGCCCGAGCGCGCATCCGCAGTAGTGAGCCCGAGTGCGCATGCGCAGTAGTGACCCCGAGTGTGCATGCACAGTGTGAGCCCGTGAGCGAATGCGCAGTAGTGAGTCCGTGTGCGCATGCGCAGTAGTGAGCCCGAGTGCGCTTGCGCTGTAGTGAGACCGTGTGCGCATCGGCATTAGTGAGTCCGAGTGCCCATGAGTCGTAGTGAGTCCGAGTGCGCATCCGCAGCAGTGACCCCGCATGCGCATGCGTAGCAGTGAGCTCGAGTGCGCATGTGCAGTAGTGAGCCCGTGTATGCATGCGCAGTGGTGAGCCCGAGTGCGCATGGGCAGGTCTGAGCCGGAGTGCGCATGCGCAGTAGTGAGGCCGAGTGCGCATGAGCAGTAGTGAGCCCGTGTGCGCATGCGCAGTAGTGAGCCCGCGTGCGCATGCGTAGTAGTGAGCTCGAGTGCGCATCCGAAGTAGTGAGTCCGTGTGCGCATGTGCAGGACTGAGCCGGAGTGCGCATGCGCAGTAGTGACCCCGAGTGCGCATGCGCAGTAGTGACCCCGAGCGCGCATGCGCAGTAGTGAGCCCGTGTGCGCATGCGCAGTAGTGAGCCCGAGCGCGCATCCGCAGTAGTGAGCCCCAGCGGGCATGCGCAGTAGTGAGCCCGATTGCGCATTCGCAGTGGTGACCCCGAGCGCGCATGTGCAGTAGTGAGCCCGATTGTGCATCCGCAGCAGTGAGTCCGAGTGCGCATGTGCATGACTGAGCCGGAGTGCGCATGCGCAGTAGTGACCCCGAGCGCGCATGCGCAGTTGTGAGCCGGTGTGCGCATGCGCAGTAGTGAGCCCGAGCGCGCATACGCAGTAGTCAGCCCGTGTGAGCATGCGCAGTAGTGAGCCCGAGCGCGCATCCGCAGTAGTGAGCCCGATTGTGCATCCGCAGTAGTGAGTCCGAGTACGCATGAGCAGTAGTGAGCCGGAGGGCGCATGCGCAGTAGTGACCCCGAGTGCGCATGCGCACTAGTGACCCCGAGCCCGCATGCGCAGTAGTGAGCCCGATTGTGCATCCGCAGTAATGAGTCTGAGTGCGCATGAGCAGTAGTGAGCCCGCGTGCGCATGCGTAGTAGTGAGCTCGAGTGCGCATGTGCAGGTCTGAGCCGGAGTTCGCATGCGCAGTAGTGAGTCCGAGTGCGCATGAGCAGTAGTGGGTCCGAGTGCGCATGCGCAGTAGAACGCCCGTGTACATATGCGCAGAAGTGAGCTCGAATGCGCATGTGCAGCTCTGAGCCGGACTGCGCATGCGCAGTAGTGGGCTCGTGCGCGCATGTGCAGTAGTGAGCCCATGTGCGCATGCGCAGTAGTGAGCCCGAGCGCGCATCCGCAGCAGTGAGTCCGAGTGCGCATGTGCGGGTCTGAGCCGGAGTGCGCATGCGCAGTAACGAGCCCGTGTGCGCATGCGCAGTAGTGAGCCCGAGTGCGCATGCGCAGTAGTGAGCCCGATTGCGCATCCGCAGTAGTGAGTCCGTGTGCGCATGTGCAGTAGTGAGCCCGAGCGCGCATGCGCAGAAGCGAGCTCGAATGCGCATGTGCAGGTCTGAGCCGGAGTGCGCATGCGCAGTAGTGACCCCGAGTGCGCATGTGCAGTAGCGACCCCGAGTGCGCATGCGCACTAGTGACCCCGAGCCCGCATGCGCTGTAGTGAGCCCGTGTGCGCATGCGCAGTAGTGAGCCCGTGTGCTCATGCGCAGTAGTGAGACCGCGTGCGCATGCGTAGTAGTGAGCTCGAGTGCGCATGCGCAGTAGCGACCCCGAATGCACATGAGCAGTAGTGAGTCCGAATGCGCATGAGCAGTAGTGACCCCGAGTGCGCATGCACAGTAGTGAGGCCGATTGTGCATCCGCCGTAGTGAGTCCGAGTGCGCATGAGCAGTAGTGAGCCGGAGGGCGCATGCGCAGTAGTGACCCCCAGTGCGCATGCGCACTAGTGACCCCGAGCCCGCATGCGCAGTAGTGAGCCCGTGTGCGCATGCGCAGTAGTGAGCCCGTGTGCTCATGCGCAGTAGTGAGCCCGCGTGCGCATGCGTAGAAGTGAGCTCGAGTGCGCATGTGCAGATTTGAGCCGGAGTGCGCATGCGCAGTAGTGAGTCCGAGTGCGCATGAGCAGTAGTGACCCCGAGCCCGCATGAGCAGTAGTGAGCCCGTGTGCACATGCGCAGAAGCGAGCTCGAATGCGCATGTGCAGGTCTGAGCCGGAGTGCGCATGCGCAGTGGTGACCCCGAGCGCGCATGTGCAGTAGTGAGCCCGATTGCGCATCCGCAGCAGTGAGTCCGAGTGCGCATGTGCATGACTGAGCCGGAGTGCGCATGCGCAGTAGTGACCCCGAGCGCGCATGCGCAGAAGTGAGCCCGAGCGCGCATCCGCAGTAGTGAGTCTGAGTGCGCATGCGCAGTAGCGACCCCGAATGCACATGAGCAGTAGTGACTCCGAATGCGCATGAGCAGCTGTGACCCCGAGTGCGCATGCACAGTAGTGAGCCCGATTGCGCATCCGTAGTAGTGAGTCCGTGTGCGCATGTGCAGGTGTAAGCCGGAGTGCGCATGCGCAGTAGTGAGCCCGATTGTGCATGCGCAGTAGTGAGCCCGAGCGCGCATCCGCAGTAGTGAGCCCGAGTGCGCATGCGCAGTAGTGACCCCGAGTGTGCATGCACAGTGTGAGCCCGTTAGCGAATGCGCAGTAGTGAGCCCGAGTGCGCATGCGCAGTAGTGAGCCCGATTGCGCATCCGCAGTAGTGAGTCCGTGTGCGCATGTGCAGTAGTGAGCCCGAGCGCGCATGCGCAGCAGCGAGCTCGAATGCGCATGTGCAGGTCTGAGCCGGAGTGCGCATGCGCAGTAGTGACCCCGAGTGCGCATGTGCAGTAGCGACCCCGAGTGCGCATGCGCACTAGTGACCCCGAGCCCGCATGCGCTGTAGTGAGCCCGTGTGCGCATGCGCAGTAGTGAGCCCGTGTGCTCATGCGCAGTAGTGAGACCCCGTGCGCATGCGTAGTAGTGAGCTCGAGTGCGCATGCGCAGTAGCGACCCCGAATGCACATGAGCAGTAGTGAGTCCGAATGCGCATGAACAGTAGTGACCCCGAGTGCGCATGCACAGTAGTGAGGCCGATTGTGCATCCGCCGTAGTGAGTCCGAGTGCGCATGAGCAGTAGTGAGCCGGAGGGCGCATGCGCAGTAGTGACCCCGAGTGCGCATGCGCACTAGTGACCCCGAGCCCGCATGCGCAGTAGTGAGCCCGTGTGCGCATGCGCAGTAGTGAGCCCGTGTGCTCATGCGCAGTAGTGAGCCCGCGTGCGCATGCGTAGAAGTGAGCTCGAGTGCGCATGTGCAGATTTGAGCCGGAGTGCGCATGCGCAGTAGTGAGTCCGAGTGCGCATGAGCAGTACTGACCCCGAGCCCGCATGAGCAGTAGTGAGCCCGTGTGCACATGCGCAGAAGCGAGCTCGAATGCGCATGTGCAGGTCTGAGCCGGAGTGCGCATGCGCAGTGGTGACCCCGAGCGCGCATGTGCAGTAGTGAGCCCGATTGCGCATCCGCAGCAGTGAGTCCGAGTGCGCATGTGCATGACTGAGCCGGAGTGCGCATGCGCAGTAGTGACCCCGAGCGCGCATGCGCAGAAGTGAGCCCGTGTGCGCATGCGCAGTAGTGAGTCCGAGCGCGCATCCGCAGTAGTGAGCCCGAGTGCGCATGCGCAGTAGTGACCCCGAGTGTGCATGCACAGTGTGAGCCCGTGAGCGAATGCGCAGTAGTGAGTCCGTGTGCGCATGCGCAGTAGTGAGCCCGAGTGCGCTTGCGCTGTAGTGAGACCGTGTGCGCATCGGCATTAGTGAGTCCGAGTGCCCATGAGTCGTAGTGAGTCCGAGTGCGCATCCGCAGCAGTGACCCCGCATGCGCATGCGTAGCAGTGAGCTCGAGTGCGCATGTGCAGTAGTGAGCCCGTGTATGCATGCGCAGTGGTGAGCCCGAGTGCGCATGGGCAGGTCTGAGCCGGAGTGCGCATGCGCAGTAGTGAGGCCGAGTGCGCATGAGCAGTAGTGAGCCCGTGTGCGCATGCGCAGTAGTGAGCCCGCGTGCGCATGCGTAGTAGTGAGCTCGAGTGCGCATCCGAAGTAGTGAGTCCGTGTGCGCATGTGCAGGACTGAGCCGGAGTGCGCATGCGCAGTAGTGACCCCGAGTGCGCATGCGCAGTAGTGACCCCGAGCGCGCATGCGCAGTAGTGAGCCCGTGTGCGCATGCGCAGTAGTGAGCCCGAGCGCGCATCCGCAGTAGTGAGCCCCAGCGGGCATGCGCAGTAGTGAGCCCGATTGCGCATTCGCAGTGGTGACCCCGAGCGCGCATGTGCAGTAGTGAGCCCGATTGTGCATCCGCAGCAGTGAGTCCGAGTGCGCATGTGCATGACTGAGCCGGAGTGCGCATGCGCAGTAGTGACCCCGAGCGCGCATGCGCAGTTGTGAGCCGGTGTGCGCATGCGCAGTAGTGAGCCCGAGCGCGCATACGCAGTAGTCAGCCCGTGTGAGCATGCGCAGTAGTGAGCCCGAGCGCGCATGCGCAGTAGTGAGCCCGATTGTGCATCCGCAGTAATGAGTCTGAGTGCGCATGAGCAGTAGTGAGCCCGCGTGCGCATGCGTAGTAGTGAGCTCGAGTGCGCATGTGCAGGTCTGAGCCGGAGTTCGCATGCGCAGTAGTGAGTCCGAGTGCGCATGAGCAGTAGTGGGTCCGAGTGCGCATGCGCAGTAGAACGCCCGTGTACATATGCGCAGAAGTGAGCTCGAATGCGCATGTGCAGCTCTGAGCCGGACTGCGCATGCGCAGTAGTGGGCTCGTGCGCGCATGTGCAGTAGTGAGCCCATGTGCGCATGCGCAGTAGTGAGCCCGAGCGCGCATCCGCAGCAGTGAGTCCGAGTGCGCATGTGCGGGTCTGAGCCGGAGTGCGCATGCGCAGTAACGAGCCCGTGTGCGCATGCGCAGTAGTGAGCCCGAGTGCGCATGCGCAGTAGTGAGCCCGATTGCGCATCCGCAGTAGTGAGTCCGTGTGCGCATGTGCAGTAGTGAGCCCGAGCGCGCATGCGCAGAAGCGAGCTCGAATGCGCATGTGCAGGTCTGAGCCGGAGTGCGCATGCGCAGTAGTGACCCCGAGTGCGCATGTGCAGTAGCGACCCCGAGTGCGCATGCGCACTAGTGACCCCGAGCCCGCATGCGCTGTAGTGAGCCCGTGTGCGCATGCGCAGTAGTGAGCCCGTGTGCTCATGCGCAGTAGTGAGACCGCGTGCGCATGCGTAGTAGTGAGCTCGAGTGCGCATGCGCAGTAGCGACCCCGAATGCACATGAGCAGTAGTGAGTCCGAATGCGCATGAGCAGTAGTGACCCCGAGTGCGCATGCACAGTAGTGAGGCCGATTGTGCATCCGCCGTAGTGAGTCCGAGTGCGCATGAGCAGTAGTGAGCCGGAGGGCGCATGCGCAGTAGTGACCCCCAGTGCGCATGCGCACTAGTGACCCCGAGCCCGCATGCGCAGTAGTGAGCCCGTGTGCGCATGCGCAGTAGTGAGCCCGTGTGCTCATGCGCAGTAGTGAGCCCGCGTGCGCATGCGTAGAAGTGAGCTCGAGTGCGCATGTGCAGATTTGAGCCGGAGTGCGCATGCGCAGTAGTGAGTCCGAGTGCGCATGAGCAGTAGTGACCCCGAGCCCGCATGAGCAGTAGTGAGCCCGTGTGCACATGCGCAGAAGCGAGCTCGAATGCGCATGTGCAGGTCTGAGCCGGAGTGCGCATGCGCAGTGGTGACCCCGAGCGCGCATGTGCAGTAGTGAGCCCGATTGCGCATCCGCAGCAGTGAGTCCGAGTGCGCATGTGCATGACTGAGCCGGAGTGCGCATGCGCAGTAGTGACTCCGAGCGCGCATGCGCAGAAGTGAGCCCGTGTGCGCATGCGCAGTAGTGAGCCCGAGCGCGCATCCGCAGTAGTGAGTCTGAGTGCGCATGCGCAGTAGCGACCCCGAATGCACATGAGCAGTAGTGACTCCGAATGCGCATGAGCAGCTGTGACCCCGAGTGCGCATGCACAGTAGTGAGCCCGATTGCGCATCCGTAGTAGTGAGTCCGTGTGCGCATGTGCAGGTGTAAGCCGGAGTGCGCATGCGCAGTAGTGAGCCCGATTGTGCATGCGCAGTAGTGAGCCCGAGCGCGCATCCGCAGTAGTGAGCCCGAGTGCGCATGCGCAGTAGTGACCCCGAGTGTGCATGCACAGTGTGAGCCCGTGAGCGAATGCGCAGTAGTGAGCCCGAGTGCGCATGCGCAGTAGTGAGCCCGATTGCGCATCCGCAGTAGTGAGTCCGTGTGCGCATGTGCAGTAGTGAGCCCGAGCGCGCATGCGCAGCAGCGAGCTCGAATGCGCATGTGCAGGTCTGAGCCGGAGTGCGCATGCGCAGTAGTGACCCCGAGTGCGCATGTGCAGTAGCGACCCCGAGTGCGCATGCGCACTAGTGACCCCGAGCCCGCATGCGCTGTAGTGAGCCCGTGTGCGCATGCGCAGTAGTGAGCCCGTGTGCTCATGCGCAGTAGTGAGACCCCGTGCGCATGCGTAGTAGTGAGCTCGAGTGCGCATGCGCAGTAGCGACCCCGAATGCACATGAGCAGTAGTGAGTCCGAATGCGCATGAACAGTAGTGACCCCGAGTGCGCATGCACAGTAGTGAGGCCGATTGTGCATCCGCCGTAGTGAGTCCGAGTGCGCATGAGCAGTAGTGAGCCGGAGGGCGCATGCGCAGTAGTGACCCCGAGTGCGCATGCGCACTAGTGACCCCGAGCCCGCATGCGCAGTAGTGAGCCCGTGTGCGCATGCGCAGTAGTGAGCCCGTGTGCTCATGCGCACTTGTGAGCCCGCGTGCGCATGCGTAGAAGTGAGCTCGAGTGCGCATGTGCAGATTTGAGCCGGAGTGCGCATGCGCAGTAGTGAGTCCGAGTGCGCATGAGCAGTACTGACCCCGAGCCCGCATGAGCAGTAGTGAGCCCGTGTGCACATGCGCAGAAGCGAGCTCGAATGCGCATGTGCAGGTCTGAGCCGGAGTGCGCATGCGCAGTGGTGACCCCGAGCGCGCATGTGCAGTAGTGAGCCCGATTGCGCATCCGCAGCAGTGAGTCCGAGTGCGCATGTGCATGACTGAGCCGGAGTGCGCATGCGCAGTAGTGACCCCGAGCGCGCATGCGCAGAAGTGAGCCCGTGTGCGCATGCGCAGTAGTGAGCCCGAGCGCGCATCCGCAGTAGTGAGCCCGAGTGCGCATGCGCAGTAGTGACCCCGAGTGTGCATGCACAGTGTGAGCCCGTGAGCGAATGCGCAGTAGTGAGTCCGTGTGCGCATGCGCAGTAGTGAGCCCGAGTGCGCTTGCGCTGTAGTGAGACCGTGTGCGCATCGGCATTAGTGAGTCCGAGTGCCCATGAGTCGTAGTGAGTCCGAGTGCGCATCCGCAGCAGTGACCCCGCATGCGCATGCGTAGCAGTGAGCTCGAGTGCGCATGTGCAGTAGTGAGCCCGTGTATGCATGCGCAGTGGTGAGCCCGAGTGCGCATGGGCAGGTCTGAGCCGGAGTGCGCATGCGCAGTAGTGAGGCCGAGTGCGCATGAGCAGTAGTGAGCCCGTGTGCGCATGCGCAGTAGTGAGCCCGCGTGCGCATGCGTAGTAGTGAGCTCGAGTGCGCATCCGAAGTAGTGAGTCCGTGTGCGCATGTGCAGGACTGAGCCGGAGTGCGCATGCGCAGTAGTGACCCCGAGTGCGCATGCGCAGTAGTGACCCCGAGCGCGCATGCGCAGTAGTGAGCCCGTGTGCGCATGCGCAGTAGTGAGCCCGAGCGCGCATCCGCAGTAGTGAGCCCCAGCGGGCATGCGCAGTAGTGAGCCCGATTGCGCATTCGCAGTGGTGACCCCGAGCGCGCATGTGCAGTAGTGAGCCCGATTGTGCATCCGCAGCAGTGAGTCCGAGTGCGCATGTGCATGACTGAGCCGGAGTGCGCATGCGCAGTAGTGACCCCGAGCGCGCATGCGCAGTTGTGAGCCGGTGTGCGCATGCGCAGTAGTGAGCCCGAGCGCGCATACGCAGTAGTCAGCCCGTGTGAGCATGCGCAGTAGTGAGCCCGAGCGCGCATCCGCAGTAGTGAGCCCGATTGTGCATCCGCAGTAGTGAGTCCGAGTACGCATGAGCAGTAGTGAGCCGGAGGGCGCATGCGCAGTAGTGACCCCGAGTGCGCATGCGCACTAGTGACCCCGAGCCCGCATGCGCAGTAGTGAGCCCGATTGTGCATCCGCAGTAATGAGTCTGAGTGCGCATGAGCAGTAGTGAGCCCGCGTGCGCATGCGTAGTAGTGAGCTCGAGTGCGCATGTGCAGGTCTGAGCCGGAGTTCGCATGCGCAGTAGTGAGTCCGAGTGCGCATGAGCAGTAGTGGGTCCGAGTGCGCATGCGCAGTAGAACGCCCGTGTACATATGCGCAGAAGTGAGCTCGAATGCGCATGTGCAGCTCTGAGCCGGACTGCGCATGCGCAGTAGTGGGCTCGTGCGCGCATGTGCAGTAGTGAGCCCATGTGCGCATGCGCAGTAGTGAGCCCGAGCGCGCATCCGCAGCAGTGAGTCCGAGTGCGCATGTGCGGGTCTGAGCCGGAGTGCGCATGCGCAGTAACGAGCCCGTGTGCGCATGCGCAGTAGTGAGCCCGAGTGCGCATGCGCAGTAGTGAGCCCGATTGCGCATCCGCAGTAGTGAGTCCGTGTGCGCATGTGCAGTAGTGAGCCCGAGCGCGCATGCGCAGAAGCGAGCTCGAATGCGCATGTGCAGGTCTGAGCCGGAGTGCGCATGCGCAGTAGTGACCCCGAGTGCGCATGTGCAGTAGCGACCCCGAGTGCGCATGCGCACTAGTGACCCCGAGCCCGCATGCGCTGTAGTGAGCCCGTGTGCGCATGCGCAGTAGTGAGCCCGTGTGCTCATGCGCAGTAGTGAGACCGCGTGCGCATGCGTAGTAGTGAGCTCGAGTGCGCATGCGCAGTAGCGACCCCGAATGCACATGAGCAGTAGTGAGTCCGAATGCGCATGAGCAGTAGTGACCCCGAGTGCGCATGCACAGTAGTGAGGCCGATTGTGCATCCGCCGTAGTGAGTCCGAGTGCGCATGAGCAGTAGTGAGCCGGAGGGCGCATGCGCAGTAGTGACCCCCAGTGCGCATGCGCACTAGTGACCCCGAGCCCGCATGCGCAGTAGTGAGCCCGTGTGCGCATGCGCAGTAGTGAGCCCGTGTGCTCATGCGCAGTAGTGAGCCCGCGTGCGCATGCGTAGAAGTGAGCTCGAGTGCGCATGTGCAGATTTGAGCCGGAGTGCGCATGCGCAGTAGTGAGTCCGAGTGCGCATGAGCAGTAGTGACCCCGAGCCCGCATGAGCAGTAGTGAGCCCGTGTGCACATGCGCAGAAGCGAGCTCGAATGCGCATGTGCAGGTCTGAGCCGGAGTGCGCATGCGCAGTGGTGACCCCGAGCGCGCATGTGCAGTAGTGAGCCCGATTGCGCATCCGCAGCAGTGAGTCCGAGTGCGCATGTGCATGACTGAGCCGGAGTGCGCATGCGCAGTAGTGACCCCGAGCGCGCATGCGCAGAAGTGAGCCCGTGTGCGCATGCGCAGTAGTGAGCCCGAGCGCGCATCCGCAGTAGTGAGCCCGAGTGCGCATGCGCAGTAGTGACCCCGAGTGTGCATGCACAGTGTGAGCCCGTGAGCGAATGCGCAGTAGTGAGTCCGTGTGCGCATGCGCAGTAGTGAGCCCGAGTGCGCTTGCGCTGTAGTGAGACCGTGTGCGCATCGGCATTAGTGAGTCCGAGTGCCCATGAGTCGTAGTGAGTCCGAGTGCGCATCCGCAGCAGTGACCCCGCATGCGCATGCGTAGCAGTGAGCTCGAGTGCGCATGTGCAGTAGTGAGCCCGTGTATGCATGCGCAGTGGTGAGCCCGAGTGCGCATGGGCAGGTCTGAGCCGGAGTGCGCATGCGCAGTAGTGAGGCCGAGTGCGCATGAGCAGTAGTGAGCCCGTGTGCGCATGCGCAGTAGTGAGCCCGCGTGCGCATGCGTAGTAGTGAGCTCGAGTGCGCATCCGAAGTAGTGAGTCCGTGTGCGCATGTGCAGGACTGAGCCGGAGTGCGCATGCGCAGTAGTGACCCCGAGTGCGCATGCGCAGTAGTGACCCCGAGCGCGCATGCGCAGTAGTGAGCCCGTGTGCGCATGCGCAGTAGTGAGCCCGAGCGCGCATCCGCAGTAGTGAGCCCCAGCGGGCATGCGCAGTAGTGAGCCCGATTGCGCATTCGCAGTGGTGACCCCGAGCGCGCATGTGCAGTAGTGAGCCCGATTGTGCATCCGCAGCAGTGAGTCCGAGTGCGCATGTGCATGACTGAGCCGGAGTGCGCATGCGCAGTAGTGACCCCGAGCGCGCATGCGCAGTTGTGAGCCGGTGTGCGCATGCGCAGTAGTGAGCCCGAGCGCGCATACGCAGTAGTCAGCCCGTGTGAGCATGCGCAGTAGTGAGCCCGAGCGCGCATCCGCAGTAGTGAGCCCGATTGTGCATCCGCAGTAGTGAGTCCGAGTACGCATGAGCAGTAGTGAGCCGGAGGGCGCATGCGCAGTAGTGACCCCGAGTGCGCATGCGCACTAGTGACCCCGAGCCCGCATGCGCAGTAGTGAGCCCGATTGTGCATCCGCAGTAATGAGTCTGAGTGCGCATGAGCAGTAGTGAGCCCGCGTGCGCATGCGTAGTAGTGAGCTCGAGTGCGCATGTGCAGGTCTGAGCCGGAGTTCGCATGCGCAGTAGTGAGTCCGAGTGCGCATGAGCAGTAGTGGGTCCGAGTGCGCATGCGCAGTAGAACGCCCGTGTACATATGCGCAGAAGTGAGCTCGAATGCGCATGTGCAGCTCTGAGCCGGACTGCGCATGCGCAGTAGTGGGCTCGTGCGCGCATGTGCAGTAGTGAGCCCATGTGCGCATGCGCAGTAGTGAGCCCGAGCGCGCATCCGCAGCAGTGAGTCCGAGTGCGCATGTGCGGGTCTGAGCCGGAGTGCGCATGCGCAGTAACGAGCCCGTGTGCGCATGCGCAGTAGTGAGCCCGAGTGCGCATGCGCAGTAGTGAGCCCGATTGCGCATCCGCAGTAGTGAGTCCGTGTGCGCATGTGCAGTAGTGAGCCCGAGCGCGCATGCGCAGAAGCGAGCTCGAATGCGCATGTGCAGGTCTGAGCCGGAGTGCGCATGCGCAGTAGTGACCCCGAGTGCGCATGTGCAGTAGCGACCCCGAGTGCGCATGCGCACTAGTGACCCCGAGCCCGCATGCGCTGTAGTGAGCCCGTGTGCGCATGCGCAGTAGTGAGCCCGTGTGCTCATGCGCAGTAGTGAGACCGCGTGCGCATGCGTAGTAGTGAGCTCGAGTGCGCATGCGCAGTAGCGACCCCGAATGCACATGAGCAGTAGTGAGTCCGAATGCGCATGAGCAGTAGTGACCCCGAGTGCGCATGCACAGTAGTGAGGCCGATTGTGCATCCGCCGTAGTGAGTCCGAGTGCGCATGAGCAGTAGTGAGCCGGAGGGCGCATGCGCAGTAGTGACCCCCAGTGCGCATGCGCACTAGTGACCCCGAGCCCGCATGCGCAGTAGTGAGCCCGTGTGCGCATGCGCAGTAGTGAGCCCGTGTGCTCATGCGCAGTAGTGAGCCCGCGTGCGCATGCGTAGAAGTGAGCTCGAGTGCGCATGTGCAGATTTGAGCCGGAGTGCGCATGCGCAGTAGTGAGTCCGAGTGCGCATGAGCAGTAGTGACCCCGAGCCCGCATGAGCAGTAGTGAGCCCGTGTGCACATGCGCAGAAGCGAGCTCGAATGCGCATGTGCAGGTCTGAGCCGGAGTGCGCATGCGCAGTGGTGACCCCGAGCGCGCATGTGCAGTAGTGAGCCCGATTGCGCATCCGCAGCAGTGAGTCCGAGTGCGCATGTGCATGACTGAGCCGGAGTGCGCATGCGCAGTAGTGACCCCGAGCGCGCATGCGCAGAAGTGAGCCCGTGTGCGCATGCGCAGTAGTGAGCCCGAGCGCGCATCCGCAGTAGTGAGTCTGAGTGCGCATGCGCAGTAGCGACCCCGAATGCACATGAGCAGTAGTGACTCCGAATGCGCATGAGCAGCTGTGACCCCGAGTGCGCATGCACAGTAGTGAGCCCGATTGCGCATCCGTAGTAGTGAGTCCGTGTGCGCATGTGCAGGTGTAAGCCGGAGTGCGCATGCGCAGTAGTGAGCCCGATTGTGCATGCGCAGTAGTGAGCCCGAGCGCGCATCCGCAGTAGTGAGCCCGAGTGCGCATGCGCAGTAGTGACCCCGAGTGTGCATGCACAGTGTGAGCCCGTGAGCGAATGCGCAGTAGTGAGCCCGAGTGCGCATGCGCAGTAGTGAGCCCGATTGCGCATCCGCAGTAGTGAGTCCGTGTGCGCATGTGCAGTAGTGAGCCCGAGCGCGCATGCGCAGCAGCGAGCTCGAATGCGCATGTGCAGGTCTGAGCCGGAGTGCGCATGCGCAGTAGTGACCCCGAGTGCGCATGTGCAGTAGCGACCCCGAGTGCGCATGCGCACTAGTGACCCCGAGCCCGCATGCGCTGTAGTGAGCCCGTGTGCGCATGCGCAGTAGTGAGCCCGTGTGCTCATGCGCAGTAGTGAGACCCCGTGCGCATGCGTAGTAGTGAGCTCGAGTGCGCATGCGCAGTAGCGACCCCGAATGCACATGAGCAGTAGTGAGTCCGAATGCGCATGAACAGTAGTGACCCCGAGTGCGCATGCACAGTAGTGAGGCCGATTGTGCATCCGCCGTAGTGAGTCCGAGTGCGCATGAGCAGTAGTGAGCCGGAGGGCGCATGCGCAGTAGTGACCCCGAGTGCGCATGCGCACTAGTGACCCCGAGCCCGCATGCGCAGTAGTGAGCCCGTGTGCGCATGCGCAGTAGTGAGCCCGTGTGCTCATGCGCAGTAGTGAGCCCGCGTGCGCATGCGTAGAAGTGAGCTCGAGTGCGCATGTGCAGATTTGAGCCGGAGTGCGCATGCGCAGTAGTGAGTCCGAGTGCGCATGAGCAGTACTGACCCCGAGCCCGCATGAGCAGTAGTGAGCCCGTGTGCACATGCGCAGAAGCGAGCTCGAATGCGCATGTGCAGGTCTGAGCCGGAGTGCGCATGCGCAGTGGTGACCCCGAGCGCGCATGTGCAGTAGTGAGCCCGATTGCGCATCCGCAGCAGTGAGTCCGAGTGCGCATGTGCATGACTGAGCCGGAGTGCGCATGCGCAGTAGTGACCCCGAGCGCGCATGCGCAGAAGTGAGCCCGTGTGCGCATGCGCAGTAGTGAGCCCGAGCGCGCATCCGCAGTAGTGAGCCCGAGTGCGCATGCGCAGTAGTGACCCCGAGTGTGCATGCACAGTGTGAGCCCGTGAGCGAATGCGCAGTAGTGAGTCCGTGTGCGCATGCGCAGTAGTGAGCCCGAGTGCGCTTGCGCTGTAGTGAGACCGTGTGCGCATCGGCATTAGTGAGTCCGAGTGCCCATGAGTCGTAGTGAGTCCGAGTGCGCATCCGCAGCAGTGACCCCGCATGCGCATGCGTAGCAGTGAGCTCGAGTGCGCATGTGCAGTAGTGAGCCCGTGTATGCATGCGCAGTGGTGAGCCCGAGTGCGCATGGGCAGGTCTGAGCCGGAGTGCGCATGCGCAGTAGTGAGGCCGAGTGCGCATGAGCAGTAGTGAGCCCGTGTGCGCATGCGCAGTAGTGAGCCCGCGTGCGCATGCGTAGTAGTGAGCTCGAGTGCGCATCCGAAGTAGTGAGTCCGTGTGCGCATGTGCAGGACTGAGCCGGAGTGCGCATGCGCAGTAGTGACCCCGAGTGCGCATGCGCAGTAGTGACCCCGTGCGCGCATGCGCAGTAGTGAGCCCGTGTGCGCATGCGCAGTAGTGAGCCCGAGCGCGCATCCGCAGTAGTGAGCCCCAGCGGGCATGCGCAGTAGTGAGCCCGATTGCGCATTCGCAGTGGTGACCCCGAGCGCGCATGTGCAGTAGTGAGCCCGATTGTGCATCCGCAGCAGTGAGTCCGAGTGCGCATGTGCATGACTGAGCCGGAGTGCGCATGCGCAGTAGTGACCCCGAGCGCGCATGCGCAGTTGTGAGCCGGTGTGCGCATGCGCAGTAGTGAGCCCGAGCGCGCATACGCAGTAGTCAGCCCGTGTGCGCATGCGCAGTAGTGAGCCCGAGCGCGCATCCGCAGTAGTGAGCCCGATTGTGCATCCGCAGTAGTGAGTCCGAGTACGCATGAGCAGTAGTGAGCCGGAGGGCGCATGCGCAGTAGTGACCCCGAGTGCGCATGCGCACTAGTGACCCCGAGCCCGCATGCGCAGTAGTGAGCCCGATTGTGCATCCGCAGTAATGAGTCTGAGTGCGCATGAGCAGTAGTGAGCCCGCGTGCGCATGCGTAGTAGTGAGCTCGAGTGCGCATGTGCAGGTCTGAGCCGGAGTTCGCATGCGCAGTAGTGAGTCCGAGTGCGCATGAGCAGTAGTGGGTCCGAGTGCGCATGCGCAGTAGAACGCCCGTGTACATATGCGCAGAAGTGAGCTCGAATGCGCATGTGCAGCTCTGAGCCGGACTGCGCATGCGCAGTAGTGGGCTCGTGCGCGCATGCGCAGTAGTGAGCCCGTGTGCGCATGCGCAGTAGTGAGCCCGAGCGCGCATCCGCAGCAGTGAGTCCGAGTGCGCATGTGCGGGTCTGAGCCGGAGTGCGCATGCGCAGTAGCGAGCCCGTGTGCGCATGCGCAGTAGTGAGCCCGAGTGCGCATGCGCAGTAGTGAGCCCGATTGCGCATCCGCAGTAGTGAGTCCGTGTGCGCATGTGCAGGTCTGAGCCGCAGTGCGCATGCGCAGTAGTGAGCCCGATTGTGCATCCGCAGTAGTGAGTCCGAGTGCGCATGAGCAGAAGTGAGCCGGAGTGCGCATGCGCAGTAGTGACCCCGAGTGCGCATGCGCAGAAGTGAGCCCGTGTGTGCATGCGCAGTAGTGAGCCCGAGTGCGCATGCGCAGTAGTGAGCCCGATTGCGCATCCGCAGTAGTGAGTCCGTGTGCGCATGTGCAGGTCTGAGCCTGAGTGCGCATGCGCAGTAGTAAGCCCGCGTGCGCATGCGTAGTAGTGAGCTCGAGTGCGCATGTGCAGGTCTGAGCCGGAGTTCGCATGTGCAGTAGTGAGCCCGATTGCGCATCCGCAGCAGTGAGTCTGAGTGCGCATGTGCATGACTGAGCCGGAGTGCGCATGCGCAGTAGTGACCCCGTGCGCGCATGCGCAGAAGTGAGCCCGTGTGCGCATGCGCAGTAGTGAGCCCGAGCGCGCAACCGCAGTAGTGAGTCTGAGTGCGCATCCGCAGTAATGAGTCTGAGTGCGCATGAGCAGTAGTGAGCCCGCGTGCGCATGCGTAGTAGTGAGCTCGAGTGCGCATGCGCAGTAGTGACCCCGAGTGCGCATGAGCAGTAGTGAGTCCGAGTGCGCATGAGCAGTAGTGACCCGGAGTGCGCATGCGCAGTAGTGACCCCGAGTGCGCATGCGCAGTAGTGACCCCGAGCGCGCATCCGCAGTAGTGAGTCCGTGTGCGCATGTGCAGGTCTGAGCCGCAGTGCGCATGCGCAGTAGTGAGCCCGATTGTGCATCCGCAGTAGTGAGTCCGAGTGCGCATGAGCAGAAGTGAGCCGGAGTGCGCATGCGCAGTAGTGACCCCGAGTGCGCATGAGCAGTAGTGAGTCCGAGTGCGCATGAGCAGTAGTGAGCCGGAGGGCGCATGCGCAGTAGTGACCCCGAGTGCGCATGCGCACTAGTGACCCCGAGCCCGCATTCGCAGTAGTAAGCCCGTGTGCCCATGAGTAGTAGTGAGCCCGTGTACGCATGCGCAGTCTTGAGCCCGTGTGCTTATGCGCAGTAGTAAGCCCGCGTGCGCATGCGTAGTAGTGAGCTCGAGTGCGCATGTGCAGCTCTGAGCCGGACTGCGCATGCGCAGTAGTGGGCTCGTGCGCGCATGCGCAGTAGTGAGCCCATGTGCGCATGCGCAGTAGTGAGCCCGAGCGCGCATCCGCAGCAGTGAGTCCGAGTGCGCATGTGCGGGTCTGAGCCGGAGTGCGCATGCGCAGTAGCGAGCCCGTGTGCGTATGCGCAGTAGTGAGCCCGAGTGCGCATGCGCAGTAGTGAGCCCGATTGCGCATCCGCAGTAGTGAGTCCGTGTACGCATGTGCAGGTCTGAGCCGCAGTGCGCATGCGCAGTAGTGAGCCCGATTGTGCATCCGCAGTAGTGAGTCCGAGTGCGCATGAGCAGAAGTGAGCCGGAGTGCGCATGCGGAGTAGTGAGTCCGAGTGCGCATGAGCAGTAGTGACCCCGAGCCCGCATGAGCAGTAGTGAGCCCGAGTGCGCATGCGCAGTAGTACGCCCGTGTGCATATGAGCAGAAGTGAGCTCGAATGCGCATGTGCAGGTCTGAGCCGGACTGCGCATGCGCAGTACTGAGCCCGTGTGCGCATGCGCAGTGGTGTGCCCGAGTGCGCATGGGCAGGTCTGAGACGGAGTGCGCATTCGCAGTAGTGGGCTCGTGCGCGCATGCGCAGTAGTGAGGCCGTGTGCGCATGCGCAGTAGTGAGCCCGAGCGCGCATCCGCAGTAGTGAGTCCGAGTGCGCATGCGCAGAAGTGAGCCGGAGTGCGCATGCGCAGTAGTGACCCCGAGTGCGCATGCGCAGAAGTGAGCCCGTGTGTGCATGCGCAGTAGTCAGCCCGAGTGCGCATGCGCAGTAGTGAGCCCGATTGCGCATCCGCAGTAGTGAGTCCGTGTGCACATGCGCAGGTCTGAGCCGGAGTGCGCATGCGCAGTAGTGAGCCCGATTGTGCATCCGCCGTAGTGAGTCCGAGTGCGCATGAGCAGTAGTGCGCCGCTGGGCGCATGCGCAGTAGTGACCCCGAGTGCGCATGCGCACTAGTGACCCCGAGCCCGCATGCGCAGTAGTGAGCCCGTGTACGCATGGGCAGTAGTGAGCCCGTGTGCTCATGCGCAGTAGTGAGCCCGCGTGCGCATGCGTAGAAGTGAGCTCGAGTGCGCATGTGCAGGTTTGAGCCGGAGTGCGCATGCGGAGTAGTGAGTCCGAGTGCGCATGAGCAGTAGTGACCCCGAGCCCGCATGAGCAGTAGTGAGCCCGAGTGCGCATGCGCAGTAGTACGCCCGTGTGCATATGAGCAGAAGTGAGCTCGAATGCGCATGTGCAGGTCTGAGCCGGACTGCGCATGCGCAGTACTGAGCCCGTGTGCGCATGCGCAGTGGTGTGCCCGAGTGCGCATGGGCAGGTCTGAGACGGAGTGCGCATTCGCAGTAGTGGGCTCGTGCGCGCATGCGCAGTAGTGAGGCCGTGTGCGCATGCGCAGTAGTGAGCCCGAGCGCGCATCCGCAGTAGTGAGTCCGAGTGCGCATGCGCAGTAGCGACCCCGAATGCACATGAGCAGTAGTGAGTCCGAATGCGCATGAGCTGCAGTGACCCCGAGTGCGCATGCACAGTAGTGAGCCCGATTGTGCATCCGCAGTAGTGAGTCCGAGTACGCATGAACAGTAGTGAGGCGGAGTGCGCATGCGCAGTAGTCACCCCGAGTGCGCATGTGCAGTAGCGACCCCGAGCGCGTATGTGCAGTAGCGACCCCGTGCGCGTATGCGCAGTAGTGGGCCCGTGTGCGCATGTGCAGGCCTGACCTGAGTGCGCATGCGCAGTAGTGAGCCCCAGCGCGCATGCGCAGTAGTGAGCCCGATTGCGCATCCGCAGTGGTGACCCCGAGCGCGCATGCGCAGTAGTGAGCCCGATTGCGCGTCCGCAGCAGTGAGTCCGAGTGCGCATACGCAGTTGCGACCCCGAGTGTGCATGCACAGTGTCAGCCCGTGAGCGAATGCGCATTAGTGAGTCCGTGTGCGCATGTGCAGGTCTGAGCCGCAGTGCGCATGCGCATCAGTGAGCCCGATTGTGCATCCGCAGTAGTGAGTCCGAGTGCGCATGAGCAGAAGTGAGCCGGAGTGCGCATGCGCAGTAGTGACCTCGAGTGCGCATGCGCAGAAGTGAGCCCGTGTGTGCATGCGCAGTAGTGAGCCCGAGTGCGCATACGCAGTAGTGAGCCCGATTGCGCATGAGCAGTAGTGAGTCCGTGTGCGCATGTGCAGTTCTGAGCCGGAGTGCGCATGCGCAGTAGTGAGCCCGATTGTGCATCCGCAGTTGTGAGTCCGAGTGCGCATGCGCAGTAGTGAGCCCGTGTGCTCATGCGCAGTAGTGAGCCCGCGTGCGCATGCGTAGTAGTGAGCTCGAGTGCGCATGCGCAGTAGCGACCCCGAATGCACATGAGCAGTAGTGAGTCCGAATGCGCATGCGCAGTAGTGAGCAAGGGTGCTCATGCGTAGTAGTGAGCCCGCGTTCGCATGCGTAGTAGTGATCTCGAGTGCGCATGTGCAGTAGTGACCCCGAGTGCGCATGCGCACTAGTGACCCCGAGCCTGCATGCGCAGTAGTGAGCCCGATTGTGCATCCGCAGTAGTGAGTCCGAGTACGCATGAACAGTAGTGAGGCGGAGTGCGCATGCGCAGTAGTCACCCCGAGTGCGCATGTGCAGTAGCGACCCCGAGCGCGTATGTGCAGTAGCGACCCCGTGCGCGTATGCGCAGTAGTGGGCCCGTGTGCGCATGTGCAGGCCTGACCTGAGTGCGCATGCGCAGTAGTGAGCCCCAGCGCGCATGCGCAGTAGTGAGCCCGATTGCGCATCCGCAGTGGTGACCCCGAGCGCGCATGCGCAGTAGTGAGCCCGATTGCGCGTCCGCAGCAGTGAGTCCGAGTGCGCATACGCAGTTGCGACCCCGAGTGTGCATGCACAGTGTCAGCCCGTGCGCGAATGCGCATTAGTGAGTCCGTGTGCGCATGTGCAGGTCTGAGCCGCAGTGCGCATGCGCATCAGTGAGCCCGATTGTGCATCCGCAGTAGTGAGTCCGAGTGCGCATGAGCAGAAGTGAGCCGGAGTGCGCATGCGCAGTAGTGACCTCGAGTGCGCATGCGCAGAAGTGAGCCCGTGTGTGCATGCGCAGTAGTGAGCCCGAGTGCGCATACGCAGTAGTGAGCCCGATTGCGCATGAGCAGTAGTGAGTCCGTGTGCGCATGTGCAGGTCTGAGCCGGAGTGCGCATGCGCAGTAATGAGCCCGATTGTGCATCCGCAGTTGTGAGTCCGAGTGCGCATGCGCAGTAGTGAGCCCGTGTGCTCATGCGCAGTAGTGAGCCCGCGTGCGCATGCGTAGTAGTGAGCTCGAGTGCGCATGCGCAGTAGCGACCCCGAATGCACATGAGCAGTAGTGAGTCCGAATGCGCATGCGCAGTAGTGAGCAAGGGTGCTCATGCGTAGTAGTGAGCCCGCGTTCGCATGCGTAGTAGTGATCTCGAGTGCGCATGTGCAGTAGTGACCCCGAGTGCGCATGCGCACTAGTGACCCCGAGCCCGCATGCGCAGTAGTGAGCCCGTGTGCGCATGCGCAGTAGTTCGCCCGCGTGCGCATGCGTAGAAGTGAGCTCGAGTGCGCATGTGCAGGTTTGAGCCGGAGTGCGCATGCGCAGCAGTGACCCCTAGTGCCCATGCACAGTAGTGAGCCCGATTGCGCATCCGTAGTAGTAAGTCCGTGTGCGCATGTGCAGGTCTGAGCCGGAGTGCGCATGCGCAGTAGTGAGCCCGATTGTGCATCCGCAGTAGTGAGTCCGAGTACGCATGAACAGTAGTGAGGCGGAGTGCGCATGCGCAGTAGTGACCCCGAGTGCGCATGTGCAGTAGCGACCCCGAGCGCGTATGCGCAGTAGCGACCCCGAGCGCGTATGCGCAGTAGTGGGCCCGAGTGCGCATGTGCAGGCCTGACCTGAGTGCGCACGCGCAGCAGTGAGCCCCAGCGCGCATGCGCAGTAGTGAGCCCGATTGCGCATTCCCAGTGGTGACCCCGAGCGCGCATGTGCAGTAGTGAGCCCGATTGCGCATCCGCAGCAGTGAGTCCGAGTGCGCATGTGCATGACTGAGCCGGAGGGCGCATGCGCAGTAGTGACCCCGAGTGCGCATGCGCACTAGTGACCCCGATTGTGCATCCGCAGTAGTGAGTCCGAGTGCGCATGAGCAGAAGTGAGCCGGAGTGCGCATGCGCAGTAGTGACCCCGAGTGCGCATGCGCAGAAGTGAGCCCGTGTGTGCATGTGCAGTAGTGAGCCCGAGTGCGCATGCGCAGTAGTGAGCCCGATTGCGCATCCGCAGTAGTGAGTCCGTGTGCTCATGCGCAATAGTGAGCCCGCGTGCGCATGCATAGTAGTGAGCTCGAGTGCGCATGTGCAGGTCTGAGCCGGAGTTCGCATGCGCAGTAGAACGCCCGTGTGCATATGCGCAGAAGTGAGCTCGAATGCGCATGTGCAGGTCTGAGCCGGACTGCGCATGCGCAGTAGTGAGCCCGTGTGCGCATGCGCAGAAGTGAGCCCGTGTGTGCATGCGCAGTAGTGAGTCCGATTTCGTATGCGCAGTAGTGAGCCCGAGCGCGCATCCGCAGTCGTGAGTCTGTGTGCGCATGAGCAGTAGTGATTCCGAGCGCGCATGCGCAGTTGTGAGCCCGATTGCGCATGCGCAGTAGTGAGCCCGTGTGCGCATGCGCAGTGGTGAGCCCGAGTGCGCACGCAGAGTAGTGAGCCCGATTGCGCATCCGCACTAGTGAGTCCGTGTGCGCATGTGCAGGTCTGAGCCGGAGTGCGCATGCGCAGTAGTGAGCCCGATTGTGCATCCGCCGTAGTGAGTCCGAGTGCGCATGAGCAGTAGTGAGCCGGAGGGCGCATGCGCAGTAGTGACCCCGAGTGCGCATGTGCAGTAGCGACCCCGAGCGCGTATGTGCAGTAGCGACCCCGTGCGCGTATGCGCAGTAGTGGGCCCGTGTGCGCATGTGCAGGCCTGACCTGAGTGCGCATGCGCAGTAGTGAGCCCCACCGCGCATGCGCAGTAGTGAGCCCGATTGCGCATCCGCAGTGGTGACCCCGAGCGCGCATGCGCAGTAGTGAGCCCGATTGCGCGTCCGCAGCAGTGAGTCCGAGTGCGCATACGCAGTGGCGACCCCGAGTGTGCATGCACAGTGTCAGCCCGTGAGCGAATGCGCATTAGTGAGTCCGTGTGCGCATGTGCAGGTCTGAGCCGCAGTGCGCATGCGCAGTAGTGAGCCCGATTGTGCATCCGCAGTTGTGAGTCCGAGTGCGCATGAGCACTAGTGAGCCGGAGTGCGCATGTGCAGTAGTGACTCCGAGTGCGCATGCGCAGTAGTGACCCCGAGCGCGCATGCGCAGTAGTGAGCCCGTGTGCGCATGCGCAGTAGTGAGCCCGTGTACGCATGCGCAGTGGTGAGCCCGAGTGCGCATGGGCAGGTCTGAGCCGGAGTGCGCGTGCGCAGTAGTGAGGCCGAGTGCGCATGCGCAGTAGTGACCCCGAGTGCGCATGCGCACTAGTGACCCCGAGCCCGCATGCGCTGTAGTGAGCCCGTGTGCGCATGCGCAGTAGTGAGCCCGTGTGCTCATGCGCAGTAGTGAGACCGCGTGCGCATGCGTAGTAGTGAGCTCGAGTGCGCATGCGCAGTAGCGACCCCGAATGCACATGAGCAGTAGTGAGTCCGAATGCGCATGAGCAGTAGTGACCCCGAGTGCGCATGCACAGTAGTGAGGCCGATTGTGCATCCGCCGTAGTGAGTCCGAGTGCGCATGAGCAGTAGTGAGCCGGAGGGCGCATGCGCAGTAGTGACCCCGAGTGCGCATGCGCACTAGTGACCCCGAGCCCGCATGCGCAGTAGTGAGCCCGTGTGCGCATGCGCAGTAGTGAGCCCGTGTGCTCATGCGCAGTAGTGAGCCCGCGTGCGCATGCGTAGAAGTGAGCTCGAGTGCGCATGTGCAGATTTGAGCCGGAGTGCGCATGCGCAGTAGTGAGTCCGAGTGCGCATGAGCAGTAGTGACCCCGAGCCCGCATGAGCAGTAGTGAGCCCGTGTGCACATGCGCAGAAGCGAGCTCGAATGCGCATGTGCAGGTCTGAGCCGGAGTGCGCATGCGCAGTGGTGACCCCGAGCGCGCATGTGCAGTAGTGAGCCCGATTGCGCATCCGCAGCAGTGAGTCCGAGTGCGCATGTGCATGACTGAGCCGGAGTGCGCATGCGCAGTAGTGACCCCGAGCGCGCATGCGCAGAAGTGAGCCCGTGTGCGCATGCGCAGTAGTGAGCCCGAGCGCGCATCCGCAGTAGTGAGTCTGAGTGCGCATGCGCAGTAGCGACCCCGAATGCACATGAGCAGTAGTGACTCCGAATGCGCATGAGCAGCTGTGACCCCGAGTGCGCATGCACAGTAGTGAGCCCGATTGCGCATCCGTAGTAGTGAGTCCGTGTGCGCATGTGCAGGTGTAAGCCGGAGTGCGCATGCGCAGTAGTGAGCCCGATTGTGCATGCGCAGTAGTGAGCCCGAGCGCGCATCCGCAGTAGTGAGCCCAAGTGCGCATGCGCAGTAGTGACCCCGAGTGTGCATGCACAGTGTGAGCCCGTGAGCGAATGCGCAGTAGTGAGCCCGATTGTGCATGCGCAGTAGTGAGCCCGAGCGCGCATCCGCAGTAGTGAGCCCGAGTGCGCATGCGCAGTAGTGACCCCGAGTGTGCATGCACAGTGTGAGCCCGTGAGCGAATGCGCAGTAGTGAGTCCGTGTGCGCATGCGCAGTAGTGAGCCCGAGTGCGCTTGCGCTGTAGTGAGACCGTGTGCGCATCGGCAGTAGTGAGTCCGAGTGCCCATGAGTCGTAGTGAGTCCGAGTGCGCATCCGCAGCAGTGACCCCGCATGCGCATGCGTAGCAGTGAGCTCGAGTGCGCATGTGCAGTAGTGAGCCCGTGTATGCATGCGCAGTGGTGAGCCCGAGTGCGCATGGGCAGGTCTGAGCCGGAGTGCGCATGCGCAGTAGTGAGGCCGAGTGCGCATGAGCAGTAGTGAGCCCGTGTGCGCATGCGCAGTAGTGAGCCCGCGTGCGCATGCGTAGTAGTGAGCTCGAGTGCGCATCCGAAGTAGTGAGTCCGTGTGCGCATGTGCAGGGCTGAGCCGGAGTGCGCATGCGCAGTAGTGACCCCGAGTGCGCATGCGCAGTAGTGACCCCGAGCGCGCATGCGCAGTAGTGAGCCCGTGTGCGCATGCGCAGTAGTGAGCCCGAGCGCGCATCCGCAGTAGTGAGCCCCAGCGCGCATGCGCAGTAGTGAGCCCGATTGCGCATTCGCAGTGGTGACCCCGAGCGCGCATGTGCAGTAGTGAGCCCGATTGTGCATCCGCAGCAGTGAGTCCGAGTGCGCATGTGCATGACTGAGCCGGAGTGCGCATGCGCAGTAGTGACCCCGAGCGCGCATGCGCAGTTGTGAGCCGGTGTGCGCATGCGCAGTAGTGAGCCCGAGCGCGCATACGCAGTAGTCAGCCCGTGTGCGCATGCGCAGTAGTGAGCCCGAGCGCGCATCCGCAGTAGTGAGCCCGATTGTGCATCCGCAGTAGTGAGTCCGAGTACGCATGAGCAGTAGTGAGCCGGAGGGCGCATGCGCAGTAGTGACCCCGAGTGCGCATGCGCACTAGTGACCCCGAGCCCGCATGCGCAGTAGTGAGCCCGATTGTGCATCCGCAGTAATGAGTCTGAGTGCGCATGAGCAGTAGTGAGCCCGCATGCGCATGCGTAGTAGTGAGCTCGAGTGCGCATGTGCAGGTCTGAGCCGGAGTTCGCATGCGCAGTAGTGAGTCCAAGTGCTCATGAGCAGTAGTGGGTCCGAGTGCGCATGCGCAGTAGAACGCCCGTGTACATATGCGCAGAAGTGAGCTCGAATGCGCATGTGCAGCTCTGAGCCGGACTGCGCATGCGCAGTAGTGGGCTCGTGCGCGCATGTGCAGTAGTGAGCCCATGTGCGCATGCGCAGTAGTGAGCCCGAGCGCGCATCCGCAGCAGTGAGTCCGAGTGCGCATGTGCGGGTCTGAGCCGGAGTGCGCATGCGCAGTAACGAGCCCGTGTGCGCATGCGCAGTAGTGAGCCCGAGTGCGCATGCGCAGTAGTGAGCCCGATTGCGCATCCGCAGTAGTGAGTCCGTGTGCGCATGTGCAGTAGTGAGCCCGAGCGCGCATGCGCAGAAGCGAGCTCGAATGCGCATGTGCAGGTCTGAGCCGGAGTGCGCATGCGCAGTAGTGACCCCGAGTGCGCATGTGCAGTAGCGACCCCGAGTGCGCATGCGCACTAGTGACCCCGAGCCCGCATGCGCTGTAGTGAGCCCGTGTGCGCATGCGCAGTAGTGAGCCCGTGCGCTCATGCGCAGTAGTGAGACCGCGTGCGCATGCGTAGTAGTGAGCTCGAGTGCGCATGCGCAGTAGCGACCCCGAATGCACATGAGCAGTAGTGAGTCCGAATGCGCATGAGCAGTAGTGACCCCGAGTGCGCATGCACAGTAGTGAGGCCGATTGTGCATCCGCCGTAGTGAGTCCGAGTGCGCATGAGCAGTAGTGAGCCGGAGGGCGCATGCGCAGTAGTGACCCCGAGTGCGCATGCGCACTAGTGACCCCGAGCCCGCATGCGCAGTAGTGAGCCCGTGTGCGCATGCGCAGTAGTGAGCCCGTGTGCTCATGCGCAGTAGTGAGCCCGCGTGCGCATGCGTAGAAGTGAGCTCGAGTGCGCATGTGCAGATTTGAGCCGGAGTGCGCATGCGCAGTAGTGAGTCCGAGTGCGCATGAGCAGTAGTGACCCCGAGCCCGCATGAGCAGTAGTGAGCCCGTGTGCACATGCGCAGAAGCGAGCTCGAATGCGCATGTGCAGGTCTGAGCCGGAGTGCGCATGCGCAGTGGTGACCCCGAGCGCGCATGTGCAGTAGTGAGCCCGATTGCGCATCCGCAGCAGTGAGTCCGAGTGCGCATGTGCATGACTGAGCCGGAGTGCGCATGCGCAGTAGTGACCCCGAGCGCGCATGCGCAGAAGTGAGCCCGTGTGCGCATGCGCAGTAGTGAGCCCGAGCGCGCATCCGCAGTAGTGAGTCTGAGTGCGCATGCGCAGTAGCGACCCCGAATGCACATGAGCAGTAGTGACTCCGAATGCGCATGAGCAGCTGTGACCCCGAGTGCGCATGCACAGTAGTGAGCCCGATTGCGCATCCGTAGTAGTGAGTCCGTGTGCGCATGTGCAGGTGTAAGCCGGAGTGCGCATGCGCAGTAGTGAGCCCGATTGTGCATGCGCAGTAGTGAGCCCGAGCGCGCATCCGCAGTAGTGAGCCCGAGTGCGCATGCGCAGTAGTGACCCCGAGTGTGCATGCACAGTGTGAGCCCGTGAGCGAATGCGCAGTAGTGAGCCCGAGTGCGCATGCGCAGTAGTGAGCCCGATTGCGCATCCGCAGTAGTGAGTCCGTGTGCGCATGTGCAGTAGTGAGCCCGAGCGCGCATGCGCAGCAGCGAGCTCGAATGCGCATGTGCAGGTCTGAGCCGGAGTGCGCATGCGCAGTAGTGACCCCGAGTGCGCATGTGCAGTAGCGACCCCGAGTGCGCATGCGCACTAGTGACCCCGAGCCCGCATGCGCTGTAGTGAGCCCGTGTGCGCATGCGCAGTAGTGAGCCCGTGTGCTCATGCGCAGTAGTGAGACCGCGTGCGCATGCGTAGTAGTGAGCTCGAGTGCGCATGCGCAGTAGCGACCCCGAATGCACATGAGCAGTAGTGAGTCCGAATGCGCATGAACAGTAGTGACCCCGAGTGCGCATGCACAGTAGTGAGGCCGATTGTGCATCCGCCGTAGTGAGTCCGAGTGCGCATGAGCAGTAGTGAGCCGGAGGGCGCATGCGCAGTAGTGACCCCGAGTGCGCATGCGCACTAGTGACCCCGAGCCCGCATGCGCAGTAGTGAGCCCGTGTGCGCATGCGCAGTAGTGAGCCCGTGTGCTCATGCGCAGTAGTGAGCCCGCGTGCGCATGCGTAGAAGTGAGCTCGAGTGCGCATGTGCAGATTTGAGCCGGAGTGCGCATGCGCAGTAGTGAGTCCGAGTGCGCATGAGCAGTACTGACCCCGAGCCCGCATGAGCAGTAGTGAGCCCGTGTGCACATGCGCAGAAGCGAGCTCGAATGCGCATGTGCAGGTCTGAGCCGGAGTGCGCATGCGCAGTGGTGACCCCGAGCGCGCATGTGCAGTAGTGAGCCCGATTGCGCATGCGCAGTAGTGAGCCCGAGTGTGCATGCACAGTGTGAGCCCGTGAGCGAATGCGCAGTAGTGAGTCCGTGTGCGCATGCGCAGTAGTGAGCCCGAGTGCGCTTGCGCTGTAGTGAGACCGTGTGCGCATCGGCATTAGTGAGTCCGAGTGCCCATGAGTCGTAGTGAGTCCGAGTGCGCATCCGCAGCAGTGACCCCGCATGCGCATGCGTAGCAGTGAGCTCGAGTGCGCATGTGCAGTAGTGAGCCCGTGTATGCATGCGCAGTGGTGAGCCCGAGTGCGCATGGGCAGGTCTGAGCCGGAGTGCGCATGCGCAGTAGTGAGGCCGAGTGCGCATGAGCAGTAGTGAGCCCGTGTGCGCATGCGCAGTAGTGAGCCCGCGTGCGCATGCGTAGTAGTGAGCTCGAGTGCGCATCCGAAGTAGTGAGTCCGAGTGCGCATGTGCATGACTGAGCCGGAGTGCGCATGCGCAGTAGTGACCCCGAGCGCGCATGCGCAGAAGTGAGCCCGTGTGCGCATGCGCAGTAGTGAGCCCGAGCGCGCATCCGCAGTAGTGAGCCCGAGTGCGCATGCGCAGTAGTGACCCCGAGTGTGCATGCACAGTGTGAGCCCGTGAGCGAATGCGCAGTAGTGAGCCCGATTGTGCATGCGCAGTAGTGAGCCCGAGCGCGCATCCGCAGTAGTGAGCCCGAGTGCGCATGCGCAGTAGTGACCCCGAGTGTGCATGCACAGTGTGAGCCCGTGAGCGAATGCGCAGTAGTGAGTCCGTGTGCGCATGCGCAGTAGTGAGCCCGAGTGCGCTTGCGCTGTAGTGAGACCGTGTGCGCATCGGCATTAGTGAGTCCGAGTGCCCATGAGTCGTAGTGAGTCCGAGTGCGCATCCGCAGCAGTGACCCCGCATGCGCATGCGTAGCAGTGAGCTCGAGTGCGCATGTGCAGTAGTGAGCCCGTGTATGCATGCGCAGTGGTGAGCCCGAGTGCGCATGGGCAGGTCTGAGCCGGAGTGCGCATGCGCAGTAGTGAGGCCGAGTGCGCATGAGCAGTAGTGAGCCCGTGTGCGCATGCGCAGTAGTGAGCCCGCGTGCGCATGCGTAGTAGTGAGCTCGAGTGCGCATCCGAAGTAGTGAGTCCGTGTGCGCATGTGCAGGACTGAGCCGGAGTGCGCATGCGCAGTAGTGACCCCGAGTGCGCATGCGCAGTAGTGACCCCGAGCGCGCATGCGCAGTAGTGAGCCCGTGTGCGCATGCGCAGTAGTGAGCCCGAGCGCGCATCCGCAGTAGTGAGCCCCAGCGCGCATGCGCAGTAGTGAGCCCGATTGCGCATTCGCAGTGGTGACCCCGAGCGCGCATGTGCAGTAGTGAGCCCGATTGTGCATCCGCAGCAGTGAGTCCGAGTGCGCATGTGCATGACTGAGCCGGAGTGCGCATGCGCAGTAGTGACCCCGAGCGCGCATGCGCAGTTGTGAGCCGGTGTGCGCATGCGCAGTAGTGAGCCCGAGCGCGCATACGCAGTAGTCAGCCCGTGTGCGCATGCGCAGTAGTGAGCCCGAGCGCGCATCCGCAGTAGTGAGCCCGATTGTGCATCCGCAGTAGTGAGTCCGAGTACGCATGAGCAGTAGTGAGCCGGAGGGCGCATGCGCAGTAGTGACCCCGAGTGCGCATGCGCACTAGTGACCCCGAGCCCGCATGCGCAGTAGTGAGCCCGATTGTGCATCCGCAGTAATGAGTCTGAGTGCGCATGAGCAGTAGTGAGCCCGCGTGCGCATGCGTAGTAGTGAGCTCGAGTGCGCATGTGCAGGTCTGAGCCGGAGTTCGCATGCGCAGTAGTGAGTCCGAGTGCGCATGAGCAGTAGTGGGTCCGAGTGCGCATGCGCAGTAGAACGCCCGTGTACATATGCGCAGAAGTGAGCTCGAATGCGCATGTGCAGCTCTGAGCCGGACTGCGCATGCGCAGTAGTGGGCTCGTGCGCGCATGCGCAGTAGTGAGCCCATGTGCGCATGCGCAGTAGTGAGCCCGAGCGCGCATCCGCAGCAGTGAGTCCGAGTGCGCATGTGCGCGTCTGAGCCGGAGTGCGCATGCGCAGTAGTGAGCCCGATTGTGCATCCGCAGTAGTGAGTCCGAGTGCGCATGAGCAGAAGTGAGCCGGAGTGCGCATGCGGAGTAGTGAGTCCGAGTGCGCATGAGCAGTAGTGACCCCGAGCCCGCATGAGCAGTAGTGAGCCCGAGTGCGCATGCGCAGTAGTACGCCCGTGTGCATATGAGCAGAAGTGAGCTCGAATGCGCATGTGCAGGTCTGAGCCGGACTGCGCATGCGCAGTACTGAGCCCGTGTGCGCATGCGCAGTGGTGTGCCCGAGTGCGCATGGGCAGGTCTGAGACGGAGTGCGCATTCGCAGTAGTGGGCTCGTGCGCGCATGCGCAGTAGTGAGGCCGTGTGCGCATGCGCAGTAGTGAGCCCGAGCGCGCATCCGCAGTAGTGAGTCCGAGTGCGCATGCGCAGTAGCGACCCCGAATGCACATGAGCAGTAGTGAGTCCGAATGCGCATGAGCTGCAGTGACCCCGAGTGCGCATGCACAGTAGTGAGCCCGATTGTGCATCCGCAGTAGTGAGTCCGAGTACGCATGAACAGTAGTGAGGCGGAGTGCGCATGCGCAGTAGTCACCCCGAGTGCGCATGTGCAGTAGCGACCCCGAGCGCGTATGTGCAGTAGCGACCCCGTGCGCGTATGCGCAGTAGTGGGCCCGTGTGCGCATGTGCAGGCCTGACCTGAGTGCGCATGCGCAGTAGTGAGCCCCAGCGCGCATGCGCAGTAGTGAGCCCGATTGCGCATCCGCAGTGGTGACCCCGAGCGCGCATGCGCAGTAGTGAGCCCGATTGCGCGTCCGCAGCAGTGAGTCCGAGTGCGCATACGCAGTTGCGACCCCGAGTGTGCATGCACAGTGTCAGCCCGTGAGCGAATGCGCATTAGTGAGTCCGTGTGCGCATGTGCAGGTCTGAGCCGCAGTGCGCATGCGCATCAGTGAGCCCGATTGTGCATCCGCAGTAGTGAGTCCGAGTGCGCATGAGCAGAAGTGAGCCGGAGTGCGCATGCGCAGTAGTGACCTCGAGTGCGCATGCGCAGAAGTGAGCCCGTGTGTGCATGCGCAGTAGTGAGCCCGAGTGCGCATACGCAGTAGTGAGCCCGATTGCGCATGAGCAGTAGTGAGTCCGTGTGCGCATGTGCAGGTCTGAGCCGGAGTGCGCATGCGCAGTAGTGAGCCCGATTGTGCATCCGCAGTTGTGAGTCCGAGTGCGCATGCGCAGTAGTGAGCCCGTGTGCTCATGCGCAGTAGTGAGCCCGCGTGCGCATGCGTAGTAGTGAGCTCGAGTGCGCATGCGCAGTAGCGACCCCGAATGCACATGAGCAGTAGTGAGTCCGAATGCGCATGCGCAGTAGTGAGCAAGGGTGCTCATGCGTAGTAGTGAGCCCGCGTTCGCATGCGTAGTAGTGATCTCGAGTGCGCATGTGCAGTAGTGACCCCGAGTGCGCATGCGCACTAGTGACCCCGAGCCCGCATGCGCAGTAGTGAGCCCGTGTGCGCATGCGCAGTAGTTCGCCCGCGTGCGCATGCGTAGAAGTGAGCTCGAGTGCGCATGTGCAGGTTTGAGCCGGAGTGCGCATGCGCAGCAGTGACCCCTAGTGCCCATGCACAGTAGTGAGCCCGATTGCGCATCCGTAGTAGTAAGTCCGTGTGCGCATGTGCAGGTCTGAGGCGGAGTGCGCATGCGCAGTAGTGAGCCCGATTGTGCATCCGCAGTAGTGAGTCCGAGTACGCATGAACAGTAGTGAGGCGGAGTGCGCATGCGCAGTAGTGACCCCGAGTGCGCATGTGCAGTAGCGACCCCGAGCGCGTATGCGCAGTAGCGACCCCGAGCGCGTATGCGCAGTAGTGGGCCCGAGTGCGCATGTGCAGGCCTGACCTGAGTGCGCACGCGCAGCAGTGAGCCCCAGCGCGCATGCGCAGTAGTGAGCCCGATTGCGCATTCCCAGTGGTGACCCCGAGCGCGCATGTGCAGTAGTGAGCCCGATTGCGCATCCGCAGCAGTGAGTCCTTGTGCGCATGTGCATGACTGAGCCGGAGGGCGCATGCGCAGTAGTGACCCCGAGTGCGCATGCGAACTAGTGACCCCGATTGTGCATCCGCAGTAGTGAGTCCGAGTGCGCATGAGCAGAAGTGAGCCGGAGTGCGCATGCGCAGTAGTGACCCCGAGTGCGCATGCGCAGAAGTGAGCCCGTGTGTGCATGTGCAGTAGTGAGCCCGAGTGCGCATGCGCAGTAGTGAGCCCGATTGTGCATCCGCAGTAGTGAGTCCGTGTGCTCATGCGCAATAGTGAGCCCGCGTGCGCATGCATAGTAGTGAGCGCGAGTGCGCATGTGCAGGTCTGAGCCGGAGTTCGCATGCGCAGTAGAACGCCCGTGTGCATATGCGCAGAAGTGAGCTCGAATGCGCATGTGCAGGTCTGAGCCGGACTGCGCATGCGCAGTAGTGAGCCCGTGTGCGCATGCGCAGAAGTGAGCCCGTGTGTGCATGCGCAGTAGTGAGTCCGATTTCGTATGCGCAGTAGTGAGCCCGAGCGCGCATCCGCAGTCGTGAGTCTGTGTGCGCATGAGCAGTAGTGATTCCGAGCGCGCATGCGCAGTTGTGAGCCCGATTGCGCATGCGCAGTAGTGAGCCCGTGTGCGCATGCGCAGTGGTGAGCCCGAGTGCGCACGCAGAGTAGTGAGCCCGATTGCGCATCCGCACTAGTGAGTCCGTGTGCGCATGTGCAGGTCTGAGCCGGAGTGCGCATGCGCAGTAGTGAGCCCGATTGTGCATCCGCCGTAGTGAGTCCGAGTGCGCATGAGCAGTAGTGAGCCGGAGGGCGCATGCGCAGTAGTGACCCCGAGTGCGCATGCGCACTAGTGACCCCGAGCCCGCACGCGCAGTAGTGAGCCCGTGTGCGCATGCGCAGTAGTGAGCCCGTGCACGCGTGGGCAGTAGTGAGCCCGTGTGCTCATGCGCAGTAGTGAGCCCGCGTGCGCATGCGTAGAAGTGAGCTCGAGTGCGCATGTGCAGGTTTGAGCCGGAGTGCGCGTGCGCTGTAGTGAGTCCGAGTGCGCATAGGCAGTAGTGAGTCCGAGTGCGCATGCGCAGTAGTGAGCCCGTGTGCACATGCGCAGAAGCGAGCTCGAATGCGCATGTGCAGGTCTGAGCCGGAGTGCGCATGCGCAGTGGTGACCCCGAGCGCGCATGTGCAGTAGTGAGCCCGATTGCGCATCCGCAGCAGTGAGTCCGAGTGCGCATGTGCATGACTGAGCCGGAGTGCGCATGCGCAGTAGTGACCCCGAGCGCGCATGCGCAGAAGTGAGCCCGTGTGCGCATGCGCAGTAGTGAGCCCGAGCGCGCATCCGCAGTAGTGAGTCTGAGTGCGCATGCGCAGTAGCGACCCCGAATGCACATGAGCAGTAGTGACTCCGAATGCGCATGAGCAGCTGTGACCCCGAGTGCGCATGCACAGTAGTGAGCCCGATTGCGCATCCGTAGTAGTGAGTCCGTGTGCGCATGTGCAGGTGTAAGCCGGAGTGCGCATGCGCAGTAGTGAGCCCGATTGTGCATGCGCAGTAGTGAGCCCGAGCGCGCATCCGCAGTAGTGAGCCCGAGTGCGCATGCGCAGTAGTGACCCCGAGTGTGCATGCACAGTGTGAGCCCGTGAGCGAATGCGCAGTAGTGAGCCCGATTGTGCATGCGCAGTAGTGAGCCCGAGCGCGCATCCGCAGTAGTGAGCCCGAGTGCGCATGCGCAGTAGTGACCCCGAGTGTGCATGCACAGTGTGAGCCCGTGAGCGAATGCGCAGTAGTGAGTCCGTGTGCGCATGCGCAGTAGTGAGCCCGAGTGCGCTTGCGCTGTAGTGAGACCGTGTGCGCATCGGCATTAGTGAGTCCGAGTGCCCATGAGTCGTAGTGAGTCCGAGTGCGCATCCGCAGCAGTGACCCCGCATGCGCATGCGTAGCAGTGAGCTCGAGTGCGCATGTGCAGTAGTGAGCCCGTGTATGCATGCGCAGTGGTGAGCCCGAGTGCGCATGGGCAGGTCTGAGCCGGAGTGCGCATGCGCAGTAGTGAGGCCGAGTGCGCATGAGCAGTAGTGAGCCCGTGTGCGCATGCGCAGTAGTGAGCCCGCGTGCGCATGCGTAGTAGAGAGCTCGAGTGCGCATCCGAAGTAGTGAGTCCGTGTGCGCATGTGCAGGACTGAGCCGGAGTGCGCATGCGCAGTAGTGACCCCGAGTGCGCATGCGCAGTAGTGACCCCGAGCGCGCATGCGCAGTAGTGAGCCCGTGTGCGCATGCGCAGTAGTGAGCCCGAGCGCGCATCCGCAGTAGTGAGCCCCAGCGCGCATGCGCAGTAGTGAGCCCGATTGCGCATTCGCAGTGGTGACCCCGAGCGCGCATGTGCAGTAGTGAGCCCGATTGTGCATCCGCAGCAGTGAGTCCGAGTGCGCATGTGCATGACTGAGCCGGAGTGCGCATGCGCAGTAGTGACCCCGAGCGCGCATGCGCAGTTGTGAGCCGGTGTGCGCATGCGCAGTAGTGAGCCCGAGCGCGCATACGCAGTAGTCAGCCCGTGTGCGCATGCGCAGTAGTGAGCCCGAGCGCGCATCCGCAGTAGTGAGCCCGATTGTGCATCCGCAGTAGTGAGTCCGAGTACGCATGAGCAGTAGTGAGCCGGAGGGCGCATGCGCAGTAGTGACCCCGAGTGCGCATGCGCACTAGTGACCCCGAGCCCGCATGCGCAGTAGTGAGCCCGATTGTGCATCCGCAGTAATGAGTCTGAGTGCGCATGAGCAGTAGTGAGCCCGCGTGCGCATGCGTAGTAGTGAGCTCGAGTGCGCATGTGCAGGTCTGAGCCGGAGTTCGCATGCGCAGTAGTGAGTCCGAGTGCGCATGAGCAGTAGTGGGTCCGAGTGCGCATGCGCAGTAGAACGCCCGTGTACATATGCGCAGAAGTGAGCTCGAATGCGCATGTGCAGCTCTGAGCCGGACTGCGCATGCGCAGTAGTGGGCTCGTGCGCGCATGCGCAGTAGTGAGCCCATGTGCGCATGCGCAGTAGTGAGCCCGAGCGCGCATCCGCAGCAGTGAGTCCGAGTGCGCATGTGCGGGTCTGAGCCGGAGTGCGCATGCGCAGTAGCGAGCCCGTGTGCGCATGCGCAGTAGTGAGCCCGAGTGCGCATGCGCAGTAGTGAGCCCGATTGCGCATCCGCAGTAGTGAGTCCGTGTGCGCATGTGCAGGTCTGAGCCGCAGTGCGCATGCGCAGTAGTGAGCCCGATTGTGCATCCGCAGTAGTGAGTCCGAGTGCGCATGAGCAGAAGTGAGCCGGAGTGCGCATGCGCAGTAGTGACCCCGAGTGCGCATGCGCAGAAGTGAGCCCGTGTGTGCATGCGCAGTAGTGAGCCCGAGTGCGCATGCGCAGTAGTGAGCCCGATTGCGCATCCGCAGTAGTGAGTCCGTGTGCGCATGTGCAGGTCTGAGCCGCAGTGCGCATGCGCAGTAGTGAGCCCGATTGTGCATCCGCAGTAGTGAGTCCGAGTGCGCATGAGCAGAAGTGAGCCGGAGTGCGCATGCGCAGTAGTGACCCCGAGTGCGCATGCGCAGAAGTGAGCCCGTGTGTGCATGCGCAGTAGTGAGCCCGAGTGCGCATGCGCAGTAGTGAGCCCGATTGCGCATCCGCAGTAGTGAGTCCGTGTGCGCATGTGCAGGTCTGAGCCTGAGTGCGCATGCGCAGTAGTATGCCCGCGTGCGCATGCGTAGTAGTGAGCTCGAGTGCGCATGTGCAGGTCTGAGCCGGAGTTCGCATGTGCAGTAGTGAGCCCGATTGCGCATCCGCAGCAGTGAGTCTGAGTGCGCATGTGCATGACTGAGCCGGAGTGCGCATGCGCAGTAGTGACCCCGTGCGCGCATGCGCAGAAGTGAGCCCGTGTGCGCATGCGCAGTAGTGAGCCCGAGCGCGCATCCGCAGTAGTGAGTCTGAGTGCGCATCCGCAGTAATGAGTCTGAGTGCGCATGAGCAGTAGTGAGCCCGCGTGCGCATGCGTAGTAGTGAGCTCGAGTGCGCATGCGCAGTAGTGACCCCGAGTGCGCATGAGCAGTAGTCAGTCCGAGTGCGCATGAGCAGTAGTGACCCGGAGTGCGCATGCGCAGTAGTGAGCCCGATTACGCATCCGAAGTAGTGAGTTCGTGTGCGCATGTGCAGGACTGAGCCGGAGTGCGCATGCGCAGTAGTGACCCCGAGTGCGCATGCGCAGTAGTGACCCCGAGCGCGCATCCGCAGTAGTGAGTCCGTGTGCGCATGTGCAGGTCTGAGCCGCAGTGCGCATGCGCAGTAGTGAGCCCGATTGTGCATCCGCAGTAGTGAGTCCGAGTGCGCATGAGCAGAAGTGAGCCGGAGTGCGCATGCGCAGTAGTGACCCCGAGTGCGCATGAGCAGTAGTGAGTCCGAGTGCGCATGAGCAGTAGTGAGCCGGAGGGCGCATGCGCAGTAGTGACCCCGAGTGCGCATGCGCACTAGTGACCCCGAGCCCGCATTCGCAGTAGTAAGCCCGTGTGCCCATGAGTAGTAGTGAGCCCGTGTACGCATGCGCAGTCTTGAGCCCGTGTGCTTATGCGCAGTAGTAAGCCCGCGTGCGCATGCGTAGTAGTGAGCTCGAGTGCGCATGTGCAGCTCTGAGCCGGACTGCGCATGCGCAGTAGTGGGCTCGTGCGCGCATGCGCAGTAGTGAGCCCATGTGCGCATGCGCAGTAGTGAGCCCGAGCGCGCATCCGCAGCAGTGAGTCCGAGTGCGCATGTGCGGGTCTGAGCCGGAGTGCGCATGCGCAGTAGCGAGCCCGTGTGCGTATGCGCAGTAGTGAGCCCGAGTGCGCATGCGCAGTAGTGAGCCCGATTGCGCATCCGCAGTAGTGAGTCCGTGTACGCATGTGCAGGTCTGAGCCGCAGTGCGCATGCGCAGTAGTGAGCCCGATTGTGCATCCGCAGTAGTGAGTCCGAGTGCGCATGAGCAGAAGTGAGCCGGAGTGCGCATGCGGAGTAGTGAGTCCGAGTGCGCATGAGCAGTAGTGACCCCGAGCCCGCATGAGCAGTAGTGAGCCCGAGTGCGCATGCGCAGTAGTACGCCCGTGTGCATATGAGCAGAAGTGAGCTCGAATGCGCATGTGCAGGTCTGAGCCGGACTGCGCATGCGCAGTACTGAGCCCGTGTGCGCATGCGCAGTGGTGTGCCCGAGTGCGCATGGGCAGGTCTGAGACGGAGTGCGCATTCGCAGTAGTGGGCTCGTGCGCGCATGCGCAGTAGTGAGGCCGTGTGCGCATGCGCAGTAGTGAGCCCGAGCGCGCATCCGCAGTAGTGAGTCCGAGTGCGCATGCGCAGAAGTGAGCCGGAGTGCGCATGCGCAGTAGTGACCCCGAGTGCGCATGCGCAGAAGTGAGCCCGTGTGTGCATGCGCAGTAGTCAGCCCGAGTGCGCATGCGCAGTAGTGAGCCCGATTGCGCATCCGCAGTAGTGAGTCCGTGTGCACATGCGCAGGTCTGAGCCGGAGTGCGCATGCGCAGTAGTGAGCCCGATTGTGCATCCGCCGTAGTGAGTCCGAGTGCGCATGAGCAGTAGTGCGCCGCTGGGCGCATGCGCAGTAGTGACCCCGAGTGCGCATGCGCACTAGTGACCCCGAGCCCGCATGCGCAGTAGTGAGCCCGTGTACGCATGGGCAGTAGTGAGCCCGTGTGCTCATGCGCAGTAGTGAGCCCGCGTGCGCATGCGTAGAAGTGAGCTCGAGTGCGCATGTGCAGGTTTGAGCCGGAGTGCGCATGCGGAGTAGTGAGTCCGAGTGCGCATGAGCAGTAGTGACCCCGAGCCCGCATGAGCAGTAGTGAGCCCGAGTGCGCATGCGCAGTAGTACGCCCGTGTGCATATGAGCACAAGTGAGCTCGAATGCGCATGTGCAGGTCTGAGCCGGACTGCGCATGCGCAGTTCTGAGCCCGTGTGCGCATGCGCAGTGGTGTGCCCGAGTGCGCATGGGCAGGTCTGAGACGGAGTGCGCATTCGCAGTAGTGGGCTCGTGCGCGCATGCGCAGTAGTGAGGCCGTGTGCGCATGCGCAGTAGTGAGCCCGAGCGCGCATCCGCAGTAGTGAGTCCGAGTGCGCATGCGCAGTAGCGACCCCGAATGCACATGAGCAGTAGTGAGTCCGAATGCGCATGAGCTGCAGTGACCCCGAGTGCGCATGCACAGTAGTGAGCCCGATTGTGCATCCGCAGTAGTGAGTCCGAGTACGCATGAACAGTAGTGAGGCGGAGTGCGCATGCGCAGTAGTCACCCCGAGTGCGCATGTGCAGTAGCGACCCCGAGCGCGTATGTGCAGTAGCGACCCCGTGCGCGTATGCGCAGTAGTGGGCCCGTGTGCGCATGTGCAGGCCTGACCTGAGTGCGCATGCGCAGTAGTGAGCCCCAGCGCGCATGCGCAGTAGTGAGCCCGATTGCGCATCCGCAGTGGTGACCCCGAGCGCGCATGCGCAGTAGTGAGCCCGATTGCGCGTCCGCAGCAGTGAGTCCGAGTGCGCATACGCAGTTGCGACCCCGAGTGTGCATGCACAGTGTCAGCCCGTGAGCGAATGCGCATTAGTGAGTCCGTGTGCGCATGTGCAGGTCTGAGCCGCAGTGCGCATGCGCATCAGTGAGCCCGATTGTGCATCCGCAGTAGTGAGTCCGAGTGCGCATGAGCAGAAGTGAGCCGGAGTGCGCATGCGCAGTAGTGACCTCGAGTGCGCATGCGCAGAAGTGAGCCCGTGTGTGCATGCGCAGTAGTGAGCCCGAGTGCGCATACGCAGTAGTGAGCCCGATTGCGCATGAGCAGTAGTGAGTCCGTGTGCGCATGTGCAGGTCTGAGCCGGAGTGCGCATGCGCAGTAGTGAGCCCGATTGTGCATCCGCAGTTGTGAGTCCGAGTGCGCATGCGCAGTAGTGAGCCCGTGTGCTCATGCGCAGTAGTGAGCCCGCGTGCGCATGCGTAGTAGTGAGCTCGAGTGCGCATGCGCAGTAGCGACCCCGAATGCACATGAGGAGTAGTGAGTCCGAATGCGCATGCGCAGTAGTGAGCAAGGGTGCTCATGCGTAGTAGTGAGCCCGCGTTCGCATGCGTAGTAGTGATCTCGAGTGCGCATGTGCAGTAGTGACCCCGAGTGCGCATGCGCACTAGTGACCCCGAGCCCGCATGCGCAGTAGTGAGCCCGATTGTGCATCCGCAGTAGTGAGTCCGAGTACGCATGAACAGTAGTGAGGCGGAGTGCGCATGCGCAGTAGTCACCCCGAGTGCGCATGTGCAGTAGCGACCCCGAGCGCGTATGTGCAGTAGCGACCCCGTGCGCGTATGCGCAGTAGTGGGCCCGTGTGCGCATGTGCAGGCCTGACCTGAGTGCGCATGCGCAGTAGTGAGCCCCAGCGCGCATGCGCAGTAGTGAGCCCGATTGCGCATCCGCAGTGGTGACCCCGAGCGCGCATGCGCAGTAGTGAGCCCGATTGCGCGTCCGCAGCAGTGAGTCCGAGTGCGCATACGCAGTTGCGACCCCGAGTGTGCATGCACAGTGTCAGCCCGTGAGCGAATGCGCATTAGTGAGTCCGTGTGCGCATGTGCAGGTCTGAGCCGCAGTGCGCATGCGCATCAGTGAGCCCGATTGTGCATCCGCAGTAGTGAGTCCGAGTGCGCATGAGCAGAAGTGAGCCGGAGTGCGCATGCGCAGTAGTGACCTCGAGTGCGCATGCGCAGAAGTGAGCCCGTGTGTGCATGCGCAGTAGTGAGCCCGAGTGCGCATACGCAGTAGTGAGCCCGATTGCGCATGAGCAGTAGTGAGTCCGTGTGCGCATGTGCAGGTCTGAGCCGGAGTGCGCATGCGCAGTAGTGAGCCCGATTGTGCATCCGCAGTTGTGAGTCCGAGTGCGCATGCGCAGTAGTGAGCCCGTGTGCTCATGCGCAGTAGTGAGCCCGCGTGCGCATGCGTAGTAGTGAGCTCGAGTGCGCATGCGCAGTAGCGACCCCGAATGCACATGAGCAGTAGTGAGTCCGAATGCGCATGCGCAGTAGTGAGCAAGGGTGCTCATGCGTAGTAGTGAGCCCGCGTTCGCATGCGTAGTAGTGATCTCGAGTGCGCATGTGCAGTAGTGACCCCGAGTGCGCATGCGCACTAGTGACCCCGAGCCCGCATGCGCAGTAGTGAGCCCGTGTGCGCATGCGCAGTAGTTCGCCCGCGTGCGCATGCGTAGAAGTGAGCTCGAGTGCGCATGTGCAGGTTTGAGCCGGAGTGCGCATGCGCAGCAGTGACCCCTAGTGCCCATGCACAGTAGTGAGCCCGATTGCGCATCCGTAGTAGTAAGTCCGTGTGCGCATGTGCAGGTCTGAGCCGGAGTGCGCATGCGCAGTAGTGAGCCCGATTGTGCATCCGCAGTAGTGAGTCCGAGTACGCATGAACAGTAGTGAGGCGGAGTGCGCATGCGCAGTAGTGACCCCGAGTGCGCATGTGCAGTAGCGACCCCGAGCGCGTATGCGCAGTAGCGACCCCGAGCGCGTATGCGCAGTAGTGGGCCCGAGTGCGCATGTGCAGGCCTGACCTGAGTGCGCACGCGCAGCAGTGAGCCCCAGCGCGCATGCGCAGTAGTGAGCCCGATTGCGCATTCCCAGTGGTGACCCCGAGCGCGCATGTGCAGTAGTGAGCCCGATTGCGCATCCGCAGCAGTGAGTCCGAGTGCGCATGTGCATGACTGAGCCGGAGGGCGCATGCGCAGTAGTGACCCCGAGTGCGCATGCGCACTAGTGACCCCGATTGTGCATCCGCAGTAGTGAGTCCGAGTGCGCATGCGCAGAAGTGAGCCCGTGTGTGCATGTGCAGTAGTGAGCCCGAGTGCGCATGCGCAGTAGTGAGCCCGATTGCGCATCCGCAGTAGTGAGTCCGTGTGCTCATGCGCAATAGTGAGCCCGCGTGCGCATGCATAGTAGTGAGCTCGAGTGCGCATGTGCAGGTCTGAGCCGGAGTTCGCATGCGCAGTAGAACGCCCGTGTGCATATGCGCAGAAGTGAGCTCGAATGCGCATGTGCAGGTCTGAGCCGGACTGCGCATGCGCAGTAGTGAGCCCGTGTGCGCATGCGCAGAAGTGAGCCCGTGTGTGCATGCGCAGTAGTGAGTCCGATTTCGTATGCGCAGTAGTGAGCCCGAGCGCGCATCCGCAGTCGTGAGTCTGTGTGCGCATGAGCAGTAGTGATTCCGAGCGCGCATGCGCAGTTGTGAGCCCGATTGCGCATGCGCAGTAGTGAGCCCGTGTGCGCATGCGCAGTGGTGAGCCCGAGTGCGCACGCAGAGTAGTGAGCCCGATTGCGCATCCGCACTAGTGAGTCCGTGTGCGCATGTGCAGGTCTGAGCCGGAGTGCGCATGCGCAGTAGTGAGCCCGATTGTGCATCCGCCGTAGTGAGTCCGAGTGCGCATGAGCAGTAGTGAGCCGGAGGGCGCATGCGCAGTAGTGACCCCGAGTGCGCATGCGCACTAGTGACCCCGAGCCCGCACGCGCAGTAGTGAGCCCGTGTGCGCATGCGCAGTAGTGAGCCCGTGCACGCGTGGGCAGTAGTGAGCCCGTGTGCTCATGCGCAGTAGTGAGCCCGCGTGCGCATGCGTAGAAGTGAGCTCGAGTGCGCATGTGCAGGTTTGAGCCGGAGTACGCGTGCGCAGTAGTGAGTCCGAGTGCGCATAGGCAGTAGTGAGTCCGAGTGCGCATGCGCAGTAGTGACCCCGATTGCGCATGAGCAGTAGCGAGTCCGAGTGCGCATGAGCAGCAGTGACCCCTAGTGCCCATGCACAGTAGTGAGCCCGATTGCGCATCCGCAGTAGTGAGTCCGTGTGCGCATGTGCAGGTCTGAGCCGGAGTGCGCATGCGCAGTAGTGAGCCTGATTGTGCATCCGCAGTAGTGAGTCCGAGTACGCATGAACAGTAGTGAGGCGGAGTGCGCATGGGGAGTAGTGACCCCGAGTGCGCATGTGCAGTAGCGACCCCGAGCGCGTATGCGCAGTAGTGGGCCCGAGTGCGCATGTGCAGGCCTGACCTGAGTGCGCATGCGCAGTAGTGAGCCCCAGCGCGCATGCGCACTAGTGAGCCCGATTGCGCATCCGCAGTGGTGACCCCGAGCGCGCATGCGCAGTAGTGAGCCGGATTGCGCATCCGCAGCAGTGAGCCCGAGTGCGCATACGCAGTTGCGACCCCGAGTGTGCATGCACAGTGTCAGCCCGTGAGCGAATGCGCAGTAGTGAGCCCGTGTGTGCATGCGCAGTAGTGAACGCGATTGCGCAACCGCAGTAGTAAGCCCGAGCGCGCATCCGCAGTCGTGAGTCCGAGCGCGCATCCGCAGTAGTAAGTCCGAGTACGCATGAACAGTAGTGAGTCCGAGTGTGCATGAGCAGAGATGTCCTGTTTGATTTATCGTGCGGTTCCCGCCATAGGCCCTACCACACGGCCCCCATGGGCGTGGAATTGGGATACGCCCAATTAGCGCGTCCCCGCCGAAGCAGGGACTACCAGAAACGGCACCAGGCTCTACGGGTCCCGGTAACCAACCTCTGGTGGGGCCGAGTGACTTTCCAACACTCTACCAGTTAAGACAGGCTGGTACCCGAGCTGTTGGGACGCAGCTCACCCGCCGAGGGCCCGACTAGCAGGCCCTCTAGCCAGCATGCGGCTTTTAAACCACTGCCCCCGCGATGGTCCAACCCACGACCGAGCCAGGGTTGCCCCTGTAGGCGCCTCGGTCCCCGCGGTACCAGTCAGGATCACTGGTGGGATCTGCGCGACCGAAGTCGCTTCCATTTGGGGGGTCCCGCAACCCCCGGCAATGGTCAGCCGGCGACTCGGGTACGTGGAGACGCCAACCTCCAAAGGCCACGAGTAGGAATCGACCCTAAGGTCTTTGACCTCCTCGCGGCCACCCTGCGCACACCTCAGACACCCCATTCATTCAATTCACACACTCACTCTCGCTCTTCTCCTCTCAAACACCCTTCTCGCATACACACAGAAACATTCATACTTTTCCTTGCATTCCAACACACCACTCACATCCAGACTACCATCCTCTCTTCTCACCACGCCACATTCACTCAGGTTCCGGAGGTCAGCATACATCACACACTCGGCCAGGACATGCTTCCAGTCCTCGCACTCAGCACCACACATACATCGCTCGCTCTCACCCAACCCTCGTTTGTACAAAAACTCATTCATACTACCATGGCCAGTCATCAGGAAACATGCATACACATTCGGCTCAAAATTCACACAACTTTCAGCAAACCTAACATCCTTAATATACTCATACGTAACTCGTCCTTTCTCACTTGAATCCCATCTTCTCTGCCAACACTCATACGCCCTATCATTCACGACTTCCACACACTCATCCACTGTCCTCCCATTCAAATCATTCGAAGCGACGAGCTCATTCACACACAGACTCACGCCATTCTTTATCCTACTACACACACCCCTCCTTACACACTCTAGATCCCACGGTAGGGCACCCATCATCACTTGCATACACTCAGTCGACACAGTTCTACACACATTCAAACACGCATACAACACAACACGCTGACATCTATTCATCAACTCTCTCGCATATCCATACTGCATCACATCATACCATACACTCGCACCGTACATAACACACGCAACAAATAATCCTTTATACAACACTCTGACTGCTCTTTTCCTCATACCCCATTCTCTCCTCAACACTCTTCTCATCGCACCCACCACATTCGTTACCTTTTTTCTCACATACTCCAAATGCACTTTGAAATTCATTCTCTCACTCATCCATATACCCAAATACTTAACTTTATCTACATACTTCACAGACACTCCATTCATTCGCACAATCGGACGTCTATTCACAGCCATACTGCCTTTGAGCAACATAGTCACACTCTTACTCTCAGACACACTAACACCTACTCCTGCACCCCATTCACAAACTATTTTCATCCACTCTGCTCCGATTCGCTCAACTTCCATTCGGCTCTGTCCTTCAATCATCAAATACAAATCATCTGCAAAAGCCACACACTTACATCCACATTCTCTTAAGCGCCGCAGAAGTCCGTCCATCCGCCCAATCCAAAGGAAAGGGCCAGAGACAGACCCCTGCGGGCATCCTCGCTCTACATTTTTCCACACAGTCTCATTCACACCACACATACACGCTGTCCTCCCCTGGAAGTAACTCTTCCAGAGGGGCATTTCCTTACATCCAGTTTCATGCAACCATTCAATCACGCTTTTCCATTCTAAGTTGTCAAACGCTCCCTTGAAGTCAACAAATATACCCAACACATACTTACTTTCACTCTGCTGCACATATTCTCTCACTCTCAACCATGCACTCTCCGTCGATCGTCCCCTGCGAAATCCGTGCTGTGCGTCATCCAATCTCTCATTCACTCTCCGTTCATGCCTTCTAACCATCATTCGCTCTAACGTCTTTCCAAGCACGGACAACAGACTTATCGGTCTATAGGACGCAGGGTCCGATCGCGGTTTCTCAGGAGACTTCAGCAGAACAACAACACACGCTTTCTTCCATTCATACGGGAAGCATCCATTCCTCAAGCACGCATTGTACAAATTCAGCAAGCATCCCGGAATCGCATCCCAAATCACACGCAACATCTTCGCTGTTATTCCATCCAAGCCAGGTGCCTTATTCAGCTTTGCTGCCATTACGGCCTCATTCACTTCATCCCATTCAAACTCTTCTACCTGATTCACACTCTCTTCCATACCACTCATTCCACCTGCCATACCTGAGGCTGGGAAGAAACGCTCAAGTAATACCTCTGCACATTCTCTCCACGTGGAATAGGTTACACCATCGACATTCAACGATCTCATACTCTCTCGCTCATTCTTTCCTCTACACACCCTATACACAGGGCCCCATGGTTCCAGGTTCGATGACTCACTCACAAAACATCGCCAGCTTTCCTCTTTCACCCTACACAACTCACGCTTATACTCTTTCATCAAACTTTTATACCTATTCAGTCGCTCATCAACATCCTCGCTTCGTCTTCTTTTCGCTCTCTGCCATAATTTTCTACTCTTCCGCACTTTAACTTTCAATCTTCTCAGTTCATCCGTCCACCATATAATCTTCCTATCATTCACTCTTACCTTCTTTTTCATTCTTTTGTCATTCGAATCCTGGATCCAACTCATAATACACTCAAGCATCCTATCCACGTTTGTTTCATTACATACATCCTGTCCATACATCAACGCATATTCGATCAAATCATTCTTATATCCTTCCCAGTCTACATCCTTACACACCCATCCCTTACGTACGTTTGAGGCATTCGACTGGCTCTCATCATACATTATATCAATCACAATCACATTATGATCACTCACTCCCCAATCATTCTTCACTTCCCATTCCACACGGCACCTGGCTAAAGATTCATTCATCAGAGTGACATCAATGTCACTCTGCCCATTCACGCCCGAGAAAGTATAGTACTCACTCGGCTCATTCATTACAATCATACCACTCGCTAACACCCATTCTTCCAAAATCCTTCCACGCATTTCATTCTCTCTACTGCGTCCCCCACCCTTACTAAACCATAGGGGTGAGGTCGCATTCGCATCCATTCCAAACAGCACTCGCTTCCCGTTTACAAATTCTATCACTCTCTCCATATACACTAAATACGGCACGATGTCATAACCCCATCTACAATACATTGACACAACATACAGTTCGCCGAAGTCTCCCTTGATCCACACACACACACCATACTCATTGGTACATTCACTCACACACATCACTTCCACATTCACATCACGAATGACCACTGCAGCCTTGGCAGGGTCGTCCTCACAAACATACACTTTCCATCCACTCGGTAATCCTTTCACACAACCTTGCAACACATATAACTCTTGTAGCAAGGCCACACTTACATTCTTTTCGTTCATAACAACACTCAAATCACACAACACACTATACGACTTTTGACAATTACACTGCACAATTCTTAAACATTCAGTCATCACAAATTCGCGCCCTCTCTCTTTCCAACACTCTCACATATTCAGGACATTCACTCGACAGAACCGAATGGCTCGCATCCTTACCTCTCAACTTACAATTCCTACACACACACTCACTCTTACACTTATCTCTCAGATGCCCACTTTCACCACACTTCTCACATAATCTGTCTTTCACGCTACACTCACGCATCATGTGCCCAAAGGCAAAACATTTATAGCATCTCATCACATTCACAAAATCTCTCACCTTGCACGCCCTCCATTTCACATACACACGCTCTTCGCTCACTAACACATCACGCATTTTCTTAGACATTTCCACAATTACGTTTCCAACATTCACACCTTTCTTATTCGTTCTACTCACAACACGCACTCTATCTTTAAATTCCATTTCCGTAACACCAGCAGTCTTAAGGTTCTTCACATATAGCTCATTCATCAATTCATCATTACTCATTTCATTTTCCACATCATACACAATAACTTTCGGACCCACTCTTTTAGGCGCCTCTACCTTGAGTCCCAATTCCTCAAACTTCCTATGCTCTTTCAACATATCCATCTCACGCGCACTCGCCGCTTCAATGACCACACCACCACTCCTTGTCTTCCTCACAGCTTTCACTCTCACATTCAAATCACCACTAACATCTTTCATCACTCTCTCTTTCACTTGCTCACTCGTCATCTTTGCACTTTCATCCCTCGCGTTCACCACAACAGCAAACGATCTCACTCTCGGCTTCTCACTTATACCAGTCTTCACTCGCTCAGTCGCACTCTTACCACGCACACTCACTGTACTTCTACCAGCCACACTAGCAAAACTCACTGCTCCGGAATCACACACATGCTCACTCAAAATTCTTCGGCTTTCCTCTAATCGACCAGTCAATCTCTCATTCTTCGCAACCATACCCATCACACACTCTTCATAGTCACTCACACAACTTAAAATAAAGTCAGTGGCTGCCTTGGAGACGCGGTTAGATTCTGTCAATAAGAATCTCCGCAGCTTCTCCCCGACCTTCCGCAGCACCTTCATCTCTTTCTCCTCTCCTTCTTCCTCCTCCATTCTCACATCCTCCTCCGTCACTCTTACCCTTTTCCTTGGACTAAGGCTACGTGACACAGCCTTCCTTCCTTTCCCCTCCTTTCCACCATTACCCTCTCCTTCCTTCTTCCCCCCCATATCCCCAAGTTTTACAAATTTTTCCTTTTCCATACTATTCCCACGAATAGGGACGAACGACAGTCACTCCCCGGGTGACGCCCTTTCCGGGGAGAAGGCTCATTCTCTCAGGAGGTCGCCAGGTGTCCTGAGGTGGCCGCTAATGGCTGGTGCTCCCACCAGCCCACCCCCCAGTGCAAGACTGGGAGGTGCCCCATCGCCGCGCACCATAGCTTGGGGTTAGGGTATTTTTTACAGAGGTTTACATCCTCGCGGCCCGGCCGGTTAAGGCAAGGCCCCCGTTCCTGCGAAACATGACCACAGGCTTACGGTATGAGCACAAACCCCACTAGGGGGTCCGCCGTTCTCCCGTTAGCATAGAGGCCCTCACCCTTGGGTAGCACCGAAGTACTACCGAAGGGCATAGAGTGCCTTAATCCCAGCGACCACCACGAGGAGGTGGGAGATCCGACTTGCGTCAACTGACGCCATTCGGTCACCAGTGTGCATGAGCAGTAGTGACCCCGAGCCCGCATGAACAGTAGTGAGCCCGTGTGCACATGCGCAGAAGTGAGCTCGAATGCGCATGTGCAAGTCTGAGCCGGACTGCGCATGCGCAGTAGTGAGCCCGTGTGCGCATCAGCAGTAGTGAGTCCGAGCGCGCATCCGCAGTAGTGAGCCCGATTGTGCATCCGCAGTAATGAGTCTGAGTGCGCATGAGCAGTAGTGAGCCCGCGTGCGCATACGTAGTAGTGAGCTCGAGTGCGCATGCGCAGTAGTGACCCCGAGTGCGCATGAGCAGTAGTGAGTCCGAGTGTGCATGAGCAGTAGTGACCCCGAGTGCGCAGGCACAGTAGTGAGCCCGATTGCGCATCCGCAGTAGTGAGTCCGTGTGCGCATGTGCAGGACTGAGCCGGAGTGCGCATGCGCAGTAGTGACCCCGAGTGCGCATGAGCAGTAGTGAGTCCGATTGCGCATCCGCAGTGGTGACACCGAGCGCGCATGCGCAGTAGGGAGCCCGTGTGCGCATGCGCAGTAGTGAGCCCGTGTGCGCATGCGCAGTAGTGAGCCCGTGTACGCATGCGCAGTGGTGAGCCCGAGTGCGCATGGGCAGGTCTGAGCCGGAGTGCGCGTGCGCAGTAGTGAGGCCGAGTGCGCATGCGCAGTAGTGACCCCGAGCCCGCATGCGCTGTAGTGAGCCCGTGTGCGCATGCGCAGTAGTGAGCCCGTGTGCTCATGCGCAGTAGTGAGACCGCGTGCGCATGCGTAGTAGTGAGCTCGAGTGCGCATGCGCAGTAGCGACCCCGAATGCACATGAGCAGTAGTGAGTCCGAATGCGCATGAGCAGTAGTGACCCCGAGTGCGCATGCACAGTAGTGAGGCCGATTGTGCATCCGCCGTAGTGAGTCCGAGTGCGCATGAGCAGTAGTGAGCCGGAGGGCGCATGCGCAGTAGTGACCCCGAGTGCGCATGCGCACTAGTGACCCCGAGCCCGCATGCGCAGTAGTGAGCCCGTGTGCGCATGCGCAGTAGTGAGCCCGTGTGCTCATGCGCAGTAGTGAGCCCGCGTGCGCATGCGTAGAAGTGAGCCCGAGTGCGCATGTGCAGATTTGAGCCGGAGTGCGCATGCGCAGTAGTGAGTCCGAGTGCGCATGAGCAGTAGTGACCCCGAGCCCGCATGAGCAGTAGTGAGCCCGTGTGCACATGCGCAGAAGCGAGCTCGAATGCGCATGTGCAAGTCTGAGCCGGAGTGCGCATGCGCAGTGGTGACCCCGAGCGCGCATGTGCAGTAGTGAGCCCGATTGCGCATCCGCAGCAGTGAGTCCGAGTGCGCATGTGCATGACTGAGCCGGAGTGCGCATGCGCAGTAGTGACCCCGAGTGCGCATGCGCAGAAGTGAGCCCGTGTGCGCATGCGCAGTAGTGAGCCCGAGCGCGCATCCGCAGTAGTGAGTCTGAGTGCGCATGCGCAGTAGCGACCCCGAATGCACATGAGCAGTAGTGACTCCGAATGCGCATGAGCAGCTGTGACCCCGAGTGCGCATGCACAGTAGTGAGCCCGATTGCGCATCCGTAGTAGTGAGTCCGTGTGCGCATGTGCAGGTGTAAGCCGGAGTGCGCATGCGCAGTAGTGAGCCCGATTGTGCATGCGCAGTAGTGAGCCCGAGCGCGCATCCGCAGTAGTGAGCCCGAGTGCGCATGCGCAGTAGTGACCCCGAGTGTGCATGCACATTGTGAGCCCGTGAGCGAATGCGCAGTAGTGAGCCCGAGTGCGCATGCGCAGTAGTGACCCCGAGGGCGCATGCGCAGTAGTGAGCCCGTGTGCGCGTGCGCAGTATTGAGCCCGAGTGCACATGCACAGTAGTGAGTCCGTGTGCGCATGCGCAGTAGTGAGCCCGAGTGCGCTTGCGCTGTAGTGAGACCGTGTGCGCATCGGCAGTTGTGAGTCCGAGTGCCCATGAGTCGTAGTGAGTCCGAGTGCGCATCCGCAGCAGTGACCCCGCATGCGCATGCGTAGCAGTGAGCTCGAGTGCGCATGTGCAGTAGTGAGCCCGTGTATGCATGCGCAGTGGTGAGCCCGAGTGCGCATGGGCAGGTCTGAGCCGGAGTGCGCATGCGCAGTAGTGAGGCCGAGTGCGCATGAGCAGTAGTGAGCCCGTGTGCGCATGCGCAGTAGTGAGCCCGCGTGCGCATGCGTAGTAGTGAGCTCGAGTGCGCATCGGAAGTAGTGGGTCCGTGTGCGCATGTGCAGGACTGAGCCGGAGTGCGCATGCGCAGTAGTGACCCCGAGTGCGCATGCGCAGTAGTGAACCCGAGCGCGCATGCGCAGTAGTGAGCCCGTGTGCGCATGCGCAGTAGTGAGCCCGTGTGCGCATGCGCAGTAGTGAGCCCGAGCGCGCATACGCAGTAGTGAGCTCGTGTGCGCATGCGCAGTAGTGAGCCCGAGTGCGCATGCGCACTAGTGACGCCGAGCCCGCATTCGCAGTAGTAAGCCCGTGTGCCCATGAGTAGTAGTGAGCCCGTGTACGCATGCGCAGTAGTGAGCCCGTGTGCGCATGCGCAGTAGTGAGCCCGAGCCCGCATAAGCAGTAGTGAGTCCGAGTGCGCATGCGCAGTAGTGACCCCGAGTGCGCATGAGCAGTTGCGAGTCCGTGTGCGCATGTGCAGGTATGAGCCGGAGTGCGCATGCACAGTAGTGAGCCCGATTGTGCATCCGCAGTAGTGAGTCCGAGTGCGCATGAGCAGTAGTGAGCCGGAGGGCGCATGCGCAGTAGTGACCCCGAGTGCTCATGCGCACTAGTGACGCCGAGCCCGCATTCGCAGTAGTAAGCCCGTGTGCCCATGAGTAGTAGTGAGCCCGTGTACGCATGCGCAGTCTTGAGCCCGTGTGCTCATGCGCAGTAGTAAGCCCGCGTGCGCATGCGTAGTAGTGAGCTCGAGTGCGCATGTGCAGGTCTGAGCCGGAGTTCGCATGCGCAGTAGTGAGTCCGAGTGCGCATGAGCAGTAGTGGGTCCGAGTGCGCATGCGCAGTAGAACGCCCGTGTACATATGCGCAGAAGTGAGCTCGAATGCGCATGTGCAGCTCTGAGCCGGACTGCGCATGCGCAGTAGTGGGCTCGTGCGCGCATGCGCAGTAGTGACCCCATGTGCGCATGCGCAGTAGTGAGCCCGTGCGCGCATCCGCAGCAGTGAGTCCGAGTGCGCATGTGCGGGTCTGAGCCGGAGTGCGCATGCGCAGTAGCGAGCCCGTGTGCGCATGCGCAGTAGTGAGCCCGAGTGCGCATGCGCAGTAGTGAGCCCGATTGTGCATCCGCAGTAGTGAGTCCGAGTGCGCATGAGCAGAAGTGAGCCGGAGTGCGCATGCGCAGTAGTGACCCCGAGTGCGCATGCGCAGAAGTGAGCCCGTGTGTGCATGCAGAGTAGTGAGCCCGAGTGCGCATGCGCAGTAGTGAGCCCGATTGCGCATCCGCAGTAGTGAGTCCGTGTGCGCATGTGCAGGTCTGAGCCTGAGTGCGCATGCGCACTAGTAAGCCCGCGTGCGCATGCGTAGTAGTGAGCTCGAGTGCGCATGTGCAGGTCTGAGCCGGAGTTCGCATGTGCAGTAGTGAGCCCGATTGCGCATCCGCAGCAGTGAGTCTGAGTGCGCATGTGCATGACTGAGCCGGAGTGCGCATGCGCAGTAGTGACCCCGAGCGCGCATGCGCAGAAGTGAGCCCGTGTGCGCATGCGCAGTAGTGAGCCCGAGCGCGCATCCGCAGTAGTGAGTCTGAGTGCGCATGCGCAGTAGCGACCCCGAATGCACATGAGCAGTAGTGACTCCGAATGCGCATGAGCAGCTGTGACCCCGTGTGCGCATGCACAGTAGTGAGCCCGATTGCGCATCCGTAGTAGTGAGTCCGTGTGCGCATGTGCAGGTGTAAGCCGGAGTGCGCATGCGCAGTAGTGAGCCCGATTGTGCATGCGCAGTAGTGAGCCCGAGCGCTCATCCGCAGTAGTGAGCCCGAGTGCGGATGCGCAGTAGTGACCCCGAGTGTGCATGCACAGTGTGAGCCCGTGAGCGAATGCGCAGTAGTGAGCCCGAGTGCGCATGCGCAGTAGTGACCCCGAGGGCGCATGCGCAGTAGTGAGCCCGTGTGCGCGTGCGCAGTATTGAGCCCGTGTGCGCGTGCGCAGTATTGAGCCCGAGTGCACATGCACAGTAGTGAGTCCGTGTGCGCATGCGCAGTAGTGAGCCCGAGTGCGCTTGCGCTGTAGTGAGACCGTGTGCGCATCGGCAGTAGTGAGTCCGAGTGCCCATGAGTCGTAGTGAGTCCGAGTGCGCATCCGCAGCAGTGACCCCGCATGCGCATGCGTAGCAGTGAGCTCGAGTGCGCATGTGCAGTAGTGAGCCCGTGTATGCATGCGCAGTGGTGAGCCCGAGTGCGCATGGGCAGGTCTGAGCCGGAGTGCGCATGCGCGGTAGTGAGGCCGAGTGCGCATGAGCAGTAGTGAGCCCGTGTGCGCATGCGCAGTAGTGAGCCCGCGTGCGCATGCGTAGTAGTGAGCTCGAGTGCGCATCCGAAGTAGTGGGTCCGTGTGCGTATGTGCAGGACTGAGCCGGAGTGCGCATGCGCAGTAGTGACCCCGAGTGCGCATGCGCAGTAGTGACCCCGAGCGCGCATGCGCAGTAGTGAGCCCGTGTGCGCATGCGCAGTAGTGAGCCCGAGCGCGCATCCGCAGTAGTGAGCCCCAGCGCGCATGCGCAGTAGTGAGCCCGATTGCGCATTCGCAGTGGTGACCCCGAGCGCGCATGTGCAGTAGTGAGCCCGATTGCGCATCCGCAGCAGTGAGTCCGAGTGCGCATGTGCATGACTGAGCCGGAGTGCGCATGCGCAGTAGTGACCCCGAGCGCGCATGCGCAGTAGTGAGCCCGTGTGCGCATGCGCAGTAGTGAGCCCGAGCGCGCATACGCAGTAGTGAGTCCGTGTGCGCATGCGCAGTATTGAGCCCGAGTGCGCTTGCGCTGTAGTGAGACCGTGTGCGCATCGGCAGTAGTGAGTCCGAGTGCCCATGAGTCGTAGTGAGTCCGAGTGCGCATCCGCAGCAGTGACCCCGCATGCGCATGCGTAGCAGTGAGCTCGAGTGCGCATGTGCAGTAGTGAGCCCGTGTATGCATGCGCAGTGGTGAGCCCGAGTGCGCATGGGCAGGTCTGAGCCGGAGTGCGCATGCGCAGTAGTGAGGCCGAGTGCGCATGAGCAGTAGTGAGCCCGTGTGCGCATGCGCAGTAGTGAGCCCGCGTGCGCATGCGTAGTAGTGAGCTCGAGTGCGCATCCGAAGTAGTGGGTCCGTGTGCGCATGTGCAGGACTGAGCCGGAGTGCGCATGCGCAGTAGTGACCCCGAGTGCGCATGTGCAGTAGTGACCCCGAGCGCGCATGCGCAGTAGTGAGCCCGTGTGCGCATGCGCAGTAGTGAGCCCGAGCGCGCATCCGCAGTAGTGAGCCCGAGCGCGCATACGCAGCAGTGAGCCCGTGTGCGCATGCGCAGTAGTGAGCCCGAGCGCGCATCCGCAGTAGTGAGCCCGATTGTGCATCCGCAGTAGTGAGTCCGAGTACGCATGCGCAGTAGTGACCCCGAGTGCGCATGAGCAGTTGCGAGTCCTTGTGCGCATGTGCAGGTATGAGCCGGAGTGCGCATGCACAGTAGTGAGCCCGATTGTGCATCCGCAGTAGTGAGTCCGAGTTCGCATGCGCAGTAGTGACCCCGAGTGCGCATGCACAGTAGTGAGCCCGATTGTGCATCCGCAGTAGTGAGTCCGAGTGCGCATGAGCAGTAGTGAGCCGGAGGGCGCATGCGCAGTAGTGACCCCGAGTGCGCATGCGCACTAGTGACGCCGAGCCCGCATTCGCAGTAGTAAGCCCGTGTGCCCATGAGTAGTAGTGAGCCCGTGTACGCATGCGCAGTAGTGAGCCCGTGTGCGCATGCGCAGTAGTGAGCCCGAGCCCGCATAAGCAGTAGTGAGTCCGAGTGCGCATGCGCAGTAGTGACCCCGAGTGCGCATGAGCAGTTGCGAGTCCGTGTGCGCATGTGCAGGTATGAGCCGGAGTGCGCATGCACAGTAGTGAGCCCGATTGTGCATCCGCAGTAGTGAGTCCGAGTGCGCATGAGCAGTAGTGAGCCGGAGGGCGCATGCGCAGTAGTGACCCCGAGTGCGCATGCGCACTAGTGACGCCGAGCCCGCATTCGCAGTAGTAAGCCCGTGTGCCCATGAGTAGTAGTGAGCCCGTGTACGCATGCGCAGCAGTGAGTCCGAGTGCGCATACGCAGTTGCGACCCCGAGTGTGCATGCACAGTGTCAGCCCGTGAGCGAATGCGCATTAGTGAGTCCGTGTGCGCATGTGCAGGTCTGAGCCGCAGTGCGCATGCGCATCAGTGAGCCCGATTGTGCATCCGCAGTAGTGAGTCCGAGTGCGCATGAGCAGAAGTGAGCCGGAGTGCGCATGCGCAGTAGTGACCTCGAGTGCGCATGCGCAGAAGTGAGCCCGTGTGTGCATGCGCAGTAGTGAGCCCGAGTGCGCATACGCAGTAGTGAGCCCGATTGCGCATGAGCAGTAGTGAGTCCGTGTGCGCATGTGCAGGTCTGAGCCGGAGTGCGCATGCGCAGTAGTGAGCCCGATTGTGCATCCGCAGTTGTGAGTCCGAGTGCGCATGCGCAGTAGTGAGCCCGTGTGCTCATGCGCAGTAGTGAGCCCGCGTGCGCATGCGTAGTAGTGAGCTCGAGTGCGCATGCGCAGTAGCGACCCCGAATGCACATGAGCAGTAGTGAGTCCGAATGCGCATGCGCAGTAGTGAGCAAGGGTGCTCATGCGTAGTAGTGAGCCCGCGTTCGCATGCGTAGTAGTGATCTCGAGTGCGCATGTGCAGTAGTGACCCCGAGTGCGCATGCGCACTAGTGACCCCGAGCCCGCATGCGCAGTAGTGAGCCCGATTGTGTATCCGCAGTAATGAGTCTGAGTGCGCATGAGCAGTAGTGAGCCCGCGTGCGCATGCGTAGTAGTGAGCTCGAGTGCGCATGCGCAGTAGTGACCCCGAGTGCGCATAAGCAGTAGTGAGTCCGAGTGCGCATGCACAGTAGTGAGCCCGATTGTGCATCCGCAGTAGTGAGTCCGAGTGCGCATGAGCAGTAGTGAGCCGGAGGGCGCATGCGCAGTAGTGACCCCGAGCCCGCATTCGCAGTAGTGAGCCCGTGTGCCCATGAGTAGTAGTGAGCCCGTGTACGCATGCGCAGTCTTGAGCCCGTGTGCTTATGCGCAGTAGTAAGCCCGCGTGCGCATGCGTAGTAGTGAGCTCGAGTGCGCATGTGCAGGTCTGAGCCGGAGTTCGCATGCGCAGTAGTGAGTCCGAGTGCGCATGAGCAGTAGTGGGTCCGAGTGCGCATGCGCAGTAGAACGCCCGTGTGCATATGCGCAGAAGTGAGCTCGAATGCGCATGTGCAGCTCTGAGCCGGACTGCGCATGCGCAGTAGTGGGCTTGTGCGCGCATGCGCAGTAGTGATCCCACGTGCGCATGCGCAGTAGTGAGCCCGAGCGCGCATCCGCAGCAGTGAGTCCGAGTGCGCATGTGCGGGTCTGAGCCGGAGTGCGTATGCGCAGTAGTGAGCCCGAGTGCGCATGCGCAGCAGTGAGCCCGATTGCGCATTCGCAGTAGTGAGTCCGTGTGCGCATGTGCAGGTCTGAGCCGCAGTGCGCATGCGCAGTAGTGAACCCGATTGTGCATCCGCAGTAGTGAGTCCGAGTGCGCATGAGCAGAAGTGAGCCGGAGTGCGCATGCGCAGTAGTGACCCCGAGTGCGCATGCGCAGAAGTGAGCCCGTGTGTGCATGTGCAGTAGTGAGCCCGAGTGCGCATGCGCAGTAGTGAGCCCGATTGTGCATCCGCAGTAGTGAGTCCGAGTGCGCATGAGCAGAAGTGAGCCGGAGTGCGCATGCGCAGTAGTGACCCCGAGTGCGCATGCGCAGAAGTGAGCCCGTGTGTGCATGTGCAGTAGTGAGCCCGAGTGCGCATGCGCAGTAGTGAGCCCGATTGCGCATCCGCAGTAGTGAGTCCGTGTGCGCATGTGCAGGTCTGAGCCTGAGTGCGCATGCGCAGTAGTGAGCCCGAGCGCGCATCCGCAGTAGTGAGTTCGAGTGCGCATACGCAGTTGCGACCCCGAGTGTACATGCACAGTGTCAGCCCGTGAGCGAATGCGCAGTAGTGAGTCCGTGTGCGCATGTGCATGTCTGAGCCGCAGTGCGCATGCGCAGTAGTGAGCCCGTGTGTGCATGCGCAGTAGTGAGCCCGAGTGCGCATGCGCAGTAGTGAGCCCGATTGCGCATCCGCAGTAGTGAGTCCGTGTGCTCATGCGCAATAGTGAGCCCGCGTGCGCATGCATAGTAGTGAGCTCGAGTGCGCATGTGCAGGTCTGAGCCGGAGTTCGCATGCGCAGTAGAACGCCCGTGTGCATATGCGCAGAAGTGAGCTCGAATGCGCATGTGCAGGTCTGAGCCGGACTGCGCATGCGCAGTAGTGAGCCCGTGTGCGCATGCGCAGAAGTGAGCCCGTGTGTGCATGCGCAGTAGTGAGTCCGATTTCGTATGCGCAGTAGTGAGCCCGAGCGCGCATCCGCAGTCGTGAGTCTGTGTGCGCATGAGCAGTAGTGATTCCGAGCGCGCATGCGCAGTTGTGAGCCCGATTGCGCATGCGCAGTAGTGAGCCCGTGTGCGCATGCGCAGTGGTGAGCCCGAGTGCGCACGCAGAGTAGTGAGGCCGATTGCGCATCCGCACTAGTGAGTCCGTGTGCGCATGTGCAGGTCTGAGCCGGAGTGCGCATGCGCAGTAGTGAGCCCGATTGTGCATCCGCCGTAGTGAGTCCGAGTGCGCATGAGCAGTAGTGAGCCGGAGGGCGCATGCGCAGTAGTGACCCCGAGTGCGCATGCGCACTAGTGACCCCGAGCCCGCACGCGCAGTAGTGAGCCCGTGTGCGCATGCGCAGTAGTGAGCCCGTGCACGCGTGGGCAGTAGTGAGCCCGTGTGCTCATGCGCAGTAGTGAGCCCGCGTGCGCATGCGTAGAAGTGAGCTCGAGTGCGCATGTGCAGGTTTGAGCCGGAGTGCGCGTGCGCAGTAGTGAGTCCGAGTGCGCATAGGCAGTAGTGAGTCCGAGTGCGCATGCGCAGTAGTGACCCCGATTGCGCATGAGCAGTAGCGAGTCCGAGTGCGCATGAGCAGCAGTGACCCCTAGTGCCCATGCACAGTAGTGAGCCCGATTGCGCATCCGCAGTAGTGAGTCCGTGTGCGCATGTGCAGGTCTGAGCCGGAGTGCGCATGCGCAGTAGTGAGCCTGATTGTGCATCCGCAGTAGTGAGTCCGAGTACGCATGAACAGTAGTGAGGCGGAGTGCGCATGGGGAGTAGTGACCCCGAGTGCGCATGTGCAGTAGCGACCCCGAGCGCGTATGCGCAGTAGTGGGCCCGAGTGCGCATGTGCAGGCCTGACCTGAGTGCGCATGCGCAGTAGTGAGCCCCAGCGCGCATGCGCACTAGTGAGCCCGATTGCGCATCCGCAGTGGTGACCCCGAGCGCGCATGCGCAGTAGTGAGCCGGATTGCGCATCCGCAGCAGTGAGCCCGAGTGCGCATACGCAGTTGCGACCCCGAGTGTGCATGCACAGTGTCAGCCCGTGAGCGAATGCGCAGTAGTGAGCCCGTGTGTGCATGCGCAGTAGTGAACGCGATTGCGCAACCGCAGTAGTAAGCCCGAGCGCGCATCCGCAGTCGTGAGTCCGAGCGCGCATCCGCAGTAGTAAGTCCGAGTACGCATGAACAGTAGTGAGTCCGAGTGTGCATGAGCAGTAGTGACCCCGAGCCCGCATGAACAGTAGTGAGCCCGTGTGCACATGCGCAGAAGTGAGCTCGAATGCGCATGTGCAAGTCTGAGCCGGACTGCGCATGCGCAGTAGTGGGCCCGTGTGCGCATCAGCAGTAGTGAGTCCGAGCGCGCATCCGCAGTAGTGAGCCCGATTGTGCATCCGCAGTAATGAGTCTGAGTGCGCATGAGCAGTAGTGAGCCCGCGTGCGCATACGTAGTAGTGAGCTCGAGTGCGCATGCGCAGTAGTGACGCCGAGTGCGCATGAGCAGTAGTGAGTCCGAGTGTGCATGAGCAGTAGTGACCCCGAGTGCGCATGCACAGTAGTGAGCCCGATTGCGCATCCGCAGTAGTGAGTCCGTGTGCGCATGTGCAGGACTGAGCCGGAGTGCGCATGCGCAGTAGTGACCCCGAGTGCGCATGAGCAGTAGTGAGTCCGATTGCGCATCCGCAGTGGTGACACCGAGCGCGCATGCGCAGTAGGGAGCCCGTGTGCGCATGCGCAGTAGTGAGCCCGTGTGCGCATGCGCAGTAGTGAGCCCGTGTACGCATGCGCAGTGGTGAGCCCGAGTGCGCATGGGCAGGTCTGAGCCGGAGTGCGCGTGCGCAGTAGTGAGGCCGAGTGCGCATGCGCAGTAGTGACCCCGAGCCCGCATGCGCTGTAGTGAACCCGTGTGCGCATGCGCAGTAGTGAGCCCGTGTGCTCATGCGCAGTAGTGAGACCGCGTGCGCATGCGTAGTAGTGAGCTCGAGTGCGCATGCGCAGTAGCGACCCCGAATGCACAAGAGCAGTAGTGAGTCCGAATGCGCATGAGCAGTAGTGACCCCGAGTGCGCATGCACAGTAGTGAGGCCGATTGTGCATCCGCCGTAGTGAGTCCGAGTGCGCATGAGCAGTAGTGAGCCGGAGCGCGCATCCGCAGTAGTGAGTTCGAGTGCGCATACGCAGTTGCGACCCCGAGTGTACATGCACAGTGTCAGCCCGTGAGCGAATGCGCAGTAGTGAGTCCGTGTGCGCATGTGCATGTCTGAGCCGCAGTGCGCATGCGCAGTAGTGAGCCCGTGTGTGCATGCGCAGTAGTGAGCCCGAGTGCGCATGCGCAGTAGTGAGCCCGATTGCGCATCCGCAGTAGTGAGTCCGTGTGCTCATGCGCAATAGTGAGCCCGCGTGCGCATGCATAGTAGTGAGCTCGAGTGCGCATGTGCAGGTCTGAGCCGGAGTTCGCATGCGCAGTAGAACGCCCGTGTGCATATGCGCAGAAGTGAGCTCGAATGCGCATGTGCAGGTCTGAGCCGGACTGCGCATGCGCAGTAGTGAGCCCGTGTGCGCATGCGCAGAAGTGAGCCCGTGTGTGCATGCGCAGTAGTGAGTCCGATTTCGTATGCGCAGTAGTGAGCCCGAGCGCGCATCCGCAGTCGTGAGTCTGTGTGCGCATGAGCAGTAGTGATTCCGAGCGCGCATGCGCAGTTGTGAGCCCGATTGCGCATGCGCAGTAGTGAGCCCGTGTGCGCATGCGCAGTGGTGAGCCCGAGTGCGCACGCAGAGTAGTGAGGCCGATTGCGCATCCGCACTAGTGAGTCCGTGTGCGCATGTGCAGGTCTGAGCCGGAGTGCGCATGCGCAGTAGTGAGCCCGATTGTGCATCCGCCGTAGTGAGTCCGAGTGCGCATGAGCAGTAGTGAGCCGGAGGGCGCATGCGCAGTAGTGACCCCGAGTGCGCATGCGCACTAGTGACCCCGAGCCCGCACGCGCAGTAGTGAGCCCGTGTGCGCATGCGCAGTAGTGAGCCCGTGCACGCGTGGGCAGTAGTGAGCCCGTGTGCTCATGCGCAGTAGTGAGCCCGCGTGCGCATGCGTAGAAGTGAGCTCGAGTGCGCATGTGCAGGTTTGAGCCGGAGTGCGCGTGCGCAGTAGTGAGTCCGAGTGCGCATAGGCAGTAGTGAGTCCGAGTGCGCATGCGCAGTAGTGACCCCGATTGCGCATGAGCAGTAGCGAGTCCGAGTGCGCATGAGCAGCAGTGACCCCTAGTGCCCATGCACAGTAGTGAGCCCGATTGCGCATCCGCAGTAGTGAGTCCGTGTGCGCATGTGCAGGTCTGAGCCGGAGTGCGCATGCGCAGTAGTGAGCCTGATTGTGCATCCGCAGTAGTGAGTCCGAGTACGCATGAACAGTAGTGAGGCGGAGTGCGCATGGGGAGTAGTGACCCCGAGTGCGCATGTGCAGTAGCGACCCCGAGCGCGTATGCGCAGTAGTGGGCCCGAGTGCGCATGTGCAGGCCTGACCTGAGTGCGCATGCGCAGTAGTGAGCCCCAGCGCGCATGCGCACTAGTGAGCCCGATTGCGCATCCGCAGTGGTGACCCCGAGCGCGCATGCGCAGTAGTGAGCCGGATTGCGCATCCGCAGCAGTGAGCCCGAGTGCGCATACGCAGTTGCGACCCCGAGTGTGCATGCACAGTGTCAGCCCGTGAGCGAATGCGCAGTAGTGAGCCCGTGTGTGCATGCGCAGTAGTGAACGCGATTGCGCAACCGCAGTAGTAAGCCCGAGCGCGCATCCGCAGTCGTGAGTCCGAGCGCGCATCCGCAGTAGTAAGTCCGAGTACGCATGAACAGTAGTGAGTCCGAGTGTGCATGAGCAGTAGTGACCCCGAGCCCGCATGAACAGTAGTGAGCCCGTGTGCACATGCGCAGAAGTGAGCTCGAATGCGCATGTGCAAGTCTGAGCCGGACTGCGCATGCGCAGTAGTGGGCCCGTGTGCGCATCAGCAGTAGTGAGTCCGAGCGCGCATCCGCAGTAGTGAGCCCGATTGTGCATCCGCAGTAATGAGTCTGAGTGCGCATGAGCAGTAGTGAGCCCGCGTGCGCATACGTAGTAGTGAGCTCGAGTGCGCATGCGCAGTAGTGACCCCGAGTGCGCATGAGCAGTAGTGAGTCCGAGTGTGCATGAGCAGTAGTGACCCCGAGTGCGCATGCACAGTAGTGAGCCCGATTGCGCATCCGCAGTAGTGAGTCCGTGTGCGCATGTGCAGGACTGAGCCGGAGTGCGCATGCGCAGTAGTGACCCCGAGTGCGCATGAGCAGTAGTGAGTCCGATTGCGCATCCGCAGTGGTGACACCGAGCGCGCATGCGCAGTAGGGAGCCCGTGTGCGCATGCGCAGTAGTGAGCCCGTGTGCGCATGCGCAGTAGTGAGCCCGTGTACGCATGCGCAGTGGTGAGCCCGAGTGCGCATGGGCAGGTCTGAGCCGGAGTGCGCGTGCGCAGTAGTGAGGCCGAGTGCGCATGCGCAGTAGTGACCCCGAGCCCGCATGCGCTGTAGTGAGCCCGTGTGCGCATGCGCAGTAGTGAGCCCGTGTGCGCATGCGCAGTAGTGAGACCGCGTGCGCATGCGTAGTAGTGAGCTCGAGTGCGCATGCGCAGTAGCGACCCCGAATGCACATGAGCAGTAGTGAGTCCGAATGCGCATGAGCAGTAGTGACCCCGAGTGCGCATGCACAGTAGTGAGGCCGATTGTGCATCCGCCGTAGTGAGTCCGAGTGCGCATGAGCAGTAGTGAGCCGGAGCGCGCATCCGCAGTAGTGAGTTCGAGTGCGCATACGCAGTTGCGACCCCGAGTGTACATGCACAGTGTCAGCCCGTGAGCGAATGCGCAGTAGTGAGTCCGTGTGCGCATGTGCATGTCTGAGCCGCAGTGCGCATGCGCAGTAGTGAGCCCGTGTGTGCATGCGCAGTAGTGAGCCCGAGTGCGCATGCGCAGTAGTGAGCCCGATTGCGCATCCGCAGTAGTGAGTCCGTGTGCTCATGCGCAATAGTGAGCCCGCGTGCGCATGCATAGTAGTGAGCTCGAGTGCGCATGTGCAGGTCTGAGCCGGAGTTCGCATGCGCAGTAGAACGCCCGTGTGCATATGCGCAGAAGTGAGCTCGAATGCGCATGTGCAGGTCTGAGCCGGACTGCGCATGCGCAGTAGTGAGCCCGTGTGCGCATGCGCAGAAGTGAGCCCGTGTGTGCATGCGCAGTAGTGAGTCCGATTTCGTATGCGCAGTAGTGAGCCCGAGCGCGCATCCGCAGTCGTGAGTCTGTGTGCGCATGAGCAGTAGTGATTCCGAGCGCGCATGCGCAGTTGTGAGCCCGATTGCGCATGCGCAGTAGTGAGCCCGTGTGCGCATGCGCAGTGGTGAGCCCGAGTGCGCACGCAGAGTAGTGAGGCCGATTGCGCATCCGCACTAGTGAGTCCGTGTGCGCATGTGCAGGTCTGAGCCGGAGTGCGCATGCGCAGTAGTGAGCCCGATTGTGCATCCGCCGTAGTGAGTCCGAGTGCGCATGAGCAGTAGTGAGCCGGAGGGCGCATGCGCAGTAGTGACCCCGAGTGCGCATGCGCACTAGTGACCCCGAGCCCGCACGCGCAGTAGTGAGCCCGTGTGCGCATGCGCAGTAGTGAGCCCGTGCACGCGTGGGCAGTAGTGAGCCCGTGTGCTCATGCGCAGTAGTGAGCCCGCGTGCGCATGCGTAGAAGTGAGCTCGAGTGCGCATGTGCAGGTTTGAGCCGGAGTGCGCGTGCGCAGTAGTGAGTCCGAGTGCGCATAGGCAGTAGTGAGTCCGAGTGCGCATGCGCAGTAGTGACCCCGATTGCGCATGAGCAGTAGCGAGTCCGAGTGCGCATGAGCAGCAGTGACCCCTAGTGCCCATGCACAGTAGTGAGCCCGATTGCGCATCCGCAGTAGTGAGTCCGTGTGCGCATGTGCAGGTCTGAGCCGGAGTGCGCATGCGCAGTAGTGAGCCTGATTGTGCATCCGCAGTAGTGAGTCCGAGTACGCATGAACAGTAGTGAGGCGGAGTGCGCATGGGGAGTAGTGACCCCGAGTGCGCATGTGCAGTAGCGACCCCGAGCGCGTATGCGCAGTAGTGGGCCCGAGTGCGCATGTGCAGGCCTGACCTGAGTGCGCATGCGCAGTAGTGAGCCCCAGCGCGCATGCGCACTAGTGAGCCCGATTGCGCATCCGCAGTAGTGAGTCCGTGTGCGCATGTGCAGGACTGAGCCGGAGTGCGCATGCGCAGTAGTGACCCCGAGTGCGCATGAGCAGTAGTGAGTCCGATTGCGCATCCGCAGTGGTGACACCGAGCGCGCATGCGCAGTAGGGAGCCCGTGTGCGCATGCGCAGTAGTGAGCCCGTGTGCGCATGCGCAGTAGTGAGCCCGTGTACGCATGCGCAGTGGTGAGCCCGAGTGCGCATGGGCAGGTCTGAGCCGGAGTGCGCGTGCGCAGTAGTGAGGCCGAGTGCGCATGCGCAGTAGTGACCCCGAGCCCGCATGCGCTGTAGTGAGCCCGTGTGCGCATGCGCAGTAGTGAGCCCGTGTGCTCATGCGCAGTAGTGAGACCGCGTGCGCATGCGTAGTAGTGAGCTCGAGTGCGCATGCGCAGTAGCGACCCCGAATGCACATGAGCAGTAGTGAGTCCGAATGCGCATGAGCAGTAGTGACCCCGAGTGCGCATGCACAGTAGTGAGGCCGATTGTGCATCCGCCGTAGTGAGTCCGAGTGCGCATGAGCAGTAGTGAGCCGGAGGGCGCATGCGCAGTAGTGACCCCGAGTGCGCATGCGCACTAGTGACCCCGAGCCCGCATGCGCAGTAGTGAGCCCGTGTGCGCATGCGCAGTAGTGAGCCTGTGTGCTCATGCGCAGTAGTGAGCCCGCGTGCGCATGCGTAGAAGTGAGCCCGAGTGCGCATGTGCAGATTTGAGCCGGAGTGCGCATGCGCAGTAGTGAGTCCGAGTGCGCATGAGCAGTAGTGACCCCGAGCCCGCATGAGCAGTAGTGAGCCCGTGTGCACATGCGCAGAAGCGAGCTCGAATGCGCATGTGCAGGTCTGAGCCGGAGTGCGCATGCGCAGTGGTGACCCCGAGCGCGCATGTGCAGTAGTGAGCCCGATTGCGCATCCGCAGCAGTGAGTCCGAGTGCGCATGTGCATGACTGAGCCGGAGTGCGCATGCGCAGTAGTGACCCCGAGCGCGCATGCGCAGAAGTGAGCCCGTGTGCGCATGCGCAGTAGTGAGCCCGAGTGCGCATCCGCAGTAGTGAGTCTGAGTGCGCATGCGCAGTAGCGACCCCGAATGCACATGAGCAGTAGTGACTCCGAATGCGCATGAGCAGCTGTGACCCCGAGTGCGCATGCACAGTAGTGAGCCCGATTGCGCATCCGTAGTAGTGAGTCCGTGTGCGCATGTGCAGGTGTAAGCCGGAGTGCGCATGCGCAGTAGTGAGCCCGATTGTGCATGCGCAGTAGTGAGCCCGAGCGCGCATCCGCAGTAGTGAGCCCGAGTGCGCATGCGCAGTAGTGACCCCGAGTGTGCATGCACATTGTGAGCCCGTGAGCGAATGCGCAGTAGTGAGCCCGAGTGCGCATGCGCAGTAGTGACCCCGAGGGCGCATGCGCAGTAGTGAGCCCGTGTGCGCGTGCGCAGCATTGAGCCCGAGTGCACATGCACAGTAGTGAGTCCGTGTGCGCATGCGCAGTAGTGAGCCCGAGTGCGCTTGCGCTGTAGTGAGACCGTGTGCGCATCGGCAGTAGTGAGTCCGAGTGCCCATGAGTCGTAGTGAGTCCGAGTGCGCATCCGCAGCAGTGACCCCGCATGCGCATGCGTAGCAGTGAGCTCGAGTGCGCATGTGCAGTAGTGAGCCCGTGTATGCATGCGCAGTGGTGAGCCCGAGTGCGCATGGGCAGGTCTGAGCCGGAGTGCGCATGCGCAGTAGTGAGGCCGAGTGCGCATGAGCAGTAGTGAGCCCGTGTGCGCATGCGCAGTAGTGAGCCCGCGTGCGCATGCGTAGTAGTGAGCTCGAGTGCGCATCGGAAGTAGTGGGTCCGTGTGCGCATGTGCAGGACTGAGCCGGAGTGCGCATGCGCAGTAGTGACCCCGAGTGCGCATGCGCAGTAGTGAACCCGAGCGCGCATGCGCAGTAGTGAGCCCGTGTGCGCATGCGCAGTAGTGAGCCCGTGTGCGCATGCGCAGTAGTGAGCCCGAGCGCGCATACGCAGTAGTGAGCTCGTGTGCGCATGCGCAGTAGTGAGCCCGAGTGCGCATGCGCACTAGTGACGCCGAGCCCGCATTCGCAGTAGTAAGCCCGTGTGCCCATGAGTAGTAGTGAGCCCGTGTACGCATGCGCAGTAGTGAGCCCGTGTGCGCATGCGCAGTAGTGAGCCCGAGCCCGTATAAGCAGTAGTGAGTCCGAGTGCGCATGCGCAGTAGTGACCCCGAGTGCGCATGAGCAGTTGCGAGTCCGTGTGCGCATGTGCAGGTATGAGCCGGAGTGCGCATGCACAGTAGTGAGCCCGATTGTGCATCCGCAGTAGTGAGTCCGAGTGCGCATGAGCAGTAGTGAGCCGGAGGGCGCATGCGCAGTAGTGACCCCGAGTGCTCATGCGCACTAGTGACGCCGAGCCCGCATTCGCAGTAGTAAGCCCGTGTGCCCATGAGTAGTAGTGAGCCCGTGTACGCATGCGCAGTCTTGAGCCCGTGTGCTTATGCGCAGTAGTAAGCCCGCGTGCGCATGCGTAGTAGTGAGCTCGAGTGCGCATGTGCAGGTCTGAGCCGGAGTTCGCATGCGCAGTAGTGAGTCCGAGTGCGCATGAGCAGTAGTGGGTCCGAGTGCGCATGCGCAGTAGAACGCCCGTGTACATATGCGCAGAAGTGAGCTCGAATGCGCATGTGCAGCTCTGAGCCGGACTGCGCATGCGCAGTAGTGGGCTCGTGCGCGCATGCGCAGTAGTGAGCCCATGTGCGCATGCGCAGTAGTGAGCCCGTGCGCGCATCCGCAGCAGTGAGTCCGAGTGCGCATGTGCGGGTCTGAGCCGGAGTGCGCATGCGCAGTAGCGAGCCCGTGTGCGCATGCGCAGTAGTGAGCCCGAGTGCGCATGCGCAGTAGTGAGCCCGATTGTGCATCCGCAGTAGTGAGTCCGAGTGCGCATGAGCAGAAGTGAGCCGGAGTGCGCATGCGCAGTAGTGACCCCGAGTGCGCATGCGCAGAAGTGAGCCCGTGTGTGCATGCAGAGTAGTGAGCCCGAGTGCGCATGCGCAGTAGTGAGCCCGATTGCGCATCCGCAGTAGTGAGTCCGTGTGCGCATGTGCAGGTCTGAGCCTGAGTGCGCATGCGCAGTAGTAAGCCCGCGTGCGCATGCGTAGTAGTGAGCTCGAGTGCGCATGTGCAGGTCTGAGCCGGAGTTCGCATGTGCAGTAGTGAGCCCGATTGCGCATCCGCAGCAGTGAGTCTGAGTGCGCATGTGCATGACTGAGCCGGAGTGCGCATGCGCAGTAGTGACCCCGAGCGCGCATGCGCAGAAGTGAGCCCGTGTGCGCATGCGCAGTAGTGAGCCCGAGCGCGCATCCGCAGTAGTGAGTCTGAGTGCGCATGCGCAGTAGCGACCCCGAATGCACATGAGCAGTAGTGACTCCGAATGCGCATGAGCAGCTGTGACCCCGAGTGCGCATGCACAGTAGTGAGCCCGATTGCGCATCCGTAGTAGTGAGTCCGTGTGCGCATGTGCAGGTGTAAGCCGGAGTGCGCATGCGCAGTAGTGAGCCCGATTGTGCATGCGCAGTAGTGAGCCCGAGCGCTCATCCGCAGTAGTGAGCCCGAGTGCGGATGCGCAGTAGTGACCCCGAGTGTGCATGCACAGTAGTGACCCCGAGGGCGCATGCGCAGTAGTGAGCCCGTGTGCGCGTGCGCAGTATTGAGCCCGAGTGCACATGCACAGTAGTGAGTCCGTGTGCGCATGCGCAGTAGTGAGCCCGAGTGCGCTTGCGCTGTAGTGAGACCGTGTGCGCATCGGCAGTAGTGAGTCCGAGTGCCCATGAGTCGTAGTGAGTCCGAGTGCGCATCCGCAGCAGTGACCCCGCATGCGCATGCGTAGCAGTGAGCTCGAGTGCGCATGTGCAGTAGTGAGCCCGTGTATGCATGCGCAGTGGTGAGCCCGAGTGCGCATGGGCAGGTCTGAGCCGGAGTGCGCATGCGCAGTAGTGAGGCCGAGTGCGCATGAGCAGTAGTGAGCCCGTGTGCGCATGCGCAGTAGTGAGCCCGCGTGCGCATGCGTAGTAGTGAGCTCGAGTGCGCATCCGAAGTAGTGGGTCCGTGTGCGCATGTGCAGGACTGAGCCGGAGTGCGCATGCGCAGTAGTGACCCCGAGTGCGCATGCGCAGTAGTGACCCCGAGCGCGCATGCGCAGTAGTGAGCCCGTGTGCGCATGCGCAGTAGTGAGCCCGAGCGCGCATCCGCAGTAGTGAGCCCCAGCGCGCATGCGCAGTAGTGAGCCCGATTGCGCATTCGCAGTGGTGACCCCGAGCGCGCATGTGCAGTAGTGAGCCCGATTGCGCATCCGCAGCAGTGAGTCCGAGTGCGCATGTGCATGACTGAGCCGGAGTGCGCATGCGCAGTAGTGACCCCGAGCGCGCATGCGCAGTAGTGAGCCCGTGTGCGCATGCGCAGTAGTGAGCCCGAGCGCGCATACGCAGTAGTGAGTCCGTGTGCGCATGCGCAGTAGTGAGCCCGAGTGCGCTTGCGCTGTAGTGAGACCGTGTGCGCATCGGCAGTAGTGAGTCCGAGTGCCCATGAGTCGTAGTGAGTCCGAGTGCGCATCCGCAGCAGTGACCCCGCATGCGCATGCGTAGCAGTGAGCTCGAGTGCGCATGTGCAGTAGTGAGCCCGTGTATGCATGCGCAGTGGTGAGCCCGAGTGCGCATGGGCAGGTCTGAGCCGGAGTGCGCATGCGCAGTAGTGAGGCCGAGTGCGCATGAGCAGTAGTGAGCCCGTGTGCGCATGCGCAGTAGTGAGCCCGCGTGCGCATGCGTAGTAGTGAGCTCGAGTGCGCATCCGAAGTAGTGGGTCCGTGTGCGCATGTGCAGGACTGAGCCGGAGTGCGCATGCGCAGTAGTGACCCCGAGTGCGCATGTGCAGTAGTGACCCCGAGCGCGCATGCGCAGTAGTGAGCCCGTGTGCGCATGCGCAGTAGTGAGCCCGAGCGCGCATCCGCAGTAGTGAGCCCCAGCGCGCATGCGCAGTAGTGAGCCCGATTGCGCATTCGCAGTGGTGACCCCGAGCGCGCATGTGCAGTAGTGAGCCCGATTGCGCATCCGCAGCAGTGAGTCCGAGTGCGCATGTGCATGACTGAGCCGGAGTGCGCATGCGCAGTAGTGAGCCCGAGCGCGCATACGCAGTAGTGAGCCCGTGTGCGCATGCGCAGTAGTGAGCCCGAGCGCGCATCCGCAGTAGTGAGCCCGATTGTGCATCCGCAGTAGTGAGTCCGAGTACGCATGCGCAGTAGTGACCCCGAGTGCGCATGAGCAGTTGCGAGTCCGTGTGCGCATGTGCAGGTATGAGCCGGAGTGCGCATGCACAGTAGTGAGCCCGATTGTGCATCCGCAGTAGTGGGTCCGAGTTCGCATGCGCAGTAGTGACCCCGAGTGCGCATGCGCACTAGTGACGCCGAGCCCGCATTCGCAGTAGTAAGCCCGTGTGCCCATGAGTAGTAGTGAGCCCGTGTACGCATGCGCAGTAGTGAGCCCGTGTGCGCATGCGCAGTAGTGAGCCCGAGCCCGCATAAGCAGTAGTGAGTCCGAGTGCGCATGCGCAGTAGTGACCCCGAGTGCGCATGAGCAGTTGCGAGTCCGTGTGCGCATGTGCAGGTATGAGCCGGAGTGCGCATGCACAGTAGTGAGCCCGATTGTGCATCCGCAGTAGTGAGTCCGAGTGCGCATGAGCAGTAGTGAGCCGGAGGGCGCATGCGCAGTAGTGACCCCGAGTGCGCATGCGCACTAGTGACGCCGAGCCCGCATTCGCAGTAGTAAGCCCGTGTGCCCATGAGTAGTAGTGAGCCCGTGTACGCATGCGCAGCAGTGAGTCCGAGTGCGCATGTGCGGGTCTGAGCCGGAGTGCGCATGCGCAGTAGCGAGCCCGTGTGCGCATGCGCAGTAGTGAGCCCGAGTGCGCATGCGCAGTAGTGAGCCCGATTGTGCATCCGCAGTAGTGAGTCCGAGTGCGCATGAGCAGAAGTGAGCCGGAGTGCGCATGCGCAGTAGTGACCCCGAGTGCGCATGCGCAGAAGTGAGCCCGTGTGTGCATGCAGAGTAGTGAGCCCGAGTGCGCATGCGCAGTAGTGAGCCCGATTGCGCATCCGCAGTAGTGAGTCCGTGTGCGCATGTGCAGGTCTGAGCCTGAGTGCGCATGCGCAGTAGTAAGCCCGCGTGCGCATGCGTATTAGTGAGCTCGAGTGCGCATGTGCAGGTCTGAGCCGGAGTTCGCATGTGCAGTAGTGAGCCCGATTGCGCATCCGCAGCAGTGAGTCTGAGTGCGCATGTGCATGACTGAGCCGGAGTGCGCATGCGCAGTAGTGACCCCGAGCGCGCATGCGCAGAAGTGAGCCCGTGTGCGCATGCGCAGTAGTGAACCCGAGCGCGCATCCGCAGTAGTGAGTCTGAGTGCATATGCGCAGTAGCGACCCCGAATGCACATGAGCAGTAGTGACTCCGAATGCGCATGAGCAGCTGTGACCCCGAGTGCGCATGCACAGTAGTGAGCCCGAGCGCTCATCCGCAGTAGTGAGCCCGAGTGCGGATGCGCAGTAGTGACCCCGAGTGTGCATGCACAGTGTGAGCCCGTGAGCGAATGCGCAGTAGTGAGCCCGAGTGCGCATGCGCAGTAGTGACCCCGAGGGCGCATGCGCAGTAGTGAGCCCGTGTGCGCGTGCGCAGTATTGAGCCCGAGTGCACATGCACAGTAGTGAGTCCGTGTGCGCATGCGCAGTAGTGAGCCCGAGTGCGCTTGCGCTGTAGTGAGACCGTGTGCGCATCGGCAGTAGTGAGTCCGAGTGCCCATGAGTCGTAGTGAGTCCGAGTGCGCATCCGCAGCAGTGACCCCGCATGCGCATGCGTAGCAGTGAGCTCGAGTGCGCATGTGCAGTAGTGAGCCCGTGTATGCATGCGCAGTGGTGAGCCCGAGTGCGCATGGGCAGGTCTGAGCCGGAGTGCGCATGCGCAGTAGTGAGGCCGAGTGCGCATGAGCAGTAGTGAGCCCGTGTGCGCATGCGCAGTAGTGAGCCCGCGTGCGCATGCGTAGTAGTGAGCTCGAGTGCGCATCCGAAGTAGTGGGTCCGTGTGCGCATGTGCAGGACTGAGCCGGAGTGCGCATGCGCAGTAGTGACCCCGAGTGCGCATGCGCAGTAGTGACCCCGAGCGCGCATGCGCAGTAGTGAGCAAGTGTGCGCATGCGCAGTAGTGAGCCCGAGCGCGCATCCGCAGTAGTGAGCCCCAGCGCGCATGCGCAGTAGTGAGCCCGATTGCGCATTCGCAGTGGTGACCCCGAGCGCGCATGTGCAGTAGTGAGCCCGATTGCGCATCCGCAGCAGTGAGTCCGAGTGCGCATGTGCATGACCGAGCCGGAGTGCGCATGCGCAGTAGTGACCCCGAGCGCGCATGCGCAGTAGTGAGCCCGTGTGCGCATGCGCAGTAGTGAGCCTGAGCGCGCATACGCAGTAGTGAGTCCGTGTGCGCATGCGCAGTAGTGAGCCCGAGTGCGCTTGCGCTGTAGTGAGACCGTGTGCGCATCGGCAGTAGTGAGTCCGAGTGCCCATGAGTCGTAGTGAGTCCGAGTGCGCATCCGCAGCAGTGACCCCGCATGCGCATGCGTAGCAGTGAGCTCGAGTGCGCATGTGTAGTAGTGAGCCCGTGTATGCATGCGCAGTGGTGAGCCCGAGTGCGCATGGGCAGGTCTGAGCCGGAGTGCGCATGCGCAGTAGTGAGGCCGAGTGCGCATGAGCAGTAGTGAGCCCGTGTGCGCATGCGCAGTAGTGAGCCCGCGTGCGCATGCGTAGTAGTGAGCTCGAGTGCGCATCCGAAGTAGTGGGTCCGTGTCCGCATGTGCAGGACTGAGCCGGAGTGCGCATGCGCAGTAGTGACCCCGAGTGCGCATGCGCAGTAGTGACCCCGAGCGCGCATGCGCAGTAGTGAGCCCGTGTGCGCATGCGCAGTAGTGAGCCCGAGCGCGCATACGCAGTAGTGACCCCCAGCGCGCATGCGCAGTAGTGAGCCCGATTGCGCATTCGCAGTGGTGACCCCGAGCGCGCATGTGCAGTAGTGAGCCCGATTGCGCATCCGCAGCAGTGAGTCCGAGTGCGCATGTGCATGACTGAGCCGGAGTGCGCATGCGCAGTAGTGACCCCGAGCGCGCATGCGCAGTAGTGAGCCCGTGTGCGCATGCGCAGTAGTGAGCCCGAGCGCGCATACGCAGTAGTGAGTCCGTGTGCGCATGCGCAGTAGTGAGCCCGAGTGCGCTTGCGCTGTAGTGAGACCGTGTGCGCATCGGCAGTAGTGAGTCCGAGTGCCCATGAGTCGTAGTGAGTCCGAGTGCGCATCCGCAGCAGTGACCCCGCATGCGCATGCGTAGCAGTGAGCTCGAGTGCGCATGTGCAGTAGTGAGCCCGTGTATGCATGCGCAGTGGTGAGCCCGAGTGCGCATGGGCAGGTCTGAGCCGGAGTGCGCATGCGCAGTAGTGAGGCCGAGTGCGCATGAGCAGTAGTGAGCCCGTGTGCGCATGCGCAGTAGTGAGCCCGCGTGCGCATGCGTAGTAGTGAGCTCGAGTGCGCATCCGAAGTAGTGGGTCCGTGTGCGCATGTGCAGGACTGAGCCGGAGTGCGCATGCGCAGTAGTGACCCCGAGTGCGCATGTGCAGTAGTGACCCCGAGCGCGCATGCGCAGTAGTGAGCCCGTGTGCGCATGCGCAGTAGTGAGCCCGAGCGCGCATCCGCAGTAGTGAGCCCCAGCGCGCATGCGCAGTAGTGAGCCCGATTGCGCATTCGCAGTGGTGACCCCGAGCGCGCATGTGCAGTAGTGAGCCCGATTGCGCATCCGCAGCAGTGAGTCCGAGTGCGCATGTGCATGACTGAGCCGGAGTGCGCATGCGCAGTAGTGACCCCGAGCGCGCATGCGCAGTAGTGAGCCCGTGTGCGCATGCGCAGTAGTGAGCCCGAGCGCGCATCCGCAGTAGTGAGCCCCAGCGCGCATGCGCAGTAGTGAGCCCGATTGCGCATTCGCAGTGGTGACCCCGAGCGCGCATGTGCAGTAGTGAGCCCGATTGCGCATCCGCAGCAGTGAGTCCGAGTGCGCATGTGCATGACTGAGCCGGAGTGCGCATGCGCAGTAGTGACCCCGAGCGCGCATGCGCAGTAGTGAGCCCGTGTGCGCATGCGCAGTAGTGAGCCCGAGCGCGCATACGCAGTAGTGAGTCCGTGTGCGCATGCGCAGTAGTGAGCCCGAGTGCGCTTGCGCTGTAGTGAGACCGTGTGCGCATCGGCAGTAGTGAGTCCGAGTGCCCATGAGTCGTAGTGAGTCCGAGTGCGCATCCGCAGCAGTGACCCCGCATGCGCATGCGTAGCAGTGAGCTCGAGTGCGCATGTGCAGTAGTGAGCCCGTGTATGCATGCGCAGTGGTGAGCCCGAGTGCGCATGGGCAGGTCTGAGCCGGAGTGCGCATGCGCAGTAGTGAGGCCGAGTGCGCATGAGCAGTAGTGAGCCCGTGTGCGCATGCGCAGTAGTGAGCCCGCGTGCGCATGCGTAGTAGTGAGCTCGAGTGCGCATCCGAAGTAGTGGGTCCGTGTGCGCATGTGCAGGACTGAGCCGGAGTGCGCATGCGCAGTAGTGACCCCGAGTGCGCATGTGCAGTAGTGACCCCGAGCGCGCATGCGCAGTAGTGAGCCCGTGTGCGCATGCGCAGTAGTGAGCCCGAGCGCGCATCCGCAGTAGTGAGCCCCAGCGCGCATGCGCAGTAGTGAGCCCGATTGCGCATTCGCAGTGGTGACCCCGAGCGCGCATGTGCAGTAGTGAGCCCGATTGCGCATCCGCAGCAGTGAGTCCGAGTGCGCATGTGCATGACTGAGCCGGAGTGCGCATGCGCAGTAGTGAGCCCGAGCGCGCATACGCAGTAGTGAGCCCGTGTGCGCATGCGCAGTAGTGAGCCCGAGCGCGCATCCGCAGTAGTGAGTCCGTGTGCGCATGCGCAGTAGTGAGCCCGAGTGCGCTTGCGCTGTAGTGAGACCGTGTGCGCATCGGCAGTAGTGAGTCCGAGTGCCCATGAGTCGTAGTGAGTCCGAGTGCGCATCCGCAGCAGTGACCCCGCATGCGCATGCGTAGCAGTGAGCTCGAGTGCGCATGTGTAGTAGTGAGCCCGTGTATGCATGCGCAGTGGTGAGCCCGAGTGCGCATGGGCAGGTCTGAGCCGGAGTGCGCATGCGCAGTAGTGAGGCCGAGTGCGCATGAGCAGTAGTGAGCCCGTGTGCGCATGCGCAGTAGTGAGCCCGCGTGCGCATGCGTAGTAGTGAGCTCGAGCGCGCATCCGAAGTAGTGGGTCCGTGTGCGCATGTGCAGGACTGAGCCGGAGTGCGCATGCGCAGTAGTGACCCCGAGTGCGCATGCGCAGTAGTGACCCCGAGCGCGCATGCGCAGTAGTGAGCCCGTGTGCGCATGCGCAGTAGTGAGCCCGAGCGCGCATACGCAGTAGTGACCCCCAGCGCGCATGCGCAGTAGTGAGCCCGATTGCGCATTCGCAGTGGTGACCCCGAGCGCGCATGTGCAGTAGTGAGCCCGATTGCGCATCCGCAGCAGTGAGTCCGAGTGCGCATGTGCATGACTGAGCCGGAGTGCGCATGCGCAGTAGTGACCCCGAGCGCGCATGCGCAGTAGTGAGCCCGTGTGCGCATGCGCAGTAGTGAGCCCGAGCGCGCATACGCAGTAGTGAGTCCGTGTGCGCATGCGCAGTAGTGAGCCCGAGTGCGCTTGCGCTGTAGTGAGACCGTGTGCGCATCGGCAGTAGTGAGTCCGAGTGCCCATGAGTCGTAGTGAGTCCGAGTGCGCATCCGCAGCAGTGACCCCGCATGCGCATGCGTAGCAGTGAGCTCGAGTGCGCATGTGCAGTAGTGAGCCCGTGTATGCATGCGCAGTGGTGAGCCCGAGTGCGCATGGGCAGGTCTGAGCCGGAGTGCGCATGCGCAGTAGTGAGGCCGAGTGCGCATGAGCAGTAGTGAGCCCGTGTGCGCATGCGCAGTAGTGAGCCCGCGTGCGCATGCGTAGTAGTGAGCTCGAGTGCGCATCCGAAGTAGTGGGTCCGTGTGCGCATGTGCAGGACTGAGCCGGAGTGCGCATGCGCAGTAGTGACCCCGAGTGCGCATGTGCAGTAGTGACCCCGAGCGCGCATGCGCAGTAGTGAGCCCGTGTGCGCATGCGCAGTAGTGAGCCCGAGCGCGCATCCGCAGTAGTGAGCCCCAGCGCGCATGCGCAGTAGTGAGCCCGATTGCGCATTCGCAGTGGTGACCCCGAGCGCGCATGTGCAGTAGTGAGCCCGATTGCGCATCCGCAGCAGTGAGTCCGAGTGCGCATGTGCATGACTGAGCCGGAGTGCGCATGCGCAGTAGTGACCCCGAGCGCGCATGCGCAGTAGTGAGCCCGTGTGCGCATGCGCAGTAGTGAGCCCGAGCGCGCATCCGCAGTAGTGAGCCCGTGTGCGCATGCGCAGTAGTGAGCCCGAGCGCGCATCCGCAGTAGTGAGCCCGATTGTGCATCCGCAGTAGTGAGTCCGAGTACGCATGCGCAGTAGTGACCCCGAGTGCGCATGAGCAGTTGCGAGTCCGTGTGCGCATGTGCAGGTATGAGCCGGAGTGCGCATGCACAGTAGTGAGCCCGATTGTGCATCCGCAGTAGTGAGTCCGAGTTCGCATGCGCAGTAGTGACCCCGAGTGCGCATGCACAGTAGTGAGCCCGATTGTGCATCCGCAGTAGTGAGTCCGAGTGCGCATGAGCAGTAGTGAGCCGGAGGGCGCATGCGCAGTAGTGACCCCGAGTGCGCATGCGCACTAGTGACGCCGAGCCCACATTCGCAGTAGTAAGCCCGTGTGCCCATGAGTAGTGGTGAGCCCGTGTACGCATGCGCAGTCTTGAGCCCGTGTGCTTATGCGCAGTAGTAAGCCCGCGTGCGCATGCGTAGTAGTGAGCTCGAGTGCGCATGTGCAGGTCTGAGCCGGAGTTCGCATGCGCAGTAGTGAGTCCGAGTGCGCATGAGCAGTAGTGGGTCCGAGTGCGCATGCGCAGTAGAACGCCCGTGTGCATATGCGCAGAAGTGAGCTCGAATGCGCATGTGCGGGTCTGAGCCGGAGTGCGCATGCGCAGTAGCGAGCCCGTGTGCGCATGCGCAGTAGTGAGCCCGAGTGCGCATGCGCAGTAGTGAGCCCGATTGCGCATCCGCAGTAGTGAGTCCGTGTGCGCATGTGCAGGTCTGAGCCGCAGTGCGCATGCGCAGTAGTGAGCCCGATTGTGCATCCGCAGTAGTGAGTCCGAGTGCGCATGAGCAGAAGTGAGCCGGAGTGCGCATGCGCAGTAGTGACCCCGAGTGCGCATGCGCAGAAGTGAGCCCGTGTGTGCATGCGCAGTAGTGAGCCCGTGTGTGCATGCGCAGTAGTGAGCCCGAGTGCGCATGCGCAGTAGTGAGCCCGATTGCGCATCCACAGTAGTGAGTCCGTGTGCTCTTGCGCAATAGTGAGCCCGCGTGCGCATGCATAGTAGTGAGCTCGAGTGCGCATGTGCAGGACTTAGCCGGAGTTCGCATGCGCAGTAGTGAGTCCGAGTGCGCATGCGCAGTAGTGAGCCCGTGTGCGCATGCGCAGTAGTGAGCCCGTGTGTTCATGCGCAATAGTGAGCCCGTGTACGCATGCGCAGTAGTGAGCCCGTGTGCTCATGCGCAGAAGTGAGCTCGAATGCGCATGAGCAGTAGTGAGTCCGAGCCAGCATGCGCAGTAGTGAGCCCGATTGTGCATCCCCAGTAATGGGTCTGAGTGCGCATGAGCAGTAGTCAGCCCGCGTGCGCATGCGTAGTAGTGAGCTCGAGTGCGCATGCGCAGTAGCGACCCCGAATGCACATGTGCGGTAGTGAGTCCGAATGCGCATGAGCAGTAGTGACCCCGAGTGCGCATGCACAGTAGTGAGGCCGATTGTGCATCCGCCGTAGTGAGTCCGAGTGCGCATGAGCAGTAGTGAGCCCGTGTGCGCATGCGCAGTAGTGAGCCCGAGCGCGCATCCGCAGTAGTGAGCCCCAGCGCGCATTCGCAGTAGTGAGCCCGATTGCGCATTCGCAGTGGTGACCCCGAGCGCGCATGTGCAGTAGTGAGCCCGACTGCGCATCCGCAGCAGTGAGTCCGAGTGCGCATGTGCATGACTGAGCCGGAGTGCGCATGCGCAGTAGTGACCCCGAGCGCGCATGCGCAGTAGTGAGCCCGTGTGCGCATGCGCAGTAGTGAGCCCGAGCGCGCATACGCAGTAGTGAGCCCGTGTGCGCATGCGCAGTAGTGAGCCCGAGCGCGCATCCGCAGTAGTGAGCCCGAACCGAGTGCGCATGCGCACTAGTGACCCCGAGCCCGCATGCGCAGTAGTGAGCCCGATTGTGCATCCGCAGTAATGAGTCTGAGTGCGCATGAGCAGTAGTGAGCCCGCGTGCGCATGCGTAGTAGTGAGCTCGAGTGCGCATGCGCAGTAGTGACCCCGAGTGCGCATGAGCAGTAGTGAGTCCGAGTGCGCATGAGCAGTAGTGACCCGGAGTGCGCATGCGCAGTAGTGAGCCCGATTACGCATCCGAAGTAGTGAGTTCGTGTGCGCATGTGCAGGACTGAGCCGGAGTGCGCATGCGCAGTAGTGACCCCGAGTGCGCATGCGCAGTAGTGACCCCGAGCGCGCATGCGCAGTAGTGAGCCCGTGTGCGCATGCGCAGTAGTGAGTCCGAGTGCGCATGAGCAGTAGTGAGCCGGAGGGCGCATGCGCAGTAGTGACCCCGAGTGCGCATGCGCACTAGTGACCCCGAGCCCGCATTCGCAGTAGTAAGCCCGTGTGCCCATGAGTAGTAGTGAGCCCGTGTACGCATGCGCAGTCTTGAGCCCGTGTGCTTATGCGCAGTAGTAAGCCCGCGTGCGCATGCGTAGTAGTGAGCTCGAGTGCGCATGTGCAGCTCTGAGCCGGACTGCGCATGCGCAGTAGTGGGCTCGTGCGCGCATGCGCAGTAGTGAGCCCATGTGCGCATGCGCAGTAGTGAGCCCGAGCGCGCATCCGCAGCAGTGAGTCCGAGTGCGCATGTGCGGGTCTGAGCCGGAGTGCGCATGCGCAGTAGCGAGCCCGTGTGCGCATGCGCAGTAGTGAGCCCGATTGCGCATCCGCAGTAGTGAGTCCGTGTGCGCATGTGCAGGTCTGAGCCGCAGTGCGCATGCGCAGTAGTGAGCCCGATTGTGCATCCGCAGTAGTGAGTCCGAGTGCGCATGAGCAGAAGTGAGCCGGAGTGCGCATGCGCAGTAGTGACCCCGAGTGCGCATGCGCAGAAGTGGGCCCGTGTGTGCATGCGCAGTAGTGAGCCCGAGTGCGCATGCGCAGTAGTGAGCCCGATTGCGCATCCGCAGTAGTGAGTCCGTGTGCGCATGTGCAGGTCTGAGCCTGAGTGCGCATGCGCAGTAGTGAGCCCGAGCGCGCATCCGCAGTAGTGAGTTCGAGTGCGCATACGCAGTTGCGACCCCGAGTGTGCATGCACAGTGTCAGCCCGTGAGCGAATGCGCAGTAGTGAGTCCGTGTGCGCATGTGCATGTCTGAGCCGCAGTGCGCATGCGCAGTAGTGAGCCCGTGTGTGCATGCGCAGTAGTGAGCCCGAGTGCGCATGCGCAGTAGTGAGCCCGATTGCGCATCCGCAGTAGTGAGTCCGTGTGCTCATGCGCAATAGTGAGCCCGCGTGCGCATGCATAGTAGTGAGCTCGAGTGCGCATGTGCAGGACTTAGCCGGAGTTCGCATGCGCAGTAGTGGGTCCGAGTGCGCATGCGCAGTAGTGAGCCCGTGTGCGCATGCGCAGTAGTGAGCCCGTGTGTTCATGCGCAATAGTGAGCCCGTGTACGCATGCGCAGTAGTGAGCCCGTGTGCTCATGCGCAGAAGTGAGCTCGAATGCGCATGAGCAGTAGTGAGTCCGAGCCAGCATGCGCAGTAGTGAGCCCGATTGTGCATCCCCAGTAATGGGTCTGAGTGCGCATGAGCAGTAGTCAGCCCGCGTGCGCATGCGTAGTAGTGAGCTCGAGTGCGCATGCGCAGTAGCGACCCCGAATGCACATGAGCGGTAGTGAGTCCGAATGCGCATTAGCAGTAGTGACCCCGAGTGCGCATGCACAGTAGTGAGGCCGATTGTGCATCCGCCGTAGTGAGTCCGAGTGCGCATGAGCAGTAGTGAGCCCGTGTGCGCATGCGCAGTAGTGAGCCCGAGCGCGCATCCGCAGTAGTGAGCCCCAGCGCGCATGCGCAGTAGTGAGCCCGATTGCGCATTCGCAGTGGTGACCCCGAGCGCGCATGTGCAGTAGTGAGCCCGATTGCGCATCCGCAGCAGTGAGTCCGAGTGCGCATGTGCATGACTGAGCCGGAGTGCGCATGCGCAGTAGTGACCCCGAGCGCGCATGCGCACTAGTGACCCCGAGCCCGCATGCGCAGTAGTGAGCCCGTGTGCGCATGCGCAGTAGTGACCCCGAGCCCGCATGAGCAGTAGTGAGCCCGTGTGCACATGCGCAGAAGCGAGCTCGAATGCGCATGTGCAGGTCTGAGCCGGAGTGCGCATGCGCAGTGGTGACCCCGAGCGCGCATGTGCAGTAGTGAGCCCGATTGCGCATCCGCAGCAGTGAGTCCGAGTGCGCATGTGCATGACTGAACCGGAGTGCGCATGCGCAGTAGTGACCCCGAGCGCGCATGCGCAGTAGTGAGCCCGATTGTGCATCCGCAGTAGTGAGTCCGAGTACGCATGCGCAGTAGTGACCCCGAGTGCGCATGAGCAGTAGTGAGCCCGATTGCGCATCCGCAGCAGTGAGTCCGAGTGCGCATGTGCATGACTGAGCCGGAGTGCGCATGCGCAGTAGTGACCCCGAGCGCGCATGCGCAGTAGTGAGTCCGAGTGCGCATGCGCAGTAGTGAGCCCGTGTGCGCATGCGCAGTAGTGACCCCGAGCGCGCATGCGCAGTAGTGAGCCCGTGTGCGCATGCGCAGTAGTGAGCCCGAGTGCGCATGCGCAGTAGTGAGCCCGATTGCGCATCCGCAGTAGTGAGTCCGTGTGCGCATGTGCAGGTCTGAGCCGCAGTGCGCATGCGCAGTAGTGAGCCCGATTGTGCATCCGCAGTAGTGAGTCCGAGTGCGCATGAGCAGAAGTGAGCCGGAGGGCGCATGCGCAGTAGTGACCCCGAGTGCGCATGCGCAGAAGTGAGCCCGTGTGTGCATGCGCAGTAGTGAGCCCGAGTGCGCATGCGCAGTAGTGAGCCCGATTGCGCATCCGCAGGAGTGAGTCCGTGTGCGCATGTGCAGGTCTGAGCCTGAGTGCGCATGCGCAGTAGTGAGCCCGAGCGCGCATCCGCAGTAGTGAGTTCGAGCGCGCATACGCAGTTGCGACCCCGAGTGTGCATGCACAGTGTCAGCCCGTGAGCGAATGCGCAGTAGTGAGTCCGTGTGCGCATGTGCATGTCTGAGCCGCAGTGCGCATGCGCAGTAGTGAGCCCGTGTGTGCATGCGCAGTAGTGAGCCCGAGTGCGCATGCGCAGTAGTGAGCCCGATTGCGCATCCGCAGTAGTGAGTCCGTGTGCTCATGCGCAATAGTGAGCCCGCGTGCGCATGCATAGTAGTGAGCTCGAGTGCGCATGTGCAGGACTTAGCCGGAGTTCGCATGCGCAGTAGTGAGTCCGAGTGCGCATGCGCAGTAGTGAGCCCGTGTGCGCATGCGCAGTAGTGAGCCCGTGTGTTCATGCGCAATAGTGAGCCCGTGTACGCATGCGCAGTAGTGAGCCCGTGTGCTCATGCGCAGAAGTGAGCTCGAATGCGCATGAGCATTAGTGAGTCCGAGCCAGCATGCGCAGTAGTGAGCCCGATTGTGCATCCCCAGTAATGGGTCGGAGTGCGCATGAGCAGTAGTCAGCCCGCGTGCGCATGCGTAGTAGTGAGCTCGAGTGCGCATGCGCAGTAGCGACCCCGAATGCACATGAGCGGTAGTGAGTCCGAATGCGCATGAGCAGTAGTGACCCCGAGTGCGCATGCACAGTAGTGAGGCCGATTGTGCATCCGCCGTAGTGAGTCCGAGTGCGCATGAGCAGTAGTGAGCCCGTGTGCGCATGCGCAGTAGTGAGCCCGAGCGCGCATCCGCAGTAGTGAGCCCCAGCGCGCATGCGCAGTAGTGAGCCCGATTGCGCATTCGCAGTGGTGACCCCGAGCGCGCATGTGCAGTAGTGAGCCCGACTGCGCATCCGCAGCAGTGAGTCCGAGTGCGCATGTGCATGACTGAGCCGGAGTGCGCGTGCGCAGTAGTGACCCCGAGCGCGCATGCGCAGTAGTGAGCCCGTGTGCGCATGCGCAGTAGTGAGCCCGAGCGCGCATACGCAGTAGTGACCCCGAGTGCGCATGCGCACTAGTGACCCCGAGCCCGCATTCGCAGTAGTAAGCCCGATTGTGCATCCGCAGTAATGAGTCTGAGTGCGCATGAGCAGTAGTGAGCCCGCGTGCGCATGCGTAGTAGTGAGCTCGAGTGCGCATGCGCAGTAGTGACCCCGAGTGCGCATGAGCAGTAGTGAGTCCGAGTGCGCATGAGCAGTAGTGACCCGGAGTGCGCATGCGCAGTAGTGAGCCCGATTACGCATCCGAAGTAGTGAGTTCGTGTGCGCATGTGCAGGACTGAGCCGGAGTGCGCATGCGCAGTAGTGACCCCGAGTGCGCATGCGCAGTAGTGACCCCGAGCGCGCATGCGCAGTAGTGAGCCCGTGTGCGCATGCGCAGTAGTGAGTCCGAGTGCGCATGAGCAGTAGTGAGCCGGAGGGGGCATGCGCAGTAGTGACCCCGAGTGCGCATGCGCACTAGTGACCCCGAGCCCGCATTCGCAGTAGTAAGCCCGTGTGCCCATGAGTAGTAGTGAGCCCGTGTACGCATGCGCAGTCTTGAGCCCGTGTGCTTATGCGCAGTAGTAAGCCCGCGTGCGCATGCGTAGTAGTGAGCTCGAGTGCGCTTGCGCTGTAGTGAGACCGTGTGCGCATCGGCGGTAGTGAGTCCGAGTGCCCATGAGTCGTAGTGAGTCCGAGTGCGCATCCGCAGCAGTGACCCCGCATGCGCATGCGTAGCAGTGAGCTCGAGTGCGCATGTGCAGTAGTGAGCCCGTGTATGCATGCGCAGTGGTGAGCCCGAGTGCGCATGGGCAGGTCTGAGCCGGAGTGCGCATGCGCAGTAGTGAGGCCGAGTGCGCATGAGCAGTAGTGAGCCCGTGTGCGCATGCGCAGTAGTGAGCCCGCGTGCGCATGCGTAGTAGTGAGCTCGAGTGCGCATCCGAAGTAGTGAGTCCGTGTGCGCATGTGCAGGACTGAGCCGGAGTGCGCATGCGCAGTAGTGACCCCGAGTGTGCATACGCAGTAGTGACCCCGAGCGCGCATGCGCAGTAGTGAGCCCGTGTGCCCATGCGCAGTAGTGAGCCCGAGCGCGCATCCGCAGTAGTGAGCCCCAGCGCGCATGCGCAGTAGTGAGCCCGATTGCGCATTCGCAGTGGTGACCCCGAGCGCGCATGTGCAGTAGTGAGCCCGATTGTGCATCCGCAGCAGTGAGTCCGAGTGCGCATGTGCATGACTGAGCCGGAGTGCGCATGCGCAGTAGTGACCCCGAGCGCGCATGCGCAGTTGTGAGCCCGTGTGCGCATGCGCAGTAGTGAGCCCGAGCGCGCATACGCAGTAGTCAGCCCGTGTGCGCATGCGCAGTAGTGAGCCCGAGCGCGCATCCGCAGTAGTGAGCCCGATTGTGCATCCGCAGTAGTGAGTCCGAGTACGCATGAGCAGTAGTGAGCCGGAGGGCGCATGCGCAGTAGTGACCCCGAGTGCGCATGCGCACTAGTGACCCCGAGCCCGCATGCGCAGTAGTGAGCCCGATTGTGCATCCGCAGTAATGAGTCTGAGTGCGCATGAGCAGTAGTGAGCCCGCGTGCGCATGCGTAGTAGTGAGCTCGAGTGCGCATGCGCAGTAGTGACCCCGAGTGCGCATGAGCAGTAGTGAGTCCGAGTGCGCATGAGCAGTAGTGACCCGGAGTGCGCATGCGCAGTAGTGAGCCCGATTACGCATCCGAAGTAGTGAGTCCGTGTGCGCATGTGCAGGACTGAGCCGGAGTGCGCATGCGCAGTAGTGACCCCGAGTGCGCATGCGCAGAAGTGAGCCCGTGTGTGCATGCGCAGTAGTGAGCCCGAGTGCGCATGCGCAGTAGTGAGCCCGATTGCAAATCCGCAGTAGTGAGTCCGTGTGCGCATGTGCAGGTCTGAGCCTGAGTGCGCATGCGCAGTAGTAAGCCCGCGTGCGCATGCGTAGTAGTGAGCTCGAGTGCGCATGTGCAGGTCTGAGCCGGAGTTCGCATGTGCAGTAGTGAGCCCGATTGCGCATCCGCAGCAGTGAGTCTGAGTGCGCATGTGCATGACTGAGCCGGAGTGCGCATGCGCAGTAGTGGGCTCGTGCGCGCATGCGCAGTAGTGAGCCCATGTGCGCATGCGCAGTAGTGACCCCGAGTGCGCATGCGCACTAGTGACCCCGAGCCCGCATTCGCAGTAGTAAGCCCGTGTGCCCATGAGTAGTAGTGAGCCCGTGTACGCATGCGCAGTCTTGAGCCCGTGTGCTTATGCGCAGTAGTAAGCCCGCGTGCGCATGCGTAGTAGTGAGCTCGAGTGCGCATGTGCAGCTCTGAGCCGGACTGCGCATGCACAGTAGTGGGCTCGTGCGCGCATGCGCAGTAGTGAGCCCATGTGCGCATGCGCAGTAGTGAGCCCGAGCGCGCATCCGCAGCAGTGAGTCCGAGTGCGCATGTGCGGGTCTGAGCCGGAGTGCGCATGCGCAGTAGCGAGCCCGTGTGCGCATGCGCAGTAGTGAGCCCGAGTGCGCATGCGCAGTAGTGAGCCCGATTGCGCATCCGCAGTAGTGAGTCCGTGTGCGCATGTGCAGGTCTGAGCCGCAGTGCGCATGCGCAGTAGTGAGCCCGATTGTGCATCCGCAGTAGTGAGTCCGAGTGCGCATGAGCAGAAGTGAGCCGGAGTGCGCATGCGCAGTAGTGACCCCGAGTGCGCATGCGCAGAAGTGGGCCCGTGTGTGCATGCGCAGTAGTGAGCCCGAGTGCGCATGCGCAGTAGTGAGCCCGATTGCGCATCCGCAGTAGTGAGTCCGTGTGCGCATGTGCAGGTCTGAGCCTGAGTGCGCATGCGCAGTAGTGAGCCCGAGCGCGCATCCGCAGTAGTGAGTTCGAGTGCGCATACGCAGTTGCGACCCCGAGTGTGCATGCACAGTGTCAGCCCGTGAGCGAATGCGCAGTAGTGAGTCCGTGTGCGCACGTGCATGTCTGAGCCGCAGTGCGCATGCGCAGTAGTGAGCCCGTGTGTGCATGCGCAGTAGTGAGCCCGAGTGCGCATGCGCAGTAGTGAGCCCGATTGCGCATCCGCAGTAGTGAGTCCGTGTGCTCATGCGCAATAGTGAGCCCGCGTGCGCATGCATAGTAGTGAGCTCGAGTGCGCATGTGCAGGACTTAGCCGGAGTTCGCATGCGCAGTAGTGGGTCCGAGTGCGCATGCGCAGTAGTGAGCCCGTGTGCGCATGCGCAGTAGTGAGCCCGTGTGTTCATGCGCAATAGTGAGCCCGTGTACGCATGCGCAGTTGTGAGCCCGTGTGCTCATGCGCAGAAGTGAGCTCGAATGCGCATGAGCAGTAGTGAGTCCGAGCCAGCATGCGCAGTAGTGAGCCCGATTGTGCATCCCCAGTAATGGGTCTGAGTGCGCATGAGCAGTAGTCAGCCCGCGTGCGCATGCGTAGTAGTGAGCTCGAGTGCGCATGCGCAGTAGCGACCCCGAATGCACATGAGCGGTAGTGAGTCCGAATGCGCATGAGCAGTAGTGACCCCGAGTGCGCATGCACAGTAGTGAGGCCGATTGTCCATCCGCCGTAGTGAGTCCGAGTGCGCATGAGCAGTAGTGAGCCCGTGTGCGCATGCGCAGTAGTGAGCCCGAGCGCGCATCCGCAGTAGTGAGCCCCAGCGCGCATGCGCAGTAGTGAGCCCGATTGCGCATTCGCAGTGGTGACCCCGAGCGCGCATGTGCAGTAGTGAGCCCGATTGCGCATCCGCAGCAGTGAGTCCGAGTGCGCATGTGCATGACTGAGCCGGAGTGCGCATGCGCAGTAGTGACCCCGAGCGCGCATGCGCACTAGTGACCCCGAGCCCGCATGCGCAGTAGTGAGCCCGTGTGCGCATGCGCAGTAGTGACCCCGAGCCCGCATGAGCAGTAGTGAGCCCGTGTGCACATGCGCAGAAGCGAGCTCGAATGCGCATGTGCAGGTCTGAGCCGGAGTGCGCATGCGCAGTGGTGACCCCGAGCGCGCATGTGCAGTAGTGAGCCCGATTGCGCATCCGCAGCAGTGAGTCCGTGTGCGCATGTGCATGACTGAGCCGGAGTGCGCATGCGCAGTAGTGACCCCGAGCGCGCATGCGCAGTAGTGAGCCCGATTGTGCATCCGCAGTAGTGAGTCCGAGTACGCATGCGCAGTAGTGACCCCGAGTGCGCATGAGCAGTAGTGAGCTCGATTGCGCATCCGCAGCAGTGAGTCCGAGTGCGCATGTGCATGACTGAGCCGGAGTGCGCATGCGCAGTAGTGACCCCGAGCGCGCATGCGCACTAGTGACCCCGAGCCCGCATGCGCAGTAGTGAGCCCGTGTGCGCATGCGCAGTAGTGACCCCGAGCCCGCATGAGCAGTAGTGAGCCCGTGTGCACATGCGCAGAAGCGAGCTCGAATGCGCATGTGCAGGTCTGAGCCGGAGTGCGCATGCGCAGTGGTGACCCCGAGCGCGCATGTGCAGTAGTGAGCCCGATTGCGCATCCGCAGCAGTGAGTCCGAGTGCGCATGTGCATGACTGAGCCGGAGTGCGCATGCGCAGTAGTGACCCCGAGCGCGCATGCGCAGTAGTGAGCCCGATTGTGCATCCGCAGTAGTGAGTCCGAGTACGCATGCGCAGTAGTGACCCCGAGTGCGCATGAGCAGTAGTGAGCCCGATTGCGCATCCGCAGCAGTGAGTCCGAGTGCGCATGTGCATGACTGAGCCGGAGTGCGCATGCGCAGTAGTGACCCCGAGCGCGCATGCGCAGTAGTGAGTCCGAGTGCGCATGCGCAGTAGTGAGCCCGTGTGCGCATGCGCAGTAGTGACCCCGAGCGCGCATGCGCAGTAGTGAGCCCGTGTGCGCATGCGCAGTAGTGAGCCCGAGCGCGCATCCGCAGTAGTGAGCCCCAGCGCGCATGCGCAGTAGTGAGCCCGATTGCGCATTCGCAGTGGTGACCCCGAGCGCGCATGTGCAGTAGTGAGCCCGATTGCGCATCCGCAGCAGTGTGTCCGAGTGCGCATGTGCATGACTGAGCCGGAGTGCGCATGCGCACTAGTGACCCCGAGCGCGCATGCGCAGTAGTGAGCCCGAGTGCGCATGCGCAGTAGTGAGCCCGAGCGCGCATACGCAGTAGTGAGCCCGTGTGCGCATGCGCAGTAGTGAGCCCGAGCGCGCATCCGCAGTAGTGAGCCCGATTGTGCATCCGCAGTAGTGAGTCCGAGTACGCATGCGCAGTAGTGACCCCGAGTGCGCATGAGCAGTTGCGAGTCCGTGTGCGCATGTGCAGGTATGAGCCGGAGTGCGCATGCACAGTAGTGAGCGCGATTGTGCATCCGCAGTAGTGAGTCCGAGTTCGCATGCGCAGTAGTGACCCCGAGTGCGCATGCACAGTAGTGAGCCCGATTGTGCATCCGCAGTAGTGAGTCCGAGTGCGCACGAGCAGTAGTGAGCCCGCGTGCGCATGCGTAGTAGTGAGCTCGAGTGCGCATGCGCAGTAGTGAGCCGGAGGGCGCATGCGCAGTAGTGACCCCGAGTGCGCATGCGCACTAGTGACCCCGACCCCGCATTCGCAGTAGTAAGCCCGATTGTGCATCCGCAGTAATGAGTCTGAGTGCGCATGAGCAGTAGTGAGCCCGCGTGCGCATGCGTAGTAGTGAGCTCGAGTGCGCATGCGCAGTAGTGACCCCGAGTGCGCATGAGCAGTAGTGAGTCCGAGTGCGCATGAGCAGTAGTGACCCGGAGTGCGCATGCGCAGTAGTGAGCCCGATTACGCATCCGAAGTAGTGAGTTCGTGTGCGCATGTGCAGGACTGAGCCGGAGTGCGCATGCGCAGTAGTGACCCCGAGTGCGCATGCGCAGTAGTGACCCCGAGCGCGCATGCGCAGTAGTGAGCCCGTGTGCGCATGCGCAGTAGTGAGTCCGAGTGCGCATGAGCAGTAGTGAGCCGGAGGGCGCATGCGCAGTAGTGACCCCGAGTGCGCATGCGCACTAGTGACCCCGAGCCCGCATTCGCAGTAGTAAGCCCGTGTGCCCATGAGTAGTAGTGAGCCCGTGTACGCATGCGCAGTCTTGAGCCCGAGCGCGCATACGCAGTAGTGAGCCCGTGTGCGCATGCGCAGTAGTGAGCCCGAGCGCGCATCCGCAGTAGTGAGCCCGATTGTGCATCCGCAGTAGTGAGTCCGAGTACGCATGCGCAGTAGTGACCCCGAGTGCGCATGAGCAGTTGCGAGTCCGTGTGCGCATGTGCAGGTATGAGCCGGAGTGCGCATGCACAGTAGTGAGCGCGATTGTGCATCCGCAGTAGTGAGTCCGAGTTCGCATGCGCAGTAGTGACCCCGAGTGCGCATGCACAGTAGTGAGCCCGATTGTGCATCCGCAGTAGTGAGTCCGAGTGCGCACGAGCAGTAGTGAGCCCGCGTGCGCATGCGTAGTAGTGAGCTCGAGTGCGCATGCGCAGTAGTGAGCCGGAGGGCGCATGCGCAGTAGTGACCCCGAGTGCGCATGCGCACTAGTGACCCCGAGCCCGCATTCGCAGTAGTAAGCCCGATTGTGCATCCGCAGTAATGAGTCTGAGTGCGCATGAGCAGTAGTGAGCCCGCGTGCGCATGCGTAGTAGTGAGCTCGAGTGCGCATGCGCAGTAGTGACCCCGAGTGCGCATGAGCAGTAGTGAGTCCGAGTGCGCATGAGCAGTAGTGACCCGGAGTGCGCATGCGCAGTAGTGAGCCCGATTACGCATCCGAAGTAGTGAGTTCGTGTGCGCATGTGCAGGACTGAGCCGGAGTGCGCATGCGCAGTAGTGACCCCGAGTGCGCATGCGCAGTAGTGACCCCGAGCGCGCATGCGCAGTAGTGAGCCCGTGTGCGCATGCGCAGTAGTGAGTCCGAGTGCGCATGAGCAGTAGTGAGCCGGAGGGCGCATGCGCAGTAGTGACCCCGAGTGCGCATGCGCACTAGTGACCCCGAGCCCGCATTCGCAGTAGTAAGCCCGTGTGCCCATGAGTAGTAGTGAGCCCGTGTACGCATGCGCAGTCTTGAGCCCGTGTGCTTATGCGCAGTAGTAAGCCCGCGTGCGCATGCGTAGTAGTGAGCTCGAGTGCGCTTGCGCTGTAGTGAGACCGTGTGCGCATCGGCAGTAGTGAGTCCGAGTGCCCATGAGTCGTAGTGAGTCCGAGTGCGCATCCGCAGCAGTGACCCCGCATGCGCATGCGTAGCAGTGAGCTCGAGTGCGCATGTGCAGTAGTGAGCCCGTGTATGCATGCGCAGTGGTGAGCCCGAGTGCGCATGGGCAGGTCTGAGCCGGAGTGCGCATGCGCAGTAGTGAGGCCGAGTGCGCATGAGCAGTAGTGAGCCCGTGTGCGCATGCGCAGTAGTGAGCCCGCGTGCGCATGCGTAGTAGTGAGCTCGAGTGCGCATCCGAAGTAGTGAGTCCGTGTGCGCATGTGCAGGACTGAGCCGGAGTGCGCATGCGCAGTAGTGACCCCGAGTGCGCATACGCAGTAGTGACCCCGAGCGCGCATGCGCAGTAGTGAGCCCGTGTGCGCATGCGCAGTAGTGAGCCCGAGCGCGCATCCGCAGTAGTGAGCCCCAGCGCGCATGCGCAGTAGTGAGCCCGATTGCGCATTCGCAGTGGTGACCCCGAGCGCGCATGTGCAGTAGTGAGCCCGATTGTGCATCCGCAGCAGTGAGTCCGAGTGCGCATGTGCATGACTGAGCCGGAGTGCGCATGCGCAGTAGTGACCCCGAGCGCGCATGCGCAGTTGTGAGCCCGTGTGCGCATGCGCAGTAGTGAGCCCGAGCGCGCATACGCAGTAGTCAGCCCGTGTGCGCATGCGCAGTAGTGAGCCCGAGCGCGCATCCGCAGTAGTGAGCCCGATTGTGCATCCGCAGTAGTGAGTCCGAGTACGCATGAGCAGTAGTGAGCCGGAGGGCGCATGCGCAGTAGTGACCCCGAGTGCGCATGCGCACTAGTGACCCCGAGCCCGCATGCGCACTAGTGAGCCCGATTGTGCATCCGCAGTAATGAGTCTGAGTGCGCATGAGCAGTAGTGAGCCCGCGTGCGCATGCGTAGTAGTGAGCTCGAGTGCGCATGCGCAGTAGTGACCCCGAGTGCGCATGAGCAGTAGTGAGTCCGAGTGCGCATGAGCAGTAGTGACCCGGAGTGCGCATGCGCAGTAGTGAGCCCGATTACGCATCCGAAGTAGTGAGTCCGTGTGCGCATGTGCAGGACTGAGCCGGAGTGCGCATGCGCAGTAGTGACCCCGAGTGCGCATGCGCAGAAGTGAGCCCGTGTGTGCATGCGCAGTAGTGAGCCCGAGTGCGCATGCGCAGTAGTGAGCCCGATTGCGCATCCGCAGTAGTGAGTCCGTGTGCGCATGTGCAGGTCTGAGCCTGAGTGCGCATGCGCAGTAGTAAGCCCGCGTGCGCATGCGTAGTAGTGAGCTCGAGTGCGCATGTGCAGGTCTGAGCCGGAGTTCGCATGTGCAGTAGTGAGCCCGATTGCGCATCCGCAGCAGTGAGTCTGAGTGCGCATGTGCATGACTGAGCCGGAGTGCGCATGCGCAGTAGTGACCCCGAGCGCGCATGCGCAGAAGTGAGCCCGTGTGCGCATGCGCAGTAGTGAGCCCGAGCGCGCATCCGCAGTAGTGAGTCTGAGTGCGCATGCGCAGTAGCGACCCCGAATGCACATGAGCAGTAGTGACTCCGAATGCGCATGAGCAGCTGTGACCCCGAGTGCGCATGCACAGTAGTGAGCCCGAGCGCGCATCCGCAGTAGTGAGCCCGAGCGCGGATGCGCAGTAGTGACCCCGAGTGTGCATGCACAGTGTGAGCCCGTGAGCGAATGCGCAGTAGTGAGCCCGAGTGCGCATGCGCAGTAGTGACCCCGAGGGCGCATGCGCAGTAGTGAGCCCGTGTGCGCGTGCGCAGTATTGAGCCCGAGTGCACATGCACAGTAGTGAGTCCGTGTGCGCATGCGCAGTAGTGAGCCCGAGTGCGCTTGCGCTGTAGTGAGACCCTGTGCGCATCGGCAGTAGTGAGTCCGAGTGCCCATGAGTCGTACTGAGTCCGAGTGCGCATCCGCAGCAGTGACCCCGCATGCGCATGCGTAGCAGTGAGCTCGAGTGCGCATGTGCAGTAGTGAGCCCGTGTATGCATGCGCAGTGGTGAGCCCGAGTGCGCATGGGCAGGTCTGAGCCGGAGTGCGCATGCGCAGTAGTGAGGCCGAGTGCGCATGAGCAGTAGTGAGCCCGTGTGCGCATGCGCAGTAGTGAGCCCGCGTGCGCATGCGTAGTAGTGAGCTCGAGTGCCCATCCGAAGTAGTGGGTCCGTGTGCGCATGTGCAGGACTGAGCCGGAGTGCGCATGCGCAGTAGTGAGCCCGAGTGCGCTTGCGCTGTAGTGAGACCCTGTGCGCATCGGCAGTAGTGAGTCCGAGTGCCCATGAGTCGTACTGAGTCCGAGTGCGCATCCGCAGCAGTGACCCCGCATGCGCATGCGTAGCAGTGAGCTCGAGTGCGCATGTGCAGTAGTGAGCCCGTGTATGCATGCGCAGTGGTGAGCCCGAGTGCGCATGGGCAGGTCTGAGCCGGAGTGCGCATGCGCAGTAGTGACCCCGAGTGCGCATGCGCAGTAGTGACCCCGAGCGCGCATGCGCAGTAGTGAGCCCGTGTGCGCATGCGCAGTAGTGAGCCCGTGTGCGCATGCGCAGTAGTGAGCCCGAGCGCGCATACGCAGTAGTGAGCTCGTGTGCGCATGCGCAGTAGTGAGTCCGAGTGCGCATGCGCAGTAGTGACCCCGAGTGCGCATGAGCAGTTGCGAGTCCGTGTGCGCATGTGCAGGTATGAGCCGGAGTGCGCATGCGCAGTAGTGAGCCCGATTGTGCATCCGCAGCAGTGAGTCCGAGTGCGCATGAGCAGTAGTGAGCCGGAGGCCGCATGCGCAGTAGTGACCCCGAGTGCGCATGCGCACTAGTGACGCCGAGCCCGCATTCGCAGTAGTAAGCCCGTGTGCCCATGAGTAGTAGTGAGCCCGTGTACGCATGCGCAGTCTTGAGCCCGTGTGCTTATGCGCAGTAGTAAGCCCGCGTGCGCATGCGTAGTAGTGAGCTCGAGTGCGCATGTGCAGGTCTGAGCCGGAGTTCGCATGCGCAGTAGTGAGTCCGAGTGCGCATGAGCAGTAGTGGGTCCGAGTGCGCATGCGCAGTAGAACGCCCGTGTACATATGCGCAGAAGTGAGCTCGAATGCGCATGTGCAGCTCTGAGCCGGACTGCGCATGCGCAGTAGTGGGCTCGTGCGCGCATGCGCAGTAGTGAGCCCATGTGCGCATGCGCAGTAGTGAGCCCGAGCGCGCATCCGCAGCAGTGAGTCCGAGTGCGCATGTGCGGGTCTGAGCCGGAGTGCGCATGCGCAGTAGCGAGCCCGTGTGCGCATGCGCAGTAGTGAGCCCGAGTGCGCATGCGCAGTAGTGAGCCCGATTGCGCATCCGCAGTAGTGAGTCCGTGTGCGCATGTGCAGGTCTGAGCCGCAGTGCGCATGAGCAGAAGTGAGCCGGAGTGCGCATGCGCAGTAGTGACCCCGAGTGCGCATGCGCAGAAGTGAGCCCGTGTATGCATGCGCAGTGGTGAGCCCGAGTGCGCATGGGCAGGTCTGAGCCGGAGTGCGCATGCGCAGTAGTGAGGCCGAATGCGCATGAGCAGTAGTGAGCCCGTGTGCGCATGCGCAGTAGTGAGCCCGCGTGCGCATGCGTAGTAGTGAGCTCGAGTGCGCATCCGAAGTAGTGGGTCCGTGTGCGCATGTGCAGGACTGAGCCGGAGTGCGCATGCGCAGTAGTGACCCCGAGTGCGCATGCGCAGTAGTGACCCCGAGCGCGCATGCGCAGTAGTGAGCCCGTGTGCGCATGCGCAGTAGTGAGCCCGAGCGCGCATCCGCAGTAGTGAGTCCCAGCGCGCATGCGCAGTAGTGAGCCCGATTGCGCATTCGCAGTGGTGACCCCGAGCGCGCATGTGCAGTAGTGAGCCCGATTGCGCATCCGCAGCAGTGAGTCCGAGTGCGCATGTGCATGACTGAGCCGGAGTGCGCATGCGCAGTAGTGACCCCGAGCGCGCATGCGCAGTAGTGAGCCCGTGTGCGCATGCGCAGTAGTGAGCCCGAGCGCGCATACGCAGTAGTGAGCCCGTGTGCGCATGCGCAGTAGTGAGCCCGAGCGCGCATCCGCAGTAGTGAGCCCGATTGTGCATCCGCAGTAGTGAGTCCGAGTACGCATGCGCAGTAGTGACCCCGAGTGCGCATGAGCAGTTGCGAGTCCGTGTGCGCATGTGCAGGTATGAGCCGGAGTGCGCATGCACAGTAGTGAGCCCGATTGTGCATCCGCAGTAGTGAGTCCGAGTTCGCATGCGCAGTAGTGACCCCGAGTGCGCATGCACAGTAGTGAGCCCGATTGTGCATCCGCAGTAGTGAGTCCCAGCGCGCATGCGCAGTAGTGAGCCCGATTGCGCATTCGCAGTGGTGACCCCGAGCGCGCATGTGCAGTAGTGAGCCCGATTGCGCATCCGCAGCAGTGAGTCCGAGTGCGCATGTGCATGACTGAGCCGGAGTGCGCATGCGCAGTAGTGACCCCGAGCGCGCATGCGCAGTAGTGAGCCCGTGTGCGCATGCGCAGTAGTGAGCCCGAGCGCGCATACGCAGTAGTCAGCCCGTGTGCGCATGCGCAGTAGTGAGCCCGAGCGCGCATCCGCAGTAGTGAGCCCGATTGTGCATCCGCAGTAGTGAGTCCGAGTACGCATGAGCAGTAGTGAGCCGGAGGGCGCATGCGCAGTAGTGACCCCGAGTGCGCATGCGCACTAGTGACCCCGAGCCCGCATGCGCACTAGTGAGCCCGATTGTGCATCCGCAGTAATGAGTCTGAGTGCGCATGAGCAGTAGTGAGCCCGCGTGCGCATGCGTAGTAGTGAGCTCGAATGCGCATGCGCAGTAGTGACCCCGAGTGCGCATGAGCAGTAGTGAGTCCGAGTGCGCATGAGCAGTAGTGACCCGGAGTGCGCATGCGCAGTAGTGAGCCCGATTACGCATCCGAAGTAGTGAGTCCGTGTGCGCATGTGCAGGACTGAGCCGGAGTGCGCATGCGCAGTAGTGACCCCGAGTGCGCATGCGCAGAAGTGAGCCCGTGTGTGCATGCGCAGTAGTGAGCCCGAGTGCGCATGCGCAGTAGTGAGCCCGATTGCGCATCCGCAGTAGTGAGTCCGTGTGCGCATGTGCAGGTCTGAGCCTGAGTGCGCATGCGCAGTAGTAAGCCCGCGTGCGCATGCGTAGTAGTGAGCTCGAGTGCGCATGTGCAGGTCTGAGCCGGAGTTCGCATGTGCAGTAGTGAGCCCGATTGCGCATCCGCAGCAGTGAGTCTGAGTGCGCATGTGCATGACTGAGCCGGAGTGCGCATGCGCAGTAGTGACCCCGAGCGCGCATGCGCAGAAGTGAGCCCGTGTGCGCATGCGCAGTAGTGAGCCCGAGCGCGCATCCGCAGTAGTGAGTCCGAGTGCGCATGCGCAGTAGCGACCCCGAATGCACATGAGCAGTAGTGACTCCGAATGCGCATGAGCAGCTGTGACCCCGAGTGCGCATGCACAGTAGTGAGCCCGAGCGCGCATCCGCAGTAGTGAGCCCGAGTGCGGATGCGCAGTAGTGACCCCGAGTGTGCATGCACAGTGTGAGCCCGTGAGCGAATGCGCAGTAGTGAGCCCGAGTGCGCATGCGCAGTAGTGACCCCGAGGGCGCATGCGCAGTAGTGAGCCCGTGTGCGCGTGCGCAGTATTGAGCCCGAGTGCACATGCACAGTAGTGAGTCCGTGTGCGCATGCGCAGTAGTGAGCCCGAGTGCGCTTGCGCTGTAGTGAGACCCTGTGCGCATCGGCAGTAGTGAGTCCGAGTGCCCATGAGTCGTAGTGAGTCCGAGTGCGCATCCGCAGCAGTGACCCCGCATGCGCATGCGTAGCAGTGAGCTCGAATGCGCATGTGCAGTAGTGAGCCCGTGTATGCATGCGCAGTGGTGAGCCCGAGTGCGCATGGGCAGGTCTGAGCCGGAGTGCGCATGCGCAGTAGTGAGGCCGAGTGCGCATGAGCAGTAGTGAGCCCGTGTGCGCATGCGCAGTAGTGAGCCCGCGTGCGCATGCGTAGTAGTGAGCTCGAGTGCCCATCCGAAGTAGTGGATCCGTGTGCGCATGTGCAGGACTGAGCCGGAGTGCGCATGCGCAGTAGTGACCCCGTGTGCGCATGCGCAGTAGTGAGCCCGAGCGCGCATACGCAGTAGTGAGCTCGTGTGCGCATGCGCAGTAGTGAGTCCGAGTGCGCATGCGCAGTAGTGACCCCGAGTGCGCATGAGCAGTTGCGAGTCCGTGTGCGCATGTGCAGGTATGAGCCGGAGTGCGCATGCGCAGTAGTGAGCCCGATTGTGCATCCGCAGCAGTGAGTCCGAGTGCGCATGAGCAGTAGTGAGCCGGAGGCCGCATGCGCAGTAGTGACCCCGAGTGCGCATGCGCACTAGCGACGCCGAGCCCGCATTCGCAGTAGTAAGCCCGTGTGCCCATGAGTAGTAGTGAGCCCGTGTACGCATGCGCAGTCTTGAGCCCGTGTGCTTATGCGCAGTAGTAAGCCCGCGTGCGCATGCGTACTAGTGAGCTCGAGTGCGCATGTGCAGGTCTGAGCCGGAGTTCGCATGCGCAGTAGTGAGTCCGAGTGCGCATGAGCAGTAGTGGGTCCGAGTGCGCATGCGCAGTAGAACGCCCGTGTACATATGCGCAGAAGTGAGCTCGAATGCGCATGTGCAGCTCTGAGCCGGACTGCGCATGCGCAGTAGTGGGCTCGTGCGCGCATGCGCAGTAGTGAGCCCATGTGCGCATGCGCAGTAGTGAGCCCGAGCGCGCATCCGCAGCAGTGAGTCCGAGTGCGCATGTGCGGGTCTGAGCCGGAGTGCGCATGCGCAGTAGCGAGCCCGTGTGCGCATGCGCAGTAGTGAGCCCGAGTGCGCATGCGCAGTAGTGAGCCCGATTGCGCATCCGCAGTAGTGAGTCCGTGTGCGCATGTGCAGGTCTGAGCCGCAGTGCGCATGCGCAGTAGTGAGCCCGATTGTGCATCCGCAGTAGTGAGTCCGAGTGCGCATGAGCAGAAGTGAGCCGGAGTGCGCATGCGCAGTAGTGACCCCGAGTGCGCATGCGCAGAAGTGAGCCCGTGTATGCATGCGCAGTGGTGAGCCCGAGTGCGCATGGGCAGGTCTGAGCCGGAGTGCGCATGCGCAGTAGTGAGGCCGAATGCGCATGAGCAGTAGTGAGCCCGTGTGCGCATGCGCAGTAGTGAGCCCGCGTGCGCATGCGTAGTAGTGAGCTCGAGTGCGCATCCGAAGTAGTGGGTCCGTGTGCGCATGTGCAGGACTGAGCCGGAGTGCGCATGCGCAGTAGTGACCCCGAGTGCGCATGCGCAGTAGTGACCCCGAGCGCGCATGCGCAGTAGTGAGCCCGTGTGCGCATGCGCAGTAGTGAGCCCGAGCGCGCATCCGCAGTAGTGAGTCCCAGCGCGCATGCGCAGTAGTGAGCCCGATTGCGCATTCGCAGTGGTGACCCCGAGCGCGCATGTGCAGTAGTGAGCCCGATTGCGCATCCGCAGCAGTGAGTCCGAGTGCGCATGTGCATGACTGAGCCGGAGTGCGCATGCGCAGTAGTGACCCCGAGCGCGCATGCGCAGTAGTGAGCCCGTGTGCGCATGCGCAGTAGTGAGCCCGAGCGCGCATACGCAGTAGTGAGCCCGTGTGCGCATGCGCAGTAGTGAGCCCGAGCGCGCATCCGCAGTAGTGAGCCCGATTGTGCATCCGCAGTAGTGAGTCCGAGTACGCATGCGCAGTAGTGACCCCGAGTGCGCATGAGCAGTTGCGAGTCCGTGTGCGCATGTGCAGGTATGAGCCGGAGTGCGCATGCACAGTAGTGAGCCCGATTGTGCATCCGCAGTAGTGAGTCCGAGTTCGCATGCGCAGTAGTGACCCCGAGTGCGCATGCACAGTAGTGAGCCCGATTGTGCATCCGCAGTAGTGAGTCCGAGTGCGCATGAGCAGTAGTGAGCCGGAGGGCGCATGCGCAGTAGTGACCCCGAGTGCGCATGCGCACTAGTGACGCCGAGCCCGCATTCGCAGTAGTAAGCCCGTGTGCCCATGAGTAGTGGTGAGCCCGTGTGCGCATGCGCAGTCTTGAGCCCGTGTGCTTATGCGCAGTAGTAAGCCCGCGTGCGCATGCGTAGTAGTGAGCTCGAGTGCGCATGTGCAGGTCTGAGCCGGAGTTCGCATGCGCAGTAGTGAGTCCGAGTGCGCATGAGCAGTAGTGGGTCCGAGTGCGCATGCGCAGTAGAACGCCCGTGTGCATATGCGCAGAAGTGAGCTCGAATGCGCATGTGCGGGTCTGAGCCGGAGTGCGCATGCGCAGTAGCGAGCCCGTGTGCGCATGCGCAGTAGTGAGCCCGAGTGCGCATGCGCAGTAGTGAGCCCGATTGCGCATCCGCAGTAGTGAGTCCGTGTGCGCATGTGCAGGTCTGAGCCGCAGTGCGCATGCGCAGTAGTGAGCCCGATTGTGCATCCGCAGTAGTGAGTCCGAGTGCGCATGAGCAGAAGTGAGCCGGAGTGCGCATGCGCAGTAGTGACCCCGAGTGCGCATGCGCAGAAGTGAGCCCGTGTGTGCATGCGCAGTAGTGAGCCCGAGTGCGCATGCGCAGTAGTGAGCCCGATTGCGCATCCGCAGTAGTGAGTCCGTGTGCGCATGTGCAGGTCTGAGCCTGAGTGCGCATGCGCAGTAGTGAGCCCGAGCGCGCATCCGCAGTAGTGAGTTCGAGTGCGCATACGCAGTTGCGACCCCGAGTGTGCATGCACAGTGTCAGCCCGTGAGCGAATGCGCAGTAGTGAGTCCGTGTGCGCATGTGCATGTCTGAGCCGCAGTGCGCATGCGCAGTAGTGAGCCCGTGTGTGCATGCGCAGTAGTGAGCCCGAGTGCGCATGCGCAGTAGTGAGCCCGATTGCGCATCCGCAGTAGTGAGTCCGTGTGCTCATGCGCAATAGTGAGCCCGCGTGCGCATGCATAGTAGTGAGCTCGAGTGCGCATGTGCAGGACTTAGCCGGAGTTCGCATGCGCAGTAGTGAGTCCGAGTGCGCATGCGCAGTAGTGAGCCCGTGTGCGCATGCGCAGTAGTGAGCCCGTGTGTTCATGCGCAATAGTGAGCCCGTGTACGCATGCGCAGTAGTGAGCCCGTGTGCTCATGCGCAGAAGTGAGCTCGAATGCGCATGAGCAGTAGTGAGTCCGAGCCAGCATGCGCAGTAGTGAGCCCGATTGTGCATCCCCAGTAATGGGTCTGAGTGCGCATGAGCAGTAGTCAGCCCGCGTGCGCATGCGTAGTAGTGAGCTCGAGTGCGCATGCGCAGTAGCGACCCCGAATGCACATGAGCGGTAGTGAGTCCGAATGCGCATGAGCAGTAGTGACCCCGAGTGCGCATGCACAGTAGTGAGGCCGATTGTGCATCCGCCGTAGTGAGTCCGAGTGCGCATGAGCAGTAGTGAGCCCGTGTGCGCATGCGCAGTAGTGAGCCCGAGCGCGCATCCGCAGTAGTGAGCCCCAGCGCGCATGCGCAGTAGTGAGCCCGATTGCGCATTCGCAGTGGTGACCCCGAGCGCGCATGTGCAGTAGTGAGCCCGATTGCGCATCCGCAGCAGTGAGTCCGAGTGCGCATGTGCATGACTGAGCCGGAGTGCGCATGCGCAGTAGTGACCCCGAGCGCGCATGCGCAGTAGTGAGCCCGTGTGCGCATGCGCAGTAGTGAGCCCGATTGCGCATCCGCAGTAGTGAGTCCGTGTGCGCATGTGCAGGTCTGAGCCTGAGTGCGCATGCGCAGTAGTGAGCCCGAGCGCGCATCCGCAGTAGTGAGTTCGAGTGCGCATACGCAGTTGCGACCCCGAGTGTGCATGCACAGTGTCAGCCCGTGAGCGAATGCGCAGTAGTGAGTCCGTGTGCGCATGTGCATGTCTGAGCCGCAGTGCGCATGCGCAGTAGTGAGCCCGTGTGTGCATGCGCAGTAGTGAGCCCGAGTGCGCATGCGCAGTAGTGAGCCCGATTGCGCATCCGCAGTAGTGAGTCCGTGTGCTCATGCGCAATAGTGAGCCCGCGTGCGCATGCATAGTAGTGAGCTCGAGTGCGCATGTGCAGGACTTAGCCGGAGTTCGCATGCGCAGTAGTGAGTCCGAGTGCGCATGCGCAGTAGTGAGCCCGTGTGCGCATGCGCAGTAGTGAGCCCGTGTGTTCATGCGCAATAGTGAGCCCGTGTACGCATGCGCAGTAGTGAGCCCGTGTGCTCATGCGCAGAAGTGAGCTCGAATGCGCATGAGCAGTAGTGAGTCCGAGCCAGCATGCGCAGTAGTGAGCCCGATTGTGCATCCCCAGTAATGGGTCTGAGTGCGCATGAGCAGTAGTCAGCCCGCGTGCGCATGCGTAGTAGTGAGCTCGAGTGCGCATGCGCAGTAGCGACCCCGAATGCACATGAGCGGTAGTGAGTCCGAATGCGCATGAGCAGTAGTGACCCCGAGTGCGCATGCACAGTAGTGAGGCCGATTGTGCATCCGCCGTAGTGAGTCCGAGTGCGCATGAGCAGTAGTGAGCCCGTGTGCGCATGCGCAGTAGTGAGCCCGAGCGCGCATCCGCAGTAGTGAGCCCCAGCGCGCATGCGCAGTAGTGAGCCCGATTGCGCATTCGCAGTGGTGACCCCGAGCGCGCATGTGCAGTAGTGAGCCCGATTGCGCATCCGCAGCAGTGAGTCCGAGTGCGCATGTGCATGACTGAGCCGGAGTGCGCATGCGCAGTAGTGACCCCGAGCGCGCATGCGCAGTAGTGAGCCCGTGTGCGCATGCGCAGTAGTAAGCCCGAGCGCGCAAACGCAGTAGTGAGCCCGTGTGCGCATGCGCAGTAGTGAGCCCGAGCGCGCATCCGCAGTAGTGAGCCCGATTGTGCATCCGCAGTAGTGAGTCCGAGTACGCATGAGCAGTAGTGAGCCAGAGGGCGCATGCGCAGTAGTGACCCCGAGTGCGCATGCGCACTAGTGACCCCGAGCGCGCATACGCAGTAGTGAGCTCGTGTGCGCATGCGCAGTAGTGAGTCCGAGTGCGCATGCGCAGTAGTGACCCCGAGTGCGCATGAGCAGTTGCGAGTCCGTGTGCGCATGTGCAGGTATGAGCCGGAGTGCGCATGCGCAGTAGTGAGCCCGATTGTGCATCCGCAGCAGTGAGTCCGAGTGCGCATGAGCAGTAGTGAGCCGGAGGCCGCATGCGCAGTAGTGACCCCGAGTGCGCATGCGCACTAGTGACGCCGAGCCCGCATTCGCAGTAGTAAGCCCGTGTGCCCATGAGTAGTAGTGAGCCCGTGTACGCATGCGCAGTCTTGAGCCCGTGTGCTTATGCGCAGTAGTAAGCCCGCGTGCGCATGCGTAGTAGTGAGCTCGAGTGCGCATGTGCAGGTCTGAGCCGGAGTTCGCATGCGCAGTAGTGAGTCCGAGTGCGCATGAGCAGTAGTGGGTCCGAGTGCGCATGCGCAGTAGAACGCCCGTGTACATATGCGCAGAAGTGAGCTCGAATGCGCATGTGCAGCTCTGAGCCGGACTGCGCATGCGCAGTAGTGGGCTCGTGCGCGCATGCGCAGTAGTGAGCCCATGTGCGCATGCGCAGTAGTGAGCCCGAGCGCGCATCCGCAGCAGTGAGTCCGAGTGCGCATGTGCGGGTCTGAGCCGGAGTGCGCATGCGCAGTAGCGAGCCCGTGTGCGCATGCGCAGTAGTGAGCCCGAGTGCGCATGCGCAGTAGTGAGCCCGATTGCGCATCCGCAGTAGTGAGTCCGTGTGCGCATGTGCAGGTCTGAGCCGCAGTGCGCATGAGCAGAAGTGAGCCGGAGTGCGCATGCGCAGTAGTGACCCCGAGTGCGCATGCGCAGAAGTGAGCCCGTGTATGCATGCGCAGTGGTGAGCCCGAGTGCGCATGGGCAGGTCTGAGCCGGAGTGCGCATGCGCAGTAGTGAGGCCGAATGCGCATGAGCAGTAGTGAGCCCGTGTGCGCATGCGCAGTAGTGAGCCCGCGTGCGCATGCGTAGTAGTGAGCTCGAGTGCGCATCCGAAGTAGTGGGTCCGTGTGCGCATGTGCAGGACTGAGCCGGAGTGCGCATGCGCAGTAGTGACCCCGAGTGCGCATGCGCAGTAGTGACCCCGAGCGCGCATGCGCAGTAGTGAGCCCGTGTGCGCATGCGCAGTAGTGAGCCCGAGCGCGCATCCGCAGTAGTGAGTCCCAGCGCGCATGCGCAGTAGTGAGCCCGATTGCGCATTCGCAGTGGTGACCCCGAGCGCGCATGTGCAGTAGTGAGCCCGATTGCGCATCCGCAGCAGTGAGTCCGAGTGCGCATGTGCATGACTGAGCCGGAGTGCGCATGCGCAGTAGTGACCCCGAGCGCGCATGCGCAGTAGTGAGCCCGTGTGCGCATGCGCAGTAGTGAGCCCGAGCGCGCATACGCAGTAGTGAGCCCGTGTGCGCATGCGCAGTAGTGAGCCCGAGCGCGCATCCGCAGTAGTGAGCCCGATTGTGCATCCGCAGTAGTGAGTCCGAGTACGCATGCGCAGTAGTGACCCCGAGTGCGCATGAGCAGTTGCGAGTCCGTGTGCGCATGTGCAGGTATGAGCCGGAGTGCGCATGCACAGTAGTGAGCCCGATTGTGCATCCGCAGTAGTGAGTCCGAGTTCGCATGCGCAGTAGTGACCCCGAGTGCGCATGCACAGTAGTGAGCCCGATTGTGCATCCGCAGTAGTGAGTCCCAGCGCGCATGCGCAGTAGTGAGCCCGATTGCGCATTCGCAGTGGTGACCCCGAGCGCGCATGTGCAGTAGTGAGCCCGATTGCGCATCCGCAGCAGTGAGTCCGAGTGCGCATGTGCATGACTGAGCCGGAGTGCGCATGCGCAGTAGTGACCCCGAGCGCGCATGCGCAGTAGTGAGCCCGTGTGCGCATGCGCAGTAGTGAGCCCGAGCGCGCATACGCAGTAGTCAGCCCGTGTGCGCATGCGCAGTAGTGAGCCCGAGCGCGCATCCGCAGTAGTGAGCCCGATTGTGCATCCGCAGTAGTGAGTCCGAGTACGCATGAGCAGTAGTGAGCCGGAGGGCGCATGCGCAGTAGTGACCCCGAGTGCGCATGCGCACTAGTGACCCCGAGCCCGCATGCGCACTAGTGAGCCCGATTGTGCATCCGCAGTAATGAGTCTGAGTGCGCATGAGCAGTAGTGAGCCCGCGTGCGCATGCGTAGTAGTGAGCTCGAATGCGCATGCGCAGTAGTGACCCCGAGTGCGCATGAGCAGTAGTGAGTCCGAGTGCGCATGAGCAGTAGTGACCCGGAGTGCGCATGCGCAGTAGTGAGCCCGATTACGCATCCGAAGTAGTGAGTCCGTGTGCGCATGTGCAGGACTGAGCCGGAGTGCGCATGCGCAGTAGTGACCCCGAGTGCGCATGCGCAGAAGTGAGCCCGTGTGTGCATGCGCAGTAGTGAGCCCGAGTGCGCATGCGCAGTAGTGAGCCCGATTGCGCATCCGCAGTAGTGAGTCCGTGTGCGCATGTGCAGGTCTGAGCCTGAGTGCGCATGCGCAGTAGTAAGCCCGCGTGCGCATGCGTAGTAGTGAGCTCGAGTGCGCATGTGCAGGTCTGAGCCGGAGTTCGCATGTGCAGTAGTGAGCCCGATTGCGCATCCGCAGCAGTGAGTCTGAGTGCGCATGTGCATGACTGAGCCGGAGTGCGCATGCGCAGTAGTGACCCCGAGCGCGCATGCGCAGAAGTGAGCCCGTGTGCGCATGCGCAGTAGTGAGCCCGAGCGCGCATCCGCAGTAGTGAGTCCGAGTGCGCATGCGCAGTAGCGACCCCGAATGCACATGAGCAGTAGTGACTCCGAATGCGCATGAGCAGCTGTGACCCCGAGTGCGCATGCACAGTAGTGAGCCCGAGCGCGCATCCGCAGTAGTGAGCCCGAGTGCGGATGCGCAGTAGTGACCCCGAGTGTGCATGCACAGTGTGAGCCCGTGAGCGAATGCGCAGTAGTGAGCCCGAGTGCGCATGCGCAGTAGTGACCCCGAGGGCGCATGCGCAGTAGTGAGCCCGTGTGCGCGTGCGCAGTATTGAGCCCGAGTGCACATGCACAGTAGTGAGTCCGTGTGCGCATGCGCAGTAGTGAGCCCGAGTGCGCTTGCGCTGTAGTGAGACCCTGTGCGCATCGGCAGTAGTGAGTCCGAGTGCCCATGAGTCGTAGTGAGTCCGAGTGCGCATCCGCAGCAGTGACCCCGCATGCGCATGCGTAGCAGTGAGCTCGAATGCGCATGTGCAGTAGTGAGCCCGTGTATGCATGCGCAGTGGTGAGCCCGAGTGCGCATGGGCAGGTCTGAGCCGGAGTGCGCATGCGCAGTAGTGAGGCCGAGTGCGCATGAGCAGTAGTGAGCCCGTGTGCGCATGCGCAGTAGTGAGCCCGCGTGCGCATGCGTAGTAGTGAGCTCGAGTGCCCATCCGAAGTAGTGGATCCGTGTGCGCATGTGCAGGACTGAGCCGGAGTGCGCATGCGCAGTAGTGACCCCGTGTGCGCATGCGCAGTAGTGAGCCCGAGCGCGCATACGCAGTAGTGAGCTCGTGTGCGCATGCGCAGTAGTGAGTCCGAGTGCGCATGCGCAGTAGTGACCCCGAGTGCGCATGAGCAGTTGCGAGTCCGTGTGCGCATGTGCAGGTATGAGCCGGAGTGCGCATGCGCAGTAGTGAGCCCGATTGTGCATCCGCAGCAGTGAGTCCGAGTGCGCATGAGCAGTAGTGAGCCGGAGGCCGCATGCGCAGTAGTGACCCCGAGTGCGCATGCGCACTAGCGACGCCGAGCCCGCATTCGCAGTAGTAAGCCCGTGTGCCCATGAGTAGTAGTGAGCCCGTGTACGCATGCGCAGTCTTGAGCCCGTGTGCTTATGCGCAGTAGTAAGCCCGCGTGCGCATGCGTACTAGTGAGCTCGAGTGCGCATGTGCAGGTCTGAGCCGGAGTTCGCATGCGCAGTAGTGAGTCCGAGTGCGCATGAGCAGTAGTGGGTCCGAGTGCGCATGCGCAGTAGAACGCCCGTGTACATATGCGCAGAAGTGAGCTCGAATGCGCATGTGCAGCTCTGAGCCGGACTGCGCATGCGCAGTAGTGGGCTCGTGCGCGCATGCGCAGTAGTGAGCCCATGTGCGCATGCGCAGTAGTGAGCCCGAGCGCGCATCCGCAGCAGTGAGTCCGAGTGCGCATGTGCGGGTCTGAGCCGGAGTGCGCATGCGCAGTAGCGAGCCCGTGTGCGCATGCGCAGTAGTGAGCCCGAGTGCGCATGCGCAGTAGTGAGCCCGATTGCGCATCCGCAGTAGTGAGTCCGTGTGCGCATGTGCAGGTCTGAGCCGCAGTGCGCATGCGCAGTAGTGAGCCCGATTGTGCATCCGCAGTAGTGAGTCCGAGTGCGCATGAGCAGAAGTGAGCCGGAGTGCGCATGCGCAGTAGTGACCCCGAGTGCGCATGCGCAGAAGTGAGCCCGTGTATGCATGCGCAGTGGTGAGCCCGAGTGCGCATGGGCAGGTCTGAGCCGGAGTGCGCATGCGCAGTAGTGAGGCCGAATGCGCATGAGCAGTAGTGAGCCCGTGTGCGCATGCGCAGTAGTGAGCCCGCGTGCGCATGCGTAGTAGTGAGCTCGAGTGCGCATCCGAAGTAGTGAGTCCGTGTGCGCATGTGCAGGTCTGAGCCTGAGTGCGCATGCGCAGTAGTAAGCCCGCGTGCGCATGCGTAGTAGTGAGCTCGAGTGCGCATGTGCAGGTCTGAGCCGGAGTTCGCATGTGCAGTAGTGAGCCCGATTGCGCATCCGCAGCAGTGAGTCTGAGTGCGCATGTGCATGACTGAGCCGGAGTGCGCATGCGCAGTAGTGACCCCGAGCGCGCATGCGCAGAAGTGAGCCCGTGTGCGCATGCGCAGTAGTGAGCCCGAGCGCGCATCCGCAGTAGTGAGTCTGAGTGCGCATGCGCAGTAGCGACCCCGAATGCACATGAGCAGTAGTGACTCCGAATGCGCATGAGCAGCTGTGACCCCGAGTGCGCATGCACAGTAGTGAGCCCGAGCGCGCATCCGCAGTAGTGAGCCCGAGCGCGGATGCGCAGTAGTGACCCCGAGTGTGCATGCACAGTGTGAGCCCGTGAGCGAATGCGCAGTAGTGAGCCCGAGTGCGCATGCGCAGTAGTGACCCCGAGGGCGCATGCGCAGTAGTGAGCCCGTGTGCGCGTGCGCAGTATTGAGCCCGAGTGCACATGCACAGTAGTGAGTCCGTGTGCGCATGCGCAGTAGTGAGCCCGAGTGCGCTTGCGCTGTAGTGAGACCCTGTGCGCATCGGCAGTAGTGAGTCCGAGTGCCCATGAGTCGTACTGAGTCCGAGTGCGCATCCGCAGCAGTGACCCCGCATGCGCATGCGTAGCAGTGAGCTCGAGTGCGCATGTGCAGTAGTGAGCCCGTGTATGCATGCGCAGTGGTGAGCCCGAGTGCGCATGGGCAGGTCTGAGCCGGAGTGCGCATGCGCAGTAGTGAGGCCGAGTGCGCATGAGCAGTAGTGAGCCCGTGTGCGCATGCGCAGTAGTGAGCCCGCGTGCGCATGCGTAGTAGTGAGCTCGAGTGCCCATCCGAAGTAGTGGGTCCGTGTGCGCATGTGCAGGACTGAGCCGGAGTGCGCATGCGCAGTAGTGACCCCGAGTGCGCATGCGCAGTAGTGACCCCGAGCGCGCATGCGCAGTAGTGAGCCCGTGTGCGCATGCGCAGTAGTGAGCCCGTGTGCGCATGCGCAGTAGTGACCCCGAGCCCGCATGCGCAGTAGTGAGCCCGATTGTGCATCCGCAGTAATGAGTCTGAGTGCGCATGAGCAGTAGTGAGCCCGCGTGCGCATGCGTAGTAGTGAGCTCGAGTGCGCATGCGCAGTAGTGACCCCGAGTGCGCATGAGCAGTAGTGAGTCCGAGTGCGCATGAGCAGTAGTGACCCGGAGTGCGCATGCGCAGTAGTGAGCCCGATTACGCATCCGAAGTAGTGAGTTCGTGTGCGCATGTGCAGGACTGAGCCGGAGTGCGCATGCGCAGTAGTGACCCCGAGTGCGCATGCGCAGTTGTGGCCCCGAGCGCGCATGCGCAGTAGTGAGCCCGTGTGCGCATGCGCAGTAGTGAGTCCGAGTGCGCATGAGCAGTAGTGAGCCGGAGGGCGCATGCGCAGTAGTGACCCCGAGTGCGCATGCGCACTAGTGACCCCGAGCCCGCATTCGCAGTAGTAAGCCCGTGTGCCCATGAGTAGTAGTGAGCCCGTGTACGCATGCGCAGTCTTGAGCCCGTGTGCTTATGCGCAGTAGTAAGCCCGCGTGCGCATGCGTAGTAGTGAGCTCGAGTGCGCATGTGCAGCTCTGAGCCGGACTGCGCATGCGCAGTAGTGGGCTCGTGCGCGCATGCGCAGTAGTGAGCCCATGTGCGCATGCGCAGTAGTGAGCCCGAGCGCGCATCCGCAGCAGTGAGTCCGAGTGCGCATGTGCGGGTCTGAGCCGGAGTGCGCATGCGCAGTAGCGAGCCCGTGTGCGCATGCGCAGTAGTGAGCCCGAGTGCGCATGCGCAGTAGTGAGCCCGATTGCGCATCCGCAGTAGTGAGTCCGTGTGCGCATGTGCAGGTCTGAGCCGCAGTGCGCATGCGCAGTAGTGAGCCCGATTGTGCATCCGCAGTAGTGAGTCCGAGTGCGCATGAGCAGAAGTGAGCCGGAGTGCGCATGCGCAGTAGTGACCCCGAGTGCGCATGCGCAGAAGTGAGCCCGTGTGTGCATGCGCAGTAGTGAGCCCGAGTGCGCATGCGCAGTAGTGAGCCCGATTGCGCATCCGCAGTAGTGAGTCCGTGTGCGCATGTGCAGGTCTGAGCCTGAGTGCGCATGCGCAGTAGTGAGCCCGAGCGCGCATCCGCAGTAGTGAGTTCGAGTGCGCATACGCAGTTGCGACCCCGAGTGTGCATGCACAGTGTCAGCCCGTGAGCGAATGCGCAGTAGTGAGTCCGTGTGCGCATGTGCATGTCTGAGCCGCAGTGCGCATGCGCAGTAGTGAGCCCGTGTGTGCATGCGCAGTAGTGAGCCCGAGTGCGCATGCGCAGTAGTGAGCCCGATTGCGCATCCGCAGTAGTGAGTCCGTGTGCTCATGCGCAATAGTGAGCCCGCGTGCGCATGCATAGTAGTGAGCTCGAGTGCGCATGTGCAGGACTTAGCCGGAGTTCGCATGCGCAGTAGTGAGTCCGAGTGCGCATGCGCAGTAGTGAGCCCGTGTGCGCATGCGCAGTAGTGAGCCCGTGTGTTCATGCGCAATAGTGAGCCCGTGTACGCATGCACAGTAGTGAGCCCGTGTGCTCATGCGCAGAAGTGAGCTCGAATGCGCATGAGCAGTAGTGAGTCCGGGCCAGCATGCGCAGTAGTGAGCCCGATTGTGCATCCCCAGTAATGGGTCTGAGTGCGCATGAGCAGTAGTCAGCCCGCGTGCGCATGCGTAGTAGTGAGCTCGAGTGCGCATGCGCAGTAGCGACCCCGAATGCACATGAGCGGTAGTGAGTCCGAATGCGCATGAGCAGTAGTGACCCCGAGTGCGCATGCACAGTAGTGAGGCCGATTGTGCATCCGCGGTAGTGAGTCCGAGTGCGCATGAGCAGTAGTGAGCCCGTGTGCGCATGCGCAGTAGTGAGCCCGAGGGCGCATCCGCAGTAGTGAGCCCCAGCGCGCATGCGCAGTAGTGAGCCCGATTGCGCATTCGCAGTGGTGACCCCGAGCGCGCATGTGCAGTAGTGAGCCCGATTGCGCATTCGCAGTGGCGACACCGAGCGCGCATGCGCAGTAGTGGGCCCGATTGCGCATCCGCAGCAGTGAGTCCGAGTGCGCATACGCAGTTGTGACCCCGAGTGTGCATGCGCAGTGTCAGCCCGTGAGCGAATGCGCAGTAGTGAGTCCGTGTGCGCATGTGCAGGTCCGAGCCGCAGTGCGCATGCGCAGTAGTGAGCCCGATTGTGCATCCGCAGTAGTGAGTCCGAGTGCGCATGAGCAGAAGTGAGCCGGAGTGCGCATGCGCAGTAGTGACCCCGAGTGCGCATGCGCAGAAGTGAGCCCGTGTGTGCATGCGCAGTAGTCAGCCCGAGTGCGCATGCGCAGTAGTGAGCCCGAGCCCGCATGCGTAGAAGTGAGCTCGAGTGCGCATGTGCAGGTTTGAGCCGGAGTGCGCATGCGCAGCAGTGACCCCTAGTGCCGACGTACAGTAGTGAGCCCGATTGCGCATCCGCAGTAGTGAGTCCGTGTGCACATGCGCAGGTCTGAGCCGGAGTGCGCATGCGCAGTAGTGAGCCCGATTGTGCATCCGCCGTAGTGAGTCCGAGTGCGCATGAGCAGTAGTGCGCCGCTGGGCGAATGCGCAGTAGTGACCCCGAGTGCGCATGCGCACTAGTGACCCCGAGCCCGCATGCGCAGTAGTGAGCCCGTGTACGCATGGGCAGTAGTGAGCCCGTGTGCTCATGCGCAGTAGTGAGCCCGCGTGCGCATGCGTAGAAGTGAGCTCGAGTGCGCATGTGCAGGTTTGAGCCGGAGTGCGCATGCGGAGTAGTGAGTCCGAGTGCGCATGAGCAGTAGTGACCCCGAGCCCGCATGAGCAGTAGTGAGCCCGAGTGCGCATGCGCAGTAGTACGCCCGTGTGCATATGAGCAGAAGTGAGCTCGAATGCGCATGTGCAGGTCTGAGCCGGACTGCGCATGCGCAGTACTGAGCCCGATTGTGCATCCGCAGTAGTGAGTCCGAGTACGCATGAACAGTAGTGAGGCGGAGTGCGCATGCGCAGTAGTCACCCCGAGTGCGCATGTGCAGTAGCGACCCCGAGCGCGTATGTGCAGTAGCGACCCCGTGCGCGTATGCGCAGTAGTGGGCCCGTGTGCGCATGTGCAGGCCTGACCTGAGTGCGCATGCGCAGTAGTGAGCCCCAGCGCGCATGCGCAGTAGTGAGCCCGATTGCGCATCCGCAGTGGTGACCCCGAGCGCGCATGCGCAGTAGTGAGCCCGATTGCGCGTCCGCAGCAGTGAGTCCGAGTGCGCATACGCAGTTGCGACCCCGAGTGTGCATGCACAGTGTCAGCCCGTGAGCGAATGCGCATTAGTGAGTCCGTGTGCGCATGTGCAGGTCTGAGCCGCAGTGCGCATGCGCATCAGTGAGCCCGATTGTGCATCCGCAGTAGTGAGTCCGAGTGCGCATGAGCAGAAGTGAGCCGGAGTGCGCATGCGCAGTAGTGACCTCGAGTGCGCATGCGCAGAAGTGAGCCCGTGTGTGCATGCGCAGTAGTGAGCCCGAGTGCGCATACGCAGTAGTGAGCCCGATTGCGCATGAGCAGTAGTGAGTCCGTGTGCGCATGTGCAGGTCTGAGCCGGAGTGCGCATGCGCAGTAGTGAGCCCGATTGTGCATCCGCAGTTGTGAGTCCGAGTGCGCATGAGCACTAGTGAGCCGGAGTGCGCATGCGCAGTAGTGACTCCGAGTGCGCATGCGCAGTAGTGACCCCGAGCGCGCATGCGCAGTAGTGAGCCCGTGTGCGCATGCGCAGTAGTGAGCCCGTGTGCTCATGCGCAGTAGTGAGCCCGCGTGCGCATGCGTAGTAGTGAGCTCGAGTGCGCATGCGCAGTAGCGACCCCGAATGCACATGAGCAGTAGTGAGTCCGAATGCGCATGCGCAGTAGTGAGCAAGGGTGGTCATGCGTAGTAGTGAGCCCGCGTTCGCATGCGTAGTAGTGATCTCGAGTGCGCATGTGCAGGTCTGAGCCGGAGCGCGCATGCGCAGTAGTGAGTCCGAGTGCGCATGAGCAGTAGTGACCCCGAGCCCGCATGAGCAGTAGTGAGCCCGTGTGCACATGCGCAGAAGTGAGCTCGAATGCACATGTGCAAGTCTGAGCCGGACTGCGCATGCGCAGTAGTGAGCCCGTGTGCGCATGAGCAGTAGTGAGTCCGAGCCAGCATGCGCAGTAGTGAGCCCGATTGTGCATCCGCCGTAGTGAGTCCGAGTGCGCATGAGCAGTAGTGAGCCGGAGGGCGCATGCGCAGTAGTGACCCCGAGTGCGCATGCGCACTAGTGACCCCGAGCCCGCATGCGCAGTAGTGAGCCCGTGTGCGCATGCGCAGTAGTGAGCCCGTGTGCTCATGCGCAGTAGTGAGCCCGCGTGCGCATGCGTAGAAGTGAGCTCGAGTGCGCATGTGCAGGTTTGAGACGGAGTGCGCATTCGCAGTAGTGGGCTCGTGCGCGCATGCGCAGAAGTGAGCCCGTGTGCGCATGCGCAGTAGTGAGCCCGAGCGCGCATCCGCAGTAGTGAGTCTGAGTGCGCATGCGCAGTAGCGACCCCGAATGCACATGAGCAGTAGTGACTCCGAATGCGCATGAGCAGCTGTTACCCCGAGTGCGCATGCACAGTAGTGAGCCCGATTGCGCATCCGTAGTAGTGAGTCCGTGTGCGCATGTGCAGGTGTAAGCCGGAGTGCGCATGCGCAATAGTGAGCCCGATTGTGCATCCGCAGTAGTGAGTCCGAGTATGCATGAGCAGTAGTGAGCCGGAGGGCGCATGCACAGTAGTGAGCCCGAGTGCGCATGCGCACTAGTGACCTCGAGCCCGCATGCGCAGTAGTGAGCCCGTGTGCGCATGCGCAGTAGTTCGCCCGTGTACGCATGGGCAGTAGTGAGCCCGTGTGCTCATGCGCAGTAGTGAGCCCGCGTGCGCATGCGTAGAAGTGAGCTCGAGTGCGCATGTGCAGGTTTGAGCCGGAGTGCGCATGCGCAGCAGTGACCCCTAGTGCCCATGCACAGTAGTGAGCCCGATTGCGCATCCGTAGTAGTAAGTCCGTGTGCGCATGTGCAGGTCTGAGCCGGAGTGCGCATGCGCAGTAGTGAGCCCGATTGTGCATCCGCAGTAGTGAGTCCGAGTACGCATGAACAGTAGTGAGGCGGAGTGCGCATGCGCAGTAGTGACCCCGAGTGCGCATGTGCAGTAGCGACCCCGAGCGCGTATGCGCAGTAGTGGGCCCGAGTGCGCATGTGCAGGCCTGACCTGAGTGCGCACGCGCAGCAGTGAGCCCCAGCGCGCATCCGCAGTAGTGAGCCCGATTGTCCATCCGCAGTAGTGAGTACGAGTACGCATGAGCAGTAGTGAGCCGGAGGGCGCATGCGCAGTAGTGACCCCGAGCGCGCATGCGCAGTAGTGAGCCCGTGTGCGCATGCGCAGTAGTGAGCCCGAGCGCGCATACGCAGTAGTGAGCCCGTGTGCGCATGCGCAGTAGTGAGCCCGAGCGCGCATCCGCAGTAGTGAGCCCGATTGTCCATCCGCAGTAGTGAGTACGAGTACGCATGAGCAGTAGTGAGCCGGAGGGCGCATGCGCAGTAGTGACCCCGAGTGCGCATGCGCACTAGTGACCCCGAGCCCGCATGCGCAGTAGTGAGCCCGATTGTGCATCCGCAGTAATGAGTCTGAGTGCGCATGAGCAGTAGTGAGCCCGCGTGCGCATGCGTAGTAGTGAGCTCGAGTGCGCATGCGCAGTAGTGACCCCGAGTGCGCATAAGCAGTAGTGAGTCCGAGTGCGCATGCACAGTAGTGAGCCCGATTGTGCATCCGCAGTAGTGAGTCCGAGTGCGCATGAGCAGTAGTGAGCCGGAGGGCGCATGCGCAGTAGTGACCCCGAGTGCGCATGCGCACTAGTGACCCCGAGCCCGCATGCGCAGTAGTGAGCCCGATTGTGCATCCGCAGTAATGAGTCTGAGTGCGCATGAGCAGTAGTGAGCCCGTGTACGCATGCGCAGTCTTGAGCCCGTGTGCTTATGCGCAGTAGTAAGCCCGCGTGCGCATGCATAGTAGTGAGCTCGAGTGCGCATGTGCGGGTCTGAGCCGGAGTTCGCATGCGCTGTAGAACGCCCGTGTGCATATGCGCAGAAGTGAGCTCGAATGCGCATGTGCAGGTCTGAGCCGGACTGCGCATGCGCAGTAGTGAGCCCGTGTGCGCATGCGCAGAAGTGAGCCCGTGTGTGCATGCGCAGTAGTGAGTCCGATTTCGTATGCGCAGTAGTGAGCCCGAGCGCGCATCCGCAGTCGTGAGTCTGTGTGCGCATGAGCAGTAGTGATTCCGAGCGCGCATGCGCAGTTGTGAGCCCGATTGCGCATGCGCAGTAGTGAGCCCGTGTGCGCATGCGCAGTGGTGAGCCCGAGTGCGCACGCAGAGTAGTGAGGCCGATTGCGCATCCGCACTAGTGAGTCCGTGTGCGCATGTGCAGGTCTGAGCCGGAGTGCGCATGCGCAGTAGTGAGCCCGATTGTGCATCCGCCGTAGTGAGTCCGAGTGCGCATGAGCAGTAGTGAGCCGGAGGGCGCATGCGCAGTAGTGACCCCGAGTGCGCATGCGCACTAGTGACCCCGAGCCCGCACGCGCAGTAGTGAGCCCGTGTGCGCATGCGCAGTAGTGAGCCTGTGCACGCGTGGGCAGTAGTGAGCCCGTGTGCTCATGCGCAGTAGTGAGCCCGCGTGCGCATGCGTAGAAGTGAGCTCGAGTGCGCATGTGCAGGTTTGAGCCGGAGTGCGCGTGCGCAGTAGTGAGTCCGAGTGCGCATAGGCAGTAGTGAGTCCGAGTGCGCATGCGCAGTAGTGACCCCGATTGCGCATGAGCAGTAGCGAGTCCGAGTGCGCATGAGCAGCAGTGACCCCTAGTGCCCATGCACAGTAGTGAGCCCGATTGCGCATCCGCAGTAGTGAGTCCGTGTGCGCATGTGCAGGTCTGAGCCGGAGTGCGCATGCGCAGTAGTGAGCCTGATTGTGCATCCGCAGTAGTGAGTCCGAGTACGCATGAACAGTAGTGAGGCGGAGTGCGCATGGGCAGTAGTGACCCCGAGTGCGCATGTGCAGTAGCGACCCCGAGCGCGTATGCGCAGTAGTGGGCCCGAGTGCGCATGTGCAGGCCTGACCTGAGTGCGCATGCGCAGTAGTCAGCCCGCGTGCGCATGCGTAGTAGTGAGCTCGAGTGCGCATGCGCAGTAGCGACCCCGAATGCACATGAGCGGTAGTGAGTCCGAATGCGCATGAGCAGTAGTGACCCCGAGTGCGCATGCACAGTAGTGAGGCCGATTGTGCATCCGCCGTAGTGAGTCCGAGTGCGCATGAGCAGTAGTGAGCCCGTGTGCGCATGCGCAGTAGTGAGCCCGAGCGCGCATCCGCAGTAGTGAGCCCCAGCGCGCATGCGCAGTAGTGAGCCCGATTGCGCATTCGCAGTGGTGACCCCGAGCGCGCATGTGCAGTAGTGAGCCCGATTGCGCATCCGCAGCAGTGAGTCCGAGTGCGCATGTGCATGACTGAGCCGGAGTGCGCATGCGCAGTAGTGACCCCGAGCGCGCATGCGCAGTAGTGAGCCCGTGTGCGCATGCGCAGTAGTGAGCCCGATTGCGCATCCGCAGTAGTGAGTCCGTGTGCGCATGTGCAGGTCTGAGCCTGAGTGCGCATGCGCAGTAGTGAGCCCGAGCGCGCATCCGCAGTAGTGAGTTCGAGTGCGCATACGCAGTTGCGACCCCGAGTGTGCATGCACAGTGTCAGCCCGTGAGCGAATGCGCAGTAGTGAGTCCGTGTGCGCATGTGCATGTCTGAGCCGCAGTGCGCATGCGCAGTAGTGAGCCCGTGTGTGCATGCGCAGTAGTGAGCCCGAGTGCGCATGCGCAGTAGTGAGCCCGATTGCGCATCCGCAGTAGTGAGTCCGTGTGCTCATGCGCAATAGTGAGCCCGCGTGCGCATGCATAGTAGTGAGCTCGAGTGCGCATGTGCAGGACTTAGCCGGAGTTCGCATGCGCAGTAGTGAGTCCGAGTGCGCATGCGCAGTAGTGAGCCCGTGTGCGCATGCGCAGTAGTGAGCCCGTGTGTTCATGCGCAATAGTGAGCCCGTGTACGCATGCGCAGTAGTGAGCCCGTGTGCTCATGCGCAGAAGTGAGCTCGAATGCGCATGAGCAGTAGTGAGTCCGAGCCAGCATGCGCAGTAGTGAGCCCGATTGTGCATCCCCAGTAATGGGTCTGAGTGCGCATGAGCAGTAGTCAGCCCGCGTGCGCATGCGTAGTAGTGAGCTCGAGTGCGCATGCGCAGTAGCGACCCCGAATGCACATGAGCGGTAGTGAGTCCGAATGCGCATGAGCAGTAGTGACCCCGAGTGCGCATGCACAGTAGTGAGGCCGATTGTGCATCCGCCGTAGTGAGTCCGAGTGCGCATGAGCAGTAGTGAGCCCGTGTGCGCATGCGCAGTAGTGAGCCCGAGCGCGCATCCGCAGTAGTGAGCCCCAGCGCGCATGCGCAGTAGTGAGCCCGATTGCGCATTCGCAGTGGTGACCCCGAGCGCGCATGTGCAGTAGTGAGCCCGATTGCGCATCCGCAGCAGTGAGTCCGAGTGCGCATGTGCATGACTGAGCCGGAGTGCGCATGCGCAGTAGTGACCCCGAGCGCGCATGCGCAGTAGTGAGCCCGTGTGCGCATGCGCAGTAGTAAGCCCGAGCGCGCAAACGCAGTAGTGAGCCCGTGTGCGCATGCGCAGTAGTGAGCCCGAGCGCGCATCCGCAGTAGTGAGCCCGATTGTGCATCCGCAGTAGTGAGTCCGAGTACGCATGAGCAGTAGTGAGCCAGAGGGCGCATGCGCAGTAGTGACCCCGAGTGCGCATGCGCACTAGTGACCCCGAGCCCGCATGCGCAGTAGTGAGCCCGATTGTGCATCCGCAGTAATGAGTCTGAGTGCGCATGAGCAGTAGTGAGCCCGCGTGCGCATGCGTAGTAGTGAGCTCGAGTGCGCATGCGCAGTAGTGACCCCGAGTGCGCATGAGCAGTAGTGAGTCCGAGTGCGCATGAGCAGTAGTGACCCGGAGTGCGCATGCGCAGTAGTGAGCCCGATTACGCATCCGAAGTAGTGAGTTCGTGTGCGCATGTGCAGGACTGAGCCGGAGTGCGCATGCGCAGTAGTGACCCCGAGTGCGCATGCGCAGTTGTGGCCCCGAGCGCGCATGCGCAGTAGTGAGCCCGTGTGCGCATGCGCAGTAGTGAGTCCGAGTGCGCATGAGCAGTAGTGAGCCGGAGGGCGCATGCGCAGTAGTGACCCCGAGTGCGCATGCGCACTAGTGACCCCGAGCCCGCATTCGCAGTAGTAAGCCCGTGTGCCCATGAGTAGTAGTGAGCCCGTGTACGCATGCGCAGTCTTGAGCCCGTGTGCTTATGCGCAGTAGTAAGCCCGCGTGCGCATGCGTAGTAGTGAGCTCGAGTGCGCATGTGCAGCTCTGAGCCGGACTGCGCATGCGCAGTAGTGGGCTCGTGCGCGCATGCGCAGTAGTGAGCCCATGTGCGCATGCGCAGTAGTGAGCCCGAGCGCGCATCCGCAGCAGTGAGTCCGAGTGCGCATGTGCGGGTCTGAGCCGGAGTGCGCATGCGCAGTAGCGAGCCCGTGTGCGCATGCGCAGTAGTGAGCCCGAGTGCGCATGCGCAGTAGTGAGCCCGATTGCGCATCCGCAGTAGTGAGTCCGTGTGCGCATGTGCAGGTCTGAGCCGCAGTGCGCATGCGCAGTAGTGAGCCCGATTGTGCATCCGCAGTAGTGAGTCCGAGTGCGCATGAGCAGAAGTGAGCCGGAGTGCGCATGCGCAGTAGTGACCCCGAGTGCGCATGCGCAGAAGTGAGCCCGTGTGTGCATGCGCAGTAGTGAGCCCGAGTGCGCATGCGCAGTAGTGAGCCCGATTGCGCATCCGCAGTAGTGAGTCCGTGTGCGCATGTGCAGGTCTGAGCCTGAGTGCGCATGCGCAGTAGTGAGCCCGAGCGCGCATCCGCAGTAGTGAGTTCGAGTGCGCATACGCAGTTGCGACCCCGAGTGTGCATGCACAGTGTCAGCCCGTGAGCGAATGCGCAGTAGTGAGTCCGTGTGCGCATGTGCATGTCTGAGCCGCAGTGCGCATGCGCAGTAGTGAGCCCGTGTGTGCATGCGCAGTAGTGAGCCCGAGTGCGCATGCGCAGTAGTGAGCCCGATTGCGCATCCGCAGTAGTGAGTCCGTGTGCTCATGCGCAATAGTGAGCCCGCGTGCGCATGCATAGTAGTGAGCTCGAGTGCGCATGTGCAGGACTTAGCCGGAGTTCGCATGCGCAGTAGTGAGTCCGAGTGCGCATGCGCAGTAGTGAGCCCGTGTGCGCATGCGCAGTAGTGACCCCGTGTGTTCATGCGCAATAGTGAGCCCGTGTACGCATGCACAGTAGTGAGCCCGTGTGCTCATGCGCAGAAGTGAGCTCGAATGCGCATGAGCAGTAGTGAGTCCGGGCCAGCATGCGCAGTAGTGAGCCCGATTGTGCATCCCCAGTAATGGGTCTGAGTGCGCATGAGCAGTAGTCAGCCCGCGTGCGCATGCGTAGTAGTGAGCTCGAGTGCGCATGCGCAGTAGCGACCCCGAATGCACATGAGCGGTAGTGAGTCCGAATGCGCATGAGCAGTAGTGACCCCGAGTGCGCATGCACAGTAGTGAGGCCGATTGTGCATCCGCGGTAGTGAGTCCGAGTGCGCATGAGCAGTAGTGAGCCCGTGTGCGCATGCGCAGTAGTGAGCCCGAGGGCGCATCCGCAGTAGTGAGCCCCAGCGCGCATGCGCAGTAGTGAGCCCGATTGCGCATTCGCAGTGGTGACCCCGAGCGCGCATGTGCAGTAGTGAGCCCGATTGCGCATTCGCAGTGGCGACACCGAGCGCGCATGCGCAGTAGTGGGCCCGATTGCGCATCCGCAGCAGTGAGTCCGAGTGCGCATACGCAGTTGTGACCCCGAGTGTGCATGCGCAGTGTCAGCCCGTGAGCGAATGCGCAGTAGTGAGTCCGTGTGCGCATGTGCAGGTCCGAGCCGCAGTGCGCATGCGCAGTAGTGAGCCCGATTGTGCATCCGCAGTAGTGAGTCCGAGTGCGCATGAGCAGAAGTGAGCCGGAGTGCGCATGCGCAGTAGTGACCCCGAGTGCGCATGCGCAGAAGTGAGCCCGTGTGTGCATGCGCAGTAGTCAGCCCGAGTGCGCATGCGCAGTAGTGAGCCCGAGCCCGCATGCGTAGAAGTGAGCTCGAGTGCGCATGTGCAGGTTTGAGCCGGAGTGCGCATGCGCAGCAGTGACCCCTAGTGCCGATGTACAGTAGTGAGCCCGATTGCGCATCCGCAGTAGTGAGTCCGTGTGCACATGCGCAGGTCTGAGCCGGAGTGCGCATGCGCAGTAGTGAGCCCGATTGTGCATCCGCCGTAGTGAGTCCGAGTGCGCATGAGCAGTAGTGCGCCGCTGGGCGAATGCGCAGTAGTGACCCCGAGTGCGCATGCGCACTAGTGACCCCGAGCCCGCATGCGCAGTAGTGAGCCCGTGTACGCATGGGCAGTAGTGAGCCCGTGTGCTCATGCGCAGTAGTGAGCCCGCGTGCGCATGCGTAGAAGTGAGCTCGAGTGCGCATGTGCAGGTTTGAGCCGGAGTGCGCATGCGGAGTAGTGAGTCCGAGTGCGCATGAGCAGTAGTGACCCCGAGCCCGCATGAGCAGTAGTGAGCCCGAGTGCGCATGCGCAGTAGTACGCCCGTGTGCATATGAGCAGAAGTGAGCTCGAATGCGCATGTGCAGGTCTGAGCCGGACTGCGCATGCGCAGTACTGAGCCCGTGTGCGCATGCGCAGTGGTGTGCCCGAGTGCGCATGGGCAGGTCTGAGACGGAGTGCGCATTCGCAGTAGTGGGCTCGTGCGCGCATGGGCAGTAGTGAGCCCGTGTGCGCATGCGCAGTAGTGAGCCCGAGCGCGCATCCGCAGTAGTGAGTCCGAGTGCGCATGCGCAGTAGCGACCCCGAATGCACATGAGCAGTAGTGAGTCCGAATGCGCATGAGCTGCAGTGCCCCGAGTGCGCATGCACAGTAGTGAGCCCGATTGAGCATCCGCTGTAGTGAGTCCGTGTGCGCATGTGCAGGTCTGTGCCGGAGTGCGCATGCGCAGTAGTGAGCCCGATTGTGCATCCGCAGTAGTGAGTCCGAGTACGCATGAACAGTAGTGAGGCGGAGTGCGCATGCGCAGTAGTCACCCCGAGTGCGCATGTGCAGTAGCGACCCCGAGCGCGTATGTGCAGTAGCGACCCCGTGCGCGTATGCGCAGTAGTGGGCCCGTGTGCGCATGTGCAGGCCTGACCTGAGTGCGCATGCGCAGTAGTGAGCCCCAGCGCGCATGCGCAGTAGTGAGCCCGATTGCGCATCCGCAGTGGGGACCCCGAGCGCGCATGCGCAGTAGTGAGCCCGATTGCGCGTCCGCAGCAGTGAGTCCGAGTGCGCATACGCAGTTGCGACCCCGAGTGTGCATGCACAGTGTCAGCCCGTGAGCGAATGCGCATTAGTGAGTCCGTGTGCGCATGTGCAGGTCTGAGCCGCAGTGCGCATGCGCATCAGTGAGCCCGATTGTGCATCCGCAGTAGTGAGTCCGAGTGCGCATGAGCAGAAGTGAGCCGGAGTGCGCATGCGCAGTAGTGACCTCGAGTGCGCATGCGCAGAAGTGAGCCCGTGTGTGCATGCGCAGTAGTGAGCCCGAGTGCGCATACGCAGTAGTGAGCCCGATTGCGCATGAGCAGTAGTGAGTCCGTGTGCGCATGTGCAGGTCTGAGCCGGAGTGCGCATGCGCAGTAGTGAGCCCGATTGTGCATCCGCAGTTGTGAGTCCGAGTGCGCATGAGCACTAGTGAGCCGGAGTGCGCATGCGCAGTAGTGACTCCGAGTGCGCATGCGCAGTAGTGACCCCGAGCGCGCATGCGCAGTAGTGAGCCCGTGTGCGCATGCGCAGTAGTGAGCCCGTGTGCTCATGCGCAGTAGTGAGCCCGCGTGCGCATGCGTAGTAGTGAGCTCGAGTGCGCATGCGCAGTAGCGACCCCGAATGCACATGAGCAGTAGTGAGTCCGAATGCGCATGCGCAGTAGTGAGCAAGGGTGGTCATGCGTAGTAGTGAGCCCGCGTTCGCATGCGTAGTAGTGATCTCGAGTGCGCATGTGCAGGTCTGAGCCGGAGCGCGCATGCGCAGTAGTGAGTCCGAGTGCGCATGAGCAGTAGTGACCCCGAGCCCGCATGAGCAGTAGTGAGCCCGTGTGCACATGCGCAGAAGTGAGCTCGAATGCACATGTGCAAGTCTGAGCCGGACTGCGCATGCGCAGTAGTGAGCCCGTGTGCGCATGAGCAGTAGTGAGTCCGAGCCAGCATGCGCAGTAGTGAGCCCGATTGTGCATCCGCCGTAGTGAGTCCGAGTGCGCATGAGCAGTAGTGAGCCGGAGGGCGCATGCGCAGTAGTGACCCCGAGTGCGCATGCGCACTAGTGACCCCGAGCCCGCATGCGCAGTAGTGAGCCCGTGTGCGCATGCGCAGTAGTGAGCCCGTGTGCTCATGCGCAGTAGTGAGCCCGCGTGCGCATGCGTAGAAGTGAGCTCGAGTGCGCATGTGCAGGTTTGAGACGGAGTGCGCATTCGCAGTAGTGGGCTCGTGCGCGCATGCGCAGAAGTGAGCCCGTGTGCGCATGCGCAGTAGTGAGCCCGAGCGCGCATCCGCAGTAGTGAGTCTGAGTGCGCATGCGCAGTAGCGACCCCGAATGCACATGAGCAGTAGTGACTCCGAATGCGCATGAGCAGCTGTTACCCCGAGTGCGCATGCACAGTAGTGAGCCCGATTGCGCATCCGTAGTAGTGAGTCCGTGTGCGCATGTGCAGGTGTAAGCCGGAGTGCGCATGCGCAATAGTGAGCCCGATTGTGCATCCGCAGTAGTGAGTCCGAGTATGCATGAGCAGTAGTGAGCCGGAGGGCGCATGCACAGTAGTGAGCCCGAGTGCGCATGCGCACTAGTGACCTCGAGCCCGCATGCGCAGTAGTGAGCCCGTGTGCGCATGCGCAGTAGTTCGCCCGTGTACGCATGGGCAGTAGTGAGCCCGTGTGCTCATGCGCAGTAGTGAGCCCGCGTGCGCATGCGTAGAAGTGAGCTCGAGTGCGCATGTGCAGGTTTGAGCCGGAGTGCGCATGCGCAGCAGTGACCCCTAGTGCCCATGCACAGTAGTGAGCCCGATTGCGCATCCGTAGTAGTAAGTCCGTGTGCGCATGTGCAGGTCTGAGCCGGAGTGCGCATGCGCAGTAGTGAGCCCGATTGTGCATCCGCAGTAGTGAGTCCGAGTACGCATGAACAGTAGTGAGGCGGAGTGCGCATGCGCAGTAGTGACCCCGAGTGCGCATGTGCAGTAGCGACCCCGAGCGCGTATGCGCAGTAGTGGGCCCGAGTGCGCATGTGCAGGCCTGACCTGAGTGCGCACGCGCAGCAGTGAGCCCCAGCGCGCATCCGCAGTAGTGAGCCCGATTGTCCATCCGCAGTAGTGAGTACGAGTACGCATGAGCAGTAGTGAGCCGGAGGGCGCATGCGCAGTAGTGACCCCGAGCGCGCATGCGCAGTAGTGAGCCCGTGTGCGCATGCGCAGTAGTGAGCCCGAGCGCGCATACGCAGTAGTGAGCCCGTGTGCGCATGCGCAGTAGTGAGCCCGAGCGCGCATCCGCAGTAGTGAGCCCGATTGTCCATCCGCAGTAGTGAGTACGAGTACGCATGAGCAGTAGTGAGCCGGAGGGCGCATGCGCAGTAGTGACCCCGAGTGCGCATGCGCACTAGTGACCCCGAGCCCGCATGCGCAGTAGTGAGCCCGATTGTGCATCCGCAGTAATGAGTCTGAGTGCGCATGAGCAGTAGTGAGCCCGCGTGCGCATGCGTAGTAGTGAGCTCGAGTGCGCATGCGCAGTAGTGACCCCGAGTGCGCATAAGCAGTAGTGAGTCCGAGTGCGCATGCACAGTAGTGAGCCCGATTGTGCATCCGCAGTAGTGAGTCCGAGTGCGCATGAGCAGTAGTGAGCCGGAGGGCGCATGCGCAGTAGTGACCCCGAGTGCGCATGCGCACTAGTGACCCCGAGCCCGCATGCGCAGTAGTGAGCCCGATTGTGCATCCGCAGTAATGAGTCTGAGTGCGCATGAGCAGTAGTGAGCCCGTGTACGCATGCGCAGTCTTGAGCCCGTGTGCTTATGCGCAGTAGTAAGCCCGCGTGCGCATGCATAGTAGTGAGCTCGAGTGCGCATGTGCGGGTCTGAGCCGGAGTTCGCATGCGCTGTAGAACGCCCGTGTGCATATGCGCAGAAGTGAGCTCGAATGCGCATGTGCAGGTCTGAGCCGGACTGCGCATGCGCAGTAGTGAGCCCGTGTGCGCATGCGCAGAAGTGAGCCCGTGTGTGCATGCGCAGTAGTGAGTCCGATTTCGTATGCGCAGTAGTGAGCCCGAGCGCGCATCCGCAGTCGTGAGTCTGTGTGCGCATGAGCAGTAGTGATTCCGAGCGCGCATGCGCAGTTGTGAGCCCGATTGCGCATGCGCAGTAGTGAGCCCGTGTGCGCATGCGCAGTGGTGAGCCCGAGTGCGCACGCAGAGTAGTGAGGCCGATTGCGCATCCGCACTAGTGAGTCCGTGTGCGCATGTGCAGGTCTGAGCCGGAGTGCGCATGCGCAGTAGTGAGCCCGATTGTGCATCCGCCGTAGTGAGTCCGAGTGCGCATGAGCAGTAGTGAGCCGGAGGGCGCATGCGCAGTAGTGACCCCGAGTGCGCATGCGCACTAGTGACCCCGAGCCCGCACGCGCAGTAGTGAGCCCGTGTGCGCATGCGCAGTAGTGAGCCTGTGCACGCGTGGGCAGTAGTGAGCCCGTGTGCTCATGCGCAGTAGTGAGCCCGCGTGCGCATGCGTAGAAGTGAGCTCGAGTGCGCATGTGCAGGTTTGAGCCGGAGTGCGCGTGCGCAGTAGTGAGTCCGAGTGCGCATAGGCAGTAGTGAGTCCGAGTGCGCATGCGCAGTAGTGACCCCGATTGCGCATGAGCAGTAGCGAGTCCGAGTGCGCATGAGCAGCAGTGACCCCTAGTGCCCATGCACAGTAGTGAGCCCGATTGCGCATCCGCAGTAGTGAGTCCGTGTGCGCATGTGCAGGTCTGAGCCGGAGTGCGCATGCGCAGTAGTGAGCCTGATTGTGCATCCGCAGTAGTGAGTCCGAGTACGCATGAACAGTAGTGAGGCGGAGTGCGCATGGGCAGTAGTGACCCCGAGTGCGCATGTGCAGTAGCGACCCCGAGCGCGTATGCGCAGTAGTGGGCCCGAGTGCGCATGTGCAGGCCTGACCTGAGTGCGCATGCGCAGTAGTGAGCCCCAGCGCGCATGCGCACTAGTGAGCCCGATTGCGCATCCGCAGTGGTGACCCCGAGCGCGCATGCGCAGTAGTGAGCCGGATTGCGCATCCGCAGCAGTGAGCCCGAGTGCGCATACGCAGTTGCGACCCCGAGTGTGCATGCACAGTGTCAGCCCGTGAGCGAATGCGCAGTAGTGGGCCCGTGTGTGCATGCACAGTAGTGAACGCGATTGCGCAACCGCAGTAGTAAGCCCGAGCGCGCATCCGCAGTCGTGAGTCCGAGCGCGCATCCGCAGTAGTGAGTCCGAGTACGCATGAACAGTAGTGAGCCCGATTGTGCATCCGCAGTAGTGAGTCCGAGTACGCATGAACAGTAGTGAGGCGGAGTGCGCATGCGCAGTAGTGACCCCGCGTGCGCATGTGCAGTAGCGACCCCGAGCGCGTATGCGCAGTAGCGACCCCGAGCGCGTATGCGCAGTAGTGGGCCCGAGTGCGCATGTGCAGGCCTGACCTGAGTGCGCACGCGCAGCAGTGAGCCCCAGCGCGCATGCGCAGTAGTGAGCCCGATTGCGCATTCGCAGTGGCGACACCGAGCGCGCGTGCGCAGTAGTGGGCCCGAATGCGCATCCGCAGCAGTGAGTCCGAGTGCGCATACGCAGTTGCGATCCCGAGTGTGCATGCGCAGTGTCAGCCCGTGAGCGAATGCGCAGTAGTGAGTCCGTGTGCGCATGTGCAGGTCCGAGCCGCAGTGCGCATGCGCAGTAGTGAGCCCGATTGTGCATCCGCAGTAGTGAGTCCGAGTGCGCATGAGCAGAAGTGAGCCGGAGTGCGCATGCGCAGTAGTGACCCCGAGTGCGCATGCGCAGAAGTGAGCCCGTGTGTGCATGCGCATTAGTCAGCCCGAGTGCGCATGCGCAGTAGTGAGCCCGATTGCGCATCCGCAGTAGTGAGTCCGTGTGCACATGCGCAGGTCTGAGCCGGAGTGCGGATGCGCAGTAGTGAGCCCGATTGTGCATCCGCCGTCGTGAGTCCGAGTGCCCATGAGCAGTAGTGCGCCGCTGGGCGCATGCGCAGTAGTGACCCCGAGTGCGCATCCGCAGTAGTGAGTCCGAATGCGCATGAGCTGCAGTGACCCCGAGTGCGCATGCACAGTAGTGAGCCCGATTGAGCATCCGCTGTAGTGAGTCCGTGTGCGCATGTGCAGGTCTGTGCCGGAGTGCGCATGCGCAGTAGTGAGCCCGATTGTGCATCCGCAGTAGTGAGTCCGAGTGCGCATGAGCAGTAGTGCGCCGCTGGGCGCATGCGCAATAGTGACCCCGAGTGCGCATGCGCACTAGTGACCCCGAGCCCGCATGCGCAGTAGTGAGCCCGTGTACGCATGCGCAGTAGTGAGCCCGCGTGCGCATGCGTAGAAGTGAGCTCGAGTGCGCATGTGCAGGTTTGAGCCGGAGTGCGCATGCGGAGTAGTGAGTCCGAGTGCGCATGAGCAGTAGTGACCCCGAGCCCGCATGAGCAGTAGTGAGCCCGAGTGCGCATGCGCAGTAGTACGCCCGTGTGCATATGAGCAGAAGTGAGCTCGAATGCGCATGTGCAGGTCTGAGCCGGACTGCGCATGCGCAGTACTGAGCCCGTGTGTGCATGCGCAGTGGTGTGCCCGAGTGCGCATGGGCAGGTCTGAGACGGAGTGCGCATTCGCAGTAGTGGGCTCGTGCGCGCATGCGCAGTAGTGAGCCCGTGTGCGCATGCGCAGTAGTGAGCCCGAGCGCGCATCCGCAGTAGTGAGTCCGAATGCGCATGAGCTGCAGTGACCCCGAGTGCGCATGCACAGTAGTGAGCCCGATTGAGCATCCGCTGTAGTGAGTCCGTGTGCGCATGTGCAGGTCTGTGCCGGAGTGCGCATGCGCAGTAGTGAGCCCGATTGTGCATCCGCAGTAGTGAGTCCGAGTACGCATGAACAGTAGTGAGGCGGAGTGCGCATGCGCAGTAGTCACCCCGAGTGCGCATGTGCAGTAGCGACCCCGAGCGCGCATGTGCAGTAGCGACCCCGTGTGCGCATGCGCAGTAGTGAGCCGGTGTGCTCATGCGCAGTAGTGAGCCCGCGTGCGCATGCGTAGTAGTGAGCTCGAGTGCGCATGCGCAGTAGCGACCCCGAATGCACATGAGCAGTAGTGAGTCCGAATGCGCATGCGCAGTAGTGAGCAAGGGTGCTCATGCGTAGTAGTGAGCCCGCGTTCGCATGCGTAGTAGTGATCTCGAGTGCGCATGTGCAGTAGTGACCCCGAGTGCGCATGCGCAGTAGTGACCCCGAGTGCGCATGAGTAGTAGTGAGTCCGAGTGCGCATGCGCAGTAGTGAGCAAGGGTGCTCATGCGTAGTAGTGAGCCCGCGTTCGCACGCGTAGTAGTGAGCTCGAGTGCGCATGTGCAGGTCTGAGCCGGAGTGCGCATGCGCAGTAGTGATTCCGAGTGCGCATGAGCAGTAGTGACCCCGAGCCCGCATGAGCAGTAGTGAGCCCGTGTGCACATGCGCAGAAGTGAGCTCGAATGCACATGTGCAAGTCTGAGCCGGACTGCGCATGCGCAGTAGTGAGCCCGTGTGCGCATGAGCAGTAGTGAGTCCGAGCCAGCATGCGCAGTAGTGAGCCCGATTGTGCATCCGCCGTAGTGAGTCCGAGTGCGCATGAGCAGTAGTGAGGCGGAGGGCGCATGCGCAGTAGTGACCCCGAGTGCGCATGAGTAGTAGTGAGTCCGAGTGCGCATGCGCAGTAGTGAGCCGGTGTGCTCATGCGCAGTAGTGAGCCCGCGTGCGCATGCGTAGAAGTGAGCTCGAGTGCGCATGTGCAGGTTTGAGACGGAGTGCGCATTCGCAGTAGTGGGCTCGTGCGCGCATGCGCACTAGTGACCCCGAGCCCGCATGCGCAGTAGTGAGCCCGTGTGCGCATGCGCAGTAGTTCGCCCGTGTACGCATGGGCAGTAGTGAGCCCGTGTGCTCATGCGCAGTAGTGAGCCCGCGTGCGCATGCGTAGAAGTGAGCTCGAGTGCGCATGTGCAAGTTTGAGCCGGAGTGCGCATGCGCAGCAGTGACCCCTAGTGCCCATGCACAGTAGTGAGCCCGATTGCGCATCCGTAGTAGTAAGTCCGTGTGCGCATGTGCAGGTCTGAGCCGGAGTGCGCATGCGCAGTAGTGAGCCCGATTGTGCATCCGCAGTAGTGAGTCCGAGTACGCATGAACAGTAGTGAGGCGGAGTGCGCATGCGCAGTAGTGACCCCGAGTGCGCATGTGCAGTAGCGACCCCGAGCGCGTATGCGCAGTAGCGACCCCGAGCGCGTATGCGCAGTAGTGGGCCCGAGTGCACATGTGCAGGCCTGACCTGAGTGCGCACGCGCAGCAGTGAGCCCGAGCGCGCATGCGCAGTAGTGAGCCCGATTGCGCATTCCCAGTGGTGACCCCGAGCGCGCATGTGCAGTAGTGAGCCCGATTGCGCATCCGCAGCAGTGAGTCCGAGTGCGCATGTGCATGACTGAGCCGGAGTGCGCATGCGCAGTAGTGACCCCGAGCGCGCATGCGCAGTAGTGAGCCCGTGTGCGCATGCGCAGTAGTGAGCCCGAGCGCGCATACGCAGTAGTGAGCCCGTGTGCGCATGCGCAGTAGTGAGCCCGAGCGCGCATCCGCAGTAGTGAGCCCGATTGTCCATCCGCAGTAGTGAGTACGAGTACGCATGAGCAGTAGTGAGCCGGAGTGCGCATGCGCAGTAGTGACCCCGAGCGCGCATGCGCAGTAGTGAGCCCGTGTGCGCATGCGCAGTAGTGAGTCCGAGTGCGCATGAGCAGTAGTGAGCCGGAGGGCGCATGCGCAGTAGTGACCCCGAGTGCGCATGCGCACTAGTGACCCTGAGCCCGCATTCGCAGTAGTGAGCCCGTGTGCCCATGAGTAGTAGTGAGCCCGTGTACGCATGCGCAGTCTTGAGCCCGTGTGCTTATGCGCAGTAGTAAGCCCGCGTGCGCATGCGTAGTAGTGAGCTCGAGTGCGCATGTGCAGGTCTGAGCCGGAGTTCGCATGCGCAGTAGTGAGTCCGAGTGCGCATGAGCAGTAGTGGGTCCGAGTGCGCATGCGCACTAGAACGCCCGTGTGCATATGCGCAGAAGTGAGCTCGAATGCGCATGTGCAGCTCTGAGCCGGACTGCGCATGCGCAGTAGTGGGCTCGTGCGCGCATGCGCAGTAGTGAGCCCATGTGCGCATGCGCAGTAGTGAGCCCGAGCGCGCATCCGCAGCAGTGAGTCCGAGTGCGCATGTGCGGGTCTGAGCCGGAGTGCGTATGCGCAGTAGCGAGCCCGTGTGCGCATGCGCAGTAGTGAGCCCGAGTGCGCATGCGCAGTAGTGAGCCCGATTGCGCATCCGCAGTAGTGAGTCCGTGTGCGCATGTGCAGGTCTGAGCCGCAGTGCGCATGCGCAGTAGTGAGCCCGATTGTGCATCCGCAGTAGTGAGTCCGAGTGCGCATGAGCAGAAGTGAGCCGGAGTGCGCATGCGCAGTAGTGACCCCGAGTGCGCATGCGCAGAAGTGAGCCCGTGTGTGCATGCGCAGTAGTGAGCCCGAGTGCGCATGCGCAGTAGTGAGCCCGATTGCGCATCCGCAGTAGTGAGTCCGTGTGCGCATGTGCAGGTCTGAGCCTGAGTGCGCATGCGCAGTAGTGAGCCCGAGCGCGCATCCGCAGTAGTGAGTTCGAGTGCGCATACGCAGTTGCGACCCCGAGTGTACATGCACAGTGTCAGCCCGTGAGCGAATGCGCAGTAGTGAGTCCGTGTGCGCATGTGCATGTCTGAGCCGCAGTGCGCATGCGCAGTAGTGAGTCCGAGTGCGCATGAGCAGTAGTGGGTCCGAGTGCGCATGCGCACTAGAACGCCCGTGTGCATATGCGCAGAAGTGAGCTCGAATGCGCATGTGCAGCTCTGAGCCGGACTGCGCATGCGCAGTAGTGGGCTCGTGCGCGCATGCGCAGTAGTGAGCCCATGTGCGCATGCGCAGTAGTGAGCCCGAGCGCGCATCCGCAGCAGTGAGTCCGAGTGCGCATGTGCGGGTCTGAGCCGGAGTGCGTATGCGCAGTAGCGAGCCCGTGTGCGCATGCGCAGTAGTGAGCCCGAGTGCGCATGCGCAGTAGTGAGCCCGATTGTGCATCCGCAGTAGTGAGTCCGAGTGCGCATGAGCAGTAGTGCGCCGCTGGGCGCATGCGCAATAGTGACCCCGAGTGCGCATGCGCACTAGTGACCCCGAGCCCGCATGCGCAGTAGTGAGCCCGTGTACGCATGCGCAGTAGTGAGCCCGCGTGCGCATGCGTAGAAGTGAGCTCGAGTGCGCATGTGCAGGTTTGAGCCGGAGTGCGCATGCGGAGTAGTGAGTCCGAGTGCGCATGAGCAGTAGTGACCCCGAGCCCGCATGAGCAGTAGTGAGCCCGAGTGCGCATGCGCAGTAGTACGCCCGTGTGCATATGAGCAGAAGTGAGCTCGAATGCGCATGTGCAGGTCTGAGCCGGACTGCGCATGCGCAGTACTGAGCCCGTGTGTGCATGCGCAGTGGTGTGCCCGAGTGCGCATGGGCAGGTCTGAGACGGAGTGCGCATTCGCAGTAGTGGGCTCGTGCGCGCATGCGCAGTAGTGAGCCCGTGTGCGCATGCGCAGTAGTGAGCCCGAGCGCGCATCCGCAGTAGTGAGTCCGAATGCGCATGAGCTGCAGTGACCCCGAGTGCGCATGCACAGTAGTGAGCCCGATTGAGCATCCGCTGTAGTGAGTCCGTGTGCGCATGTGCAGGTCTGTGCCGGAGTGCGCATGCGCAGTAGTGAGCCCGATTGTGCATCCGCAGTAGTGAGTCCGAGTACGCATGAACAGTAGTGAGGCGGAGTGCGCATGCGCAGTAGTCACCCCGAGTGCGCATGTGCAGTAGCGACCCCGAGCGCGCATGTGCAGTAGCGACCCCGTGTGCGCATGCGCAGTAGTGAGCCGGTGTGCTCATGCGCAGTAGTGAGCCCGCGTGCGCATGCGTAGTAGTGAGCTCGAGTGCGCATGCGCAGTAGCGACCCCGAATGCACATGAGCAGTAGTGAGTCCGAATGCGCATGCGCAGTAGTGAGCAAGGGTGCTCATGCGTAGTAGTGAGCCCGCGTTCGCATGCGTAGTAGTGATCTCGAGTGCGCATGTGCAGTAGTGACCCCGAGTGCGCATGCGCAGTAGTGACCCCGAGTGCGCATGAGTAGTAGTGAGTCCGAGTGCGCATGCGCAGTAGTGAGCAAGGGTGCTCATGCGTAGTAGTGAGCCCGCGTTCGCACGCGTAGTAGTGAGCTCGAGTGCGCATGTGCAGGTCTGAGCCGGAGTGCGCATGCGCAGTAGTGATTCCGAGTGCGCATGAGCAGTAGTGACCCCGAGCCCGCATGAGCAGTAGTGAGCCCGTGTGCACATGCGCAGAAGTGAGCTCGAATGCACATGTGCAAGTCTGAGCCGGACTGCGCATGCGCAGTAGTGAGCCCGTGTGCGCATGAGCAGTAGTGAGTCCGAGCCAGCATGCGCAGTAGTGAGCCCGATTGTGCATCCGCCGTAGTGAGTCCGAGTGCGCATGAGCAGTAGTGAGGCGGAGGGCGCATGCGCAGTAGTGACCCCGAGTGCGCATGAGTAGTAGTGAGTCCGAGTGCGCATGCGCAGTAGTGAGCCGGTGTGCTCATGCGCAGTAGTGAGCCCGCGTGCGCATGCGTAGAAGTGAGCTCGAGTGCGCATGTGCAGGTTTGAGACGGAGTGCGCATTCGCAGTAGTGGGCTCGTGCGCGCATGCGCACTAGTGACCCCGAGCCCGCATGCGCAGTAGTGAGCCCGTGTGCGCATGCGCAGTAGTTCGCCCGTGTACGCATGGGCAGTAGTGAGCCCGTGTGCTCATGCGCAGTAGTGAGCCCGCGTGCGCATGCGTAGAAGTGAGCTCGAGTGCGCATGTGCAAGTTTGAGCCGGAGTGCGCATGCGCAGCAGTGACCCCTAGTGCCCATGCACAGTAGTGAGCCCGATTGCGCATCCGTAGTAGTAAGTCCGTGTGCGCATGTGCAGGTCTGAGCCGGAGTGCGCATGCGCAGTAGTGAGCCCGATTGTGCATCCGCAGTAGTGAGTCCGAGTACGCATGAACAGTAGTGAGGCGGAGTGCGCATGCGCAGTAGTGACCCCGAGTGCGCATGTGCAGTAGCGACCCCGAGCGCGTATGCGCAGTAGCGACCCCGAGCGCGTATGCGCAGTAGTGGGCCCGAGTGCACATGTGCAGGCCTGACCTGAGTGCGCACGCGCAGCAGTGAGCCCGAGCGCGCATGCGCAGTAGTGAGCCCGATTGCGCATTCCCAGTGGTGACCCCGAGCGCGCATGTGCAGTAGTGAGCCCGATTGCGCATCCGCAGCAGTGAGTCCGAGTGCGCATGTGCATGACTGAGCCGGAGTGCGCATGCGCAGTAGTGACCCCGAGCGCGCATGCGCAGTAGTGAGCCCGTGTGCGCATGCGCAGTAGTGAGCCCGAGCGCGCATACGCAGTAGTGAGCCCGTGTGCGCATGCGCAGTAGTGAGCCCGAGCGCGCATCCGCAGTAGTGAGCCCGATTGTCCATCCGCAGTAGTGAGTACGAGTACGCATGAGCAGTAGTGAGCCGGAGTGCGCATGCGCAGTAGTGACCCCGAGCGCGCATGCGCAGTAGTGAGCCCGTGTGCGCATGCGCAGTAGTGAGTCCGAGTGCGCATGAGCAGTAGTGAGCCGGAGGGCGCATGCGCAGTAGTGACCCCGAGTGCGCATGCGCACTAGTGACCCTGAGCCCGCATTCGCAGTAGTGAGCCCGTGTGCCCATGAGTAGTAGTGAGCCCGTGTACGCATGCGCAGTCTTGAGCCCGTGTGCTTATGCGCAGTAGTAAGCCCGCGTGCGCATGCGTAGTAGTGAGCTCGAGTGCGCATGTGCAGGTCTGAGCCGGAGTTCGCATGCGCAGTAGTGAGTCCGAGTGCTCATGAGCAGTAGTGGGTCCGAGTGCGCATGCGCACTAGAACGCCCGTGTGCATATGCGCAGAAGTGAGCTCGAATGCGCATGTGCAGCTCTGAGCCGGACTGCGCATGCGCAGTAGTGGGCTCGTGCGCGCATGCGCAGTAGTGAGCCCATGTGCGCATGCGCAGTAGTGAGCCCGAGCGCGCATCCGCAGCAGTGAGTCCGAGTGCGCATGTGCGGGTCTGAGCCGGAGTGCGTATGCGCAGTAGCGAGCCCGTGTGCGCATGCGCAGTAGTGAGCCCGAGTGCGCATGCGCAGTAGTGAGCCCGATTGCGCATCCGCAGTAGTGAGTCCGTGTGCGCATGTGCAGGTCTGAGCCGCAGTGCGCATGCGCAGTAGTGAGCCCGATTGTGCATCCGCAGTAGTGAGTCCGAGTGCGCATGAGCAGAAGTGAGCCGGAGTGCGCATGCGCAGTAGTGACCCCGAGTGCGCATGCGCAGAAGTGAGCCCGTGTGTGCATGCGCAGTAGTGAGCCCGAGTGCGCATGCGCAGTAGTGAGCCCGATTGCGCATCCGCAGTAGTGAGTCCGTGTGCGCATGTGCAGGTCTGAGCCTGAGTGCGCATGCGCAGTAGTGAGCCCGAGCGCGCATCCGCAGTAGTGAGTTCGAGTGCGCATACGCAGTTGCGACCCCGAGTGTACATGCACAGTGTCAGCCCGTGAGCGAATGCGCAGTAGTGAGTCCGTGTGCGCATGTGCATGTCTGAGCCGCAGTGCGCATGCGCAGTAGTGAGTCCGAGTGCGCATGAGCAGTAGTGGGTCCGAGTGCGCATGCGCACTAGAACGCCCGTGTGCATATGCGCAGAAGTGAGCTCGAATGCGCATGTGCAGCTCTGAGCCGGACTGCGCATGCGCAGTAGTGGGCTCGTGCGCGCATGCGCAGTAGTGAGCCCATGTGCGCATGCGCAGTAGTGAGCCCGAGTGCGCATCCGCAGCAGTGAGTCCGAGTGCGCATGTGCGGGTCTGAGCCGGAGTGCGTATGCGCAGTAGCGAGCCCGTGTGCGCATGCGCAGTAGTGAGCCCGAGTGCGCATGCGCAGTAGTGAGCCCGATTGCGCATCCGCAGTAGTGAGTCCGTGTGCGCATGTGCAGGTCTGAGCCGCAGTGCGCATGCGCAGTAGTGAGCCCGATTGTGCATCCGCAGTAGTGAGTCCGAGTGCGCATGAGCAGAAGTGAGCCGGAGTGCGCATGCGCAGTAGTGACCCCGAGTGCGCATGCGCAGAAGTGAGCCCGTGTGTGCATGCGCAGTAGTGAGCCCGAGTGCGCATGCGCAGTAGTGAGCCCGATTGCGCATCCGCAGTAGTGAGTCCGTGTGCGCATGTGCAGGTCTGAGCCTGAGTGCGCATGCGCAGTAGTGAGCCCGAGCGCGCATCCGCAGTAGTGAGTTCGAGTGCGCATACGCAGTTGCGACCCCGAGTGTACATGCACAGTGTCAGCCCGTGAGCGAATGCGCAGTAGTGAGTCCGTGTGCGCATGTGCATGTCTGAGCCGCAGTGCGCATGCGCAGTAGTGAGTCCGAGTGCGCATGAGCAGTAGTGGGTCCGAGTGCGCATGCGCACTAGAACGCCCGTGTGCATATGCGCAGAAGTGAGCTCGAATGCGCATGTGCAGCTCTGAGCCGGACTGCGCATGCGCAGTAGTGGGCTCGTGCGCGCATGCGCAGTAGTGAGCCCATGTGCGCATGCGCAGTAGTGAGCCCGAGCGCGCATCCGCAGCAGTGAGTCCGAGTGCGCATGTGCGGGTCTGAGCCGGAGTGCGTATGCGCAGTAGCGAGCCCGTGTGCGCATGCGCAGTAGTGAGCCCGAGTGCGCATGCGCAGTAGTGAGCCCGATTGCGCATCCGCAGTAGTGAGTCCGTGTGCGCATGTGCAGGTCTGAGCCGCAGTGCGCATGCGCAGTAGTGAGCCCGATTGTGCATCCGCAGTAGTGAGTCCGAGTGCGCATGAGCAGAAGTGAGCCGGAGTGCGCATGCGCAGTAGTGACCCCGAGTGCGCATGCGCAGAAGTGAGCCCGTGTGTGCATGCGCAGTAGTGAGCCCGAGTGCGCATGCGCAGTAGTGAGCCCGATTGCGCATCCGCAGTAGTGAGTCCGTGTGCGCATGTGCAGGTCTGAGCCTGAGTGCGCATGCGCAGTAGTGAGCCCGAGCGCGCATCCGCAGTAGTGAGTTCGAGTGCGCATACGCAGTTGCGACCCCGAGTGTACATGCACAGTGTCAGCCCGTGAGCGAATGCGCAGTAGTGAGTCCGTGTGCGCATGTGCATGTCTGAGCCGCAGTGCGCATGCGCAGTAGTGAGTCCGAGTGCGCATGAGCAGTAGTGGGTCCGAGTGCGCATGCGCACTAGAACGCCCGTGTGCATATGCGCAGAAGTGAGCTCGAGTGCGCATGTGCAGGTCTGAGCCGGAGTTCGCATGCGCAGTAGAACGCCCGTGTGCATATGCGCAGAAGTGAGCTCGAATGCGCATGTGCAGGTCTGAGCCGGACTGCGCATGCGCAGTAGTGAGCCCGTGTGCGCATGCGCAGAAGTGAGCCCGTGTGTGCATGCGCAGTAGTGAGTCCGATTTCGTATGCGCAGTAGTGAGCCCGAGCGCGAATCCGCAGTCGTGAGTCTGTGTGCGCATGAGCAGTAGTGATTCCGAGCGCGCATGCGCAGTTGTGAGCCCGATTGCGCATGCGCAGTAGTGAGCCCGTGTGCGCATGCGCAGTGGTGAGCCCGAGTGCGCACGCAGAGTAGTGAGGCCGATTGCGCATCCGCACTAGTGAGTCCGTGTGCGCATGTGCAGGTCTGAGCCGGAGTGCGCATGCGCAGTAGTGAGTCCGAGTGCGCATAGGCAGTAGTGAGTCCGAGTGCGCATGCGCAGTAGTGACCCCGATTGCGCATGAGCAGTAGCGAGTCCGAGTGCGCATGAGCAGCAGTGACCCCTAGTGCCCATGCACAGTAGTGAGCCCGATTGCGCATCCGCAGTAGTGAGTCCGTGTGCGCATGTGCAGGTCTGAGCCGGAGTGCGCATGCGCAGTAGTGAGCCTGATTGTGCATCCGCAGTAGTGAGTCCGAGTACGCATGAACAGTAGTGAGGCGGAGTGCGCATGGGCAGTAGTGACCCCGAGTGCGCATGTGCAGTAGCGACCCCGAGCGCGTATGCGCAGTAGTGGGCCCGAGTGCGCATGTGCAGGCCTGACCTGAGTGCGCATGCGCAGTAGTGAGCCCCAGCGCGCATGCGCACTAGTGAGCCCGATTGCGCATCCGCAGTGGTGACCCCGAGCGCGCATGCGCAGTAGTGAGCCGGATTGCGCATCCGCAGCAGTGAGCCCGAGTGCGCATACGCAGTTGCGACCCCGAGTGTGCATGCACAGTGTCAGCCCGTGAGCGAATGCGCAGTAGTGAGCCCGTGTGTGCATGCGCAGTAGTGAACGCGATTGCGCAACCGCAGTAGTAAGCCCGAGCGCGCATCCGCAGTCGTGAGTCCGAGCGCGCATCCGCAGTAGTGAGTCCGAGTACGCATGAACAGTAGTGAGTCCGAGTGTGCATGAGCAGTAGTGACCCCGAGTGCGCATGTGCAGTAGCGACCCCGAGCGCGTATGCGCAGTAGCGACCCCGAGCGCGTATGCGCAGTAGTGGGCCCGAGTGCGCATGTGCAGGCCTGACCTGAGTTCGCACGCGCAGCAGTGAGCCCCAGCGCGCATGCGCAGTAGTGAGCCCGATTGCGCATTCCCAGTGGTGACCCCGAGCGCGCATGTGCAGTAGTGAGCCCGATTGCGCATCCGCAGCAGTGAGTCCGAGTGCGCATGTGCATGACTGAGCCGGAGTGCGCATGCGCAGTAGTGACCCCGAGCGCGCATGTGCAGTAGTGAGCCCGATTGCGCATCCGCAGCAGTGAGTCCGTGTGCGCATGTGCAGGTCTGAGCCGCAGTGCGCATGCGCAGTAGTGAGCCCGATTGTGCATCCGCAGTAGTGAGTCCGAGTGCGCATGAGCAGAAGTGAGCCGGAGTGCGCATGCGCAGTAGTGACCTCGAGTGCGCATGCGCAGAAGTGAGCCCGTCTGTGCATGCGCAGTAGTGAGCCCGAGTGCGCATGCGCAGTAGTGAGCCCGATTGCGCATGAGCAGTAGTGAGTCCGTGTGCGCATGTGCAGGTCTGAGCCGGAGTGCGCATGCGCAGTAGTGAGCCCGATTGTGCATCCGCAGTTGTGAGTCCGAGTGCGCATGAGCACTAGTGAGCCGGAGTGCGCATGCGCAGTAGTGACCCCGAGTGCGCATGCGCAGTAGTGACCCCGAGCAGCATGCGCAGTAGTGAGCCCGTGTGCGCATGCGCAGTAGTGAGCCCGTGTACGCATGCGCAGTGGTGAGCCCGAGTGCGCATGGGCAGGTCTGAGCCGGAGTGCGCGTGCGCAGTAGTGAGGCCGAGTGCGCATGAGCAGTAGTGACCCCGAGTGCGCATGCGCAGAAGTGAGCCCGTGTGTGCATGCGCAGTAGTGAACGCGATTGCGCATCCGCAGTAGTAAGCCCGAGCGCGCAACCGCAGTCGTGAGTCCGAGCGCGCATCCGCAGTAGTGAGTCCGAGTGCGGATGCGCAGTAGTGACCCCGAGTGCGCATGAGTAGTAGTGAGTCCAAGTGCGCATGCGCAGTAGTGAGCCCGGGTGCTCATGCGTAGTAGTGAGCCCGCGTTCGCATGCGTAGTAGTGAGCTCGAGTGCGCATGTGCAGGTCTGAGCCGGAGTGCGCATGCGCAGTAGTGAGTCCGAGTGCGCATGAGCAGTAGTGACCCCGAGCCCGCATTCGCAGTAGTAAGCCCGTGTGCCCATGAGTAGTAGTGAGCCCGTGTACGCATGCGCAGTCTTGAGCCCGTGTGCTTATGCGCAGTAGTAAGCCCGCGTGCGCATGCGTAGTAGTGAGCTCGAGTGCGCATGTGCAGCTCTGAGCCGGACTGCGCATGCGCAGTAGTGGGCTCGTGCGCGCATGCGCAGTAGTGAGCCCATGTGCGCATGCGCAGTAGTGAGCCCGAGCGCGCATCCGCAGCAGTGAGTCCGAGTGCGCATGTGCGGGTCTGAGCCGGAGTGCGCATGCGCAGTAGCGAGCCCGTGTGCGCATGCGCAGTAGTGAGCCCGAGTGCGCATGCGCAGTAGTAAGCCCGATTGCGCATCCGCAGTAGTGAGTCCGTGTGCGCATGTGCAGGTCTGAGCCGCAGTGCGCATGCGCAGTAGTGAGCCCGATTGTGCATCCGCAGTAGTGAGTCCGAGTGCGCATGAGCAGAAGTGAGCCGGAGTGCGCATGCGCAGTAGTGACCCCGAGTGCGCATGCGCAGAAGTGAGCCCGAGTACGCATGCGCAGTAGTGAGCCCGATTGCGCATCCGCAGTAGTGAGTCCCTGTGCGCATGTGCAGGGCTGAGCCTGAGTGCGCATGCGCAGTAGTGAGCCCGAGCGCGCATCCGCAGTAGTGAGTTCGAGTGCGCATACGCAGTTGCGACCCCGAGTGTGCATGCACAGTGTCAGCCCGTGAGCGAATGCGCAGTAGTGAGTCCGTGTGCGCATGTGCATGTCTGAGCCGCAGTGCGCATGCGCAGTAGTGAGCCCGTGTGTGCATGCGCAGTAGTGAGCCCGAGTGCGCATGCGCAGTAGTGAGCCCGATTGCGCATCCGCAGTAGTGAGTCCGTGTGCTCATGCGCAATAGTGAGCCCGCGTGCGCATGCATAGTAGTGAGCTCGAGTGCGCGTGTGCAGGTCTTAGCCGGAGTTCGCATGCGCAGTAGTGAGTCCGAGTGCGCATGCGCAGTAGTGAGCCCGTGTGCGCATGCGCAGTAGTGAGCCCGTGTGTTCATGCGCAATAGTGAGCCCGTGTACGCATGCGCAGTAGTGAGCCCGTGTGCTCATGCGCAGAAGTGAGCTCGAATGCGCATGTGCAAGTCTGAGCCGGACTGCGCATGCGCAGTAGTGAGCCCGTGTGCGCATGAGCAGTAGTGAGTCCGAGCCAGCATGCACAGTAGTGAGGCCGATTGTGCATCCGCCGTAGTGAGTCCGAGTGCGCATGAGCAGTAGTGAGCCGAGCCCGCATGCGCAGTAGTGAGCCCGTGTCCGCATGCGCAGTAGTGAGCCCGTGTGCTCATGCGCAGTAGTGAGCCCGCGTGCGCATGCGTAGAAGTGAGCTCGAGTGCGCATGTGCAGGTTTGAGCCGGAGTGCGCATGCGCAGCAGTGACCCCTAGTGCCGATGTACAGTAGTGAGCCCGATTGCGCATCCGCAGTAGTAAGTCCGTGTGCGCATGTGCAAGTCTGAGCCGGAGTGCGCATGCGCAGTAGTGAGCCCGATTGTGCATCCGCAGTAGTGAGTCCGAGTACGCATGAACAGTAGTGAGGCGGAGTGCGCATGCGCAGTAGTGACCCCGCGTGCGCATGTGCAGTAGCGACCCCGAGCGCGTATGCGCAGTAGCGACCCCGAGCGCGTATGCGCAGTAGTGGGCCCGAGTGCGCATGTGCAGGCCTGACCTGAGTGCGCACGCGCAGCAGTGAGCCCCAGCGCGCATGCGCAGTAGTGAGCCCGATTGCGCATTCGCAGTGGCGACACCGAGCGCGCGTGCGCAGTAGTGGGCCCGAATGCGCATCCGCAGCAGTGAGTCCGAGTGCGCATACGCAGTTGCGATCCCGAGTGTGCATGCGCAGTGTCAGCCCGTGAGCGAATGCGCAGTAGTGAGTCCGTGTGCGCATGTGCAGGTCCGAGCCGCAGTGCGCATGCGCAGTAGTGAGCCCGATTGTGCATCCGCAGTAGTGAGTCCGAGTGCGCATGAGCAGAAGTGAGCCGGAGTGCGCATGCGCAGTAGTGACCCCGAGTGCGCATGCGCAGAAGTGAGCCCGTGTGTGCATGCGCATTAGTCAGCCCGAGTGCGCATGCGCAGTAGTGAGCCCGATTGCGCATCCGCAGTAGTGAGTCCGTGTGCACATGCGCAGGTCTGAGCCGGAGTGCGCATGCGCAGTAGTGAGCCCGATTGTGCATCCGCCGTAGTGAGTCCGAGTGCCCATGAGCAGTAGTGCGCCGCTGGGCGCATGCGCAGTAGTGACCCCGAGTGCGCATCCGCAGTAGTGAGTCCGAATGCGCATGAGCTGCAGTGACCCCGAGTGCGCATGCACAATAGTGAGCCCGATTGAGCATCCGCTGTAGTGAGTCCGTGTGCGCATGTGCAGGTCTGTGCCGGAGTGCGCATGCGCAGTAGTGAGCCCGATTGTGCATCCGCAGTAGTGAGTCCGAGTGCGCATGAGCAGTAGTGCGCCGCTGGGCGCATGCGCAATAGTGACCCCGAGTGCGCATGCGCACTAGTCACCCCGAGCCCGCATGCGCAGTAGTGAGCCCGTGTACGCATGCGCAGTAGTGAGCCCGCGTGCGCATGCGTAGAAGTGAGCTCGAGTGCGCATGTGCAGGTTTGAGCCGGAGTGCGCATGCGGAGTAGTGAGTCCGAGTGCGCATGAGCAGTAGTGACCCCGAGCCCGCATGAGCAGTAGTGAGCCCGAGTGCGCATGCGCAGTAGTACGCCCGTGTGCATATGAGCAGAAGTGAGCTCGAATGCGCATGTGCAGGTCTGAGCCGGACTGCGCATGCGCAGTACTGAGCCCGTGTGTGCATGCGCAGTGGTGTGCCCGAGTGCGCATGGGCAGGTCTGAGACGGAGTGCGCATTCGCAGTAGTGGGCTCGTGCGCGCATGCGCAGTAGTGAGCCCGTGTGCGCATGCGCAGTAGTGAGCCCGAGCGCGCATCCGCAGTAGTGAGTCCGAATGCGCATGAGCTGCAGTGACCCCGAGTGCGCATGCACAGTAGTGAGCCCGATTGAGCATCCGCTGTAGTGAGTCCGTGTGCGCATGTGCAGGTCTGTGCCGGAGTGCGCATGCGCAGTAGTGAGCCCGATTGTGCATCCGCAGTAGTGAGTCCGAGTACGCATGAACAGTAGTGAGGCGGAGTGCGCATGCGCAGTAGTCACCCCGAGTGCGCATGTGCAGTAGCGACCCCGAGCGCGTATGTGCAGTAGCGACCCCGTGTGCGCATGCGCAGTAGTGAGCCGGTGTGCTCATGCGCAGTAGTGAGCCCGCGTGCGCATGCGTAGTAGTGAGCTCGAGTGCGCATGCGCAGTAGCGACCCCGAATGCACATGAGCAGTAGTGAGTCCGAATGCGCATGCGCAGTAGTGAGCAAGGGTGCTCATGCGTAGTAGTGAGCCCGCGTTCGCATGCGTAGTAGTGATCTCGAGTGCGCATGTGCAGTAGTGACCCCGAGTGCGCATGCGCAGTAGTGACCCCGAGTGCGCATGAGTAGTAGTGAGTCCGAGTGCGCATGCGCAGTAGTGAGCAAGGGTGCTCATGCGTAGTAGTGAGCCCGCGTTCGCACGCGTAGTAGTGAGCTCGAGTGCGCATGTGCAGGTCTGAGCCGGAGTGCGCATGCGCAGTAGTGATTCCCAGTGCGCATGAGCAGTAGTGACCCCGAGCCCGCATGAGCAGTAGTGAGCCCGTGTGCACATGCGCAGAAGTGAGCTCGAATGCACATGTGCAAGTCTGAGCCGGACTGCGCATGCGCAGTAGTGAGCCCGTGTGCGCATGAGCAGTAGTGAGTCCGAGCCAGCATGCGCAGTAGTGAGCCCGATTGTGCATCCGCCGTAGTGAGTCCGAGTGCGCATGAGCAGTAGTGAGGCGGAGGGCGCATGCGCAGTAGTGACCCCGAGTGCGCATGAGTAGTAGTGAGTCCGAGTGCGCATGCGCAGTAGTGAGCCGGTGTGCTCATGCGCAGTAGTGAGCCCGCGTGCGCATGCGTAGAAGTGAGCTCGAGTGCGCATGTGCAGGTTTGATACGGAGTGCGCATTCGCAGTAGTGGGCTCGTGCGCGCATGCGCACTAGTGACCCCGAGCCCGCATGCGCAGTAGTGAGCCCGTGTGCGCATGCGCAGTAGTTCGCCCGTGTACGCATGGGCAGTAGTGAGCCCGTGTGCTCATGCGCAGTAGTGAGCCCGCGTGCGCATGCGTAGAAGTGAGCTCGAGTGCGCATGTGCAAGTTTGAGCCGGAGTGCGCATGCGCAGCAGTGACCCCTAGTGCCCATGCACAGTAGTGAGCCCGATTGCGCATCCGTAGTAGTAAGTCCGTGTGCGCATGTGCAGGTCTGAGCCGGAGTGCGCATGCGCAGTAGTGAGCCCGATTGTGCATCCGCAGTAGTGAGTCCGAGTACGCATGAACAGTAGTGAGGCGGAGTGCGCATGCGCAGTAGTGACCCCGAGTGCGCATGTGCAGTAGCGACCCCGAGCGCGTATGCGCAGTAGCGACCCCGAGCGCGTATGCGCAGTAGTGGGCCCGAGTGCACATGTGCAGGCCTGACCTGAGTGCGCACGCGCAGCAGTGAGCCCGAGCGCGCATGCGCAGTAGTGAGCCCGATTGCGCATTCCCAGTGGTGACCCCGAGCGCGCATGTGCAGTAGTGAGCCCGATTGCGCATCCGCAGCAGTGAGTCCGAGTGCGCATGTGCATGACTGAGCCGGAGTGCGCATGCGCAGTAGTGACCCCGAGCGCGCATGCGCAGTAGTGAGCCCGTGTGCGCATGCGCAGTAGTGAGCCCGAGCGCGCATACGCAGTAGTGAGCCCGTGTGCGCATGCGCAGTAGTGAGCTCGAGCGCGCATCCGCAGTAGTGAGCCCGATTGTCCATCCGCAGTAGTGAGTACGAGTACGCATGAGCAGTAGTGAGCCGGGGTGCGCATGCGCAGTAGTGACCCCGAGCGCGCATGCGCAGTAGTGAGCCCGTGTGCGCATGCGCAGTAGTGAGTCCGAGTGCGCATGAGCAGTAGTGAGCCGGAGGGCGCATGCGCAGTAGTGACCCCGAGTGCGCATGCGCACTAGTGACCCTGAGCCCGCATTCGCAGTAGTGAGCCCGTGTGCCCATGAGTAGTAGTGAGCCCGTGTACGCATGCGCAGTCTTGAGCCCGTGTGCTTATGCGCAGTAGTAAGCCCGCGTGCGCATGCGTAGTAGTGAGCCCGATTGCGCATTCGCAGTGGCGACACCGAGCGCGCGTGCGCAGTAGTGGGCCCGAATGCGCATCCGCAGCAGTGAGTCCGAGTGCGCATACGCAGTTGCGATCCCGAGTGTGCATGCGCAGTGTCAGCCCGTGAGCGAATGCGCAGTAGTGAGTCCGTGTGCGCATGTGCAGGTCCGAGCCGCAGTGCGCATGCGCAGTAGTGAGCCCGATTGTGCATCCGCAGTAGTGAGTCCGAGTGCGCATGAGCAGAAGTGAGCCGGAGTGCGCATGCGCAGTAGTGACCCCGAGTGCGCATGCGCAGAAGTGAGCCCGTGTGTGCATGCGCATTAGTCAGCCCGAGTGCGCATGCGCAGTAGTGAGCCCGATTGCGCATCCGCAGTAGTGAGTCCGTGTGCACATGCGCAGGTCTGAGCCGGAGTGCGCATGCGCAGTAGTGAGCCCGATTGTGCATCCGCCGTAGTGAGTCCGAGTGCCCATGAGCAGTAGTGCGCCGCTGGGCGCATGCGCAGTAGTGACCCCGAGTGCGCATCCGCAGTAGTGAGTCCGAATGCGCATGAGCTGCAGTGACCCCGAGTGCGCATGCACAGTAGTGAGCCCGATTGAGCATCCGCTGTAGTGAGTCCGTGTGCGCATGTGCAGGTCTGTGCCGGAGTGCGCATGCGCAGTAGTGAGCCCGATTGTGCATCCGCAGTAGTGAGTCCGAGTGCGCATGAGCAGTAGTGCGCCGCTGGGCGCATGCGCAATAGTGACCCCGAGTGCGCATGCGCACTAGTGACCCCGAGCCCGCATGCGCAGTAGTGAGCCCGTGTACGCATGCGCAGTAGTGAGCCCGCGTGCGCATGCGTAGAAGTGAGCTCGAGTGCGCATGTGCAGGTTTGAGCCGGAGTGCGCATGCGGAGTAGTGAGTCCGAGTGCGCATGAGCAGTAGTGACCCCGAGCCCGCATGAGCAGTAGTGAGCCCGAGTGCGCATGCGCAGTAGTACGCCCGTGTGCATATGAGCAGAAGTGAGCTCGAATGCGCATGTGCAGGTCTGAGCCGGACTGCGCATGCGCAGTACTGAGCCCGTGTGTGCATGCGCAGTGGTGTGCCCGAGTGCGCATGGGCAGGTCTGAGACGGAGTGCGCATTCGCAGTAGTGGGCTCGTGCGCGCATGCGCACTAGTGACCCCGAGCCCGCATGCGCAGTAGTGAGCCCGTGTGCGCATGCGCAGTAGTTCGCCCGTGTACGCATGGGCAGTAGTGAGCCCGTGTGCTCATGCGCAGTAGTGAGCCCGCGTGCGCATGCGTAGAAGTGAGCTCGAGTGCGCATGTGCAAGTTTGAGCCGGAGTGCGCATGCGCAGCAGTGACCCCTAGTGCCCATGCACAGTAGTGAGCCCGATTGCGCATCCGTAGTAGTAAGTCCGTGTGCGCATGTGCAGGTCTGAGCCGGAGTGCGCATGCGCAGTAGTGAGCCCGATTGTGCATCCGCAGTAGTGAGTCCGAGTACGCATGAACAGTAGTGAGGCGGAGTGCGCATGCGCAGTAGTGACCCCGAGTGCGCATGTGCAGTAGCGACCCCGAGCGCGTATGCGCAGTAGCGACCCCGAGCGCGTATGCGCAGTAGTGGGCCCGAGTGCACATGTGCAGGCCTGACCTGAGTGCGCACGCGCAGCAGTGAGCCCGAGCGCGCATGCGCAGTAGTGAGCCCGATTGCGCATTCCCAGTGGTGACCCCGAGCGCGCATGTGCAGTAGTGAGCCCGATTGCGCATCCGCAGCAGTGAGTCCGAGTGCGCATGTGCATGACTGAGCCGGAGTGCGCATGCGCAGTAGTGACCCCGAGCGCGCATGCGCAGTAGTGAGCCCGTGTGCGCATGCGCAGTAGTGAGCCCGAGCGCGCAAACGCAGTAGTGAGCCCGTGTGCGCATGCGCAGTAGTGAGCCCGAGCGCGCATCCGCAGTAGTGAGCCCGATTGTCCATCCGCAGTAGTGAGTACGAGTACGCATGAGCAGTAGTGAGCCGGAGTGCGCATGCGCAGTAGTGACCCCGAGCGCGCATGCGCAGTAGTGAGCCCGTGTGCGCATGCGCAGTAGTGAGTCCGAGTGCGCATGAGCAGTAGTGAGCCGGAGGGCGCATGCGCAGTAGTGACCCCGAGTGCGCATGCGCACTAGTGACCCTGAGCCCGCATTCGCAGTAGTGAGCCCGTGTGCCCATGAGTAGTAGTGAGCCCGTGTACGCATGCGCAGTCTTGAGCCCGTGTGCTTATGCGCAGTAGTAAGCCCGCGTGCGCATGCGTAGTAGTGAGCTCGAGTGCGCATGTGCAGGTCTGAGCCGGAGTTCGCATGCGCAGTAGTGAGTCCGAGTGCGCATGAGCAGTAGTGGGTCCGAGTGCGCATGCGCACTAGAACGCCCGTGTGCATATGCGCAGAAGTGAGCTCGAATGCGCATGTGCAGCTCTGAGCCGGACTGCGCATGCGCAGTAGTGGGCTCGTGCGCGCATGCGCAGTAGTGAGCCCATGTGCGCATGCGCAGTAGTGAGCCCGAGCGCGCATCCGCAGCAGTGAGTCCGAGTGCGCATGTGCGGGTCTGAGCCGGAGTGCGTATGCGCAGTAGCGAGCCCGTGTGCGCATGCGCAGTAGTGAGCCCGAGTGCGCATGCGCAGTAGTGAGCCCGATTGCGCATCCGCAGTAGTGAGTCCGTGTGCGCATGTGCAGGTCTGAGCCGCAGTGCGCATGCGCAGTAGTGAGCCCGATTGTGCATCCGCAGTAGTGAGTCCGAGTGCGCATGAGCAGAAGTGAGCCGGAGTGCGCATGCGCAGTAGTGACCCCGAGTGCGCATGCGCAGAAGTGAGCCCGTGTGTGCATGCCCAGTAGTGAGCCCGAGTGCGCATGCGCAGTAGTGAGCCCGATTGCGCATCCGCAGTAGTGAGTCCGTGTGCGCATGTGCAGGTCTGAGCCTGAGTGCGCATGCGCAGTAGTGAGCCCGAGCGCGCATCCGCAGTAGTGAGTTCGAGTGCGCATACGCAGTTGCGACCCCGAGTGTACATGCACAGTGTCAGCCCGTGAGCGAATGCGCAGTAGTGAGTCCGTGTGCGCATGTGCATGTCTGAGCCGCAGTGCGCATGCGCAGTAGTGAGTCCGAGTGCGCATGAGCAGTAGTGGGTCCGAGTGCGCATGCGCACTAGAACGCCCGTGTGCATATGCGCAGAAGTGAGCTCGAGTGCGCATGTGCAGGTCTGAGCCGGAGTTCGCATGCGCAGTAGAACGCCCGTGTGCATATGCGCAGAAGTGAGCTCGAATGCGCATGTGCAGGTCTGAGCCGGACTGCGCATGCGCAGTAGTGAGCCCGTGTGCGCATGCGCAGAAGTGAGCCCGTGTGTGCATGCGCAGTAGTGAGTCCGATTTCGTATGCGCAGTAGTGAGCCCGAGCGCGAATCCGCAGTCGTGAGTCTGTGTGCGCATGAGCAGTAGTGATTCCGAGCGCGCATGCGCAGTAGTGAGCCCGTGTGCGCATGCGCAGTGGTGAGCCCGAGTGCGCACGCAGAGTAGTGAGGCCGATTGCGCATCCGCACTAGTGAGTCCGTGTGCGCATGTGCAGGTCTGAGCCGGAGTGCGCATGCGCAGTAGTGAGCCCGATTGTGCATCCGCCGTAGTGAGTCCGAGTGCGCATGAGCAGTAGTGAGCCGGAGGGCGCATGCGCAGTAGTGACCCCGAGTGCGCATGCGCACTAGTGACCCCGAGCCCGCACGCGCAGTAGTGAGCCCGTGTGCGCATGCGCAGTAGTGAGCCCGTGCACGCGTGGGCAGTAGTGAGCCCGTGTGCTCATGCGCAGTAGTGAGCCCGCGTGCGCATGCGTAGAAGTGAGCTCGAGTGCGCATGTGCAGGTTTGAGCCGGAGTGCGCGTGCGCAGTAGTGAGTCCGAGTGCGCATAGGCAGTAGTGAGTCCGAGTGCGCATGCGCAGTAGTGACCCCGATTGCGCATGAGCAGTAGCGAGTCCGAGTGCGCATGAGCAGCAGTGACCCCTAGTGCCCATGCACAGTAGTGAGCCCGATTGCGCATCCGCAGTAGTGAGTCCGTGTGCGCATGTGCAGGTCTGAGCCGGAGTGCGCATGCGCAGTAGTGAGCCTGATTGTGCATCCGCAGTAGTGAGTCCGAGTACGCATGAACAGTAGTGAGGCGGAGTGCGCATGGGCAGTAGTGACCCCGAGTGCGCATCCGCAGTGGTGACCCCGAGCGCGCATGCGCAGTAGTGAGCCGGATTGCGCATCCGCAGCAGTGAGCCCGAGTGCGCATACGCAGTTGCGACCCCGAGTGTGCATGCACAGTGTCAGCCCGTGAGCGAATGCGCAGTAGTGAGCCCGTGTGTGCATGCGCAGTAGTGAACGCGATTGCGCAACCGCAGTAGTAAGCCCGAGCGCGCATCCGCAGTCGTGAGTCCGAGCGCGCATCCGCAGTAGTGAGTCCGAGTACGCATGAACAGTAGTGAGTCCGAGTGTGCATGAGCAGTAGTGACCCCGAGTGCGCATGTGCAGTAGCGACCCCGAGCGCGTATGCGCAGTAGCGACCCCGAGCGCGTATGCGCAGTAGTGGGCCCGAGTGCGCATGTGCAGGCCTGACCTGAGTTCGCACGCGCAGCAGTGAGCCCCAGCGCGCATGCGCAGTAGTGAGCCCGATTGCGCATTTCCAGTGGTGACCCCGAGCGCGCATGTGCAGTAGTGAGCCCGATTGCGCATCCGCAGCAGTGAGTCCGAGTGCGCATGTGCATGACTGAGCCGGAGTGCGCATGCGCAGTAGTGACCCCGAGCGCGCATGTGCAGTAGTGAGCCCGATTGCGCATCCGCAGCAGTGAGTCCGTGTGCGCATGTGCAGGTCTGAGCCGCAGTGCGCATGCGCAGTAGTGAGCCCGATTGTGCATCCGCAGTAGTGAGTCCGAGTGCGCATGAGCAGAAGTGAGCCGGAGTGCGCATGCGCAGTAGTGACCTCGAGTGCGCATGCGCAGAAGTGAGCCCGTCTGTGCATGCGCAGTAGTGAGCCCGAGTGCGCATGCGCAGTAGTGAGCCCGATTGCGCATGAGCAGTAGTGAGTCCGTGTGCGCATGTGCAGGTCTGAGCCGGAGTGCGCATGCGCAGTAGTGAGCCCGATTGTGCATCCGCAGTTGTGAGTCCGAGTGCGCATGAGCACTAGTGAGTCCGAGTGCGCATGAGCAGAAGTGAGCCGGAGTGCGCATGCGCAGTAGTGACCCCGAGTGCGCATGCGCAGAAGTGAGCCCGTGTGTGCATGCCCAGTAGTGAGCCCGAGTGCGCATGCGCAGTAGTGAGCCCGATTGCGCATCCGCAGTAGTGAGTCCGTGTGCGCATGTGCAGGTCTGAGCCTAAGTGCGCATGCGCAGTAGTGAGCCCGAGCGCGCATCCGCAGTAGTGAGTTCGAGTGCGCATACGCAGTTGCGACCCCGAGTGTACATGCACAGTGTCAGCCCGTGAGCGAATGCGCAGTAGTGAGTCCGTGTGCGCATGTGCATGTCTGAGCCGCAGTGCGCATGCGCAGTAGTGAGTCCGAGTGCGCATGAGCAGTAGTGGGTCCGAGTGCGCATGCGCACTAGAACGCCCGTGTGCATATGCGCAGAAGTGAGCTCGAGTGCGCATGTGCAGGTCTGAGCCGGAGTTCGCATGCGCAGTAGAACGCCCGTGTGCATATGCGCAGAAGTGAGCTCGAATGCGCATGTGCAGGTCTGAGCCGGACTGCGCATGCGCAGTAGTGAGCCCGTGTGCGCATGCGCAGAAGTGAGCCCGTGTGTGCATGCGCAGTAGTGAGTCCGATTTCGTATGCGCAGTAGTGAGCCCGAGCGCGAATCCGCAGTCGTGAGTCTGTGTGCGCATGAGCAGTAGTGATTCCGAGCGCGCATGCGCAGTAGTGAGCCCGTGTGCGCATGCGCAGTGGTGAGCCCGAGTGCGCACGCAGAGTAGTGAGGCCGATTGCGCATCCGCACTAGTGAGTCCGTGTGCGCATGTGCAGGTCTGAGCCGGAGTGCGCATGCGCAGTAGTGAGCCCGATTGTGCATCCGCCGTAGTGAGTCCGAGTGCGCATGAGCAGTAGTGAGCCGGAGGGCGCATGCGCAGTAGTGACCCCGAGTGCGCATGCGCACTAGTGACCCCGAGCCCGCACGCGCAGTAGTGAGCCCGTGTGCGCATGCGCAGTAGTGAGCCCGTGCACGCGTGGGCAGTAGTGAGCCCGTGTGCTCATGCGCAGTAGTGAGCCCGCGTGCGCATGCGTAGAAGTGAGCTCGAGTGCGCATGTGCAGGTTTGAGCCGGAGTGCGCGTGCGCAGTAGTGAGTCCGAGTGCGCATAGGCAGTAGTGAGTCCGAGTGCGCATGCGCAGTAGTGACCCCGATTGCGCATGAGCAGTAGCGAGTCCGAGTGCGCATGAGCAGCAGTGACCCCTAGTGCCCATGCACAGTAGTGAGCCCGATTGCGCATCCGCAGTAGTGAGTCCGTGTGCGCATGTGCAGGTCTGAGCCGGAGTGCGCATGCGCAGTAGTGAGCCTGATTGTGCATCCGCAGTAGTGAGTCCGAGTACGCATGAACAGTAGTGAGGCGGAGTGCGCATGGGCAGTAGTGACCCCGAGTGCGCATCCGCAGTGGTGACCCCGAGCGCGCATGCGCAGTAGTGAGCCGGATTGCGCATCCGCAGCAGTGAGCCCGAGTGCGCATACGCAGTTGCGACCCCGAGTGTGCATGCACAGTGTCAGCCCGTGAGCGAATGCGCAGTAGTGAGCCCGTGTGTGCATGCGCAGTAGTGAACGCGATTGCGCAACCGCAGTAGTAAGCCCGAGCGCGCATCCGCAGTCGTGAGTCCGAGCGCGCATCCGCAGTAGTGAGTCCGAGTACGCATGAACAGTAGTGAGTCCGAGTGTGCATGAGCAGTAGTGACCCCGAGTGCGCATGTGCAGTAGCGACCCCGAGCGCGTATGCGCAGTAGCGACCCCGAGCGCGTATGCGCAGTAGTGGGCCCGAGTGCGCATGTGCAGGCCTGACCTGAGTTCGCACGCGCAGCAGTGAGCCCCAGCGCGCATGCGCAGTAGTGAGCCCGATTGCGCATTTCCAGTGGTGACCCCGAGCGCGCATGTGCAGTAGTGAGCCCGATTGCGCATCCGCAGCAGTGAGTCCGAGTGCGCATGTGCATGACTGAGCCGGAGTGCGCATGCGCAGTAGTGACCCCGAGCGCGCATGTGCAGTAGTGAGCCCGATTGCGCATCCGCAGCAGTGAGTCCGTGTGCGCATGTGCAGGTCTGAGCCGCAGTGCGCATGCGCAGTAGTGAGCCCGATTGTGCATCCGCAGTAGTGAGTCCGAGTGCGCATGAGCAGAAGTGAGCCGGAGTGCGCATGCGCAGTAGTGACCTCGAGTGCGCATGCGCAGAAGTGAGCCCGTCTGTGCATGCGCAGTAGTGAGCCCGAGTGCGCATGCGCAGTAGTGAGCCCGATTGCGCATGAGCAGTAGTGAGTCCGTGTGCGCATGTGCAGGTCTGAGCCGGAGTGCGCATGCGCAGTAGTGAGCCCGATTGTGCATCCGCAGTTGTGAGTCCGAGTGCGCATGAGCACTAGTGAGCCGGAGTGCGCATGCGCAGTAGTGACCCCGAGTGCGCATGCGCAGTAGTGACCCCGAGCAGCATGCGCAGTAGTGAGCCCGTGTGCGCATGCGCAGTAGTGAGCCCGTGTACGCATGCGCAGTGGTGAGCCCGAGTGCGCATGGGCAGGTCTGAGCCGGAGTGCGCGTGCGCAGTAGTGAGGCCGAGTGCGCATGAGCAGTAGTGACCCCGAGTGCGCATGCGCAGAAGTGAGCCCGTGTGTGCATGCGCAGTAGTGAACGCGATTGCGCATCCGCAGTAGTAAGCCCGAGCGCGCAACCGCAGTCGTGAGTCCGAGCGCGCATCCGCAGTAGTGAGTCCGAGTGCGGATGCGCAGTAGTGACCCCGAGTGCGCATGAGTAGTAGTGAGTCCAAGTGCGCATGCGCAGTAGTGAGCCCGGGTGCTCATGCGTAGTAGTGAGCCCGCGTTCGCATGCGTAGTAGTGAGCTCGAGTGCGCATGTGCAGGTCTGAGCCGGAGTGCGCATGCGCAGTAGTGAGTCCGAGTGCGCATGAGCAGTAGTGACCCCGAGCCCGCATGAGCAGTAGTGAGCCCGTGTGCACATGCGCAGAAGTGAGCACGAATGCGCATGTGCAAGTCTGAGCCGGACTGCGCATGCGCAGTAGTGAGCCCGTGTGCGCATGAGCAGTAGTGATTCCGAGCGCGCATGCGCAGTAGTGAGCCCGTGTGCGCATGCGCAGTGGTGAGCCCGAGTGCGCACGCAGAGTAGTGAGGCCGATTGCGCATCCGCACTAGTGAGTCCGTGTGCGCATGTGCAGGTCTGAGCCGGAGTGCGCATGCGCAGTAGTGAGCCCGATTGTGCATCCGCCGTAGTGAGTCCGAGTGCGCATGAGCAGTAGTGAGCCGGAGGGCGCATGCGCAGTAGTGACCCCGAGTGCGCATGCGCACTAGTGACCCCGAGCCCGCACGCGCAGTAGTGAGCCCGTGTGCGCATGCGCAGTAGTGAGCCCGTGCACGCGTGGGCAGTAGTGAGCCCGTGTGCTCATGCGCAGTAGTGAGCCCGCGTGCGCATGCGTAGAAGTGAGCTCGAGTGCGCATGTGCAGGTTTGAGCCGGAGTGCGCGTGCGCAGTAGTGAGTCCGAGTGCGCATAGGCAGTAGTGAGTCCGAGTGCGCATGCGCAGTAGTGACCCCGATTGCGCATGAGCAGTAGCGAGTCCGAGTGCGCATGAGCAGCAGTGACCCCTAGTGCCCATGCACAGTAGTGAGCCCGATTGCGCATCCGCAGTAGTGAGTCCGTGTGCGCATGTGCAGGTCTGAGCCGGAGTGCGCATGCGCAGTAGTGAGCCTGATTGTGCATCCGCAGTAGTGAGTCCGAGTACGCATGAACAGTAGTGAGGCGGAGTGCGCATGGGCAGTAGTGACCCCGAGTGCGCATGTGCAGTAGCGACCCCGAGCGCGTATGCGCAGTAGTGGGCCCGAGTGCGCATGTGCAGGCCTGACCTGAGTGCGCATGCGCAGTAGTGAGCCCCAGCGCGCATGCGCACTAGTGAGCCCGATTGCGCATCCGCAGTGGTGACCCCGAGCGCGCATGCGCAGTAGTGAGCCGGATTGCGCATCCGCAGCAGTGAGCCCGAGTGCGCATACGCAGTTGCGACCCCGAGTGTGCATGCACAGTGTCAGCCCGTGAGCGAATGCGCAGTAGTGAGCCCGTGTGTGCATGCGCAGTAGTGAACGCGATTGCGCAACCGCAGTAGTAAGCCCGAGCGCGCATCCGCAGTCGTGAGTCCGAGCGCGCATCCGCAGTAGTGAGTCCGAGTACGCATGAACAGTAGTGAGTCCGAGTGTGCATGAGCAGTAGTGACCCCGAGTGCGCATGTGCAGTAGCGACCCCGAGCGCGTATGCGCAGTAGCGACCCCGAGCGCGTATGCGCAGTAGTGGGCCCGAGTGCGCATGTGCAGGCCTGACCTGAGTTCGCACGCGCAGCAGTGAGCCCCAGCGCGCATGCGCAGTAGTGAGCCCGATTGCGCATTTCCAGTGGTGACCCCGAGCGCGCATGTGCAGTAGTGAGCCCGATTGCGCATCCGCAGCAGTGAGTCCGAGTGCGCATGTGCATGACTGAGCCGGAGTGCGCATGCGCAGTAGTGACCCCGAGCGCGCATGTGCAGTAGTGAGCCCGATTGCGCATCCGCAGCAGTGAGTCCGTGTGCGCATGTGCAGGTCTGAGCCGCAGTGCGCATGCGCAGTAGTGAGCCCGATTGTGCATCCGCAGTAGTGAGTCCGAGTGCGCATGAGCAGAAGTGAGCCGGAGTGCGCATGCGCAGTAGTGACCTCGAGTGCGCATGCGCAGAAGTGAGCCCGTCTGTGCATGCGCAGTAGTGAGCCCGATTGAGCATCCGCTGTAGTGAGTCCGTGTGCGCATGTGCAGGTCTGAGACGGAGTGCGCATTCGCAGTAGTGGGCTCGTGCGCGCATGCGCAGTAGTGAGCCCGAATGCGCATGAGCTGCAGTGACCCCGAGTGCGCATGTGCAGTAGCGACCCCGAGCGCGTATGTGCAGTAGCGACCCCGTGTGCGCATGCGCAGTAGTGAGCCCGTGTGCTCATGCGCAGTAGTGAGCCCGCGTGCGCATGCGTAGTAGTGAGCTCGAGTGCGCATGCGCAGTAGCGACCCCGAATGCACATGAGCAGTAGTGAGTCCGAATGCGCATGCGCAGTAGTGAGCAAGGGTGCTCATGCGTAGTAGTGAGCCCGCGTTCGCATGCGTAGTAGTGATCTCGAGTGCGCATGTGCAGTAGTGACCCCGAGTGCGCATGCGCAGTAGTGACCCCGAGTGCGCATGAGTAGTAGTGAGTCCGAGTGCGCATGCGCAGTAGTGAGCAAGGGTGCTCATGCGTAGTAGTGAGCCCGCGTTCGCACGCGTAGTAGTGAGCTCGAGTGCGCATGTGCAGGTCTGAGCCGGAGTGCGCATGCGCAGTAGTGATTCCGAGTGCGCATGAGCAGTAGTGACCCCGAGCCCGCATGAGCAGTAGTGAGCCCGTGTGCACATGCGCAGAAGTGAGCTCGAATGCACATGTGCAAGTCTGAGCCGGACTGCGCATGCGCAGTAGTGAGCCCGTGTGCGCATGAGCAGTAGTGAGTCCGAGCCAGCATGCGCAGTAGTGAGCCCGATTGTGCATCCGCCGTAGTGAGTCCGAGTGCGCATGAGCAGTAGTGAGGCGGAGGGCGCATGCGCAGTAGTGACCACGAGTGCGCATGCGCACTAGTGACCCCGAGACCGCATGCGCAGTAGTGAGCCCGTGTGCGCATGCGCAGTAGTGAGCCCGTGTGCTCATGCGCAGTAGTGAGCCCGCGTGCGCATGCGTAGAAGTGAGCTCGAGTGCGCATGTGCAGGTTTGAGACGGAGTGCGCATTCGCAGTAGTGGGCTCGTGCGCGCATGCGCACTAGTGACCCCGAGCCCGCATGCGCAGTAGTGAGCCCGTGTGCGCATGCGCAGTAGTTCGCCCGTGTACGCATGGGCAGTAGTGAGCCCGTGTGCTCATGCGCAGTAGTGAGCCCGCGTGCGCATGCGTAGAAGTGAGCTCGAGTGCGCATGTGCAAGTTTGAGCCGGAGTGCGCATGCGCAGCAGTGACCCCTAGTGCCCATGCACAGTAGTGAGCCCGATTGCGCATCCGTAGTAGTAAGTCCGTGTGCGCATGTGCAGGTCTGAGCCGGAGTGCGCATGCGCAGTAGTGAGCCCGATTGTGCATCCGCAGTAGTGAGTCCCAGTACGCATGAACAGTAGTGAGGCGGAGTGCGCATGCGCAGTAGTGACCCCGAGTGCGCATGTGCAGTAGCGACCCCGAGCGCGTATGCGCAGTAGCGACCCCGAGCGCGTATGCGCAGTAGTGGGCCCGAGTGCGCATGTGCAGGCCTGACCTGAGTGCGCACGCGCAGCAGTGAGCCCGAGCGCGCATGCGCAGTAGTGAGCCCGATTGCGCATTCCCAGTGGTGACCCCGAGCGCGCATGTGCAGTAGTGAGCCCGATTGCGCATCCGCAGCAGTGAGTCCGAGTGCGCATGTGCATGACTGAGCCGGAGTGCGCATGCGCAGTAGTGACCCCGAGCGCGCATGCGCAGTAGTGAGCCCGTGTGCGCATGCGCAGTAGTGAGCCCGAGCGCGCATACGCAGTAGTGAGCCCGTGTGCGCATGCGCAGTAGTGAGCCCGAGCGCGCATCCGCAGTAGTGAGCCCGATTGTCCATCCGCAGTAGTGAGTACGAGTACGCATGAGCAGTAGTGAGCCGGAGGGCGCATGCGCAGTAGTGACCCCGAGTGCGCATGCGCACTAGTGACCCCGAGCACGCATGCGCAGTAGTGAGCCCGATTGTGCATCCGCAGTAATGAGTCTGAGTGCGCATGAGCAGTAGTGAGCCCGCGTGCGCATGCGTAGTAGTGAGCTCGAGTGCGCATGCGCAGTAGTGAGTCCGAGTGCGCATGAGCAGTAGTGAGCCGGAGGGCGCATGCGCAGTAGTGACCCCGAGTGCGCATGCGCACTAGTGACCCCGAGCCCGCACGCGCAGTAGTGAGCCCGTGTGCGCATGCGCAGTAGTGAGCCCGTGCACGCGTGGGCAGTAGTGAGCCCGTGTGCTCATGCGCAGTAGTGAGCCCGCGTGCGCATGCGTAGAAGTGAGCTCGAGTGCGCATGTGCAGGTTTGAGCCGGAGTGCGCGTGCGCAGTAGTGAGTCCGAGTGCGCATAGGCAGTAGTGAGTCCGAGTGCGCATGCGCAGTAGTGACCCCGATTGCGCATGAGCAGTAGCGAGTCCGAGTGCGCATGAGCAGCAGTGACCCCTAGTGCCCATGCACAGTAGTGAGCCCGATTGCGCATCCGCAGTAGTGAGTCCGTGTGCGCATGTGCAGGTCTGAGCCGGAGTGCGCATGCGCAGTAGTGAGCCTGATTGTGCATCCGCAGTAGTGAGTCCGAGTACGCATGAACAGTAGTGAGGCGGAGTGCGCATGGGCAGTAGTGACCCCGAGTGCGCATGTGCAGTAGCGACCCCGAGCGCGTATGCGCAGTAGTGGGCCCGAGTGCGCATGTGCAGGCCTGACCTGAGTGCGCATGCGCAGTAGTGAGCCCCAGCGCGCATGCGCACTAGTGAGCCCGATTGCGCATCCGCAGTGGTGACCCCGAGCGCGCATGCGCAGTAGTGAGCCGGATTGCGCATCCGCAGCAGTGAGCCCGAGTGCGCATACGCAGTTGCGACCCCGAGTGTGCATGCACAGTGTCAGCCCGTGAGCGAATGCGCAGTAGTGAGCCCGTGTGTGCATGCGCAGTAGTGAACGCGATTGCGCAACCGCAGTAGTAAGCCCGAGCGCGCATCCGCAGTCGTGAGTCCGAGCGCGCATCCGCAGTAGTGAGTCCGAGTACGCATGAACAGTAGTGAGTCCGAGTGTGCATGAGCAGTAGTGACCCCGAGTGCGCATGTGCAGTAGCGACCCCGAGCGCGTATGCGCAGTAGCGACCCCGAGCGCGTATGCGCAGTAGTGGGCCCGAGTGCGCATGTGCAGGCCTGACCTGAGTTCGCACGCGCAGCAGTGAGCCCCAGCGCGCATGCGCAGTAGTGAGCCCGATTGCGCATTCCCAGTGGTGACCCCGAGCGCGCATGTGCAGTAGTGAGCCCGATTGCGCATCCGCAGCAGTGAGTCCGAGTGCGCATGTGCATGACTGAGCCGGAGTGCGCATGCGCAGTAGTGACCCCGAGCGCGCATGTGCAGTAGTGAGCCCGATTGCGCATCCGCAGCAGTGAGTCCGTGTGCGCATGTGCAGGTCTGAGCCGCAGTGCGCATGCGCAGTAGTGAGCCCGATTGTGCATCCGCAGTAGTGAGTCCGAGTGCGCATGAGCAGAAGTGAGCCGGAGTGCGCATGCGCAGTAGTGACCTCGAGTGCGCATGGGCAGAAGTGAGCCCGTCTGTGCATGCGCAGTAGTGAGCCCGAGTGCGCATGCGCAGTAGTGAGCCCGATTGCGCATGAGCAGTAGTGAGTCCGTGTGCGCATGTGCAGGTCTGAGCCGGAGTGCGCATGCGCAGTAGTGAGCCCGATTGTGCATCCGCAGTTGTGAGTCCGAGTGCGCATGAGCACTAGTGAGCCGGAGTGCGCATGCGCAGTAGTGACCCCGAGTGCGCATGCGCAGTAGTGACCCCGAGCAGCATGCGCAGTAGTGAGCCCGTGTGCGCATGCGCAGTAGTGAGCCCGTGTGCGCATGCGCAGTAGTGAGCCCGCGTGCGCATGCGTAGTAGTGAGCTCGAGTGCGCATCCGAAGTAGTGGGTCCGTGTGCGCATGTGCAGGACTGAGCCGGAGTGCGCATGCGCAGTAGTGACCCCGAGTGCGCATGCGCAGTAGTGACCCCGAGCGCGCATGCGCAGTAGTGAGCCCGTGTGCGCATGCGCAGTAGTGAGCCCGAGCACGCATCCGCAGTAGTGAGCCCCAGCGCGCATGCGCAGTAGTGAGCCCGATTGCGCATTCGCAGTGGTGACCCCGAGCGCGCATGTGCAGTAGTGAGCCCGATTGCGCATCCGCAGCAGTGAGTCCGAGTGCGCATGTGCATGACTGAGCCGGAGTGCGCATGCGCAGTAGTGACCCCGAGCGCGCATGCGCAGTAGTGAGCCCGTGTGCGCATGCGCAGTAGTGAGCCCGAGCGCGCATACGCAGTAGTGAGCCCGTGTGCGCATGCGCAGTAGTGAGCCCGAGCGCGCATCCGCAGTAGTGAGCCCGATTGTGCATCCGCAGTAGTGAGTCCGAGTACGCATGAGCAGTAGTGAGCCGGAGGGCGCATGCGCAGTAGTGACCCCGATTGCGCATGCGCACTAGTGACCCCGAGCCCGCATGCGCAGTAGTGAACCCGATTGTGCATCCGCAGTAATGAGTCTGAGTGCGCATGAGCAGTAGTGAGCCCGCGTGCGCATGCGTAGTAGTGAGCTCGAGTGCGCATGCGCAGTAGTGACCCCGAGTGCGCATGAGCAGTAGTGAGTCCGAGTGCGCATGCGCAGTAGTGAGCCCGGGTGCTCATGCGTAGTAGTGAGCCCGCGTTCGCATGCGTAGTAGTGAGCTCGAGTGCGCATGTGCAGGTCTGAGCCGGAGTGCGCATGCGCAGTAGTGAGTCCGAGTGCGCATGAGCAGTAGTGACCCCGAGCGCGCATGCGCAGTAGTGAGCCCGTGTGCGCATGCGCAGTAGTGAGCCCGAGCGCGCATACGCAGTAGTGAGCCCGTGTGCGCATGCGCAGTAGTGAGCCCGAGCGCGCATCCGCAGTAGTGAGCCCGATTGTGCATCCGCAGTAGTGAGTCCGAGTACGCATGAGCAGTAGTGAGCCGGAGGGCGCATGCGCAGTAGTGACCCCGATTGCGCATGCGCACTAGTGACCCCGAGCCCGCATGCGCAGTAGTGAGCCCGATTGTGCATCCGCAGTAATGAGTCTGAGTGCGCATGAGCAGTAGTGAGCCCGCGTGCGCATGCGTAGTAGTGAGCTCGAATGCGCATGCGCAGTAGTGACCCCGAGTGCGCATGAGCAGTAGTGAGTCCGAGTGCGCATGAGCAGTAGTGACCCGGAGTGCGCATGCGCAGTAGTGAGCCCGATTACGTATCCGAAGTAGTGAGTCCGTGTGCGCATGTGCAGGACTGAGCCGGAGTGCGCATGCGCAGTAGTGACCCCGAGTGCGCATGCGCAGTAGTGACCCCGAGCGCGCATGCGCAGTAGTGAGCCCGTGTGCGCATGCGCAGTAGTGAGCCCGAGCCCGCATAAGCAGTAGTGAGTCCGAGTGCGCATGCGCAGTAGTGACCCCGAGTGCGCATGAGCAGTTGCGAGTCCGTGTGCGCATGTGCAGGTATGAGCCGGAGTGCGCATGCACAGTAGTGAGCCCGATTGTGCATCCGCAGTAGTGAGTCCGAGTTCGCATGTGCAGTAGTGACCCCGAGTGCGCATGCACAGTAGTGAGCCCGATTGTGCATCCGCAGTAGTGAGTCCGAGTGCGCATGAGCAGAAGTGAGCCGGAGTGCGCATGCGCAGTAGCGACCCCGAGTGCGCATGCGCAGTAGTGACCCCGAGCGCGCATGCGCAGTAGTGAGCCCGTGTGCGCATGCGCAGTAGTGAGCCCGAGCCCGCATAAGCAGTAGTGAGTCCGAGTGCGCATGCGCAGTAGTGACCCCGAGTGCGCATGCGCACTAGTGACGCCGAGCCCGCATTCGCAGTAGTAAGCCCGTGTGCCCATGAGTAGTAGTGAGCCCGTGTACGCATGCGCAGTCTTGAGCCCGTGTGCTTATGCGCAGTAGTAAGCCCGCGTGCGCATGCGTAGTAGTGAGCTCGAGTGCGCATGTGCAGGTCTGAGCCGGAGTTCGCATGCGCAGTAGTGAGTCCGAGTGCGCATGAGCAGTAGTGGGTCCGAGTGCGCATGCGCAGTAGAACGCCCGTGTGCATATGCGCAGAAGTGAGCTCGAATGCGCATGTGCAGCTCTGAGCCGGACTGCGCATGCGCAGTAGTGGGCTCGTGCGCGCATGCGCAGTAGTGAGCCCATGTGCGCATGCGCAGTAGTGAGCCCGAGCGCGCATCCGCAGCAGTGAGTCCGAGTGCGCAGGTGCGGGTCTGAGCCGGAGTGCGCATGCGCAGTAGCGAGCCCGTGTGCGCATGCGCAGTAGTGAGCCCGAGTGCGCATGCGCAGTAGTGAGCCCGATTGCGCATCCGCAGTAGTGAGTCCGTGTGCGCATGTGCAGGTCTGAGCCGCAGTGCGCATGCGCAGTAGTGAGCCCGATTGTGCATCCGCAGTAGTGAGTCCGAGTGCGCATGAGCAGAAGTGAGCCGGAGTGCGCATGCGCAGTAGTGACCCCGAGTGCGCATGCGCAGAAGTGAGCCCGTGTGTGCATGCGCAGTAGTGAGCCCGAGTGCGCATGCGCAGTAGTGAGCCCGATTGCGCATCCGCAGTAGTGAGTCCGTGTGCGCATGTGCAGGTCTGAGCCTGAGTGCGCATGCGCAGTAGTGAGCCCGAGCGCGCATCCGCAGTAGTGAGTTCGAGTGCGCATACGCAGTTGCGACCCCGAGTGTGCATGCACAGTGTCAGCCCGTGAGCGAATGCGCAGTAGTGAGTCCGTGTGCGCATGTGCATGTCTGAGCCGCAGTGCGCATGCGCAGTAGTGAGCCCGTGTGTGCATGCGCAGTAGTGAGCCCGAGTGCGCATGCGCAGTAGTGAGCCCGATTGCGCATCCGCAGTAGTGAGTCCGGTGTGCTCATGCGCAATTGTGAGCCCGCGTGCGCATGCATAGTAGTGAGCTCGAGTGCGCATGTGCAGGTCTTAGCCGGAGTTCGCATGCGCAGTAGTGAGTCCGAGTGCGCATGCGCAGTAGTGAGCCCGTGTGCGCATGCGCAGTAGTGAGCCCGTGTGTTCATGCGCAATAGTGAGCCCGTGTACGCATGCGCAGTAGTGAGCCCGTGTGCTCATGCGCAGAAGTGAGCTCGAATGCGCATGTGCAAGTCTGAGCCGGACTGCGCATGCGCAGTAGTGAGCCCGTGTGCGCATGAGCAGTAGTGAGTCCGAGCCAGCATGCACAGTAGTGAGGCCGATTGTGCATCCGCCGTAGTGAGTCCGAGTGCGCATGAGCAGTAGTGAGCCGGAGGGCGCATGCGCAGTAGTGACCCCGAGTGCGCATGCGCACTAGTGACCCCGAGCCCGCATGCGCAGTAGTGAGCCCGTGTCCGCATGCGCAGTAGTGAGCCCGTGTGCTCATGCGCAGTAGTGAGCCCCCGTGCGCATGCGTAGAAGTGAGCTCGAGTGCGCATGTGCAGGTTTGAGCCGGAGTGCGCATGCGCAGCAGTGACCCCTAGTGCCGATGTACAGTAGTGAGCCCGATTGCGCATCCGCAGTAGTAAGTCCGTGTGCGCATGTGCAAGTCTGAGCCGGAGTGCGCATGCGCAGTAGTGAGCCCGATTGTGCATCCGCAGTAGTGAGTCCGAGTACGCATGAACAGTAGTGAGGCGGAGTGCGCATGTGCAGTAGCGACCCCGAGCGCGTATGCGCAGTAGCGACCCCGAGCGCGTATGCGCAGTAGTGGGCCCGAGTGCGCATGTGCAGGCCTGACCTGAGTGCGCACGCGCAGCAGTGAGCCCCAGCGCGCATGCGCAGTAGTGAGCCCGATTGCGCATTCGCAGTGGCGACACCGAGCGCGCATGCGCAGTAGTGGGCCCGATTGCGCATCCGCAGCAGTGAGTCCGAGTGCGCATACGCAGTTGCGACCCCGAGTGTGCATGCGCAGTGTCAGCCCGTGAGCGAATGCGCAGTAGTGAGTCCGTGTGCGCATGTGCAGGTCCGAGCCGCAGTGCGCATGCGCAGTAGTGAGCCCGATTGTGCATCCGCAGTAGTGAGTCCGAGTGCGCATGAGCAGAAGTGAGCCGGAGTGCGCATGCGCAGTAGTGACCCCGAGTGCGCATGCGCAGAAGTGAGCCCGTGTGTGCATGCGCAGTAGTCAGCCCGAGTGCGCATGCGCAGTAGTGAGCCCGATTGCGCATCCGCAGTAGTGAGTCCGTGTGCACATGCGCAGGTCTGAGCCGGAGTGCGCATGCGCAGTAGTGAGCCCGATTGTGCATCCGCCGTAGTGAGTCCGAGTGCGCATGAGCAGTAGTGCGCCGCTGGGCGCATGCGCAGTAGTGACCCCGAGTGCGCATGCGCACTAGTGACCCCGAGCCCGTATGCGCAGTAGTGAGCCCGTGTGTTCATGCGCAATAGTGAGCCCGTGTACGCATGCGCAGTAGTGAGCCCGTGTGCTCATGCGCAGAAGTGAGCTCGAATGCGCATGAGCAGTAGTGAGTCCGAGCCAGCATGCGCAGTAGTGAGCCCGATTGTGCATCCCCAGTAATGGGTCTGAGTGCGCATGAGCAGTAGTCAGCCCGCGTGCGCATGCGTAGTAGTGAGCTCGAGTGCGCATGCGCAGTAGCGACCCCGAATGCACATGAGCGGTAGTGAGTCCGAATGCGCATGAGCAGTAGTGACCCCGAGTGCGCATGCACAGTAGTGAGGCCGATTGTGCATCCGCCGTAGTGAGTCCGAGTACGCATGAGCAGTAGTGAGCCAGAGGGCGCATGCGCAGTAGTGACCCCGAGTGCGCATGCGCACTAGTGACCCCGAGCCCGCATGCGCAGTAGTGAGCCCGATTGTGCATCCGCAGTAATGAGTCTGAGTGCGCATGAGCAGTAGTGAGCCCGCGTGCGCATGCGTAGTAGTGAGCTCGAGTGCGCATGCGCAGTAGCGACCCCGAGTGCGCATGAGCAGTAGTGAGTCCGAGTGCGCATGAGCAGTAGTGACCCGGAGTGCGCATGCGCAGTAGTGAGCCCGATTACACATCCGAAATAGTGAGTTCGTGTGCGCATGTGCAGGACTGAGCCGGAGTGCGCATGCGCAGTAGTGAGCCCGTGTGCGCATGCGCAGTAGTGAGTCCGAGTGCGCATGAGCAGTAGTGAGCCGGAGGGCGCATGCGCAGTAGTGACCCCGAGTGCGCATGCGCACTAGTGACCCCGAGCCCGCATTCGCAGTAGTATGCCCGTGTGCCCATGAGTAGTAGTGAGCCCGTGTACGCATGCGCAGTCTTGAGCCCGTGTGCTTATGCGCAGTAGTAAGCCCGCGTGCGCATGCGTAGTAGTGAGCTCGAGTGCGCATGTGCAGCTCTGAGCCGGACTGCGCATGCGCAGTAGTGGGCTCGTGCGCGCATGCGCAGTAGTGAGCCCATGTGCGCATGCGCAGTAGTGAGCCCGAGTGCGCATGCGCAGTAGTGAGCCCGATTGCGCATCCGCAGTAGTGAGTCCGTGTGCTCATGCGCAATAGTGAGCCCGCGTGCGCATGCATAGTAGTGAGCTCGAGTGCGCATGTGCAGGTCTTAGCCGGAGTTCGCATGCGCAGTAGTGAGTCCGAGTGCGCATGCGCAGTAGTGAGCCCGTGTGCGCATGCGCAGTAGTGAGCCCGTGTGTTCATGCGCAATAGTGAGCCCGTGTACGCATGCGCAGTAGTGAGCCCGTGTGCTCATGCGCAGAAGTGAGCTCGAATGCGCATGTGCAAGTCTGAGCCGGACTGCGCATGCGCAGTAGTGAGCCCGTGTGCGCATGAGCAGTAGTGAGTCCGAGCCAGCATGCACAGTAGTGAGGCCGATTGTGCATCCGCCGTAGTGAGTCCGAGTGCGCATGAGCAGTAGTGAGCCGGAGGGCGCATGCGCAGTAGTGACCCCGAGTGCGCATGCGCACTAGTGACCCCGAGCCCGCATGCGCAGTAGTGAGCCCGTGTCCGCATGCGCAGTAGTGAGCCCGTGTGCTCATGCGCAGTAGTGAGCCCGCGTGCGCATGCGTAGAAGTGAGCTCGAGTGCGCATGTGCAGGTTTGAGCCGGAGTGCGCATGCGCAGCAGTGACCCCTAGTGCCGATGTACAGTAGTGAGCCCGATTGCGCATCCGTAGTAGTAAGTCCGTGTGCGCATGTGCAGGTCTGAGCCGGAGTGCGCATGCGCAGTAGTGAGCCCGATTGTGCATCCGCAGTAGTGAGTCCGAGTACGCATGAACAGTAGTGAGTGCGGAGGGCGCATGCGCAGTAGTGACCCCGAGTGCGCATGCGCACTAGTGACCCCGAGCCCGCATGCGCAGTAGTGAGCCCGTGTCCGCATGCGCAGTAGTGAGCCCGATTGTGCATCCGCAGTAATGAGTCTGAGTGCGCATGAGCAGTAGTGAGCCCGCGTGCGCATGCGTAGTAGTGAGCTCGAGTGCGCATGCGCAGTAGTGACCCCGAGTGCGCATGAGCAGTAGTGAGTCCGAGTGCGCATGAGCAGTAGTGACCCGGAGTGCGCATGCGCAGTAGTGAGCCCGAATACGCATCCGAAGTAGTGAGTCCGTGTGCGCATGTGCAGGACTGAGCCGGAGTGCGCATGCGCAGTAGTGACCCCGAGTGCGCATGCGCAGTAGTGACCCCGAGCGCGCATGCGCAGTAGTGAGCCCGTGTGCGCATGCGCAGTAGTGAGCCCGAGTGCGCATGTGCAGGACTTAGCCGGAGTTCGCATGCGCAGTAGTGAGTCCGAGTGCGCATGCGCAGTAGTGAGCCCGTGTGCGCATGCGCAGTAGTGAGCCCGTGTGTTCGTGCGCAATAGTGAGCCCGTGTACGCATGCGCAGTAGTGAGCCCGTGTGCTCATGCGCAGAAGTGAGCTCGAATGCGCATGAGCAGTAGTGAGTCCGAGCCAGCATGCGCAGTAGTGAGCCCGATTGTGCATCCCCAGTAATGGGTCTGAGTGCGCATGAGCAGTAGTCAGCCCGCGTGCGCATGCGTAGTAGTGAGCTCGAGTGCGCATGCGCGGTAGCGACCCCGAATGCACATGAGCGGTAGTGAGTCCGAATGCGCATGAGCAGTAGTGACCCCGAGTGCGCATGCACAGTAGTGAGCCCGATTGCGCATCCGCAGCAGTGAGTCCGAGTGCGCATGTGCATGACTGAGCCGGAGTGCGCATGCGCAGTAGTGACCCCGAGCGCGCATGCGCAGTAGTGAGCCCGTGTGCGCATGCGCAGTAGTGAGCCCGAGCGCGCATACGCAGTAGTGAGCCCGTGTGCGCATGCGCAGTAGTGAGCCCGAGCGCGCATCCGCAGTAGTGAGCCCGATTGTGCATCCGCAGTAGTGAGTCCGAGTACGCATGAGCAGTAGTGAGCCAGAGGGCGCATGCGCAGTAGTGACCCCGAGTGCGCATGCGCACTAGTGACCCCGAGCCCGCATGCGCAGTAGTGAGCCCGATTGTGCATCCGCAGTAGTGAGTCCGAGTACGCATGAACAGTAGTGAAGCGGAGTGCGCATGTGCAGTAGTGACCCCGCGTGCGCATGTGCAGTAGCGACCCCGAGCGCGTATGCGCAGTAGTGGGCCCGAGTGCGCATGTGCAGGCCTGACCTGAGTGCGCACGCGCAGCAGTGAGCCCCAGCGCGCATGCGCAGTAGTGAGCCCGATTGCGCATTCGCTGTGGCGACACCGAGCGCGCATGCGCAGTAGTGGGCCCGATTGCGCATCCGCAGCAGTGAGTCCGAGTGCGCATACGCAGTTGCGACCCCGAGTGTGCATGCGCAGTGTCAGCCCGTGAGCGAATGCGCAGAAGTGAGCCCGTGTGTGCATGCGCAGTAGTCAGCCCGAGTGCGCATGCGCAGTAGTGAGCCCGATTGCGCATCCGCAGTAGTGAGTCCGTGTGCACATGCGCAGGTCTGAGCCGGAGTGCGCATGCGCAGTAGTGAGCCCGATTGTGCATCCGCCGTAGTGAGTCCGAGTGCGCATGAGCAGTAGTGCGCCGCTGGGCGCATGCGCAGTAGTGACCCCGAGTGCGCATGCGCACTAGTGACCCCGAGCCCGCATGCGCAGTAGTGAGCCCGTGTACGCATGGGCGGTAGTGAGCCCGTGTGCATATGAGCAGAAGTGAGCTCGAATGCGCATGTGCAGGTCTGAGCCGGACTGCGCATGCGCAGTACTGAGCCCGTGTGCGCATGCGCAGTGGTGTGCCCGCGTGCGCATGGGCAGGTCTGAGACGGAGTGCGCATTCGCAGTAGTGGGCTCGTGCGCGCATGCGCAGTAGTGAGCCCGTGTGCGCATGCGCAGTAGTGAGCCCGAGCGCGCATCCACAGTAGTGAGTCCGAATGCGCATGCGCAGTAGCGACCCCGAATGCACATGAGCAGTAGTGAGTCCGAATGCGCATGAGCTGCAGTGACCCCGAGTGCGCATGCACAGTAGTGAGCCCGATTGAGCATCCGCTGTAGTGAGTCCGTGTGCGCATGTGCAGGTCTGTGCCGGAGTGCGCATGCGCAGTAGTGAGCCCGATTGTGCATCCGCAGTAGTGAGTCCGAGTACGCATGAACAGTAGTGAGGCGGAGTGCGCATGCGCAGTAGTCACCCCGAGTGCGCATGTGCAGTAGCGACCCCGAGCGCGTATGTGGAGTAGCGACCCCGTGCGCGTATGCGCAGTAGTGGGCCCGTGTGCGCATGTGCAGGCCTGACCTGAGTGCGCATGCGCAGTAGTGAGCCCCAGCGCGCATGCGCAGTAGTGAGCCCGATTGCGCATCCGCAGTGGTGACCCCGAGCGCGCATGCGCAGTAGTGAGCCCGATTGCGCGTCCGCAGCAGTGAGTCCGAGTGCGCATACGCAGTTGCGACCCCGAGTGTGCATGCGCAGTGTCAGCCCGTGAGCGAATGCGCAGTAGTGAGTCCGTGTGCGCATGTGCAGGTCCGAGCCGCAGTGCGCATGCGCAGTAGTGAGCCCGATTGTGCATCCGCAGTAGTGAGTCCGAGTGCGCATGAGCAGAAGTGAGCCGGAGTGCGCATGTGCAGGTTTGAGCCGGAGTGCGCATGCGGAGTAGTGAGTCCGAGTGCGCATGAGCAGTAGTGACCCCGAGCCCGCATGAGCAGTAGTGAGCCCGAGTGCGCATGCGCAGTAGTACGCCCGTGTGCATATGAGCAGAAGTGAGCTCGAATGCGCATGTGCAGGTCTGAGCCGGACTGCGCATGCGCAGTACTGAGCCCGTGTGCGCATGCGCAGTGGTGTGCCCGAGTGCGCATGGGCAGGTCTGAGACGGAGTGCGCATTCGCAGTAGTGGGCTCGTGCGCGCATGCGCAGTAGTGAGCCCGTGTGCGCATGCGCAGTAGTGAGCCCGAGCGCGCATCCGCAGTAGTGAGTCCGAATGCGCATGCGCAGTAGCGACCCCGAATGCACATGAGCAGTAGTGAGTCCGAATGCGCATGAGCTGCAGTGACCCCGAGTGCGCATGCACACTAGTGAGCCCGATTGAGCATCCGCTGTAGTGAGTCCGTGTGCGCATGTGCAGGTCTGTGCCGGAGTGCGCATGCGCAGTAGTGAGCCCGATTGTGCATCCGCAGTAGTGAGTCCGAGTACGCATGAACAGTAGTGAGGCGGAGTGCGCATGCGCAGTAGTCACCCCGAGTGCGCATGTGCAGTAGCGACCCCGAGCGCGTATGTGCAGTAGCGACCCCGTGCGCGTATGCGCAGTAGTGGGCCCGTGTGCGCATGCGCAGTAGTGAGCCCATGTGCTCATGCGCAGTAGTGAGCCCGCGTGCGCATGCGCAGTAGTGAGCCCGATTGTGCATCCGCAGTAGTGAGTCCGAGTACGCATGAACAGTAGTGAGGCGGAGTGCGCATGCGCAATAGTCACCCCGAGTGCGCATGTGCAGTAGCGACCCCGAGCGCGTATGTGCAGTAGCGACCCCGTGCGCGTATGCGCAGTAGTGGGCCCGTGTGCGCATGTGCAGGCCTGACCTGAGTGCGCATGCGCAGTAGTGAGCCCCAGCGCGCATGCGCAGTAGTGAGCCCGATTGCGCATGAGCAGTAGTGAGTCCGTGTGCGCATGTGCAGGTCTGAGCCGCTGTGCGCATGCGCATCAGTGAGCCCGATTGTGCATCCGCAGTAGCGAGTCCGAGTGCGCATGAGCAGAAGTGAGCCGGAGTGCGCATGCGCAGTAGTGACCTCGAGTGCGCATGCGCAGAAGTGAGCCCGTGTGTGCATGCGCAGTAGTGAGCCCGAGTGCGCATACGCAGTAGTGAGCCCGATTGCGCATGAGCAGTAGTGAGTCCGTGTGCGCATGTGCAGGTCTGAGCCGGAGTGCGCATGCGCAGTAGTGAGCCCGACTGTACATCCGCAGTTGTGAGTCCGAGTGCGCATGAGCACTAGTGAGCCGGAGTGCGCATGCGCAGTAGTGACTCCGAGTGCGCATGCGCAGTAGTGACCCCGAGCGCGCATGCGCAGTAGTGAGCCCGTGTGCGCATGCGCAGTAGTGAGCCCGTGTGCTCATGCGCAGTAGTGAGCCCGCGTGCGCATGCGTAGTAGTGAGCTCGAGTGCGCATGCGCAGTAGCGACCCCGAATGCACATGAGCAGTAGTGAGTCCGAATGCGCATGCGCAGTAGTGAGCAAGGGTGCTCATGCGTAGTAGTGAGCCCGCGTTCGCATGCGTAGTAGTGATCTCGAGTGCGCATGTGCAGTAGTGACCCCGAGTGCGCATGCGCAGTAGTGACCCCGAGTGCGCATGAGTAGTAGTGAGTCCGAGTGCGCATGCGCAGTAGTGAGCAAGGGTGCTCATGCGTAGTAGTGAGCCCGCGTTCGCACGCGTAGTAGTGAGCTCGAGTGCGCATGTGCAGGTCTGAGCCGGAGTGCGCATGCGCAGTAGTGAGTCCGAGTGCGCATGAGCAGTAGTGACCCCGAGCCCGCATGAGCAGTAGTGAGCCCGTGTGCACATGCGCAGAAGTGAGCTCGAATGCACATGTGCAAGTCTGAGCCGGACTGCGCATGCGCAGTAGTGAGCCCGTGTGCGCATGAGCAGTAGTGAGTCCGAGCCAGCATGCGCAGTAGTGAGCCCGATTGTGCATCCGCCGTAGTGAGTCCGAGTGCGCATGAGCAGTAGTGAGCCGGAAGGCGCATGCGCAGTAGTGACCCCGAGTGCGCATGCGCACTAGTGACCCCGAGCCCGCATGCGCAGTAGTGAGCCCGTGTGCGCATGCGCAGTAGTGAGCCCATGTGCTCATGCGCAGTAGTGAGCCCGCGTGCGCATGCGTAGAAGTGAGCTCGAGTGCGCATGTGCAGGTTTGAGACGGAGTGCGCATTCGCAGTAGTGGGCTCGTGCGCGCATGCGCAGAAGTGAGCCCGTGTGCGCATGCGCAGTAGGGAGCCCGATTGCGCATCCGTAGTAGTAAGTCCGTGTGCGCATGTGCAGGTCTGAGCCGGACTGCGCATGCGCAGTACTGAGCCCGTGTGCGCATGCGCAGTGGTGTGCCCGCGTGCGCATGGGCAGGTCTGAGACGGAGTGCGCATTCGCAGTAGTGGGCTCGTGCGCGCATGCGCAGTAGTGAGCCCGTGTGCGCATGCGCAGTAGTGAGCCCGAGCGCGCATCCACAGTAGTGAGTCCGAATGCGCATGCGCAGTAGCGACCCCGAATGCACATGAGCAGTAGTGAGTCCGAATGCGCATGAGCTGCAGTGACCCCGAGTGCGCATGCACAGTAGTGAGCCCGATTGAGCATCCGCTGTAGTGAGTCCGTGTGCGCATGTGCAGGTCTGTGCCGGAGTGCGCATGCGCAGTAGTGAGCCCGATTGTGCATCCGCAGTAGTGAGTCCGAGTACGCATGAACAGTAGTGAGGCGGAGTGCGCATGCGCAGTAGTCACCCCGAGTGCGCATGTGCAGTAGCGACCCCGAGCGCGTATGTGGAGTAGCGACCCCGTGCGCGTATGCGCAGTAGTGGGCCCGTGTGCGCATGTGCAGGCCTGACCTGAGTGCGCATGCGCAGTAGTGAGCCCCAGCGCGCATGCGCAGTAGTGAGCCCGATTGCGCATCCGCAGTGGTGACCCCGAGCGCGCATGCGCAGTAGTGAGCCCGATTGCGCGTCCGCAGCAGTGAGTCCGAGTGCGCATACGCAGTTGCGACCCCGAGTGTGCATGCGCAGTGTCAGCCCGTGAGCGAATGCGCAGTAGTGAGTCCGTGTGCGCATGTGCAGGTCCGAGCCGCAGTGCGCATGCGCAGTAGTGAGCCCGATTGTGCATCCGCAGTAGTGAGTCCGAGTGCGCATGAGCAGAAGTGAGCCGGAGTGCGCATGTGCAGGTTTGAGCCGGAGTGCGCATGCGGAGTAGTGAGTCCGAGTGCGCATGAGCAGTAGTGACCCCGAGCCCGCATGAGCAGTAGTGAGCCCGAGTGCGCATGCGCAGTAGTACGCCCGTGTGCATATGAGCAGAAGTGAGCTCGAATGCGCATGTGCAGGTCTGAGCCGGACTGCGCATGCGCAGTACTGAGCCCGTGTGCGCATGCGCAGTGGTGTGCCCGAGTGCGCATGGGCAGGTCTGAGACGGAGTGCGCATTCGCAGTAGTGGGCTCGTGCGCGCATGCGCAGTAGTGAGCCCGTGTGCGCATGCGCAGTAGTGAGCCCGAGCGCGCATCCGCAGTAGTGAGTCCGAATGCGCATGCGCAGTAGCGACCCCGAATGCACATGAGCAGTAGTGAGTCCGAATGCGCATGAGCTGCAGTGACCCCGAGTGCGCATGCACACTAGTGAGCCCGATTGAGCATCCGCTGTAGTGAGTCCGTGTGCGCATGTGCAGGACTGAGCCGGAGTGCGCATGCGCAGTAGTGACCCCGAGTGCGCATGAGCAGTAGTGAGTCCGATTGCGCATCCGCAGTGGTGACACCGAGCGCGCATGCGCAGTAGGGAGCCCGATTGCGCATCCGCAGCTGTGAGTCCGAGTGCGCATACGCAGTTGCGACCCCGGGTGTGCATGCACAGTGTCAGCCCGTGAGCGAATGCGCATTAGTGAGTCCGTGTGCGCATGTGCAGGTCTGAGCCGGAGTGCGCATACGCAGTAGTGAGCCCGAGCCCTCATGCGCAGTAGTGAGCCCGTGTGCGCATGCGCAGTAGTGAGCCCGTGTACGCATACGCAGTAGTGAGCCCGTGTGCTCATGCGCAGTAGTGATCCCGCGTGCGCATGCGTAGTAGTGAGCTCGAGTGCGCATGAGCAGTAGTGACCCCGAGCCCGCATGAACAGTAGTGAGCCCGTGTGCACATGCGCAGAAGTGAGCTCGAATGCGCATGTGCAAGTCTGAGCCGGACTGCGCATGCGCAGTAGTGAGCCCGTGTGCGCATCAGCAGTAGTGAGTCCGAGCGCGCATCCGCAGTAGTGAGCCCGATTGTGCATCCGCAGTAATGAGTCTGAGTGCGCATGAGCAGTAGTGAGCCCGCGTGCGCATACGTAGTAGTGAGCTCGAGTGCGCATGCGCAGTAGTGACCCCGAGTGCGCATGAGCAGTAGTGAGTCCGAGTGTGCATGAGCAGTAGTGACCCCGAGTGCGCATGCACAGTAGTGAGCCCGATTGCGCATCCGCAGTAGTGAGTCCGTGTGCGCATGTGCAGGACTGAGCCGGAGTGCGCATGCACAGTAGTGACCCCGAGTGCGCATGAGCAGTAGTGAGTCCGATTGCGCATCCGCAGTGGTGACACCGAGCGCGCATGCGCAGTAGGGAGCCCGATTGCGCATCCGTAGTAGTAAGTCCGTGTGCGCATGTGCAGGTCTGAGCCGGAGTGCGCATGCGCAGTAGTGAGCCCGATTGTGCATCCGCAGTAGTGAGTCCGAGTACGCATGAACAGTAGTGAGGCGGAGTGCGCATGCGCAGTAGTGACCCCGAGTGCGCATGTGCAGTAGCGACCCCGAGCGCGTATGCGCAGTAGCGACCACGAGCGCGTATGCGCAGTAGTGGGCCCGAGTGCGCATGTGCAGGCCTGACCTGAGTGCGCACGCGCAGCAGTGAGCCCCAGCGCGCATGCGCAGTAGTGAGCCCGATTGCGCATTCCCAGTGGTGACCCCGAGCGCGCATGTGCAGTAGTGAGCCCGATTGCGCATCCGCAGCAGTGAGTCCGAGTGCGCATGTGCATGACTGAGCCGGAGTGCGCATGCGCAGTAGTGACCCCGAGCGCGCATGCGCAGTAGTGAGCCCGTGTGCGCATGCGCAGTAGTGAGCCCGAGCGCGCATACGCAGTAGTGAGCCCGTGTGCGCATGCGCAGTAGTGAGCCCGAGCGCGCATCCGCAGTAGTGAGCCCGATTGTCCATCCGCAGTAGTGAGTACGAGTAGGCATGAGCAGTAGTGAGCCGGAGGGCGCATGCGCAGTAGTGACCCCGAGTGCGCATGCGCACTAGTGACCCCGAGCCCGCATGCGCAGTAGTGAGCCCGATTGTGCATCCGCAGTAATGAGTCTGAGTGCGCATGAGCAGTAGTGAGCCCGCGTGCGCATGCGTAGTAGTGAGCTCGAGTGCGCATGCGCAGTAGTGACCCCGAGTGCGCATGAGCAGTAGTGAGTCCGAGTGCGCATGAGCAGTAGTGACCCGGAGTGCGCATGCACAGTAGTGAGCCCGATTGCGCATCCGAAGTAGTGAGTCCGTGTGCGCATGTGCAGGACTGAGCCGGAGTGCGCATGCGCAGTAGTGACCCCGAGTGCGCATGCGCAGTAGTGACCCCGAGCGCGCATGCGCAGTAGTGAGCCCGTGTGCGCGTGCGCAGTATTGAGCCCGAGTGCACATGCACAGTAGTGACCCCGAGGGCGCATGCGCAGTAGTGAGCCCGTGTGCGCGTGCGCAGTATTGAGCCCGAGTGCACATGCACAGTAGTGAGTCCGTGTGCGCATGCGCAGTAGTGAGCCCGAGTGCGCTTGCGCTGTAGTGAGACCGTGTGCGCATCGGCAGTAGTGAGTCCGAGTGCCCATGAGTCGTAGTGAGTCCGAGTGCGCATCCGCAGCAGTGACCCCGCATGCGCATGCGTAGCAGTGAGCTCGAGTGCGCATGTGCAGGTCTGAGCCGGAGTGCGCATGCGCAGTAGTGAGCCCGTGTATGCACGCGCAGTGTTGAGCCCGAGTGCGCATGGGCAGGTCTGAGCCGGAGTGCGCATGCGCAGTAGTGAGGCCGAGTGCGCATGAGCAGTAGTGAGCCCGTGTGCGCATGCGCAGTAGTGAGCCCGCGTGCGCATGCGTAGTAGTGAGCTCGAGTGCGCATGCGCAGTAGTGACCCCGAGTGCGCATGAGCAGTAGTGAGTCCGAGTGCGCATGAGCAGTAGTGACCCGGAGTGCGCATGCGCAGTAGTGAGCCCGATTACGCATCCGAAGTAGTGAGTCCGTGTGCGCATGTGCAGGACTGAGCCGGAGTGCGCATGCGCAGTAGTGACCCCGAGTGCGCATGCGCAGTAGTGACCCCGAGCGCGCATGCGCAGTAGTGAGCCCGTGTGCGCATGCGCAGTAGCGAGCCCGAGCGCGCATCCGCAGTAGTGAGCCCGAGTGCGCATGCGCAGTAGTGACCCCGAGTGTGCATGCACAGTGTGAGCCCGTGAGCGAATGCGCAGTAGTGAGCCCGAGTGCGCATGCGCAGTAGTGACCCCGAGTGCGCGTGCGCTGTAGTGAGCTCGTGTGCGCATGCGCAGTAGTGAGCCAGTGTACGCATGCGCAGTAGTGAGTCCGTGTGCGCATGTGCAGGCCAGAGCCGGACTGCGCATGCGCAGTAGTGAGCCCGTGTGCGCCTGCGCAGTGGTATGCCCGAGTGCGCATGGGCAGGTCTGAGCCGGAGTGCGCATGCGCAGTACTGGGCTCGTGCGCGCATGCGCAGTAGTGAGCCCGTGTGCGCATGCGCAGTAGTGAGCCCGAGCCCGCATAAGCAGTAGTGAGTCCGAGTGCGCATGCACAGTAGTGAGCCCGATTGTGCATCCGCCGTAGTGAGTCCGAGTGCGCATGAGCAGTAGTGAGCCGGAGGGCGCATGCGCAGTAGTGACCCCGAGTGCGCATGCGCACTAGTGACCCCGAGCCCGCACGCGCAGTAGTGAGCCCGTGTGCGCATGCGCAGTAGTGAGCCCGTGCACGCGTGGGCAGTAGTGAGCCCGTGTGCTCATGCGCAGTAGTGAGCCCGCGTGCGCATGCGTAGAAGTGAGCTCGAGTGCGCATGTGCAGGTTTGAGCCGGAGTGCGCGTGCGCAGTAGTGAGTCCGAGTGCGCATAGGCAGTAGTGAGTCCGAGTGCGCATGCGCAGTAGTGACCCCGATTGCGCATGAGCAGTAGCGAGTCCGAGTGCGCATGAGCAGCAGTGACCCCTAGTGCCCATGCACAGTAGTGAGCCCGATTGCGCATCCGCAGTAGTGAGTCCGTGTGCGCATGTGCAGGTCTGAGCCGGAGTGCGCATGCGCAGTAGTGAGCCTGATTGTGCATCCGCAGTAGTGAGTCCGAGTACGCATGAACAGTAGTGAGGCGGAGTGTGCATGGGCAGTAGTGACCCCGAGTGCGCATGTGCAGTAGCGACCCCGAGCGCGTATGCGCAGTAGTGGGCCCGAGTGCGCATGTGCAGGCCTGACCTGAGTGCGCATGCGCAGTAGTGAGCCCCAGCGCGCATGCGCACTAGTGAGCCCGATTGCGCATCCGCAGTGGTGACCCCGAGCGCGCATGCGCAGTAGTGAGCCCATGTGTGCATGCGCAGTAGTGAACGCGATTGCGCAAACGCAGTAGTAAGCCCGAGCGCGCATCCGCAGTCGTGAGTCCGAGCGCGCATCCGCAGTAGTGAGTCCGAGTACGCATGAACAGTAGTGAGTCCGAGGGTGCATGAGCAGTAGTGACCCCGAGCCCGCATGAACAGTAGTGAGCCCGTGTGCACATGCGCAGAAGTGAGCTCGAATGCGCATGTGCAAGTCTGAGCCGGACTGCGCATGCGCAGTAGTGAGCCCGTGTGCGCATCAGCAGTAGTGAGTCCGAGCGCGCATCCGCAGTAGTGAGCCCGATTGTGCATCCGCAGTAATGAGTCTGAGTGCGCATGAGCAGTAGTGAGCCCACGTGCGCATACGTAGTAGTGAGCTCGAGTGCGCAAGCGCAGTAGTGACCCCGAGTGCGCATGAGCAGTAGTGAGTCCGAGTGTGCATGAGCAGTAGTGACCCCGAGTGCGCATGCACAGTAGTGAGCCCGATTGCGCATCCGCAGTAGTGAGTCCGTGTGCGCATGTGCAGGACTGAGCCGGAGTGCGCATGCGCAGTAGTGAACGCGATTGCGCAACCGCAGTAGTAAGCCCGAGCGCGCATCCGCACTAGTGAGCCCGAGCCCTCATGCGCAGTAGTGAGCCCGTGTGCGCATGCGCAGTAGTGAGCCCGTGTACGCATACGCAGTAGTGAGCCCGTGTGCTCATGCGCAGTAGTGATCCCGCGTGCGCATGCGTAGTAGTGAGCTCGAGTGCGCATGAGCAGTAGTGATTCCGAGCGCGCATGCGCAGTTGTGAGCCCGATTGCGCATGCACAGTAGTGAGCCCGTGTGCGCATGCGCAGTAGTGAGCCCGAGTGCGCATGCAGAGTAGTGAGGCCGATTGCGCATCCGCACTAGTGAATCCGTGTGCGCATGTGCAGGTCTGAGCCGCAGTGCGCATGCGCAGTAATGAGCCCGATTGTGTATCCGCCGTAGTGAGTCCGAGTGCGCATGAGCAGTAGTGAGCCGGAGGGCGCATGCGCAGTAGTGACCCCGAGTGCGCATGTGCAGTAGCGACCCCGAGCGCGTATGCGCAGTAGTGGGCCCGAGTGCGCATGTGCAGGCCTGACCTGAGTGCGCATGCGCAGTAGTGAGCCCCAGCGCGCATGCGCACTAGTGAGCCCGATTGCGCATCCGCAGTGGTGACCCCGAGCGCGCATGCGCAGTAGTGAGCCCATGTGTGCATGCGCAGTAGTGAACGCGATTGCGCAACCGCAGTAGTAAGCCCGAGCGCGCATCCGCAGTCGTGAGTCCGAGCGCGCATCCGCAGTAGTGAGTCCGAGTACGCATGAACAGTAGTGAGTCCGAGGGTGCATGAGCAGTAGTGACCCCGAGCCCGCATGAACAGTAGTGAGCCCGTGTGCACATGCGCAGAAGTGAGCTCGAATGCGCATGTGCAAGTCTGAGCCGGACTGCGCATGCGCAGTAGTGAGCCCGTGTGCGCATCAGCAGTAGTGAGTCCGAGCGCGCATCCGCAGTAGTGAGCCCGATTGTGCATCCGCAGTAATGAGTCTGAGTGCGCATGAGCAGTAGTGAGCCCACGTGCGCATACGTAGTAGTGAGCTCGAGTGCGCAAGCGCAGTAGTGACCCCGAGTGCGCATGAGCAGTAGTGAGTCCGAGTGTGCATGAGCAGTAGTGACCCCGAGTGCGCATGCACAGTAGTGAGCCCGATTGCGCATCCGCAGTAGTGAGTCCGTGTGCGCATGTGCAGGACTGAGCAGGAGTGCGCATGCGCAGTAGTGAACGCGATTGCGCAACCGCAGTAGTAAGCCCGAGCGCGCATCCGCAGTAGTGAGCCCGAGCCCTCATGCGCAGTAGTGAGCCCGTGTGCGCATGCGCAGTAGTGAGCCCGTGTACGCATACGCAGTAGTGAGCCCGTGTGCTCATGCGCAGTAGTGATCCCGCGTGCGCATGCGTAGTAGTGAGCTCGAGTGCGCATGAGCAGTAGTGATTCCGAGCGCGCATGCGCAGTTGTGAGCCCGATTGCGCATGCACAGTAGTGAGCCCGTGTGCGCATGCGCAGTAGTGAGCCCGAGTGCGCATGCAGAGTAGTGAGGCCGATTGCGCATCCGTAGTAGTAAGTCCGTGTGCGCATGTGCAGGTCTGAGCCGGAGTGCGCATGCGCAGTAGTGAGCCCGATTGTGCATCCGCAGTAGTGAGTCCGAGTACGCATGAACAGTAGTGAGGCGGAGTGCGCATGCGCAGTAGTGACCCCGAGTGCGCATGTGCAGTAGCGACCCCGAGCGCGTATGCGCAGTAGCGACCCCGAGCGCGTATGCGCAGTAGTGGGCCCGAGTGCGCATGTGCAGGCCTGACCTGAGTGCGCAAGCGCAGCAGTGAGCCCCAGCGCGCATGCGCAGTAGTGAGCCCGATTGCGCATTCCCAGTGGTGACCCCGAGCGCGCATGTGCAGTAGTGAGCCCGATTGCGCATCCGCAGCAGTGAGTCCGAGTGCGCATGTGCATGACTGAGCCGGAGTGCGCATGCGCAGTAGTGACCCCGAGCGCGCATGCGCAGTAGTGAGCCCGTGTGCGCATGCGCAGTAGTGAGCCCGAGCGCGCATACGCAGTAGTGAGCCCGTGTGCGCATGCGCAGTAGTGAGCCCGAGCGCGCATCCGCAGTAGTGAGCCCGATTGTCCATCCGCAGTAGTGAGTACGAGTACGCATGAGCAGTAGTGAGCCGGAGGGCGCATGCGCAGTAGTGACCCCGAGTGCGCATGCGCACTAGTGACCCCGAGCCCGCATGCGCAGTAGTGAGCCCGATTGTGCATCCGCAGTAATGAGTCTGAGTGCGCATGAGCAGTAGTGAGCCCGCGTGCGCATGCGTAGTAGTGAGCTCGAGTGCGCATGCGCAGTAGTGACCCCGAGTGCGCATGAGCAGTAGTGAGTCCGAGTGCGCATGAGCAGTAGTGACCCGGAGTGCGCATGCACAGTAGTGAGCCCGATTGCGCATCCGAAGTAGTGAGTCCGTGTGCGCATGTGCAGGACTGAGCCGGAGTGCGCATGCGCAGTAGTGACCCCGAGTGCGCATGCGCAGTAGTGACCCCGAGCGCGCATGCGCAGTAGTGAGCCCGTGTGCGCATGCGCAGTAGTGAGCCCGAGCGCGCATCCGCAGTAGTGAGCCCGAGTGCGCATGCGCAGTAGTGACCCCGAGTGTGCATGCACAGTGTGAGCCCGTGAGCGAATGCGCAGTAGAGAGCCCGAGTGCGCATGCGCAGTAGTGACCCCGAGGGCGCATGCGCAGTAGTGAGCCCGTGTGCGCGTGCGCAGTATTGAGCCCGAGTGCACATGCACAGTAGTGAGTCCGTGTGCGCATGCGCAGTAGTGAGCCCGAGTGCGCTTGCGCTGTAGTGAGACCGTGTGCGCATCGGCAGTAGTGAGTCCGAGTGCCCATGAGTCGTAGTGAGTCCGAGTGCGCATCCGCAGCAGTGACCCCGCATGCGCATGCGTAGCAGTGAGCTCGAGTGCGCATGTGCAGGTCTGAGCCGGAGTGCGCATGCGCAGTAGTGAGCCCGTGTATGCATGCGCAGTGGTGAGCCCGAGTGCGCATGGGCAGGTCTGAGCCGGAGTGCGCATGCGCAGTACTGGGCTCGTGCGCGCATGCGCAGTAGTGAGCCCGTGTGCGCATGCGCAGTAGTGAGCCCGAGCCCGCATGAGCAGTAGTGATTCCGAGCGCGCATGCGCAGTTGTGAGCCCGATTGCGCATGCACAGTAGTGAGCCCGTGTGCGCATGCGCAGTAGTGAGCCCGAGTGCGCATGCAGAGTAGTGAGGCCGATTGCGCATCCGCACTAGTGAATCCGTGTGCGCATGTGCAGGTCTGAGCCGCAGTGCGCATGCGCAGTAATGAGCCCGATTGTGCATCCGCCGTAGTGAGTCCGAGTGCGCATGAGCAGTAGTGAGCCGGAGGGCGCATGCGCAGTAGTGACCCCGAGTGCGCATGCGCACTAGTGACCCCGAGCCCGCATGCGCTGTAGTGAGCCCGTGTACGCATGGGCAGTAGTGTGCCCGTGTGCTCATGCGCAGTAATGAGCCCGCGTGCGCATGCGTAGAAGTGAGCTCGAGTGCGCATGTGCAGGTTTGAGCCGGAGTGCGCATGCGCAGTAGTGAGTTCGAGTGCGCATGCGCAGTAGCGACCCCGAATGCACATGAGCAGTAGTGAGTCCGAATGCGCATGAGATGCAGTGACGCCGAGTGTGCATGCACAGTAGTGAACCCGATTGCGCATCCGCAGTAGTGAGTCAGTGTGCGCATGTGCAGGTCTGAGCCGGAGTGCGCATGCGCAGTAGTGAGCCCGATTGTGCATCCACAGTAGTGAGTCCGAGTACGCATGAACAGTAGTGAGGCGGAGTGCGCATGCGCAGTAGTGACCCCGAGTGCGCATGCGCAGTAGCGACCCCGAGCGCGTATGCGCAGTAGCGACCCCGTGCGCGTATGCGCAGTAGTGGGCCCGAGTGCGCATGTGCAGGCCTGACCTGAGTGCGCATGCGCAGTAGTGAGCCCCAGCGCGCATGCGCAGTAGTGAGCCCGATTGCGCATCCGCAACAGTGAGTCCGAGTGCGCATACGCAGTTGCGACCCCGAGTGTGCATGCACAGTGTCAGCCCGTGAGCGAATGCGCATTAGTGAGTCCGTGTGCGCATGTGCAGGTCTGAGCCGCAGTGCGCATGCGCAGTAGTGAGCCCGATTGTGCATCCGCAGTAGTGAGTCCGAGTGCGCATGAGCAGAAGTGAGCCGGAGTGCGCATGCGCAGTAGTGACCTCGAGTGCGCATGCGCAGAAGTGAGCCCGTGTGTGCATGCGCAGTAGTGAGGCCGAGTGCGCATGAGCAGTAGTGACCCCGAGTGCGCATGCGCAGAAGTCAGCCCGTGTGTGCATGCGCAGTAGTGAACGCGATTGCGCATCCGCAGTAGTAAGCCCGAGCGCGCAACCGCAGTCGTGAGTCCGAGCGCGCATCCGCAGTAGTGAGTCCGAGTGTGCATGCGCAGTAGTGACTCCGAGTGCGCATGAGTAGTAGTGAGTCCGAGTGCGCATGCGCAGTAGTGAGCCCGGGTGCTCATGCGTAGTAGTGAGCAAGCGTTCGCATGCGTAGTAGTGAGCTCGAGTGCGCATGTGCAGGTCTGAGCCGGAGTGCGCATGCGCAGTAGTGAGTCCGAGTGCGCATGAGCAGTAGTGACCCCGAGCCCGCATGAGCAGTAGTGAGCCCGTGTGCACATGCGCAGAAGTGAGCTCGAATGCGCATGTGCAAGTCTGAGCCGGACTGCGCATGCGCAGTAGTGAGCCCGTGTGCGCATGAGCAGTAGTGAGTCCGAGCCAGCATGCGCAGTAGTGAGCCCGATTGTGCATCCCCAGTAATGGGTCTGAGTGCGCATGAGCAGTAGTCAGCCCGCGTGCGCATGCGTAGTAGTGAGCTCGAGTGCGCATGAGCAGTAGTGATTCCGAGCGCGCATGCGCAGTTGTGAGCCCGATTGCGCATGCGCAGTAGTGAGCCCGTGTGCGCATGCGCAGTAGTGAGCCCGAGTGCGCATGCAGAGTAGTGAGGCCGATTGCGCATCCGCACTAGTGAGTCCGTGTGCGCATGTGCAGGTCTGAGCCGCAGTGCGCATGCGCAGTAGTGAGCCCGATTGTGCATCCGCAGTAGTGAGTCCGAGTGCGCATGAGCAGAAGTGAGCCCGTGTGTGCATGCGCAGTAGTGAGCCCGAGTGCGCATGTGCAGGCCTGACCTGAGTGCGCATGCGCAGTAGTGAGCCCCAGCGCGCATGCGCAGTAGTGAGCCCGATTGCGCATCCGCAACAGTGAGTCCGAGTGCGCATACGCAGTTGCGACCCCGAGTGTGCATGCACAGTGTCAGCCCGTGAGCGAATGCGCATTAGTGAGTCCGTGTGCGCATGTGCAGGTCTGAGCCGCAGTGCGCATGCGCAGTAGTGAGCCCGATTGTGCATCCGCAGTAGTGAGTCCGAGTGCGCATGAGCAGAAGTGAGCCGGAGTGCGCATGCGCAGTAGTGACCTCGAGTGCGCATGCGCAGAAGTGAGCCCGTGTGTGCATGCGCAGTAGTGAGGCCGAGTGCGCATGAGCAGTAGTGACCCCGAGTGCGCATGCGCAGTAGTGAGCCCGATTGCGCATGAGCAGTAGTGAGTCCGTGTGCGCATGTGCAGGTCTGAGCCGGAGTGCGCATGCGCAGTAGTGAGCCCGATTGTGCATCCGCAGTTGTGAGTCCGAGTGCGCATGAGCACTAGTGAGCCGGAGTGCGCATGCGCAGTAGTGACCCCGAGTGCGCATGCGCAGTAGTGACCCCGAGCAGCATGCGCAGTAGTGAGCCCGTGTGCGCATGCGCAGTAGTGAGCCCGTGTACGCATGCGCAGTGGTGAGCCCGAGTGCGCATGGGCAGGTCTGAGCCGGAGTGCGCCTGCGCAGTAGTGAGGCCGAGTGCGCATGAGCAGTAGTGACCCCGAGTGCGCATGCGCAGAAGTGAGCCCGTGTGTGCATGCGCAGTAGTGAACGCGATTGCGCATCCGCAGTAGTAAGCCCGAGCGCGCAACCGCAGTCGTGAGTCCGAGCGTGCATCCGCAGTAGTGAGTCCGAGTGCGCATGCGCAGTAGTGACCCCGAGTGCGCATGAGTAGTAGTGAGTCCGAGTGCGCATGCGCAGTAGTGAGCCCGGGTGCTCATGCGTAGTAGTGAGCCCGCGTTCGCATGCGTAGTAGTGAGCTCGAGTGCGCATGTGCAGGTCTGAGCCGGAGTGCGCATGCGCAGTAGTGAGTCCGAGTGCGCATGAGCAGTAGTGACCCCGAGCCCGCATGAGCAGTAGTGAGCCCGTGTGCACATGCGCAGAAGTGAGCTCGAATGCGCATGTGCAAGTCTGAGCCGGACTGCGCATGCGCAGTAGTGAGCCCGTGTGCGCATGAGCAGTAGTGAGTCCGAGCCAGCATGCGCAGTAGTGAGCCCGATTGTGCATCCCCAGTAATGGGTCTGAGTGCGCATGAGCAGTAGTCAGCCCGCGTGCGCATGCGTAGTAGTGAGCTCGAGTGCGCATGCGCAGTAGCGACCCCGAATGCACATGAGCAGTAGTGAGTCCGAATGCGCATGAGCAGTAGTGACCCCGAGTGCGCATGCACAGTAGTGAGGCCGATTGTGCATCCGCCGTAGTGAGTCCGAGTGCGCATGAGCAGTAGTGAGCCGCTGGGCGCATGCGCAGTAGTGACCCCGAGTGCGCATGCGCACTAGTGACCCCGAGCCCGCATGCGCAGTAGTGAGCCCGTGTACGCATGGGCAGTAGTGAGCCCGTGTGCTCATGCGCAGTAGTGAGCCCGCGTGCGCATGCGTAGAAGTGAGCTCGAGTGCGCATGTGCAGGTTTGAGCCGGAGTGCGCATGCGGAGTAGTGAGTCCGAGTGCGCATGAGCAGTAGTGACCCCGAGCCCGCATGAGCAGTAGTGAGCCCGAGTGCGCATGCGCAGTAGTACGCCCGTGTGCATATGAGCAGAAGTGAGCTCGAATGCGCATGTGCAGGTCTGAGCCGGACTGCGCATGCGCAGTACTGAGCCCGTGTGCGCATGCGCAGTGGTGTGCCCGAGTGCGCATGGGCAGGTCTGAGACGGAGTGCGCATTCGCAGTAGTGGGCTCGTGCGCGCATGCGCAGTAGTGAGCCCGTGTGCGCATGCGCAGTACTGAGCCCGAGCGCGCATCCGCAGTAGTGAGTCCGAGTGCGCATGCGCAGTAGCGACCCCGAATGCACATGAGCAGTAGTGAGTCCGAATGCGCATGAGCTGCAGTGACCCCGAGTGCGCATGCACAGTAGTGAGCCCGATTGCGCATCCGCTGTAGTGAGTCCGTGTGCGCATGTGCAGGTCTGTGCCGGAGTGCGCATGCGCAGTAGTGAGCCCGATTGTGCATCCGCAGTAGTGAGTCCGAGTACGCATGAGCAGTAGTGAGGCGGTGTGCGCATGCGCAGTAGTGACCCCGAGTGCGCATGTGCAGTAGCGACCCCGAGCGCGTATGCGCAGTAGCGACCCCGAGCGCGTATGCGTAGTAGTGGGCCCGAGTGCGCATGTGCAGGCCTGACCTGAGTGCGCATGCGCAGTAGTGAGCCCGGGTGCTCATGCGTAGTAGTGAGCCCGCGTTCGCATGCGTAGTAGTGAGCTCGAGTGCGCATGTGCAGGTCTGAGCCGGAGTGCGCATGCGCAGTAGTGAGTCCCAGTGCGCATGAGCAGTAGTGACCCCGAGCCCGCATGAGCAGTAGTGAGCCCGTGTGCACATGCGCAGAAGTGAGCTCGAATGCGCATGTGCAAGTCTGAGCCGGACTGCGCATGCGCAGTAGTGAGCCCGTGTGCGCATGAGCAGTAGTCAGCCCGCGTGCGCATGCGCAGTAGTGAGCTCGAGTGCGCATGAGCAGTAGTGATTCCGAGCGCGCATGCGCAGTTGTGAGCCCGATTGCGCATGCGCAGTAGTGAGCCCGTGTGCGCATGCGCAGTAGTGAGCCCGAGTGCGCATGCAGAGTAGTGAGGCCGATTGCGCATCCGCACTAGTGAGTCCGTGTGCGCATGTGCAGGTCTGAGCCGCAGTGCGCATGCGCCGTAGTGAGCCCGGTTGTGCATCCGCAGTAGTGAGTCCGAGTGCGCATGCGCAGTAGTGAGCCCGTGTACGCATGCGCAGTGGTGAGCCCGAGTGCGCATGGGCAGGTCTGAGCCGGAGTGCGCCTGCGCAGTAGTGAGGCCGAGTGCGCATGAGCAGTAGTGACCCCGAGTGCGCATGCGCAGAAGTGAGCCCGTGTGTGCATGCGCAGTAGTGAACGCGATTGCGCATCCGCAGTAGTAAGCCCGAGCGCGCAACCGCAGTCGTGAGTCCGAGCGCGCATCCGCAGTAGTGAGTCCGAGTGCGCATGCGCAGTAGTGATCCCGAGTGCGCATGAGTAGTAGTGAGTCCGAGTGCGCATGCGCAGTAGTGAGCCCGGGTGCTCATGCGTAGTAGTGAGCCCGCGTTCGCATGCGTAGTAGTGAGCTCGAGTGCGCATGTGCAGGTCTGAGCCGGAGTGCGCATGCGCAGTAGTGAGTCCGAGTGCGCATGCGCAGAAGTGAGCCCGTGTGTGCATGCGCAGTAGTGAACGCGATTGCGCATCCGCAGTAGTAAGCCCGAGCGCGCAACCGCAGTCGTGAGTCCGAGCGCGCATCCGCAGTAGTGAGTCCGAGTGCGCATGCGCAGTAGTGACCCCGAGTGCGCATGAGTAGTAGTGAGTCCGTGTGCGCATGCGCAGTAGTGAGCCCGTGTGCTCATGCGCAGTAGTGAGCCCGCGTGCGCATGCGTAGAAGTGAGCTCGAGTGCGCATGTGCAGGTTTGAGCCGGAGTGCGCATGCGCAGTAGTGAGTCCGAGTGCGCATGAGCAGTAGTGACCCCGAGCCCGCATGAGCAGTAGTGACCCCGAGTGCGCATGAGTAGTAGTGAGTCCGTGTGCGCATGTGCAGGTGTAAGCCGGAGTGCGCATGAGCAGTAGTGAGCCCGATTGTGCATCCGCAGTAGTGAGTCCGAGTATGCATGAGCAGTAGTGAGCCGGAGGGCGCATGCGTAGTAGTGAGCCCGAGTGCGCATGCGCACTAGTGACCCCGAGCCCGCATGCGCAGTAGTGAGCCCGTGTGCGCATGCGCAGTAGTGAGCCCGTGTACGCATGGGCAGTAGTGAGCCCGTGTGCTCATGCGCAGTAGTGAGCCCGCGTGCGCATGCGTAGAAGTGAGCTCGAGTGCGCATGTGCAGGTTTGAGCCGGAGTGCGCATGCGCAGCAGTGACCCCTAGTGCCCATGCACAGTAGTGAGCCCGATTGCGCATCCGTAGTAGTAAGTCCGTGTGCGCATGTGCAGGTCTGAGCCGGAGTGCGCATGCGCAGTAGTGAGCCCGATTGTGCATCCGCAGTAGTGAGTCCGAGTACGCATGAGCAGTAGTGAGGCGGAGTGCGCATGCGCAGTAGTGACCCCGAGTGCGCATGTGCAGTAGCGACCCCGAGCGCGTATGCGCAGTAGCGACCCCGAGCGCGTATGCGCAGTAGTGGGCCCGAGTGCGCATGTGCAGGCCTGACCTGAGTGCGCATGCGCAGTAGTGAGCCCGGGTGCTCATGCGTAGTAGTGAGCCCGCGTTCGCATGCGTAGTAGTGAGCTCGAGTGCGCATGTGCAGGTCTGAGCCGGAGTGCGCATGCGCAGTAGTGAGTCCCAGTGCGCATGAGCAGTAGTGACCCCGAGCCCGCATGAGCAGTAGTGAGCCCGTGTGCACATGCGCAGAAGTGAGCTCGAATGCGCATGTGCAAGTCTGAGCCGGACTGCGCATGCGCAGTAGTGAGCCCGTGTGCGCATGAGCAGTAGTGAGTCCGAGCCAGCATGCGCAGTAGTGAGCCCGATTGTGCATCCCCAGTAATGGGTCTGAGTGCGCATGAGCAGTAGTCAGCCCGCGTGCGCATGCGTAGTAGTGAGCTCGAGCCCGCATGAGCAGTAGTGGCCCCGAGTGCGCATGAGTAGTAGTGAGTCCGTGTGCGCATGCGCAGTAGTGAGCCCGAGTGCGCATGCACAGTAGTGAGCCCGATTGCGCATCCGTAGTAGTGAGTCCGTGTGCGCATGTGCAGGTGTAAGCCGGAGTGCGCATGCGCAGTAGTGAGCCCGATTGTGCATCCGCAGTAGTGAGTCCGAGTATGCATGAGCAGTAGTGAGCCGGAGGGCGCATGCGCAGTAGTGAGCCCGAGTGCGCATGCGCACTAGTGACCCCGAGCCCGCATGCGCAGTAGTGAGCCCGTGTGCGCATGCGCAGTAGTGAGCCCGTGTACGCATGGGCAGTAGTGAGCCCGTGTGCTCATGCGCAGTAGTGAGCCCGCGTGCGCATGCGTAGAAGTGAGCTCGAGTGCGCATGTGCAGGTTTGAGCCGGAGTGCGCATGCGCAGCAGTGACCCCTAGTGCCCATGCACAGTAGTGAGCCCGATTGCGCATCCGTAGTAGTAAGTCCGTGTGCGCATGTGCAGGTCTGAGCCGGAGTGCGCATGCGCAGTAGTGAGCCCGATATTGTGCATCCGCAGTAGTGAGTCCGAGTACGCATGAGCAGTAGTGAGGCGGAGTGCGCATGCGCAGTAGTGACCCCGAGTGCGCATGTGCAGTAGCGACCCCGAGCGCGTATGCGCAGTAGCGACCCCGAGCGCGTATGCGCAGTAGTGGGCCCGAGTGCGCATGTGCAGGCCTGACCTGAGTGCGCATGCGCAGTAGTGAGCCCGGGTGCTCATGCGTAGTAGTGAGCCCGCGTTCGCATGCGTAGTAGTGAGCTCGAGTGCGCATGTGCAGGTCTGAGCCGGAGTGCGCATGCGCAGTAGTGAGTCCCAGTGCGCATGAGCAGTAGTGACCCCGAGCCCGCATGAGCAGTAGTGAGCCCGTGTGCACATGCGCAGAAGTGAGCTCGAATGCGCATGTGCAAGTCTGAGCCGGACTGCGCATCCGCAGTAGTGAGCCCGATTGTGCATCCGCAGTAATGAGTCTGAGTGCGCATGAGCAGTAGTGAGCCCACGTGCGCATACGTAGTAGTGAGCTCGAGTGCGCAAGCGCAGTAGTGACCCCGAGTGCGCATGAGCAGTAGTGAGTCCGAGTGTGCATGAGCAGTAGTGACCCCGAGTGCGCATGCACAGTAGTGAGCCCGATTGCGCATCCGCAGTAGTGAGTCCGTGTGCGCATGTGCAGGACTGAGCCGGAGTGCGCATGCGCAGTAGTGACCCCGAGTGCGCATGCGCAGTAGTGAGCCCGTGTGTGCATGCGCAGTAGTGAACGCGATTGCGCAACCGCAGTAGTAAGCCCGAGCGCGCATCCGCAGTCGTGAGTCCGAGCGCGCATCCGCAGTAGTGAGTCCGAGTACGCATGAACAGTAGTGAGTCCGATTGTGCATGAGCAGTAGTGACCCCGAGCCCGCATGAACAGTAGTGAGCCCGTGTGCACATGCGCAGAAGTGAGCTCGAATGCGCATGTGCAAGTCTGAGCCGGACTGCGCATGCGCAGTAGTGAGCCCGTGTGCGCATCAGCAGTAGTGAGTCCGAGCGCGCATCCGCAGTAGTGAGCCCGATTGTGCATCCGCAGTAATGAGTCTGAGTGCGCATGAGCAGTAGTGAGCCCGCGTGCGCATACGTAGTAGTGAGCTCGAGTGCGCATGCGCAGTAGTGACCCCGAGTGCGCATGCGCAGTAGTGACCCCGAGTGCGCATGAGCAGTAGTGAGTCCGATTGCGCATCCGCAGTGGTGACACCGAGCGCGCATGCGCAGTAGGGAGCCCGATTGCGCATCCGCAGCAGTGAGTCCGAGTGCGCATACGCAGTTGCGACCCCGGGTGTGCATGCACAGTGTCAGCCCGTGAGCGAATGCGCATTAGTGAGTCCGTGTGCGCATGTGCAGGTCTGAGCCGGAGTGCGCATACGCAGTAGTGAGCCCGAGCCCTCATGCGCAGTAGTGAGCCCGTGTGCGCATGCGCAGTAGTGAGCCCGTGTACGCATACGCAGTAGTGAGCCCGTGTGCTCATGCGCAGTAGTGATCCCGCGTGCGCATGCGTAGTAGTGAGCTCGAGTGCGCATGAGCAGTAGTGATTCCGAGCGCGCATGCGCAGTTGTGAGCCCGATTGCGCATGCACAGTAGTGAGCCCGTGTGCGCATGCGCAGTAGTGAGCCCGAGTGCGCATGCAGAGTAGTGAGGCCTATTGCGCATCCGCACTAGTGAATCCGTGTGCGCATGTGCAGGTCTGAGCCGGAGTGCGCATGCGCAGTAGTGAGCCCGATTGTGCATCCGCAGTAGTGAGTCCGAGTACGCATGAACAGTAGTGAGGCGGAGTGCGCATGCGCAGTAGTGACCCCGAGTGCGCATGCGCAGTAGCGACCCCGAGCGCGTATGCGCAGTAGCGACCCCGTGCGCGTATGCGCAGTAGCGGGCCCGAGTGCGCATGTGCAGGCCTGACCTGAGTGCGCATGCGCAATAGTGAGCCCCAGCGCGCATGCGCAGTAGTGAGCCCGATTGCGCATCCGCAACAGTGAGTCCGAGTGCGCATACGCAGTTGCGACCCCGAGTGTGCATGCACAGTGTCAGCCCGTGAGCGAATGCGCATTAGTGAGTCCGTGTGCGCATGTGCAGGTCTGAGCCGCAGTGCGCATGCGCAGTAATGAGCCCGATTGTGCATCCGCCGTAGTGAGTCCGAGTGCGCATGAGCAGTAGTGAGCCGGAGGGCGCATGCGCAGTAGTGACCCCGAGTGCGCATGCGCACTAGTGACCCCGAGCCCGCATGCGCTGTAGTGAGCCCGTGTACGCATGGGCAGTAGTGTGCCCGTGTGCTCATGCGCAGTAATGAGCCCGCGTGCGCATGCGTAGAAGTGAGCTCGAGTGCGCATGTGCAGGTTTGAACCGGAGTGCGCATGCGCAGTAGTGAGTCCGAGTGCGCATGCGCAGTAGCGACCCCGAATGCACATGAGCAGAAGTGAGTCCGAATGCGCATGAGATGCAGTGACCCCGAGTGTGCATGCACAGTAGTGAACCCGATTGCGCATCCGCAGTAGTGAGTCAGTGTGCGCATGTGCAGGTCTGAGCCGGAGTGCGCATGCGCAGTAGTGAGCCCGATTGTGCATCCGCAGTAGTGAGTCCGAGTACGCATGAACAGTAGTGAGGCGGAGTGCGCATGCGCAGTAGCGACCCCGAGCGCGTATGCGCAGTAGCGACCCCGTGCGCGTATGCGCAGTAGTGGGCCCGAGTGCGCATGTGCAGGCCTGACCTGAGTGCGCATGCGCAGTAGTGAGCCCCAGCGCGCATGCGCAGTAGTGAGCCCGATTGCGCATCCGCAACAGTGAGTCCGAGTGCGCATACGCAGTTGCGACCCCGAGTGTGCATGCACAGTGTCAGCCCGTGAGCGAATGCGCATTAGTGAGTCCGTGTGCGCATGTGCAGGTCTGAGCCGCAGTGCGCATGCGCAGTAGTGAGCCCGATTGTGCATCCGCAGTAGTGAGTCCGAGTGCGCATGAGCAGAAGTAAGCCGGAGTGCGCATGCGCAGTAGTGACCCCGAGTGCGCATGCGCAGAAGTGAGCCCGTGTGTGCATGCGCAGTAGTCAGCCCGAGTGCGCATGCGCAGTAGTGAGCCGGATTGCGCATCCGCAGTAGTGAGTCCGTGTGCACATGCGCAGGTCTGAGCCGGAGTGCGCATGCGCAGTAGTGAGCCCGATTGTGCATCCGCCGTAGTGAGTCCGAGTGCGCATGAGCAGTAGTGCGCCGCTGGGCGCATGCGCAGTAGTGACCCCGAGTGCGCATGCGCACTAGTGACCCCGAGCCCGCATGCGCAGTAGTGAGCCCGCGTGCGCATGCGTAGAAGTGAGCTCGAGTGCGCATGTGCAGGTTTGAGCCGGAGTGCGCATGCGGAGTAGTCAGTCCGAGTGCGCATGAGCAGTAGTGACCCCGAGCCCGCATGAGCAGTAGTGAGCCCGAGTGCGCATGCGCAGTAGTACGCCCGTGTGCATATGAGCAGAAGTGAGCTCGAATGCGCATGTGCAGGTCTGAGTCGGACTGCGCATGCGCAGTACTGAGCCCGTGTGCGCATGCGCAGTGGTGTGCCCGAGTGCGCATGGGCAGGTCTGAGACGGAGTGCGCATTCGCAGTAGTGGGCTCGTGCGCGCATGCGCAGTAGTGAGCCCGTGTGCGCATGCGCAGTAGTGAGCCCGAGCGCGCATCCGCAGTAGTGAGTCCGAATGCGCATGCGCAGTAGCGACCCCGAATGCACATGAGCAGTAGTGAGTCCGAATGCGCATGAGCTGCAGTGGCCCCGAGTGCGCATGCACAGTAGTGAGCCCGATGGAGCATCCGCTGTAGTGAGTCCGTTTGCGCATGTGCAGGTCTGTGGCGGAGTGCGCATGCGCAGTAGTGAGCCCGATTGTGCATCCGCAGTAGTGAGTCCGAGTACGCATGAACAGTAGTGAGGCGGAGTGCGCATGCGCAGTAGTCACCCCGAGTGCGCATGTGCAGTAGCGACCCCGAGCGCGTATGTGCAGTAGCGACCCCGTGCGCGTATGCGCAGTAGTGGGCCCGTGTGCGCATGTGCAGGCCTGACCTGAGTGCGCATGCGCAGTAGTGAGCCCCAGCGCGCATGCGCAGTAGTGAGCCCGATTGCTCATGAGCAGTAGTGAGTCCGTGTGCGCATGTGCAGGTCTGAGCCGCAGTGCGCATGCGCATCAGTGAGCCCGATTGTGCATCCGCAGTAGTGAGTCCGAGTGCGCATGAGCAGAAGTGTGCCGGAGTGCGCATGCGCAGTAGTGACCTCGAGTGCGCATGCGCAGAAGTGAGCCCGTGTGTGCATGCGCAGTAGTGAGCCCGAGTGCGCATACGCAGTAGTGAGCCCGATTGCGCATGAGCAGTAGTGAGTCCGTGTGCGCATGTGCAGGTCTGAGCCGGAGTGCGCATGCGCAGTAGTGAGCCCGACTGTGCATCCGCAGTTGTGAGTCCGAGTGCGCATGAGCACTAGTGAGCCGGAGTGCGCATGCGCAGTAGTGACTCCGAGTGCGCATGCGCAGTAGTGACCCCGAGCGCGCATGCGCAGTAGTGAGCCCGTGTGCGCATGCGCAGTAGTGAGCCCGTGTGCTCATGCGCAGTAGTGAGCCCGCGTGCGCATGCGTAGTAGTGAGCTCGAGTGCGCATGCGCAGTAGCGACCCCGAATGCACATGAGCAGTAGTGAGTCCGAATGCGCATGCGCAGTAGTGAGCAAGGGTGCTCATGCGTAGTAGTGAGCCCGCGTTCGCATGCGTAGTAGTGATCTCGAGTGCGCATGTGCAGTAGTGACCCCGAGTGCGCATGCGCAGTAGTGACCCCGAGTGCGCATGAGTAGTAGTGAGTCCGAGTGCGCATGCGCAGTAGTGAGCAAGGGTGCTCATGCGTAGTAGTGAGCCCGCGTTCGCACGCGTAGTAGTGAGCTCGAGTGCGCATGTGCAGGTCTGAGCCGGAGTGCGCATGCGCAGTAGTGAGTCCGAGTGCGCATGAGCAGTAGTGACCCCGAGCCCGCATGAGCAGTAGTGAGCCCGTGTGCACATGCGCAGAAGTGAGCTCGAATGCACATGTGCAAGTCTGAGCCGGACTGCGCATGCGCAGTAGTGAGCCCGTGTGCGCATGAGCAGTAGTGAGTCCGAGCCAGCATGCGCAGTAGTGAGCCCGATTGTGCATCCGCCGTAGTGAGTCCGAGTGCGCATGAGCAGTAGTGAGCCGGAGGGCGCATGCGCAGTAGTGACCCCGAGTGCGCATGCGCACTAGTGACCCCGAGCCCGCATGCGCAGTAGTGAGCCCGTGTGCGCATGCGCAGTAGTGAGCCCATGTGCTCATGCGCAGTAGTGAGCCCGCGTGCGCATGCGTAGAAGTGAGCTCGAGTGCGCATGTGCAGGTCTGAGTCGGACTGCGCATGCGCAGTACTGAGCCCGTGTGCGCATGCGCAGTGGTGTGCCCGAGTGCGCATGGGCAGGTCTGAGACGGAGTGCGCATTCGCAGTAGTGGGCTCGTGCGCGCATGCGCAGTAGTGAGTCCGTGTGCGCATGCGCAGTAGTGAGCCCGAGCGCGCATCCGCAGTAGTGAGTCCGAATGCGCATGCGCAGTAGCGACCCCGAATGCACATGAGCAGTAGTGAGTCCGAATGCGCATGAGCTGCAGTGACCCCGAGTGCGCATGCACAGTAGTGAGCCCGATTGAGCATCCGCTGTAGTGAGTCCGTTTGCGCATGTGCAGGTCTGTGGCGGAGTGCGCATGCGCAGTAGTGAGCCCGATTGTGCATCCGCAGTAGTGAGTCCGAGTACGCATGAACAGTAGTGAGGCGGAGTGCGCATGCGCAGTAGTCACCCCGAGTGCGCATGTGCAGTAGCGACCCCGAGCGCGTATGTGCAGTAGCGACCCCGTGCGCGTATGCGCAGTAGTGGGCCCGTGTGCGCATGTGCAGGCCTGACCTGAGTGCGCATGCGCAGTAGTGAGCCCCAGCGCGCATGCGCAGTAGTGAGCCCGATTGCTCATGAGCAGTAGTGAGTCCGTGTGCGCATGTGCAGGTCTGAGCCGCAGTGCGCATGCGCATCAGTGAGCCCGATTGTGCATCCGCAGTAGTGAGTCCGAGTGCGCATGAGCAGAAGTGTGCCGGAGTGCGCATGCGCAGTAGTGACCTCGAGTGCGCATGCGCAGAAGTGAGCCCGTGTGTGCATGCGCAGTAGTGAGCCCGAGTGCGCATACGCAGTAGTGAGCCCGATTGCGCATGAGCAGTAGTGAGTCCGTGTGCGCATGTGCAGGTCTGAGCCGGAGTGCGCATGCGCAGTAGTGAGCCCGACTGTGCATCCGCAGTTGTGAGTCCGAGTGCGCATGAGCACTAGTGAGCCGGAGTGCGCATGCGCAGTAGTGACTCCGAGTGCGCATGCGCAGTAGTGACCCCGAGCGCGCATGCGCAGTAGTGAGCCCGTGTGCGCATGCGCAGTAGTGAGCCCGTGTGCTCATGCGCAGTAGTGAGCCCGCGTGCGCATGCGTAGTAGTGAGCTCGAGTGCGCATGCGCAGTAGCGACCCCGAATGCACATGAGCAGTAGTGAGTCCGAATGCGCATGCGCAGTAGTGAGCAAGGGTGCTCATGCGTAGTAGTGAGCCCGCGTTCGCATGCGTAGTAGTGATCTCGAGTGCGCATGTGCAGTAGTGACCCCGAGTGCGCATGCGCAGTAGTGACCCCGAGTGCGCATGAGTAGTAGTGAGTCCGAGTGCGCATGCGCAGTAGTGAGCAAGGGTGCTCATGCGTAGTAGTGAGCCCGCGTTCGCACGCGTAGTAGTGAGCTCGAGTGCGCATGTGCAGGTCTGAGCCGGAGTGCGCATGCGCAGTAGTGAGTCCGAGTGCGCATGAGCAGTAGTGACCCCGAGCCCGCATGAGCAGTAGTGAGCCCGTGTGCACATGCGCAGAAGTGAGCTCGAATGCACATGTGCAAGTCTGAGCCGGACTGCGCATGCGCAGTAGTGAGCCCGTGTGCGCATGAGCAGTAGTGAGTCCGAGCCAGCATGCGCAGTAGTGAGCCCGATTGTGCATCCGCCGTAGTGAGTCCGAGTGCGCATGAGCAGTAGTGAGCCGGAGGGCGCATGCGCAGTAGTGACCCCGAGTGCGCATGCGCACTAGTGACCCCGAGCCCGCATGCGCAGTAGTGAGCCCGTGTGCGCATGCGCAGTAGTGAGCCCATGTGCTCATGCGCAGTAGTGAGCCCGCGTGCGCATGCGTAGAAGTGAGCTCGAGTGCGCATGTGCAGGTTTGAGACGGAGTGCGCATTCGCAGTAGTGGGCTAGTGCGCGCATGCGCAGAAGTGAGCCCGTGTGCGCATGCGCAGTAGTGAGCCCGAGCGCGCATCCGAAGTAGTGAGTCTGAGTGCGCATGCGCAGTAGCGACCCCGAATGCACATGAGCAGTAGTGACACCGAATGCGCATGAGCAGCTGTGACCCCGAGTGCGCATGCACAGTAGTGAGCCCGATTGCGCATCCGTAGTAGTGAGTCCGTGTGCGCATGTGCAGGTGTAAGCCGGAGTGCGCATGCGCAATAGTGAGCCCGATTGTGCATCCGCAGTAGTGAGTCCGAGTATGCATGAGCAGTAGTGAGCCGGAGGCCGCATGCGCAGTAGTGAGCCCGAGTGCGCATGCGCACTAGTGACCCCGAGCCCGCATGCGCAGTAGTGAGCCCGTGTGCGCATGCGCAGTAGTTCGCCCGTGTACGCATGGGCAGTAGTGAGCCCGTGTGCTCATGCGCAGTAGTGAGCCCGCGTGCGCATGCGTAGAAGTGAGCTCGAGTGCGCATGTGCAGGTTTGAGCCGGAGTGCGCATGCGCAGCAGTGACCCCTAGTGCCCATGCACAGTAGTGAGCCCGATTGCGCATCCGTAGTAGTAAGTCCGTGTGCGCATGTGCAGGTCTGAGCCGGAGTGCGCATGCGCAGTAGTGAGCCCGATTGTGCATCCGCAGTAGTGAGTCCGAGTACGCATGAACAGTAGTGAGGCGGAGTGCGCATGCGCAGTAGTGACCCCGAGTGCGCATGTGCAGTAGCGACCCCGAGCGCGTATGCGCAGTAGCGACCCCGAGCGCGTATGCGCAGTAGTGGGCCCGAGTGCGCATGTGCAGGCCTGACCTGAGTGCGCACGCGCAGCAGTGAGCCCCAGCGCGCATGCGCAGTAGTGAGCCCGATTGCGCATTCCCAGTGGTGACCCCGAGCGCGCATGTGCAGTAGTGAGCCCGATTGCGCATCCGCAGCAGTGAGTCCGAGTGCGCATGTGCATGACTGAGCCGGAGGGCGCATGCGCAGTAGTGACCCCGAGTGCGCATGCGCACTAGTGACCCCGAGCCCGCATTCGCAGTAGTGAGCCCGTGTGCCCATGAGTAGTAGTGAGCCCGTGTACGCATGCGCAGTCTTGAGCCCGTGTGCTTATGCGCAGTAGTAAGCCCGCGTGCGCATGCGTAGTAGTGAGCTCGAGTGCGCATGTGCAGGTCTGAGCCGGAGTTCGCATGCGCAGTAGTGAGTCCGAGTGCGCATGAGCAGTAGTGGGTCCGAGTGCGTATGCGCAGTAGAACGCCCGTGTGCATATGCGCAGAAGTGAGCTCGAATGCGCATGTGCAGCTCTGAGCCGGACTGCGCATGCGCAGTAGTGGGCTCGTGCGCGCATGCGCAGTAGTGAGCCCATGTGCGCATGCGCAGTAGTGAGCCCGAGCGCGCATCCGCAGCAGTGAGTCCGAGTGCGCATGTGCGGGTCTGAGCCGGAGTGCGTATGCGCAGTAGCGAGCCCGTGTGCGCATGCGCAGTAGTGAGCCCGAGTGCGCATGCGCAGTAGTGAGCCCGATTGCGCATCCGCAGTAGTGAGTCCGTGTGCGCATGTGCAGGTCTGAGCCGCAGTGCGCATGCGCAGTAGTGAGCCCGATTGTGCATCCGCAGTAGTGAGTCCGAGTGCGCATGAGCAGAAGTGAGCCGGAGTGCGCATGCGCAGTAGTGACCCCGAGTGCGCATGCGCAGAAGTGAGCCCGTGTGTGCATGCGCAGTAGTGAGCCCGAGTGCGCATGCGCAGTAGTGAGCCCGATTGCGCATCCGCAGTAGTGAGTCCGTGTGCGCATGTGCAGGTCTGAGCCTGAGTGCGCATGCGCAGTAGTGAGCCCGAGCGCGCATCCGCAGTAGTGAGTTCGAGTGCGCATACGCAGTTGCGACCCCGAGTGTACATGCACAGTGTCAGCCCGTGAGCGAATGCGCAGTAGTGAGCCCGTGTGCGCATGTGCATGTCTGAGCCGCAGTGCGCATGCGCAGTAGTGAGCCCGTGTGTGCATGCGCAGTAGTGAGCCCGAGTGCGCATGCGCAGTAGAACGCCCGTGTGCATATGCGCAGAAGTGAGCTCGAATGCGCATGTGCAGGTCTGAGCCGGACTGCGCATGCGCAGTAGTGAGCCCGTGTGCGCATGCGCAGAAGTGAGCTCGAATGCGCATGTGCAGGTCTGAGCCGGACTGCGCATGCGCAGTAGTGAGCCCGTGTGCGCATGCGCAGAAGTGAGCCCGTGTGTGCATGCGCAGTAGTGAGTCCGATTTCGTATGCGCAGTAGTGAGCCCGAGCGCGCATCCGCAGTCGTGAGTCTGTGTGCGCATGAGCAGTAGTGATTCCGAGCGCGCATGCGCAGTTGTGAGCCCGATTGCGCATGCGCAGTAGTGAGCCCGTGTGCGCATGCGCAGTGGTGAGCCCGAGTGCGCACGCAGAGTAGTGAGGCCGATTGCGCATCCGCACTAGTGAGTCCGTGTGCGCATGTGCAGGTCTGAGCCGGAGTGCGCATGCGCAGTAGTGAGCCCGATTGTGCATCCGCCGTAGTGAGTCCGAGTGCGCATGAGCAGTAGTGAGCCGGAGGGCGCATGCGCAGTAGTGACCCCGAGTGCGCATGCGCACTAGTGACCCCGAGCCCGCACGCGCAGTAGTGAGCCCGTGTGCGCATGCGCAGTAGTGAGCCCGTGCACGCGTGGGCAGTAGTGAGCCCGTGTGCACATGCGCAGAAGTGAGCTCGAATGCGCATGTGTAAGTCTGAGCCGGACTGCGCATGCGCAGTAGTGAGCCCGTGTGCGCATACGTAGTAGTGAGCTCGAGTGCGCACGCAGAGTAGTGAGGCCGATTGCGCATCCGCACTAGTGAGTCTGTGTGCGCATGTGCAGGTCTGAGCCGGAGTGCGCATGCGCAGTAGTGAGCCCGATTGTGCATCCGCCGTAGTGACCCCGAGTGCGCATGAGCAGTAGTGAGTCCGAGTGTGCATGAGCAGTAGTGACCCCGAGTGCGCATGCACAGTAGTGAGCCCGATTGCGCATCCGCAGTAGTGAGTCCGTGTGCGCATGTGCAGGACTGAGCCGGAGTGCGCATGCGCAGTAGTGACCCCGAGTGCGCATGAGCAGTAGTAAGTCCGATTGCGCATCCGCAGTGGTGACACCGAGCGCGCATGCGCAGTAGGGAGCCCGATTGCGCATCCGCAGCAGTGAGTCCGAGTGCGCATACGCAGTTGCGACCCCGGGTGTGCATGCACAGTGTCAGCCCGTGAGCGAATGCGCATTAGTGAGTCCGTGTGCGCATGTGCAGGTCTGAGCCGGAGTGCGCATACGCAGTAGTGAGCCCGAGCCCTCATGCGCAGTAGTGAGCCCGTGTGCGCATGCGCAGTAGTGAGCCCGTGTACGCATACGCAGTAGTGAGCCCGTGTGCTCATGCGCAGTAGTGATCCCGCGTGCGCATGCGTAGTAGTGAGCTCGAGTGCGCATGAGCAGTAGTGATTCCGAGCGCGCATGCGCAGTTGTGAGCCGGATTGCGCATCCGCAGCAGTGAGCCCGAGTGCGCATACGCAGTTGCGACCCCGAGTGTGCATGCACAGTGTCAGCCCGTGAGCGAATGCGCAGTAGTGAGCCCGTGTGTGCATGCGCAGTAGTGAACGCGATTGCGCAACCGCAGTAGTAAGCCCGAGCGCGCATCCGCAGTCGTGAGTCCGAGCGCGCATCCGCAGTAGTGAGTCCGAGTACGCATGAACAGTAGTGAGTCCGAGTGTGCATGAGCAGTAGTGACCCCGAGCCCGCATGAACAGTAGTGAGCCCGTGTGCACATGCGCAGAAGTGAGCTCGAATGCGCATGTGCAAGTCTGAGCCGGACTGCGCATGCGCAGTAGTGAGCCCGTGTGCGCATCAGCAGTAGTGAGTCCGAGCGCGCATCCGCAGTAGTGAGCCCGATTGTGCATCCGCAGTAATGAGTCTGAGTGCGCATGAGCAGTAGTGAGCCCGCGTGCGCATACGTAGTAGTGAGCTCGAGTGCGCATGCGCAGTAGTGACCCCGAGTGCGCATGAGCAGTAGTGAGTCCGAGTGTGCATGAGCAGTAGTGACCCCGAGTGCGCATGCACAGTAGTGAGCCCGATTGCGCATCCGCAGTAGTGAGTCCGTGTGCGCATGTGCAGGACTGAGCCGGAGTGCGCATGCGCAGTAGTGACCCCGAGTGCGCATGAGCAGTAGTGAGTCCGGTTGCGCATCCGCAGTGGTGACACCGAGCGCGCATGCGCAGTAGGGAGCCCGATTGCGCATCCGTAGTAGTAAGTCCGTGTGCGCATGTGCAGGTCTGAGCCGGAGTGCGCATGCGCAGTAGTGAGCCCGATTGTGCATCCGCAGTAGTGAGTCCGAGTACGCATGAACAGTAGTGAGGCGGAGTGCGCATGCGCAGTAGTGACCCCGAGTGCGCATGTGCAGTAGCGACCCCGAGCGCGTATGCGCAGTAGCGACCCCGAGCGCGTATGCGCAGTAGTGGGCCCGAGTGCGCATGTGCAGGCCTGACCTGAGTGCGCACGCGCAGCAGGGAGCCCCAGCGCGCATGCGCAGTAGTGAGCCCGATTGCGCATTCCCAGTGGTGACCCCGAGCGCGCATGTGCAATAGTGAGCCCGATTGCGCATCCGCAGCAGTGAGTCCGAGTGCGCATGTGCATGACTGAGCCGGAGTGCGCATGCGCAGTAGTGACCCCGAGCGCGCATGCGCAGTAGTGAGCCCGTGTGCGCATGCGCAGTAGTGAGCCCGATCGCGCATACGCAGTAGTGAGCCCGTGTGCGCATGCGCAGTAGTGAGCCCGAGCGCGCATCCGCAGTAGTGAGCCCGATTGTCCATCCGCAGTAGTGAGTACGAGTACGCATGAGCAGTAGTGAGCCGGAGGGCGCATGCGCAGTAGTGACCCCGAGTGCGCATGCGCACTAGTGACCCCGAGCCCGCATGCGCAGTAGTGAGCCCGATTGTGCATCCGCAGTAATGAGTCTGAGTGCGCATGAGCAGTAGTGAGCCCGCGTGCGCATGCGTAGTAGTGAGCTCGAGTGCGCATGCGCAGTAGTGACCCCGAGTGCGCATGAGCAGTAGTGAGTCCGAGTGCGCATGAGCAGTAGTGACCCGGAGTGCGCATGCACAGTAGTGAGCCCGATTGCGCATCCGAAGTAGTGAGTCCGTGTGCGCATGTGCAGGACTGAGCCGGAGTGCGCATGCGCAGTAGTGACCCCGAGTGCGCATGCGCAGTAGTGACCCCGAGCGCGCATGCGCAGTAGTGAGCCCGTGTGCGCATGCGCAGTAGTGAGCCCGAGCGCGCATCCGCAGTAGTGAGCCCGAGTGCGCATGCGCAGTAGTGACCCCGAGTGTGCATGCACAGTGTGAGCCCGTGAGCGAATGCGCAGTAGAGAGCCCGAGTGCGCATGCGCAGTAGTGACCCCGAGGGCGCATGCGCAGTAGCGAGCCCGTGTGCGCGTGCGCAGTATTGAGCCCGAGTGCACATGCACAGTAGTGAGTCCGTGTGCGCATGCGCAGTAGTGAGCCCGAGTGCGCTTGCGCTGTAGTGAGACCGTGTGCGCATCGGCAGTAGTGAGTCCGAGTGCCCATGAGTCGTAGTGAGTCCGAGTGCGCATCCGCAGCAGTGACCCCGCATGCGCATGCGTAGCAGTGAGCTCGAGTGCGCATGTGCAGGTCTGAGCCGGAGTGCGCATGCGCAGTAGTGAGCCCGTGTATGCATGCGCAGTGGTGAGCCCGAGTGCGCATGGGCAGGTCTGAGCCGGAGTGCGCATGCGCAGTAGTGAGGCCGAGTGCGCATGAGCAGTAGTGAGCCCGTGTGCGCATGCGCAGTAGTGAGCTCGAGTGCGCATGCGCAGTAGTGACCCCGAGTGCGCATGAGCAGTAGTGAGTCCGAGTGCGCATGAGCAGTAGTGACCCGGAGTGCGCATGCGCAGTAGTGAGCCCGATTACGCATCCGAAGTAGTGAGTCCGTGTGCGCATGTGCAGGACTTGGCCGGAGTGCGCATGCGCAGTAGTGACCCCGAGTGCGCATGCGCAGGAGTGACCCCGAGCGCGCATGCGCAGTAGTGAGCCCGTGTGCGCATGCGCAGTAGCGAGCCCGAGCGCGCATCCGCAGTAGTGAGCCCGAGTGCGCATGCGCAGTAGTGACCCCGAGTGTGCATGCACAGTGTGAGCCCGTGAGCGAATGCGCAGTAGTGAGCCCGAGTGCGCATGCGCAGTAGTGACCCCGAGTGCGCGTGCGCTGTAGTGAGCTCGTGTGCGCATGCGCAGTAGTGAGCCAGTGTACGCATGCGCAGTAGTGAGTCCGTGTGCGCATGTGCAGGCCAGAGCCGGACTGCGCATGCGCAGTAGTGAGCCCGTGTGCGCCTGCGCAGTGGTATGCCCGAGTGCGCATGGGCAGGTCTGAGCCGGAGTGCGCATGCGCAGTACTGGGCTCGTGCGCGCATGCGCAGTAGTGAGCCCGTGTGCGCATGCGCAGTAGTGAGCCCGAGCCCGCATAAGCAGTAGTGAGTCCGAGTGCGCATGCACAGTAGTGAGCCCGATTGTACATCCGCAGTAGTGAGCCCGTGTGTGCATGCGCAGTAGTGAGCCCGAGTGCGCATGCGCAGTAGTGAGCCCGATTGCGCATCCGCAGTAGTGAGTCCGTGTGCTCATGCGCAATAGTGAGCCCGCGTGCGCATGCATAGTAGTGAGCTCGAGTGCGCATGTGCAGGTCTGAGCCGGAGTTCGCATGCGCAGTAGAACGCCCGTGTGCATATGCGCAGAAGTGAGCTCGAATGCGCATGTGCAGGTCTGAGCCGGACTGCGCAGTAGTGAGCCCGTGTGCGCATGCGCAAAAGTGAGCCCGTGTGTGCATGCGCAGTAGTGAGTCCGATTTCGTATGCGCAGTAGTGAGCCCGAGCGCGCATCCGCAGTCGTGAGTCTGTGTGCGCATGAGCAGTAGTGATTCCGAGCGCGCATGCGCAGTTGTGAGCCCGATTGCGCATGCGCAGTAGTGAGCCCGTGTGCGCATGCGCAGTGGTGAGCCCGAGTGCGCACGCAGAGTAGTGAGGCCGATTGCGCATCCGCACTAGTGAGTCCGTGTGCGCATGTGCAGGTCTGAGCCGGAGTGCGCATGCGCAGTAGTGAGCCCGATTGTGCATCCGCCGTAGTGAGTCCGAGTGCGCATGAGCAGTAGTGAGCCGGAGGGCGCATGCGCAGTAGTGACCCCGAGTGCGCATGCGCACTAGTGACCCCGAGCCCGCACGCGCAGTAGTGAGCCCGTGTGCGCATGCGCAGTAGTGAGCCCGTGCACGCGTGGGCAGTAGTGAGCCCGTGTGCTCATGCGCAGTAGTGAGCCCGCGTGCGCATGCGTAGAAGTGAGCTCGAGTGCGCATGTGCAGGTTTGAGCCGGAGTGCGCGTGCGCAGTAGTGAGTCCGAGTGCGCATAGGCAGTAGTGAGTCCGAGTGCGCATGCGCAGTAGTGACCCCGATTGCGCATGAGCAGTAGCGAGTCCGAGTGCGCATGAGCAGCAGTGACCCCTAGTGCCCATGCACAGTAGTGAGCCCGATTGCGCATCCGCAATAGTGAGTCCGTGTGCGCATGTGCAGGTCTGAGCCGGAGTGCGCATGCGCAGTAGTGAGCCTGATTGTGCATCCGCAGTAGTGAGTCCGAGTACGCATGAACAGTAGTGAGGCGGAGTGTGCATGGGCAGTAGTGACCCCGAGTGCGCATGTGCAGTAGCGACCCCGAGCGCGTATGCGCAGTAGTGGGCCCGAGTGCGCATGTGCAGGCCTGACCTGAGTGCGCATGCGCAGTAGTGAGCCCCAGCGCGCATGCGCACTAGTGAGCCCGATTGCGCATCCGCAGTGGTGACCCCGAGCGCGCATGCGCAGTAGTGAGCCCATGTGTGCATGCGCAGTAGTGAACGCGATTGCGCAACCGCAGTAGTAAGCCCGAGCGCGCATCCGCAGTCGTGAGTCCGAGCGCGCATCCGCAGTAGTGAGTCCGAGTACGCATGAACAGTAGTGAGTCCGAGGGTGCATGAGCAGTAGTGACCCCGAGCCGGCATGAACAGTAGTGAGCCCGTGTGCACATGCGCAGAAGTGAGCTCGAATGCGCATGTGTATGTCTGAGCCGGACTGCGCATGCGCAGTAGTGAGCCCGTGTGCGCATACGTAGTAGTGAGCTCGAGTGCGCACGCAGAGTAGTGAGGCCGATTGCGCATCCGCACTAGTGAGTCCGTGTGCGCATGTGCAGGTCTGAGCCGGAGTGCGCATGCGCAGTAGTGAGCCCGATTGTGCATCCGCCGTAGTGACCCCGAGTGCGCATGAGCAGTAGTGAGTCCGAGTGTGCATGAGCAGTAGTGACCCCGAGTGCGCATGCACAGTAGTGAGCCCGATTGCGCATCCGCAGTAGTGAGTCCGTGTGCGCATGTGCAGGACTGAGCCGGAGTGCGCATGCGCAGTAGTGACCCCGAGTGCGCATGAGCAGTAGTGAGTCCGATTGCGCATCCGCAGTGGTGACACCGAGCGCGCATGCGCAGTAGGGAGCCCGATTGCGCATCCGCAGCAGTGAGTCCGAGTGCGCATACGCAGTTGCGACCCCGGGTGTGCATGCACAGTGTCAGCCCGTGAGCGAATGCGCATTAGTGAGTCCGTGTGCGCATGTGCAGGTCTGAGCCGGAGTGCGCATACGCAGTAGTGAGCCCGAGCCCTCATGCGCAGTAGTGAGCCCGTGTGCGCATGCGCAGTAGTGAGCCCGTGTACGCATACGCAGTAGTGAGCCCGTGTGCTCATGCGCAGTAGTGATCCCGCGTGCGCATGCGTAGTAGTGAGCTCGAGTGCGCATGAGCAGTAGTGATTCCGAGCGCGCATGCGCAGTTGTGAGCCGGATTGCGCATCCGCAGGAGTGAGCCCGAGTGCGCATACGCAGTTGCGACCCCGAGTGTGCATGCACAGTGTCAGCCCGTGAGCGAATGCGCAGTAGTGAGCCCGTGTGTGCATGCGCAGTAGTGAACGCGATTGCGCAACCGCAGTAGTAAGCCCGAGCGCGCATCCGCAGTCGTGAGTCCGAGCGCGCATCCGCAGTAGTGAGTCCGAGTACGCATGAACAGTAGTGAGTCCGAGTGTGCATGAGCAGTAGTGACCCCGAGCCCGCATGAACAGTAGTGAGCCCGTGTGCACATGCGCAGAAGTGAGCTCGAATGCGCATGTGCAAGTCTGAGCCGGACTGCGCATGCGCAGTAGTGAGCCCGTGTGCGCATCAGCAGTAGTGAGTCCGAGCGCGCATCCGCAGTAGTGAGCCCGATTGTGCATCCGCAGTAATGAGTCTGAGTGCGCATGAGCAGTAGTGAGCCCGCGTGCGCATACGTAGTAGTGAGCTCGAGTGCGCATGCGCAGTAGTGACCCCGAATGCGCATGAGCAGTAGTGAGTCCGAGTGTGCATGAGCAGTAGTGACCCCGAGTGCGCATGCACAGTAGTGAGCCCGATTGCGCATCCGCAGTAGTGAGTCCGTGTGCGCATGTGCAGGACTGAGCCGGAGTGCGCATGCGCAGTAGTGACCCCGAGTGCGCATGAGCAGTAGTGAGTCCGATTGCGCATCCGCAGTGGTGACACCGAGCGCGCATGCGCAGTAGGGAGCCCGATTGCGCATCCGTAGTAGTAAGTCCGTGTGCGCATGTGCAGGTCTGAGCCGGAGTGCGCATGCGCAGTAGTGAGCCCGATTGTGCATCCGCAGTAGTGAGTCCGAGTACGCATGAACAGTAGTGAGGCGGAGTGCGCATGCGCAGTAGTGACCCCGAGTGCGCATGTGCTGTAGCGACCCCGAGCGCGTATGCGCAGTAGCGACCCCGAGCGCGTATGCGCAGTAGTGGGCCCGAGTGCGCATGTGCAGGCCTGACCTGAGTGCGCACGCGCAGCAGTGAGCCCCAGCGCGCATGCGCAGTAGTGAGCCCGATTGCGCATTCCCAGTGGTGACCCCGAGCGCGCATGTGCAGTAGTGAGCCCGATTGCGCATCCGCAGCAGTGAGTCCGAGTGCGCATGTGCATGACTGAGCCGGAGTGCGCATGCGCAGTAGTGACCCCGAGCGCGCATGCGCAGTAGTGAGCCCGTGTGCGCATGCGCAGTAGTGAGCCCGAGCGCGCATACGCAGTAGTGAGCCCGTGTGCGCATGCGCAGTAGTGAGCCCGAGCGCGCATCCGCAGTAGTGAGCCCGATTGTCCATCCGCAGTAGTGAGTACGAGTACGCATGAGCAGTAGTGAGCCGGAGGGCGCATGCGCAGTAGTGACCCCGAGTGCGCATGCGCACTAGTGACCCCGAGCCCGCATGCGCAGTAGTGAGCCCGATTGTGCATCCGCAGCAGTGAGTCCGAGTGCGCATGTGCATGACTGAGCCGGAGTGCGCATGCGCAGTAGTGACCCCGAGCGCGCATGCGCAGTAGTGAGCCCGTGTGCGCATGCGCAGTAGTGAGCCCGAGCGCGCATACGCAGTAGTGAGCCCGTGTGCGCATGCGCAGTAGTGAGCCCGAGCGCGCATCCGCAGTAGTGAGCCCGATTGTCCATCCGCAGTAGTGAGTCTGAGTGCGCATGAGCAGTAGTGAGCCCGCGTGCGCATGCGTAGTAGTGAGCTCGAGTGCGCATGCGCAGTAGTGACCCCGAGTGCGCATGAGCAGTAGTGAGTCCGAGTGCGCATGAGCAGTAGTGACCCGGAGTGCGCATGCACAGTAGTGAGCCCGATTGCGCATCCGAAGTAGTGAGTCCGTGTGCGCATGTGCAGGACTGAGCCGGAGTGCGCATGCGCAGTAGTGACCCCGAGTGCGCATGCGCAGTAGTGACCCCGAGCGCGCATGCGCAGTAGTGAGCCCGTGTGCGCATGCGCAGTAGTGAGCCCGAGCGCGCATCCGCAGTAGTGAGCCCGAGTGCGCATGCGCAGTAGTGACCCCGAGTGTGCATGCACAGTGTGAGCCCGTGAGCGAATGCGCAGTAGAGAGCCCGAGTGCGCATGCGCAGTAGTGACCCCGAGGGCGCATGCGCAGTAGTGAGCCCGTGTGCGCGTGCGCAGTATTGAGCCCGAGTGCACATGCACAGTAGTGAGTCCGTGTGCGCATGCGCAGTAGTGAGCCCGAGTGCGCTTGCGCTGTAGTGAGACCGTGTGCGCATCGGCAGTAGTGAGTCCGAGTGCCCATGAGTCGTAGTGAGTCCGAGTGCGCATCCGCAGCAGTGACCCCGCATGCGCATGCGTAGCAGTGAGCTCGAGTGCGCATGTGCAGGTCTGAGCCGGAGTGCGCATGCGCAGTAGTGAGCCCGTGTATGCATGCGCAGTGGTGAGCCCGAGTGCGCATGGGCAGGTCTGAGCCGGAGTGCGCATGCGCAGTAGTGAGGCCGAGTGCGCATGAGCAGTAGTGAGCCCGTGTGCGCATGCGCAGTAGTGAGCCCGCGTGCGCATGCGTAGTAGTGAGCTCGAGTGCGCATGCGCAGTAGTGACCCCGAGTGCGCATGAGCAGTAGTGAGTCCGAGTGCGCATGAGCAGTAGTGACCCGGAGTGCGCATGCGCAGTAGTGAGCCCGATTACGCATCCGAAGTAGTGAGTCCGTGTGCGCATGTGCAGGACTGAGCCGGAGTGCGCATGCGCAGTAGTGACCCCGAGTGCGCATGCGCAGTAGTGACCCCGAGCGCGCATGCGCAGTAGTGAGCCCGTGTGCGCATGCGCAGTAGCGAGCCCGAGCGCGCATCCGCAGTAGTGAGCCCGAGTGCGCATGCGCAGTAGTGACCCCGAGTGTGCATGCACAGTGTGAGCCCGTGAGCGAATGCGCAGTAGTGAGCCCGAGTGCGCATGCGCAGTAGTGACCCCGAGTGCGCGTGCGCTGTAGTGAGCTCGTGTGCGCATGCGCAGTAGTGAGCCAGTGTACGCATGCGCAGTAGTGAGCCCGTGTGCGCCTGCGCAGTGGTATGCCCGAGTGCGCATGGGCAGGTCTGAGCCGGAGTGCGCATGCGCAGTACTGGGCTCGTGCGCGCATGCGCAGTAGTGAGCCCGTGTGCGCATGCGCAGTAGTGAGCCCGAGCCCGCATAAGCAGTAGTGAGTCCGAGTGCGCATGCACAGTAGTGAGCCCGATTGTGCATCCGCAGTAGTGAGCCCGTGTGTGCATGCGCAGTAGTGAGCCCGAGTGCGCATGCGCAGTAGTGAGCCCGATTGCGCATCCGCAGTAGTGAGTCCGTGTGCTCATGCGCAATAGTGAGCCCGCGTGCGCATGCATAGTAGTGAGCTCGAGTGCGCATGTGCAGGTCTGAGCCGGAGTTCGCATGCGCAGTAGAACGCCCGTGTGCATATGCGCAGAAGTGAGCTCGAATGCGCATGTGCTGGTCTGAGCCGGACTGCGCATGCGCAGTGGTGAGCCCGAGTGCGCATGAGCAGTAGTGAGCCGGAGGGCGCATGCGCAGTAGTGACCCCGAGTGCGCATGAGCACTAGTGACCCCGAGCCCGCACGCGCAGTAGTGAGCCCGTGTGCGCATGCGCAGTAGTGAGCCCGTGCACGCGTGGGCAGTAGTGAGCCCGTGTGCTCATGCGCAGTAGTGAGCCCGCGTGCGCATGCGTAGAAGTGAGCTCGAGTGCGCATGTGCAGGTTTGAGCCGGAGTGCGCGTGCGCAGTAGTGAGTCCGAGTGCGCATAGGCAGTAGTGAGTCCGAGTGCGCATGCGCAGTAGTGACCCCGATTGCGCATGAGCAGTAGCGAGTCCGAGTGCGCATGAGCAGCAGTGACCCCTAGTGCCCATGCACAGTAGTGAGCCCGATTGCGCATCCGCAGTAGTGAGTCCGTGTGCGCATGTGCAGGTCTGAGCCGGAGTGCGCATGCGCAGTAGTGAGCCTGATTGTGCATCCGCAGTAGTGAGTCCGAGTACGCATGAACAGTAGTGAGGCGGAGTGTGCATGGGCAGTAGTGACCCCGAGTGCGCATGTGCAGTAGCGACCCCGAGCGCGTATGCGCAGTAGTGGGCCCGAGTGCGCATGTGCAGGCCTGACCTGAGTGCGCATGCGCAGTAGTGAGCCCCAGCGCGCATGCGCACTAGTGAGCCCGATTGCGCATCCGCAGTGGTGACCCCGAGCGCGCATGCGCAGTAGTGAGCCCATGTGTGCATGCGCAGTAGTGAACGCGATTGCGCAACCGCAGTAGTAAGCCCGAGCGCGCATCCGCAGTCGTGAGTCCGAGCGCGCATCCGCAGTAGTGAGCCCGATTGTGCATCCGCAGTAATGAGTCTGAGTGCGCATGAGCAGTAGTGAGCCCACGTGCGCATACGTAGTAGTGAGCTCGAGTGCGCAAGCGCAGTAGTGACCCCGAGTGCGCATGAGCAGTAGTGAGTCCGAGTGTGCATGAGCAGTAGTGACCCCGAGTGCGCATGCACAGTAGTGAGCCCGATTGCGCATCCGCAGTAGTGAGTCCGTGTGCGCATGTGCAGGACTGAGCCGGAGTGCGCATGCGCAGTAGTGAACGCGATTGCGCAACCGCAGTAGTAAGCCCGAGCGCGCATCCGCAGTAGTGAGCCCGAGCCCTCATGCGCAGTAGTGAGCCCGTGTGCGCATGCGCAGTAGTGAGCCCGTGGACGCATACGCAGTAGTGAGCCCGTGTGCTCATGCGCAGTAGTGATCCCGCGTGCGCATGCGTAGTAGTGAGCTCGAGTGCGCATGAGCAGTAGTGATTCCGAGCGCGCATGCGCAGTTGTGAGCCCGATTGCGCATGCACAGTAGTGAGCCCGTGTGCGCATGCGCAGTAGTGAGCCCGAGTGCGCATGCAGAGTAGTGAGGCCGATTGCGCATCCGCACTAGTGAATGCGTGTGCGCATGTGCAGGTCTGAGCCGCAGTGCGCATGCGCAGTAATGAGCCCGATTGTGCATCCGCCGTAGTGAGTCCGAGTGCGCATGAGCAGTAGTGAGGCGGAGTGCGCATGCGCAGTAGTGACCCCGAGTGCGCATGCGCAGTAGCGACCCCGAGCGCGTATGCGCAGTAGCGACCCCGAGTGTGCATGCACAGTGTCAGCCCGTGAGCGAATGCGCATTAGTGAGTCCGTGTGCGCATGTGCAGGTCTGAGCCGGAGTGCGCATGCGCAGTAGTGAGCCCGATTGTGCATCCGCAGTAGTGAGTCCGAGTACGCATGAACAGTAGTGAGGCGGAGTGCGCATGCGCAGTAGTGACCCCGAGTGCGCATGCGCAGTAGCGACCCCGAGCGCGTATGCGCAGTAGCGACCCCGTGCGCGTATGCGCAGTAGTGGGCCCGAGTGCGCATGTGCAGGCCTGACCTGAGTGCGCATGCGCAGTAGTGAGCCCCAGCGCGCATGCGCAGTAGTGAGCCCGATTGCGCATCCGCAACAGTGAGTCCGAGTGCGCATACGCAGTTGCGACCCCGAGTGTGCATGCACAGTGTCAGCCCGTGAGCGAATGCGCATTAGTGAGTCCGTGTGCGCATGTGCAGGTCTGAGCCGCAGTGCGCATGCGCAGTAGTGAGCCCGATTGTGCATCCGCAGTAGTGAGTCCGAGTGCGCATGAGCAGAAGTGAGCCGGAGTGCGCATGCGCAGTAGTGACCTCGAGTGCGCATGCGCAGAAGTGAGCCCGTGTGTGCATGCGCAGTAGTGAGGCCGAGTGCGCATGAGCAGTAGTGACCCCGAGTGCGCATGCGCAGAAGTCAGCCCGTGTGTGCATGCGCAGTAGTGAACGCGATTGCGCATCCGCAGTAGTAAGCCCGAGCGCGCAACCGCAGTCGTGAGTCCGAGCGCGCATCCGCAGTAGTGAGTCCGAGTGCGCATGCGCAGTAGTGACCCCGAGTGCGCATGAGTAGTAGTGAGTCCGAGTGCGCATGCGCAGTAGTGAGCCCGGGTGCTCATGCGTAGTAGTGAGCAAGCGTTCGCATGCGTAGTAGTGAGCTCGAGTGCGCATGTGCAGGTCTGAGCCGGAGTGCGCATGCGCAGTAGTGAGTCCGAGTGCGCACGAGCAGTAGTGACCCCGAGCCCGCATGAGCAGTAGTGAGCCCGTGTGCACATGCGCAGAAGTGAGCTCGAATGCGCATGTGCAAGTCTGAGCCGGACTGCGCATGCGCAGTAGTGAGCCCGTGTGCGCATGAGCAGTAGTGAGTCCGAGCCAGCATGCGCAGTAGTGAGCCCGATTGTGCATCCCCAGTAATGGGTCTGAGTGCGCATGAGCAGTAGTCAGCCCGCGTGCGCATGCGTAGTAGTGAGCTCGAGTGCGCATGAGCAGTTGTGATTCCGAGCGCGCTTGCGCAGTTGTGAGCCCGATTGCGCATGCGCAGTAGTGAGCCCGTGTGCGCATGCGCAGTAGTGAGCCCGAGTGCGCATGCAGAGTAGTGAGGCCGATTGCGCATCCGCACTAGTGAGTCCGTGTGCGCATGTGCAGGTCTGAGCCGCAGTGCGCATGCGCAGTAGTGAGCCCGATTGTGCATCCGCAGTAGTGAGTCCGAGTGCGCATGAGCAGAAGTGAGCCCGTGTGTGCATGCGCAGTAGTGAGCCCGAGTGCGCATGCGCAGTAGTGAGCCCGATTGCGCATGAGCAGTAGTGAGTCCGTGTGCGCATGTGCAGGTCTGAGCCGGAGTGCGCATGCGCAGTAGTGAGCCCGATTGTGCATCCGCAGTTGTGAGTCCGAGTGCGCATGAGCACTAGTGAGCCGGAGTGCGCATGCGCAGTAGTGACCCCGAGTGCGCATGCGCAGTAGTGACCCCGAGCAGCATGCGCAGTAGTGAGCCCGTGTGCGCATGCGCAGTAGTGAGCCCGTGTACGCATGCGCAGTGGTGAGCCCGAGTGCGCATGGGCAGGTCTGAGCCGGAGTGCGCCTGCGCAGTAGTGAGGCCGAGTGCGCATGAGCAGTAGTGACCCCGAGCCCGCATGAGCAGTAGTGAGCCCGTGTGCACATGCGCAGAAGTGAGCTCGAATGCGCATGTGCAAGTCTGAGCCGGACTGCGCATGCGCAGTAGTGAGCCCGTGTGCGCATGCGCAGTACTGAGCCCGAGCGCGCATCCGCAGTAGTGAGTCCGAGTGCGCATGCGCAGTAGCGACCCCGAATGCACATGAGCAGTAGTGAGTCCGAATGCGCATGAGCTGCAGTGACCCCGAGTGCGCATGCACAGTAGTGAGCCCGATTGCGCATCCGCTGTAGTGAGTCCGTGTGCGCATGTGCAGGTCTGTGCCGGAGTGCGCATGCGCAGTAGTGAGCCCGATTGTGCATCCGCAGTAGTGAGTCCGAGTACGCATGAACAGTAGTGAGGCGGAGTGCGCATGCGCAGTAGTGACCCCGAGTGCGCATGTGCAGTAGCGACCCCGAGCGCGTATGTGCAGTAGCGACCCCGTGCGCGTATGCGCAGTAGTGGGCCCGTGTGCGCATGTGCAGGCCTGACCTGAGTGCGCATGCGCAGTAGTGAGCCCCAGCGCGCATGCGCAGTAGTGAGCCCGATTGCGCATCCGCAGTGGTGACCCCGAGCGCGCATGCGCAGTAGTGAGCCCGATTGCGCGTCGGCAGCAGTGAGTCCGAGTGCGCGTACGCAGTTGCGACCCCGAGTGTGCATGCACAGTGTCAGCCCGTGAGCGAATGCGCATTAGTGAGTCCGTGTGCGCATGTGCAGGTCTGAGCCGCAGTGCGCATGCGCAGTAGTGAGCCCGATTGTGCATCCGCAGTAGTGAGTCCGAGTGCGCATGAGCAGAAGTGAGCCGGAGTGCGCATGCGCAGTAGTGACCTCGAGTGCGCATGCGCAGAAGTGAGCCCGTGTGTGCATGCGCAGTAGTGAGCCCGAGTGCGCATACGCAGTAGTGAGCCCGATTGCGCATGAGCAGTAGTGAGTCCGTGTGCGCATGTGCAGGTCTGAGCCGGAGTGCGTATGCGCAGTAGTGAGCCCGATTGTGCATCCGCAGTTGTGAGTCCGAGTGCGCATGAGCACTAGTGAGCCGGAGTGCGCATGCGCAATAGTGACTCCGAGTGCGCATGCGCAGTAGTGACCCCGAGCGCGCATGCGCAGTAGTGAGCCCGTGTGCGCATGCGCAGTAGTGAGCCCGTGTACGCATGCGCAGTGGTGAGCCCGAGTGCGCATGGGCAGGTCTGAGCCGGAGTGCGCGTGCGCAGTAGTGAGGCCGAGTGCGCATGAGCAGTAGTGACCCCGAGTGCGCATGCGCAGAAGTGAGCCCGTGTGTGCATGCGCAGTAGTGAACGCGATTGCGCATCCGCAGTAGTAAGCCCGAGCGCGCAACCGCAGTCGTGAGTCCGAGCGCGCATCCGCAGTAGTGAGTCCGAGTGCGCATGCGCAGTAGTGACCCCGAGTGCGCATGAGTAGTAGTGAGTCCGTGTGCGCATGCGCAGTAGTGAGCCCGTGTGCTCATGCGCAGTAGTGAGCCCGCGTGCGCATGCGTAGAAGAGAGCTCGAGTGCGCATGTGCAGGTTTGAGCCGGAGTGCGCATGCGCAGTAGTGAGTCCGAGTGCGCATGAGCAGTAGTGACCCCGAGCCCGCATGAGCAGTAGTGACCCCGAGTGCGCATGAGTAGTAGTGAGTCCGTGTGCGCATGCGCAGTAGTGAGCCCGAGTGCGCATGCACAGTAGTGAGCCCGATTGCGCATCCGTAGTAGTGAGTCCGTGTGCGCATGTGCAGGTGTAAGCCGGAGTGCGCATGCGCAGTAGTGAGCCCGATTGTGCATCCGCAGTAGTGAGTCCGAGTATGCATGAGCAGTAGTGAGCCGGAGGGCGCATGCGCAGTAGTGAGCCCGAGTGCGCATGCGCACTAGTGACCCCGAGCCCGCATGCGCAGTAGTGAGCCCGTGTGTGCATGCGCAGTAGTGAGCCCGTGTGCGCATGCGCAGTAGTGAGCCCGTGTACGCATGCGCAGTGGTGAGCCCGAGTGCGCATGGGCAGGTCTGAGCCGGAGTGCGCCTGCGCAGTAGTGAGGCCGAGTGCGCATGAGCAGTAGTGACCCCGAGTGCGCATGCGCAGAAGTGAGCCCGTGTGTGCATGCGCAGTAATGAACGCGATTGCGCATCCGCAGTAGTAAGCCCGAGCGCGCAACCGCAGTCGTGAGTCCGAGCGCGCATCCGCAGTAGTGAGTCCGAGTGCGCATGCGCAGTAGTGACCCCGAGTGCGCATGAGTAGTAGTGAGTCCGTGTGCGCATGCGCAGTAGTGAGCCCGAGTGCGCATGCACAGTAGTGAGCCCGACTGCGCATCCGTAGTAGTGAGTCCGTGTGCGCATGTGCAGGTGTAAGCCGGAGTGCGCATGCGCAGTAGTGAGCCCGATTGTGCATCCGCAGTAGTGAGTCCGAGTATGCATGAGCAGTAGTGAGCCGGAGGGCGCATGCGCAGTAGTGAGCCCGAGTGCGCATGCGCACTAGTGACCCCGAGCCCGCATGCGCAGTAGTGAGCCCGTGTGCGCATGCGCAGTAGTGAGCCCGTGTACGCATGGGCAGTAGTGAGCCCGTGTGCTCATGCGCAGTAGTGAGCCCGCGTGCGCATGCGTAGAAGTGAGCTCGAGTGCGCATGTGCAGGTTTGAGCCGGAGTGCGCATGCGCAGCAGTGACCCCTAGTGCCCATGCACAGTAGTGAGCCCGATTGCGCATCCGTAGTAGTAAGTCCGTGTGCGCATGTGCAGGTCTGAGCCGGAGTGCGCATGCGCAGTAGTGAGCCCGATTGTGCATCCGCAGTAGTGAGTCCGAGTACGCATGAGCAGTAGTGAGGCGGAGTGCGCATGCGCAGTAGTGACCCCGAGTGCGCATGTGCAGTAGCGACCCCGAGCGCGTATGCGCAGTAGCGACCCCGAGCGCGTATGCGTAGTAGTGGGCCCGAGTGCGCATGTGCAGGCCTGACCTAAGTGCGCATGCGCAGTAGTGAGCCCGGGTGCTCATGCGTAGTAGTGAGCCCGCGTTCGCATGCGTAGTAGTGAGCTCGAGTGCGCATGTGCAGGTCTGAGCCGGAGTGCGCATGCGCAGTAGTGAGTCCCAGTGCGCATGAGCAGTAGTGACCCCGAGCCCGCATGAGCAGTAGTGAGCCCGTGTGCACATGCGCAGAAGTGAGCTCGAATGCGCATGTGCAAGTCTGAGCCGGACTGCGCATGCGCAGTAGTGAGCCCGTGTGCGCATGAGCAGTAGTCAGCCCGCGTGCGCATGCGCAGTAGTGAGCTCGAGTGCGCATGAGCAGTAGTGATTCCGAGCGCGCATGCGCAGTTGTGAGCCCGATTGCGCATGCGCAGTAGTGAGCCCGTGTGCGCATGCGCAGTAGTGAGCCCGAGTGCGCATGCAGAGTAGTGAGGCCGATTGCGCATCCGCACTAGTGAGTCCGTGTGCGCATGTGCAGGTCTGAGCAGCAGTGCGCATGCGCCGTAGTGAGCCCGGTTGTGCATCCGCAGTAGTGAGTCCGAGTGCGCATGAGCAGAAGTGAGCCGGAGTGCGCATGCGCAGTAGTGACCTCGAGTGCGCATGCGCAGAAGTGAGCCCGTGTGTGCATGCGCAGTAGTGAGCCCGTGTGCGCATGCGCAGTAGTGAGCCCGTGTACGCATGCGCAGTGGTGAGCCCGAGTGCGCATGGGCAGGTCTGAGCCGGAGTGCGCCTGCGCAGTAGTGAGGCCGAGTGCGCATGAGCAGTAGTGACCCCGAGTGCGCATGCGCAGAAGTGAGCCCGTGTGTGCATGCGCAGTAGTGAACGCGATTGCGCATCCGCAGTAGTAAGCCCGAGCGCGCAACCGCAGTCGTGAGTCCGAGCGCGCATCCGCAGTAGTGAGTCCGAGTGCGCATGCGCAGTAGTGACCCCGAGTGCGCATGAGTAGTAGTGAGTCCGAGTGCGCATGCGCAGTAGTGAGCCCGGGTGCTCATGCGTAGTAGTGAGCCCGCGTTCGCATGCGTAGTAGTGAGCTCGAGTGCGCATGTGCAGGTCTGAGCCGGAGTGCGCATGCGCAGTAGTGAGTCCGAGTGCGCATGCGCAGAAGTGAGCCCGTGTGTGCATGCGCAGTAGTGAACGCGATTGCGCATCCGCAGTAGTAAGCCCGAGCGCGCAACCGCAGTCGTGAGTCCGAGCGCGCATCCGCAGTAGTGAGTCGGAGTGCGCATGCGCAGTAGTGACCCCGAGTGCGCATGCGCAGTAGTGAGCCCGTGTGCGCATGCGCAGTAGCGAGCCCGAGCGCGCATCCGCAGTAGTGAGCCCGAGTGCGCATGCGCAGTAGTGACCCCGAGTGTGCATGCACAGTGTGAGCCCGTGAGCGAATGCGCAGTAGTGAGCCCGAGTGCGCATGCGCAGTAGTGACCCCGAGTGCGCGTGCGCTGTAGTGAGCTCGTGTGCGCATGCGCAGTAGTGAGCCAGTGTACGCATGCGCAGTAGTGAGCCCGTGTGCGCCTGCGCAGTGGTATGCCCGAGTGCGCATGGGCAGGTCTGAGCCGGAGTGCGCATGCGCAGTACTGGGCTCGTGCGCGCATGCGCAGTAGTGAGCCCGTGTGCGCATGCGCAGTAGTGAGCCCGAGCCCGCATAAGCAGTAGTGAGTCCGAGTGCGCATGCACAGTAGTGAGCCCGATTGTGCATCCGCAGTAGTGAGCCCGTGTGTGCATGCGCAGTAGTGAGCCCGAGTGCGCATGCGCAGTAGTGAGCCCGATTGCGCATCCGCAGTAGTGAGTCCGTGTGCTCATGCGCAATAGTGAGCCCGCGTGCGCATGCATAGTAGTGAGCTCGAGTGCGCATGTGCAGGTCTGAGCCGGAGTTCGCATGCGCAGTAGAACGCCCGTGTGCATATGCGCAGAAGTGAGCTCGAATGCGCATGTGCTGGTCTGAGCCGGACTGCGCATGCGCAGTGGTGAGCCCGAGTGCGCACGCAGAGTAGTGAGGCCGATTGCGCATCCGCACTAGTGAGTCCGTGTGCGCATGTGCAGGCCTGAGCCGGAGTGCGCATGCGCAGTAGTGAGCCCGATTGTGCATCCGCCGTAGTGAGTCCGAGTGCGCATGAGCAGTAGTGAGCCGGAGGGCGCATGCGCAGTAGTGACCCCGAGTGCGCATGAGCACTAGTGACCCCGAGCCCGCACGCGCAGTAGTGAGCCCGTGTGCGCATGCGCAGTAGTGAGCCCGTGCACGCGTGGGCAGTAGTGAGCCCGTGTGCTCATGCGCAGTAGTGAGCCCGCGTGCGCATGCGTAGAAGTGAGCTCGAGTGCGCATGTGCAGGTTTGAGCCGGAGTGCGCGTGCGCAGTAGTGAGTCCGAGTGCGCATAGGCAGTAGTGAGTCCGAGTGCGCATGCGCAGTAGTGACCCCGATTGCGCATGAGCAGTAGCGAGTCCGAGTGCGCATGAGCAGCAGTGACCCCTAGTGCCCATGCACAGTAGTGAGCCCGATTGCGCATCCGCAGTAGTGAGTCCGTGTGCGCATGTGCAGGTCTGAGCCGGAGTGCGCATGCGCAGTAGTGAGCCTGATTGTGCATCCGCAGTAGTGAGTCCGAGTACGCATGAACAGTAGTGAGGCGGAGTGTGCATGGGCAGTAGTGACCCCGAGTGCGCATGTGCAGTAGCGACCCCGAGCGCGTATGCGCAGTAGTGGGCCCGAGTGCGCATGTGCAGGCCTGACCTGAGTGCGCATGCGCAGTAGTGAGCCCCAGCGCGCATGCGCACTAGTGAGCCCGATTGCGCATCCGCAGTGGTGACCCCGAGCGCGCATGCGCAGTAGTGAGCCCATGTGTGCATGCGCAGTAGTGAACGCGATTGCGCAACCGCAGTAGTAAGCCCGAGCGCGCATCCGCAGTCGTGAGTCCGAGCGCGCATCCGCAGTAGTGAGCCCGATTGTGCATCCGCAGTAATGAGTCTGAGTGCGCATGAGCAGTAGTGAGCCCACGTGCGCATACGTAGTAGTGAGCTCGAGTGCGCAAGCGCAGTAGTGACCCCGAGTGCGCATGAGCAGTAGTGAGTCCGAGTGTGCATGAGCAGTAGTGACCCCGAGTGCGCATGCACAGTAGTGAGCCCGATTGCGCATCCGCAGTAGTGAGTCCGTGTGCGCATGTGCAGGACTGAGCCGGAGTGCGCATGCGCAGTAGTGAACGCGATTGCGCAACCGCAGTAGTAAGCCCGAGCGCGCATCCGCAGTAGTGAGCCCGAGCCCTCATGCGCAGTAGTGAGCCCGTGTGCGCATGCGCAGTAGTGAGCCCGTGGACGCATACGCAGTAGTGAGCCCGTGTGCTCATGCGCAGTAGTGATCCCGCGTGCGCATGCGTAGTAGTGAGCTCGAGTGCGCATGAGCAGTAGTGATTCCGAGCGCGCATGCGCAGTTGTGAGCCCGATTGCGCATGCACAGTAGTGAGCCCGTGTGCGCATGCGCAGTAGTGAGCCCGAGTGCGCATGCAGAGTAGTGAGGCCGATTGCGCATCCGCACTAGTGAATGCGTGTGCGCATGTGCAGGTCTGAGCCGCAGTGCGCATGCGCAGTAATGAGCCCGATTGTGCATCCGCCGTAGTGAGTCCGAGTGCGCATGAGCAGTAGTGAGGCGGAGTGCGCATGCGCAGTAGTGACCCCGAGTGCGCATGCGCAGTAGCGACCCCGAGCGCGTATGCGCAGTAGCGACCCCGAGTGTGCATGCACAGTGTCAGCCCGTGAGCGAATGCGCATTAGTGAGTCCGTGTGCGCATGTGCAGGTCTGAGCCGGAGTGCGCATGCGCAGTAGTGAGCCCGATTGTGCATCCGCAGTAGTGAGTCCGAGTACGCATGAACAGTAGTGAGGCGGAGTGCGCATGCGCAGTAGTGACCCCGAGTGCGCATGCGCAGTAGCGACCCCGAGCGCGTATGCGCAGTAGCGACCCCGTGCGCGTATGCGCAGTAGTGGGCCCGAGTGCGCATGTGCAGGCCTGACCTGAGTGCGCATGCGCAGTAGTGAGCCCCAGCGCGCATGCGCAGTAGTGAGCCCGATTGCGCATCCGCAACAGTGAGTCCGAGTGCGCATACGCAGTTGCGACCCCGAGTGTGCATGCACAGTGTCAGCCCGTGAGCGAATGCGCATTAGTGAGTCCGTGTGCGCATGTGCAGGTCTGAGCCGCAGTGCGCATGCGCAGTAGTGAGCCCGATTGTGCATCCGCAGTAGTGAGTCCGAGTGCGCATGAGCAGAAGTGAGCCGGAGTGCGCATGCGCAGTAGTGACCTCGAGTGCGCATGCGCAGAAGTGAGCCCGTGTGTGCATGCGCAGTAGTGAGGCCGAGTGCGCATGAGCAGTAGTGACCCCGAGTGCGCATGCGCAGAAGTCAGCCCGTGTGTGCATGCGCAGTAGTGAACGCGATTGCGCATCCGCAGTAGTAAGCCCGAGCGCGCAACCGCAGTCGTGAGTCCGAGCGCGCATCCGCAGTAGTGAGTCCGAGTGCGCATGCGCAGTAGTGACCCCGAGTGCGCATGAGTAGTAGTGAGTCCGAGTGCGCATGCGCAGTAGTGAGCCCGGGTGCTCATGCGTAGTAGTGAGCAAGCGTTCGCATGCGTAGTAGTGAGCTCGAGTGCGCATGTGCAGGTCTGAGCCGGAGTGCGCATGCGCAGTAGTGAGTCCGAGTGCGCACGAGCAGTAGTGACCCCGAGCCCGCATGAGCAGTAGTGAGCCCGTGTGCACATGCGCAGAAGTGAGCTCGAATGCGCATGTGCAAGTCTGAGCCGGACTGCGCATGCGCAGTAGTGAGCCCGTGTGCGCATGAGCAGTAGTGAGTCCGAGCCAGCATGCGCAGTAGTGAGCCCGATTGTGCATCCCCAGTAATGGGTCTGAGTGCGCATGAGCAGTAGTCAGCCCGCGTGCGCATGCGTAGTAGTGAGCTCGAGTGCGCATGAGCAGTTGTGATTCCGAGCGCGCTTGCGCAGTTGTGAGCCCGATTGCGCATGCGCAGTAGTGAGCCCGTGTGCGCATGCGCAGTAGTGAGCCCGAGTGCGCATGCAGAGTAGTGAGGCCGATTGCGCATCCGCACTAGTGAGTCCGTGTGCGCATGTGCAGGTCTGAGCCGCAGTGCGCATGCGCAGTAGTGAGCCCGATTGTGCATCCGCAGTAGTGAGTCCGAGTGCGCATGAGCAGAAGTGAGCCCGTGTGTGCATGCGCAGTAGTGAGCCCGAGTGCGCATGCGCAGTAGTGAGCCCGATTGCGCATGAGCAGTAGTGAGTCCGTGTGCGCATGTGCAGGTCTGAGCCGGAGTGCGCATGCGCAGTAGTGAGCCCGATTGTGCATCCGCAGTTGTGAGTCCGAGTGCGCATGAGCACTAGTGAGCCGGAGTGCGCATGCGCAGTAGTGACCCCGAGTGCGCATGCGCAGTAGTGACCCCGAGCAGCATGCGCAGTAGTGAGCCCGTGTGCGCATGCGCAGTAGTGAGCCCGTGTACGCATGCGCAGTGGTGAGCCCGAGTGCGCATGGGCAGGTCTGAGCCGGAGTGCGCCTGCGCAGTAGTGAGGCCGAGTGCGCATGAGCAGTAGTGACCCCGAGCCCGCATGAGCAGTAGTGAGCCCGTGTGCACATGCGCAGAAGTGAGCTCGAATGCGCATGTGCAAGTCTGAGCCGGACTGCGCATGCGCAGTAGTGAGCCCGTGTGCGCATGCGCAGTACTGAGCCCGAGCGCGCATCCGCAGTAGTGAGTCCGAGTGCGCATGCGCAGTAGCGACCCCGAATGCACATGAGCAGTAGTGAGTCCGAATGCGCATGAGCTGCAGTGACCCCGAGTGCGCATGCACAGTAGTGAGCCCGATTGCGCATCCGCTGTAGTGAGTCCGTGTGCGCATGTGCAGGTCTGTGCCGGAGTGCGCATGCGCAGTAGTGAGCCCGATTGTGCATCCGCAGTAGTGAGTCCGAGTACGCATGAACAGTAGTGAGGCGGAGTGCGCATGCGCAGTAGTGACCCCGAGTGCGCATGTGCAGTAGCGACCCCGAGCGCGTATGTGCAGTAGCGACCCCGTGCGCGTATGCGCAGTAGTGGGCCCGTGTGCGCATGTGCAGGCCTGACCTGAGTGCGCATGCGCAGTAGTGAGCCCCAGCGCGCATGCGCAGTAGTGAGCCCGATTGCGCATCCGCAGTGGTGACCCCGAGCGCGCATGCGCAGTAGTGAGCCCGATTGCGCGTCGGCAGCAGTGAGTCCGAGTGCGCGTACGCAGTTGCGACCCCGAGTGTGCATGCACAGTGTCAGCCCGTGAGCGAATGCGCATTAGTGAGTCCGTGTGCGCATGTGCAGGTCTGAGCCGCAGTGCGCATGCGCAGTAGTGAGCCCGATTGTGCATCCGCAGTAGTGAGTCCGAGTGCGCATGAGCAGAAGTGAGCCGGAGTGCGCATGCGCAGTAGTGACCTCGAGTGCGCATGCGCAGAAGTGAGCCCGTGTGTGCATGCGCAGTAGTGAGCCCGAGTGCGCATACGCAGTAGTGAGCCCGATTGCGCATGAGCAGTAGTGAGTCCGTGTGCGCATGTGCAGGTCTGAGCCGGAGTGCGTATGCGCAGTAGTGAGCCCGATTGTGCATCCGCAGTTGTGAGTCCGAGTGCGCATGAGCACTAGTGAGCCGGAGTGCGCATGCGCAATAGTGACTCCGAGTGCGCATGCGCAGTAGTGACCCCGAGCGCGCATGCGCAGTAGTGAGCCCGTGTGCGCATGCGCAGTAGTGAGCCCGTGTACGCATGCGCAGTGGTGAGCCCGAGTGCGCATGGGCAGGTCTGAGCCGGAGTGCGCGTGCGCAGTAGTGAGGCCGAGTGCGCATGAGCAGTAGTGACCCCGAGTGCGCATGCGCAGAAGTGAGCCCGTGTGTGCATGCGCAGTAGTGAACGCGATTGCGCATCCGCAGTAGTAAGCCCGAGCGCGCAACCGCAGTCGTGAGTCCGAGCGCGCATCCGCAGTAGTGAGTCCGAGTGCGCATGCGCAGTAGTGACCCCGAGTGCGCATGAGTAGTAGTGAGTCCGTGTGCGCATGCGCAGTAGTGAGCCCGTGTGCTCATGCGCAGTAGTGAGCCCGCGTGCGCATGCGTAGAAGAGAGCTCGAGTGCGCATGTGCAGGTTTGAGCCGGAGTGCGCATGCGCAGTAGTGAGTCCGAGTGCGCATGAGCAGTAGTGACCCCGAGCCCGCATGAGCAGTAGTGACCCCGAGTGCGCATGAGTAGTAGTGAGTCCGTGTGCGCATGCGCAGTAGTGAGCCCGAGTGCGCATGCACAGTAGTGAGCCCGATTGCGCATCCGTAGTAGTGAGTCCGTGTGCGCATGTGCAGGTGTAAGCCGGAGTGCGCATGCGCAGTAGTGAGCCCGATTGTGCATCCGCAGTAGTGAGTCCGAGTATGCATGAGCAGTAGTGAGCCGGAGGGCGCATGCGCAGTAGTGAGCCCGAGTGCGCATGCGCACTAGTGACCCCGAGCCCGCATGCGCAGTAGTGAGCCCGTGTGTGCATGCGCAGTAGTGAGCCCGTGTGCGCATGCGCAGTAGTGAGCCCGTGTACGCATGCGCAGTGGTGAGCCCGAGTGCGCATGGGCAGGTCTGAGCCGGAGTGCGCCTGCGCAGTAGTGAGGCCGAGTGCGCATGAGCAGTAGTGACCCCGAGTGCGCATGCGCAGAAGTGAGCCCGTGTGTGCATGCGCAGTAATGAACGCGATTGCGCATCCGCAGTAGTAAGCCCGAGCGCGCAACCGCAGTCGTGAGTCCGAGCGCGCATCCGCAGTAGTGAGTCCGAGTGCGCATGCGCAGTAGTGACCCCGAGTGCGCATGAGTAGTAGTGAGTCCGTGTGCGCATGCGCAGTAGTGAGCCCGAGTGCGCATGCACAGTAGTGAGCCCGACTGCGCATCCGTAGTAGTGAGTCCGTGTGCGCATGTGCAGGTGTAAGCCGGAGTGCGCATGCGCAGTAGTGAGCCCGATTGTGCATCCGCAGTAGTGAGTCCGAGTATGCATGAGCAGTAGTGAGCCGGAGGGCGCATGCGCAGTAGTGAGCCCGAGTGCGCATGCGCACTAGTGACCCCGAGCCCGCATGCGCAGTAGTGAGCCCGTGTGCGCATGCGCAGTAGTGAGCCCGTGTACGCATGGGCAGTAGTGAGCCCGTGTGCTCATGCGCAGTAGTGAGCCCGCGTGCGCATGCGTAGAAGTGAGCTCGAGTGCGCATGTGCAGGTTTGAGCCGGAGTGCGCATGCGCAGCAGTGACCCCTAGTGCCCATGCACAGTAGTGAGCCCGATTGCGCATCCGTAGTAGTAAGTCCGTGTGCGCATGTGCAGGTCTGAGCCGGAGTGCGCATGCGCAGTAGTGAGCCCGATTGTGCATCCGCAGTAGTGAGTCCGAGTACGCATGAGCAGTAGTGAGGCGGAGTGCGCATGCGCAGTAGTGACCCCGAGTGCGCATGTGCAGTAGCGACCCCGAGCGCGTATGCGCAGTAGCGACCCCGAGCGCGTATGCGTAGTAGTGGGCCCGAGTGCGCATGTGCAGGCCTGACCTAAGTGCGCATGCGCAGTAGTGAGCCCGGGTGCTCATGCGTAGTAGTGAGCCCGCGTTCGCATGCGTAGTAGTGAGCTCGAGTGCGCATGTGCAGGTCTGAGCCGGAGTGCGCATGCGCAGTAGTGAGTCCCAGTGCGCATGAGCAGTAGTGACCCCGAGCCCGCATGAGCAGTAGTGAGCCCGTGTGCACATGCGCAGAAGTGAGCTCGAATGCGCATGTGCAAGTCTGAGCCGGACTGCGCATGCGCAGTAGTGAGCCCGTGTGCGCATGAGCAGTAGTCAGCCCGCGTGCGCATGCGCAGTAGTGAGCTCGAGTGCGCATGAGCAGTAGTGATTCCGAGCGCGCATGCGCAGTTGTGAGCCCGATTGCGCATGCGCAGTAGTGAGCCCGTGTGCGCATGCGCAGTAGTGAGCCCGAGTGCGCATGCAGAGTAGTGAGGCCGATTGCGCATCCGCACTAGTGAGTCCGTGTGCGCATGTGCAGGTCTGAGCAGCAGTGCGCATGCGCCGTAGTGAGCCCGGTTGTGCATCCGCAGTAGTGAGTCCGAGTGCGCATGAGCAGAAGTGAGCCGGAGTGCGCATGCGCAGTAGTGACCTCGAGTGCGCATGCGCAGAAGTGAGCCCGTGTGTGCATGCGCAGTAGTGAGCCCGTGTGCGCATGCGCAGTAGTGAGCCCGTGTACGCATGCGCAGTGGTGAGCCCGAGTGCGCATGGGCAGGTCTGAGCCGGAGTGCGCCTGCGCAGTAGTGAGGCCGAGTGCGCATGAGCAGTAGTGACCCCGAGTGCGCATGCGCAGAAGTGAGCCCGTGTGTGCATGCGCAGTAGTGAACGCGATTGCGCATCCGCAGTAGTAAGCCCGAGCGCGCAACCGCAGTCGTGAGTCCGAGCGCGCATCCGCAGTAGTGAGTCCGAGTGCGCATGCGCAGTAGTGACCCCGAGTGCGCATGAGTAGTAGTGAGTCCGAGTGCGCATGCGCAGTAGTGAGCCCGGGTGCTCATGCGTAGTAGTGAGCCCGCGTTCGCATGCGTAGTAGTGAGCTCGAGTGCGCATGTGCAGGTCTGAGCCGGAGTGCGCATGCGCAGTAGTGAGTCCGAGTGCGCATGCGCAGAAGTGAGCCCGTGTGTGCATGCGCAGTAGTGAACGCGATTGCGCATCCGCAGTAGTAAGCCCGAGCGCGCAACCGCAGTCGTGAGTCCGAGCGCGCATCCGCAGTAGTGAGTCGGAGTGCGCATGCGCAGTAGTGACCCCGAGTGCGCATGAGTAGTAGTGAGTCCGTGTGCGCATGCGCAGTAGTGAGCCCGTGTGCTCATGCGCAGTAGTGAGCCCGCGTGCGCATGCGTAGAAGTGAGCTCGAGTGCGCATGTGCAGGTTTGAGCCGGAGTGCGCATGCGCAGTAGTGAGTCCGAGTGCGCATGAGCAGATTATCTGTGTGTGTTTTACGTGCAGTTCCCGCCATTACAGCTCTACTACACGGCCCCCATGGGCGCGGAATTGGGATACGCCCAATTAGCGCGTCCCCGCCGAAGCAAGGACTACCAGAAATGGCACCAGGCTCTACGGGTCCTGGTAACCGACCTCTGGTGGGGCCGAGTGACTTTCCAGCACTCTACCAGCTAAGACAGGCTGGTACCCGAGCTGTTGGGACGCAGCTCACCCGCCGAGGGCCCGACAAGCAGGCCCTCTAGCCAGCATACGGCTTTTAAACCACTGCCCCCGCGATGGTCCAACCCACGACCGAGCCAGGGTCGCCCCTGTAGGCATCTCGGTCCCCGCGGTACCAGTCAAGATCACTGGTGGGATCTGCGCGACCGAAGTCGCTTCCATTTTGGGGGTCCCGCAACCCCCGGCAATGGTCAGCCGGCGCATCGGGTACGTGGAGACGCCAAACTCCAAAGGCCGCGAGTAGGAATCGACCCTAGGGTCTTTGACCTCCTCGCAGCCCCCCTGCGTCCCTCATACACCCATACACACACACTACGCATTCACACACCTTCTTCTCCGCACAAACACACTTCTCGCATACGCACAAAAACGTTCATACTTCTCCTTGCATTCTAACACACCACTCACATCCACACTTCCATCCTCTCTTCTTGTCACACCACACTCATCCAGACATCGGAGGTCGTCATACATACTACACTCAACCAACACGTGCTTCCAATCCTCACGCACAGCTCCACATATACACTGTTCACTTTCACTCTTTCCACATCTATACAAATACGCATTCATACTTCCATGTCCAGTCATCAAAAAGCACACAAACACACTCGGCTCAAAATTCACACACCTTTCAGCAAACCTTACATCCTTTATATATTCATACGTTACTCTACCTTTCTCACTTACATCCCATCTATTCTGCCAACATTCATACGCTCTTTCATTCACCATTTCCACACACTCATCCACATCACGACCATCCATACCAGAAACAGCGAGCGCATTTACATTCTCACACAGATTCACTCTACTCTTTATCCTTGCACACATACCTCGCCTCACACACTCAAGGTCCCAGGGCAGGACACCCATCAACACTTGCATACTTTCCGTCGAGACGGTTCTACACACACTCAAACATGCATACAACACAACACGCTGGCATCTATTCATCATATCTCTTGCATACCCATACTGCATCACGTCATACCATACACTCGCGCCATACATAACACACGCAACAAACAGACCCTTATACAGCACACGCACAGCTCTCCTTCTCATACCCCATTCTCTCCTCAACACTCTTCTCATCGCACCCACAACATTCATTACCTTCTTTCGCAGATACTCGAGGTGTACCTTAAAATGCATTCTTTCACTCACCCATACACCCAAATATTTCACACGCTCTACATACTTCAAAGCCTTCCCATTCATTCGCACAATCGGTCTTCTGCTCACAGCCATGCTACCTTTCATCAACATTGTAACTGTTTTGCCTTCGGACACACTGACTCCAACACTCGCACCCCATTCACACACTATTTTCATCCATTCCGTTCCGATACGTTCTATTTCCATTCGGCTCTGTCCTTCAACAAACAAATACAAATCATCCGCGAAGGCCACACATCTACACCCACATTCTCTCAAACGCCGCAGGAGTCCATTCATCCGCCCAATCCAGAGGAATGGGCCAGACACAGACCCCTGCGGGCATCCACGCTCAACATTCCTCCACACAACCTCATTCACGCCACACATACATGCTGCCCTCCCTTGGAAATAACTTTTCCAGAGTGGCAGCTCCGCACACCCTGTCTCACTCAACCACTCTATCATACTCTTCCACTCCAAATGATCAAACGCACCCTTAAAATCAACAAATATCCCTAACACATACTTCTTCTCACTCTGTTCCACATACTCTCTCACTTTCAACCAGGCACTCTCCGTCGAACGGCCCCTGCGAAAGCCATACTGCGCATCATCCATACTCTCACTCACTCTCCGTTCATGCCTTTTAATCATCATTCGTTCCAACGTTTTTCCAAACACCGACAGCAGGCTTATCGGCCTATATGACGCAGGGTCCGTTCGCGGCTTGTCAGGGGACTTCAGCAAAACAACAATGCACGCTTTCTTCCACTCATTCGGAAAACATCCAGTCTTCAAGCAAGTATTATACAATCTCAACAGCCATCCCGGAATCGCACACCAAATCATTCGCAACATCTTCACAGTTACACCATCCAAGCCAGGTGCCTTGCCCAACTTTGATGCCATCACGGCCTCATTCACCTCGTCCCAGTCAAACTCTACCACATCATTCACACTCTCTACAGTACCACTCACGCCCCTCGAATCATTCGAGACTGGGAAGAATCGCTCTAGCAACACTTGCGCACATTCTCGCCATGTGGAATAATTCACACCATCAACATTCAACGAACTCATTCTCTCCTTCGCATTCTTACCTCTGCATACTCTGTATACAGGACCCCATGGATCCGGGTTCGACGACTCACTTACAAACTTCCTCCAGCATTCTTCTTTCACTCTACACACTTCACGCTTATATTCACGCATCAATCTTCTATACGTCTCCAAACGCGCATCCACATCCACACTTCTTCTTCTCTTCGCTTTCTGCCACAACTTCCGGCTCTTTCGAACCTTAACTTTCATCCTCTTCAGCTCATCCGTCCACCACACCATCCTTCTGTCATTCACTCTCACTCTCCGTTTCATCCTCCTGTCGTTCGAGCCCCGAATCCATTCCATTAAAATTCCTAGCATTCTATCCACATTTGTTTCATCACTCATATCTTGCCCATACATCAACGAAAATTCCCTCAAATCGTTCTTGTATTCTTCCCAGTCTACATCCTTGCATATCCATCCCATTCGCTCATCTGAGGCATTCTGCAGACACTCATCACTCATCATCCTAATCAAAATCACATTATGATCACTTATACCCCAGTCACTCTTAACTTCCCATTCAAGGCGGCACCTGGCTAACGAATCATTCATCAGAGTGACATCAATGTCACTCTGCCCATTCACGCCCGAGAAAGTATAATACTCACTTGGCTCATTCAACACAATCATTCCATTCGCCAAAATCCACTCTTCCAGAATCCTTCCACGCATCTCATTCTCTCTGCTGCGACCCCCACCCTTGCTATACCACAAGGGCGAGGTCGCATTCGCATCCATTCCGAATAACACACGTTTCCCTCTCACATACTCTTTCACACTCTCCATATACCCCAGGTAGGGCTCAATATCTGTGCCCCACCTGCAGTACACAGATACTACATACAACTCGCCAAAGTCCCCTTTCAACCACACACACACACCATATTCATTCGTAACTTCCCTTACACACATCACTTCCACATTCACATCGCGAACAACCACTGCAGCTTTTGCAGGGTCGTCCGCACATGCATACACTTTCCACCCACTTGGTAAGCCTCTCACACTACCATGCGACACATACACCTCTTGCAACAAAGCCACACTCACATTCTTCTCATTCATAACATTACCCAAATCACACAACACACTATACGACCTCTGACAGTTACATTGCACTACACTCAAACACGCATCAGTCATCACTTATTCTGGCCTTCTCTCTCTCTAACATACGCACATACTCAGGACATTCACACGACAAAACCGAATGGTCACACACTCTATTTTTCAGCTTGCAATTCCTACACACACACGCTTTTTGACATTTCTCTCTCAAATGTCCACTCTCTCCACACTTCTCACACAATCTCTCTTTCATACTACACTCACGCATCATGTGCCCGAAGGCAAAACACTTATAACACCTCATCACATTCACGAAATCCCTCACTTTGCACGCTCTCCACTTAACATACACACGCTCCTCAGTCATCAAAACATCACGCATTCTTTTCGACACCTCGAGTATCACGTTTCCTACACTCACACCTTTCTTATTCACTCTACTCACAATTCTCACTCTATCCTTAAACTCCATCTCAGTCACACCAGCACCCTTCAAATTCTTAACATACAATTCACTCATCAATTCTTCATTTGTCATCTCATTCGCTACATCGAACACAATTACCTTAGGACCCACTCTTTTGGGTGTCTCTACCCTGAGTCCAACCTCATCAAACTTTTTATGCTGTTTCAGCATCTCCATCTCTCTTGCACTCGCTGCTTCTATAACCAAGCCACCACTTCTTGTCTTTCTCACTGCTCTCACTCGCACATTCAATCCACTACTCACATCACTCATAACTTTCTCTTTTACCTGTTCACTCGTCATTTTCATGCTCTCATCCTTTGCTTTCACAACCACCGCAAAAGTTCGCACTTTCGGCCTCTCACTCATACCTGCAACACTCTTCGTATGTTCAACCACACCACTCTGAGACACACCACTCCTTCCAGCCACACTCGCATAACTCACACTCGCAGGCACACTCGCACGCTCATCCATAATCCTCCTACTTTCCTCCAGTCGCCCAACTAGCCGTTCATTTTTCGCAATCATACCCATCATACATTCCTCATACTCACTCACACAATTTAAAACGAACTCCGTCGCTGTCTTGGAGACGCGATTGGACTCGGTCAGCAAAAACTTTCGCAGTTTCTCACCGACGCGCCGTATCGCCTTCATCTCACTCTCCTCTCCTTCCTCCTCCATCACAACCTCCTCCGCACTTTCCTCCTGCCTCGTCCGTTTCCTCGGACTCAGGCTCCTAGAGCCAAGCTTTTTCCCTCTAGCTGCGGGCGCACGGCCACGCGAGCTAGTCGGCTCTCCGCTAGCACTCCCACTCTTACCCCCCCCCCCAATGTCGTCAAGTTTAACAAATTCCATTGGAATCCCACGAGTAGGGACGAACAACAGTCACTCCCCGGGTGACGCCCTTCCCGGGGAGAAGGCTCATACACTCAGGAGGTCGCCAGGTGTCCTGAGGAGGTCGCTAATGGCTGGTGCTCCCACCAACCCACCCCCCAGTGCAAGACTGGGAGGTGCCCCATCGCCGCGCACCATAGCTTGGGGTTAGGGTATTTTTTATAGAGGTTTACATCCTCGCGGCCCGGCCGGTTAAGGCAAGGCCCCCGTTCCTGCGAAACATGACCACAGGCTTACGGTATGAGCACAAACCCCACTAGGGGGTCCGCCGTTCTCCCGTTAGCATAGAGGCCCTCACCCTTGGGTAGCACCGAAGTACTACCGAAGGGCATAGAGTGCCTCTATCCCAGCGACCACCACGAGGAGGTGGGAGATCCGACTTGCGTCAACTGACGCCATTCGGTCACCAGTGCGCATGAGCAGTAGTGACCCCGAGCCCGCATGAGCAGTAGTGACCCCGAGTGCGCATGAGTAGTAGTGAGTCCGTGTGCGCATGTGCAGGTGTAAGCCGGAGTGCGCATGCGCAGTAGTGAGCCCGATTGTGCATCCGCAGTAGTGAGTCCGAGTATGCATGAGCAGTAGTGAGCCGGAGGGCGCATGCGTAGTAGTGAGCCCGAGTGCGCATGCGCACTAGTGACCCCGAGCCCGCATGCGCAGTAGTGAGCCCGTGTGCGCATGCGCAGTAGTGAGCCCGTGTACGCATGGGCAGTAGTGAGCCCGTGTGCTCATGCGCAGTAGTGAGCCCGCGTGCGCATGCGTAGAAGTGAGCTCGAGTGCGCATGTGCAGGTTTGAGCCGGAGTGCGCATGCGCAGCAGTGACCCCTAGTGCCCATACACAGTAGTGAGCCCGATTGCGCATCCGTAGTAGTAAGTCCGTGTGCGCATGTGCAGGTCTGAGCCGGAGTGCGCATGCGCAGTAGTGAGCCCGATTGTGCATCCGCAGTAGTGAGTCCGAGTACGCATGAGCAGTAGTGAGGCGGAGTGCGCATGCGCAGTAGTGACCCCGAGTGCGCATGTGCAGTAGCGACCCCGAGCGCGTATGCGCAGTAGCGACCCCGAGCGCGTATGCGCAGTAGTGGGCCCGAGTGCGCATGTGCAGGCCTGACCTGAGTGCGCATGCGCAGTAGTGAGCCCGGGTGCTCATGCGTAGTAGTGAGCCCGCGTTCGCATGCGTAGTAGTGAGCTCGAGTGCGCATGTGCAGGTCTGAGCCGGAGTGCGCATGCGCAGTAGTGAGTCCCAGTGCGCATGAGCAGTAGTGACCCCGAGCCCGCATGAGCAGTAGTGAGCCCGTGTGCACATGCGCAGAAGTGAGCTCGAATGCGCATGTGCAAGTCTGAGCCGGACTGCGCATCCGCAGTAGTGAGCCCGATTGTGCATCCGCAGTAATGAGTCTGAGTGCGCATGAGCAGTAGTGAGCCCACGTGCGCATACGTAGTAGTGAGCTCGAGTGCGCAAGCGCAGTAGTGACCCCGAGTGCGCATGAGCAGTAGTGAGTCCGAGTGTGCATGAGCAGTAGTGACCCCGAGTGCGCATGCACAGTAGTGCGCCCGATTGCGCATCCGCAGTAGTGAGTCCGTGTGCGCATGTGCAGGACTGAGCCGGAGTGCGCAAGCGCAGTAGTGACCCCGAGTGCGCATGAGCAGTAGTGAGTCCGATTGCGCATCCGCAGTGGTGACAACGAGCGCGCATGCGCAGTAGGGAGCCCGATTGCGCATCCGCAGCAGTGAGTCCGAGTGCGCATACGCAGTTGCGACCCCGGGTGTGCATGCACAGTGTCAGCCCGTGAGCGAATGCGCATTAGTGAGTCCGTGTGCGCATGTGCAGGTCTGAGCCGGAGTGCGCATACGCAGTAGTGAGCCCGAGCCCTCATGCGCAGTAGTGAGCCCGTGTGTGCATGCGCAGTAGTGAACGCGATTGCGCAACCGCAGTAGTAAGCCCGAGCGCGCATCCGCAGTCGTGAGTCCGAGCGCGCATCCGCAGTAGTGAGTGCGAGTACGCATGAACAGTAGTGAGTCCGATTGTGCATGAGCAGTAGTGACCCCGAGCCCGCATGAACAGTAGTGAGCCCGTGTGCACATGCGCAGAAGTGAGCTCGAATGCGCATGTGCAAGTCTGAGCCGGACTGCGCATGCGCAGTAGTGAGCCCGTGTGCGCATCAGCAGTAGTGAGTCCGAGCGCGCATCCGCAGTAGTGAGCCCGATTGTGCATCCGCAGTAATGAGTCTGAGTGCGCATGAGCAGTAGTGAGCCCGCGTGCGCATACGTAGTAGTGAGCTCGAGTGCGCATGCGCAGTAGTGACCCCGAGTGCGCATGAGCAGTAGTGAGTCCGAGTGTGCATGAGCAGTAGTGACCCCGAGTGCGCATGCACAGTAGTGAGCCCGATTGCGCATCCGCAGTAGTGAGTCCGTGTGCGCATGTGCAGGACTGAGCCGGAGTGCGCATGCGCAGTAGTGACCCCGAGTGCGCATGAGCAGTAGTGATTCCGAGCGCGCATGCGCAGTTGTGAGCCCGATTGCGCATGCACAGTAGTGAGCCCGTGTGCGCATGCGCAGTAGTGAGCCCGAGTGCGCATGCAGAGTAGTGAGGCCGATTGCGCATCCGCACTAGTGAATCCGTGTGCGCATGTGCAGGTCTGAGCCGGAGTGCGCATGCGCAGTAGTGAGCCCGATTGTGCATCCGCAGTAGTGAGTCCGAGTACGCATGAACAGTAGTGAGGCGGAGTGCGCATGCGCAGTAGTGACCCCGAGTGCGCATGCGCAGTAGCGACCCCGAGCGCGTATGCGCAGTAGCGACCCCGTGCGCGTATGCGCAGTAGTGGGCCCGAGTGCGCATGTGCAGGCCTGACCTGAGTGCGCATGCGCAGTAGTGAGCCCCAGCGCGCATGCGCAGTAGTGAGCCCGATTGCGCATCCGCAACAGTGAGTCCGAGTGCGCATACGCAGTTGCGACCCCGAGTGTGCATGCACAGTGTCAGCCCGTGAGCGAATGCGCATTAGTGAGTCCGTGTGCGCATGTGCAGGTCTGAGCCGCAGTGCGCATGCGCAGTAATGAGCCCGATTGTGCATCCGCCGTAGTGAGTCCGAGTGCGCATGAGCAGTAGTGAGCCGGAGGGCGCATGCGCAGTAGTGACCCCGAGTGCGCATGCGCACTAGTGACCCCGAGCCCGCATGCGCTGTAGTGAGCCCGTGTACGCATGGGCAGTAGTGTGCCCGTGTGCTCATGCGCAGTAATGAGCCCGCGTGCGCATGCGTAGAAGTGAGCTCGAGTGCGCATGTGCAGGTTTGAGCCGGAGTGCGCATGCGCAGTAGTGAGTCCGAGTGCGCATGCGCAGTAGCGACCCCGAATGCACATGAGCAGTAGTGAGTCCGAATGCGCATGAGATGCAGTGACCCCGAGTGTGCATGCACAGTAGTGAACCCGATTGCGCATCCGCACTAGTGAATCCGTGTGCGCATGTGCAGGTCTGAGCCGGAGTGCGCATGCGCAGTAGTGAGCCCGATTGTGCATCCGCAGTAGTGAGTCCGAGTACGCATGAACAGTAGTGAGGCGGAGTGCGCATGCGCAGTAGTGACCCCGAGTGCGCATGCGCAGTAGCGACCCCGAGCGCGTATGCGCAGTAGCGACCCCGTGCGCGTATGCGCAGTAGTGGGCCCGAGTGCGCATGTGCAGGCCTGACCTGAGTGCGCATGCGCAGTAGTGAGCCCCAGCGCGCATGCGCAGTAGTGAGCCCGATTGCGCATCCGCAACAGTGAGTCCGAGTGCGCATACGCAGTTGCGACCCCGAGTGTGCATGCACAGTGTCAGCCCGTGAGCGAATGCGCATTAGTGAGTCCGTGTGCGCATGTGCAGGTCTGAGCCGCAGTGCGCATGCGCAGTAATGAGCCCGATTGTGCATCCGCCGTAGTGAGTCCGAGTGCGCATGAGCAGTAGTGAGCCGGAGGGCGCATGCGCAGTAGTGACCCCGAGTGCGCATGCGCACTAGTGACCCCGAGCCCGCATGCGCTGTAGTGAGCCCGTGTACGCATGGGCAGTAGTGTGCCCGTGTGCTCATGCGCAGTAATGAGCCCGCGTGCGCATGCGTAGAAGTGAGCTCGAGTGCGCATGTGCAGGTTTGAGCCGGAGTGCGCATGCGCAGTAGTGAGTCCGAGTGCGCATGCGCAGTAGCGACCCCGAATGCACATGAGCAGTAGTGAGTCCGAATGCGCATGAGATGCAGTGACCCCGAGTGTGCATGCACAGTAGTGAACCCGATTGCGCATCCGCAGTAGTGAGTCAGTGTGCGCATGTGCAGGTCTGAGCCGGAGTGCGCATGCGCAGTAGTGAGCCCGATTGTGCATCCGCAGTAGTGAGTCCGAGTACGCATGAACAGTAGTGAGGCGGAGTGCGCATGCGCAGTAGTGACTCCGAGTGCGCATGCGCAGTAGCGACCCCGAGCGCGTATGCGCAGTAGCGACCCCGTGCGCGTATGCGCAGTAGTGGGCCCGAGTGCGCATGTGCAGGCCTGACCTGAGTGCGCATGCGCAGTAGTGAGCCCCAGCGCGCATGCGCAGTAGTGAGCCCGATTGCGCATCCGCAACAGTGAGTCCGAGTGCGCATACGCAGTTGCGACCCCGAGTGTGCATGCACAGTGTCAGCCCGTGAGCGAATGCGCATTAGTGAGTCCGTGTGCGCATGTGCAGGTCTGAGCCGCAGTGCGCATGCGCAGTAGTGAGCCCGATTGTGCATCCGCAGTAGTGAGTCCGAGTGTGCATGAGCAGTAGTGAGTCCGATTGCGCATCCGCAGTGGTGACACCGAGCGCGCATGCGCAGTAGGGAGCCCGATTGCGCATCCGCAGCAGTGAGTCCGAGTGCGCATACGCAGTTGCGACCCCGGGTGTGCATGCACAGTGTCAGCCCGTGAGCGAATGCGCATTAGTGAGTCCGTGTGCGCATGTGCAGGTCTGAGCCGGAGTGCGCATACGCAGTAGTGAGCCCGAGCCCTCATGCGCAGTAGTGAGCCCGTGTGTGCATGCGCAGTAGTGAACGCGATTGCGCAACCGCAGTAGTAAGCCCGAGCGCGCATCCGCAGTCGTGAGTCCGAGCGCGCATCCGCAGTAGTGAGTCCGAGTACGCATGAACAGTAGTGAGTCCGATTGTGCATGAGCAGTAGTGACCCCGAGCCCGCATGAACAGTAGTGAGCCCGTGTGCACATGCGCAGAAGTGAGCTCGAATGCGCATGTGCAAGTCTGAGCCGGACTGCGCATGCGCAGTAGTGAGCCCGTGTGCGCATCAGCAGTAGTGAGTCCGAGCGCGCATCCGCAGTAGTGAGCCCGATTGTGCATCCGCAGTAATGAGTCTGAGTGCGCATGAGCAGTAGTGAGCCCGCGTGCGCATACGTAGTAGTGAGCTCGAGTGCGCATGCGCAGTAGTGACCCCGAGTGCGCATGAGCAGTAGTGAGTCCGAGTGTGCATGAGCAGTAGTGACCCCGAGTGCGCATGCACAGTAGTGAGCCCGATTGCGCATCCGCAGTAGTGAGTCCGTGTGCGCATGTGCAGGACTGAGCCGGAGTGCGCATGCGCAGTAGTGACCCCGAGTGCGCATGAGCAGTAGTGATTCCGAGCGCGCATGCGCAGTTGTGAGCCCGATTGCGCATGCACAGTAGTGAGCCCGTGTGCGCATGCGCAGTAGTGAGCCCGAGTGCGCATGCAGAGTAGTGAGGCCGATTGCGCATCCGCACTAGTGAATCCGTGTGCGCATGTGCAGGTCTGAGCCGGAGTGCGCATGCGCAGTAGTGAGCCCGATTGTGCATCCGCAGTAGTGAGTCCGAGTGCGCATGCGCAGTAGTGAGTCCGAGTGCGCATGCGCAGTAGCGACCCCGAATGCACATGAGCAGTAGTGAGTCCGAATGCGCATGAGATGCAGTGACCCCGAGTGTGCATGCACAGTAGTGAACCCGATTGCGCATCCGCAGTAGTGAGTCAGTGTGCGCATGTGCAGGTCTGAGCCGGAGTGCGCATGCGCAGTAGTGAGCCCGATTGTGCATCCGCAGTAGTGAGTCCGAGTACGCATGAACAGTAGTGAGGCGGAGTGCGCATGCGCAGTAGTGACCCCGAGTGCGCATGCGCAGTAGCGACCCCGAGCGCGTATGCGCAGTAGCGACCCCGTGCGCGTATGCGCAGTAGTGGGCCCGAGTGCGCATGTGCAGGCCTGACCTGAGTGCGCATGCGCAGTAGTGAGCCCCAGCGCGCATGCGCAGTAGTGAGCCCGATTGCGCATCCGCAACAGTGAGTCCGAGTGCGCATACGCAGTTGCGACCCCGAGTGTGCATGCACAGTGTCAGCCCGTGAGCGAATGCGCATTAGTGAGTCCGTGTGCGCATGTGCAGGTCTGAGCCGCAGTGCGCATGCGCAGTAGTGAGCCCGATTGTGCATCCGCAGTAGTGAGTCCGAGTGCGCATGAGCAGAAGTGAGCCGGAGTGCGCATGCGCAGTAGTGACCTCGAGTGCGCATGCGCAGAAGTGAGCCCGTGTGTGCATGCGCAGTAGTGAGGCCGAGTGCGCATGAGCAGTAGTGACCCCGAGTGCGCATGCGCAGAAGTCAGCCCGTGTGTGCATGCGCAGTAGTGAACGCGATTGCGCATTCGCAGTAGTAAGCCCGAGCGCGCAACCGCAGTCGTGAGTCCGAGCGCGCATCCGCAGTAGTGAGTCCGAGTGCGCATGCGCAGTAGTGACCCCGAGTGCGCATGAGTAGTAGTGAGTCCGAGTGCGCATGCGCAGTAGTGAGCCCGGGTGCTCATGCGTAGTAGTGAGCCCGCGTTCGCATGCGTAGTAGTGAGCTCGAGTGCGCATGTGCAGGTCTGAGCCGGAGTGCGCATGCGCAGTAGTGAGTCCGAGTGCGCATGAGCAGTAGTGACCCCGAGCCCGCATGCGCAGTAGTGAGCCCGTGTGCACACGCGCAGAAGTGAGCTCGAATGCGCATGTGCAAGTCTGAGCCGGACTGCGCATGCGCAGTAGTGAGCCCGTGTGCGCATGAGCAGTAGTGAGTCCGAGCCAGCATGCGCAGTAGTGAGCCCGATTGTGCATCCCCAGTAATGGGTCTGAGTGCGCATGAGCAGTAGTCAGCCCGCGTGCGCATGCGTAGTAGTGAGCTCGAGTGCGCATGAGCAGTAGTGATTCCGAGCGCGCATGCGCAGTTGTGAGCCCGATTGCGCATGCGCAGTAGTGAGCCCGTGTGCGCATGCGCAGTAGTGAGCCCGAGTGCGCATGCAGAGTAGTGAGGCCGATTCCGCATCCGCACTAGTGAGTCCGTGTGCGCATGTGCAGGACTGAGCCGCAGTGCGCATGCGCAGTAGTGAGCCCGATTGTGCATCCGCAGTAGTGAGTCCGAGTGCGCATGAGCAGAAGTGAGCCGGAGTGCGCATGCGCAGTAGTGACCTCGAGTGCGCATGCGCAGAAGTGAGCCCGTGTGTGCATGCGCAGTAGTGAGCCCGAGTGCGCATGCGCAGTAGTGAGCCCGATTGCGCATGAGCAGTAGCGAGTCCGTGTGCGCATGTGCAGGTCTGAGCCGGAGTGCGCATGCGCAGTAGTGAGCCCGATTGTGCATCCGCAGTTGTGAGTCCGAGTGCGCATGAGCACTAGTGAGCCGGAGTGCGCATGCGCAGTAGTGACCCCGAGTGCGCATGCGCAGTAGTGACCCCGAGCAGCATGCGCAGTAGTGAGCCCGTGTGCGCCTGCGCAGTAGTGAGGCCGAGTGCGCATGAGCAGTAGTGACCCCGAGTGCGCATGCGCAGAAGTGAGCCCGTGTGTGCATGCGCAGTAGTGAACGCGATTGCGCATCCGCAGTAGTAAGCCCGAGCGCGCAACCGCAGTCGTGAGTCCGAGCGTGCATCCGCAGTAGTGAGTCCGAGTGCGCATGCGCAGTAGTGACCCCGAGTGCGCATGAGTAGTAGTGAGTCCGAGTGCGCATGCGCAGTAGTGAGCCCGGGTGCTCATGCGTAGTAGTGAGCCCGCGTTCGCATGCGTAGTAGTGAGCTCGAGTGCGCATGTGCAGGTCTGAGCCGGAGTGCGCATGCGCAGTAGTGAGTCCGAGTGCGCATGAGCAGTAGTGACCCCGAGCCCGCATGAGCAGTAGTGAGCCCGTGTGCACATGCGCAGAAGTGAGCTCGAATGCGCATGTGCAAGTCTGAGCCGGACTGCGCATGCGCAGTAGTGAGCCCGTGTGCGCATGAGCAGTAGTGAGTCCGAGCCAGCATGCGCAGTAGTGAGCCCGATTGTGCATCCCCAGTAATGGGTCTGAGTGCGCATGAGCAGTAGTCAGCCCGCGTGCGCATGCGTAGTAGTGAGCTCGAGTGCGCATGCGCAGTAGCGACCCCGAATGCACATGAGCAGTAGTGAGTCCGAATGCGCATGAGCAGTAGTGACCCCGAGTGCGCATGCACAGTAGTGAGGCCGATTGTGCATCCGCCGTAGTGAGTCCGAGTGCGCATGAGCAGTAGTGAGCCGGAGGGCGCATGCGCAGTAGTGACCCCGAGTGCGCATGCGCACTAGTGACCCCGAGCCCGCATGCGCAGTAGTGAGCCCGTGTGCGCATGCGCAGTAGTGAGCCCGTGTGCGCATGCGCAGTAGTGAGCCCGCGTGCGCATGCGTAGAAGTGAGCTCGAGAGCGCATGTGCAGGTTTGAGCCGGACTGCGCATGCGCAGCAGTGACCCCTAGTGCCGATGCACAGTAGTGAGCCCGATTGCGCATCCGCAGTAGTAAGTCCGTGTGCGCATGTGCAGGTCTGAGCCGGAGTGCGCATGCGCAGAAGTGAGCCCGTGTGTGCATGCGCACTAGTCAGCCCGAGTGCGCATGCGCAGTAGTGAGCCCGATTGCGCATCCGCAGTAGTGAGTCCGTGTGCACATGCGCAGGTCTGAGCCGGAGTGCGCATGCGCAGTAGTGAGCCCGATTGTGCATCCGCCGTAGTGGGTCCGAGTGCGCATGAGCAGTAGTGAGCCGCTGGGCGCATGCGCAGTAGTGACCCCGAGTGCGCATGCGCACTAGTGACCCCGAGCCCGCATGCGCAGTATTGAGCCCGTGTACGCATGGGCAGTAGTGAGCCCGTGTGCTCATGCGCAGTAGTGAGCCCGCGTGCGCATGCGTAGAAGTGAGCTCGAGTGCGCATGTGCAGGTTTGAGCCGGAGTGCGCATGCGGAGTAGTGAGTCCGAGTGCGCATGAGCAGTAGTGACCCCGAGCCCGCATGAGCAGTAGTGAGCCCGAGTGCGCATGCGCAGTTGTACGCCCGTGTGCATATGAGCAGAAGTGAGCTCGAATGCGCATGTGCAGGTCTGAGCCGGACTGCGCATGCGCAGTACTGAGCCCGTGTGCGCATGCGCAGTAGTGAGCCCGTGTGCGCATGCGCAGTACTGAGCCCGAGCGCGCATCCGCAGTAGTGAGTCCGAGTGCGCATGCGCAGTAGCGACCCCGAATGCACATGAGCAGTAGTGAGTCCGAATGCGCATGAGCTGCAGTGACCCCGAGTGCGCATGCACAGTAGTGAGCCCGATTGCGCATCCGCTGTAGTGAGTCCGTGTGCGCATGTGCAGGTCTGTGCCGGAGTGCGCATGCGCAGTAGTGAGCCCGATTGTGCATCCGCAGTAGTGAGCCCGAGTACGCATGAACAGTAGTGAGGCGGAGTGCGCATGCGCAGTAGTGACCCCGAGTGCGCATGTGCAGTAGCGACCCCGAGCGCGTATGTGCAGTAGCGACCCCGTGCGCGTATGCGCAGTAGTGGGCCCGTGTGCGCATGTGCAGGCCTGACCTGAGTGCGCATGCGCAGTAGTGAGCCCCAGCGCGCATGCGCAGTAGTGAGCCCGATTGCGCATCCGCAGTGGTGACCCCGAGCGCGCATGCGCAGTAGTGAGCCCGATTGCGCGTCGGCAGCAGTGAGTCCGAGTGCGCATACGCAGTTGCGACCCCGAGTGTGTATGCACAGTGTCAGCCCGTGAGCGAATGCGCATTAGTGAGTCCGTGTGCGCATGTGCAGGTCTGAGCCGCAGTGCGCATGCGCAGTAGTGAGCCCGATTGTGCATCCGCAGTAGTGAGTCCGAGTGCGCATGAGCAGAAGTGAGCCGGAGTGCGCATGCGCAGTAGTGACCTCGAGTGCGCATGCGCAGAAGTGAGCCCGTGTGTGCATGCGCAGTAGTGAGCCCTAGTGCGCATACGCAGTAGTGAGCCCGACTGCGCATGAGCAGTAGTGAGTCCGTGTGCGCATGTGCAGGTCTGAGCCGGAGTGCGTATGCGCAGTAGTGAGCCCGATTGTGCATCCGCAGTTGTGAGTCCGAGTGCGCATGAGCACTAGTGAGCCGGAGTGCGCATGCGCAATAGTGACTCCGAGTGCGCATGCGCAGTAGTGACCCCGAGCGCGTATGCGCAGTAGTGAGCCCGTGTGCGCATGCGCAGTAGTGAGCCCGTGTCCGCATGCGCAGTGGTGAGCCCGAGTGCGCATGGGCAGGTCTGAGCCGGAGTGCGCGTGCGCAGTAGTGAGTCCGTGTGCGCATGCGCAGTAGTGAGCCCGTGTGCTCATGCGCAGTAGTGAGCCCGCGTGCGCATGCGTAGAAGAGAGCTCGAGTGCGCATGTGCAGGTTTGAGCCGGAGTGCGCATGCGCAGTAGTGAGGCCGAGTGCGCATGAGCAGTAGTGACCCCGAGTGCGCATGCGAAGAAGTGAGCCCGTGTGTGCATGCGCAGTAGTGAACGCGATTGCGCATCCGGAGTAGTAAGCCCGAGCGCGCAACCGCAGTCGTGAGTCCGAGCGCGCATCCGCAGTAGTGAGTCCGAGTGCGCATGCGCAGTAGTGACCCCGAGTGCGCATGAGTAGTAGTGAGTCCGAGTGCGCATGCGCAGTAGTGAGCCCGGGTGCTCATGCGTAGTAGTGAGCCCGCGTTCGCATGCGTAGTAGTGAGCTCGAGTGCGCATGTGCAGGTCTGAGCCGGAGTGCGCATGCGCAGTAGTGAGTCCGAGTGCGCATGCGCAGAAGTGAGCCCGTGTGTGCATGCGCAGTAGTGAACGCGATTGCGCATCCGCAGTAGTAAGCCCGAGCGCGCAACCGCAGTCGTGAGTCCGAGCGCGCATCCGCAGTAGTGAGTCCGAGTGCGCATGCGCAGTAGTGACCCCGAGTGCGCATGAGTAGTAGTGAGTCCGTGTGCGCATGCGCAGTAGTGAGCCCGTGTGCTCATCCGCAGTAGTGAGCCCGCGTGCGCATGCGTAGAAGTGAGCTCGAGTGCGCATGTGCAGGTTTGAGCCGGAGTGCGCATGCGCAGTAGTGAGTCCGAGTGCGCATGAGCAGTAGTGACCCCGAGCCCGCATGAGCAGTAGTGACCCCGAGTGCGCATGAGTAGTAGTGAGTCCGTGTGCGCATGTGCAGGTGTAAGCCGGAGTGCGCATGCGCAGTAGTGAGCCCGATTGTGCATCCGCAGTAGTGAGTCCGAGTATGCATGAGCAGTAGTGAGCCGGAGGGCGCATGCGTAGTAGTGTGCCCGAGTGCGCATGCGCACTAGTGACCCCGAGCCCGCATGCGCAGTAGTGAGCCCGTGTGCGCATGCGCAGTAGTGAGCCCGTGTACGCATGGGCAGTAGTGAGCCCGTGTGCTCATGCGCAGTAGTGAGCCCGCGTGCGCATGCGTAGAAGTGAGCTCGAGTGCGCATGTGCAGGTTTGAGCCGGAGTGCGCATGCGCAGCAGTGACCCCTAGTGCCCATGCACAGTAGTGAGCCCGATTGCGCATCCGTAGTAGTAAGTCCGTGTGCGCATGTGCAGGTCTGAGCCGGAGTGCGCATGCGCAGTAGTGAGCCCGATTGTGCATCCGCAGTAGTGAGTCCGAGTACGCATGAGCAGTAGTGAGGCGGAGTGCGCATGCGCAGTAGTGACCCCGAGTGCGCATGTGCAGTAGCGACCCCGAGCGCGTATGCGCAGTAGCGACCCCGAGCGCGTATGCGCAGTAGTGGGCCCGAGTGCGCATGTGCAGGCCTGACCTGAGTGCGCATGCGCAGTAGTGAGCCCGGGTGCTCATGCGTAGTAGTGAGCCCGCGTTCGCATGCGTAGTAGTGAGCTCGAGTGCGCATGTGCAGGTCTGAGCCGGAGTGCGCATGCGCAGTAGTGAGTCCCAGTGCGCATGAGCAGTAGTGAGCCCGTGTGCACATGCGCAGAAGTGAGCTCGAATGCGCATGTGCAAGTCTGAGCCGGACTGCGCATGCGCAGTAGTGAGCCCGTGTGCGCATGAGCAGTAGTGAGTCCGAGCCAGCATGCGCAGTAGTGAGCCCGATTGTGCATCCCCAGTAATGGGTCTGAGTGCGCATGAGCAGTAGTCAGCCCGCGTGCGCATGCGTAGTAGTGAGCTCGAGTGCGCATGCGCAGTAGTGAGCCCGATTGCGCATCCGCAGTGGTGACCCCGAGCGCGCATGCGCAGTAGTGAGCCCGATTGCGCGTCGGCAGCAGTGAGTCCGAGTGCGCATACGCAGTTGCGACCCCGATTGTGCATGCACAGTGTCAGCCCGTGAGCGAATGCGCATTAGTGAGTCCGTGTGCGCATGTGCAGGTCTGAGCCGCAGTGCGCATGCGCAGTAGTGAGCCCGATTGTGCATCCGCAGTAGTGAGTCCGAGTGCGCATGAGCAGAAGTGAGCCGGAGTGCGCATGCGCAGTAGTGACCTCGAGTGCGCATGCGCAGAAGTGAGCCCGTGTGTGCATGCGCAGTAGTGAGCCCGAGTGCGCATACGCAGTAGTGAGCCGGAGTGCGCATGCGCAGTAGTGAGCCCGATTGTGCATCCGCCGTAGTGGGTCCGAGTGCGCATGAGCAGTAGTGAGCCGCTGGGCGCATGCGCAGTAGTGACCCCGAGTGCGCATGCGCACTAGTGACCCCGAGCCCGCATGCGCAGTAGTGAGCCCGTGTACGCATGGGCAGTAGTGAGCCCGTGTGCTCATGCGCAGTAGTGAGCCCGCGTGCGCATGCGTAGAAGTGAGCTCGAGTGCGCATGTGCAGGTTTGAGCCGGAGTGCGCATGCGGAGTAGTGAGTCCGAGTGCGCATGAGCAGTAGTGACCCCGAGCCCGCATGAGCAGTAGTGAGCCCGAGTGCGCATGCGCAGTTGTACGCCCGTGTGCATATGAGCAGAAGTGAGCTCGAATGCGCATGTGCAGGTCTGAGCCGGACTGCGCATGCGCAGTACTGAGCCCGTGTGCGCATGCGCAGTAGTGAGCCCGTGTGCGCATGCGCAGTACTGAGCCCGAGCGCGCATCCGCAGTAGTGAGTCCGAGTGCGCATGCGCAGTAGCGACCCCGAATGCACATGAGCAGTAGTGAGTCCGAATGCGCATGAGCTGCAGTGACCCCGAGTGCGCATGCACAGTAGTGAGCCCGATTGCGCATCCGCTGTAGTGAGTCCGTGTGCGCATGTGCAGGTCTGTGCCGGAGTGCGCATGCGCAGTAGTGAGCCCGATTGTGCATCCGCAGTAGTGAGCCCGAGTACGCATGAACAGTAGTGAGGCGGAGTGCGCATGCGCAGTAGTGACCCCGAGTGCGCATGTGCAGTAGCGACCCCGAGCGCGTATGTGCAGTAGCGACCCCGTGCGCGTATGCGCAGTAGTGGGCCCGTGTGCGCATGTGCAGGCCTGACCTGAGTGCGCATGCGCAGTAGTGAGCCCCAGCGCGCATGCGCAGTAGTGAGCCCGATTGCGCATCCGCAGTGGTGACCCCGAGCGCGCATGCGCAGTAGTGAGCCCGATTGCGCGTCGGCAGCAGTGAGTCCGAGTGCGCATACGCAGTTGCGACCCCGAGTGTGTATGCACAGTGTCAGCCCGTGAGCGAATGCGCATTAGTGAGTCCGTGTGCGCATGTGCAGGTCTGAGCCGCAGTGCGCATGCGCAGTAGTGAGCCCGATTGTGCATCCGCAGTAGTGAGTCCGAGTGCGCATGAGCAGAAGTGAGCCGGAGTGCGCATGCGCAGTAGTGACCTCGAGTGCGCATGCGCAGAAGTGAGCCCGTGTGTGCATGCGCAGTAGTGAGCCCGAGTGCGCATACGCAGTAGTGAGCCCGACTGCGCATGAGCAGTAGTGAGTCCGTGTGCGCATGTGCAGTCTGAGCCGGAGTGCGTATGCGCAGTAGTGAGCCCGATTGTGCATCCGCAGTTGTGAGTCCGAGTGCGCATGAGCACTAGTGAGCCGGAGTGCGCATGCGCAATAGTGACTCCGAGTGCGCATGCGCAGTAGTGACCCCGAGCGCGTATGCGCAGTAGTGAGCCCGTGTGCGCATGCGCAGTAGTGAGCCCGTGTCCGCATGCGCAGTGGTGAGCCCGAGTGCGCATGGGCAGGTCTGAGCCGGAGTGCGCGTGCGCAGTAGTGAGTCCGTGTGCGCATGCGCAGTAGTGAGCCCGTGTGCTCATGCGCAGTAGTGAGCCCGCGTGCGCATGCGTAGAAGAGAGCTCGAGTGCGCATGTGCAGGTTTGAGCCGGAGTGCGCATGCGCAGTAGTGAGGCCGAGTGCGCATGAGCAGTAGTGACCCCGAGTGCGCATGCGAAGAAGTGAGCCCGTGTGTGCATGCGCAGTAGTGAACGCGATTGCGCATCCGCAGTAGTAAGCCCGAGCGCGCAACCGCAGTCGTGAGTCCGAGCGCGCATCCGCAGTAGTGAGTCCGAGTGCGCATGCGCAGTAGTGACCCCGAGTGCGCATGAGTAGTAGTGAGTCCGAGTGCGCATGCGCAGTAGTGAGCCCGGGTGCTCATGCGTAGTAGTGAGCCCGCGTTCGCATGCGTAGTAGTGAGCTCGAGTGCGCATGTGCAGGTCTGAGCCGGAGTGCGCATGCGCAGTAGTGAGTCCGAGTGCGCATGCGCAGAAGTGAGCCCGTGTGTGCATGCGCAGTAGTGAACGCGATTGCGCATCCGCAGTAGTAAGCCCGAGCGCGCAACCGCAGTCGTGAGTCCGAGCGCGCATCCGCAGTAGTGAGTCCGAGTGCGCATGCGCAGTAGTGACCCCGAGTGCGCATGAGTAGTAGTGAGTCCGTGTGCGCATGCGCAGTAGTGAGCCCGTGTGCTCATCCGCAGTAGTGAGCCCGCGTGCGCATGCGTAGAAGTGAGCTCGAGTGCGCATGTGCAGGTTTGAGCCGGAGTGCGCATGCGCAGTAGTGAGTCCGAGTGCGCATGAGCAGTAGTGACCCCGAGCCCGCATGAGCAGTAGTGACCCCGAGTGCGCATGAGTAGTAGTGAGTCCGTGTGCGCATGTGCAGGTGTAAGCCGGAGTGCGCATGCGCAGTAGTGAGCCCGATTGTGCATCCGCAGTAGTGAGTCCGAGTATGCATGAGCAGTAGTGAGCCGGAGGGCGCATGCGTAGTAGTGTGCCCGAGTGCGCATGCGCACTAGTGACCCCGAGCCCGCATGCGCAGTAGTGAGCCCGTGTGCGCATGCGCAGTAGTGAGCCCGTGTACGCATGGGCAGTAGTGAGCCCGTGTGCTCATGCGCAGTAGTGAGCCCGCGTGCGCATGCGTAGAAGTGAGCTCGAGTGCGCATGTGCAGGTTTGAGCCGGAGTGCGCATGCGCAGCAGTGACCCCTAGTGCCCATGCACAGTAGTGAGCCCGATTGCGCATCCGTAGTAGTAAGTCCGTGTGCGCATGTGCAGGTCTGAGCCGGAGTGCGCATGCGCAGTAGTGAGCCCGATTGTGCATCCGCAGTAGTGAGTCCGAGTACGCATGAGCAGTAGTGAGGCGGAGTGCGCATGCGCAGTAGTGACCCCGAGTGCGCATGTGCAGTAGCGACCCCGAGCGCGTATGCGCAGTAGCGACCCCGAGCGCGTATGCGCAGTAGTGGGCCCGAGTGCGCATGTGCAGGCCTGACCTGAGTGCGCATGCGCAGTAGTGAGCCCGGGTGCTCATGCGTAGTAGTGAGCCCGCGTTCGCATGCGTAGTAGTGAGCTCGAGTGCGCATGTGCAGGTCTGAGCCGGAGTGCGCATGCGCAGTAGTGAGTCCCAGTGCGCATGAGCAGTAGTGAGCCCGTGTGCACATGCGCAGAAGTGAGCTCGAATGCGCATGTGCAAGTCTGAGCCGGACTGCGCATGCGCAGTAGTGAGCCCGTGTGCGCATGAGCAGTAGTGAGTCCGAGCCAGCATGCGCAGTAGTGAGCCCGATTGTGCATCCCCAGTAATGGGTCTGAGTGCGCATGAGCAGTAGTCAGCCCGCGTGCGCATGCGTAGTAGTGAGCTCGAGTGCGCATGCGCAGTAGTGAGCCCGATTGCGCATCCGCAGTGGTGACCCCGAGCGCGCATGCGCAGTAGTGAGCCCGATTGCGCGTCGGCAGCAGTGAGTCCGAGTGCGCATACGCAGTTGCGACCCCGATTGTGCATGCACAGTGTCAGCCCGTGAGCGAATGCGCATTAGTGAGTCCGTGTGCGCATGTGCAGGTCTGAGCCGCAGTGCGCATGCGCAGTAGTGAGCCCGATTGTGCATCCGCAGTAGTGAGTCCGAGTGCGCATGAGCAGAAGTGAGCCGGAGTGCGCATGCGCAGTAGTGACCTCGAGTGCGCATGCGCAGAAGTGAGCCCGTGTGTGCATGCGCAGTAGTGAGCCCGAGTGCGCATACGCAGTAGTGAGCCCGATTGCGCATGAGCAGTAGTGAGTCCGTGTGCGCATGTGCAGGTCTGAGCCGGAGTGCGTATGCGCAGTAGTGAGCCCGATTGTGCATCCGCAGTTGTGAGTCCGAGTGCGCATGAGCACTAGTGAGCCGGAGTGCGCATGCGCAATAGTGACTCCGAGTGCGCATGCGCAGTAGTGACCCCGAGCGCGCATGCGCAGTAGTGAGCCCGTGTGCGCATGCGCAGTAGTGAGCCCGTGTACGCATGCGCAGTGGTGAGCCCGAGTGTGCATGGGCAGGTCTGAGCCGGAGTGCGCGTGCGCAGTTGTGAGGCCGAGTGCGCATGAGCAGTAGTGACCCCGAGTGCGCATGCGCAGAAGTGAGCCCGTGTGTGCATGCGCAGTAGTGAACGCGATTGCGCATCCGCAGTAGTAAGCCCGAGCGCGCAACCGCAGTCGTGAGTCCGGGCGCGCATCCGCAGTAGTGAGTCCGAGTGCGCATGCGCAGTAGTGACCCCGAGTGCGCATGAGTAGTAGTGAGTCCGTGTGCGCATGTGCAGGTGTAAGCCGGAGTGCGCATGCGCAGTAGTGAGCCCGATTGTGCATCCGCAGTAGTGAGTCCGAGTATGCATGAGCAGTAGTGAGCCGGAGGGCGCATGCGTAGTAGTGTGCCCGAGTGCGCATGCGCACTAGTGACCCCGAGCCCGCATGCGCAGTAGTGAGCCCGTGTGCGCATGCGCAGTAGTGAGCCCGTGTACGCATGGGCAGTAGTGAGCCCGTGTGCTCATGCGCAGTAGTGAGCCCGCGTGCGCATGCGTAGAAGTGAGCTCGAGTGCGCATGTGCAGGTTTGAGCCGGAGTGCGCATGCGCAGCAGTGACCCCTAGTGCCCATGCACAGTAGTGAGCCCGATTGCGCATCCGTAGTAGTAAGTCCGTGTGCGCATGTGCAGGTCTGAGCCGGAGTGCGCATGCGCAGTAGTGAGCCCGATTGTGCATCCGCAGTAGTGAGTCCGAGTACGCATGAGCAGTAGTGAGGCGGAGTGCGCATGCGCAGTAGTGACCCCGAGTGCGCATGTGCAGTAGCGACCCCGAGCGCGTATGCGCAGTAGCGACCCCGAGCGCGTATGCGCAGTAGTGGGCCCGAGTGCGCATGTGCAGGCCTGACCTGAGTGCGCATGCGCAGTAGTGAGCCCGGGTGCTCATGCGTAGTAGTGAGCCCGCGTTCGCATGCGTAGTAGTGAGCTCGAGTGCGCATGTGCAGGTCTGAGCCGGAGTGCGCATGCGCAGTAGTGAGTCCCAGTGCGCATGAGCAGTAGTGAGCCCGTGTGCACATGCGCAGAAGTGAGCTCGAATGCGCATGTGCAAGTCTGAGCCGGACTGCGCATGCGCAGTAGTGAGCCCGTGTGCGCATGAGCAGTAGTGAGTCCGAGCCAGCATGCGCAGTAGTGAGCCCGATTGTGCATCCCCAGTAATGGGTCTGAGTGCGCATGAGCAGTAGTCAGCCCGCGTGCGCATGCGTAGTAGTGAGCTCGAGTGCGCATGCGCAGTAGTGAGCCCGATTGCGCATCCGCAGTGGTGACCCCGAGCGCGCATGCGCAGTAGTGAGCCCGATTGCGCGTCGGCAGCAGTGAGTCCGAGTGCGCATACGCAGTTGCGACCCCGATTGTGCATGCACAGTGTCAGCCCGTGAGCGAATGCGCATTAGTGAGTCCGTGTGCGCATGTGCAGGTCTGAGCCGCAGTGCGCATGCGCAGTAGTGAGCCCGATTGTGCATCCGCAGTAGTGAGTCCGAGTGCGCATGAGCAGAAGTGAGCCGGAGTGCGCATGCGCAGTAGTGACCTCGAGTGCGCATGCGCAGAAGTGAGCCCGTGTGTGCATGCGCAGTAGTGAGCCCGAGTGCGCATACGCAGTAGTGAGCCCGATTGCGCATGAGCAGTAGTGAGTCCGTGTGCGCATGTGCAGGTCTGAGCCGGAGTGCGTATGCGCAGTAGTGAGCCCGATTGTGCATCCGCAGTTGTGAGTCCGAGTGCGCATGAGCACTAGTGAGCCGGAGTGCGCATGCGCAATAGTGACTCCGAGTGCGCATGCGCAGTAGTGACCCCGAGCGCGCATGCGCAGTAGTGAGCCCGTGTGCGCATGCGCAGTAGTGAGCCCGTGTACGCATGCGCAGTGGTGAGCCCGAGTGTGCATGGGCAGGTCTGAGCCGGAGTGCGCGTGCGCAGTTGTGAGGCCGAGTGCGCATGAGCAGTAGTGACCCCGAGTGCGCATGCGCAGATGTGAGCCCGTGTGTGCATGCGCAGTAGTGAACGCGATTGCGCATCCGCAGTAGTAAGCCCGAGCGCGCAACCGCAGTCGTGAGTCCGGGCGCGCATCCGCAGTAGTGAGTCCGAGTGCGCATGCGCAGTAGTGACCCCGAGTGCGCATGAGTAGTAGTGAGTCCGTGTGCGCATGCGCAGTAGTGAGCCCGTGTGCTCATGCGCAGTAGTGAGCCCGCGTGCGCATGCGTAGAAGAGAGCTCGAGTGCGCATGTGCAGGTTTGAGCCGGAGTGCGCATGCGCAGTAGTGAGTCCGAGTGCGCATGAGCAGTAGTGACCCCGAGCCCGCATGAGCAGTAGTGACCCCGAGTGCGCATGAGTAGTAGTGAGTCCGTGTGCGCATGCGCAGTAGTGAGCCCGAGTGCGCATGCACAGTAGTGAGCCCGATTGCGCATCCGTAGTAGTGAGTCCGTGTGCGCATGTGCAGGTGTAAGCCGGAGTGCGCATGCGCAGTAGTGAGCCCGATTGTGCATCCGCAGTAGTGAGTCCGAGTATGCATGAGCAGTAGTGAGCCGGAGGGCGCATGCGCAGTAGTGAGCCCGAGTGCGCATGCGCACTAGTGACCCCGAGCCCGCATGCGCAGTAGTGAGCCCGTGTGCGCATGCGCAGTAGTGAGCCCGTGTACGCATGGGCAGTAGTGAGCCCGTGTGCTCATGCGCAGTAGTGAGCCCGCGTGCGCATGCGTAGACGTGAGCTCGAGTGCGCATGTGCAGGTTTGAGCCGGAGTGCGCATGCGCAGCAGTGACCCCTAGTGCCCATGCACAGTAGTGAGGCCGATTGCGCATCCGCACTAGTGAGTCCGTGTGCGCATGTGCAGGTCTGAGCCGCAGTGCGCATGCGCCGTAGTGAGCCCGGTTGTGCTTCCGCAGTAGTGAGTCCGAGTGCGCATGAGCAGAAGTGAGCCGGAGTGCGCATGCGCAGTAGTGACCTCGAGTGCGCATGCGCAGAAGTGAGCCCGTGTGTGCATGCGCAGTAGTGATCCCGTATGCGCATGCGCAGTAGTGAGCCCGTGTACGCATGCGCAGTGGTGAGCCCGAGTGCGCATGGGCAGGTCTGAGCCGGAGTGCGCCTGCGCAGTAGTGAGGCCGAGTGCGCATGAGCAATAGTGACCCCGAGTGCGCATGCGCAGAAGTGAGCCCGTGTGTGCATGCGCAGTAGTGAACGCGATTGCGCATCCGCAGTAGTAAGCCCGAGCGCGCAACCGCAGTCGTGAGTCCGAGCGCGCATCCGCAGTAGTGAGTCCGAGTGCGCATGCGCAGTAGTGACCCCGAGTGCGCATGAGTAGTAGTGAGTCCGAGTGCGCATGCGCAGTAGTGAGCCCGGGTGCTCATGCGTAGTGGTGAGCCCGCGTGCTCATGCGCAGTAGTGAGCCCGCGTGCGCATGCGTAGAAGTGAGCTCGAGTGCGCATGTGCAGGTTTGAGCCGGAGAGCGCATGCGCAGTAGTGAGTCCGAGTGCGCATGAGCAGTAGTGACCCCGAGCCCGCATGAGCAGTAGTGACCCCGAGTGCGCATGAGTAGTAGTGAGTCCGTGTGCGCATGTGCAGGTGTAAGCCGGAGTGCGCATGCGCAGTAGTGAGCCCGATTGTGCATCCGCAGTAGTGAGTCCGAGTATGCATGAGCAGTAGTGAGCCGGAGGGCGCATGCGTAGTAGTGAGCCCGAGTGCGCATGCGCACTAGTGACCCCGAGCCCGCATGCGCAGTAGTGAGCCCGTGTGCGCATGCGCAGTAGTGAGCCCGTGTACGCATGGGCAGTAGTGAGCCCGTGTGCTCATGCGCAGTAGTGAGCCCGCGTGCGCATGCGTAGAAGTGAGCTCGAGTGCGCATGTGCAGGTTTGAGCCGGAGTGCGCATGCGCAGCAGTGACCCCTAGTGCCCATGCACAGTAGTGAGCCCGATTGCGCATCCGTAGTAGTAAGTCCGTGTGCGCATGTGCAGGTCTGAGCCGGAGTGCGCATGCGCAGTAGTGAGCCCGATTGTGCATCCGCAGTAGTGAGTCCGAGTACGCATGAGCAGTAGTGAGGCGGAGTGCGCATGCGCAGTAGTGACCCCGAGTGCGCATGTGCAGTAGCGACCCCGAGCGCGTATGCGCAGTAGCGACCCCGAGCGCGTATGCGCAGTAGTGGGCCCGAGTGCGCATGTGCAGGCCTGACCTGAGTGCGCATGCGCAGTAGTGAGCCCGGGTGCTCATGCGTAGTAGTGAGCCCGCGTTCGCATGCGTAGTAGTGAGCTCGAGTGCGCATGTGCAGGTCTGAGCCGGAGTGCGCATGCGCAGTAGTGAGTCCCAGTGCGCATGAGCAGTAGTGACCCCGAGCCCGCATGAGCAGTAGTGAGCCCGTGTGCACATGCGCAGAAGTGAGCTCGAATGCGCATGTGCAAGTCTGAGCCGGACTGCGCATGCGCAGTAGTGAGCCCGTGTGCGCATGAGCAGTAGTGAGTCCGAGCCAGCATGCGCAGTAGTGAGCCCGATTGTGCATCCCCAGTAATGGGTCTGAGTGCGCATGAGCAGTAGTCAGCCCGCGTGCGCATGCGTAGTAGTGAGCTCAAGTGCGCATGAGCAGTATTGATTCCGAGCGCGCATGCGCAGTTGTGAGCCCGATTGCGCATGCGCAGTAGTGAGCCCGTGTGCGCATGCGCAGTAGTGAGCCCGTGTGCGCATGCGCAGTAGTGAGCCCGTGTACGCATGCGCAGTGGTGAGCCCGAGTGCGCATGGGCAGGTCTGAGCCGGAGTGCGCCTGCGCAGTAGTGAGGCCGAGTGCGCATGAGCAGTAGTGACCCCGAGTGCGCATGCGCAGAAGTGAGCCCGTGTGTGCATGCGCAGTAGTGAACGCGATTGCGCATCCGCAGTAGTAAGCCCGAGCGCGCAACCGCAGTCGTGAGTCCGAGCGCGCATCCGCAGTAGTGAGTCCGAGTGCGCATGCGCAGTAGTGACCCCGAGTGCGCATGAGTAGTAGTGAGTCCGAGTGCGCATGCGCAGTAGTGAGCCCGGGTGCTCATGCGTAGTAGTGAGCCCGCGTTCGCATGCGTAGTAGTGAGCTCGAGTGCGCATGTGCAGGTCTGAGCCGGAGTGCGCATGCGCAGTAGTGAGTCCGAGTGCGCATGCGCAGAAGTGAGCCCGTGTGTGCATGCGCAGTAGTGAACGCGATTGCGCATCCGCAGTAGTAAGCCCGAGCGCGCAACCGCAGTCGTGAGTCCGAGCGCGCATCCGCAGTAGTGAGTCCGAGTGCTCATGAGCAGTAGTGACCCCGAGTGCGCATGAGTAGTAGTGAGTCCGTGTGCGCATGTGCAGGTGTAAGCCGGAGTGCGCAAGCGCAGTAGTGAGCCCGATTGTGCATCCGCAGTAGTGAGTCCGAGTATGCATGAGCAGTAGTGAGCCGGAGGGCGCATGCGTAGTAGTGAGCCCGAGTGCGCATGCGCACTAGTGACCCCGAGCCCGCATGCGCAGTAGTGAGCCCGTGTGCGCATGCGCAGTAGTGAGCCCGTGTACGCATGGGCAGTAGTGAGCCCGTGTGCTCATGCGCAGTAGTGAGCCCGCGTGCGCATGCGTAGAAGTGAGCTCGAGTGCGCATGTGCAGGTTTGAGCCGGAGTGCGCATGCGCAGCAGTGACCCCTAGTGCCCATGCACAGTAGTGAGCCCGATTGCGCATCCGTAGTAGTAAGTCCGTGTGCGCATGTGCAGGTCTGAGCCGGAGTGCGCATGCGCAGTAGTGAGCCCGAGTGCGCATGTGCAGGCCTGACCTGAGTGCGCATGCGCAGTAGTGAGCCCGGGTGCTCATGCGTAGTAGTGAGCCCGCGTTCGCATGCGTAGTAGTGAGCTCGAGTGCGCATGTGCAGGTCTGAGCCGGAGTGCGCATGCGCAGTAGTGAGTCCCAGTGCGCATGAGCAGTAGTGACCCCGAGCCCGCATGAGCAGTAGTGAGCCCGTGTGCACATGCGCAGAAGTGAGCTCGAATGCGCATGTGCAAGTCTGAGCCGGACTGCGCATGCGCAGTAGTGAGCCCGTGTGCGCATGAGCCGTAGTGAGTCCGAGCCAGCATGCGCAGTAGTGAGCCCGATTGTGCATCCCCAGTAATGGGTCTGAGTGCGCATGAGCAGTAGTCAGCCCGCGTGCGCATGCGTAGTAGTGAGCTCAAGTGCGCATGAGCAGTAGTGATTCCGAGCGCGCATGCGCAGTTGTGAGCCCGATTGCGCATGCGCAGTAGTGAGCCCGTGTGCGCATGCGCCGTAGTGAGCCCGAGTGCGCATGCAGAGTAGTGAGGCCGATTGCGCATCCGCACTAGTGAGTCCGTGTGCGCATGTGCAGGTCTGAGCCGCAGTGCGCATGCGCCGTAGTGAGCCCGGTTGTGCATCCGCAGTAGTGAGTCCGAGTGCGCATGAGCAGAAGTGAGCCGGAGTGCGCATGCGCAGTAGTGACCTCGAGTGCGCATGCGCAGAAGTGAGCCCGTGTGTGCATGCGCAGTAGTGAGCCCGTGTGCGCATGCGCCGTAGTGAGCCCGTGTACGCATGCGCAGTGGTGAGCCCGAGTGCGCATGGGCAGGTCTGAGCCGGAGTGCGCCTGCGCAGTAGTGACGCCGAGTGCGCATGAGCAGTAGTGACCCCGAGTGCGCATGCGCAGAAGTGAGCCCGTGTGTGCATGCGCAGTAGTGAACGCGATTGCGCATCCGCAGTAGTAAGCCCGAGCGCGCAACCGCAGTCGTGAGTCCGAGCGCGCATCCGCAGTAGTGAGTCCGAGTGCGCATGCGCAGTAGTGACCCCGAGTGCGCATGCGCAGTAGTGACCCCGAGCGCGCATGCGCAGTAGTGAGCCCGTGTGCGCATGCGCAGTAGTGAGCCCGAGCGCGCATCCGCAGTAGTGAGCCCCAGCGCGCATGCGCAGTAGTGAGCCCGATTGCGCATGTGCAAGTCTGAGCCGGACTGCGCATGCGCAGTACTGAGCCCGTGTGCGCATGCGCAGTGGTGTGCCCGAGTGCGCATGGGCAGGTCTGAGACGGAGTGCGCATTCGCAGTAGTGGGCTCGTGCGCGCATGCGCAGAAGTGAGCCCGTGTGCGCATGCGCAGTAGTGAGCCCGAGCGCGCATCCGCAGTAGTGAGCCGGAGTGCGCATGCGCAGTAGTGAGCCGGATTGTGCATCCGCAGTAGTGAGTCCGAGTATGCATCAGCAGTAGTGTGCCGGAGGGCGCATGCGCAGTAGTGAGCCCGAGTGCGCATGCGCACTAGTGACCCCGAGCCCGCATGCGCAGTAGTGAGCCCGTGTGCGCATGCGCAGTAGTGAGCCCGTGTGCGCGTGCGCAGTATTGAGCCCGAGTGCACATGCACAGTAGTGAGTCCGTGTGCGCATGCGCAGTAGTGAGCCCGAGTGCGCTTGCGCTGTAGTGAGACCGTGTGCGCATCGGCAGTAGTGAGTCCGAGTGCCCATGAGTCGTAGTGAGTCCAAATGCGCATCCGCAGCAGTGACCCCGCATGCGCATGCGTAGCAGTGAGCTCGAGTGCGCATGTGCAGGTCTGATCCGGAGTGCGCATGCGCAGTAGTGAGACCGTGTATGCATGCGCAGTGGTGAGCCCGAGTGCGTATGGGCAGTTCTGAGCCGGAGTGCGCATGCGCAGTAGTGAGGCCGAGTGCGCATGAGCAGTAGTAAGCCCGTGTGCGCATGCGCAGTAGTGAGCCCGCGTGCGCATGCGTAGTAGTGAGCACGAGTGCGCATGCGTAGTAGTGAGCACGAGTGCGCATCCGAAGTAGTGAGTCCGTGTGCGCATGTGCAGGACTGAGCCGGAGTGCGCATGCGCAGTAGTGATCCCGAGTGCGCATGCGCAGTAGTGACCCCGAGCGCGCATGCGCAGTAGTGAGCCCGTGTGCGCATGCGCAGTAGTGAGCCCGAGCGCGCATCCGCAGTAGTGAGCCCCAGCGCGCATGCGCAGTAGTGAGCCCGATTGCGCATGTGCAAGTCTGAGCCGGACTGCGCATGCGCAGTACTGAGCCCGTGTGCGCATGCGCAGTGGTGTGCCCGAGTGCGCATGGGCAGGTCTGAGACGGAGTGCGCATTCGCAGTAGTGGGCTCGTGCGCGCATGCGCAGAAGTGAGCCCGTGTGCGCATGCGCAGTAGTGAGCCCGAGCGCGCATCCGCAGTAGTGAGCCGGAGTGCGCATGCGCAGTAGTGAGCCGGATTGTGCATCCGCAGTAGTGAGTCCGAGTATGCATGAGCAGTAGTGTGCCGGAGGGCGCATGCGCAGTAGTGAGCCCGAGTGCGCATGCGCACTAGTGACCCCGAGCCCGCATGCGCAGTAGTGAGCCCGTGTGCGCATGCGCAGTAGTGAGCCCGTGTGCGCGTGCGCAGTATTGAGCCCGAGTGCACATGCACAGTAGTGAGTCCGTGTGCGCATGCGCAGTAGTGAGCCCGAGTGCGCTTGCGCTGTAGTGAGACCGTGTGCGCATCGGCAGTAGTGAGTCCGAGTGCCCATGAGTCGTAGTGAGTCCGAGTGCGCATCCGCAGCAGTGACCCCGCATGCGCATGCGTAGCAGTGAGCTCGAGTGCGCATGTGCAGGTCTGAGCCGGAGTGCGCATGCGCAGTAGTGAGCCCGTGTATGCATGCGCAGTGGTGGGCACGAGTGCGCATGGGCAGGACTGAGCCGGAGTGCGCATGCGCAGTAGTGAGGCCGAGTGCGCATAAGCAGTAGTAAGCCCGTGTGCGCATGCGCAGTAGTGGGCCCGCGTGCGCATGCGTAGTAGTGAGCACGAGTGCGCATCCGAAGTAGTGAGTCCGTGTGCGCATGTGCAGGACTGAGCCGGAGTGCGCATGCGCAGTAGTGACCCCGAGTGCGCATGCGCAGTAGTGACCCCGAGCGCGCATGCGCAGTAGTGAGCCCGTGTGCGCATGCGCAGTAGTGAGCCCGAGCGCGCATCCGCAGTAGTGAGCCCCAGCGCGCATGCGCAGTAGTGAGCCCGATTGCGCATGTGCAGGTCTGAGCCGGACTGCGCATGCGCAGTACTGATCCCGTGTGCGCATGCGCAGTGGTGTGCCCGAGTGCGCATGGGCAGGTCTGAGACGGAGTGCGCATTCGCAGTAGTGGGCTCGTGCGCGCATGCGCAGAAGTGAGCCCGTGTGCGCATGCGCAGTAGTGAGCCCGAGCGCGCATCCGCAGTAGTGAGTCTGAGTGCGCATGCGCAGTAGCGACCCCGAATGCACATGAGCAGTAGTGACTCCGAATGCGCATGAGCAGCTGTGACCCCGAGTGCGCATGCACAGTAGTGAGCCCGATTGCGCATCCGTAGTAGTGAGTCCGTGTGCGCATGTGCAGGTGTAAGCCGGAGTGCGCATGCGCAGTAGTGAGCCGGATTGTGCATCCGCAGTAGTGAGTCCGAGTATGCATGAGCAGTAGTGAGCCGGAGGGCGCATGCGCAGTAGTGAGCCCGAGTGCGCATGCGCACTAGTGACCCCGAGCCCGCATGCGCAGTAGTGAGCCCGTGTGCGCATGCGCAGTAGTGAGCCCGTGTACGCATGGGCAGTAGTGAGCCCGTGCGCTCATGCGCAGTAGTGAGCCCGCGTGCGCATGCGTAGAAGTGAGCTCGAGTGCGCATGAGCAGGTTTGAGCCGGAGTGCGCATGCGCAGCAGTGACCCCTAGTGCCCATGCACAGTAGTGAGCCCGATTGCGCATCCGTAGTAGTAAGTCCGTGTGCGCATGTGCAGGTCTGAGCCGGAGTGCGCATGCGCAGTAGTGAGCCCGATTGTGCATCCGCAGTAGTGAGTCCGAGTACAGATGAACAGTAGTGAGGCGGAGTGCGCATGCGCAGTAGTGACCCCGAGTGCGCATGTGCAGTAGCGACCCCGAGCGCGTATGCGCAGTAGTGGGCCCGAGTGCGCATGTGCAGGCCTGACCTGAGTGCGCACGCGCAGTAGTGAGCCCCAGCGCGCATGCGCAGTAGTGAGCCCGATTGCGCATTCGCAGCAGTGAGTCCGAGTGCGCATGTGCATGACTGAGCCGGAGTGCGCATGCGCAGTAGTGACCCCGAGCGCGCATGCGCAGTAGTGAGCCCGTGTGCGCATGCGCAGTAGTGACCCCGAGCGCGCATGCGCAGTAGTGAGCCCGTGTGCGCATGCGCAGTAGTGAGCCCGAGCGCGCATCCGCAGTAGTGAGCCCGATTGCGCATTCGCAGCAGTGAGTCCGAGTGCGCATGTGCATGACTGAGCCGGAGTGCGCATGCGCAGTAGCGACCCCGAGCGCGTATGCGCAGTAGTGGGCCCGAGTGCGCATGTGCAGGCCTGACCTGAGTGCGCACGCGCAGTAGTGAGCCCCAGCGCGCATGCGCAGTAGTGAGCCCGATTGCGCATTCGCAGCAGTGAGTCCGAGTGCGCATGTGCATGACTGAGCCGGAGTGCGCATGCGCAGTAGTGACCCCGAGTGTGCATGCACAGCGTGAGCCCGTGAGCGAATGCGCAGTAGTGAGCCCGAGTGCGCATGCGCAGTAGTGACCCCGAGGGCGCATGCGCAGTAGTGAGCCCGTGTGCGCGTGCGCAGTATTGAGCCCGAGTGCACATACACAGTAGTGACCCCGAGCGCGCATGCGCAGTAGTGAGCCCGTGTGCGCATGCGCAGTAGTGAGACCGAGCGCGCATCCGCAGTAGTGAGCCCGAGCGCGCATGCGCAGTAGTGAGCCCGATTGCGCATTCGCAGTGGTGACCCCGAGCGCGCATGCGCAGTAGTGAGCCCGAGCGCGCATACGCAGTAGTGAGCCCGTGTGCGCATGCGCAGTAGTGAGCCCGAGCGCGCATCCGCAGTAGTGAGCCCGATTGTGCATCCGCAGTAGTGAGTCCGAGTACGCATGAGCAGTAGTGAGCCGGAGGGCGCATGCGCAGTAGTGACCCCGAGTGCGCATGCGCACTAGTGACCCCGAGCCCGCATGCGCAGTAGTGAGCCCGATTGGGCATCCGCAGTAATGAGTCTGAGTGCGCATGAGCAGTAGTGAGCCCGCGTGCGCATGCGTAGTAGTGAGCTCGAGTGCGCATGCGCAGTAGTGACCCCGAGTGCGCATGAGCAGTAGTGAGTCCGAGTGCGCATGAGCAGTAGTGACCCGGAGTGCGCATGCGCAGTAGTGAGCCCGATTACGCATCCGAAGTAGTGAGTCCGTGTGCGCATGTGCAGGACTGAGCCGGAGTGCGCATGCGCAGTAGTGACCCCGAGTGCGCATGCGCAGTAGTGACCCCGAGCGCGCATGCGCTGTAGTGAGCCCATGTGCGCATGCGCAGTAGTGAGCCCGAGCGCGCATCCGCAGTAGTGAGCCCGAGTGCGCATGCGCAGTAGTGACCCCGAGTGTGCATGCATAGTGCGAGCCCGTGAGCGAATGCGCAGTAGTGAGCCCGAGTGCGCATGCGCAGTAGTGACCCCGAGTGCGCGTGCGCTGTAGTGAGCTCGTGTGCGCATGCGCAGTAGTGAGCCAGTGTACGCATGCGCAGTAGTGAGCCCGTGTGCGCCTGCGCAGTGGTATGCCCGAGTGCGCATGGGCAGGTCTGAGCCGGAGTGCGCATGCGCAGTACTGGGCTCGTGCGCGCATGCGCAGTAGTGAGCCCGTGTGCGCATGCGCAGTAGTGAGCCCGAGCCCGCATAAGCAGTAGTGAGTCCGAGTGCGCATGCGCAGTAGCGACCCCGAGTGCGCTTGAGCAGTTGCGAGTCCGTGTGCGCATGTGCAGGTATGAGCCGGAGTGCGCATGCACAGTAGTGAGCCCGATTCTGCATCCGCAGTAGTGAGTCCGAGTGCGCATGCGCAGTAGTGACCCGGGTGCGCATGCACAGTAGTGAGCCCGATTGTCCATCCGCAGTAGTGAGTCCGAGTGCGCATGAGCAGTAGTGAGCCGGAGGGCGCATGCGCAGTAGTGACCCCGAGTGCGCATGCGCACTAGTGACCCCGAGCCCGCATTCGCAGTAGTGAGCCCGTGTGCCCATGAGTAGTAGTGCGCCCGTGTACGCTTGCGCAGTCTTGAGCCCGTGTGCTTATGCGCAGTAGTAAGCCCGCGTGCGCATGCGCAGTGGTGAGCCCGAGTGCGCATGCGCAGTAGTGAGCCCGATTGCGCATCCGCAGTAGTGAGTCCGTGTGCTCATGCGCAATAGTGAGCCCGCGTGCGCATGCATAGTAGTGAGCTCGAGTGCGCATGTGCAGGTCTGAGCCGGAGTTCGCATGCGCAGTAGTGAGTCCGAGTGCGCATGCGCAGCAGTGAGCCCGTGTACGCATGCGCAGTAGTGAACCCGTGTGTTCATGCGCAATAGTGAGCCCGTGTACGCATGCGCAGTAGTGAGCCCGTGTGCTCATGCGCAATAGTGAGCCCGCGTGCGCATACGTAGTAGTGAGCTCGAGTGCGCATGTGCAGGTCTGAGCCGGAGTTCGCATGCGCAGTAGTGAGTCCGAGTGCGCATGCGTAGAAGTGAGCTCGAGTGCGCATGTGCAGGTTTGAGCCGGAGTGCGCGTGCGCAGTAGTGAGGCCGAGTGCGCATGAGCAGTAGTGACCCCGAGGGCGCATGAGCAGTAGCGAGTCCGAGTGCGCATGAGCAGCAGTGACCCCTAGTGCCCATGCACAGTAGTGAGCCCGATTGCGCATCCGCAGTAGTGAGTCCGTGTGCGCATGTGCAGGTCTGAGCCGGAGTGCGCATGCGCAGTAGTGAGCCTGATTGTGCATCCGCAGTAGTGAGTCCGAGTACGCATGAACAGTAGTGAGCCGGATTGCGCATCCGCAGCAGTGAGTCCGAGTGCGCATACGCAGTTGCGATCCCGAGTGTGCATGCACAGTGTCAGCCCGTGAGCGAATGCGCAGTAGTGAGTCCGTGTGCGCATGCGAAGTAGTGAGCCCGTGTACGCATGCGCAGTGGTGAGCCCGAGTGCGCATGCGCAGGTCTGAGCCTGAGTGCGCATGCGCAGTAGTGAGCCCGTGTATGCATGCGCAGTGGTGAGCCCGAGTGCGCATGGGCAGGTCTGAGCCGGAGTGCGCATGCGCAGTAGTGAGGCCGAGTGCGCATGAGCAGTAGTGAGCCCGTGTGCGCATGCGCAGTAGTGAGCCCGCGTGCGCATGCGTAGTAGTGAGCTCGAGTGCGCATCCGAAGTAGTGAGTCCGTGTGCGCATGTGCAGGACTGAGCCGGAGTGCGCATGCGCAGTAGTGACCCCGAGTGCGCATGCGCAGTAGTGACCCCGAGCGCGCATGCGCAGTAGTGAGCCCGAGCCCGCATGCGCAGTAGTGAGCCCGATTGTGCATCCGCAGTAATGAGTCTGAGTGCGCATGAGCAGTAGTGAGCCCGCGTGCGCATGCGTAGTAGTGAGCTCGAGTGGGCATGCGCAGTAGTGACCCCGAGTGCGCATGAGCAGTAGTGAGTCCGAGTGCGCATGAGCAGTAGTGACCCGGAGTGCGCATGCACAGTAGTGAGCCCGATTACGCATCCGAAGTAGTGAGTCCGTGTGCGCATGTGCAGGACTGAGCCGGAGTGCGCATGCGCAGTAGTGACCCCGAGTGCGCATGCGCAGTAGTGACCCCGAGCGCGCATGCGCAGTAGTGAGCCCGTGTGCGCATGCGGGGTAGTGAGCCCGAGCGCGCATCCGCAGTAGTGAGCCCGAGTGCGCAAGCGCAGTAGTGACCCCGAGTGTGCATGCACAGTGTGAGCCCGTGAGCGAATGCGCAGTAGTGAGCCCGAGTGCGCATGCGCAGTAGTGAGCCGTGTGCGCATGCGCAGTAGTGAGCCCGAGCCCGCATAAGCAGTAGTGAGTCCGAGTGCGCATGCGCAGTAGTGACCCCGAGTGCGCATGCACAGTAGTGAGCCCGATTGTGCATCCGCAGTAGTGAGTCCGAGTGCGCATGAGCAGTAGTGAGCCGGAGGGCGCATGCGCAGTAGTGACCCCGAGTGCGCATGCGCACTAGTGACCCCGAGCCCGCATTCGCAGTAGTGAGCCCGTGTGCCCATGAGTAGTAGTGAGCCCGTGTACGCATGCGCAGTCTTGAGCCCGTGTGCTTATGCGCAGTAGTAAGCCCGCGTGCGCATGCGTAGTAGTGAGCTCGAGTGCGCATGTGCAGGTTTGAGCCGGAGTGCGCGTGCGCAGTAGTGAGTCCGAGTGCGCATAGGCAGTAGTGAGTCCGAGTGCGCATGCGCAGTAGTGACCCCGATTGCGCATGAGCAGTAGCGAGTACGAGTGCGCATGAGCAGCAGTGACCCCTAGTGCCCATGCACAGTAGTGAGCCCGATTGCGCATCCGCAGTAGTGAGTCCGTGTGCGCATGTGCAGGTCTGAGCCGGAGTGCGCATGCGCAGTAGTGAGCCTGATTGTGCATCCGCAGTAGTGAGTCCGAGTACGCATGAACAGTAGTGAGGCGGAGTGCGCATGGGCAGTAGTGACCCCGAGTGCGCATGTGCAGTAGCGACCCCGAGCGCGTATGCGCAGTAGTGGGCCCGAGTGCGCATGTGCAGGCCTGACCTGAGTGCGCATGCGCAGTAGTGAGCCCCAGCGCGCATGCGCAGTAGTGAGCCCGATTGCGCATCCGCAGTGGTGACCCCGAGCGCGCATGCGCAGTAGTGAGCCGGATTGCGCATCCGCAGCAGTGAGTCCGAGTGCGCATACGCAGTTGCGACCCCGAGTGTGCATGCACAGTGTCAGCCCGTGAGCGAATGCGCAGTAGTGAGTCCGTGTGCGCATGCGAAGTAGTGAGCCCGTGTACGCATGCGCAGTGGTGAGCCCGAGTGCGCATGGGCAGGTCTGAGGCGGAGTGCGCGTGCGCAGTAGTGAGGCCGAGTGCGCATGAGCAGTAGTGACCCCGAGTGCGCATGCGCAGAAGTGAGCCCGTGTGTGCATGCGCACTAGTGACCCCGAGCCCGCACGCGCAGTAGTGAGCCCGTGTGCGCATGCGCAGTAGTGAGCCCGTGCACGCATGGGCAGTAGTGAGCCCGTGTGCTCATGCGCAGTAGTGAGCCCGCGTGCGCATGCGTAGAAGTGAGCTCGAGTGCGCATGTGCAGGTCTGAGCCGGAGTGCGCATGCGCAGTAGTGAGTACGAGTGCGCATGAGCAGTAGTGACCCCGAGCCCGCATGAGGAGTAGTGAGCCCATGTGCACATGCGCAGAAGTGAGCTCGAATGCGCATGTGCAAGTCTGAGCCGGACTGCGCATGCGCAATAGTGAGCCCGTGTGCGCATGAGCAGTAGTGAGTCCGAGCCAGCATGCGCAGTAGTGAGCCCAATTGTGCATCCCCAGTAATGGGTCGGAGTGCGCATGAGCAGTAGTGAGCCCGCGTGCGCATGCGTAGTAGTGAGCTCGAGTGCGCATGCGCAGTAGTGACCCCGAGTGCGCATGCGTAGTAGTGACCCCGAGCGCGCATGCGCAGTAGTGAGCCCGTGTGCGCATGCGCAGTAGTGAGCCCGAGCGCGCATCCGCAGTAGTGAGCCAGAGTGCGCATGCGCAGTAGTGACCCCGAGTGTGCATGCACAGTGTGAGCCCGTGAGCGAATGCGCAGTAGTGAGCCCGAGTGCGCATGCGCAGTAGTGAGCCCGATTGCGCATCCGCAGCATTGAGTCCGAGTGCGCATACGCAGTTGCGACCCCGAGTGTGCATGCACAGCGTCAGCCCGAGTGCGCATCCACAGTAGTGAGCCCGATTGCGCATGAGCAGTAGTGAGTCCGTGTGCGCATGTGCAGGTCTGAGCCGGAGTGCGCATGCGCAGTAGTGAGCCCGATTGTGCATCCGCAGTTGTGAGTCCGAGTGCGCATGAGCACTAGTGAGCCGGAGTGCGCATGCGCAGTAGTGACTCCGAGTGCGCATGCGCAGTAGTGACCCCGAGCGCGCATGCGCAGTAGTGAGTCCGAGTGCGCATGCGCAGTAGTGACCCCGAGTGCGCATGAGTAGTAGTGAGTCCGAGTGCGCATGCGCAGTAGTGAGCAAGGGTGCTCATGCGTAGTAGTGAGCCCGCGTTCGCATGCGTAGTAGTGAGCTCGATTGCGCATGTGCAGGTCTGAGCCGGAGTGCGCATGCGCAGTAGTGAGTCCGAGTGCGCGTGAGCAGTAGTGACCCCGAGCCCGCATGAGCAGTAGTGAGCCCGTGTGCACATGCGCAGAAGTGAGCTCGAATGCGCATGTGCAAGTCTGAGCCGGACTGCGCATGCGCAGTAGTGAGCCCGTGTGCGCATGAGCAGTAGTGAGTCCGAGCCAGCATGCGCAGTAGTGAGACCGATTGTGCATCCCCAGTAATGGGTCTGAGTGCGCATGAGCAGTAGTGAGCCCGTGAGCGAATGCGCAGTAGTGAGCCCGTGTGCGCATGCGCAGTAGTGAGCCCGTGTGCTCATGCACAGTAGTGAGCCCGCGTGCGCATGCGTAGAAGTGAGCTCGAGTGCGCATGTGCAGGTTTGAGCCGAAGTGCGCATGCGCAGTAGTGAGTCCGAGTGCGCATGAGCAGTAGTGACCCCGAGCCCGCATGAGCAGTAGTGAGCCCGTGTGCACATGCGCAGAAGTGAGCTCGAATGCGCATGTGCAAGTCTGAGCCGGACTGCGCATGCGCAGTACTGAGCCCGTGTGCGCATGCGCAGTGGTGTGCCCGAGTGCGCATGGGCAGGTCTGAGACGGAGTGCGCATTCGCAGTAGTGGGCTCGTGCGCGCATGCGCAGAAGTGAGCCCGTGTGCGCATGCGCAGTAGTGAGCCCGAACGCGCATCCGCAGTAGTGAGTCTGAGTGCGCATGCGCAGTAGCGACCCCGAATGCACATGAGCAGTAGTGAGTCCGAATGCGCATGAGCAGCTGTGACCCCGATTGCGCATGCACAGTAGTGAGCCCGATTGCGCATCCGCAGTAGTGAGTCCGTGTGCGCATGTGCAGGTGTAAGCCGGAGTGCGCATGCGCAGTAGTGAGCCCGATTGTGCATCCGCATTAGTGAGTCCGAGTATGCATGAGCAGTAGTGAGCCGGAGTTCGCATGCGCAGTAGTGAGCCCGAGTGCGCATGCGCACTAGTGATCCCGAGCCCGCATGCGCAGTAGTGAGCCCGTGTGCGCATGCGCAGTAGTGAGCCCGTGTACGCATGGGCAGTAGTGAGCCCGTGTGCTCATGCGCAGTAGTGAGCCCACGTGCGCATGCGTAGAAGTGAGCTCGAGTGCGCATGTGCAGGTTTGAGCCGGAGTGCGCATGCGCAGCAGTGACCCCTAGTGCCCATGCACAGTAGTGAGCCCGATTGCGCATCCGTAGTAGTAAGTCCGTGTGCGCATGTGCAGGTCTGAGCCGGAGTGCGCATGCGCAGTAGTGAGCCCGATTGTGCATCCGCAGTAGTGAGTCCGAGTACGCATGAACAGTAGTGAGGCGGAGTGCGCATGCGCAGTAGTGACCCCGAGTGCGCATGTGCAGTAGCGACCCCGAGCGCGTATGCGCAGTAGCGACCCCGAGCGCGTATGCGCAGTAGTGGGCCCGAGTGCGCATGTGCAGGCCTGACCTGAGTGCGCACGCGCAGCAGTGAGCCCCAGCGCGCATGCGCAGTAGTGAGCCCGATTGCGCATTCGCAGTGGTGACCCCGAGCGCGCATGTGCAGTAGTGAGCCCGATCGCGCATCCGCAGCAGTGAGTCCGAGTGCGCATGTGCATGACTGAGCCGGAGTGCGCATGCGCAGTAGTGACCCCGAGCGCGCATGCGCAGTAGTGAGCCCGTGTGCGCATGCGCAGTAGTGAGCCCGATTGTGCATCCGCAGTAGTGAGTCCGAGTACGCATGAGCAGTAGTGAGCCCGAGCGCGCGTGGTCAGTAGTGGGCCCGATTGCGCATCCGCAGTAGTGAGTCCGAGCACGCATGCGCAGTAGTGAGTCCGAGTGCGTATGCGCAGTAGTGACACCGAGTGCGCATGCGCAGTAGTGAGCCCGTGCGCGCATACGCAGTAGTGCGCCCGTGTGCGCATGGGCAGAAGTGAGCTCGAATGCGCATGTGCAGGTCTGACTCGGTGTGCGCATGCGCAGTAGTGACCCCGTGTGCGCATCCGCAGTAGTGAGTCCGAGCACGCATGCGCAGTAGTGAGTCCGAGTACGCATGAGCAGTAGTGAGCCCGAGCGCGCGTGGTCAGTAGTGGGCCCGATTGCGCATGCGCAGTAGTGAGCCCGAGGGCGCAATCGCAGTAGTGATTCCGAGTGCGCATGAGCAGTAGTGATCCCGAGTTCCCATACGCGGTAGTGGGCCCGATTGCGCATCCGCAGTAGTGAGCCCGAGCGCGCATCCGCAGTAGTGAGTCCGAGTGCGCATGAGCAGTAGTGAGCCCGTGTGCGCATGAGCAGTAGTGAGCCCGAGCGCCCATCCGCACTAGTGAGTCCGAGTGCGCATGCGCAGTAGTGACCCCGAGTGCGCATGCGCAGTAGTAAGCCCGTGCGCGCATACGCAGTAGTGCGCCCGTGTGCGCATGGGCAGAAGTGAGCTCGAATGCGCATGTGCAGGTCTGACTCGGTGTGCGCATGCGCAGTAGTGACCCCGAGTGCGCGTGCGCTGTTGTGAGCTCGTGTGCGCATGCGCAGTAGTGAGCCAGTGTACGCATGCGCAGTAGTGAGTCCGTGTGCGCATGCGCAACAGTAAACCCGATTGCGTATGCGCAGTAGTGAGCCCGAGCGCGCAGCCGCAGTAGTGAGTCCGAGTGCGCATGAGCAGTAGTGAGCCCGTGTGCGCATGCGCAGTAGTGAGCCCAAGCGCGCATCCGCACTAGTGAGTCCGAGTGCGCATGCGCAGTAGTGACCCCGAGTGCGCATGCGCAGTAGTGAGCCCGTGCGCGCATACGCAGTAGTGCGCCCGTGTGCGCATGCGCAGAAGTGAGCTCGAATGCGCATGTGCAGGTCTGACTCGGTGTGCGCATGCGCAGTGGTGACCCCGAGTGCGCGTGCGCTGTAGTGAGCTCGTGTGCGCATGCGCAGTAGTGAGCCAGTGTACGCATGCGCAGTAGTGAGTCCGTGTGCGCATTTGCGGGTCTGAGCCGGAGTGCGCATGCGCAGTAGTGAACCCGATTGCGCATCTGCAGTAGTGACTCTGAGTGCGCATGCACAGCAGTGAACCCGATTGCGCGTCTGCAGTGGTGACCCCGAGTGCGCATGTTCAGTAGCGACCCCGAGCGCGCATGCGCTGTAGTAAGTCCGAGTGCGCATGAGCAGTAGTGAGCCCGTGTGCGCATGCGCAGTGGTGAGCCCGAGCGCGCATCCGCAGTAGTGAGTCCGAGTGCGCATGAGCAGTAGTGACCCCGAGTGCGCATGCGCAGTAGTGAGCCCGAGCGCGCGTGGTCAGTAGTGAGCCCGATTGCGCATCCGCAGTAGTGAGTCCGAGCACGCATGCGCAGTAGTGAGTCCGAGTGCGCATGAGCAGTAGTGAGCCCGTGTGCGCATCCGCAGTAGTGAGCCCGAGCGCGCAACCGCAGTAGTGAGTCCGAGTGCGCATGAGCAGTAGTGAGCCCGTGTGCGCATGCGCAGTAGTGAGCCCGTGCGCGCATACGCAGTAGTGCGCCCGTGTGCGCATGGGCAGAAGTGAGCTCGAATGCGCATGTGCAGGTCTGACTCGGGGTGCGCATGCGCAGTAGTGACCCCGAGTGCGCGTGCGCTGTAGTGAGCTCGTGTGCGCATGCGCAGTAGTGAGCCAGTGTACGCATGCGCAGTAGTGAGTCCGTGTGCGCATGTGCAGGTCTGAGCCGGAGTGCGCATGCGCAGTAGTAAACCCGATTGCGCATCTGCAGTAGTGACTCCGAGTGCGCATGCACAGCAGTGAACCCGATTGCGCGTCTGCAGTGGTGACAACCGAGTGCGCATGTTCAGTAGCGACCCAGAGCGCGCATGCGCAGTAGTGAGCCCGAGGGCGCAATCGCAGTAGTGATTCCGAGTGCGCATGAGCAGTAGTGATCCCGAGTTCCCATACGCGGTAGTGGGCCCGATTGCGCATCCGCAGTAGTGAGCCCGAGGGTGCATCCGCAGTAGTGAGTCCGAGTGCGCATGAGCAGTAGTGAGCCCGTGTGCGCATGAGCAGTAGTGAGCCCGAGCGCCCATCCGCACTAGTGAGTCCGAGTGCGCATGCGCAGTAGTGACCCCGAGTGCGCATGCGCAGTAGTAAGCCCGTGCGCGCATACGCAGTAGTGAGCCCGTGTGCGCATGCGCAGTAGTTAGCCCGAGCGCGCATCCGCAGTAGTGACTCCGAGTGCGCATGCGCAACAGTAAACCCGATTGCGTATGCGCAGTAGTGAGCCCGAGTGCGCATGCGCAGTAGTGAGCCCGAGCGCGCATGCGCTGTAGTGAGTCCGAGTGCGCATGAGCAGTAGTGAGCCCGTATGCGCATGAGCAGCAGTGAGCCCGTGTGCGCATGCGCAGTAGTGAGCCCGAGCGCGCATCCGCAGTAGTGGGTCCGAGTGCGCATGAGCAGTAGTGAGCCCGTGTGCGTATGCGCAGTAGTGAGCCCGAGCGCGCATCCGCAGTAATGAGTCCGAGTGCGCATGAGCAGTAGTGTGCCGGAGTGCGCATGCGCAGTAGTGACCCCGAGTGCGCATGGGCAGTAGCGACCCCGATTGCGCATCTGCAGTAGTGACTCCGAGTGCGCACGCGCAACAGTAAACCCGATTGCGTATGCGCAGTAGTGAGCCCGAGTGCGCATGCGCAGTAGTGAGCCCGTGCGCGCATACGCAGTAGTACGCCCGTGTGCGCATGCGCAGTAGTGAGTCCGTGTGCGCATTTGCGGGTCTGAGCCGGAGTGCGCATGTTCAGTAGCGACCCCGAGCGCGCATGCGCTGTAGTAAGTCCGAGTGCGCATGAGCAGTAGTGAGCCCGTGTGCGCATGCGCAGTAGTGAGCCCAGTACTTGCTTCGGCAGTACATATACTAAAATTGGAACGATACAGAGAAGATTAGCATGGCCCCTGCGCAAGGATGACACGCAAAATCGTGAAGCGTTCCACATTTTTTGAGGGCCCCACTGCCACCAGGATTGTATCTGACGTGTTTCGCAGATGATACGCACATCCTGGCAGTGGGGCGAGATTTCTGGAGGACCAGCCGTCTCGCGGAGTTGGGTGCGGCGGTGGTCGTTGCCGAGATCCGGGCGCTCGGGTTGGAGGTGGCTCCCCACAAGACTGAGGCCATGGCCTTCTGCCATAGGCGTAGGGACCGCCCTCCGCCCGGTGCGTTGGTCCGGGTAGGCGGGGCTGATGTCCAGATCGGGTCCGAGATGAGGTATCTCGGACTCCGACTGGACAGCCACTGGAGTTTCGGACCCCACTTCGACGCGTTGGCCCCCAGGTTGGAGCGTGTTGCGGGCGCGTTGGCGCGCATATTGCCCAACCTGCGGGGCCCGAGTGAGAAGGTGCGCCGACTCTATATGGGGGTCGTGCGGAGTATGGCCCTATACGGCGCCCCAGTTTGGGCTGCCGACCTGGCTGCCAGGCGCCGCTCGCAAGGTGTCTTGCGAAAAGTGGAACGGCGGCTGGCGGTCAGGGTGGTGATGGGGTACCGCACGGTCTCCTACGAGTCGGCTATGGTTCTGGCTGGGGTAATTCCCTGGCGCTACTGCGCCGAGGTGGAGGCAGCGGTATACAGATACCGCTGCACCCTCCGACAAGAGGGAATTGTAGAGGGTGCCCAGCCAGGACCCAGCGTCGAAGAGGTCCGGCTCCAGGCCCGACGCGCTGCTGTCTCCCGCTGGAAGGAGGATTTATCCTCCAGCGGGGCCGTGGGGAAGCGCGCTGTCGGGGCGGTCCTTCCGCGACTTGAGCAGTGGATGGACCGCGGCCACGGTAGGCTCTCGTTCCGGATCACGCAGGTGCTGTGCCGGGCATGGTTGCTTCGGGGAGTACCTGTGCCGGATCGGTAGGCAACGATCACCCAATTGTTACGAGTGTGGGGCGGAATGCGATGATGCCCAGCATGTGTTGGGGAGGTGCCCTGCCTTTGCTCTGCAGAGGCACCTCCTGGAGTGTGAGCTGGAGTGCGATGCTGCGTGTCTGGGAGAGGTGATCGAGCGAATGTTGAGTAGCGAGGTAGCATGGAAGGCCGTCGCCTCCTTCTGCGAGACGGTGATCTCGCGGAAGGAGGAGGCGGAGCGTGAGAGAGAGAGACGTGGAATGATTGTGAGAAGAAGGAGACGGAGAGGGCGACCCGCTTCTCGGGCGCCCTCCTGAGGGTAGTGGGCGGCGCGGCTTCTCCGCGTCGCCCGCATGGCGTGAATGGTGAGTGATAGTGTGTGTGTGGGTGTGTTGTGTGTATGTGAGTGTGCATGTGTAGTATTATGTGGAGAGGAGTGGTGGGACGGGGATCGCGCCGCCCTCCCCGGCGTGGGTCCTCATCCCCTCGTGTGAGTGTCGGCGGTCTTGGTCCGAGGGTGTCGGAGATCCTCGGGATTGACCAAGGCCGCCAGAACCGCAGGGGTCATGGGCGGGGGCCCATGATCCCATTGCACGCGGTCCGAGGGGCGGAGACGAGGGCGACCGTGGTGGCGCGCTCGGCTCCAATGGGGGTGGGTCGTTGTTTGTGGGGAGCCTTCTGCTCCCCACGAGTAGGGCGACCGGAAGGTTGCATGGCGGCATTTTGGTGGGTCGTGGTGAAGAATACTGCATGACCCCATGACCCACCATGCCGCCGAGGGTGGGCACCACCGAGGGGTTTTAGTGGGTAAAAATCCCACACTGCCCCCGCTCCTCCCCCGGGGAGTGGGGGTGTCTTATGTTGAAGATTTCCCCTCGTAAAAAAAAAAAAAAAAAAAAAAAAAAGTAGTGAGCCCAAGCGCGCATCCGCACTAGTGAGTCCGAGTGCGCATGCGCAGTAGTGACCCCGAGTGCGCATGAGCAGTAGTGACCCCGAGTGCGCATGCGCAGTAGCAAGCCCGTGCGCGCATACGCAGTAGTGCGCCCGTGTGCGCATGGGCAGAAGTGAGCTCGAATGCGCATGTGTAGGTCTGACTCGTTGTGCGCATGCGCAGTAGTGACCCCGAGTGCGCGTGCGCTGTAGTGAGCTCGTGTGCGCATGCGCAGTAGTGAGCCAGTGTACGCATGCGCAGTAGTGAGTCCGTGTGCGCATGCGCAACAGTAAACCCGATTGCGTATGCGCAGTAGTGAGCCCGAGCGCGCATCCGCAGTAGTGAGTCCGAGTGCGCATGAGCAGTAGTGAGCCCGTGTGCGCATGCGCAGTAGTGAGCCCAAGCGCGCATCCGCACTAGTGAGTCCGAGTACGCATGCGCAGTAGTGACCCCGAGTGCGCTTGCGCAGTAGTGAGCCCGTGTGCGCATGCGCAGTAGTGAGCCCAAGCGCGCATCCGCACTAGTGAGTCCGAGTGCGCATGCGCAGTAGTGACCCCGAGTGCGCATGCGCAGTAGTGAGCCCGTGCGCGCATACGCAGTAGTGCGCCCGTGTGCGCATGCGCAGAAGTGAGCTCGAATGCGCATGTGCAGGTCTGACTCGGTGTGCGCATGCGCAGTAGTGACCCCGAGTGCGCGTGCGCTGCAGTGAGCTCGTGTGCGCATGCGCAGTAGTGAGCCAGTGTACGCATGCGCAGTAGTGAGTCCGTGTGCGCATGTGCAGGTCTGAGCCGGAGTGCGCATGCGCAGTAGTGAACCTGATTGCGCATCTGCAGTAGTGACTCCGAGTGGGCATGCACAGCAGTGAACCCGATTGCGCGTCTGCAGTGGTGACCCCGAGTGCGCATGTTCAGTAGCGACCCCGAGCGCGCATGCGCAGTAGTGAGCCCGAGGGCGCAATCGCAGTAGTGATTCCGAGTGCGCATGAGCAGTAGTGATCCCGAGTTCCCATACGCGGTAGTGAGCCCGATTTTGTATCCGCAGTAGTGAGTCCGAGTGCGCATGCGCAGTAGTGAGCCCAAGCGCGCATCCGCACTAGTGAGTCCGAGTGCGCATGCGCAGTAGTGACCCCGAGTGCGCATGTGCAGTAGTGAGCCCGTGCGCGCATACGCAGTAGTGCGCCCGTGTGCGCATGCGCAGAAGTGAGCTCGAATGCGCATGTGCAGGTCTGACTCGGTGTGCGCCTGCGCAGTGGTGACCCCGAGTGCGCGTGCGCTGTAGTGAGCTCATGTGCGCATGCGCAGTAGTGAGCCAGTGTACGCATGCGCAGTAGTGAGTCCGTGTGCGCATTTGCGGGTCTGAGCCGGAGTGCGCATGCGCAGTAGTGAACCCGATTGCGCATCTGCAGTAATGACTCTGAGTGCGCATGCACAGCAGTGAACCCGATTGCGCGTCTGCAGTGGTGACCCCGAGTGCGCATGTTCAGTAGCGACGCCGAGCGCGCATGCGCTGTAGTAAGACCGAGTGCGCATGGGCAGTAGTGAGCCCGAGCGCGCATCCGCAGTAGTGAGTTCGAGTGCGCATGAGCAGTAGTGGGCCCGATTGCGCATCCGCAGTAGTGAGTCCGAGCAAGCATGCGCAGTAGTGAGTTCGAGTGCGCATGAGCAGTAGTGAGCCCGTGTGCGCATCCGCAGTAGTGAGCCCGAGCGCGCATCCGCAGTAGTGAGTCCGAGTGCGCATGAGCAGTAGTGAGCCCGTGTGCGCATGAGCAGTAGTGAGCCCGAGCGCCCATCCGCACTAGTGAGTCAGAGTGCGCATGCGCAGTAGTGACCCCGAGCGCGCATGCGCAGTAGTAAGCCCGTGCGCGCATACGCAGTAGTGCGCCCGTATGCGCATGGGCAGAAGTGAGCTCGAATGCGCATGTGCAGGTCTGACTCGGTGTGCGCATGCGCAGTAGTGACCCCGAGTGCGCGTGCGCTGTAGTGAGCTCGTGTGCGCATGCGCAGTAGTGAGCCAGTGTACGCATGCGCAGTAGTGAGTCCGTGTGCGCATGCGCAACAGTAAACCCGATTGCGTACGCGCAGTAGTGAGCCCGAGCGCGCATCCGCAGTAGTGAGTCCGAGTGCGCATGAGCAGTAGTGAGCCCGTGTGCGCATGCGCAGTAGTGAGCCCAAGCGCGCATCCGCACTAGTGAGTCCGAGTGCGCATGCGCAGTAGTGACCCCGAGTGCGCATGCGCAGTAGTGAGCCCGTGCGCGCATACGCAGTAGTGCGCCCGTGTGCGCATGGGCAGAAGTGAGCTCGAATGCGCATGTGCAGGTCTGACTCGGTGTGCGCATGCGCAGTAGTGACCCCGAGTGCGCGTGCGCTGTAGTGAGCTCGTGTGGGCATGCGCAGTAGTGAGCCAGTGTACGCATGCGCAGTAGTGAGTCCGTGTGCGCATGTGCAGGTCTGAGCCGGAGTGCGCATGCGCAGTAGTGAACCCGATTGCGCATCTGCAATAGTGACTCCGAGTGCGCATGCACAGCAGTGAACCCGATTGCGCGTCTGCCGTGGTGACCCCGAGCGCGCATGTTCAGTAGCGACCCCGAGCGCGTATGCGCAGTAGTGAGCCCGAGGGCGCAATCGCAGTAGTGATTCCGAGTGCGCATGAGCAATAGTGATCCCGAGTTCCCATACGCGGTAGTGGGCCCGATTGCGCATCCGCAGTGGTGAGCCCGTGCGCGCATACGCAGTAGTGAGCCCGTGTGCGCATGCGCAGTAGTTAGCCCGAGCGCGCATCCGCAGTAGTGAGTCCGAGTGCGCATGAGCAGTAGTGAGTCCGAGTGCGCATGAGCAGTAGTGGGCCCGTATGCGCATGAGCAGTAGTGAGCCCGTGTGCGCATGCGCAGTAGTGAGCCCGAGCGCGCATCCGCAGTAGTGGGTCCGAGTGCGCATGAGCAGTAGTGAGCCCGTGTGCGCATGCGCAGTAGTGAGCCCGTGCGCGCATACGCAGTAGTGCGCCCCTGTGCGCATGCGCAGTAGTGAGTCCGTGTGCGCATTTGCGGGTCTGAGCCGGAGTGCGCATGTTCAGTAGCGACCCCGAGCGCGCATGCGCTGTAGTAAGTCCGAGTGCGCATGAGCAGTAGTGAGCCCGTGTGCGCATGCGCAGTAGTGAGCCCAAGCGCGCATCCGCACTAGTGAGTCCGAGTGCGCATGCGCAGTAGTGACCCCGAGTGCGCATGAGCAGTAGTGCGCCCGTGTGCGCATGGGCAGAAGTGAGCTCGAATGCGCATGTGCAGGTCTGACTCGGTGTGCGCATGCGCAGTAGTGACCCCGAGTGCGCGTGCGCTGTAGTGAGCTCGTGTGCGCATGCGCAGTAGTGAGCCAGTGTACGCATGCGCAGTAGTGAGTCCGTGTGCGCATGTGCAGGTCTGAACCGGAGTGCGCATGCGCAGTAGTAAACCCGATTGCGTATCTGCAGTAGTAACTCCGAGTGCGCATGCACAGCAGTGAACCCGATTGCGCGTCTGCAGTGGTGACAACCGAGTGCGCATGTTCAGTAGCGACCCCGAGCGCGCATGCGCAGTAGTGAGCCCGAGGGCGCAATCGCAGTAGTGATTCCGAGTGCGCATGAGCAGTAGTGATCCCGAGTTCCCATACGCGGTAGTGGGCCCGATTGCGCATCCGCAGTGGTGAGCCCGAGCGCGCATCCGCAGTAGTGAGTCCGAGTGCGCATGAGCAGTAGTGAGCCCGTGTGCGCATGAGCAGTAGTGAGCCCGAGCGCCCATCCGCACTAGTGAGTCCGAGTGCGCATGCGCAGTAGTGACCCCGAGTGCGCATGCGCAGTAGTAAGCCCGTGCGCGCATACGCAGTAGTGCGCCCGTGTGCGCATGGGCAGAAGTGAGCTCGAATGCGCATGTGCAGGTCTGACTCGGTGTGCGCATGCGCAGTAGTGACCCCGAGTGCGCGTGCGCTGTAGTGAGCTCGTGTGCGCATGCGCAGTAGTGAGCCAGTGTACGCATGCGCAGTAGTGAGTCCGTGTGCGCATTTGCGGGTCTGAGCCGGAGTGCGCATGCGCAGTAGTGAACCCGATTGCGCATCTGCAGTAGTGACTCTGAGTGCGCATGCACAGCAGTGAACCCGATTGCGCGTCTGCAGTGGTGACCCCGAGTGCGCATGTTCAGTAGCGACTCCGAGCGCGCATGCGCTGTAGTAAGTCCGAGTGCGCATGAGCAGTAGTGAGCCCGTGTGCGCATGCGCAGTAGTGATCCCGAGCGCGCATCCGCAGTAGTGAGTCCGAGTGCGCATGAGTAGTAGTGAGGCCGTGTGCGCATGCGCAGCAGTGAGCCCGATTGCACATCGGCAGTAGTGAGCCCGAGCGCGCATGCGCTGTAGTGAGTCCGAGTGCGCATGAGCAGTAGTGAGCCCGTGTGCGAAAGCGCAGTAGTGAGTCCGAGTGCGCATGCGCAGTAGTGACCCCGAGTGCGCATGCGCAGTAGTGAGCCCGTGCGCGCATACGCAGTAGTGAGCCCGTGTGCGCATGCGCAGTAGTTAGCCCGAGCGCGCATCCGCAGTAGTGAGTCCGAGTGCGCATGAGCAGTAGTGAGCCCGTATGCGCATGAGCAGTAGTGAGCCCGTGTGCGCATGCGCAGTAGTGAGCCCGAGCGCGCATCCGGAGTAGTGGGTCCGAGTGCGCATGAGCAGTAGTGAGCCCGTGTGCGTATGCGCAGTAGTGAGCCCGAGCGCGCATCCGCAGTAATGAGTCCGAGTGCGCATGAGCAGTAGTGTGCCGGAGTGCGCATGCGCAGTAGTGACCCCGAGTGCGCATGGGCAGTAGCGACCCCGATTGCGCATCTGCAGTAGTGACTCCGAGTGCGCATGCGCAACAGTAAACCCGATTGCGTATGCGCAGTAGTGAGCCCGAGTGCGCATGCGCAGTAGTGAGCCCGTGCGCGCATACGCAGTAGTGCGCCCGTGTGCGCATGCGCAGTAGTGAGTCCGTGTGCGCATTTGCGGGTCTGAGCCGGAGTGCGCATGTTCAGTAGCGACCCCGAGCGCGCATGCGCTGTAGTAAGTCCGAGTGCGCATGAGCAGTAGTGAGCCCGTGTGCGCATGCGCAGTAGTGAGCCCAAGCACGCATCCGCACTAGTGAGTCCGAGTGCGCATGCGTAGTAGTGACCCCGAGTGCGCATGAGCAGTAGTGAGCCCGTGTGCGCATGCGCAGTAGTGAGCCCGAGCGCGCATCCGCAGTAGTGAGTCCGAGTGCGCATGAGTAGTAGTGAGGCCGTGTGCGCATGCGCAGCAGTGAGCCCGATTGCACATCGGCAGTAGTGAGCCCGAGCGCGCATGCGCTGTAGTGAGTCCGAGTGCGCATGAGCAGTAGTGAGCCCGTGTGCGCATGCGCAGTAGTGAGTCCGAGTGCGCATGCGCAGTAGAGACCCCGAGTGCGCATGCGCAGTAGTGAGCCCGTGCGCGCATACGCAGTAGTGAGCCCTTGTGCGCATGCGCAGTAGTTAGCCCGAGCGCGCATCCGCAGTAGTGAGTCCGAGTGCGCATGAGCAGTAGTGAGCCCGTATGCGCATGAGCAGTAGTGAGCCCGTGTGCGCATGCGCAGTAGTGAGCCCGAGCGCGCATCCGCAGTAGTGGGTCCGAGTGCGCATGAGCAGTAGTGAGCCCGTGTGCGTATGCGCAGTAGTGAGCCCGAGCGCGCATCCGCAGTAATGAGTCCGAGTGCGCATGAGCAGTAGTGAGCCGGAGTGCGCATGCGCAGTAGTGACCCCGAGTGCGCATGGGCAGTAGCGACCCCGATTGCGCATCTGCAGTAGTGACTCCGAGTGCGCATGCGCAACAGTAAACCCGATTGCGTATGCGCAGTAGTGAGCCCGAGTGCGCATGCGCAGTAGTGACCCCGAGCGCGCATGCGCAGTAGTGAGCCCGCGCGCGCATACGCAGTAGTGCGCCCGTGTGCGCATGCGCAGCAGTGAGTCCGTGTGCGCATTTGCGGGTCTGAGCCGGAGTGCGCATGTTCAGTAGCGACCCCGAGCGCGCATGCGCTGTAGTAAGTCCGAGTGCGCATGAGCAGTAGTGAGCCCGTGTGCGCATGCGCAGTAGTGAGCCCAAGCGCGCACCGCACTAGTGAGTCCGAGTGCGCATGCGCAGTAGTGACCCCGAGTGCGCATGAGCAGTAGTGACCCCGAGTGCGCATGCGCAGTAGTAAGCCCGTGCGCGCATACGCAGTAGTGCGCCCGTGTGCGCATGGGCAGAAGTGAGCTCGAATGCGCATGTGCAGGTCTGACTCGTTGTGCGCATGCGCAGTAGTGACCCCGAGTGCGCGTGCGCTGTAGTGAGCTCGTGTGCGCATGCGCAGTAGTGAGCCAGTGTACGCATGCGCAGTAGTGAGTCCGTGTGCGCATGCGCAACAGTAAACCCGATTGCGTATGCGCAGTAGTGAGCCCGAGCGCGCATCCGCAGTAGTGAGTCCGAGTGCGCATGAGCAGTAGTGAGCCCGTGTGCGCATGCGCAGTAGTGAGCCCGAGCGCGCGTGGTCAGTAGTGGGCCCGATTGCGCATCCGCAGTAGTGAGTCCGAGCACGCATGCGCAGTAGTGAGTCCGAGTGCGCATGAGCAGTAGTGTGCCCGTGTGCGCATCCGCAGTAGTGAGCCCGAGCGCGCATCCGCAGTAGTGAGTCCGAGTGCGCATGAGCAGTAGTGAGCCCGTGCGCGCATGAGCAGTAGTGAGCCCGAGCGCCCATCCGCACTAGTGAGTCCGAGTGCGCATGCGCAGTAGTGACCCCGAGTGCGCATGCGCAGTCGTGAGCCCGTGCGCGCATACGCAGTAGTGAGTCCGAGTGCGCATGAGCAGTAGTGAGCCCGTGTGCGCATGCGCAGTAGTGAGCCCAAGCGCGCATCCGCACTAGTGAGTCCGAGTACGCATGCGCAGTAGTGACCCCGAGTGCGCATGCGCAGTAGTGAGCCCGTGTGCGCATGCGCAGTAGTGAGCCCGTGTGCGCATGCGCAGTAGTGAGCCCAAGCGCGCATCCGCACTAGTGAGTCCGAGTGCGCATGCGCAGTAGTGACCCCGAGTGCGCATGCGCAGTAGTGAGCCCGTGCGCGCATACGCAGTAGTGCGCCCGTGTGCGCATGAGCAGTAGCGAGCCCGTGTGCGTATGCGCAGTGGTGAGCCCGAGCGCCCATCCGCAGTAGTGAGTCCGAGTGCGCATGAGCAGTAGTGACCCCGTGTGCGCATGCGCAGTAGTGAGCCCGAGCGCGCGTGGTCAGTAGTGGGCCCGATTGCGCATCCGCAGTAGTGAGTCCGAGCACGCATGCGCAGTAGTGAGTCCGAGTGCGCATGAGCAGTAGTGAGCCCGTGTGCGCATCCGCAGTAGTGAGCCCGAGCGCGCATCCGCAGTAGTGAGTCCGAGTGCGCATGAGCAGTAGTGAGCCCGTGTGCGCATGAGCAGTAGTGAGCCCGAGCGCCCATCCGCACTAGTGAGTCCGAGTGCGCATGCGCAGTAGTGACCCCGAGTGCGCATGCGCAGTAGTGAGCCCGTGCGCGCATACGCAGTAGTGAGCCCGTGTGCGCATGCGCAGTGGTGAGCCCGAGCGCGCATCCGCAGTAGTGAGTCCGAGTGCGCATGAGCAGTAGTGACCCCGTGTGCGCATGCGCAGTAGTGAGTCCGAGCACGCATGCGCAGTAGTGAATCCGAGTGCGCATGAGCAGTAGTGAGCCCGTGTGCGCATCCGCAGTAGTGAGCCCGAGCGCGCATCCGCAGTAGTGAGTCCGAGTGCGCATGAGCAGTAGTGAGCCCGTGTGCGCATGAGCAGTAGTGAGCCCGAGCGCCCATCCGCACTAGTGAGTCCGAGTGCGCATGCGCAGTAGTGACCCTGAGTGCGCATGCGCAGCAGTGAGCCCGTGCGCGCATACGCAGTAGTGCGCCCGTGTGCGCATGGGCAGAAGTGAGCTCGAATGCGCATGTGCAGGTCTGACTCGGTGTGCGCATGCGCAGTAGTGACCCCGAGTGCGCGTGCGCTGTAGTGAGCCCGAGCGCGCATCCGCAGTAGTGAGTCCGAGTGCGCATGAGTAGTAGTGAGGCCGTGTGCGCATGCGCAGCATTGAGCCCGATTGCACATCGGCAGTAGTGAGCCCGAGCGCGCATGCGCTGTAGTGAGTCCGAGTGCGCATGCGCAGTAGAGACCCCGTATGCGCATGAGCAGTAGTGAGCCCGTGTGCGCATGCGCAGTAGTGAGCCCGAGCGCGCATCCGCAGTAGTGGGTCCGAGTGCGCATGAGCAGTAGTGAGCCCGTGTGCGTATGCGCAGTAGTGAGCCCGAGCGCGCATACGCAGTAATGAGTCCGAGTGCGCATGAGCAGTAGTGAGCCGGAGTGCGCATGCGCAGTAGTGACCCCGAGTGCGCATGGGCAGTAGCGACCCCGATTGCGCATCTGCAGTAGTGACTCCGAGTGCGCATGTGCAACAGTAAACCCGATTGCGTATGCGCAGTAGTGAGCCCGAGTGCGCATGCGCAGTAGTGACCCCGAGCGCGCATGCGCAGTGGTGAGCCCGAGCACGCATGCGCAGTAGTGAGTCCGAGTGCGCATGAGCAGTAGTGAGCCCGTGTGCGCATCCGCAGTAGTGAGCCCGAGCGCGCATCCGCAGTAGTGAGTCCGAGTGCGCATGAGCAGTAGTGAGCCCGTGCGCGCATGAGCAGTAGTGAGCCCGAGCGCCCATCCGCACTAGTGAGTCCGAGTGCGCATGCAGAGTAGTGACCCCGAGTGCGCATGCGCAGTAGTGAGCCCGTGCGCGCATACGCAGTAGTGCGCCCGTGTGCGCATGGGCAGAAGTGAGCTCGAATGCGCATGTGCAGGTCTGACTCGGTGTGCGCATGCGCAGTAGTGACCCCGAGTGCGCGTGCGCTGTAGTGAGCCCGAGCGCGCATCCGCAGTAGTGAGTCCGAGTGCGCATGAGTAGTAGTGAGGCCGTGTGCGCATGCGCAGCAGTGAGCCCGATTGCACATCGGCAGTAGTGAGCCCGAGCGCGCATGCGCTGTAGTGAGTCCAAGTGCGCATGAGCAGTAGTGAGCCCGTGTGCGCATGCGCAGTAGTGAGTCCGAGTGCGCATGCGCAGTAGTGACCCCGAGTGCGCATGCGCAGTAGTGAGCCCGTGCGCGCATACGCAGTAGTGAGCCCGTGTGCGCATGCGCAGTAGTTAGCCCGAGCGCGCATCCGCAGTAGTGAGTCCGAGTGCGCATGAGCAGTAGTGAGCCCGTATGCGCATGAGCAGTAGTGAGCCCGTGTGCGCATGCGCAGTAGTGAGCCCGAGCGCGCATCCGCAGTAGTGGGTCCGAGTGCGCATGAGCAGTAGTGAGCCCGTGTGCGTATGCGCAGTAGTGAGCCCGAGCGCGCATCCGCAGTAATGAGTCCGAGTGCGCATGAGCAGTAGTGAGCCGGAGTGCGCATGCGCAGTAGTGACCCCGAGTGCGCATGGGCAGTAGCGACCCCGATGGCGCATCTGCAGTAGTGACTCCGAGTGCGCATGCGCAACAGTGAACCCGATTGCGTATGCGCAGTAGTGAGCCCGAGCGCGCATCCGCAGTAGTGAGTCCGAGTGCGCATGAGCAGTAGTGAGCCCGTGTGCGCATGCGCAGTAGTGAGCCCAAGCGCGCATCCGCACTAGTGAGTCCGAGTGCGCATGCGCAGTAGCGACCCCGAGTGCGCATGTGCAGTAGTGAGCCCGTGCGCGCATACGCAGTAGTGCGCCCGTGTGCGCATGCGCAGAAGTGAGCTCGAATGCGCATGTGCAGGTCTGACTCGGTGTGCGCTTGCGCAGTGGTGACCCCGAGTGCGCGTGCGCTGTAGTGAGCTCATGTGCGCATGCGCAGTAGTGAGCCAGTGTACGCATGCGCAGTAGTGAGTCCGTGTGCGCATTTGCGGGTCTGAGCCGGAGTGCGCATGCGCAGTAGTGAACCCGATTGCGCATCCGCAGTAGTGAGTCCGAGTGCGCATGAGCAGTAGTAACCCCGTGTGCGCATGCGCAGTAGTGAGTCCGAGCACGCATGCGCAGTAGTGAGTCCGAGTGCGCATGAGCAGTAGTGAGCCCGTGTGCGCATCCGCAGTAGTGAGCCCGAGCGCGCATCCGCAGTAGTGAGTCCGAGTGCGCATGAGCAGTAGTGAGCCCGTGCGCGCATGAGCAGTAGTGAGCCCGAGCGCCCATCCGCACTAGTGAGTCCGAGTGCGCATGCGCAGTAGTGACCCCGAGTGCGCATGCGCAGTAGTGACCCCGAGTGCGCATGCGCAGTAGTGAGCCCGTGCGCGCATACGCAGTAGTGAGCCCGTGTGCGCATGCGCAGTGGTGAGCCCGAGCGCGCATCCGCAGTAGTGAGTCCGAGTGCGCATGAGCAGTAGTAACCCCGTGTGCGCATGCGCAGTAGTGAGTCCGAGCACGCATGCGCAGTAGTGAGTCCGAGTGCGCATGAGCAGTAGTGAGCCCGTGTGCGCATCCGCAGTAGTGAGCCCGAGCGCGCATCCGCAGTAGTGAGTCCGAGTGCGCATGAGCAGTAGTGAGCCCGTGTGCGCATGAGCAATAGTGAGCCCGAGCGCCCATCCGCACTAGTGAGTCCGAGTGCGCATGCGCAGTAGTGACCCCGAGTGCGCATGCGCAGTAGTGAGCCCGTGCGCGCATACGCAGTAGTGCGCCCGTGTGCGCATGGGCAGAAGTGAGCTCGAATGCGCATGTGCAGGTCTGACTCGGTGTGCGCATGCGCAGTAGTGACCCCGAGTGCGCGTGCGCTGTAGTGAGCCCGAGCGCGCATCCGCAGTAGTGAGTCCGAGTGCGCATGAGTAGTAGTGAGCCCGTGTGCGCATGCGCAGTAGTGAGCCCGAGCGCGCATCCGCAGTAGTGGGTCCGAGTGCGCATGAGCAGTAGTGAGCCCGTGTGCGTATGCGCAGTAGTGAGCCCGAGCGCGCATCCGCAGTAATGAGTCCGAGTGCGCATGAGCAGTAGTGAGCCGGAGTGCGCATGCGCAGTAGTGACCCCGAGTGCGCATGGGCAGTAGCGACCCCGATGGCGCATCTGCAGTAGTGACTCCGAGTGCGCATGCGCAACAGTGAACCCGATTGCGTATGCGCAGTAGTGAGCCCGAGCGCGCATCCGCAGTAGTGAGTCCGAGTGCGCATGAGCAGTAGTGAGCCCGTGTGCGCATGCGCAGTAGTGAGCCCAAGCGCGCATCCGCACTAGTGAGTCCGAGTGCGCATGCGCAGTAGCGACCCCGAGTGCGCATGTGCAGTAGTGAGCCCGTGCGCGCATACGCAGTAGTGCGCCCGTGTGCGCATGCGCAGAAGTGAGCTCGAATGCGCATGTGCAGGTCTGACTCGGTGTGCGCTTGCGCAGTGGTGACCCCGAGTGCGCGTGCGCTGTAGTGAGCTCATGTGCGCATGCGCAGTAGTGAGCCAGTGTACGCATGCGCAGTAGTGAGTCCGTGTGCGCATTTGCGGGTCTGAGCCGGAGTGCGCATGCGCAGTAGTGAACCCGATTGCGCATCTGCACTAATGACTCTGAGTGCGCATGCACAGCAGTGAACCCGATTGCGCGTCTGCAGTGGTGACCCCGAGTGCGCATGTTCAGTAGCGAACCCGAGCGCGCATGCGCTGTAGTAAGTCCGAGTGCGCATGGGCAGTAGTGAGCCCGAGCGCGCATCCGCAGTAGTGAGTTCGAGTGCGCATGAGCAGTAGTGAGCCCGTGTGCGTATGCGCAGTAGTGAGCCCGAGCGCGCATCCGCAGTAATGAGTCCGAGTGCGCATGAGCAGTAGTGAGCCCGTGTGCGCATGCGCAGTGGTGAGCCCGAGCGCGCATCCGCAGTAGTGAGTCCGAGTGCGCATGAGCAGTAGTGACCCCGAGTGCGCATGCGCAGTAGTGAGCCCGAGCGCGCGTGGTCAGTAGTGGGCCCGATTGCGCATCCGCAGTAGTGAGTCCGAGTGCGCATGAGCAGTAGTGAGCCCGTGTGCGCATGAGCAGTAGTGAACCCGAGCGCCCATCCGCACTAGTGAGTCAGAGTGCGCATGCGCAGTAGTGACCCCGAGTGCGCATGCGCAGTAGTAAGCCCGTGCGCGCATACGCAGTAGTGCGCCCGTGTGCGCATGGGCAGAAGTGAGCTCGAATGCGCATGTGCAGGTCTGACTCGGTGTGCGCATGCGCAGTAGTGACCCCGAGTGCGCGTGCGCTGTAGTGAGCTCGTGCGCGCATGCGCAGTAGTGAGCCAGTGTACGCATGCGCAGTAGTGAGTCCGTGTGCGCATTTGCGGGTCTGAGCCGGAGTGCGCATGCGCAGTAGTGAACCCGATTGCGCATCTGCAGTAGTGACTCTGAGTGCGCATGCACAGCAGTGAACCCGATTGCGCGTCTGCAGTGGTGACCCCGAGTGCGCATGTTCAGTAGCGACCCCGAGCGCGCATGCGCTGTAGTAAGTCCGAGTGCGCATGAGCAGTAGTGAGCCCGTGTGCGCATGCGCAGTAGTGATCCCGAGTTCCATTACGCGGTAGTGAGCCCGATTTTGTATCCGCAGTAGTGAGTCCGTGTGCGCATTTGCGGGTCTGAGCCGGAGTGCGCATGTTCAGTAGCGACCCCGAGCGCGCATGCGCTGTAGTAAGTCCGAGTGCGCATGAGCAGTAGTGAGCCCGTGTGCGCATGCGCAGTAGTGAGCCCAAGCGCGCATCCGCACTAGTGAGTCCGAGTGCGCATGCGCAGTAGTGACCCCGAGTGCGCATGAGCAGTAGTGACCCCGAGTGCGCATGCGCAGTAGTAAGCCCGTGCGCGCATACGCAGTAGTGCGCCCGTGTGCGCATGGGCAGGAGTGAGCTCGAATGCGCATGTGCAGGTCTGACTCGTTGTGCGCATGCGCAGTAGTGACCCCGAGTGCGCGTGCGCTGTAGTGAGCTCGTGTGCGCATGCGCAGTAGTGAGCCAGTGTACGCATGCGCAGTAGTGAGTCCGTGTGCGCATGCGCAACAGTAAACCCGATTGCGTATGCGCAGTAGTGAGCCCGAGCGCGCATCCGCAGTAGTGAGTCCGAGTGCGCATGAGCAGTAGTGAGCCCGTGTGCGCATGCGCAGTAGTGAGCCCAAGCGCGCATCCGCACTAGTGAGTCCGAGTACGCATGCGCAGTAGTGACCCCGAGTGCGCATGTTCAGTAGCGACCCCGAGCGCGCATGCGCAGTAGTGAGCCCGAGTGCGCATGCGCAGTAGTGACCCCGAGTGCGCATGGGCAGTAGCGACCCCGATGGCGCATCTGCAGTAGTGACTCCGAGTGCGCATGCGCAACAGTGAACCCGATTGCGTATGCGCAGTAGTGAGCCCGAGCGCGCATCCGCAGTAGTGAGTCCGAGTGCGCATGAGCAGTAGTGAGCCCGTGTGCGCATGCGCAGTAGTGAGCCCAAGCGCGCATCCGCACTAGTGAGTCCGAGTGCGCATGCGCAGTAGCGACCCCGAGTGCGCATGTGCAGTAGTGAGCCCGTGCGCGCATACGCAGTAGTGCGCCCGTGTGCGCATGCGCAGAAGTGAGCTCGAATGCGCATGTGCAGGTCTGACTCGGTGTGCGCTTGCGCAGTGGTGACCCCGAGTGCGCGTGCGCTGTAGTGAGCTCATGTGCGCATGCGCAGTAGTGAGCCAGTGTACGCATGCGCAGTAGTGAGTCCGTGTGCGCATTTGCGGATCTGAGCCAGAGTGCGCATGCGCAGTAGTGAACCCGATTGCGCATCTGCAGTAATGACTCTGAGTGCGCATGCACAGCAGTGAACCCGATTGCGCGTCTGCAGTGGTGACCCCGAGTGCGCATGTTCAGTAGCGACCCCGAGCGCGCATGCGCTGTAGTAAGTCCGAGTGCGCATGGGCAGTAGTGAGCCCGAGCGCGCATCCGCAGTAGTGAGTTCGAGTGCGCATGAGCAATAGTGAGCCCGTGTGCGTATGCGCAGTAGTGAGCCCGAGCGCGCATCCGCAGTAATGAGTCCGAGTGCGCATGAGCAGTAGTGAGCCCGTGTGCGCATGCGCAGTGGTGAGCCCGAGCGCGCATCCATAGTAGTGAGCCCGAGCGCGCATCCGCAGTAGTGAGTCCGAGTGCGCATGAGCAGTAGTGAGCCCGTGTGCGCATGAGCAGTAGTGAGCCCGAGCGCCCATCCGCACTAGTGAGTCAGAGTGCGCATGCGCAGTAGTGACCCCGAGTGCGCATGCGCAGTAGTAAGCCCGTGCGCGCATACGCAGTAGTGCGCCCGTGTGCGCATGGGCAGAAGTGAGCTCGAATGCGCATGTGCAGGTCTGACTCGGTGTGCGCATGCGCAGTAGTGACCCCGAGTGCGCGTGCGCTGTAGTGAGCTCGTGTGCGCATGCGCAGTAGTGAGCCAGTGTACGCATGCGCTGTAGTGAGTCCGTGTGCGCATTTGCGGGTTTGAGCCGGAGTGCGCATGCGCAGTAGTGAACCCGATTGCGCATCTGCAGTAGTGACTCTGAGTGTGCATGCACAGCAGTGAACCCGATTGCGCGTCTGCAGTGGTGACCCCGAGTGCGCATGTTCAGTAGCGACCCCGAGCGCGCATGCGCTGTAGTAAGTCCGAGTGCGCATGAGCAGTAGTGAGCCCGTGTGCGCATGCGCAGTAGTGATCCCGAGTTCCTTTACGCGGTAGTGAGCCCGATTTTGTATCCGCAGTAGTGAGTCCGTGTGCGCATTTGCGGGTCTGAGCCGGAGTGCGCATGTTCAGTAGCGACCCCGAGCGCGCATGCGCTGTAGTAAGTCCGAGTGCGCATGAGCAGTAGTGAGTCCGTGTGCGCATGCGCAGTAGTGAGCCCAAGCGCGCATCCGCACTAGTGAGTCCGAGTGCGCATGCGCAGTAGTGACCCCGAGTGCGCATGAGCAGTAGTGACCCCGAGTGCGCATGCGCAGTAGTAAGCCCGTGCGCGCATACGCAGTAGTGCGCCCGTGTGCGCATGGCCAGAAGTGAGCTCGAATGCGCATGTGCAGGTCTGACTCGTTGTGCGCATGCGCAGTAGTGACCCCGAGTGCGCGTGCGCTGTAGTGAGCTCGTGTGCGCATGCGCCGTAGTGAGCCAGTGTACGCATGCGCAGTAGTGAGTCCGTGTGCGCATGCGCAACAGTAAACCCGATTGCGTATGCGCAGTAGTGAGCCCGAGCGCGCATCCGCAGTAGTGAGTCCGAGTGCGCATGAGCAGTAGTGAGCCCGTGTGCGCATGGGCAGAAGTGAGCTCGAATGCGCATGTGCAGGTCTGACTCGGTGTGCGCATGCGCAGTAGTGACCCCGAGTGCGCGTGCGCTGTAGTGAGCTCGTGTGCGCATGCGCAGTAGTGAGCCAGTGTACGCATGCGCAGTAGTGAGTCCGTGTGCGCATTTGCGGGTCTGAGCCGAAGTGCGCATGCGCAGTAGTGAACCCGATTGCGCATCTGCAGTAGTGACTCTGAGTGCGCATGCACAGCAGTGAACCCGATTGCGCGTCTGCAGTGGTGACCCCGAGTGCGCATGTTCAGTAGCGACCCCGAGCGCGCATGCGCTGTAGTAAGTCCGAGTGCGCATGAGCAGTAGTGAGCCCGTGTGCGCATGCGCAGTAGTGATCCCGAGTTCCTTTACGCGGTAGTGAGCCCGATTTTGTATCCGCAGTAGTGAGTCCGTGTGCGCATTTGCGGGTCTGAGCCGGAGTGCGCATGTTCAGTAGCGACCCCGAGCGCGCATGCGCTGTAGTGACCCCGAGTGCGCATGCGCAGTAGTGAGCCCGTGCGCGCATACGCAGTAGTGCGCCCGTGTGCGCATGGGCAGAAGTGAGCTCGAATGCGCATGTGCAGGTCTGACTCGGTGTGCGCATGCGCAGTAGTGACCCCGAGTGCGCGTGCGCTGTAGTGAGCTCGTGTGGGCATGCGCAGTAGTGAGCCAGTGTACGCATGCGCAGTAGTGAGTCCGTGTGCGCATGTGCAGGTCTGAGCCGGAGTGCGCATGCGCAGTAGTGAACCCGATTGCGCATCTGCAATAGTGACTCCGAGTGCGCATGCACAGCAGTGAACCCGATTGCGCGTCTGCCGTGGTGACCCCGAGCGCGCATGTTCAGTAGCGACCCCGAGCGCGCATGCGCAGTAGTGAGCCCGAGGGCGCAATCGCAGTAGTGATTCCGAGTGCGCATGAGCAGTAGTGATCCCGAGTTCCCATACGCGGTAGTGGGCCCGATTGCGCATCCGCAGTGGTGAGCCCGTGCGCGCATACGCAGTAGTGAGCCCGTGTGCGCATGCGCAGTAGTTAGCCCGAGCGCGCATCCGCAGTAGTCAGTCCGAGTGCGCATGAGCAGTAGTGGGCCCGTATGCGCATGAGCAGTAGTGAGCCCGTGTGCGCATGCGCAGTAGTGAGCCCGAGCGCGCATCCGCAGTAGTGGGTCCGAGTGCGCATGAGCAGTAGTGAGCCCGTGTGCGTATGCGCAGTAGTGAGCCCGAGCGCGCATACGCAGTAATGAGTCCGAGTGCGCATGAGCAGTAGTGAGCCGGAGTGCGCATGCGCAGTAGTGACCCCGAGTGCGCATGGGCAGTAGCGACCCCGATTGCGCATCTGCAGTAGTGACTCCGAGTGCGCATGTGCAACAGTAAACCCGATTGCGTATGCGCAGTAGTGAGCCCGAGTGCGCATGCGCAGTAGTGACCCCGAGCGCGCATGCGCAGTAGTGAGCCCGTGCGCGCATACGCAGTAGTGCGCCCCTGTGCGCATGCGCAGTAGTGAGTCCGTGTGCGCATTTGCGGGTCTGAGCCGGAGTGCGCATGTTCAGTAGCGACCCCGAGCGCGCATGCGCTGTAGTAAGTCCGAGTGCGCATGAGCAGTAGTGAGCCCGTGTGCGCATGCGCAGTAGTGAGCCCAAGCGCGCATCCGCACTAGTGAGTCCGAGTGCGCATGCGCAGTAGTGACCCCGAGTGCGCATGAGCAGTAGTGCGCCCGTGTGCGCATGGGCAGAAGTGAGCTCGAATGCGCATGTGCAGGTCTGACTCGGTGTGCGCATGCGCAGTAGTGAGCCCGAGCGCGCGTGGTCAGTAGTGGGCCCGATTGCGCATCCGCAGTAGTGAGTCCGAGCACGCATGCGCAGTAGTGAGTCCGAGTGCGCATGAGCAGTAGTGAGCCCGTGTGCGCATCCGCAGTAGTGAGCCCGAGCGCGCATCCGCAGTAGTGAGTCCGAGTGCGCATGAGCAGTAGTGAGCCCGTGCGCGCATGAGCAGTAGTGAGCCCGAGCGCCCATCCGCACTAGTGAGTCCGAGTGCGCATGCGCAGTAGTGACCCCGAGTGCGCATGCGCAGTAGTGAGCCCGTGCGCGCATACGCAGTAGTGAGCCCGTGTGCGCATGCGCAGTGGTGAGCCCGAGCGCGCATCCGCAGTAGTGAGTCCGAGTGCGCATGAGCAGTAGTAACCCCGTGTGCGCATGCGCAGTAGTGAGTCCGAGCACGCATGCGCAGTAGTGAGTCCGAGTGCGCATGAGCAGTAGTGAGCCCGTGTGCGCATCCGCAGTAGTGAGCCCGAGCGCGCATCCGCAGTAGTGAGTCCGAGTGCGCATGAGCAGTAGTGAGCCCGTGTGCGCATGAGCAATAGTGAGCCCGAGCGCCCATCCGCACTAGTGAGTCCGAGTGCGCATGCGCAGTAGTGACCCCGAGTGCGCATGCGCAGTAGTGAGCCCGTGCGCGCATACGCAGTAGTGCGCCCGTGTGCGCATGGGCAGAAGTGAGCTCGAATGCGCATGTGCAGGTCTGACTCGGTGTGCGCATGCGCAGTAGTGACCCCGAGTGCGCGTGCGCTGTAGTGAGCCCGAGCGCGCATCCGCAGTAGTGAGTCCGAGTGCGCATGAGTAGTAGTGAGGCCGTGTGCGCATGCGCAGCAGTGAGCCCGATTGCACATCGGCAGTAGTGAGCCCGAGCGCGCATGCGCTGTAGTGAGTCCAAGTGCGCATGAGCAGTAGTGAGCCCGTGTGCGCATGCGCAGTAGTGAGTCCGAGTGCGCATGCGCAGTAGTGACCCCGAGTGCGCATGCGCAGTAGTGAGCCCGTGCGCGCATACGCAGTAGTGAGCCCGTGTGCGCATGCGCAGTAGTTAGCCCGAGCGCGCATCCGCAGCAGTGAGTCCGAGTGCGCATGAGCAGTAGTGAGCCCGTATGCGCATGAGCAGTAGTGAGCCCGTGTGCGCATGCGCAGTAGTGAGCCCGAGCGCGCATCCGCAGTAGTGGGTCCGAGTGCGCATGAGCAGTAGTGAGCCCGTGTGCGTATGCGCAGTAGTGAGCCCGAGCGCGCATCCGCAGTAATGAGTCCGAGTGCGCATGAGCAGTAGTGAGCCGGAGTGCGCATGCGCAGTAGTGACCCCGAGTGCGCATGGGCAGTAGCGACCCCGATGGCGCATCTGCAGTAGTGACTCCGAGTGCGCATGCGCAACAGTGAACCCGATTGCGTATGCGCAGTAGTGAGCCCGAGCGCGCATCCGCAGTAGTGAGTCCGAGTGCGCATGAGCAGTAGTGAGCCCGTGTGCGCATGCGCAGTAGTGAGCCCAAGCGCGCATCCGCACTAGTGAGTCCGAGTGCGCATGCGCAGTAGCGACCCCGAGTGCGCATGTGCAGTAGTGAGCCCGTGCGCGCATACGCAGTAGTGCGCCCGTGTGCGCATGCGCAGAAGTGAGCTCGAATGCGCATGTGCAGGTCTGACTCGGTGTGCGCTTGCGCAGTGGTGACCCCGAGTGCGCGTGCGCTGTAGTGAGCTCATGTGCGCATGCGCAGTAGTGAGCCAGTGTACGCATGCGCAGTAGTGAGTCCGTGTGCGCATTTGCGGGTCTGAGCCGGAGTGCGCATGCGCAGTAGTGAACCCGATTGCGCATCCGCAGTAGTGAGTCCGAGTGCGCATGAGCAGTAGTAACCCCGTGTGCGCATGCGCAGTAGTGAGTCCGAGCACGCATGCGCAGTAGTGAGTCCGAGTGCGCATGAGCAGTAGTGAGCCCGTGTGCGCATCTGCAGTAGTGAGCCCGAGCGCGCATCCGCAGTAGTGAGTCCGAGTGCGCATGAGCAGTAGTGAGCCCGTGCGCGCATGAGCAGTAGTGAGCCCGAGCGCCCATCCGCACTAGTGAGTCCGAGTGCGCATGCGCAGTAGTGACCCCGAGTGCGCATGCGCAGTAGTGAGCCCGTGCGCGCATACGCAGTAGTGAGCCCGTGTGCGCATGCGCAGTGGTGAGCCCGAGCGCGCATCCGCAGTAGTGAGTCCGAGTGCGCATGAGCAGTAGTAACCCCGTGTGCGCATGCGCAGTAGTGAGTCCGAGCACGCATGCGCAGTAGTGAGTCCGAGTGCGCATGAGCAGTAGTGAGCCCGTGTGCGCATCCGCAGTAGTGAGCCCGAGCGCGCATCCGCAGTAGTGAGTCCGAGTGCGCATGAGCAGTAGTGAGCCCGTGTGCGCATGAGCAATAGTGAGCCCGAGCGCCCATCCGCACTAGTGAGTCCGAGTGCGCATGCGCAGTAGTGACCCCGAGTGCGCATGCGCAGTAGTGAGCCCGTGCGCGCATACGCAGTAGTGCGCCCGTGTGCGCATGGGCAGAAGTGAGCTCGAATGCGCATGTGCAGGTCTGACTCGGTGTGCGCATGCGCAGTAGTGACCCCGAGTGCGCGTGCGCTGTAGTGAGCCCGAGCGCGCATCCGCAGTAGTGAGTCCGAGTGCGCATGAGTAGTAGTGAGCCCGTGTGCGCATGCGCAGTAGTGAGCCCGAGCGCGCATCCGCAGTAGTGGGTCCGAGTGCGCATGAGCAGTAGTGAGCCCGTGTGCGTATGCGCAGTAGTGAGCCCGAGCGCGCATCCGCAGTAATGAGTCCGAGTGCGCATGAGCAGTAGTGAGCCGGAGTGCGCATGCGCAGTAGTGACCCCGAGTGCGCATGGGCAGTAGCGACCCCGATGGCGCATCTGCAGTAGTGACTCCGAGTGCGCATGCGCAACAGTGAACCCGATTGCGTATGCGCAGTAGTGAGCCCGAGCGCGCATCCGCAGTAGTGAGTCCGAGTGCGCATGAGCAGTAGTGAGCCCGTGTGCGCATGCGCAGTAGTGAGCCCAAGCGCGCATCCGCACTAGTGAGTCCGAGTGCGCATGCGCAGTAGCGACCCCGAGTGCGCATGTGCAGTAGTGAGCCCGTGCGCGCATACGCAGTAGTGCGCCCGTGTGCGCATGCGCAGAAGTGAGCTCGAATGCGCATGTGCAGGTCTGACTCGGTGTGCGCTTGCGCAGTGGTGACCCCGAGTGCGCGTGCGCTGTAGTGAGCTCATGTGCGCATGCGCAGTAGTGAGCCAGTGTACGCATGCGCAGTAGTGAGTCCGTGTGCGCATTTGCGGGTCTGAGCCGGAGTGCGCATGCGCAGTAGTGAACCCGATTGCGCATCTGCACTAATGACTCTGAGTGCGCATGCACAGCAGTGAACCCGATTGCGCGTCTGCAGTGGTGACCCCGAGTGCGCATGTTCAGTAGCGAACCCGAGCGCGCATGCGCTGTAGTAAGTCCGAGTGCGCATGGGCAGTAGTGAGCTCGAGCGCGCATCCGCAGTAGTGAGTTCGAGTGCGCATGAGCAGTAGTGAGCCCGTGTGCGTATGCGCAGTAGTGAGCCCGAGCGCGCATCCGCAGTAATGAGTCCGAGTGCGCATGAGCAGTAGTAAGCCCGTGTGCGCATGCGCAGTGGTGAGCCCGAGCGCGCATCCGCAGTAGTGAGTCCGAGTGCGCATGAGCAGTAGTGAGCCCGTGTGCGCATGCGCAGTAGTGAGCCCAAGCGCGCATCCGCACTAGTGAGTCCGAGTGCGCATGCGCAGTAGCGACCCCGAGTGCGCATGTGCAGTAGTGAGCCCGTGCGCGCATACGCAGTAGTGCGCCCGTGTGCGCATGCGCAGAAGTGAGCTCGAATGCGCATGTGCAGGTCTGACTCGGTGTGCGCTTGCGCAGTGGTGACCCCGAGTGCGCGTGCGCTGTAGTGAGCTCATGTGCGCATGCGCAGTAGTGAGCCAGTGTACGCATGCGCAGTAGTGAGTCCGTGTGCGCATTTGCGGATCTGAGCCAGAGTGCGCATGCGCAGTAGTGAACCCGATTGCGCATCTGCAGTAATGACTCTGAGTGCGCATGCACAGCAGTGAACCCGATTGCGCGTCTGCAGTGGTGACCCCGAGTGCGCATGTTCAGTAGCGACCCCGAGCGCGCATGCGCTGTAGTAAGTCCGAGTGCGCATGGGCAGTAGTGAGCCCGAGCGCGCATCCGCAGTAGTGAGTTCGAGTGCGCATGAGCAGTAGTGAGCCCGTGTGCGTATGCGCAGTAGTGAGCCCGAGCGCGCATCCGCAGTAATGAGTCCGAGTGCGCATGAGCAGTAGTGAGCCCGTGTGCGCATGCGCAGTGGTGAGCCCGAGCGCGCATCCATAGTAGTGAGCCCGAGCGCGCATCCGCAGTAGTGAGTCCGAGTGCGCATGAGCAGTAGTGAGCCCGTGTGCGCATGAGCAGTAGTGAGCCCGAGCGCCCATCCGCACTAGTGAGTCAGAGTGCGCATGCGCAGTAGTGACCCCGAGTGCGCATGCGCAGTAGTAAGCCCGTGCGCGCATACGCAGTAGTGCGCCCGTGTGCGCATGGGCAGAAGTGAGCTCGAATGCGCATGTGCAGGTCTGACTCGGTGTGCGCATGCGCAGTAGTGAACCCGATTGCGCATCTGCAGTAGTGACTCTGAGTGTGCATGCACAGCAGTGAACCCGGTTGCGCGTCTGCAGTGGTGACCCCGAGTGCGCATGTTCAGTAGCGACCCCGAGCGCGCATGCGCTGTAGTAAGTCCGAGTGCGCATGAGCAGTAGTGAGCCCGTGTGCGCATGCGCAGTAGTGATCCCGAGTTCCTTTACGCGGTAGTGAGCCCGATTTTGTATCCGCAGTAGTGAGTCCGTGTGCGCATTTGCGGGTCTGAGCCGGAGTGCGCATGTTCAGTAGCGACCCCGAGCGCGCATGCGCTGTAGTAAGTCCGAGTGCGCATGAGCAGTAGTGAGTCCGTGTGCGCATGCGCAGTAGTGAGCCCAAGCGCGCATCCGCACTAGTGAGTCCGAGTGCGCATGCGCAGTAGTGACCCCGAGTGCGCATGAGCAGTAGTGACCCCGAGTGCGCATGCGCAGTAGTAAGCCCGTGCGCGCATACGCAGTAGTGCGCCCGTGTGCGCATGGCCAGAAGTGAGCTCGAATGCGCATGTGCAGGTCTGACTCGTTGTGCGCGTGCGCAGTAGTGACCCCGAGTGCGCGTGCGCTGTAGTGAGCTCGTGTGCGCATGCGCCGTAGTGAGCCAGTGTACGCATGCGCAGTAGTGAGTCCGTGTGCGCATGCGCAACAGTAAACCCGATTGCGTATGCGCAGTAGTGAGCCCGAGCGCGCATCCGCAGTAGTGAGTCCGAGTGCGCATGAGCAGTAGTGAGCCCGTGTGCGCATGGGCAGAAGTGAGCTCGAATGCGCATGTGCAGGTCTGACTCGGTGTGCGCATGCGCAGTAGTGACCCCGAGTGCGCGTGCGCTGTAGTGAGCTCGTGTGCGCATGCGCAGTAGTGAGCCAGTGTACGCATGCGCAGTAGTGAGTCCGTGTGCGCATTTGCGGGTCTGAGCCGAAGTGCGCATGCGCAGTAGTGAACCCGATTGCGCATCTGCAGTAGTGACTCTGAGTGCGCATGCACAGCAGTGAACCCGATTGCGCGTCTGCAGTGGTGACCCCGAGTGCGCATGTTCAGTAGCGACCCCGAGCGCGCATGCGCTGTAGTAAGTCCGAGTGCGCATGAGCAGTAGTGAGCCCGTGTGCGCATGCGCAGTAGTGATCCCGAGTTCCTTTACGCGGTAGTGAGCCCGATTTTGTATCCGCAGTAGTGAGTCCGTGTGCGCATTTGCGGGTCTGAGCCGGAGTGCGCATGTTCAGTAGCGACCCCGAGCGCGCATGCGCTGTAGTAAGTCCGAGTGCGCATGAGCAGTAGTGAGCCCGTGTGCGCATGCGCAGTAGTCAGCCCAAGCGCGCATCCGCACTAGTGAGTCCGAGTGCGCATGCGCAGTAGTGACCCCGAGTGCGCATGAGCAGTAGTGACCCCGAGTGCGCATGCGCAGTAGTAAGCCCGTGCGCGCATACGCAGTAGTGCGCCCGTGTGCGCATGGGCAGAAGTGAGCTCGAATGCGCATGTGCAGGTCTGACTCGTTGTGCGCATGCGCAGTAGTGACCCCGAGTGCGCGTGCGCTGTAGTGAGCTCGTGTGCGCATGCGCAGTAGTGAGCCAGTGTACGCATGCGCAGTAGTGAGTCCGTGTGCGCATGCGCAACAGTAAACCCGATTGCGTATGCGCAGTAGTGAGCCCGAGCGCGCATCCGCAGTAGTGAGTCCGAGTGCGCATGAGCAGTAGTGAGCCCGTGTGCGCATGCGCAGTAGTGAGCCCAAGCGCGCATCCGCACTAGTGAGTCCGAGTACGCATGCGCAGTAGTGACCCCGAGTGCGCATGCGCAGTAGTGAGCCCGTGTGCGCATGCGCAGTAGTGAGCCCAAGCGCGCATCCGCACTAGTGAGTCCGAGTGCGCATGCGCAGTAGTGACCCCGAGTGCGCATGAGCAGTAGTGATCCCGAGTTCCCATACGCGGTAGTGAGCCCGATTTTGTATCCGCAGTAGTGAGTCCGAGTGCGCATGAGCAGTAGTGAGCCCGTGTGCGCATGCGCAGTAGTGATCCCGAGTTCCTTTACGCGGTAGTGAGCCCGATTTTGTATCCGCAGTAGTGAGTCCGAGTGCGCATGAGCAGTAGTAAGCCGCGGTGCGCATGCGCAGTAGTGACCCCGAGTGCGCATGGGCTGTAGCGACCCCGAGCGCGCATGTGCAGTAGTGAACCCGTGCGCGCATGCGCAGTAGTGAGCCCGAGCGCGCATCCGCAGTAGAGAGTCCGAGCGCGCATCCGCAGTAGTGAGTCCGAGTGCGCATGTGCAGTAGTGAGCCCGTGCGCGCATGCGCAGTAGTGAGCCCGAGCGCGCATCCGCAGTAGTGAGTCCGAGTGCGCATACGTAGTAGTGAGGCCGTGTGCGCATGCGCAGCAGTGAGCCCGATTGCACATCGGCAGTAGTGAGCCCGAGCGCGCATGCGCTGTAGTGAGTCCGAGTGCGCATGAGCAGTAGTGAGCCCGTGTGCGCATGCGCAGTAGTGAGACCGAGTGCGCATGCGCAGTAGTGACCCCGAGTGCGCATGCGCAGTAGTGAGCCCGTGCGCGCATACGCAGTAGTGAGCCCGTGTGCGCATGCGCAGTAGTTAGCCCGAGCGCGCATCCGCAGTAGTGAGTCCGAGTGCGCATGAGCAGTAGTGAGCCCGTATGCGCATGAGCAGTAGTGAGCCCGTGTGCGCATGCGCAGTAGTGAGCCCGAGCGCGCATCCGCAGTAGTGGGTCCGAGTGCGCATGAGCAGTAGTGAGCCCGTGTGCGTATGCGCAGTAGTGAGCCCGAGCGCGCATCCGCAGTAATGAGTCCGAGTGCGCATGAGCAGTAGTGAGCCGGAGTGCGCATGCGCAGTAGTGACCCCGAGTGCGCATGGGCAGTAGCGACCCCGATTGCGCATCTGCAGTAGTGACTCCGAGTGCGCATGCGCAACAGTAAACCCGATTGCGTATGCGCAGTAGTGAGCCCGAGTGCGCATGCGCAGTAGTGACCCCGAGCGCGCATGCGCAGTAGTGAGCCCGTGCGCGCATACGCAGTAGTGCGCCCGTGTGCGCATGCGCAGTAGTGAGTCCGTGTGCGCATGCGCAGTAGTGACCCCGAGTGCGCATGCGCAGTAGTGAGCCCGTGCGCGCATACGCAGTAGTGCGCCCGTGTGCGCATGCGCAGTAGTGAGCACGTGCGCGCATACGCAGTAGTGAGCCCGTGTGCGCATGCGCAGTAGTTAGCCCGAGCGCGCATCCGCAGTAGTGAGTCCGAGTGCGCATGAGCAGTAGTGAGCCCGTGTGCGCATGCGCAGTAGTGACCCCAAGCGCGCATCCGCACTAGTGAGTCCGAGTGCGCATGCGCAGTGGTGACCCCGAGTGCGTATGAGCAGTAGTGAGCCCGTGTGCGCATGCGCAGTAGTGAGCCCGAGCGCGCATCCGCAGTAGTGAGTTCGAGTGCGCATGCGCAGTAGTGAGTCCGAGTGCGCATGAGCAGTAGTGTGCCCGTGTGCGCATCCGCAGTAGTGAGCCCGAGCGCGCATCCGCAGTAGTGAGTCCGAGTGCGCATGAGCAGTAGTGAGCCCGTGTGCGCATGCGCAGTGGTGAGCTCGAGCGCGCATCCGCAGTAGTGAGTCCGAGTGCGCATGAGCAGTAGTGACCCCGTGTGCGCATGCGCAGTAGTGAGCCCGAGCGCGCGTGGTCAGTAGTGGGCCCGATTGCGCATCCGCAGTAGTGAGTCCGAGCACGCATGCGCAGTAGTGAGTCCGAGTGCGCATGAGCAGTAGTGTGCCCGTGTGCGCATCCGCAGTAGTGAGCCCGAGCGCGCATCCGCAGTAGTGAGTCCGAGTGCGCATGAGCAGTAGTGAGCCCGTGCGCGCATGAGCAGTAGTGAGCCCGAGCGCCCATCCGCACTAGTGAGTCCGAGTGCGCATGCGCAGTAGTGACCCCGAGTGCGCATGCGCAGTCGTGAGCCCGTGCGCGCATACGCAGTAGTGAGTCCGAGTGCGCATGAGCAGTAGTGAGCCCGTGTGCGCATGCGCAGTAGTGAGCCCAAGCGCGCATCCGCACTAGTGAGTCCGAGTACGCATGCGCAGTAGTGACCCCGAGTGCGCATGCGCAGTAGTGAGCCCGTGTGCGCATGCGCAGTAGTGAGCCCAAGCGCGCATCCGCACTAGTGAGTCCGAGTGCGCATGCGCAGTAGTGACCCCGAGTGCGCATGCGCAGTAGTGAGCCCGTGCGCGCATACGCAGTAGTGCGCCCGTGTGCGCATGAGCAGTAGCGAGCCCGTGTGCGTATGCGCAGTAGTGAGCCCGAGCGCGCATCCGCAGTAATGAGTCCGAGTGCGCATGAGCAGTAGTGAGTCCGAGTGCGCATGAGCAGTAGTGACCCCGTGTGCGCATGCGCAGTAGTGAGCCCGAGCGCGCGTGGTCAGTAGTGGGCCCGATTGCGCATCCGCAGTAGTGAGTCCGAGCACGCATGCGCAGTAGTGAGTCCGAGTGCGCATGAGCAGTAGTGAGCCCGTGTGCGCATCCGCAGTAGTGAGCCCGAGCGCGCATCCGCAGTAGTGAGTCCGAGTGCGCATGAGCAGTAGTGAGCCCGTGCGCGCATGAGCAGTAGTGAGCCCGAGCGCCCATCCGCACTAGTGAGTCCGAGTGCGCATGCGCAGTAGTGACCCCGAGTGCGCATGCGCAGTAGTGAGCCCGTGCGCGCATACGCAGTAGTGAGCCCGTGTGCGCATGCGCAGTGGTGAGCCCGAGCGCGCATCCGCAGTAGTGAGTCCGAGTGCGCATGAGCAGTAGTAACCCCGTGTGCGCATGCGCAGTAGTGAGTCCGAGCACGCATGCGCAGTAGTGAGTCCGAGTGCGCATGAGCAGTAGTGAGCCCGTGTGCGCATCCGCAGTAGTGAGCCCGAGCGCGCATCCGCAGTAGTGAGTCCGAGTGCGCATGAGCAGTAGTGAGCCCGTGTGCGCATGAGCAGTAGTGAGCCCGAGCGCCCATCCGCACTAGTGAGTCCGAGTGCGCATGCGCAGTAGTGACCCCGAGTGCGCATGCGCAGTAGTGAGCCCGTGCGCGCATACGCAGTAGTGCGCCCGTGTGCGCATGGGCAGAAGTGAGCTCGAATGCGCATGTGCAGGTCTGACTCGGTGTGCGCATGCGCAGTAGTGACCCCGAGTGCGCGTGCGCTGTAGTGAGCCCGAGCGCGCATCCGCAGTAGTGAGTCCGAGTGCGCATGAGTAGTAGTGAGGCCGTGTGCGCATGCGCAGCAGTGAGCCCGATTGCACATCGGCAGTAGTGAGCCCGAGCGCGCATGCGCTGTAGTGAGTCCAAGTGCGCATGAGCAGTAGTGAGCCCGTGTGCGCATGCGCAGTAGTGAGTCCGAGTGCGCATGCGCAGTAGTGACCCCGAGTGCGCATGCGCAGTAGTGAGCCCGTGCGCGCATACGCAGTAGTGAGCCCGTGTGCGCATGCGCAGTAGTTAGCCCGAGCGCGCATCCGCAGTAGTGAGTCCGAGTGCGCATGAGCAGTAGTGAGCCCGTATGCGCATGAGCAGTAGTGAGCCCGTGTGCGCATGCGCAGTAGTGAGCCCGAGCGCGCATCCGCAGTAGTGGGTCCGAGTGCGCATGAGCAGTAGTGAGCCCGTGTGCGTATGCGCAGTAGTGAGCCCGAGCGCGCATCCGCAGTAATGAGTCCGAGTGCGCATGAGCAGTAGTGAGCCGGAGTACGCATGCGCAGTAGTGACCCCGAGTGCGCATGGGCAGTAGCGACCCCGATGGCGCATCTGCAGTAGTGACTCCGAGTGCGCATGCGCAACAGTGAACCCGATTGCGTATGCGCAGTAGTGAGCCCGAGCGCGCATCCGCAGTAGTGAGTCCGAGTGCGCATGAGTAGTAGTGAGCCCGTGTGCGCATGCGCAGTAGTGAGCCCAAGCGCGCATCCGCACTAGTGAGTCCGAGTGCGCATGCGCAGTAGCGACCCCGAGTGCGCATGTGCAGTAGTGAGCCCGTGCGCGCATACGCAGTAGTGCGCCCGTGTGCGCATGCGCAGAAGTGAGCTCGAATGCGCATGTGCAGGTCTGACTCGGTGTGCGCTTGCGCAGTGGTGACCCCGAGTGCGCGTGCGCTGTAGTGAGCTCATGTGCGCATGCGCAGTAGTGAGCCAGTGTACGCATGCGCAGTAGTGAGTCCGTGTGCGCATTTGCGGGTCTGAGCCGGAGTGCGCATGCGCAGTAGTGAACCCGATTGCGCATCTGCACTAATGACTCTGAGTGCGCATGCACAGCAGTGAACCCGATTGCGCGTCTGCAGTGGTGACCCCGAGTGCGCATGTTCAGTAGCGACCCCGAGCGCGCATGCGCTGTAGTAAGTCCGAGTGCGCATGGGCAGTAGTGAGCCCGAGCGCGCATCCGCAGTAGTGAGTTCGAGTGCGCATGAGCAGTAGTGAGCCCGTGTGCGTATGCGCAGTAGTGAGCCCGAGCGCGCATCCGCAGTAATGAGTCCGAGTGCGCATGAGCAGTAGTGAGCCCGTGTGCGCATGCGCAGTGGTGAGCCCGAGCGCGCATCCGCAGTAGTGAGTCCGAGTGCGCATGAGCAGTAGTGACCCCGAGTGCGCATGCGCAGTAGTCAGCCCGAGCGCGCGTGGTCAGTAGTGGGCCCGATTGCGCATCCGCAGTAGTGAGTCCGAGTGCGCATGAGCAGTAGTGAGCCCGTGTGCGCATGAGCAGTAGTGAGCCCGAGCGCCCATCCGCACTAGTGAGTCAGAGTGCGCATGCGCAGTAGTGACCCCGAGTGCGCATGCGCAGTAGTAAGCCCGTGCGCGCATACGCAGTAGTGCGCCCGTGTGCGCATGGGCAGAAGTGAGCTCGAATGCGCATGTGCAGGTCTGACTCGGTGTGCGCATGCGCAGTAGTGACCCCGAGTGCGCGTGCGCTGTAGTGAGCTCGTGCGCGCATGCGCAGTAGTGAGCCAGTGTACGCATGCGCAGTAGTGAGTCCGTGTGCGCATTTGCGGGTCTGAGCCGGAGTGCGCATGCGCAGTAGTGAACCCGAGCGCGCATGCGCTGTAGTAAGTCCGAGTGCGCATGAGCAGTAGTGAGCCCGTGTGCGCATGCGCAGTAGTGAGCCCAAGCGCGCATCCGCACTAGTGAGTCCGAGTGCGCATGCGCAGTAGTGACCCCGAGTGCGCATGAGCAGTAGTGACCCCGAGTGCGCATGCGCAGTAGTAAGCCCGTGCGCGCATACGCAGTAGTGCGCCCGTGTGCGCATGGGCAGGAGTGAGCTCGAATGCGCATGTGCAGGTCTGACTCGTTGTGCGCATGCGCAGTAGTGACCCCGAGTGCGCGTGCGCTGTAGTGAGCTCGTGTGCGCATGCGCAGTAGTGAGCCAGTGTACGCATGCGCAGTAGTGAGTCCGTGTGCGCATGCGCAACAGTAAACCCGATTGCGTATGCGCAGTAGTGAGCCCGAGCGCGCATCCGCAGTAGTGAGTCCGAGTGCGCATGAGCAGTAGTGAGCCCGTGTGCGCATGCGCAGTAGTGAGCCCAAGCGCGCATCCGCACTAGTGAGTCCGAGTACGCATGCGCAGTAGTGACCCCGAGTGCGCATGCGCAGTAGTGAGCCCGAGCGCGCATCCGCACTAGTGAGTCCGAGTGCGCATGCGCAGTAGTGACCCCGAGTGCGCATGCGCAGTAGTGAGCCCGTGCGCGCATACGCAGTAGTGCGCCCGTGTGCGCATGCGCAGAAGTGAGCTCGAATGCGCATGTGCAGGTCTGACTCGGTGTGCGCATGCGCAGTAGTGAACCCGATTGCGCATCTGCAGTAGTGACTCCGAGTGGGCATGCACAGCAGTGAACCCGATTGCGCGTCTGCAGTGGTGACCCCGAGTGCGCATGTTCAGTAGCGACCCCGAGCGCGCATGCGCAGTAGTGAGCCCGAGGGCGCAATCGCAGTAGTGATTCCGAGTGCGCATGAGCAGTAGTGATCCCGAGTTCCCATACGCGGTAGTGAGCCCGATTTTGTATCCGCAGTAGTGAGTCCGAGTGCGCATGAGCAGTAGTGAGCCGGAGTGCGCATGCGCAGTAGTGACCCCGAGTGCGCATGGGCAGTAGCGACCCCGATGGCGCATCTGCAGTAGTGACTCCGAGTGCGCATGCGCAACAGTGAACCCGATTGCGTATGCGCAGTAGTGAGCCCGAGCGCGCATCCGCAGTAGTGAGTCCGAGTGCGCATGAGCAGTAGTGAGCCCGTGTGCGCATGCGCAGTAGTGAGCCCAAGCGCGCATCCGCACTAGTGAGTCCGAGTGCGCATGCGCAGTAGCGACCCCGAGTGCGCATGTGCAGTAGTGAGCCCGTGCGCGCATACGCAGTAGTGCGCCCGTGTGCGCATGCGCAGAAGTGAGCTCGAATGCGCATGTGCAGGTCTGACTCGGTGTGCGCTTGCGCAGTGGTGACCCCGAGTGCGCGTGCGCTGTAGTGAGCTCATGTGCGCATGCGCAGTAGTGAGCCAGTGTACGCATGCGCAGTAGTGAGTCCGTGTGCGCATTTGCGGATCTGAGCCAGAGTGCGCATGCGCAGTAGTGAACCCGATTGCGCATCTGCAGTAATGACTCTGAGTGCGCATGCACAGCAGTCAACCCGATTGCGCGTCTGCAGTGGTGACCCCGAGAGCGCATGTTCAGTAGCGACCCCGAGCGCGCATGCGCTGTAGTAAGTCCGAGTGCGCATGGGCAGTAGTGAGCCCGAGCGCGCATCCGCAGTAGTGAGTTCGAGTGCGCATGAGCAGTAGTGAGCCCGTGTGCGTATGCGCAGTAGTGAGCCCGAGCGCGCATCCGCAGTAATGAGTCCGAGTGCGCATGAGCAGTAGTGAGCCCGTGTGCGCATGCGCAGTGGTGAGCCCGAGCGCGCATCCATAGTAGTGAGCCCGAGCGCGCATCCGCAGTAGTGAGTCCGAGTGCGCATGAGCAGTAGTGAGCCCGTGTGCGCATGAGCAGTAGTGAGCCCGAGCGCCCATCCGCACTAGTGAGTCAGAGTGCGCATGCGCAGTAGTGACCCCGAGTGCGCATGCGCAGTAGTAAGCCCGTGCGCGCATACGCAGTAGTGCGCCCGTGTGCGCATGGGCAGAAGTGAGCTCGAATGCGCATGTGCAGGTCTGACTCGGTGTGCGCATGCGCAGTAGTGACCCCGAGTGCGCGTGCGCTGTAGTGAGCTCGTGTGCGCATGCGCAGTAGTGAGCCAGTGTACGCATGCGCTGTAGTGAGTCCGTGTGCGCATTTGCGGGTTTGAGCCGGAGTGCGCATGCGCAGTAGTGAACCCGATTGCGCATCTGCAGTAGTGACTCTGAGTGTGCATGCACAGCAGTGAACCCGATTGCGCGTCTGCAGTGGTGACCCCGAGTGCGCATGTTCAGTAGCGACCCCGAGCGCGCATGCGCTGTAGTAAGTCCGAGTGCGCATGAGCAGTAGTGAGCCCGTGTGCGCATGCGCAGTAGTGATCCCGAGTTCCTTTACGCGGTAGTGAGCCCGATTTTGTATCCGCAGTAGTGAGTCCGTGTGCGCATTTGCGGGTCTGAGCCGGAGTGCGCATGTTCAGTAGCGACCCCGAGCGCGTATGCGCAGTAGTGAGCCCGAGCGCGCATCCGCAGTAGTGAGTCCGAGTGCGCATGAGCAGTAGTGAGCCCGTGTGCGCATGCGCAGTAGTGAGCCCAAGCGCGCATCCGCACTAGTGAGTCCGAGTGCGCATGCGCAGTAGCGACCCCGAGTGCGCATGTGCAGTAGTGAGCCCGTGCGCGCATACGCAGTAGTGCGCCCGTGTGCGCATGCGCAGAAGTGAGCTCGAATGCGCATGTGCAGGTCTGACTCGGTGTGCGCTTGCGCAGTGGTGACCCCGAGTGCGCGTGCGCTGTAGTGAGCTCATGTGCGCATGCGCAGTAGTGAGCCAGTGTACGCATGCGCAGTAGTGAGTCCGTGTGCGCATTTGCGGATCTGAGCCAGAGTGCGCATGCGCAGTAGTGAACCCGATTGCGCATCTGCAGTAATGACTCTGAGTGCGCATGCACAGCAGTCAACCCGATTGCGCGTCTGCAGTGGTGACCCCGAGTGCGCATGTTCAGTAGCGACCCCGAGCGCGCATGCGCTGTAGTAAGTCCGAGTGCGCATGGGCAGTAGTGAGCCCGAGCGCGCATCCGCAGTAGTGAGTTCGAGTGCGCATGAGCAGTAGTGAGCCCGTGTGCGTATGCGCAGTAGTGAGCCCGAGCGCGCATCCGCAGTAATGAGTCCGAGTGCGCATGAGCAGTAGTGAGCCCGTGTGCGCATGCGCAGTGGTGAGCCCGAGCGCGCATCCATAGTAGTGAGCCCGAGCGCGCATCCGCAGTAGTGAGTCCGAGTGCGCATGCGCAGTAGTGAACCCGATTGCGCATCTGCAGTAGTGACTCTGAGTGTGCATGCACAGCAGTGAACCCGATTGCGCGTCTGCAGTGGTGACCCCGAGTGCGCATGTTCAGTAGCGACTCCGAGCGCGCATGCGCTGTAGTAAGTCCGAGTGCGCATGAGCAGTAGTGAGTCCGTGTGCGCATGCGCAGTAGTGAGCCCAAGCGCGCATCCGCACTAGTGAGTCCGAGTGCGCATGCGCAGTAGTGACCCCGAGTGCGCATGAGCAGTAGTGACCCCGAGTGCGCATGCGCAGTAGTAAGCCCGTGCGCGCATACGCAGTAGTGCGCCCGTGTGCGCATGGCCAGAAGTGAGCTCGAATGCGCATGTGCAGGTCTGACTCGTTGTGCGCATGCGCAGTAGTGACCCCGAGTGCGCGTGCGCTGTAGGGAGCTCGTGTGCGCATGCGCAGTAGTGAGTCCGAGTGCGCATGAGCAGTAGTGAGCCCGTGTGCGCATGCGCAGTGGTGAGCCCGAGCGCGCATCCATAGTAGTGAGCCCGAGCGCACATCCGCAGTAGTGAGTCCGAGTGCGCATGAGCAGTAGTGAGCCCGTGTGCGCATGAGCAGTAGTGAGCCCGAGCGCCCATCCGCACTAGTGAGTCAGAGTGCGCATGCGCAGTAGTGACCCCGAGTGCGCATGCGCAGTAGTAAGCCCGTGCGCGCATACGCAGTAGTGCGCCCGTGTGCGCATGGGCAGAAGTGAGCTCGAATGCGCATGTGCAGGTCTGACTCGGTGTGCGCATGCGCAGTAGTGACCCCGAGTGCGCGTGCGCTGTAGTGAGCTCGTGTGCGCATGCGCAGTAGTGAGCGAGTGTACGCATGCGCTGTAGTGAGTCCGTGTGCGCATTTGCGGGTTTGAGCCGGAGTGCGCATGCGCAGTAGTGAACCCGATTGCGCATCTGCAGTAGTGACTCTGAGTGTGCATGCACAGCAGTGAACCCGATTGCGCGTCTGCAGTGGTGACCCCGAGTGCGCATGTTCAGTAGCGACCCCGAGCGCGCATGCGCTGTAGTAAGTCCGAGTGCGCATGAGCAGTAGTGAGCCCGTGTGCGCATGCGCAGTAGTGATCCCGAGTTCCTTTACGCGGTAGTGAGCCCGATTTTGTATCCGCAGTAGTGAGTCCGTGTGCGCATTTGCGGGTCTGAGCCGGAGTGCGCATGTTCAGTAGCGACCCCGAGCGCGCATGCGCTGTAGTAAGTCCGAGTGCGCATGAGCAGTAGTGAGCCCGTGTGCGCATGCGCAGTAGTGAGCCCAAGCGCGCATCCGCACTAGTGAGTCCGAGTGCGCATGCGCAGTAGTGACCCCGAGTGCGCATGAGCAGTAGTGACCCCGAGTGCGCATGCGCAGTAGTAAGCCCGTGCGCGCATACGCAGTAGTGCGCCCGTGTGCGCATGGGCAGAAGTGAGCTCGAATGCGCATGTGCAGGTCTGACTCGTTGTGCGCATGCGCAGTAGTGACCCCGAGTGCGCGTGCGCTGTAGTGAGCTCGTGTGCGCATGCGCAGTAGTGAGCCAGTGTACGCATGCGCAGTAGTGAGTCCGTGTGCGCATGCGCAACAGTAAACCCGATTGCGTATGCGCAGTAGTGAGCCCGAGCGCGCATCCGCAGTAGTGAGTCCGAGTGCGCATGAGCAGTAGTGAGCCCGTGTGCGCATGCGCAGTAGTGAGCCCAAGCGCGCATCCGCACTAGTGAGTCCGAGTACGCATGCGCAGTAGTGACCCCGAGTGCGCATGCGCAGTAGTGAGCCCGTGTGCGCATGCGCAGTAGTGAGCCCAAGCGCGCATCCGCACTAGTGAGTCCGAGTGCGCATGCGCAGTAGTGACCCCGAGTGCGCATGCGCAGTAGTGAGCCCGTGCGCGCATACGCAGTAGTGCGCCCGTGTGCGCATGCGCAGAAGTGAGCTCGAATGCGCATGTGCAGGTCTGACTCGGTGTGCGCATGCGCAGTAGTGACCCCGAGTGCGCGTGCGCTGCAGTGAGCTCGTGTGCGCATGCGCAGTAGTGAGCCAGTGTACGCATGCGCAGTAGTGAGTCCGTGTGCGCATGTGCAGGTCTGAGCCGGAGTGCGCATGCGCAGTAGTGAACCCGATTGCGCATCTGCAGTAGTGACTCCGAGTGGGCATGCACAGCAGTGAACCCGATTGCGCGTCTGCAGTGGTGACCCCGAGTGCGCATGTTCAGTAGCGACCCCGAGCGCGCATGCGCAGTAGTGAGCCCGAGGGCGCAATCGCAGTAGTGATTCCGAGTGCGCATGAGCAGTAGTGATCCCGAGTTCCCATACGCGGTAGTGAGCCCGATTTTGTATCCGCAGTAGTGAGTCCGAGTGCGCATGAGCAGTAGTGAGCCCGTGTGCGCATGCGCAGTAGTGATCCCGAGTTCCTTTACGCGGTAGTGAGCCCGATTTTGTATCCGCAGTAGTGAGTCCGAGTGCGCATGAGCAGTAGTAAGCCGCGGTGCGCATGCGCAGTAGTGACCCCGAGTGCGCATGGGCTGTAGCGACCCCGAGCGCGCATGTGCAGTAGTGAACCCGTGCGCGCATGCGCAGTAGTGAGCCCGAGCGCGCATCCGCAGTAGAGAGTCCGAGCGCGCATCCGCAGTAGTGAGTCCGAGTGCGCATGTGCAGTAGTGAGCCCGTGCGCGCATGCGCAGTATTGAGCCCGAGCGCGCATCCGCAGTAGTGAGTCCGAGTGCGCATACGTAGTAGTGAGGCCGTGTGCGCATGCGCAGCAGTGAGCCCGATTGCACATCGGCAGTAGTGAGCCCGAGCGCGCATGCGCTGTAGTGAGTCCGAGTGCGCATGAGCAGTAGTGAGCCCGTGTGCGCATGCGCAGTAGTGAGACCGAGTGCGCATGCGCAGTAGTGACCCCGAGTGCCCATGCGCAGTAGTGAGCCCGTGCGCGCATACGCTGTAGTGAGCCCGTGTGCGCATGCGCAGTAGTTAGCCCGAGCGCGCATCCGCAGTAGTGAGTCCGAGTGCGCATGAGCAGTAGTGAGCCCGTATGCGCATGAGCAGTAGTGAGCCCGTGTGCGCATGCGCAGTAGTGAGCCCGAGCGCGCATCCGCAGTAGTGGGTCCGAGTGCGCATGAGCAGTAGTGAGCCCGTGTGCGTATGCGCAGTAGTGAGCCCGAGCGCGCATCCGCAGTAATGAGTCCGAGTGCGCATGAGCAGTAGTGAGCCGGAGTGCGCATGCGCAGCAGTGACCCCGAGTGCGCATGGGCAGTAGCGACCCCGATTGCGCATCTGCAGTAGTGACTCCGAGTGCGCATGCGCATCAGTAAACCCGATTGCGTATGCGCAATAGTGAGCCCGAGTGCGCATGCGCAGTAGTGACCCCGAGCGCGCATGCGCAGTAGTGAGCCCGTGCGCGCATACGCAGTAGTGAGTCCGTGTGCGCATTTGCGGGTCTGAGCCGGAGTGCGCATGTTCAGTAGCGACCCCGAGCGCGCATGCGCTGTAGTAAGTCCGAGTGCGCATGAGCAGTAGTGAGCCCGTGTGCGCATGCGCAGTAGTGAGCCCGTATGCGCATGCGCAATAGTGAGCCCGTGTGCGCATGCGCAGTAGTGAGTCCGTGTGCGCATTTGCGGGTCTGAGCCGGAGTGCGCATGTTCAGTAGCGACCCCGAGCGCGCATGCGCTGTAGTAAGTCCGAGTGCGCATGAGCAGTAGTGAGCCCGTGTGCGCATGCGCAGTAGTGAGCCCAAGCGCGCATCCGCACAAGTGAGTCCGAGTGCGCATGCGCAGTGGTGACCCCGAGTGCGCATGAGCAGTAGTGAGCGCGTGTGCGCATGCGCAGTAGTGAGCCCGAGCGCGCATCCGCAGTAGTGAGTTCGAGTGCGCATGAGCAGTAGTGAGCCCGTGTGCGCATGCGCAGTAGTGAGTCCGCGTGCGCATGCGCAACAGTAAACCCGATTGCGTATGCGCAGTAGTGAGCCCGAGTGCGCATGCGCAGTAGTGACCCCGAGCGCGCATGCGCAGTAGTGAGCCCGTGCGCGCATACGCAGTAGTGCGCCCGTGTGCGCATGCGCAGTAGTGAGTCCGTGTGCGCATGCGCAGTAGTGACCCCGAGTGCGCATGCGCAGTAGTGAGCCCGTGCGCGCATACGCAGTAGTGCGCCCGTGTGCGCATGCGCAGTAGTGAGCACGTGCGCGCATACGCAGTAGTGAGCCCGTGTGCGCATGCGCAGTAGTTAGCCCGTGCGCGCATCCGCAGTAGTGAGTCCGAGTGCGCATGAGCAGTAGTGAGCCCGTGTGCGCATGCGCAGTAGTGACCCCAAGCGCGCATCCGCACTAGTGAGTCCGAGTGCGCATGCGCAGTGGTGACCCCGAGTGTGTATGAGCAGTAGTGAGCCCGTGTGCGCATGCGCAGTAGTGAGCCCGAGCGCGCATCCGCAGTAGTGAGTTCGAGTGCGCATGAGCAGTAGTGAGCCCGTGTGCGTATGCGCAGTAGTGAGTCCGAGTGCGCATGCGCAGTAGTGACCCCGAGTGCGCATGCGCAGTAGTGAGCCCGTGCGCGCATACGCAGTAGTGAGCCCGTGTGCGCATGCGCAGTAGTTAGCCCGAGCGCGCATCCGCAGTAGTGAGTCCGAGTGCGCATGAGCAGTAGTGAGCCCGTATGCGCATGAGCAGTAGTGAGCCCGTGTGCGCATGCGCAGTAGTGAGCCCGAGCGCGCATCCGCTGCAGTGGGTCCGAGTGCGCATGAGCAGTAGCGAGCCCGTGTGCGTATGCGCAGTAGTGAGCCCGAGCGCGCATCCGCAGTAATGAGTCCGAGTGCGCATGAGCAGTAGGGAGCCGGAGTGCGCATGCGCAGTAGTGACCCCAAGCGCGCATCCGCACTAGTGAGTCCGAGTGCGCATGCGCAGTGGTGACCCCGAGTGCGTATGAGCAGTAGTGAGCCCGTGTGCGCATGCGCAGTAGTGAGCCCGAGCGCGCATCCGCAGTAGTGAGTTCGAGTGCGCATGAGCTGTAGTGAGCCCGTGTGCGTATGCGCAGTAGTGAGTCCGAGTGCGCATGCGCAGTAGTGACCCCGAGTGCGCATGCGCAGTAGTGAGCCCGTGCGCGCATACGCAGTAGTGAGCCCGTGTGCGCATGCGCAGTAGTTAGCCCGAGCGCGCATCCGCAGTAGTGAGTCCGAGTGCGCATGAGCAGTAGTGAGCCCGTATGCGCATGAGCAGTAGTGAGCCCGTGTGCGCATGCGCAGTAGTGAGCCCGAGCGCGCATCCGCTGCAGTGGGTCCGAGTGCGCATGAGCAGTAGCGAGCCCGTGTGCGTATGCGCAGTAGTGAGCCCGAGCGCGCATCCGCAGTAATGAGTCCGAGTGCGCATGAGCAGTAGGGAGCCGGAGTGCGCATGCGCAGTAGTGACCCCGAGTGCGCATGGGCAGTAGCGACCCCGATTGCGCATCTGCAGTAGTGATTCCGAGTGCGCATGCGCAACAGTAAACCCGATTGCGTATGCGCAGTAGTGAGCCCGAGTGCGCATGCGCAGTAGTGACCCCGAGCGCGCATGCGCAGTAGTGAGCCCGTGCGCGCATACGCAGTAGTGCGCCCGTGTGCGCATGCGCAGTAGTTAGCCCGAGCGCGCATCCGCAGTAGTGAGTCCGAGTGCGCATGAGCAGTAGTGAGCCCGTGCGCGCATGCGCAGTAGTGAGCCCAAGCGCGCATCCGCACTAGTGAGTCCGAGTGCGCATGAGCAGTAGTGAGCCCGTGTGCGCAAGAGCAGTAGTGAGCCCGAGCGCCCATCCGCACTAGTGAGCCCGAGCGCGCATGCGCTGTAGTGAGTCCGAGTGCGCATGAGCAGTAGTGAGCCCGTGTGCGCATGCGCAGTAGTGAGTCCGAGTGCGCATGCGCAGTAGTGACCCCGAGTGCGCATGCGCAGTAGTGAGCCCGTGCGCGCATACGCAGTAGTGAGCCCGTGTGCGCATGCGCAGTAGTTAGCCCGAGCGCGCATCCGCAGTAGTGAGTCCGAGTGCGCATGAGCAGTAGTGAGCCCGTATGCGCATGAGCAGTAGTGAGCCCGTGTGCGCATGCGCAGTAGTGAGCCCGAGCGCGCATCCGCAGTAGTGGGTCCGAGTGCGCATGAGCAGTAGTGAGCCCGTGTGCGTATGCGCAGTAGTGAGCCCGAGCGCGCATCCGCAGTAATGAGTCCGAGTGCGCATGAGCAGTAGTGAGCCGGAGTGCGCATGCGCAGTAGTGACCCCGAGTGCGCATGGGCAGTAGCGACCCCGATTGCGCAGCTGCAGTAGTGACTCCGAGTGCGCATGCGCAACAGTAAACCCGATTGCGTATGCGCAGTAGTGAGCCCGAGTGCGCATGCGCAGTAGTGACCCCGAGCGCGCATGCGCAGTAGTGAGCCCGTGCGCGCATACGCAGTGGTGCGCCCGTGTGCGCATGCGCAGTAGTGAGTCCGTGTGCGCATGCGCAGTAGTGACCCCGAGTGCGCATGCGCAGTAGTGAGCCCGTGCGCGCATACGCAGTAGTGCGCCCGTGTGCGCATGCGCAGTAGTGAGCACGTGCGCGCATACGCAGTAGTGAGCCCGTGTGCGCATGCGCAGTAGTTAGCCCGAGCGCGCATCCGCAGTAGTGAGTCCGAGTGCGCATGAGCAGTAGTGAGCCCGTGTGCGCATGCGCAGTAGTGACCCCAAGCGCGCATCCGCACTAGGGAGTCCGAGTGCGCATGCGCAGTGGTGACCCCGAGTGCGTATGAGCAGTAGTGAGCCCGTGTGCGCATGCGCAGTAGTGAGCCCGAGCGCGCATCCGCAGTAGTGAGTTCGAGTGCGCATGAGCAGTAGTGAGCCCGTGTGCGTATGCGCAGTAGTGAGTCCGAGTGCGCATGCGCAGTAGTGAGTCCGAGTTCGCATGAGCAGTAGTAAGCCGCGGTGCGCATGCGCAGTAGTGACCCCGAGTGCGCATGGGCTGTAGCGACCCCGAGCGCGCATGTGCAGTAGTGAACCCGTGCGCGCATGCGCAGTAGTGAGCCCGAGCGCGCATCCGCAGTAGAGAGTCCGAGCGCGCATCCGCAGTAGTGAGTACGAGTGCGCATGTGCAGTAGTGAGCCCGTGCGCGTATGCGCAGTAGTGAGCCCGAGCGCGCATCCGCAGTAGTGAGTCCGAGTGCGCATACGTAGTAGTGAGGCCGTGTGCGCATGCGCAGCAGTGAGCCCGATTGCACATCGGCAGTAGTGAGCCCGAGCGCGCATGCGCTGTAGTGAGTCCGAGTGCGCATGAGCAGTAGTGAGCCCGTGTGCGCATGCGCAGTAGTGAGACCGAGTGCGCATGCGCAGTAGTGACCCCGAGTGCGCATGCGCAGTAGTGAGCCCGTGCGCGCATACGCACTAGTGAGCCCGTGTGCGCATGCGCAGTAGTTAGCCCGAGCGCGCATCCGCAGTAGTGAGTCCGAGTGCGCATGAGCAGTAGTGAGCCCGTATGCGCATGAGCAGTAGTGAGCCCGTGTGCGCATGCGCAGTAGTGAGCCCGAGCGCGCATCCGCAGTAGTGCGCCCGTGTGCGCATGCGCAGTAGTGAGTCCGTGTGCGCATTTGCGGGTCTGAGCCGGAGTGCTCATGTTCAGTAGCGACCCCGAGCGCGCATGCGCTGTAGTAAGTCCGAGTGCGCATGAGCAGTAGTGAGCCCGTGTGCGCATGCGCAGTAGTGAGCCCAAGCGCGCATCCGCACAAGTGAGTCCGAGTGCGCATGCGCAGTGGTGACCCCGAGTGCGCATGAGCAGTAGTGAGCGCGTGTGCGCATGCGCAGTAGTGAGCCCGAGCGCGCATCCGCAGTAGTGAGTTCGAGTGCGCATGAGCAGTAGTGAGCCCGTGTGCGCATGCGCAGTAGTGAGTCCGAGTGCGCATGCGCAGTAGTGACCCCGAGTGCGCATGCGCAGTAGTGAGCCCGTGCGCGCATACGCAGTAGTGAGCCCGTGTGCGCATGCGCAGTAGTTAGCCCGAGCGCGCATCCGCAGTAGTGAGTCCGTGTGCGCATGGGCAGAAGTGAGCTCGAATGCGCATGTGCAGGTCTGACTCGGTGTGCGCATGCGCAGTAGTGACCCCGAGTGCGCATGCGCAGTAGTGAGCCCGAGCGCGCATCCGCAGTAGTGAGTCCGAGTGCGCATGAGTAGTAGTGAGGCCGTGTGCGCATGCGCAGCAGTGAGCCCGATTGCACATCGGCAGTAGTGAGCCCGAGCGCGCATGCGCTGTAGTGAGTCCGAGTGCGCATGAGCAGTAGTGAGCCCGTGTGCGCATGCGCAGTAGTGAGTCCGAGTGCGCATGCGCAGTAGTGACCCCGAGTGCGCATGCGCAGTAGTGAGCCCGTGCGCGCATACGCAGTAGTGAGCCCGTGTGCGCATGCGCAGTAGTTAGCCCGAGCGCGCGTCCGCAGTAGTGAGTCCGAGTGCGCATGAGCAGTAGTGAGCCCGTATGCGCATGAGCAGTAGTGAGCCCGTGTGCGCATGCGCAGTAGTGAGCCCGAGCGCGCATCCGCAGTAGTGGGTCCGAGTGCGCATGAGCAGTAGTGAGCCCGTGTGCGTATGCGCAGTAGTGAGCCCGAGCGCGCATCCGCAGTAATGAGTCCGAGTGCGCATGAGCAGTAGTGAGCCGGAGTGCGCATGCGCAGTAGTGACCCCGAGCGCGCATGCGCAGTAGTGAGCCCGTGCGCGCATACGCAGTAGTGCGCCCGTGTGCGCATGCGCAGTAGTGAGTCCGTGTGCGCATGCGCTGTAGTGACCCCGAGTGCGCATGCGCAGTAGTGAGCCCGTGCGCGCATACGCAGTAGTGCGCCCGTGTGCGCATGCGCAGTAGTGAGCACGTGCGCGCATACGCAGTAGTGAGCCCGTGTGCGCATGCGCAGTAGTTAGCCCGAGCGCGCATCCGCAGTAGTGAGTCCGAGTGCGCATGAGCAGTAGTGAGCCCGTGTGCGCATGCGCAGTAGTGACCCCAAGCGCGCATCCGCACTAGTGAGTCCGAGTGCGCATGCGCAGTGGTGACCCCGAGTGCGTATGAGCAGTAGTGAGCCCGTGTGCGCATGCGCAGTAGTGAGCCCGAGCGCGCATCCGCAGTAGTGAGTTCGAGTGCGCATGAGCAGTAGTGAGCCCGTGTGCGTATGCGCAGTAGTGAGTCCGAGTGCGCATGCGCAGTAGTGACCCCGAGTGCGCATGCGCAGTAGTGAGCCCGTGCGCGCATACGCAGTAGTGAGCCCGTGTGCGCATGCGCAGTAGTTAGCCCGAGCGCGCATCCGCAGTAGTGAGTCCGAGTGCGCATGAGCAGTAGTGAGCCCGTATGCGCATGAGCAGTAGTGAGCCCGTGTGCGCATGCGCAGTAGTGAGCCCGAGCGCGCATCCGCTGCAGTGGGTCCGAGTGCGCATGAGCAGTAGTGAGCCCGTGTGCGTATGCGCAGTAGTGAGCCCGAGCGCGCATCCGCAGTAATGAGTCCGAGTGCGCATGAGCAGTAGTGAGCCGGAGTGCGCATGCGCAGTAGTGACCCCGAGTGCGCATGGGCAGTAGCGACCCCGATTGCGCATCTGCAGTAGTGATTCCGAGTGCGCATGCGCAACAGTAAACCCGATTGCGTATGCGCAGTAGTGAGCCCGAGTGCGCATGCGCAGTAGTGACCCCGAGCGCGCATGCGCAGTAGTGAGCCCGTGCGCGCATACGCAGTAGTGCGCCCGTCTGCGCATGCGCAGTAGTGAGTCCGTGTGCGCATGCGCAGTAGTGACCCCGAGTGCGCATGCGCAGTAGTGAGCCCGTGCGCGCATACGCAGTAGTGCGCCCGTGTGCGCATGCGCAGTAGTGAGCACGTGCGCGCATACGCAGTAGTGAGCCCGTGTGCGCATGCGCAGTAGTTAGCCCGAGCGCGCATCCGCAGTAGTGAGTCCGAGTGCGCATGAGCAGTAGTGAGCCCGTGTGCGCATGCGCAGTAGTGACCCCAAGCGCGCATCCGCACTAGTGAGTCCGAGTGCGCATGCGCAGTGGTGACCCCGAGTGCGTATGAGCAGTAGTGAGCCCGTGTGCGCATGCGCAGTAGTGAGCCCGAGCGCGCATCCGCAGTAGTGAGTTCGAGTGCGCATGAGCAGTAGTGAGCCCGTGTGCGTATGCGCAGTAGTGAGTCCGAGTGCGCATGCGCAGTAGTGACCCCGAGTGCGCATGCGCAGTAGTGAGCCCGTGCGCGCATACGCAGTAGTGAGCCCGTGTGCGCATGCGCAGTAGTTAGCCCGAGCGCGCATCCGCAGTAGTGAGTCCGAGTGCGCATGAGCAGTAGTGAGCCCGTATGCGCATGAGCAGTAGTGAGCCCGTGTGCGCATGCGCAGTAGTGAGCCCGAGCGCGCATCCGCTGCAGTGGGTCCGAGTACGCATGAGCAGTAGTGAGCCCGTGTGCGTATGCGCAGTAGTGAGCCCGAGCGCGCATCCGCAGTAATGAGTCCGAGTGCGCATGAGCAGTAGTGAGCCGGAGTGCGCATGCGCAGTAGTGACCCCGAGTGCGCATGGGCAGTAGCGACCCCGATTGCGCATCTGCAGTAGTGATTCCGAGTGCGCATGCGCAACAGTAAACCCGATTGCGTATGCGCAGTAGTGAGCCCGAATGCGCATGCGCAGTAGTGACCCCGAGCGCGCATGCGCAGTAGTGAGCCCGTGCGCGCATACGCAGTAGTGCGCCCGTGTGCGCATGCGCAGTAGTTAGCCCGAGCGCGCATCCGCAGTAGTGAGTCCGAGTGCGCATGAGCAGTAGTGAGCCCGTGTGCGCATGCGCAGTAGTGAGCCCAAGCGCGCATCCGCACTAGTGAGTCCGAGTGCGCATGAGCAGTAGTGAGCCCGTGTGCGCAAGAGCAGTAGTGAGCCCGAGCGCCCATCCGCACTAGTGAGCCCGAGCGCGCATGCGCTGTAGTGAGTCCGAGTGCGCATGAGCAGTAGTGAGCCCGTGTGCGCATGCGCAGTAGTGAGTCCGAGTGCGCATGCGCAGTAGTTAGCCCGAGCGCGCATCCGCAGTAGTGAGTCCGAGTGCGCATGAGCAGTAGTGAGCCCGTATGCGCATGAGCAGTAGTGAGCCCGTGTGCGCATGCGCAGTAGTGAGCCCGAGCGCGCATACGCAGTAGTGCGCCCGTGTGCGCATGCGCAGTAGTGAGCCCGTGTGCGCATTTGCGGGTCTGAACCGGAGTGCGCATGTTCAGTAGCGACCCCGAGCGCGCATGCGCTGTAGTAAGTCCGAGTGCGCATGAGCAGTAGTGAGCCCGTGTGCGCATGCGCAGTAGTGAGCCCGAGCGCGCATCCGCAGTAGTGGGTCCGAGTGCGCATGAGCAGTAGTGAGCCCGTGTGCGTATGCGCAGTAGTGAGCCCGAGCGCGCATCCGCAGTAATGAGTCCGAGTGCGCATGAGCAGTAGTGAGCCGGAGTGCGCATGCGCAGCAGTGACCCCGAGTGCGCATGGGCAGTAGCGACCCCGATTGCGCATCTGCAGTAGTGACTCCGAGTGCGCATGCGCATCAGTAAACCCGATTGCGTATGCGCAATAGTGAGCCCGAGTGCGCATGCGCAGTAGTGACCCCGAGCGCGCATGCGCAGTAGTGAGCCCGTGCGCGCATACGCAGTAGTGCGCCCGTGTGCGCATGCGCAGTAGTGAGCCCGTGTGCGCATTTGCGGGTCTGAGCCGGAGTGCGCATGTTCAGTAGCGACCCCGAGCGCGCATGCGCTGTAGTAAGTCCGAGTGCGCATGAGCAGTAGTGAGCCCGTGTGCGCATGCGCAGTAGTGAGCCCAAGCGCGCATCCGCACAAGTGAGTCCGAGTGCGCATGCGCAGTGGTGACCCCGAGTGCGCATGAGCAGTAGTGAGCGCGTGTGCGCATGCGCAGTAGAGAGCCCGAGCGCGCATCCGCAGTAGTGAGTTCGAGTGCGCATGAGCAGTAGTGAGCCCGTGTGCGCATGCGCAGTAGTGAGTCCGAGTGCGCATGCGCAGTAGTGACCCCGAGCGCGCATCCGCAGTAGTGAGTCCGAGTGCGCATGAGCAGTAGTGAGCCCGTGTGCGCATGCGCAGTAGTGAGCCCAAGCGCGCATCCGCACTAGTGAGTCCGAGTACGCATGCGCAGTAGTGACCCCGAGTGCGCATGCGCAGTAGTGAGCCCGTGTGCGCATGCGCAGTAGTGAGCCCGAGCGCGCATCCGCACTAGTGAGTCCGAGTGCGCATGCGCAGTAGTGACCCCGAGTGCGCATGCGCAGTAGTGAGCCCGTGCGCGCATACGCAGTAGTGCGCCCGTGTGCGCATGCGCAGAAGTGAGTTCGAATGCGCATGTGCAGGTCTGACTCGGTGTGCGCATGCGCAGTAGTGACCCCGAGTGCGCGTGCGCTGCAGTGAGCTCGTGTGCGCATGCGCAGTAGTGAGCCAGTGTACGCATGCGCAGTAGTGAGTCCGTGTGCGCATGTGCAGGTCTGAGCCGGAGTTCGCATGCGCAGTAGTGAACCCGATTGCGCATCTGCAGTAGTGACTCCGAGTGGGCATGCACAGCAGTGAACCCGATTGCGCGTCTGCAGTGGTGACCCCGAGTGCGCATGTTCAGTAGCGACCCCGAGCGCGCATGCGCAGTAGTGAGCCCGAGGGCGCAATCGCAGTAGTGATTCCGAGTGCGCATGAGCAGTAGTGATCCCGAGTTCCCATACGCGGTAGTGAGCCCGATTTTGTATCCGCAGTAGTGAGTCCGAGTGCGCATGAGCAGTAGTGAGCCGGAGTGCGCATGCGCAGTAGTGACCCCGAGTGCGCATGGGCAGTAGCGACCCCGATGGCGCATCTGCAGTAGTGACTCCGAGTGCGCATGCGCAACAGTGAACCCGATTGCGTATGCGCAGTAGTGAGCCCGAGCGCGCATCCGCAGTAGTGAGTCCGAGTGCGCATGAGCAGTAGTGAGCCCGTGTGCGCATGCGCAGTAGTGAGCCCAAGCGCGCATCCGCACTAGTGAGTCCGAGTGCGCATGCGCAGTAGCGACCCCGAGTGCGCATGTGCAGTAGTGAGCCCGTGCGCGCATACGCAGTAGTGCGCCCGTGTGCGCATGCGCAGAAGTGAGCTCGAATGCGCATGTGCAGGTCTGACTCGGTGTGCGCTTGCGCAGTGGTGACCCCGAGTGCGCGTGCGCTGTAGTGAGCTCATGTGCGCATGCGCAGTAGTGAGCCAGTGTACGCATGCGCAGTAGTGAGTCCGTGTGCGCATTTGCGGATCTGAGCCAGAGTGCGCATGCGCAGTAGTGAACCCGATTGCGCATCTGCAGTAATGACTCTGAGTGCGCATGCACAGCAGTGAACCCGATTGCGCGTCTGCAGTGGTGACCCCGAGTGCGCATGTTCAGTAGCGACCCCGAGCGCGCATGCGCTGTAGCAAGTCCGAGTGCGCATGGGCAGTAGTGAGCCCGAGCGCGCATCCGCAGTAGTGAGTTCGAGTGCGCATGAGCAGTAGTGAGCCCGTGTGCGCATGCGCAGTAGTGAGCCCGTGTGCGCATTTGCGGGTCTGAACCGGAGTGCGCATGTTCAGTAGCGACCCCGAGCGCGCATGCGCTGTAGTAAGTCCGAGTGCGCATGAGCAGTAGTGAGCCCGTGTGCGCATGCGCAGTAGTGAGCCCGAGCGCGCATCCGCAGTAGTGGGTCCGAGTGCGCATGAGCAGTAGTGAGCCCGTGTGCGTATGCGCAGTAGTGAGCCCGAGCGCGCATCCGCAGTAATGAGTCCGAGTGCGCATGAGCAGTAGTGAGCCGGAGTGCGCATGCGCAGCAGTGACCCCGAGTGCGCATGGGCAGTAGCGACCCCGATTGCGCATCTGCAGTAGTGACTCCGAGTGCGCATGCGCATCAGTAAACCCGATTGCGTATGCGCAATAGTGAGCCCGAGTGCGCATGCGCAGTAGTGACCCCGAGCGCGCATGCGCAGTAGTGAGCCCGTGCGCGCATACGCAGTAGTGCGCCCGTGTGCGCATGCGCAGTAGTGAGCCCGTGTGCGCATTTGCGGGTCTGAGCCGGAGTGCGCATGTTCAGTAGCGACCCCGAGCGCGCATGCGCTGTAGTAAGTCCGAGTGCGCATGAGCAGTAGTGAGCCCGTGTGCGCATGCGCAGTAGTGAGCCCAAGCGCGCATCCGCACAAGTGAGTCCGAGTGCGCATGCGCAGTGGTGACCCCGAGTGCGCATGAGCAGTAGTGAGCGCGTGTGCGCATGCGCAGTAGAGAGCCCGAGCGCGCATCCGCAGTAGTGAGTTCGAGTGCGCATGAGCAGTAGTGAGCCCGTGTGCGCATGCGCAGTAGTGAGTCCGAGTGCGCATGCGCAGTAGTGACCCCGAGCGCGCATCCGCAGTAGTGAGTCCGAGTGCGCATGAGCAGTAGTGAGCCCGTGTGCGCATGCGCAGTAGTGAGCCCAAGCGCGCATCCGCACTAGTGAGTCCGAGTACGCATGCGCAGTAGTGACCCCGAGTGCGCATGCGCAGTAGTGAGCCCGTGTGCGCATGCGCAGTAGTGAGCCCGAGCGCGCATCCGCACTAGTGAGTCCGAGTGCGCATGCGCAGTAGTGACCCCGAGTGCGCATGCGCAGTAGTGAGCCCGTGCGCGCATACGCAGTAGTGCGCCCGTGTGCGCATGCGCAGAAGTGAGTTCGAATGCGCATGTGCAGGTCTGACTCGGTGTGCGCATGCGCAGTAGTGACCCCGAGTGCGCGTGCGCTGCAGTGAGCTCGTGTGCGCATGCGCAGTAGTGAGCCAGTGTACGCATGCGCAGTAGTGAGTCCGTGTGCGCATGTGCAGGTCTGAGCCGGAGTTCGCATGCGCAGTAGTGAACCCGATTGCGCATCTGCAGTAGTGACTCCGAGTGGGCATGCACAGCAGTGAACCCGATTGCGCGTCTGCAGTGGTGACCCCGAGTGCGCATGTTCAGTAGCGACCCCGAGCGCGCATGCGCAGTAGTGAGCCCGAGGGCGCAATCGCAGTAGTGATTCCGAGTGCGCATGAGCAGTAGTGATCCCGAGTTCCCATACGCGGTAGTGAGCCCGATTTTGTATCCGCAGTAGTGAGTCCGAGTGCGCATGAGCAGTAGTGAGCCGGAGTGCGCATGCGCAGTAGTGACCCCGAGTGCGCATGGGCAGTAGCGACCCCGATGGCGCATCTGCAGTAGTGACTCCGAGTGCGCATGCGCAACAGTGAACCCGATTGCGTATGCGCAGTAGTGAGCCCGAGCGCGCATCCGCAGTAGTGAGTCCGAGTGCGCATGAGCAGTAGTGAGCCCGTGTGCGCATGCGCAGTAGTGAGCCCAAGCGCGCATCCGCACTAGTGAGTCCGAGTGCGCATGCGCAGTAGCGACCCCGAGTGCGCATGTGCAGTAGTGAGCCCGTGCGCGCATACGCAGTAGTGCGCCCGTGTGCGCATGCGCAGAAGTGAGCTCGAATGCGCATGTGCAGGTCTGACTCGGTGTGCGCTTGCGCAGTGGTGACCCCGAGTGCGCGTGCGCTGTAGTGAGCTCATGTGCGCATGCGCAGTAGTGAGCCAGTGTACGCATGCGCAGTAGTGAGTCCGTGTGCGCATTTGCGGATCTGAGCCAGAGTGCGCATGCGCAGTAGTGAACCCGATTGCGCATCTGCAGTAATGACTCTGAGTGCGCATGCACAGCAGTGAACCCGATTGCGCGTCTGCAGTGGTGACCCCGAGTGCGCATGTTCAGTAGCGACCCCGAGCGCGCATGCGCTGTAGCAAGTCCGAGTGCGCATGGGCAGTAGTGAGCCCGAGCGCGCATCCGCAGTAGTGAGTTCGAGTGCGCATGAGCAGTAGTGAGCCCGTGTGCGTATGCGCAGTAGTGAGCCCGAGCGCGCATCCGCAGTAATGAGTCCGAGTGCGCATGAGCAGTAGTGAGCCCGTGTGCGCATGCGCAGTGGTGAGCCCGAGCGCGCATCCATAGTAGTGAGCCCGAGCGCGCATCCGCAGTAGTGAGTCCGAGTGCGCATGAGCAGTAGTGAGCCCGTGTGCGCATGAGCAGTAGTGAGCCCGAGCGCCCATCCGCACTAGTGAGTCAGAGTGCGCATGCGCAGTAGTGACCCCGAGTGCGCATGCGCAGTAGTAAGCCCGTGCGCGCATACGCAGTAGTGCGCCCGTGTGCGCATGGGCAGAAGTGAGCTCGAATGCGCATGTGCAGGTCTGACTCGGTGTGCGCATGCGCAGTAGTGACCCCGAGTGCGCGTGCGCTGTAGTGAGCTCGTGTGCGCATGCGCAGTAGTGAGCCAGTGTACGCATGCGCTGTAGTGAGTCCGTGTGCGCATTTGCGGGTTTGAGCCGGAGTGCGCATGCGCAGTAGTGAACCCGATTGCGCATCTGCAGTAGTGACTCTGAGTGTGCATGCACAGCAGTGAACCCGATTGCGCGTCTGCAGTGGTGACCCCGAGTGCGCATGTTCAGTAGCGACCCCGAGCGCGCATGCGCTGTAGTAAGTCCGAGTGCGCATGAGCAGTGGTGAGTCCGTGTGCGCATGCGCAGTAGTGAGCCCAAGCGCGCACCCGCACTAGTGAGTCCGAGTGCGCATGCGCAGTAGTGACCCCGAGTGCGCATGAGCAGTAGTGACCCCGAGTGCGCATGCGCAGTAGTAAGCCCGTGCGCGCATACGCAGTAGTGCGCCCGTGTGCGCATGGCCAGAAGTGAGCTCGAATGCGCATGTGTAGGTCTGACTCGTTGTGCGCATGCGCAGTAGTGACCCCGAGTGCGCGTGCGCTGTAGTGAGCTCGTGTGCGCATGCGCAGTAGTGAGCCAGTGTACGCATGCGCAGTAGTGAGTCCGTGTGCGCATGCGCAACAGTAAACCCGATTGCGTATGCGCAGTAGTGAGCCCGAGCGCGCATCCGCAGTAGTGAGTCCGAGTGCGCATGAGCAGTAGTGAGCCCGTGTGCGCATGGGCAGAAGTGAGCTCGAATGCGCATGTGCAGGTCTGACTCGGTGTGCGCATGCGCAGTAGTGACCCCGAGTGCGCGTGCGCTGTAGTGAGCTCGTGTGCGCATGCGCAGTAGTGAGCCAGTGTACGCATGCGCAGTAGTGAGTCCGTGTGCGCATTTGCGGGTCTGAGCCGAAGTGCGCATGCGCAGTAGTGAACCCGATTGCGCATCTGCAGTAGTGACTCTGAGTGCGCATGCACAGCAGTGAACCCGATTGCGCGTCTGCAGTGGTGACCCCGAGTGCGCATGTTCAGTAGCGACCCCGAGCGCGCATGCGCTGTAGTAAGTCCGAGTGCGCATGAGCAGTAGTGAGCCCGTGTGCGCATGCGCAGTAGTGATCCCGAGTTCCTTTACGCGGTAGTGAGCCCGATTTTGTATCCGCAGTAGTGAGTCCGTGTGCGCATTTGCGGGTCTGAGCCGGAGTGCGCATGTTCAGTAGCGACCCCGAGCGCGCATGCGCTGTAGTAAGTCCGAGTGCGCATGAGCAGTAGTGAGCCCGTGTGCGCATGCGCAGTAGTGAGCCCAAGCGCGCATCCGCACTAGTGAGTCCGAGTGCGCATGCGCAGTAGTGACCCCGAGTGCGCATGAGCAGTAGTGACCCCGAGTGCGCATGCGCAGTAGTAAGCCCGTGCGCGCATACGCAGTAGTGCGCCCGTGTGCGCATGGGCAGAAGTGAGCTCGAATGCGCATGTGCAGGTCTGACTCGTTGTGCGCATGCGCAGTAGTGACCCCGAGTGCGCGTGCGCTGTAGTGAGCTCGTGTGCGCATGCGCAGTAGTGAGCCAGTGTACGCATGCGCAGTAGTGAGTCCGTGTGCGCATGCGCAACAGTAAACCCGATTGCGTATGCGCAGTAGTGAGCCCGAGCGCGCATCCGCAGTAGTGAGTCCGAGTGCGCATGAGCAGTAGTGAGCCCGAGTGCGCATGCGCAGTAGTGAGCCCGTGTGCGCATGCGCAGTAGTGAGCCCGAGCGCGCATCCGCACTAGTGAGTCCGAGTGCGCATGAGCAGTAGTGAGCCCGTGTGCGCATGCGCAGTAGTGAGTCCGAGTGCGCATGCGCAGTAGTGACCCCGAGCGCGCATCCGCAGTAGTGAGTCCGAGTGCGCATGAGCAGTAGTGAGCCCGTGTGCGCATGCGCAGTAGTGAGCCCAAGCGCGCATCCGCACTAGTGAGTCCGAGTACGCATGCGCAGTAGTGACCCCGAGTGCGCATGCGCAGTAGTGAGCCCGTGTGCGCATGCGCAGTAGTGAGCCCGAGCGCGCATCCGCACTAGTGAGTCCGAGTGCGCATGCGCAGTAGTGACCCCGAGTGCGCATGCGCAGTAGTGAGCCCGTGCGCGCATACGCAGTAGTGCGCCCGTGTGCGCATGCGCAGAAGTGAGTTCGAATGCGCATGTGCAGGTCTGACTCGGTGTGCGCATGCGCAGTAGTGACCCCGAGTGCGCGTGCGCTGCAGTGAGCTCGTGTGCGCATGCGCAGTAGTGAGCCAGTGTACGCATGCGCAGTAGTGAGTCCGTGTGCGCATGTGCAGGTCTGAGCCGGAGTTCGCATGCGCAGTAGTGAACCCGATTGCGCATCTGCAGTAGTGACTCCGAGTGGGCATGCACAGCAGTGAACCCGATTGCGCGTCTGCAGTGGTGACCCCGAGTGCGCATGTTCAGTAGCGACCCCGAGCGCGCATGCGCAGTAGTGAGCCCGAGGGCGCAATCGCAGTAGTGATTCCGAGTGCGCATGAGCAGTAGTGATCCCGAGTTCCCATACGCGGTAGTGAGCCCGATTTTGTATCCGCAGTAGTGAGTCCGAGTGCGCATGAGCAGTAGTGAGCCGGAGTGCGCATGCGCAGTAGTGACCCCGAGTGCGCATGGGCAGTAGCGACCCCGATGGCGCATCTGCAGTAGTGACTCCGAGTGCGCATGCGCAACAGTGAACCCGATTGCGTATGCGCAGTAGTGAGCCCGAGCGCGCATCCGCAGTAGTGAGTCCGAGTGCGCATGAGCAGTAGTGAGCCCGTGTGCGCATGCGCAGTAGTGAGCCCAAGCGCGCATCCGCACTAGTGAGTCCGAGTGCGCATGCGCAGTAGCGACCCCGAGTGCGCATGTGCAGTAGTGAGCCCGTGCGCGCATACGCAGTAGTGCGCCCGTGTGCGCATGGGCAGAAGTGAGCTCGAATGCGCATGTGCAGGTCTGACTCGGTGTGCGCATGCGCAGTAGTGACCCCGAGTGCGCGTGCGCTGTAGTGAGCTCGTGTGCGCATGCGCAGTAGTGAGCCAGTGTACGCATGCGCTGTAGTGAGTCCGTGTGCGCATTTGCGGGTTTGAGCCGGAGTGCGCATGCGCAGTAGTGAACCCGATTGCGCATCTGCAGTAGTGCCTCTGAGTGTGCATGCACAGCAGTGAACCCGATTGCGCGTCTGCAGTGGTGACCCCGAGTGCGCATGTTCAGTAGCGACCCCGAGCGCGCATGCGCTGTAGTAAGTCCGAGTGCGCATGAGCAGTAGTGAGTCCGTGTGCGCATGCGCAGTAGTGAGCCCAAGCGCGCATCCGCACTAGTGAGTCCGAGTGCGCATGCGCAGTAGTGACCCCGAGTGCGCATGAGCAGTAGTGACCCCGAGTGCGCATGCGCAGTAGTAAGCCCGCGCGCATACGCAGTAGTGCGCCCGTGTGCGCATGGCCAGAAGTGAGCTCGAATGCGCATGTGTAGGTCTGACTCGTTGTGCGCATGCGCAGTAGTGACCCCGAGTGCGCGTGCGCTGTAGTGAGCTCGTGTGCGCATGCGCAGTAGTGAGCCAGTGTACGCATGCGCAGTAGTGAGTCCGTGTGCGCATGCGCAACAGTAAACCCGATTGCGTATGCGCAGTAGTGAGCCCGAGCGCGCATCCGCAGTAGTGAGTCCGAGTGCGCATGAGCAGTAGTGAGCCCGTGTGCGCATGGGCAGAAGTGAGCTCGAATGCGCATGTGCAGGTCTGACTCGGTGTGCGCATGCGCAGTAGTGACCCCGAGTGCGCGTGCGCTGTAGTGAGCTCGTGTGCGCATGCGCAGTAGTGAGCCAGTGTACGCATGCGCAGTAGTGAGTCCGTGTGCGCATTTGCGGGTCTGAGCCGAAGTGCGCATGCGCAGTAGTGAACCCGATTGCGCATCTGCAGTAGTGACTCTGAGTGCGCATGCACAGCAGTGAACCCGATTGCGCGCATGCGCAGTAGTGAGCCCGTCTGCGCATACGCAGTAGTGCGCCCGTGTGCGCATGCGCAGTAGTGAGTCCGTGTGCGCATTTGCGGGTCTGAGCCGGAGTGCGCATGTTCAGTAGCGACCCCGAGCGCGCATGCGCTGTAGTAAGTGCGAGTGCGCATGAGCAGTAGTGAGCCCGTGTGCGCATGCGCAGTAGTGAGCCCAAGCGCGCATCCGCACAAGTGAGTCCGAGTGCGCATGCGCAGTGGTGACCCCGAGTGCGCATGAGCAGTAGTGAGCGCGTGTGCGCATGCGCAGTAGTGAGCCCGAGCGCGCATCCGCAGTAGTAAGTTCGAGTGCGCATGAGCAGTAGTGAGCCCGTGTGCGCATGCGCAGTAGTGAGTCCGAGTGCGCATGCGCAGTAGTGACCCCGAGTGCGCATGCGCAGTAGTGAGCCCGTGCGCGCATACGCAGTAGTGAGCCCGTGTGCGCATGCGCAGTAGTTAGCCCGAGCGCGCATCCGCAGTACTGAGTCCGTGTGCGCATGGGCAGAAGTGAGCTCGAATGCGCATGTGCAGGTCTGACTCGGTGTGCGCATGCGCAGTAGTGACCCCGAGTGCGCATGCGCAGTAGTGAGCCCGAGCGCGCATCCGCAGTAGTGAGTCCGAGTGCGCATGAGTAGTAGTGAGGCCGTGTGCGCATGCGCAGCAGTGAGCCCGATTGCACATCGGCAGTAGTGAGCCCGAGCGCGCATGCGCTGTAGTGAGTCCGAGTGCGCATGAGCAGTAGTGAGCCCGTGTGCGCATGCGCAGTAGTGAGTCCGAGTGCGCATGCGCAGTAGTGACCCCGAGTGCGCATGCGCAGTAGTGAGCCCGTGCGCGCATACGCAGTAGTGAGCCCGTGTGCGCATGCGCAGTAGTTAGCCCGAGCGCGCATCCGCAGTAGTGAGTCCGAGTGCGCATGAGCAGTAGTGAGCCCGTATGCGCATGAGCAGTAGTGAGCCCGTGTGCGCATGCGCAGTAGTGAGCCCGAGCGCGCATCCGCAGTAGTGGGTCCGAGTGCGCATGAGCAGTAGTGAGCCCGTGTGCGTATGCGCAGTAGTGAGCCCGAGCGCGCATCCGCAGTAATGAGTCCGAGTGCGCATGAGCAGTAGTGAGCCGGAGTGCGCATGCGCAGTAGTGACCCCGAGTGCGCATGGGCAGTAGCGACCCCGATTGCGCATCTGCAGTAGTGACTCCGAGTGCGCATGCGCAACAGTAAACCCGATTGCGTATGCGCAGTAGTGAGCCCGAGTGCGCAAGCGCAGTAGTGACCCCGAGCGCGCATGCGCAGTAGTGAGCCCGTGCGCGCATACGCAGTAGTGCGCCCGTGTGCGCATGCGCAGTAGTGAGTCCGTGTGCGCATGCGCAGTAGTGACCCCGAGTGCGCATGCGCAGTAGTGAGCCCGTGCGCGCACACGCAGTAGTGCGCCCGTGTGCGCATGCGCAGTAGTGAGCACGTGCGCGCATACGCAGTAGTGAGCCCGTGTGCGCATGCGCAGTAGTTAGCCCGAGCGCGCATCCGCAGTAGTGAGTCCGAGTGCGCATGAGCAGTAGTGAGCCCGTGTGCGCATGCGCAGTAGTGACCCCAAGCGCGCATCCGCACTAGTGAGTCCGAGTGCGCATGCGCAGTGGTGACCCCGAGTGCGTATGAGCAGTAGTGAGCCCGTGTGCGCATGCGCAGTAGTGAGCCCGAGCGCGCATCCGCAGTAGTGAGTTCGAGTGCGCATGAGCAGTAGTGAGCCCGTGTGCGTATGCGCAGTAGTGAGTCCGAGTGCGCATGCGCAGTAGTGACCCCGAGTGCGCATGCGCAGTAGTGAGCCCGTGCGCGCATACGCAGTAGTGAGCCCGTGTGCGCATGCGCAGTAGTTAGCCCGAGCGCGCATCCGCAGTAGTGAGTCCGAGTGCGCATGAGCAGTAGTGAGCCCGTATGCGCATGAGCAGTAGTGAGCCCGTGTGCGCATGCGCAGTAGTGAGCCCGAGCGCGCATCCGCTGCAGTGGGTCCGAGTGCGCATGAGCAGTAGTGAGCCCGTGTGCGTATGCGCAGTAGTGAGCCCGAGCGCGCATCCGCAGTAATGAGTCCGAGTGCGCATGAGCAGTAGTGAGCCGGAGTGCGCATGCGCAGTAGTGACCCCGAGTGCGCATGGGCAGTAGCGACCCCGATTGCGCATCTGCAGTAGTGATTCCGAGTGCGCATGCGCAACAGTAAACCCGATTGCGTATGCGCAGTAGTGAGCCCGAGTGCGCATGCGCAGTAGTGACCCCGAGCGCGCATGCGCAGTAGTGAGCCCGTGCGCGCATACGCAGTAGTGCGCCCGTGTGCGCATGCGCAGTAGTTAGCCCGAGCGCGCATCCGCAGTAGTGAGTCCGAGTGCGCATGAGCAGTAGTGAGCCCGTGTGCGCATGCGCAGTAGTGAGCCCAAGCGCGCATCCGCACTAGTGAGTCCGAGTGCGCATGAGCAGTAGTGAGCCCGTGTGCGCAAGAGCAGTAGTGAGCCCGAGCGCCCATCCGCACTAGTGAGCCCGAGCGCGCATGCGCTGTAGTGAGTCCGAGTGCGCATGAGCAGTAGTGAGCCCGTGTGCGCATGCGCAGTAGTGAGTCCGAGTGCGCATGCGCAGTAGTGACCCCGAGTGCGCATGCGCAGTAGTGAGCCCGTGCGCGCATACGCAGTAGTGAGCCCGTGTGCGCATGCGCAGTAGTTAGCCCGAGCGCGCATCCGCAGTAGTGAGTCCGAGTGCGCATGAGCAGTAGTGAGCCCGTATGCGCATGAGCAGTAGTGAGCCCGTGTGCGCATGCGCAGTAGTGAGCCCGAGCGCGCATCCGCAGTAGTGGGTCCGAGTGCGCATGAGCAGTAGTGAGCCCGTGTGCGTATGCGCAGTAGTGAGCCCGAGCGCGCATCCGCAGTAATGAGTCCGAGTGCGCATGAGCAGTAGTGAGCCGGAGTGCGCATGCGCAGTAGTGACCCCGAGTGCGCATGGGCAGTAGCGACCCCGATTGCGCAGCTGCAGTAGTGACTCCGAGTGCGCATGCGCAACAGTAAACCCGATTGCGTATGCGCAGTAGTGAGCCCGAGTGCGCATGCGCAGTAGTGACCCCGAGCGCGCATGCGCAGTAGTGAGCCCGTGCGCGCATACGCAGTGGTGCGCCCGTGTGCGCATGCGCAGTAGTGAGTCCGTGTGCGCATGCGCAGTAGTGACCCCGAGTGCGCATGCGCAGTAGTGAGCCCGTGCGCGCATACGCAGTAGTGCGCCCGTGTGCGCATGCGCAGTAGTGAGCACGTGCGCGCATACGCAGTAGTGAGCCCGTGTGCGCATGCGCAGTAGTTAGCCCGAGCGCGCATCCGCAGTAGTGAGTCCGAGTGCGCATGAGCAGTAGTGAGCCCGTGTGCGCATGCGCAGTAGTGACCCCAAGCGCGCATCCGCACTAGGGAGTCCGAGTGCGCATGCGCAGTGGTGACCCCGAGTGCGTATGAGCAGTAGTGAGCCCGTGTGCGCATGCGCAGTAGTGAGCCCGTGTGCGCATGCGCAGTAGTGAGCCCAAGCGCGCATCCGCACTAGTGACTCCGAGTGGGCATGCACAGCAGTGAACCCGATTGCGCGTCTGCAGTGGTGACCCCGAGTGCGCATGTTCAGTAGCGACCCCGAGCGCGCATGCGCAGTAGTGAGCCCGAGGGCGCAATCGCAGTAGTGATTCCGAGTGCGCATGAGCAGTAGTGATCCCGAGTTCCCATACGCGGTAGTGAGCCCGATTTTGTATCCGCAGTAGTGAGTCCGAGTGCGCATGAGCAGTAGTGAGCCCGTGTGCGCATGCGCAGTAGTGATCCCGAGTTCCTTTACGCGGTAGTGAGCCCGATTTTGTATCCGCAGTAGTGAGTCCGAGTGCGCATGAGCAGTAGTAAGCCGCGGTGCGCATGCGCAGTAGTGACCCCGAGTGCGCATGGGCTGTAGCGACCCCGAGCGCGCATGTGCAGTAGTGAACCCGTGCGCGCATGCGCAGTAGTGAGCCCGAGCGCGCATCCGCAGTAGAGAGTCCGAGCGCGCATCCGCAGTAGTGAGTCCGAGTGCGCATGTGCAGTAGTGAGCCCGTGCGCGCATGCGCAGTAGTGAGCCCGAGCGCGCATCCGCAGTAGTGAGTCCGAGTGCGCATACGTAGTAGTGAGGCCGTGTGCGCATGCGCAGCAGTGAGCCCGATTGCACATCGGCAGTAGTGAGCCCGAGCGCGCATGCGCTGTAGTGAGTCCGAGTGCGCATGAGCAGTAGTGAGCCCGTGTGCGCATGCGCAGTAGTGAGACCGAGTGCGCATGCGCAGTAGTGACCCCGAGTGCGCATGCGCAGTAGTGAGCCCGTGCGCGCATACGCAGTAGTGAGCCCGTGTGCGCATGCGCAGTAGTGAGTCCGAGTGCGCATGAGCAGTAGTGAGTCCGAGTGCGCATGAGCAGTAGTGAGCCCGTGTGCGCATGCGCAGTAGTGAGCCCAAGCGCGCATCCGCACTAGTGAGTCCGAGTGCGCATGAGCAGTAGTGAGCCCGTGTGCGCAAGAGCAGTAGTGAGCCCGAGCGCCCATCCGCACTAGTGAGCCCGAGCGCGCATGCGCTGTAGTGAGTCCGAGTGCGCATGAGCAGTAGTGAGCCCGTGTGCGCATGCGCAGTAGTGAGTCCGAGTGCGCATGCGCAGTAGTGACCCCGAGTGCGCATGCGCAGTAGTGAGCCCGTGCGCGCATACGCAGTAGTGAGCCCGTGTGCGCATGCGCAGTAGTTAGCCCGAGCGCGCATCCGCAGTAGTGAGTCCGAGTGCGCATGAGCAGTAGTGAGCCCGTATGCGCATGAGCAGTAGTGAGCCCGTGTGCGCATGCGCAGTAGTGAGCCCGAGCGCGCATCCGCAGTAGTGGGTCCGAGTGCGCATGAGCAGTAGTGAGCCCGTGTGCGTATGCGCAGTAGTGAGCCCGAGCGCGCATCCGCAGTAATGAGTCCGAGTGCGCATGAGCAGTAGTGAGCCGGAGTGCGCATGCGCAGTAGTGACCCCGAGTGCGCATGGGCAGTAGCGACCCCGATTGCGCAGCTGCAGTAGTGACTCCGAGTGCGCATGCGCAACAGTAAACCCGATTGCGTATGCGCAGTAGTGAGCCCGAGTGCGCATGCGCAGTAGTGACCCCGAGCGCGCATGCGCAGTAGTGAGCCCGTGCGCGCATACGCAGTGGTGCGCCCGTGTGCGCATGCGCAGTAGTGAGTCCGTGTGCGCATGCGCAGTAGTGACCCCGAGTGCGCATGCGCAGTAGTGAGCCCGTGCGCGCATACGCAGTAGTGCGCCCGTGTGCGCATGCGCAGTAGTGAGCACGTGCGCGCATACGCAGTAGTGAGCCCGTGTGCGCATGCGCAGTAGTTAGCCCGAGCGCGCATCCGCAGTAGTGAGTCCGAGTGCGCATGAGCAGTAGTGAGCCCGTGTGCGCATGCGCAGTAGTGACCCCAAGCGCGCATCCGCACTAGGGAGTCCGAGTGCGCATGCGCAGTGGTGACCCCGAGTGCGTATGAGCAGTAGTGAGCCCGTGTGCGCATGCGCAGTAGTGAGCCCGAGCGCGCATCCGCAGTAGTGAGTTCGAGTGCGCATGAGCAGTAGTGAGCCCGTGTGCGTATGCGCAGTAGTGAGTCCGAGTGCGCATGCGCAGTAGTGAGTCCGAGTGCGCATGAGCAGTAGTAAGCCGCGGTGCGCATGCGCAGTAGTGACACCGAGTGCGCATGGGCTGTAGCGACCCCGAGCGCGCATGTGCAGTAGTGAACCCGTGCGCGCATGCGCAGTAGTGAGCCCGAGCGCGCATCCGCAGTAGAGAGTCCGAGCGCGCATCCGCAGTAGTGAGTCCGAGTGCGCATGTGCAGTAGTGAGCCCGTGCGCGCATGCGCAGTAGTGAGCTCGAGCGCGCATCCGCAGTAGTGAGTCCGAGTGCGCATACGTAGTAGTGAGGCCGTGTGCGCATGCGCAGCAGTGAGCCCGATTGCACATGGGCAGTAGTGAGCCCGAGCGCGCATGCGCTGTAGTGAGTCCGAGTGCGCATGAGCAGTAGTGAGCCCGTGTGCGCATGCGCAGTAGTGAGACCGAGTGCGCATGCGCAGTAGTGACCCCGAGTGCGCATGCGCAGTAGTGAGCCCGTGCGCGCATACGCAGTAGTGAGCCCGTGTGCGCATGCGCAGTAGTTAGCCCGAGCGCGCATCCGCAGTAGTGAGTTCGAGTGCGCATGAGCAGTAGTGAGCCCGTGTGCGCATGCGCAGTAGTGAGTCCGAGTGCGCATGCGCAGTAGTGACCCCGAGTGCGCATGCGCAGTAGTGAGCCCGTGCGCGCATACGCAGTAGTGAGCCCGTGTGCGCATGCGCAGTAGTTAGCCCGAGCGCGCATCCGCAGTAGTGAGTCCGTGTGCGCATGGGCAGAAGTGAGCTCGAATGCGCATGTGCAGGTCTGACTCGGTGTGCGCATGCGCAGTAGTGACCCCGAGTGCGCATGCGCAGTAGTGAGCCCGAGCGCGCATCCGCAGTAGTGAGTCCGAGTGCGCATGAGTAGTAGCGAGGCCGTGTGCGCATGCGCAGCAGTGAGCCCGATTGCACATCGGCAGTAGTGAGCCCGAGCGCGCATGCGCTGTAGTGAGTCCGAGTGCGCATGAGCAGTAGTGAGCCCGTGTGCGCATGCGCAGTAGTGAGTCCGAGTGCGCATGCGCAGTAGTGACCCCGAGTGCGCATGCGCAGTAGTGAGCCCGTGCGCGCATACGCAGTAGTGAGCCCGTGTGCGCATGCGCAGTAGTTAGCCCGAGTGCGCATCCGCAGTAGTGAGTCCGAGTGCGCATGAGCAGTAGTGAGCCCGTATGCGCATGAGCAGTAGTGAGCCCGTGTGCGCATGCGCAGTAGTGAGCCCGAGCGCGCATCCGCAGTAATGAGTCCGAGTGCGCATGAGCAGTAGTGAGCCGGAGTGCGCATGCGCAGTAGTGACCCCGAGTGCGCATGGGCAGTAGCGACCCCGATTGCGCATCTGCAGTAGTGACTCCGAGTGCGCATGCGCAACAGTAAACCCGATTGCGTATGCGCAGTAGTGAGCCCGAGTGCGCATGCGCAGTAGTGACCCCGAGCGCGCATGCGCAGTAGTGAGCCCGTGCGCGCATACGCAGTAGTGCGCCCGTGTGCGCATGCGCAGTAGTGAGTCCGTGTGCGCATGCGCAGTAGTGACCCCGAGTGCGCATGCGCAGTAGTGAGCCCGTGCGCGCATACGCAGTAGTGCGCCCGTGTGCGCATGCGCAGTAGTGAGCACGTGCGCGCATACGCAGTAGTGAGCCCGTGTGCGCATGCGCAGTAGTTAGCCCGAGCGCGCATCCGCAGTAGTGAGTCCGAGTGCGCATGAGCAGTAGTGAGCCCGTGTGCGCATGCGCAGTAGTGACCCCAAGCGCGCATCCGCACTAGTGAGTCCGAGTGCGCATGCGCAGTGGTGACCCCGAGTGCGTATGAGCAGTAGTGAGCCCGCGTGCGCATGCGCAGTAGTGAGCCCGAGCGCGCATCCGCAGTAGTGAGTTCGAGTGCGCATGAGCAGTAGTGAGCCCGTGTGCGTATGCGCAGTAGTGAGTCCGAGTGCGCATGCGCAGTAGTGACCCCGAGTGCGCATGCGCAGTAGTGAGCCCGTGCGCGCATACGCAGTAGTGAGCCCGTGTGCGCATGCGCAGTAGTTAGCCCGAGCGCGCATCCGCAGTAGTGAGTCCGAGTGCGCATGAGCAGTAGTGAGCCCGTATGCGCATGAGCAGTAGTGAGCCCGTGTGCGCATGCGCAGTAGTGAGCCCGAGCGCGCATCCGCTGCAGTGGGTCCGAGTGCGCATGAGCAGTAGTGAGCCCGTGTGCGTATGCGCAGTAGTGAGCCCGAGCGCGCATCCGCAGTAATGAGTCCGAGTGCGCATGAGCAGTAGTGAGCCGGAGTGCGCATGCGCAGTAGTGACCCCGAGTGCGCATGGGCAGTAGCGACCCCGATTGCGCATCTGCAGTAGTGATTCCGAGTGCGCATGCGCAACAGTAAACCCGATTGCGTATGCGCAGTAGTGAGCCCGAGTGCGCATGCGCAGTAGTGACCCCGAGCGCGCATGCGCAGTAGTGAGCCCGTTCGCGCATACGCAGTAGTGCGCCCGTGTGCGCATGCGCAGTAGTTAGCCCGAGCGCGCATCCGCAGTAGTGAGTCCGAGTGCGCATGAGCAGTAGTGAGCCCGTGTGCGCATGCGCAGTAGTGAGCCCAAGCGCGCATCCGCACTAGTGAGTCCGAGTGCGCATGAGCAGTAGTGAGCCCGTGTGCGCAAGAGCAGTAGTGAGCCCGAGCGCCCATCCGCACTAGTGAGCCCGAGCGCGCATGCGCTGTAGTGAGTGCGAGTGCGCATGAGCAGTAGTGAGCCCGTGTGCGCATGCGCAGTAGTGAGTCCGAGTGCGCATGCGCAGTAGTGACCCCGAGTGCGCATGCGCAGTAGTGAGCCCGTGCGCGCATACGCAGTAGTGAGCCCGTGTGCGCATGCGCAGTAGTTAGCCCGAGCGCGCATCCGCAGTAGTGAGTCCGAGTGCGCATGAGCAGTAGTGAGCCCGTATGCGCATGAGCAGTAGTGAGCCCGTGTGCGCATGCGCAGTAGTGAGCCCGAGCGCGCATCCGCAGTAGTGGGTCCGAGTGCGCATGAGCAGTAGTGAGCCCGTGTGCGTATGCGCAGTAGTGAGCCCGAGCGCGCATCCGCAGTAATGAGTCCGAGTGCGCATGAGCAGTAGTGAGCCGGAGTGCGCATGCGCAGTAGTGACCCCGAGTGCGCATGGGCAGTAGCGACCCCGATTGCGCAGCTGCAGTAGTGACTCCGAGTGCGCATGCGCAACAGTAAACCCGATTGCGTATGCGCAGTAGTGAGCCCGAGTGCGCATGCGCAGTAGTGACCCCGAGCGCGCATGCGCAGTAGTGAGCCCGTGCGCGCATACGCAGTGGTGCGCCCGTGTGCGCATGCGCAGTAGTGAGTCCGTGTGCGCATGCGCAGTAGTGACCCCGAGTGCGCATGCGCAGTAGTGAGCCCGTGCGCGCATACGCAGTAGTGCGCCCGTGTGCGCATGCGCAGTAGTGAGCACGTGCGCGCATACGCAGTAGTGAGCCCGTGTGCGCATGCGCAGTAGTTAGCCCGAGCGCGCATCCGCAGTAGTGAGTCCGAGTGCGCATGAGCAGTAGTGAGCCCGTGTGCGCATGCGCAGTAGTGACCCCAAGCGCGCATCCGCACTAGGGAGTCCGAGTGCGCATGCGCAGTGGTGACCCCGAGTGCGTATGAGCAGTAGTGAGCCCGTGTGCGCATGCGCAGTAGTGAGCCCGAGCGCGCATCCGCAGTAGTGAGTTCGAGTGCGCATGAGCAGTAGTGAGCCCGTGTGCGTATGCGCAGTAGTGAGTCCGAGTGCGCATGCGCAGTAGTGATCCCGAGTGCGCTTGCGCAGTAGTGAGCCCGTGCGCGCATACGCAGTAGTGAGCCCGTGTGCGCATGCGCAGTAGTTAGCCCGAGCGCGCATCCGCAGTAGTGAGTCCGAGTGCGCATGAGCAGTAGTGAGCCCGTATGCGCATGAGCAGTAGTGAGCCCGTGTGCGCATGCGCAGTAGTGAGCCCGAGCGCGCATCCGCTGCAGTGGGTCCGAGTGCGCATGAGCAGTAGTGAGCCCGTGTGCGTATGCGCAGTAGTGAGCCCGAGCGCGCATCCGCAGTAATGAGTCCGAGTGCGCATGAGCAGTAGTGAGCCGGAGTGCGCATGCGCAGTAGTGACCCCGAGTGCGCATGGGCAGTAGCGACCCCGATTGCGCATCTGCAGTAGTGATTCCGAGTGCGCATGCGCAACAGTAAACCCGATTGCGTATGCGCAGTAGTGAGCCCGAGTGCGCATGCGCAGTAGTGACCCCGAGCGCGCATGCGCAGTAGTGACCCCGAGCGCGCATGCGCAGTAGTGAGCCCGTGCGCGCATACGCAGTAGTGCGCCCGTGTGCGCATGCGCAGTAGTTAGCCCGAGCGCGCATCCGCAGTAGTGAGTCCGAGTGCGCATGAGTAGTAGTGAGCCCGTGTGCGCATGCGCAGTAGTGAGCCCAAGCGCGCATCCGCACTAGTGAGTCCGAGTGCGCATGAGCAGTAGTGAGCCCGTGTGCGCAAGAGCAGTAGTGAGCCCGAGCGCCCATCCGCACTAGTGAGCCCGAGCGCGCATGCGCTGTAGTGAGTCCGAGTGCGCATGAGCAGTAGTGAGCCCGTGTGCGCATGCGCAGTAGTGAGTCCGAGTGCGCATGCGCAGTAGTGACCCCGAGTGCGCATGCGCAGTAGTGAGCCCGTGCGCGCATACGCAGTAGTGAGCCCGTGTGCGCATGCGCAGTAGTTAGCCCGAGCGCGCATCCGCAGTAGTGAGTCCGAGTGCGCATGAGCAGTAGTGAGCCCGTATGCGCATGAGCAGTAGTGAGCCCGTGTGCGCATGCGCAGTAGTGAGCCCGAGCGCGCATCCGCAGTAGTGGGTCCGAGTGCGCATGAGCAGTAGTGAGCCCGTGTGCGTATGCGCAGTAGTGAGCCCGAGCGCGCATCCGCAGTAATGAGTCCGAGTGCGCATGAGCAGTAGTGAGCCGGAGTGCGCATGCGCAGTAGTGACCCCGAGTGCGCATGGGCAGTAGCGACCCCGATTGCGCATCTGCAGTAGTGACTCCGAGTGCGCATGCGCAACAGTAAACCCGATTGCGTATGCTCAGTAGTGAGCCCGAGTGCGCATGCGCAGTAGTGACCCCGAGCGCGCATGCGCAGTAGTGAGCCCGTGCGCGCATACGCAGTGGTGCGCCCGTGTGCGCATGCGCAGTAGTGAGTCCGTGTGCGCATTTGCGGGTCTGAGCCGGAGTGCGCATGTTCAGTAGCGACCCCGAGCGCGCATGCGCTGTAGTAAGTCCGAGTGCGCATGAGCAGTAGTGAGCCCGTGTGCGCATGCGCAGTAGTGAGCCCAAGCGCGCACCCGCACTAGTGAGTCCGAGTGCGCATGCGCAGTAGTGACCCCGAGTGCGCATGAGCAGTAGTGACCCCGAGTGCGCATGCGCAGTAGTAAGCACGTGCGCGCATACGCAGTAGTGCGCCCGTGTGCGCATGGGCAGAAGTGAGCTCGAATGCGCGTGTGCAGGTCTGACTCGTTGTGCGCATGCGAAGTAGTGACCCCGAGTGCGCGTGCGCTGTAGTGAGCTCGTGTGCGCATGCGCAGTAGTGAGCCAGTGTACGCATGCGCAGTAGTGAGTCCGTGTGCGCATGCGCAACAGTAAACCCGATTGCGTATGCGCAGTAGTGAGGCCGAGCGCGCATCCGCAGTAGTGAGTCCGAGTGCGCATGAGCAGTAGTGAGCCCGTGTGCGCATGCGCAGTAGTGAGCCCAAGCGCGCATCCGCACTAGTGAGTCCGAGTACGCATGCGCAGTAGTGACCTCGAGTGCGCATGCGCAGTAGTGAGCCCGTGTGCGCATGCGCAGTAGTGAGCCCAAGCGCGCATCCGCACTAGTGAGTCCGAGTGCGCATGCGCAGTAGTGACCCCGAGTGCGCATCCGCAGTAGTGAGTCCGAGTGCGCATGAGCAGTAGTGAGCCCGTGTGCGCATGCGCAGTAGTGAGCCCAAGCGCGCATCCGCACTAGTGAGTCCGAGTGCGCATGAGCAGTAGTGAGCCCGTGTGCGCAAGAGCAGTAGTGAGCCCGAGCGCCCATCCGCACTAGTGAGCCCGAGCGCGCATGCGCTGTAGTGAGTCCGAGTGCGCATGAGCAGTAGTGAGCCCGTGTGCGCATGCGCAGTAGTGAGTCCGAGTGCGCATGCGCAGTAGTGACCCCGAGTGCGCATGCGCAGTAGTGAGCCCGTGCGCGCATACGCAGTAGTGAGCCCGTGTGCGCATGCGCAGTAGTTAGCCCGAGCGCGCATCCGCAGTAGTGAGTCCGAGTGCGCATGAGCAGTAGTGAGCCCGTATGCGCATGAGCAGTAGTGAGCCCGTGTGCGCATGCGCAGTAGTGAGCCCGAGCGCGCATCCGCAGTAGTGGGTCCGAGTGCGCATGAGCAGTAGTGAGCCCGTGTGCGTATGCGCTGTAGTGAGCCCGAGCGCGCATCCGCAGTAATGAGTCCGAGTGCGCATGAGCAGTAGTGAGCCGGAGTGCGCATGCGCAGTAGTGACCCCGAGTGCGCATGGGCAGTAGCGACCCCGATTGCGCATCTGCAGTAGTGACTCCGAGTGCGCATGCGCAACAGTAAACCCGATTGCGTATGCGCAGTAGTGAGCCCGAGTGCGCATGCGCAGTAGTGACCCCGAGCGCGCATGCGCAGTAGTGAGCCCGTGCGCGCATACGCAGTGGTGCGCCCGTGTGCGCATGCGCAGTAGTGAGTCCGTGTGCGCATTTGCGGGTCTGAGCCGGAGTGCGCATGTTCAGTAGCGACCCCGAGCGCGCATGCGCTGTAGTAAGTCCGAGTGCGCATGAGCAGTAGTGAGCCCGTGTGCGCATGCGCAGTAGTGAGCCCAAGCGCGCACCCGCACTAGTGAGTCCGAGTGCGCATGCGCAGTAGTGACCCCGAGTGCGCATGAGCAGTAGTGACCCCGAGTGCGCATGCGCAGTAGTAAGCACGTGCGCGCATACGCAGTAGTGCGCCCGTGTGCGCATGGGCAGAAGTGAGCTCGAATGCGCATGTGCAGGTCTGACTCGTTGTGCGCATGCGAAGTAGTGACCCCGAGTGCGCGTGCGCTGTAGTGAGCTCGTGTGCGCATGCGCAGTAGTGAGTCAGTGTACGCATGCGCAGTAGTGAGTCCGTGTGCGCATGCGCAACAGTAAACCCGATTGCGTATGCGCAGTAGTGAGGCCGAGCGCGCATCCGCAGTAGTGAGTCCGAGTGCGCATGAGCAGTAGTGAGCCCGTGTGCGCATGCGCAGTAGTGAGCCCAAGCGCGCATCCGCACTAGTGAGTCCGAGTACGCATGCGCAGTAGTGACCTCGAGTGCGCATGCGCAGTAGTGAGCCCGTGTGCGCATGCGCAGTAGTGAGCCCAAGCGCGCATCCGCACTAGTGAGTCCGAGTGCGCATGCGCAGTAGTGACCCCGAGTGCGCATGCGCAGTAGTGAGCCCGTGCGCGCATACGCAGTAGTGCGCCCGTGTGCGCATGCGCAGAAGTGAGCTCGAATGCGCATGTGCAGGTCTGACTCGGTGTGCGCATGCGCAGTAGTGACCCCGAGAGCGCGTGCGCTGCAGTGAGCTCGTGTGCGCATGCGCAGTAGTGAGCCAGTGTACGCATGCGCAGTAGTGAGTCCGTGTGCGCATGTGCAGGTCTGAGCCGGAGTGCGCATGCGCAGTAGTGAACCCGATTGCGCATCTGCAGTAGTGACTCCGAGTGGGCATGCACAGCAGTGAACCCGATTGCGCGTCTGCAGTGGTGACCCCGAGTGCGCATGTTCAGTAGCGACCCCGAGCGCGCATGCGCAGTAGTGAGCCCGAGGGCGCAATCGCAGTAGTGATTCCGAGTGCGCATGAGCAGTAGTGATCCCGAGTTCCCATACGCGGTAGTGAGCCCGATTTTGTATCCGCAGTAGTGAGTCCGAGTGCGCATGAGCAGTAGTGAGCCGAAGTGCGCATGCGCAGTAGTGACCCCGAGTGCGCATGGGCAGTAGCGACCCCGATTGCGCATCTGCAGTAGTGACTCCGAGTGCGCATGCGCAACAGTGAACCCGATTGCGTATGCGCAGTAGTGAGCCCGAGCGCGCATCCGCAGTAGTGAGTCCGAGTGCGCATGAGCAGTAGTGAGCCCGTGTGCGCATGCGCAGTAGTGAGCCCAAGCGCGCATCCGCACTAGTGAGTCCGAGTGCGCATGCGCAGTAGTGACCCCGAGTGCGCATGCGCAGTAGTGAGCCCGTGCGCGCATACGCAGTAGTGAGCCCGTGTGCGCATGCGCAGTAGTTAGCCCGAGCGCGCATCCGCAGTAGTGAGTCCGAGTGCGCATGAGCAGTAGTGAGCCCGTATGCGCATGAGCAGTAGTGAGCCCGTGTGCGCATGCGCAGTAGTGAGCCCGAGCGCGCATCCGCAGTAGTGGGTCCGAGTGCGCATGAGCAGTAGTGAGCCCGTGTGCGTATGCGCAGTAGTGAGCCCGAGCGCGCATCCGCAGTAATGAGTCCGAGTGCGCATGAGCAGTAGTGAGCCGGAGTGCGCATGCGCAGTAGTGACCCCGAGTGCGCATGGGCAGTAGCGACCCCGATTGCGCATCTGCAGTAGTGACTCCGAGTGCGCATGCGCAACAGTAAACCCGATTGCGTATGCGCAGTAGTGAGCCCGAGTGCGCATGCGCAGTAGTGACCCCGAGCGCGCATGCGCAGTAGTGAGCCCGTGCGCGCATACGCAGTGGTGCGCCCGTGTGCGCATGCGCAGTAGTGAGTCCGTGTGCGCATTTGCGGGTCTGAGCCGGAGTGCGCATGTTCAGTAGCGACCCCGAGCGCGCATGCGCTGTAGTAAGTCCGAGTGCGCATGAGCAGTAGTGAGCCCGTGTGCGCATGCGCAGTAGTGAGCCCAAGCGCGCACCCGCACTAGTGAGTCCGAGTGCGCATGCGCAGTAGTGACCCCGAGTGCGCATGAGCAGTAGTGACCCCGAGTGCGCATGCGCAGTAGTAAGCACGTGCGCGCATACGCAGTAGTGCGCCCGTGTGCGCATGGGCAGAAGTGAGCTCGAATGCGCGTGTGCAGGTCTGACTCGTTGTGCGCATGCGAAGTAGTGACCCCGAGTGCGCGTGCGCTGTAGTGAGCTCGTGTGCGCATGCGCAGTAGTGAGCCAGTGTACGCATGCGCAGTAGTGAGTCCGTGTGCGCATGCGCAACAGTAAACCCGATTGCGTATGCGCAGTAGTGAGGCCGAGCGCGCATCCGCAGTAGTGAGTCCGAGTGCGCATGAGCAGTAGTGAGCCCGTGTGCGCATGCGCAGTAGTGAGCCCAAGCGCGCATCCGCACTAGTGAGTCCGAGTACGCATGCGCAGTAGTGACCTCGAGTGCGCATGCGCAGTAGTGAGCCCGTGTGCGCATGCGCAGTAGTGAGCCCAAGCGCGCATCCGCACTAGTGAGTCCGAGTGCGCATGCGCAGTAGTGACCCCGAGTGCGCATCCGCAGTAGTGAGTCCGAGTGCGCATGAGCAGTAGTGAGCCCGTGTGCGCATGCGCAGTAGTGAGCCCAAGCGCGCATCCGCACTAGTGAGTCCGAGTGCGCATGAGCAGTAGTGAGCCCGTGTGCGCAAGAGCAGTAGTGAGCCCGAGCGCCCATCCGCACTAGTGAGCCCGAGCGCGCATGCGCTGTAGTGAGTCCGAGTGCGCATGAGCAGTAGTGAGCCCGTGTGCGCATGCGCAGTAGTGAGTCCGAGTGCGCATGCGCAGTAGTGACCCCGAGTGCGCATGCGCAGTAGTGAGCCCGTGCGCGCATACGCAGTAGTGAGCCCGTGTGCGCATGCGCAGTAGTTAGCCCGAGCGCGCATCCGCAGTAGTGAGTCCGAGTGCGCATGAGCAGTAGTGAGCCCGTATGCGCATGAGCAGTAGTGAGCCCGTGTGCGCATGCGCAGTAGTGAGCCCGAGCGCGCATCCGCAGTAGTGGGTCCGAGTGCGCATGAGCAGTAGTGAGCCCGTGTGCGTATGCGCAGTAGTGAGCCCGAGCGCGCATCCGCAGTAATGAGTCCGAGTGCGCATGAGCAGTAGTGAGCCGGAGTGCGCATGCGCAGTAGTGACCCCGAGTGCGCATGGGCAGTAGCGACCCCGATTGCGCATCTGCAGTAGTGACTCCGGGTGCGCATGCGCAACAGTAAACCCGATTGCGTATGCGCAGTAGTGAGCCCGAGTGCGCATGCGCAGTAGTGACCCCGAGCGCGCATGCGCAGTAGTGAGCCCGTGCGCGCATACGCAGTGGTGCGCCCGTGTGCGCATGCGCAGTAGTGAGTCCGTGTGCGCATTTGCGGGTCTGAGCCGGAGTGCGCATGTTCAGTAGCGACCCCGAGCGCGCATGCGCTGTAGTAAGTCCGAGTGCGCGTGCGCTGTAGTGAGCTCGTGTGCGCATGCGCAGTAGTGAGTCAGTGTACGCATGCGCAGTAGTGAGTCCGTGTGCGCATGCGCAACAGTAAACCCGATTGCGTATGCGCAGTAGTGAGGCCGAGCGCGCATCCGCAGTAGTGAGTCCGAGTGCGCATGAGCAGTAGTGAGCCCGTGTGCGCATGCGCAGTAGTGAGCCCAAGCGCGCATCCGCACTAGTGAGTCCGAGTACGCATGCGCAGTAGTGACCTCGAGTGCGCATGCGCAGTAGTGAGCCCGTGTGCGCATGCGCAGTAGTGAGCCCAAGCGCGCATCCGCACTAGTGAGTCCGAGTGCGCATGCGCAGTAGTGACCCCGAGTGCGCATGCGCAGTAGTGAGCCCGTGCGCGCATACGCAGTAGTGCGCCCGTGTGCGCATGCGCAGAAGTGAGCTCGAATGCGCATGTGCAGGTCTGACTCGGTGTGCGCATGCGCAGTAGTGACCCCGAGTGCGCGTGCGCTGCAGTGAGCTCGTGTGCGCATGCGCAGTAGTGAGCCAGTGTACGCATGCGCAGTAGTGAGTCCGTGTGCGCATGTGCAGGTCTGAGCCGGAGTTCGCATGCGCAGTAGTGAACCCGATTGCGCATCTGCAGTAGTGACTCCGAGTGGGCATGCACAGCAGTGAACCCGATTGCGCGTCTGCAGTGGTGACCCCGAGTGCGCATGTTCAGTAGCGACCCCGAGCGCGCATGCGCAGTAGTGAGCCCGAGGGCGCAATCGCAGTAGTGATTCCGAGTGCGCATGAGCAGTAGTGATCCCGAGTTCCCATACGCGGTAGTGAGCCCGATTTTGTATCCGCAGTAGTGAGTCCGAGTGCGCATGAGCAGTAGTGAGCCGAAGTGCGCATGCGCAGTAGTGACCCCGAGTGCGCATGGGCAGTAGCGACCCCGATTGCGCATCTGCAGTAGTGACTCCGAGTGCGCATGCGCAACAGTGAACCCGATTGCGTATGCGCAGTAGTGAGCCCGAGCGCGCATCCGCAGTAGTGAGTCCGAGTGCGCATGAGCAGTAGTGAGCCCGTGTGCGCATGCGCAGTAGTGAGCCCAAGCGCGCATCCGCACTAGTGAGTCCGAGTGCGCATGCGCAGTAGTGACCCCGAGTGCGCATGCGCAGTAGTGAGCCCGTGCGCGCATACGCAGTAGTGCGCCCGTGTGCGCATGCGCAGAAGTGAGCTCGAATGCGCATGTGCAGGTCTGACTCGGTGTGCGCTAGCGCAGTGGTCACCCCGAGTGCGCGTGCGCTGTAGTGAGCTCATGTGCGCATGCGCAGTAGTGAGCCAGTGTACGCATGCGCAGTAGTGAGTCCGTGTGCGCATTTGCGGGTCTGAGCCGGAGTGCGCATGCGCAGTAGTGAACCCGATTGCGCATCTGCAGTAATGACTCTGAGTGCGCATGCACAGCAGTGAACCCGATTGCGCGTCTGCAGTGGTGACCCCGAGTGCGCATGTTCAGTAGCGACCCCGAGCGCGCATGCGCTGTAGTAAGTCCGAGTGCGCATGGGCAGTAGTGAGCCCGAGCGCGCATCCGCAGTAGTGAGTTCGAGTGCGCATGAGCAGTAGTGAGCCCATGTGCGTATGCGCAGTAGTGAGCCCGAGCGCGCATCCGCAGTAATGAGTCCGAGTGCGCATGAGCAGTAGTGAGCCCGTGTGCGCATGCGCAGTGGTGAGCCCGAGCGCGCATCCGCAGTAGTGAGTCCGAGTGCGCATGAGCAGTAGTGACCCCGAGTGCGCATGCGCAGTAGTGAGCCCGAGCGCGCGTGGTCAGTAGTGGGCCCGATTGCGCATCCGCAGTAGTGAGTCCGAGCAAGCATGCGCAGTAGTGAGTTCGAGTGCGCATGAGCAGTAGTGAGCCCGTGTGCGCATCCGCAGTAGTGAGCCCGAGCGCGCATCCGCAGTAGTGAGTCCGAGTGCGCATGAGCAGTAGTGAGCCCGTGTGCGCATGAGCAGTAGTGAGCCCGAGCGCCCATCCGCACTAGTGAGTCAGAGTGCGCATGCGCAGCAGTGACCCCGAGTGCGCATGCGCAGTAGTAAGCCCGTGCGCGCATACGCAGTAGTGCGCCCGTGTGCGCATGGGCAGAAGTGAGCTCGAATGCGCATGTGCAGGTCTGACTCGGTGTGCGCATGCGCAGTAGTGACCCCGAGTGCGCGTGCGCTGTAGTGAGCTCGTGTGCGCATGAGCAGTAGTGAGCCAGTGTACGCATGCGCAGTAGTGAGTCCGTGTGCGCATGCGCAACAGTAAACCCGATTGCGTATGCGCAGTAGTGAGCCCGAGCGCGCATCCGCAGTAGTGAGTCCGAGTGCGCATGAGCAGTAGTGAGCCCGTGTGCGCATGCGCAGTAGTGAGCCCAAGCGCGCATCCGCACTAGTGAGTCCGAGTGCGCATGCGCAGTAGTGAGCCCGTGCGCGCATACGCAGTAGTGCGCCCGTGTGCGCATGCGCAGAAGTGAGCTCGAATGCGCATGTGCAGGTCTGACTCGGTGCGCGCATGCGCAGTGGTGACCCCGAGTGCGCGTGCGCTGTAGTGAGCTCGTGTGCGCATGCGCAGTAGTGAGCCAGTGTACGCATGCGCAGTAGTGAGTCCGTGTGCGCATTTGCGGGTCTGAGCCGGAGTGCGCATGCGCAGTAGTGAACCCGATTGCGCATCTGCAGTTGTGACTCTGAGTGCGCATGTTCAGTAGCGACCCCGAGCTCGCATGCGCTGTAGTAAGTCCGAGTGCGCATGAGCAGTAGTGAGCCCGTGTGCGCATGCGCAGTGGTGAGCCCGAGCGCGCGTGGTCAGTAGTGGGCCCGATTGCGCATCCGCAGTAGTGAGTCCGAGCACGCATGCGCAGTAGTGAGTCCGAGTGCGCATGAGCAGTAGTGAGCCCGTGTGCGCATCCGCAGTAGTGAGCCCGAGCGCGCAACCGCAGTAGTGAGTCCGAGAGCGCATGAGCAGTAGTGAGCCCGTGTGCGCATGCGCAGTAGTGAGCCCGAGCGCCCATCCGCACTAGTGAGTCCGAGTGCGTATGCGCAGTAGTGAGCCCGAGCGCGCATCCGCAGTAGTGAGTCCGAGTGCGCATGAGTAGTAGTGAGGCCGTGTGCGCATGCGCAGCAGTGAGCCCGATTGCACATCGGCAGTAGTGAGCCCGAGCGCGCATGCGCTGTAGTGAGTCCGAGTGCGCAAGAGCAGTAGTGAGCCCGTGTGCGCATGCGCAGTAGTGAGTCCGAGTGCGCATGCGCAGTAGTGACCCCGATTGCGCATCTGCAGTAGTGACTCCGAGTGCGCATGCACAGCAGTGAACCCGATTGCGCGTCTGCAGTGGTGACCCCGAGTGCGCATGCGCAGTAGTGACCCCGAGTGCGCATGCGCAGTAGTAAGCCCGTGCGCGCATACGCAGTAGTGCGCCCGTGTGCGCATGGGCAGAAGTGAGCTCGAATGCGCATGTACAGGTCTGACTCGGTGTGCGCATGCGCAGTAGTGACCCCGAGTGCGCGTGCGCTGTAGTGAGCTCGTGTGCGCATGCGCAGTAGTGAGCCAGTGTACGCATGCGCAGTAGTGAGTCCGTGTGCGCATTTACGGGTCTGAGCCGGAGTGCGCATGCGCAGTAGTGACCCCGATTGCGCATCTGCAGTAGTGACTCTGAGTGCGCATGCACAGCAGTGAACCCGATTGCGCGTCAGCAGTGGTGACCCCGAGTGCGCATGTTCAGTAGCGACCCCGAGCGCGCATGCGCTGTAGTAAGTCCGAGTGCGCATGAGCAGTAGTGAGCCCGTGTGCGCATGCGCAGTAGTGATCCCGAGTTCCTTTACGCGGTAGTGAGCCCGATTTTGTATCCGCAGTAGTGAGTCCGAGTGCGCATGAGCAGTAGTGAGTCCGAGTGCGCATGTGCAGTAGTGAGGCCGTGCGCGCATGCGCAGTAGTGAGCCCGAGCGCGCATCCGCAGTAGTGAGTCCGAGTGCGCATGAGTAGTAGTGAGGCCGTGTGCGCATGCGCAGCAGTGAGCCCGATTGCACATCGGCAGTAGTGAGCCCGAGCGCGCATGCGCTGTAGTGAGTCCGAGTGCGCATGAGCAGTAGTGAGCCCGTGTGCGCATGCGCAGTAGTGAGTCCGAGTGCGCATGCGCAGTAGTGACCCCGAGTGCGCATGCGCAGTAGTGAGCCCGTGCGCGCATACGCAGTAGTGAGCCCGTGTGCGCATGCGCAGTAGTTAGCCCGAGCGCGCATCCGCAGTAGTGAGTCCGAGTGCGCATGAGCAGTAGTGAGCCCGTATGCGCATGAGCAGTAGTGAGCCCGTGTGCGCATGCGCAGTAGTGAGCCCGAGCGCGCATCCGCAGTAGTGGGTCCGAGTGCGCATGAGCAGTAGTGACCCCGTGTGCGCATGAGCAGTAGTGAGCCCGAGCGCCCATCCGCACTAGTGAGTCCGAGTGCGCATGCGCAGTAGTGACCCCGAGTGCGCATGCGCAGTAGTGAGCCCGTGCGCGCATACGCAGTAGTAAGCCCGTGTGCGCATGCGCAGTGGTGAGCCCGAGCGCGCATCCGCAGTAGTGAGTCCGAGTGCGCATGAGCAGTAGTGACCCCGTGTGCGCATGCGCAGTAGTGAGTCCGAGCACGCATGCGCAGTAGTGAGTCCGAGTGCGCATGAGCAGTAGTGAGCCCGTGTGCGCATGCGCAGTAGTGAGCCCGAGCGCGCATCCGCAGTAGTGAGTCCGAGTGCGCATGAGCAGTAGTGAGCCCGTGTGCGCATGAGCAGTAGTGAGCCCGAGCGCACATCCGCACTAGTGAGTCCGAGTGCGCATGCGCAGTAGTGACCCCGAGTGCGCATGCGCAGTAGTGAGCCCGTGCGCGCATACGCAGTAGTGCGCCCGTGTGCGCATGGGCAGAAGTGAGCTCGAATGCGCATGTCTAGGTCTGACTCGGTGTGCGCATGCGCAGTAGTGACCCCGAGTGCGCGTGCGCTGTAGTGAGCCCGAGCGCGCATCCGCAGTAGTGAGTCCGAGTGCGCATGAGTAGTAGTGAGGCCGTGTGCGCATGCGCAGCAGTGAGCCCGATTGCACATCGGCAGTAGTGGGCCCGAGCGCGCATGCGCTGTAGTGAGTCCGAGTGCGCATGAGCAGTAGTGAGCCCGTGTGCGCATGCGCAGTAGTGAGTCCGAGTGCGCATGCGCAGTAGTGAGCCCGTGCGCGCATACGCAGTAGTGAGCCCGTGTGCGCATGCGCAGTAGTTAGCCCGAGCGCGCATCCGCAGTAGTGAGTCCGAGTGCGCATGAGCAGTAGTGAGCCCGTATGCGCATGAGCAGTAGTGAGCCCGTGTGCGCATGCGCAGTAGTGAGCCCGAGCGCGCATCCGCAGTAGTGGGTCCGAGTGCGCATGAGCAGTAGTGAGCCCGTGTGCGTATGCGCAGTAGTGAGCCCGAGCGCGCATCCGCAGTAATGAGTCCGAGTGCGCATGAGCAGTAGTGAGCCGGAGTGCGCATGCGCAGTAGTGACCCCGAGTTCCTTTACGCGGTAGTGAGCCCGATTTTGTATCCGCAGTAGTGAGTCCGAGTGCGCATGAGCAGTAGTGAGCCGCGGTGCGCATGCGCAGTAGTGACCCCGAGTGCGCATGCGCAGTAGTGACCCCGAGTGCGCATGGGCTGTAGCGACCCCGAGCGCGCATGTGCAGTAGTGAACCCGTGCGCGCATGCGCAGTAGTGAGCCCGAGCGCGCATCCGCAGTAGAGAGTCCGAGCGCGCATCTGCAGTAGTGAGTCCGAGTGCGCATGTGCAGTAGTGAGCCCGTGCGCGCATGCGCAGTAGTGAGCCCGAGTGCGCATGCGCAGTAGTGAGCCCAAGCGCGCATCCGCAGTAGTGGGTCCGAGTGCGCATGAGCAGTAGTGAGCCCGTGTGCGTATGCGCAGTAGCTAGCCCGAGCGCGCATCCGCAGTAATGAGTCCGAGTGCGCATGAGCAGTAGTGAGCCCGTGTGCGCATGCGCAGTGGTGAGCCCGAGCGCGCATCCGCAGTAGTGAGTGCGAGTGCGCATGAGCAGTAGTGACCCCGAGTGCGCATGCGCAGTAGTGAGCCCGAGCGCGCATCCGCAGTAATGAGCCCGAGCGCGCATCCGCAGTAGTGAGTCCGAGTGCGCATGAGCAGTAGTGAGCCCGTGTGCGCATCCGCAGTAGTCAGCCCGAGCGCGCATCCGCAGTCGTTAGTCCGAGTGCGCATGAGCAGTAGTGGGCCCGTGTGCGCATGCGCAGTAGTGAGCCCGAGCGCCCATCCGCACTAGTGAGTCCGAGTGCGCATGCGCAGTAGTGACCCCGAGTGCGCATGCGCAGCAGTGAGCCCGTGCGCGCATACGCAGTAGTGCGCCCGTGTGCGCATGGGCAGAAGTGAGCTCAAATGCGCATGTGCAGGTCTGACTCGGTGTGCGCATGCGCAGTAGTGACCCCGAGTGCGCGTGCGCTGTAGTGAGCTCGTGTGCGCATGCGCAGTGGTGAGCCAGTGTACGCATGCGCAGTAGTGAGTCCGAGTGCGCATGAGCAGTAGTGAGCCCGTGTGCGCATGCGCAGTAGTGAGCCCGAGCGCGCATCCGCAGTAGTGAGTCCGAGTGCGCATGAGCAGTTGTGAGCCCGTGTGCGCATGCGCAGTAGTGAGCCCGAGCGCGCATCCGCACTAGTGAGTCCGAGTGCGCATGCGCAGTAGTGACCCCGAGTGCGCATGCGCAGTAGTGAGCCCGTGCGCGCATTCGCAGTAGTGAGCCCGTGTGCGCATGCGCAGTAGTTAGCCCGAGCGCGCATCCGCAGTAGTGAGTCCGAGTGCGCATGAGCAGTAGTGAGCCCGTATGCGCATGAGCAGTAGTGAGCCCGTGTGCGCATGCGCAGTAGTGAGCCCGAGCGCGCATCCGCAGTAGTGGGTCCGAGTGCGCATGAGCAGTAGTGAGCCCGTGTGCGTATGCGCAGTAGTGAGCCCGAGCGGGCATGCGCTGTAGTGAGTCCGAGCGCGCATCCGCAGTAGTGAGTCCGAGTGCGCATGAGCAGTAGTGAGCCCGCATGCGCATGAGCAGTAGTGAGCCCGTGTGCGCATGCGCAGTAGTGAGCCCGAGCGCGCATCCGCAGTAGTGGGTCCGAGTGCGCATGAGCAGTAGTGAGCCCGTGTGCGTATGCGCAGTAGTGAGCCCGAGCGCGCATCCGTAGTAATGAGTCCGAGTGCGCATGAGCAGTAGTGAGCCGGAGTGCGCATGCGCAGTAGTGACCCCGAGTGCGCATGGGCAGTAGCGACCCCGATTGCGCATCTGCAGTAGTGACTCCGAGTGCGCATGCGCAACAGTAAACCCGATTGCGTATGCGCAGTAGTGAGCCCGAGTGCGCATGCGCAGTAGTGACCCCGAGCGCGCATGCGCAGTAGTGAGCCCGTGCGCGCATACGCAGTAGTGCGCCCGTGTGCGCATGCGCAGTAGTGAGTCCGTGTGCGCATTTGCGGGTCTGAGCCGGAGTGCGCATGTTCAGTAGCGACCCCGAGCGCGCATGCGCTGTAGTAAGTCCGAGTGCGCATGAGCAGTAGTGAGCCCGTGTGCGCATGCGCAGTAGTGAGCCCAAGCGCGCATCCGCACTAGTGAGTCCGAGTGCGCATGCGCAGTAGTGACCCCGAGTGCGCATGAGCAGTAGTGAGCCCGTGTGCGCATGCGCAGTAGTGAGCCCGAGCGCGCATCCGCAGTAGTGAGTTCGAGTGCGCATGAGCAGTAGTGAGCCCGTGTGCGTATGCGCAGTAGTGAGCCCGAGCGCGCATCCGCAGTAATGAGTCCGAGTGCGCATGAGCAGTAGTGAGCCCGTGTGCGCATGCGCAGTGGTGAGCCCGAGCGCGCATCCGCAGTAGTGAGTCCGAGTGCGCATGAGCAGTAGTGACCCCGTGTGCGCATGCGCAGTAGTGAGCCCGAGCGCGCGTGGTCAGTAGTGGGCCCGATTGCGCATCCGCAGTAGTGAGTCCGAGCACGCATGCGCAGTAGTGAGTCCGAGTGCGCATGAGCAGTAGTGAGCCCGTGTGCCCATGCGCAGTGGTGAGCCCGAGCGCGCATCCGCAGTAATGAGCCCGAGCGCGCATCCGCAGTAGTGAGTCCGAGTGCGCATGAGCAGTAGTGAGCCCGTGTGCGCATCCGCAGTAGTGAGCCCGAGCGCGCATCCGCAGTAGTTAGTCCGAGTGCGCATGAGCAGTAGTGGGCCCGTGTGCGCATGCGCAGTAGTGAGCCCGAGCGCGCATCCGCACTAGTGAGTCCGAGTGCGCATGCGCAGTAGTGACCCCGAGTGCGCATGCGCAGTAGTGAGCCCGTGCGCGCATACGCACTAGTGAGTCCGAGTGCGCATGCGCAGTAGTGACCCCGAGTGCGCATGCGCAGTAGTGAGCCCGTGCGCGCATACGCAGTAGTGAGCCCGTGTGCGCATGAGCAGTAGTGAGCCCGTGTGCGCATGCGCAGTAGTGAGCCCGAGCGCGCATCCGCAGTAGTGGGTCGGAGTGCGCATGAGCAGTAGTGAGCCCATGTGCGTATGCGCAGTAGTGAGCCCGAGCGCGCATCCGCAGTAATGGGTCCGATTGCGCATGAGCAGTAGTGACCCCGTGTGCGCATGCGCAGTGGTGAGCCCGAGCGCGCATCCGCAGTAGTGAGTCCGAGTGCGCATGAGCAGTAGTGACCCCGTGTGCGCATGCGCAGTAGTGAGTCCGAGCAGGCATGCGCAGTAGTGAGTCCGAGTGCCCATGAGCAGTAGTGAGCCCGTGTGCGCATCCGCAGTAGTGAGCCCGAGCGCGCATCCGCAGTAGTGAGTCCGAGTGCGCATGAGCAGTAGTGAGCCCGTGTGCGCATGAGCAGTAGTGAGCCCGAGCGCCCATCCGCACTAGTGAGTCCGAGTGCGCATGCGCAGTAGTGACCCCGAGTGCGCATGCGCAGTAGTGAGCCCGTGCGCGCATACGCAGTAGTGCGCCCGTGTGCGCATGGGCAGAAGTGAGCTCGAATGCGCATGTGCATGTCTGACTCGGTGTGCGCATGCGCAGTAGTGACCCCGAGTGCACGTGCGCTGTAGTGAGCCCGAGCGCGCATCCGCAGTAGTGAGTCCGAGTGCGCATGAGTAGTAGTGAGGCCGTGTGCGCATGCGCAGCAGTGAGCCCGATTGCACATCGGCAGTAGTGAGCCCGAGCGCGCATGCGCTGTAGTGAGTCCGAGTGCGCATGAGCAGTAGTGAGCCCGTGTGCGCATGCGCAGTAGTGAGTCCGAGTGCGCATGCGCAGTAGTGACCCCGATTGCGCATCTGCAGTAGTGACTCCGAGTGCGCATGCACAGCAGTGAACCCGATTGCGCGTCTGCAGTGGTGACCCCGAGTGCGCATGTTCAGTAGCGACCCCGAGCGCGCATGCGCAGTAGTGAGCCCGAGGGCGCAATCGCAGTAGTGATTCCGAGTGCGCATGAGCAGTAGTGATCCCGAGTTCCCATACGCGGTAGTGGGCCCGATTGCGCATCCGCAGTAGTGAGCCCGAGCGCGCATCCGCAGTAGTGAGTCCGAGTGCGCATGAGCAGTAGTGAGCCCGTGTGCGCATGAGGAGTAGTGAGCCCGAGCGCCCATCCGCACTAGTGAGTCCGAGTGCGCATGCGCAGTAGTGACCCCGAGTGCGCATGCGCAGTAGTGACCCCGAGTGCGCATGCGCAGTAGTAAGCCCGTGCGCGCATACGCAGTAGTGCGCCCGTGTGCGCATGGGCAGAAGTGAGCTCGAATGCGCATGTGCAGGTCTGACTCGGTGTGCGCATGCGCAGTAGTGACCCCGAGTGCGCGTGCGCTGTAGTGAGCTCGTGTGCGCATGCGCAGTAGTGAGCCAGTATACGCATGCGCAGTAGTGAGTCCGTGTGCGCATTTGCGGGTCTGAGCCGGAGTGCGCATGCGCAGTAGTGAACCCGATTGCGCATCTGCAGTAGTGACTCTGAGTGCGCATGCACAGCAGTGAACCCGATTGCGCGTCTGCAGTGGTGACCCCGAGTGCGCATGTTCAGTAGCGACCCCGAGCGCGCATGCGCTGTAGTAAGTCCGAGTGCGCATGAGCAGTAGTGAGCCCGTGTGCGCATGCGCAGTAGTGATCCCGAGTTCCTTTACGCGGTAGTGAGCCCGATTTTGTATCCGCAGTAGTGAGTCCGAGTGCGCATGAGCAGTAGTAAGCCGCGGTGCGCATGCGCAGTAGTGACCCCGAGTGCGCATGGGCTGTAGCGACCCCGAGCGCGCATGTGCAGTAGTGAACCCGTGCGCGCATGCGCAGTAGTGAGCCCGAGCGCGCATCCGCAGTAGAGAGTCCGAGCGCGCATCCGCAGTAGTGAGTCCGAGTGCGCATGTGCAGTAGTGAGCCCGTGCGCGCATGCGCAGTAGTGAGCCCGAGCGCGCATCCGCAGTAGTGAGTCCGAGTGCGCATGAGTAGTAGTGAGGCCGTGTGCGCATGCGCAGCAGTGAGCCCGATTGCACATCGGCAGTAGTGAGCCCGAGCGCGCATCCGCAGTAATGGGTCCGATTGCGCATGAGCAGTAGTGACCCCGTGTGCGCATGCGCAGTGGTGAGCCCGAGCGCGCATCCGCAGTAGTGAGTCCGAGTGCGCATGAGCAGTAGTGACCCCGTGTGCGCATGCGCAGTAGTGAGTCCGAGCAGGCATGCGCAGTAGTGAGTCCGAGTGCGCATGAGCAGTAGTGAGCCCGTGTGCGCATCCGCAGTAGTGAGCCCGAGCGCGCATCCGCAGTAGTGAGTCCGAGTGCGCATGAGCAGTAGTGAGCCCGTGTGCGCATGAGCAGTAGTGAGCCCGAGCGCCCATCCGCACTAGTGAGTCCGAGTGCGCATGCGCAGTAGTGACCCCGAGTGCGCATGCGCAGTAGTGAGCCCGTGCGCGCATACGCAGTAGTGCGCCCGTGTGCGCATGGGCAGAAGTGAGCTCGAATGCGCATGTGCAGGTCTGACTCGGTGTGCGCATGCGCAGTAGTGACCCCGAGTGCGCGTGCGCTGTAGTGAGCTCGTGTGCGCATGCGCAGTAGTGAGCCAGTGTACGCATGCGCAGTAGTGAGTCCGTGTGCGCATTTGCGGGTCTGAGCCGGAGTGCGCATGCGCAGTAGTGAACCCGATTGCGCATCTGCAGTAGTGACTCTGAGTGCGCATGCACAGCAGTGAACCCGATTGCGCGTCTGCAGTGGTGACCCCGAGTGCGCATGTTCAGTAGCGACCCCGAGCGCGCATGCGCTGTAGTAAGTCCGAGTGCGCATGAGCAGTAGTGAGCCCGTGTGCGCATGCGCAGTAGTGATCCCGAGTTCCTTTACGCGGTAGTGAGCCCGATTTTGTATCCGCAGCAGTGAGTCCGAGTGCGCATGAGCAGTAGTAAGCCGCGGTGCGCATGCGCAGTAGTGACCCCGAGTGCGCATGGGCTGTAGCGACCCCGAGCGCGCATGTGCAGTAGTGAACCCGTGCGCGCATGCGCAGTAGTGAGCCCGAGCGCGCATCCGCAGTAGAGAGTCCGAGCGCGCATCCGCAGTAGTGAGTCCGAGTGCGCATGTGCAGTAGTGAGCCCGTGCGCGCATGCGCAGTAGTGAGCCCGAGCGCGCATCCGCAGTAGTGAGTCCGAGTGCGCATGAGTAGTAGTGAGGCCGTGTGCGCATGCGCAGCAGTGAGCCCGATTGCACATCGGCAGTAGTGAGCCCGAGCGCGCATGCGCTGTAGTGAGTCCGAGTGCGCATGAGCAGTAGTGAGCCCGTGTGCGCATGCGCAGTAGTGAGTCCGAGTGCGCATGCGCAGTAGTGACCCCGAGTGCGCATGCGCAGTAGTGAGCCCGTGCGCGCATACGCAGTAGTGAGCCCGTGTGCGCATGCGCAGTAGTTAGCCCGAGCGCGCATCCGCAGTAGTGAGTCCGAGTGCGCATGAGCAGTAGTGAGCCCGTATGCGCATGAGCAGTAGTGAGCCCGTGTGCGCATGCGCAGTAGTGAGCCCGAGCGCGCATCCGCAGTAGTGGGTCCGAGTGCGCATGAGCAGTAGTGACCCCGTGTGCGCATGAGCAGTAGTGAGCCCGAGCGCCCATCCGCACTAGTGAGTCCGAGTGCGCATGCGCAGTAGTGACCCCGAGTGCGCATGCGCAGTAGTGAGTCCGAGTGCGCATGAGCAGTAGTGAGCCCGTGTGCGCATGAGGAGTAGTGAGCCCGAGCGCCCATCCGCACTAGTGAGTCCGAGTGCGCATGCGCAGTAGTGACCCCGAGTGCGCATGCGCAGTAGTAAGCCCGTGCGCGCATACGCAGTAGTGCGCCCGTGTGCGCATGGGCAGAAGTGAGCTCGAATGCGCATGTGCAGGTCTGACTCGGTGTGCGCATGCGCAGTAGTGACCCCGAGTGCGCGTGCGCTGTAGTGAGCTCGTGTGCGCATGCGCAGTAGTGAGCCAGTGTACGCATGCGCAGTAGTGAGTCCGTGTGCGCATTTGCGGGTCTGAGCCGGAGTGCGCATGCGCAGTAGTGAACCCGATTGCGCATCTGCAGTAGTGACTCTGAGTGCGCATGCACAGCAGTGAACCCGATTGCGCGTCTGCAGTGGTGACCCCGAGTGCGCATGTTCAGTAGCGACCCCGAGCGCGCATGCGCTGTAGTAAGTCCGAGTGCGCATGAGCAGTAGTGAGCCCGTGTGCGCATGCGCAGTAGTGATCCCGAGTTCCTTTACGCGGTAGTGAGCCCGATTTTGTATCCGCAGTAGTGAGTCCGAGTGCGCATGAGCAGTAGTAAGCCGCGGTGCGCATGCTCAGTAGTGACCCCGAGTGCGCATGGGCTGTAGCGACCCCGAGCGCGCATGTGCAGTAGTGAACCCGTGCGCGCATGCGCAGTAGTGAGCCCGAGCGCGCATCCGCAGTAGAGAGTCCGAGCGCGCATCCGCAGTAGTGAGTCCGAGTGCGCATGTGCAGTAGTGAGCCCGTGCGCGCATGCGCAGTAGTGAGCCCGAGCGCGCATCCGCAGTAGTGAGTCCGAGTGCGCATGAGTAGTAGTGAGGCCGTGTGCGCATGCGCAGCAGTGAGCCCGATTGCACATCGGCAGTAGTGAGCCCGAGCGCGCATCCGCAGTAATGGGTCCGATTGCGCATGAGCAGTAGTGACCCCGTGTGCGCATGCGCAGTGGTGAGCCCGAGCGCGCATCCGCAGTAGTGAGTCCGAGTGCGCATGAGCAGTAGTGACCCCGTGTGCGCATGCGCAGTAGTGAGTCCGAGCAGGCATGCGCAGTAGTGAGTCCGAGTGCGCATGAGCAGTAGTGAGCCCGTGTGCGCGTCCGCAGTAGTGAGCCCGAGCGCGCATCCGCAGTAGTGAGTCCGAGTGCGCATGAGCAGTAGTGAGCCCGTGTGCGCATGAGCAGTAGTGAGCCCGAGCGCCCATCCGCACTAGTGAGTCCGAGTGCGCATGCGCAGTAGTGACCCCGAGTGCGCATGCGCAGTAGTGAGCCCGTGCGCGCATACGCAGTAGTGCGCCCGTGTGCGCATGGGCAGAAGTGAGCTCGAATGCGCATGTGCATGTCTGACTCGGTGTGCGCATGCGCAGTAGTGACCCCGAGTGCACGTGCGCTGTAGTGAGCCCGAGCGCGCATCCGCAGTAGTGAGTCCGAGTGCGCATGAGTAGTAGTGAGGCCGTGTGCGCATGCGCAGCAGTGAGCCCGATTGCACATCGGCAGTAGTGAGCCCGAGCGCGCATGCGCTGTAGTGAGTCCGAGTGCGCATGAGCAGTAGTGAGCCCGTGTGCGCATGCGCAGTAGTGAGTCCGAGTGCGCATGCGCAGTAGTGACCCCGATTGCGCATCTGCAGTAGTGACTCCGAGTGCGCATGCACAGCAGTGAACCCGATTGCGCGTCTGCAGTGGTGACCCCGAGTGCGCATGTTCAGTAGCGACCCCGAGCGCGCATGCGCAGTAGTGAGCCCGAGGGCGCAATCGCAGTAGTGATTCCGAGTGCGCATGAGCAGTAGTGATCCCGAGTTCCCATACGCGGTAGTGGGCCCGATTGCGCATCCGCAGTAGTGAGCCCGAGCGCGCATCCGCAGTAGTGAGTCCGAGTGCGCATGAGCAGTAGTGAGCCCGTGTGCGCATGAGGAGTAGTGAGCCCGAGCGCCCATCCGCACTAGTGAGTCCGAGTGCGCATGCGCAGTAGTGACCCCGAGTGCGCATGCGCAGTAGTGACCCCGAGTGCGCATGCGCAGTAGTAAGCCCGTGCGCGCATACGCAGTAGTGCGCCCGTGCGCGCATGGGCAGAAGTGAGCTCGAATGCGCATGTGCAGGTCTGACTCGGTGTGCGCATGCGCAGTAGTGACCCCGAGTGCGCGTGCGCTGTAGTGAGCTCGTGTGCGCATGCGCAGTAGTGAGCCAGTGTACGCATGCGCAGTAGTGAGTCCGTGTGCGCATTTGCGGGTCTGAGCCGGAGTGCGCATGCGCAGTAGTGAACCCGATTGCGCATCTGCAGTAGTGACTCTGAGTGCGCATGCACAGCAGTGAACCCGATTGCGCGTCTGCAGTGGTGACCCCGAGTGCGCATGTTCAGTAGCGACCCCGAGCGCGCATGCGCTGTAGTAAGTCCGAGTGCGCATGAGCAGTAGTGAGCCCGTGTGCGCATGCGCAGTAGTGATCCCGAGTTCCTTTACGCGGTAGTGAGCCCGATTTTGTATCCGCAGTAGTGAGTCCGAGTGCGCATGAGCAGTAGTAAGCCGCGGTGCGCATGCGCAGTAGTGACCCCGAGTGCGCATGGGCTGTAGCGACCCCGAGCGCGCATGTGCAGTAGTGAACCCGTGCGCGCATGCGCAGTAGTGAGCCCGAGCGCGCATCCGCAGTAGAGAGTCCGAGCGCGCATCCGCAGTAGTGAGTCCGAGTGCGCATGTGCAGTAGTGAGCCCGTGCGCGCATGCGCAGTAGTGAGCCCGAGCGCGCATCCGCAGTAGTGAGTCCGAGTGCGCATGAGTAGTAGTGAGGCCGTGTGCGCATGCGCAGCAGTGAGCCCGATTGCACATCGGCAGTAGTGAGCCCGAGCGCGCATCCGCAGTAATGGGTCCGATTGCGCATGAGCAGTAGTGACCCCGTGTGCGCATGCGCAGTGGTGAGCCCGAGCGCGCATCCGCAGTAGTGAGTCCGAGTGCGCATGAGCAGTAGTGACCCCGTGTGCGCATGCGCAGTAGTGAGTCCGAGCAGGCATGCGCAGTAGTGAGTCCGAGTGCGCATGAGCAGTAGTGAGCCCGTGTGCGCATCCGCAGTAGTGAGCCCGAGCGCGCATCCGCAGTAGTGAGTCCGAGTGCGCATGAGCAGTAGTGAGCCCGTGTGCGCATGAGCAGTAGTGAGCCCGAGCGCCCATCCGCACTAGTGAGTCCGAGTGCGCATGCGCAGTAGTGACCCCGAGTGCGCATGCGCAGTAGTGAGCCCGTGCGCGCATACGCAGTAGTGCGCCCGTGTGCGCATGGGCAGAAGTGAGCTCGAATGCGCATGTGCAGGTCTGACTCGGTGTGCGCATGCGCAGTAGTGACCCCGAGTGCGCGTGCGCTGTAGTGAGCTCGTGTGCGCATGCGCAGTAGTGAGCCAGTGTACGCATGCGCAGTAGTGAGTCCGTGTGCGCATTTGCGGGTCTGAGCCGGAGTGCGCATGCGCAGTAGTGAACCCGATTGCGCATCTGCAGTAGTGACTCTGAGTGCGCATGCACAGCAGTGAACCCGATTGCGCGTCTGCAGTGGTGACCCCGAGTGCGCATGTTCAGTAGCGACCCCGAGCGCGCATGCGCTGTAGTAAGTCCGAGTGCGCATGAGCAGTAGTGAGCCCGTGTGCGCATGCGCAGTAGTGATCCCGAGTTCCTTTACGCGGTAGTGAGCCCGATTTTGTATCCGCAGTAGTGAGTCCGAGTGCGCATGAGCAGTAGTAAGCCGCGGTGCGCATGCGCAGTAGTGACCCCGAGTGCGCATGGGCTGTAGCGACCCCGAGCGCGCATGTGCAGTAGTGAACCCGTGCGCGCATGCGCAGTAGTGAGCCCGAGCGCGCATCCGCAGTAGAGAGTCCGAGCGCGCATCCGCAGTAGTGAGTCCGAGTGCGCATGTGCAGTAGTGAGCCCGTGCGCGCATGCGCAGTAGTGAGCCCGAGCGCGCATCCGCAGTAGTGAGTCCGAGTGCGCATGAGTAGTAGTGAGGCCGTGTGCGCATGCGCAGCAGTGAGCCCGATTGCACATCGGCAGTAGTGAGCCCGAGCGCGCATGCGCTGTAGTGAGTCCGAGTGCGCATGAGCAGTAGTGAGCCCGTGTGCGCATGCGCAGTAGTGAGTCCGAGTGCGCATGCGCAGTAGTGACCCCGAGTGCGCATGCGCAGTAGTGAGCCCGTGCGCGCATACGCAGTAGTGAGCCCGTGTGCGCATGCGCAGTAGTTAGCCCGAGCGCGCATCCGCAGTAGTGAGTCCGAGTGCGCATGAGCAGTAGTGAGCCCGTATGCGCATGAGCAGTAGTGAGCCCGTGTGCGCATGCGCAGTAGTGAGCCCGAGCGCGCATCCGCAGTAGTGGGTCCGAGTGCGCATGAGCAGTAGTGACCCCGTGTGCGCATGAGCAGTAGTGAGCCCGAGCGCCCATCCGCACTAGTGAGTCCGAGTGCGCATGCGCAGTAGTGACCCCGAGTGCGCATGCGCAGTAGTGAGTCCGAGTGCGCATGAGCAGTAGTGAGCCCGTGTGCGCATGAGGAGTAGTGAGCCCGAGCGCCCATCCGCACTAGTGAGTCCGAGTGCGCATGCGCAGTAGTGACCCCGAGTGCGCATGCGCAGTAGTAAGCCCGTGCGCGCATACGCAGTAGTGCGCCCGTGTGCGCATGGGCAGAAGTGAGCTCGAATGCGCATGTGCAGGTCTGACTCGGTGTGCGCATGCGCAGTAGTGACCCCGAGTGCGCGTGCGCTGTAGTGAGCTCGTGTGCGCATGCGCAGTAGTGAGCCAGTGTACGCATGCGCAGTAGTGAGTCCGTGTGCGCATTTGCGGGTCTGAGCCGGAGTGCGCATGCGCAGTAGTGAACCCGATTGCGCATCTGCAGTAGTGACTCTGAGTGCGCATGCACAGCAGTGAACCCGATTGCGCGTCTGCAGTGGTGACCCCGAGTGCGCATGTTCAGTAGCGACCCCGAGCGCGCATGCGCTGTAGTAAGTCCGAGTGCGCATGAGCAGTAGTGAGCCCGTGTGCGCATGCGCAGTAGTGATCCCGAGTTCCTTTACGCGGTAGTGAGCCCGATTTTGTATCCGCAGTAGTGAGTCCGAGTGCGCATGAGCAGTAGTAAGCCGCGGTGCGCATGCTCAGTAGTGACCCCGAGTGCGCATGGGCTGTAGCGACCCCGAGCGCGCATGTGCAGTAGTGAACCCGTGCGCGCATGCGCAGTAGTGAGCCCGAGCGCGCATCCGCAGTAGAGAGTCCGAGCGCGCATCCGCAGTAGTGAGTCCGAGTGCGCATGTGCAGTAGTGAGCCCGTGCGCGCATGCGCAGTAGTGAGCCCGAGCGCGCATCCGCAGTAGTGAGTCCGAGTGCGCATGAGTAGTAGTGAGGCCGTGTGCGCATGCGCAGCAGTGAGCCCGATTGCACATCGGCAGTAGTGAGCCCGAGCGCGCATCCGCAGTAATGGGTCCGATTGCGCATGAGCAGTAGTGACCCCGTGTGCGCATGCGCAGTGGTGAGCCCGAGCGCGCATCCGCAGTAGTGAGTCCGAGTGCGCATGAGCAGTAGTGACCCCGTGTGCGCATGCGCAGTAGTGAGTCCGAGCAGGCATGCGCAGTAGTGAGTCCGAGTGCGCATGAGCAGTAGTGAGCCCGTGTGCGCATCCGCAGTAGTGAGCCCGAGCGCGCATCCGCAGTAGTGAGTCCGAGTGCGCATGAGCAGTAGTGAGCCCGTGTGCGCATGAGCAGTAGTGAGCCCGAGCGCCCATCCGCACTAGTGAGTCCGAGTGCGCATGCGCAGTAGTGACCCCGAGTGCGCATGCGCAGTAGTGAGCCCGTGCGCGCATACGCAGTAGTGCGCCCGTGTGCGCATGGGCAGAAGTGAGCTCGAATGCGCATGTGCAGGTCTGACTCGGTGTGCGCATGCGCAGTAGTGACCCCAAGTGCACGTGCGCTGTAGTGAGCCCGAGCGCGCATCCGCAGTAGTGAGTCCGAGTGCGCATGAGTAGTAGTGAGGCCGTGTGCGCATGCGCAGCAGTGAGCCCGATTGCACATCGGCAGTAGTGAGCCCGAGCGCGCATGCGCTGTAGTGAGTCCGAGTGCGCATGAGCAGTAGTGAGCCCGTGTGCGCATGCGCAGTAGTGAGTCCGAGTGCGCATGCGCAGTAGTGACCCCGATTGCGCATCTGCAGTAGTGACTCCGAGTGCGCATGCACAGCAGTGAACCCGATTGCGCGTCTGCAGTGGTGACCCCGAGTGCGCATGTTCAGTAGCGACCCCGAGCGCGCATGCGCAGTAGTGAGCCCGAGGGCGCAATCGCAGTAGTGATTCCGAGTGCGCATGAGCAGTAGTGATCCCGAGTTCCCATACGCGGTAGTGGGCCCGATTGCGCATCCGCAGTAGTGAGCCCGAGCGCGCATCCGCAGTAGTGAGTCCGAGTGCGCATGAGCAGTAGTGAGCCCGTGTGCGCATGAGGAGTAGTGAGCCCGAGCGCCCATCCGCACTAGTGAGTCCGAGTGCGCATGCGCAGTAGTGACCCCGAGTGCGCATGCGCAGTAGTAAGCCCGTGCGCGCATACGCAGTAGTGCGCCCGTGTGCGCATGGGCAGAAGTGAGCTCGAATGCGCATGTGCAGGTCTGACTCGGTGTGCGCATGCGCAGTAGTGACCCCGAGTGCGCGTGCGCTGTAGTGAGCTCGTGTGCGCATGCGCAGTAGTGAGCCAGTGTACGCATGCGCAGTAGTGAGTCCGTGTGCGCATTTGCGGGTCTGAGCCGGAGTGCGCATGCGCAGTAGTGAACCCGATTGCGCATCTGCAGTAGTGACTCTGAGTGCGCATGCACAGCAGTGAACCCGATTGCGCGTCTGCAGTGGTGACCCCGAGTGCGCATGTTCAGTAGCGACCCCGAGCGCGCATGCGCTGTAGTAAGTCCGAGTGCGCATGAGCAGTAGTGAGCCCGTGTGCGCATGCGCAGTAGTGATCCCGAGTTCCTTTACGCGGTAGTGAGCCCGATTTTGTATCCGCAGTAGTGAGTCCGAGTGCGCATGAGCAGTAGTAAGCCGCGGTGCGCATGCGCAGTAGTGACCCCGAGTGCGCATGGGCTGTAGCGACCCCGAGCGCGCATGTGCAGTAGTGAACCCGTGCGCGCATGCGCAGTAGTGAGCCCGAGCGCGCATCCGCAGTAGAGAGTCCGAGCGCGCATCCGCAGTAGTGAGTCCGAGTGCGCATGTGCAGTAGTGAGCCCGTGCGCGCATGCGCAGTAGTGAGCCCGAGCGCGCATCCGCAGTAGTGAGTCCGAGTGCGCATGAGTAGTAGTGAGGCCGTGTGCGCATGCGCAGCAGTGAGCCCGATTGCACATCGGCAGTAGTGAGCCCGAGCGCGCATGCGCTGTAGTGAGTCCGAGTGCGCATGAGCAGTAGTGAGCCCGTGTGCGCATGCGCAGTAGTGAGTCCGAGTGCGCATGCGCAGTAGTGACCCCGAGTGCGCATGCGCAGTAGTGAGCCCGTGCGCGCATACGCAGTAGTGAGCCCGTGTGCGCATGCGCAGTAGTTAGCCCGAGCGCGCATCCGCAGTAGTGAGTCCGAGTGCGCATGAGCAGTAGTGAGCCCGTATGCGCATGAGCAGTAGTGAGCCCGTGTGCGCATGCGCAGTAGTGAGCCCGAGCGCGCATCCGCAGTAGTGGGTCCGAGTGCGCATGAGCAGTAGTGACCCCGTGTGCGCATGAGCAGTAGTGAGCCCGAGCGCCCATCCGCACTAGTGAGTCCGAGTGCGCATGCGCAGTAGTGACCCCGAGTGCGCATGCGCAGTAGTGAGCCCGTGCGCGCATACGCAGTAGTGAGCCCGTGTGCGCATGCGCAGTGGTGAGCCCGAGCGCGCATCCGCAGTAGTGAGTCCGAGTGCGCATGAGCAGTAGTGACCCCGTGTGCGCATGCGCAGTAGTGAGTCCGAGCACGCATGCGCAGTAGTGAGTCCGAGTGCGCATGAGCAGTAGTGAGCCCGTGTGCGCATGCGCAGTAGTGAGCCCGAGCGCGCATCCGCAGTAGTGAGTCCGAGTGCGCATGAGCAGTAGTGAGCCCGTGTGCGCATGAGCAGTAGTGAGCCCGAGCGCCCATCCGCACTAGTGAGTCCGAGTGCGCATGCGCAGTAGTGACCCCGAGTGCGCATGCGCAGTAGTGAGCCCGTGCGCGCATACGCAGTAGTGCGCCCGTGTGCGCATGGGCAGAAGTGAGCTCGAATGCGCATGTGCAGGTCTGACTCGGTGTGCGCATGCGCAGTAGTGACCCCGAGTGCGCGTGCGCTGTAGTGAGCCCGAGCGCGCATCCGCAGTAGTGAGTCCGAGTGCGCATGAGTAGTAGTGAGGCCGTGTGCGCATGCGCAGCAGTGAGCCCGATTGCACATCGGCAGTAGTGGGCCCGAGCGCGCATGCGCTGTAGTGAGTCCGAGTGCGCATGAGCAGTAGTGAGCCCGTGTGCGCATGCGCAGTAGTGAGTCCGAGTGCGCATGCGCAGTAGTGAGCCCGTGCGCGCATACGCAGTAGTGAGCCCGTGTGCGCATGCGCAGTAGTTAGCCCGAGCGCGCATCCGCAGTAGTGAGTCCGAGTGCGCATGAGCAGTAGTGAGCCCGTATGCGCATGAGCAGTAGTGAGCCCGTGTGCGCATGCGCAGTAGTGACCCCGAGTTCCTTTACGCGGTAGTGAGCCCGATTTTGTATCCGCAGTAGTGAGTCCGAGTGCGCATTAGCAGTAGTGAGCCGCGGTGCGCATGCGCAGTAGTGACCCCGAGTGCGCATGCGCAGTAGTGACCCCGAGTGCGCATGGGCTGTAGCGACCCCGAGCGCGCATGTGCAGTAGTGAACCCGTGCGCGCATGCGCAGTAGTGAGCCCGAGCGCGCATCCGCAGTAGAGAGTCCGAGCGCGCATCTGCAGTAGTGAGTCCGAGTGCGCATGTGCAGTAGTGAGCCCGTGCGCGCATGCGCAGTAGTGAGCCCGAGTGCGCATGCGCAGTAGTGAGCCCAAGCGCGCATCCGCAGTAGTGGGTCCGAGTGCGCATGAGCAGTAGTGAGCCCGTGTGCGTATGCGCAGTAGCTAGCCCGAGCGCGCATCCGCAGTAATGAGTCCGAGTGCGCATGAGCAGTAGTGAGCCCGTGTGCGCATGCGCAGTGGTGAGCCCGAGCGCGCATCCGCAGTAGTGAGTCCGAGTGCGCATGAGCAGTAGTGACCCCGAGTGCGCATGCGCAGTAGTGAGCCCGAGCGCGCATCCGCAGTAATGAGCCCGAGCGCGCATCCGCAGTAGTGAGTCCGAGTGCGCATGAGCAGTAGTGAGCCCGTGTGCGCATCCGCAGTAGTGAGCCCGAGCGCGCATCCGCAGTAGTTAGTCCGAGTGCGCATGAGCAGTAGTGGGCCCGTGTGCGCATGCGCAGTAGTGAGCCCGAGCGCCCATCCGCACTAGTGAGTCCGAGTGCGCATGCGCAGTAGTGACCCCGAGTGCGCATGCGCAGCAGTGAGCCCGTGCGCGCATACGCAGTAGTGCGCCCGTGTGCGCATGGGCAGAAGTGAGCTCAAATGCGCATGTGCAGGTCTGACTCGGTGTGCGCATGCGCAGTAGTGACCCCGAGTGCGCGTGCGCTGTAGTGAGCTCGTGTGCGCATGCGCAGTGGTGAGCCAGTGTACGCATGCGCAGTAGTGAGTCCGAGTGCGCATGAGCAGTAGTGAGCCCGTGTGCGCATGCGCAGTAGTGAGCCCGAGCGCGCATCCGCAGTAGTGAGTCCGAGTGCGCATGAGCAGTTGTGAGCCCGTGTGCGCATGCGCAGTAGTGAGCCCGAGCGCGCATCCGCACTAGTGAGTCCGAGTGCGCATGCGCAGTAGTGACCCCGAGTGCGCATGCGCAGTAGTGAGCCCGTGCGCGCATTCGCAGTAGTGAGCCCGTGTGCGCATGCGCAGTAGTTAGCCCGAGCGCGCATCCGCAGTAGTGAGCCCGAGTGCGCATGAGCAGTAGTGAGCCCGTATGCGCATGAGCAGTAGTGAGCCCGTGTGCGCATGCGCAGTAGTGAGCCCGAGCGCGCATCCGCAGTAGTGAGCCCGTGCGCGCATACGCAGTAGTGAGCCCGTGTGCGCACACGCAGTAGTTAGCCCGAGTGCGCATGGGCAGTAGCGACCCCGATTGCGCATCTGCAGTAGTGACTCCGAGTGCGCATGCGCAACAGTAAACCCGATTGCGTATGCGCAGTAGTGAGCCCGAGTGCGCATGCGCAGTAGTGACCCCGAGCGCGCATGCGCAGTAGTGAGCCCGTGTGCGCATCCGCAGTAGTGAGCCCGAGCGCGCATCCGCAGTAGTGAGTCCGAGTGCGCATGAGCAGTAGTGAGCCCGTGTGCGCATGAGCAGTAGTGAGCCCGAGCGCCCATCCGCACTAGTGAGTCCGAGTGCGCATGCGCAGTAGTGACCCCGAGTGCGCATGCGCAGTAGTGAGCCCGTGCGCGCATACGCAGTAGTGCGCCCGTGTGCGCATGGGCAGAAGTGAGCTCGAATGCGCATGTGCAGGTCTGACTCGGTGTGCGCATGCGCAGTAGTGACCCCGAGTGCACGTGCGCTGTAGTGAGCCCGAGCGCGCATCCGCAGTAGTGAGTCCGAGTGCGCATGAGTAGTAGTGCGGCCGTGTGCGCATGCGCAGCAGTGAGCCCGATTGCACATCGGCAGTAGTGAGCCCGAGCGCGCATGCGCTGTAGTGAGTCCGAGTGCGCATGAGCAGTAGTGAGCCAGTGTGCGCATGCGCAGTAGTGAGTCCGAGTGCGCATGCGCAGTAGTGACCCCGAGTGCGCATGCGCAGTAGTGAGCCCGTGCGCGCATACGCAGTAGTGAGCCCGTGTGCGCATGCGCAGTAGTTAGCCCGAGCGCGCATCCGCAGTAGTGAGTCCGAGTGCGCATGAGCAGTAGTGAGCCCGCATGCGCATGAGCAGTAGTGAGCCCGTGTGCGCATGCGCAGTAGTGAGCCCGAGCGCGCATCCGCAGTAGTGGGTCCGAGTGCGCATGAGCAGTAGTGAGCCCGTGTGCGTATGCGCAGTAGTGAGCCCGAGCGCGCATCCGTAGTAATGAGTCCGAGTGCGCATGAGCAGTAGTGAGCCGGAGTGCGCATGCGCAGTAGTGACCCCGAGTGCGCATGGGCAGTAGCGACCCCGATTGCGCATCTGCAGTAGTGACTCCGAGTGCGCATGCGCAACAGTAAACCCGATTGCGTATGCGCAGTAGTGAGCCCGAGTGCGCATGCGCAGTAGTGACCCCGAGCGCGCATGCGCAGTAGTGAGCCCGTGCGCGCATACGCAGTAGTGCGCCCGTGTGCGCATGCGCAGTAGTGAGTCCGTGTGCGCATTTGCGGGTCTGAGCCGGAGTGCGCATGTTCAGTAGCGACCCCGAGCGCGCATGCGCTGTAGTAGGTCCGAGTGCGCATGAGCAGTAGTGAGCCCGTGTGCGCATGCGCAGTAGTGAGCCCAAGCGCGCATCCGCACTAGTGAGTCCGAGTGCGCATGCGCAGTAGTGAGCCCGAGCGCGCATCCGCAGTAGTGAGTCCGAGTGCGCATGACCAGTTGTGAGCCCGTGTGCGCATGCGCAGTAGTGAGCCCGAGTGCGCATCCGCACTAGTGAGTCCGAGTGTGCATGCGCAGTAGTGACCCCGAGTGCACATGCGCAGTAGTGAGCCCGTGAGCGCATACGCAGTAGTGAGCCCGTGTGCGCATGCGCAGTAGTTAGCCCGAGCGCGCATCCGCAGTAGTGAGTCCGAGTGCGCATGAGCAGTAGTGAGCCCGTATGCGCATGAGCAGTAGTGAGCCCGTGTGCGCATGCGCAGTAGTGAGCCCGAGCGCGCATCCGCAGTAGTGGGTCCGAGTGCGCATGTTCAGTAGCGACCCCGAGCGCGCATGCGCTGTAGTAGGTCCGAGTGCGCATGAGCAGTAGTGAGCCCGTGTGCGCATGCGCAGTAGTGAGCCCAAGCGCGCATCCGCACTAGTGAGTCCGAGTGCGCATGAGCAGTAGTGACCCCGTGTGCGCATCCGCAGTAGTGAGCCCGAGCGCGCATCCGCAGTAGTTAGTCCGTGTGCGCATGAGCAGTAGTGGGCCCGTGTGCGCATGCGCAGTAGTGAGCCCGAGCGCCCATCCGCACTAGTGAGTCCGAGTGCGCATGCGCAGTAGTGACCCCGAGTGCGCATGCGCAGTAGTGAGCCCGTGCGCGCATACGCAGTAGTGCGCCGTGTGCGCATGGGCAGAAGAGAGCTCGAATGCGCATGTGCAGGTCTGACTCGGTGTGCGCATGCGCTGTAGTGAGCTCGTGTGCGCATGCGCATTAGTGAGCCCGAGCGCGCATCCGCACTAGTGAGTCCGAGTGCGCATGCGCAGTAGTGACCCCGAGTGCGCATGCGCAGTAGTGAGCCCGTGCGCGCATACGCAGTAGTGAGCCCGTGTGCGCATGCGCAGTAGTGAGCCCGAGCGCGCATCCGCAGTAGTGAGTCCGAGTGCGCATGAGCAGTAGTGAGCCCGTATGCGCATGAGCAGTAGTGAGCCCGTGTGCGCATGCGCAGTAGTGAGCCCGAGCGCGCATCCGCAGTAGTGGGTCGGAGTGCACATGAGCAGTAGTGAGCCCATGTACGTATGCGCAGTAGTGAGCCCGAGCGCGCATCCGCAGTAGTGAGTCCGAGTGCGCATGAGCAGTAGTGACCCCGTGTGCGCATCCGCAGTAGTGAGCCCGAGCGCGCATCCGCAGTAGAGAGTCCGAGCGCGCATCTGCAGTAGTGAGTCCGAGTGCGCATGTGCAGTAGTGAGCCCGTGCGCGCATGCGCAGTAGTGAGCCCGAGTGCGCATGCGCAGTAGTGAGCCCAAGCGCGCATCCGCAGTAGTGGGTCCGAGTGCGCATGAGCAGTAGTGAGCCCGTGTGCGTATGCGCAGTAGCTAGCCCGAGCGCGCATCCGCAGTAATGAGTCCGAGTGCGCATGAGCAGTAGTGAGCCCGTGTGCGCATGCGCAGTGGTGAGCCCGAGCGCGCATCCGCAGTAGTGAGTCCGAGTGCGCATGAGCAGTAGTGACCCCGAGTGCGCATGCGCAGTAGTGAGCCCGAGCGCGCATCCGCAGTAATGAGCCCGAGCGCGCATCCGCAGTAGTGAGTCCGAGTGCGCATGAGCAGTAGTGAGCCCGTGTGCGCATCCGCAGTAGTGAGCCCGAGCGCGCATCCGCAGTAGTTAGTCCGAGTGCGCATGAGCAGTAGTGGGCCCGTGTGCGCATGCGCAGTAGTGAGCCCGAGCGCCCATCCGCACTAGTGAGTCCGAGTGCGCATGCGCAGTAGTGACCCCGAGTGCGCATGCGCAGCAGTGAGCCCGTGCGCGCATACGCAGTAGTGCGCCCGTGTGCGCATGGGCAGAAGTGAGCTCAAATGCGCATGTGCAGGTCTGACTCGGTGTGCGCATGCGCAGTAGTGACCCCGAGTGCGCGTGCGCTGTAGTGAGCTCGTGTGCGCATGCGCAGTGGTGAGCCAGTGTACGCATGCGCAGTAGTGAGTCCGAGTGCGCATGAGCAGTAGTGAGCCCGTGTGCGCATGCGCAGTAGTGAGCCCGAGCGCGCATCCGCAGTAGTGAGTCCGAGTGCGCATGAGCAGTTGTGAGCCCGTGTGCGCATGCGCAGTAGTGAGCCCGAGCGCGCATCCGCACTAGTGAGTCCGAGTGCGCATGCGCAGTAGTGACCCCGAGTGCGCATGCGCAGTAGTGAGCCCGTGCGCGCATTCGCAGTAGTGAGCCCGTGTGCGCATGCGCAGTAGTTAGCCCGAGCGCGCATCCGCAGTAGTGAGCCCGAGTGCGCATGAGCAGTAGTGAGCCCGTATGCGCATGAGCAGTAGTGAGCCCGTGTGCGCATGCGCAGTAGTGAGCCCGAGCGCGCATCCGCAGTAGTGGGTCCGAGTGCGCATGAGCAGTAGTGAGCCCGTGTGCGTATGCGCAGTAGTGAGCCCGAGCGGGCATGCGCTGTAGTGAGTCCGAGTGCGCATGAGCAGTAGTGAGCCCGTGTGCGCATGCGCAGTAGTGAGTCCGAGTGCGCATGCGCAGTAGTGACCCCGAGTGCGCATGCGCAGTAGTGAGCCCGTGCGCGCATACGCAGTAGTGAGCCCGTGTGCGCATACGCAGTAGTTAGCCCGAGCGCGCATCCGCAGTAGTGAGTCCGAGTGCGCGTGAGCAGTAGTGAGCCCGCATGCGCATGAGCAGTAGTGAGCCCGTGTGCGCATGCGCAGTAGTGAGCCCGAGCGCGCATCCGCAGTAGTGGGTCCGAGTGCGCATGAGCAGTAGTGAGCCCGTGTGCGTATGCGCAGTAGTGAGCCCGAGCGCGCATCCGTAGTAATGAGTCCGAGTGCGCATGAGCAGTAGTGAGCCGGAGTGCGCATGCGCAGTAGTGACCCCGAGTGCGCATGGGCAGTAGCGACCCCGATTGCGCATCTGCAGTAGTGACTCCGAGTGCGCATGCGCAACAGTAAACCCGATTGCGTATGCGCAGTAGTGAGCCCGAGTGCGCATGCGCAGTAGTGACCCCGAGCGCGCATGCGCAGTAGTGAGCCCGTGTGCGCATCCGCAGTAGTGAGCCCGAGCGCGCATCCGCAGTAGTGAGTCCGAGTGCGCATGAGCAGTAGTGAGCCCGTGTGCGCATGAGCAGTAGTGAGCCCGAGCGCCCATCCGCACTAGTGAGTCCGAGTGCGCATGCGCAGTAGTGACCCCGAGTGCGCATGCGCAGTAGTGAGCCCGTGCGCGCATACGCAGTAGTGCGCCCGTGTGCGCATGGGCAGAAGTGAGCTCGAATGCGCATGTGCAGGTCTGACTCGGTGTGCGCATGCGCAGTAGTGACCCCGAGTGCACGTGCGCTGTAGTGAGCCCGAGCGCGCATCCGCAGTAGTGAGTCCGAGTGCGCATGAGTAGTAGTGCGGCCGTGTGCGCATGCGCAGCAGTGAGCCCGATTGCACATCGGCAGTAGTGAGCCCGAGCGCGCATGCGCTGTAGTGAGTCCGAGTGCGCATGAGCAGTAGTGAGCCAGTGTGCGCATGCGCAGTAGTGAGTCCGAGTGCGCATGCGCAGTAGTGACCCCGAGTGCGCATGCGCAGTAGTGAGCCCGTGCGCGCATACGCAGTAGTGAGCCCGTGTGCGCATGCGCAGTAGTTAGCCCGAGCGCGCATCCGCAGTAGTGAGTCCGAGTGCGCATGAGCAGTAGTGAGCCCGCATGCGCATGAGCAGTAGTGAGCCCGTGTGCGCATGCGCAGTAGTGAGCCCGAGCGCGCATCCGCAGTAGTGGGTCCGAGTGCGCATGAGCAGTAGTGAGCCCGTGTGCGTATGCGCAGTAGTGAGCCCGAGCGCGCATCCGTAGTAATGAGTCCGAGTGCGCATGAGCAGTAGTGAGCCGGAGTGCGCATGCGCAGTAGTGACCCCGAGTGCGCATGGGCAGTAGCGACCCCGATTGCGCATCTGCAGTAGTGACTCCGAGTGCGCATGCGCAACAGTAAACCCGATTGCGTATGCGCAGTAGTGAGCCCGAGTGCGCATGCGCAGTAGTGACCCCGAGCGCGCATGCGCAGTAGTGAGCCCGTGCGCGCATACGCAGTAGTGCGCCCGTGTGCGCATGCGCAGTAGTGAGTCCGTGTGCGCATTTGCGGGTCTGAGCCGGAGTGCGCATGTTCAGTAGCGACCCCGAGCGCGCATGCGCTGTAGTAGGTCCGAGTGCGCATGAGCAGTAGTGAGCCCGTGTGCGCATGCGCAGTAGTGAGCCCAAGCGCGCATCCGCACTAGTGAGTCCGAGTGCGCATGCGCAGTAGTGAGCCCGAGCGCGCATCCGCAGTAGTGAGTCCGAGTGCGCATGACCAGTTGTGAGCCCGTGTGCGCATGCGCAGTAGTGAGCCCGAGTGCGCATCCGCACTAGTGAGTCCGAGTGTGCATGCGCAGTAGTGACCCCGAGTGCACATGCGCAGTAGTGAGCCCGTGAGCGCATACGCAGTAGTGAGCCCGTGTGCGCATGCGCAGTAGTTAGCCCGAGCGCGCATCCGCAGTAGTGAGTCCGAGTGCGCATGAGCAGTAGTGAGCCCGTATGCGCATGAGCAGTAGTGAGCCCGTGTGCGCATGCGCAGTAGTGAGCCCGAGCGCGCATCCGCAGTAGTGGGTCCGAGTGCGCATGTTCAGTAGCGACCCCGAGTGCGCATGCGCTGTAGTAGGTCCGAGTGCGCATGAGCAGTAGTGAGCCCGTGTGTGCATGCGCAGTAGTGAGCCCAAGCGCGCATCCGCACTAGTGAGTCCGAGTGCGCATGAGCAGTAGTGACCCCGTGTGCGCATCCGCAGTAGTGAGCCCGAGCGCGCATCCGCAGTAGTTAGTCCGTGTGCGCATGAGCAGTAGTGGGCCCGTGTGCGCATGCGCAGTAGTGAGCCCGAGCGCCCATCCGCACTAGTGAGTCCGAGTGCGCATGCGCAGTAGTGACCCCGAGTGCGCATGCGCAGTAGTGAGCCCGTGCGCGCATACGCAGTAGTGCGCCGTGTGCGCATGGGCAGAAGAGAGCTCGAATGCGCATGTGCAGGTCTGACTCGGTGTGCGCATGCGCTGTAGTGAGCTCGTGTGCGCATGCGCATTAGTGAGCCCGAGCGCGCATCCGCACTAGTGAGTCCGAGTGCGCATGCGCAGTAGTGACCCCGAGTGCGCATGCGCAGTAGTGAGCCCGTGCGCGCATACGCAGTAGTGAGCCCGTGTGCGCATGCGCAGTAGTGAGCCCGAGCGCGCATCCGCAGTAGTGAGTCCGAGTGCGCATGAGCAGTAGTGAGCCCGTATGCGCATGAGCAGTAGTGAGCCCGTGTGCGCATGCGCAGTAGTGAGCCCGAGCGCGCATCCGCAGTAGTGGGTCGGAGTGCACATGAGCAGTAGTGAGCCCATGTACGTATGCGCAGTAGTGAGCCCGAGCGCGCATCCGCAGTAGTGAGTCCGAGTGCGCATGAGCAGTAGTGACCCCGTGTGCGCATCCGCAGTAGTGAGCCCGAGCGCGCATCCGCAGTAGTTAGTCCGTGTGCGCATGAGCAGTAGTGGGCCCGTGTGCGCATGCGCAGTAGTGAGCCCGAGCGCCCATCCGCACTAGTGAGTCCGAGTGCGCATGCGCAGTAGTGACCCCGAGTGCGCATGCGCAGTAGTGAGCCCGTGGGCGCATACGCAGTAGTGCGCCGTGTGGGCATGGGCAGAAGTGAGCTCGAATGCGCATGTGCAGGTCTGACTCGGTGTGCGCATGCGCAGTAGTGACCCCGAGTGCGCGTGCGCTGTAGTGAGCTCGTGTGCGCATGCGCATTAGTGAGCCCGAGCGCGCATCCGCACTAGTGAGTCCGAGTGCGCATGCGCAGTAGTGACCCCGAGTGCGCATGCGCAGTAGTGAGCCCGTGCGCGCATACGCAGTAGTGAGCCCGTGTGCGCATGCGCAGTAGTGAGCCCGAGCGCGCATCCGCAGTAGTGAGTCCGAGTGCGCATGAGCAGTAGTGAGCCCGTATGCGCATGAGCAGTAGTGAGCCCGTGTGCGCATGCGCAGTAGTGAGCCCGAGCGCGCATCCGCAGTAGTGGGTCGGAGTGCACATGAGCAGTAGTGAGCCCATGTACGTATGCGCAGTAGTGAGCCCGAGCGCGCATCCGCAGTAATGAGTCCGAGTGCGCATGAGCAGTAGTGACCCCGTGTGCGCATGCGCAGTGGTGAGCGCGAGCGCGCATCCGCAGTAGTGAGTCCGAGTGCGCATGAGCAGTAGTGACCCCGTGTGCGCATGCGCAGTAGTGAGTCCGAGCACGCATACGCAGTAGTGAGTCCGAGTGCGCATGAGCAGTAGTGAGCCCGTGTGCGCATCCGCAGTAGTGAGCCCGAGCGCGCATCCGCAGTAGTGAGTCCGAGTGCGCATGAGCAGTAGTGAGCCCGTGTGCGCATGAGCAGTAGTGAGCCCGAGCGCCCATCCGCACTAGTGAGTCCGAGTGCGCATGCGCAGTAGTGACCCCGAGTGCGCATGCGCAGTAGTGAGCCCGTGCGCGCATACGCAGTAGTGCGCCCGTGTGCGCATGCGCAGAAGTGAGCTCGAATGCGCATGTGCAGGTCTGACTCGGTGTGCGCATGCGCAGTAGTGACCCCGAGTGCGCATGCGCAGTGGTGAGCCCGAGCGCGCATCCGCAGTAGTGAGTCCGAGTGCGCATGAGCAGTAGTGAACCCGTGTGCGCATGCGCAGTAGTGAGCCCGAGCGCCCATCCGCACTAGTGAGTCCGAGTGCGCATGCGCAGTAGTGACCCCGAGTGCGCATGCGCAGTAGTGAGCCCGTGCGCGCATACGCAGTAGTGAGTCCGAGCACGCATGCGCAGTAGTGAGTCCGAGTGCGCATGAGCAGTAGTGAGCCCGTGTGCGCATCCGCAGTAGTGAGCCCGAGCGCGCATCCGCAGTAGTGAGTCCGAGTGCGCATGAGCAGTAGTGAGCCCGTGTGCGCATGAGCAGTAGTGAGCCCGAGCGCCCATCCGCACTAGTGAGCCCGAGCGCGCATCCGCAGTAATGAGTCCGAGTGCGCATGAGCAGTAGTGACCCCGTGTGCGCATGCGCAGTGGTGAGCCCGAGCGCGCATCCGCAGTAGTGAGTCCGAGTGCGCATGAGCAGTAGTGACCCCGTGTGCGCATGCGCAGTAGTGAGTCCGAGCACGCATGCGCAGTAGTGAGTCCGAGTGCGCATGAGCAGTAGTGAGCCCGTGTGCGCATCCGCAGTAGTGAGCCCGAGCGCGCATCCGCAGTAGTGAGTCCGAGTGCGCATGAGCAGTAGTGACCCCGTGTGCGCATGCGCAGTAGTGAGTCCGAGCACGCATGCGCAGTAGTGAGTCCGAGTGCGCATGAGCAGTAGTGAGCCCGTGTGCGCATCCGCAGTAGTGACCCCGTGTGCGCATGCGCAGTAGTGACCCCGAGTGCGCATGCGCAGTGGTGAGCCCGAGCGCGCATCCGCAGTAGTGAGTCCGAGTGCGCATGAGCAGTAGTGACCACGTGTGCGCATGCGCAGTAGTGAGTCCGAGCACGCATGCGCAGTAGTGAGTCCGAGTGCGCATGAGCAGTAGTGAGCCCGTGTGCGCATCCGCAATAGTGAGCCCGAGCGCGCATCCGCAGTAGTGAGTCCGAGTGCGCATGCGCAGTAGTGACCCCGAGTGCGCATGCGCAGTAGTGAGCCCGTGCGCGCATACGCAGTAGTGAGCCCGTGTGCGCATGCGCAGTAGTTAGCCCGAGCGCGCATCCGCAGTAGTGAGTCCGAGTGCGCATGAGCAGTAGTGTGCCCGTATGTGCATGAGCAGTAGTTAGCCCGAGCGCGCATCCGCAGTAGTGAGTCCGAGTGCGCATGAGCAGTAGTGTGCCCGTATGCGCATGAGCAGTAGTGAGCCCGTGTGCGCATGCGCAGTGGTGAGCCCGAGCGCGCATCCGCAGTAGTGGGTCCGAGTGCGCATGAGCAGTAGTGAGCCCGTGTGCGTATGCGCAGTAGTGAGCCCGAGCGCGCATCCGTAGTAATGAGTCCGAGTGCGCATAAACAGTAGTGAGCCGGAGTGCGCATGCGCAGTAGTGACCCCGAGTGCGCATGGGCAGTAGCGACCCCGATTGCGCATCTGCAGTAGTGACTCCGAGTGCGCATGCGCAACAGTAAACCCGATTGCGTATGCGCAGTAGTGAGCCCAAGTGCGCATGCGCAGTAGTGACCCCGAGCGCGCATGCGCAGTAGTGAGCCCGTGCGCGCATGCGCAGTAGTGCGCCCGTGTGCGCATTTGCGGGTCTGAGCCGGAGTGCGCATGTTCAGTAGCGACCCCGAGCGCGCATGCGCTGTAGTAAGTCCGAGTGCGCATGAGCAGTAGTGAGCCCGTGTGCGCATGCGCAGTAGTGAGCCCAAGCGCGCATCCGCACTAGTGAGTCCGAGTGCGCATGCGCAGTAGTGACCCCGAATGCGCATGAGCAGTAGTGAGCCCGTGTGCGCATGCGCAGTAGTGAGCCCGAGAGCGCATCCGCAGTAGTGAGTTCGAGTGCGCATGAGCAGTAGTGAGCCCGTGTGCGTATGCGCAGTAGTGAGCCCGAGCGCGCATCCGCAATAATGAGTCCGAGTGCGCATGAGCAGTAGTGAGCCCGTGTGCGCATGCGCAGTGGTGAGCCCGAGCGCGCATCCGCAGTAGTGAGTCCGAGTGCGCATGAGCAGTAGTGACCCCGTGTGCGCATGCGCAGTAGTGAGCCCGAGCGCGCGTGGTCAGTAGTGGGCCCGATTGCGCATCCGCAGTAGTGAGTCCGAGCACGCTTCCGCAGTAGTGAGTCCGAGTGCGCATGAGCAGTAGTGAGCCCGAGCGCGCATCCGCAGTAGTGAGCCCGAGCGCGCATCCGCAGTAGTGAGTCCGAGTGCGCATGAGTAGTAGTGAGGCCGTGTGCGCATGCGCAGTAGTGAGCCCGAGCGCGCATCCGCAGTAGTGAGTCCGAGTGCGCATGACCAGTTGTGAGCCCGCGTGCGCATGCGCAGTAGTGAGCCCGAGTGCGCATCCGCACTAGTGAGTCCGAGTGCGCATGCGCAGTAGTGACCCCGATTGCGCATGCGCAGTAGTGAGCCCGTGCGCGCATACGCAGTAGTGAGCCCGTGTGCGCATGCGCAGTAGTTAGCCCGAGCGCGCATCCGCAGTAGTGAGTCCGAGTGCGCATGAGCAGTAGTGAGCCCGTATGCGCATGAGCAGTAGTGAGCCCGTGTGCGCATGCGCAGTAGTGAGCCCGAGCACGCTTCCGCAGTAGTGAGTCCGAGTGCGCATGAGCAGTAGTGAGCCCGAGCGCGCATCCGCAGTAGTGAGTCCGAGTGCGCATGAGCAGTAGTGAGCCCGTGTGCGCATCCGCAGTAGTGAGCCCGAGCGCGCATCCGCACTAGTGAGTCCGAGTGCGCATGCGCAGTAGTGACCCCGAGTGCGCATGCGCAGTAGTGAGCCCGTGCGCGCATACGCAGTAGTGAGCCCGTGTGCGCATGCGCAGTAGTGAGCCCGAGCGCGCACCCGCAGTAGTGAGTCCGAGTGCGCATGAGCAGTAGTGAGCCCGTATGCGCATGAGCAGTAGTGAGCCCGTGTGCGCATGCGCAGTAGTGAGCCCGAGCGCGCATCCGCAGTAGTGGGTCGGAGTGCACATGAGCAGTAGTGAGCCCATGTACGTATGCGCAGTAGTGAGCCCGAGCGCGCATCCGCAGTAGTGAGTCCGAGTGCGCATGAGCAGTAGTGACCCCGTGTGCGCATCCGCAGTAGTGAGCCCGAGCGCGCATCCGCAGTAGTTAGTCCGTGTGCGCATGAGCAGTAGTGGGCCCGTGTGCGCATGCGCAGTAGTGAGCCCGAGCGCCCATCCGCACTAGTGAGTCCGAGTGCGCATGCGCAGTAGTGACCCCGAGTGCGCATGCGCAGTAGTGAGCCCGTGGGCGCATACGCAGTAGTGCGCCGTGTGGGCATGGGCAGAAGTGAGCTCGAATGCGCATGTGCAGGTCTGACTCGGTGTGCGCATGCGCAGTAGTGACCCCGAGTGCGCATGCGCAGTAGTGAGCCCGTGCGCGCATACGCAGTAGTGAGCCCGTGTGCGCATGCGCAGTAGTGAGCCCGAGCGCGCATCCGCAGTAGTGAGTCCGAGTGCGCATGAGCAGTAGTGAGCCCGTATGCGCATGAGCAGTAGTGAGCCCGTGTGCGCATGCGCAGTAGTGAGACCGAGCGCGCATCCGCAGTAGTGGGTCGGAGTGCACATGAGCAGTAGTGAGCCCATGTACGTATGCGCAGTAGTGAGCCCGAGCGCGCATCCGCAGTAATGAGTCCGAGTGCGCATGAGCAGTAGTGACCCCGTGTGCGCATGCGCAGTGGTGAGCCCGAGCGCGCATCCGCAGTAGTGAGTCCGAGTGCGCATGAGCAGTAGTGACCCCGTGTGCGCATGCGCAGTAGTGAGTCCGAGCACGCATGCGCAGTAGTGAGTCCGAGTGCGCATGAGCAGTAGTGAGCCCGTGTGCGCATCCGCAGTAGTGAGCCCGAGCGCGCATCCGCAGTAGTGAGTCCGAGTGCGCATGAGCAGTAGTGAGCCCGTGTGCGCATGAGCAGTAGTGAGCCCGAGCGCCCATCCGCACTAGTGAGTCCGAGTGCGCATGCGCAGTAGTGACCCCGAGTGCGCATGCGCAGTAGTGAGCCCGTGCGCGCATACGCAGTAGTGCGCCCGTGTGCGCATGCGCAGAAGTGAGCTCGAATGCGCATGTGCAGGTCTGACTCGGTGTGCGCATGCGCAGTAGTGACCCCGAGTGCGCATGCGCAGTGGTGAGCCCGTGCGCGCATACGCAGTAGTGAGTCCGAGCACGCATGCGCAGTAGTGAGTCCGAGTGCGCATGAGCAGTAGTGAGCCCGTGTGCGCATCCGCAGTAGTGAGCCCGAGCGCCCATCCGCAGTAGTGAGTCCGAGTGCGCATGAGCAGTAGTGACCCCGTGTGCGCATGCGCAGTAGTGAGCCCGAGCGCCCATCTGCACTAGTGAGTCCGAGTGCGCATGCGCAGTAGTGACCCCGAGTGCGCATGCGCAGTAGTGAGCCCGTGCGCGCATACGCAGTAGTGAGTCCGAGCACGCATGCGCAGTAGTGAGTCCGAGTGCGCATGAGCAGTAGTGAGCCCGAGCGCCCATCCGCACTAGTGAGTCCGAGTGCGCATGCGCAGTAGTGACCCCGAGTGCGCATGCGCAGTAGTGAGCCCGTGCGCGCATACGCAGTAGTGCGCCCGTGTGCGCATGCGCAGAAGTGAGCTCGAATGCGCATGTGTAGGTCTGACTCGGTGTGCGCATGCGCAGTAGTGACCCCGAGTGCGCATGCGCAGTGGTGAGCCCGAGCGCGCATCCGCAGTAGTGAGTCCGAGTGCGCATGAGCAGTAGTGAACCCGTGTGCGCATGCGCAGTAGTGAGCCCGAGCGCCCATCCGCACTAGTGAGTCCGAGTGCGCATGCGCAGTAGTGACCCCGAGTGCGCATGCGCAGTAGTGAGCCCGTGCGCGCATACGCAGTAGTGAGTCCGAGCACGCATGCGCAGTAGTGAGTCCGAGTGCGCATGAGCAGTAGTGAGCCCGTGTGCGCATCCGCAGTAGTGAGCCCGAGCGCGCATCCGCAGTAGTGAGTCCGAGTGCGCATGAGCAGTAGTGAGCCCGTGTGCGCATGAGCAGTAGTGAGCCCGAGCGCCCATCCGCACTAGTGAGCCCGAGCGCGCATCCGCAGTAATGAGTCCGAGTGCGCATGAGCAGTAGTGACCCCGTGTGCGCATGCGCAGTGGTGAGCCCGAGCGCGCATCCGCAGTAGTTAGTCCGAGTGCGCATGAGCAGTAGTGACCCCGTGTGCGCATGCGCAGTAGTGAGTCCGAGCACGCATGCGCAGTAGTGAGTCCGAGTGCGCATGAGCAGTAGTGAGCCCGTGTGCGCATCCGCAGTAGTGAGCCCGAGCGCGCATCCGCAGTAGTGAGTCCGAGTGCGCATGAGCAGTAGTGACCCCGTGTGCGCATGCGCAGTAGTGAGTCCGAGCACGCATGCGCAGTAGTGAGTCCGAGTGCGCATGAGCAGTAGTGAGCCCGTGTGCGCATCCGCAGTAGTGACCCCGTGTGCGCATGCGCAGTAGTGACCCCGAGTGCGCATGCGCAGTGGTGAGCCCGAGCGCGCATCCGCAGTAGTGAGTCCGAGTGCGCATGAGCAGTAGTGACCACGTGTGCGCATGCGCAGTAGTGAGTCCGAGCACGCATGCGCAGTAGTGAGTCCGAGTGCGCATGAGCAGTAGTGAGCCCGTGTGCGCATCCGCAATAGTGAGCCCGAGCGCGCATCCGCAGTAGTGAGTCCGAGTGCGCATGCGCAGTAGTGACCCCGAGTGCGCATGCGCAGTAGTGAGCCCGTGCGCGCATACGCAGTAGTGAGCCCGTGTGCGCATGCGCAGTAGTTAGCCCGAGCGCGCATCCGCAGTAGTGAGTCCGAGTGCGCATGAGCAGTAGTGTGCCCGTATGTGCATGAGCAGTAGTTAGCCCGAGCGCGCATCCGCAGTAGTGAGTCCGAGTGCGCATGAGCAGTAGTGTGCCCGTATGCGCATGAGCAGTAGTGAGCCCGTGTGCGCATGCGCAGTGGTGAGCCCGAGCGCGCATCCGCAGTAGTGGGTCCGAGTGCGCATGAGCAGTAGTGAGCCCGTGTGCGTATGCGCAGTAGTGAGCCCGAGCGCGCATCCGTAGTAATGAGTCCGAGTGCGCATAAACAGTAGTGAGCCGGAGTGCGCATGCGCAGTAGTGACCCCGAGTGCGCATGGGCAGTAGCGACCCCGATTGCGCATCTGCAGTAGTGACTCCGAGTGCGCATGCGCAACAGTAAACCCGATTGCGTATGCGCAGTAGTGAGCCCGAGTGCGCATGCGCAGTAGTGACCCCGAGCGCGCATGCGCAGTAGTGAGCCCGTGCGCGCATGCGCAGTAGTGCGCCCGTGTGCGCATTTGCGGGTCTGAGCCGGAGTGCGCATGTTCAGTAGCGACCCCGAGCGCGCATGCGCTGTAGTAAGTCCGAGTGCGCATGAGCAGTAGTGAGCCCGTGTGCGCATGCGCAGTAGTGAGCCCAAGCGCGCATCCGCACTAGTGAGTCCGAGTGCGCATGCGCAGTAGTGACCCCGAATGCGCATGAGCAGTAGTGAGCCCGTGTGCGCATGCGCAGTAGTGAGCCCGAGAGCGCATCCGCAGTAGTGAGTTCGAGTGCGCATGAGCAGTAGTGAGCCCGTGTGCGTATGCGCAGTAGTGAGCCCGAGCGCGCATCCGCAATAATGAGTCCGAGTGCGCATGAGCAGTAGTGAGCCCGTGTGCGCATGCGCAGTGGTGAGCCCGAGCGCGCATCCGCAGTAGTGAGTCCGAGTGCGCATGAGCAGTAGTGACCCCGTGTGCGCATGCGCAGTAGTGAGCCCGAGCGCGCGTGGTCAGTAGTGGGCCCGATTGCGCATCCGCAGTAGTGAGTCCGAGCACGCTTCCGCAGTAGTGAGTCCGAGTGCGCATGAGCAGTAGTGAGCCCGAGCGCGCATCCGCAGTAGTGAGCCCGAGCGCGCATCCGCAGTAGTGAGTCCGAGTGCGCATGAGTAGTAGTGAGGCCGTGTGCGCATGCGCAGTAGTGAGCCCGAGCGCGCATCCGCAGTAGTGAGTCCGAGTGCGCATGACCAGTTGTGAGCCCGCGTGCGCATGCGCAGTAGTGAGCCCGAGTGCGCATCCGCACTAGTGAGTCCGAGTGCGCATGCGCAGTAGTGACCCCGATTGCGCATGCGCAGTAGTGAGCCCGTGCGCGCATACGCAGTAGTGAGCCCGTGTGCGCATGCGCAGTAGTTAGCCCGAGCGCGCATCCGCAGTAGTGAGTCCGAGTGCGCATGAGCAGTAGTGAGCCCGTATGCGCATGAGCAGTAGTGAGCCCGTGTGCGCATGCGCAGTAGTGAGCCCGAGCACGCTTCCGCAGTAGTGAGTCCGAGTGCGCATGAGCAGTAGTGAGCCCGAGCGCGCATCCGCAGTAGTGAGTCCGAGTGCGCATGAGCAGTAGTGAGCCCGTGTGCGCATCCGCAGTAGTGAGCCCGAGCGCGCATCCGCACTAGTGAGTCCGAGTGCGCATGCGCAGTAGTGACCCCGAGTGCGCATGCGCAGTAGTGAGCCCGTGCGCGCATACGCAGTAGTGAGCCCGTGTGCGCATGCGCAGTAGTGAGCCCGAGCGCGCACCCGCAGTAGTGAGTCCGAGTGCGCATGAGCAGTAGTGACCCCGTGTGCGCATGCGCAGTGGTGAGCCCGAGCGCGCATCCGCAGTAGTGAGTCCGAGTGCGCATGAGCAGTAGTGACCCCGTGTGCGCATGCGCAGTAGTGAGTCCGAGCACGCATGCGCAGTAGTGAGTCCGATTGCGCATCTGCAGTAGTGACTCCGAGTGCGCATGCGCAACAGTAAACCCGATTGCGTATGCGCAGTAGTGAGTCCGAGTGCGCATGAGCAGTAGTGACCCCGTGTGCGCATGCGCAGTGGTGAGCCCGAGCGCGCATCCGCAGTAGTGAGTCCGAGTGCGCATGAGCAGTAGTGTGCCCGTATGTGCATGAGCAGTAGTTAGCCCGAGCGCGCATCCGCAGTAGTGAGTCCGAGTGCGCATGAGCAGTAGTGTGCCCGTATGCGCATGAGCAGTAGTGAGCCCGTGTGCGCATGCGCAGTGGTGAGCCCGAGCGCGCATCCGCAGTAGTGGGTCCGAGTGCGCATGAGCAGTAGTGAGCCCGTGTGCGTATGCGCAGTAGTGAGCCCGAGCGCGCATCCGTAGTAATGAGTCCGAGTGCGCATAAACAGTAGTGAGCCGGAGTGCGCATGCGCAGTAGTGACCCCGAGTGCGCATGGGCAGTAGCGACCCCGATTGCGCATCTGCAGTAGTGACTCCGAGTGCGCATGCGCAACAGTAAACCCGATTGCGTATGCGCAGTAGTGAGCCCGAGTGCGCATGCGCAGTAGTGACCCCGAGCGCGCATGCGCAGTAGTGAGCCCGTGCGCGCATGAGCAGTAGTGAGCCCGTGTGCGCATGCGCAGTAGTGAGCCCGAGCGCGCATCCGCAGTAGTGGGTCGGAGTGCACATGAGCAGTAGTGAGCCCATGTACGTATGCGCAGTAGTGAGCCCGAGCGCGCATCCGCAGTAGTGAGTCCGAGTGCGCATGAGCAGTAGTGACCCCGTGTGCGCATCCGCAGTAGTGAGCCCGAGCGCGCATCCGCAGTAGTTAGTCCGTGTGCGCATGAGCAGTAGTGGGCCCGTGTGCGCATGCGCAGTAGTGAGCCCGAGCGCCCATCCGCACTAGTGAGTCCGAGTGCGCATGCGCAGTAGTGACCCCGAGTGCGCATGCGCAGTAGTGAGCCCGTGGGCGCATACGCAGTAGTGCGCCGTGTGGGCATGGGCAGAAGTGAGCTCGAATGCGCATGTGCAGGTCTGACTCGGTGTGCGCATGCGCAGTAGTGACCCCGAGTGCGCATGCGCAGTAGTGAGCCCGTGCGCGCATACGCAGTAGTGAGCCCGTGTGCGCATGCGCAGTAGTGAGCCCGAGCGCGCATCCGCAGTAGTGAGTCCGAGTGCGCATGAGCAGTAGTGAGCCCGTATGCGCATGAGCAGTAGTGAGCCCGTGTGCGCATGCGCAGTAGTGAGCCCGAGCGCGCATCCGCAGTAGTGGGTCGGAGTGCACATGAGCAGTAGTGAGCCCATGTACGTATGCGCAGTAGTGAGCCCGAGCGCGCATCCGCAGTAATGAGTCCGAGTGCGCATGAGCAGTAGTGACCCCGTGTGCGCATGCGCAGTGGTGAGCCCGAGCGCGCATCCGCAGTAGTGAGTCCGAGTGCGCATGAGCAGTAGTGACCCCGTGTGCGCATGCGCAGTAGTGAGTCCGAGCACGCATGCGCAGTAGTGAGTCCGAGTGCGCATGAGCAGTAGTGAGCCCGTGTGCGCATCCGCAGTAGTGAGCCCGAGCGCGCATCCGCAGTAGTGAGTCCGAGTGCGCATGAGCAGTAGTGAGCCCGTGTGCGCATGAGCAGTAGTGAGCCCGAGCGCGCATCCGCAGTAGTGAGTCCGAGTGCGCATGAGCAGTAGTGAGCCCGTGTGCGCATGAGCAGTAGTGAGCCCGAGCGCCCATCCGCACTAGTGAGTCCGAGTGCGCATGCGCAGTAGTGCGCCCGTGTGCGCATTTGCGGGTCTGAGCCGGAGTGCGCATGTTCAGTAGCGACCCCGAGCGCGCATGCGCTGTAGTAAGTCCGAGTGCGCATGAGCAGTAGTGAGCCCGTGTGCGCATGCGCAGTAGTGAGCCCAAGCGCGCATCCGCACTAGTGAGTCCGAGTGCGCATGCGCAGTAGTGACCCCGAATGCGCATGAGCAGTAGTGAGCCCGTGTGCGCATGCGCAGTAGTGAGCCCGAGAGCGCATCCGCAGTAGTGAGTTCGAGTGCGCATGAGCAGTAGTGAGCCCGTGTGCGTATGCGCAGTAGTGAGCCCGAGCGCGCATCCGCAATAATGAGTCCGAGTGCGCATGAGCAGTAGTGAGCCCGTGTGCGCATGCGCAGTGGTGAGCCCGAGCGCGCATCCGCAGTAGTGAGTCCGAGTGCGCATGAGCAGTAGTGACCCCGTGTGCGCATGCGCAGTAGTGAGCCCGAGCGCGCGTGGTCAGTAGTGGGCCCGATTGCGCATCCGCAGTAGTGAGTCCGAGCACGCTTCCGCAGTAGTGAGTCCGAGTGCGCATGAGCAGTAGTGAGCCCGAGCGCGCATCCGCAGTAGTGAGCCCGAGCGCGCATCCGCAGTAGTGAGTCCGAGTGCGCATGAGTAGTAGTGAGGCCGTGTGCGCATGCGCAGTAGTGAGCCCGAGCGCGCATCCGCAGTAGTGAGTCCGAGTGCGCATGACCAGTTGTGAGCCCGCGTGCGCATGCGCAGTAGTGAGCCCGAGTGCGCATCCGCACTAGTGAGTTCGAGTGCGCATGCGCAGTAGTGACCCCGATTGCGCATGCGCAGTAGTGAGCCCGTGCGCGCATACGCAGTAGTGAGCCCGTGTGCGCATGCGCAGTAGTTAGCCCGAGCGCGCATCCGCAGTAGTGAGTCCGAGTGCGCATGAGCAGTAGTGAGCCCGTATGCGCATGAGCAGTAGTGAGCCCGTGTGCGCATGCGCAGTAGTGAGCCCGAGCACGCTTCCGCAGTAGTGAGTCCGAGTGCGCATGAGCAGTAGTGAGCCCGAGCGCGCATCCGCAGTAGTGAGTCCGAGTGCGCATGAGCAGTAGTGAGCCCGTGTGCGCATCCGCAGTAGTGAGCCCGAGCGCGCATCCGCACTAGTGAGTCCGAGTGCGCATGCGCAGTAGTGACCCCGAGTGCGCATGCGCAGTAGTGAGCCCGTGCGCGCATACGCAGTAGTGAGCCCGTGTGCGCATGCGCAGTAGTGAGCCCGAGCGCGCATCCGTAGTAATGAGTCCGAGTGCGCATAAACAGTAGTGAGCCGGAGTGCGCATGCGCAGTAGTGACCCCGAGTGCGCATGGGCAGTAGCGACCCCGATTGCGCATCTGCAGTAGTGACTCCGAGTGCGCATGCGCAACAGTAAACCCGATTGCGTATGCGCAGTAGTGAGCCCGAGTGCGCATGCGCAGTAGTGACCCCGAGCGCGCATGCGCAGTAGTGAGCCCGTGCGCGCATGCGCAGTAGTGCGCCCGTGTGCGCATTTGCGGGTCTGAGCCGGAGTGCGCATGTTCAGTAGCGACCCCGAGCGCGCATGCGCTGTAGTAAGTCCGAGTGCGCATGAGCAGTAGTGAGCCCGTGTGCGCATGCGCAGTAGTGAGCCCAAGCGCGCATCCGCACTAGTGAGTCCGAGTGCGCATGCGCAGTAGTGACCCCGAATGCGCATGAGCAGTAGTGAGCCCGTGTGCGCATGCGCAGTAGTGAGCCCGAGAGCGCATCCGCAGTAGTGAGTTCGAGTGCGCATGAGCAGTAGTGAGCCCGTGTGCGTATGCGCAGTAGTGAGCCCGAGCGCGCATCCGCAATAATGAGTCCGAGTGCGCATGAGCAGTAGTGAGCCCGTGTGCGCATGCGCAGTGGTGAGCCCGAGCGCGCATCCGCAGTAGTGAGTCCGAGTGCGCATGAGCAGTAGTGACCCCGTGTGCGCATGCGCAGTAGTGAGCCCGAGCGCGCGTGGTCAGTAGTGGGCCCGATTGCGCATCCGCAGTAGTGAGTCCGAGCACGCTTCCGCAGTAGTGAGTCCGAGTGCGCATGAGCAGTAGTGAGCCCGAGCGCGCATCCGCAGTAGTGAGCCCGAGCGCGCATCCGCAGTAGTGAGTCCGAGTGCGCATGAGTAGTAGTGAGGCCGTGTGCGCATGCGCAGTAGTGAGCCCGAGCGCGCATCCGCAGTAGTGAGTCCGAGTGCGCATGAAGAGTTGTGAGCCCGCGTGCGCATGCGCAGTAGTGAGCCCGAGTGCGCATCCGCACTAGTGAGTCCGAGTGCGCATGCGCAGTAGTGACCCCGATTGCGCATGCGCAGTAGTGAGCCCGTGCGCGCATACGCAGTAGTGAGCCCGTGTGCGCATGCGCAGTAGTTAGCCCGAGCGCGCATCCGCAGTAGTGAGTCCGAGTGCGCATGAGCAGTAGTGAGCCCGTATGCGCATGAGCAGTAGTGAGCCCGTGTGCGCATGCGCAGTAGTGAGCCCGAGCACGCTTCCGCAGTAGTGAGTCCGAGTGCGCATGAGCAGTAGTGAGCCCGAGCGCGCATCCGCAGTAGTGAGTCCGAGTGCGCATGAGCAGTAGTGAGCCCGTGTGCGCATCCGCAGTAGTGAGCCCGAGCGCGCATCCGCACTAGTGAGTCCGAGTGCGCATGCGCAGTAGTGACCCCGAGTGCGCATGCGCAGTAGTGAGCCCGTGCGCGCATACGCAGTAGTGAGCCCGTGTGCGCATGCGCAGTAGTGAGCCCGAGCGCGCACCCGCAGTAGTGAGTCCGAGTGCGCATGAGCAGTAGTGAGCCCGTATGCGCATGAGCAGTAGTGAGCCCGTGTGCGCATGCGCAGTAGTGAGCCCGAGCGCGCATCCGCAGTAGTGGGTCGGAGTGCACATGAGCAGTAGTGAGCCCATGTACGTATGCGCAGTAGTGAGCCCGAGCGCGCATCCGCAGTAGTGAGTCCGAGTGCGCATGAGCAGTAGTGACCCCGTGTGCGCATCCGCAGTAGTGAGCCCGAGCGCGCATCCGCAGTAGTTAGTCCGTGTGCGCATGAGCAGTAGTGGGCCCGTGTGCGCATGCGCAGTAGTGAGCCCGAGCGCCCATCCGCACTAGTGAGTCCGAGTGCGCATGCGCAGTAGTGACCCCGAGTGCGCATGCGCAGTAGTGAGCCCGTGGGCGCATACGCAGTAGTGCGCCGTGTGGGCATGGGCAGAAGTGAGCTCGAATGCGCATGTGCAGGTCTGACTCGGTGTGCGCATGCGCAGTAGTGACCCCGAGTGCGCATGCGCAGTAGTGAGCCCGTGCGCGCATACGCAGTAGTGAGCCCGTGTGCGCATGCGCAGTAGTGAGCCCGAGCGCGCATCCGCAGTAGTGAGTCCGAGTGCGCATGAGCAGTAGTGAGCCCGTATGCGCATGAGCAGTAGTGAGCCCGTGTGCGCATGCGCAGTAGTGAGCCCGAGCGCGCATCCGCAGTAGTGGGTCGGAGTGCACATGAGCAGTAGTGAGCCCATGTACGTATGCGCAGTAGTGAGCCCGAGCGCGCATCCGCAGTAATGAGTCCGAGTGCGCATGAGCAGTAGTGACCCCGTGTGCGCATGCGCAGTGGTGAGCCCGAGCGCGCATCCGCAGTAGTGAGTCCGAGTGCGCATGAGCAGTAGTGACCCCGTGTGCGCATGCGCAGTAGTGAGTCCGAGCACGCATGCGCAGTAGTGAGTCCGAGTGCGCATGAGCAGTAGTGAGCCCGTGTGCGCATCCGCAGTAGTGAGCCCGAGCGCGCATCCGCAGTAGTGAGTCCGAGTGCGCATGAGCAGTAGTGAGCCCGTGTGCGCATGAGCAGTAGTGAGCCCGAGCGCCCATCCGCACTAGTGAGTCCGAGTGCGCATGCGCAGTAGTGACCCCGAGTGCGCATGCGCAGTAGTGAGCCCGTGCGCGCATACGCAGTAGTGCGCCCGTGTGCGCATGCGCAGAAGTGAGCTCGAATGCGCATGTGCAGGTCTGACTCGGTGTGCGCATGCGCAGTAGTGACCCCGAGTGCGCATGCGCAGTGGTGAGCCCGTGCGCGCATACGCAGTAGTGAGTCCGAGCACGCATGCGCAGTAGTGAGTCCGAGTGCGCATGAGCAGTAGTGAGCCCGTGTGCGCATCCGCAGTAGTGAGCCCGAGCGCCCATCCGCAGTAGTGAGTCCGAGTGCGCATGAGCAGTAGTGACCCCGTGTGCGCATGCGCAGTAGTGAGCCCGAGCGCCCATCCGCACTAGTGAGTCCGAGTGCGCATGCGCAGTAGTGACCCCGAGTGCGCATGCGCAGTAGTGAGCCCGTGCGCGCATACGCAGTAGTGAGTCCGAGCACGCATGCGCAGTAGTGAGTCCGAGTGCGCATGAGCAGTAGTGAGCCCGTGTGCGCATCCGCAGTAGTGAGCCCGAGCGCGCATCCGCAGTAGTGAGTCCGAGTGCGCATGAGCAGTAGTGAGCCCGTGTGCGCATGAGCAGTAGTGAGCCCGAGCGCCCATCCGCACTAGTGAGCCCGAGCGCGCATCCGCAGTAATGAGTCCGAGTGCGCATGAGCAGTAGTGACCCCGTGTGCGCATGCGCAGTGGTGAGCCCGAGCGCGCATCCGCAGTAGTGAGTCCGAGTGCGCATGAGCAGTAGTGACCCCGTGTGCGCATGCGCAGTAGCGAGTCCGAGCACGCATGCGCAGTAGTGAGTCCGAGTGCGCATGAGCAGTAGTGAGCCCGTGTGCGCATCCGCAGTAGTGAGCCCGAGCGCGCATCCGCAGTAGTGAGTCCGAGTGCGCATGAGCAGTAGTGAGCCCGTGTGCGCATGAGCAGTAGTGAGCCCGAGCGCCCATCCGCACTAGTGAGTCCGAGTGCGCATGCGCAGTAGTGACCCCGAGTGCGCATGCGCAGTAGTGAGCCCGTGCGCGCATACGCAGTAGTGCGCCCGTGTGCGCATGCGCAGAAGTGAGCTCGAATGCGCATGTGCAGGTCTGACTCGGTGTGCGCATGCGCAGTAGTGACCCCGGGTGCGCATGCGCAGTGGTGAGCCCGAGCGCGCATCCGCAGTAGTGAGTCCGAGTGCGCATGAGCAGTAGTGACCCCGTGTGCGCATGCGCAGTAGTGAGTCCGAGCACGCATGCGCAGTAGTGAGTCCGAGTGCGCATGAGCAGTAGTGAGCCCGTGTGCGCATCCGCAGTAGTGAGCCCGAGCGCGCATCCGCAGTAGTGAGTCCGAGTGCGCATGCGCAGTAGTGACCCCGAGTGCGCATGCGCAGTGGTGAGCCCGAGCGCGCATCCGCAGTAGTGAGTCCGAGTGCGCATGAGCAGTAGTGACCCCGTGTGCGCATGCGCAGTAGTGAGCCCGAGCGCGCATCCGCAGTAATGAGTCCGAGTGCGCATGAGCAGTAGTGACCCCGTGTGCGCATGCGCAGTGGTGAGCCCGAGCGCGCATCCGCAGTAGTGAGTCCGAGTGCGCATGAGCAGTAGTGACCCCGTGTGCGCATGCGCAGTAGTGAGTCCGAGCACGCATGCGCAGTAGTGAGTCCGAGTGCGCATGAGCAGTAGTGAGCCCGTGTGCGCATCCGCAGTAGTGAGCCCGAGCGCGCATCCGCAGTGGTGAGTCCGAGTGCGCATGAGCAGTAGTGAGCCCGTGTGCGCATGAGCAGTAGTGAGCCCGAGCGCGCATCCGCACTACTGAGTCCGAGTGCGCATGCGCAGTAGTGACCCCGTGTGCGCATGCGCAGTAGTGACCCCGAGTGCGCATGCGCAGTGGTGAGCCCGAGCGCGCATCCGCAGTAGTGAGTCCGAGTGCGCATGAGCAGTAGTGACCCCGTGTGCGCATGCGCAGTAGTGAGTCCGAGCACGCATGCGCAGTAGTGAGTCCGAGTGCGCATGAGCAGTAGTGAGCCCGTGTGCGCATCCGCAATAGTGAGCCCGAGCGCGCATCCGCAGTAGTGAGTCCGAGTGCGCATGCGCAGTAGTGACCCCGAGTGCGCATGCGCAGTAGTGAGCCCGTGCGCGCATACGCAGTAGTGAGCCCGTGTGCGCATGCGCAGTAGTTAGCCCGAGCGCGCATCCGCAGTAGTGAGTCCGAGTGCGCATGAGCAGTAGTGTGCCCGTATGCGCATGAGCAGTAGTTAGCCCGAGCGCGCATCCGCAGTAGTGAGTCCGAGTGCGCATGAGCAGTAGTGTGCCCGTATGCGCATGAGCAGTAGTGAGCCCGTGTGCGCATGCGCAGTGGTGAGCCCGAGCGCGCATCCGCAGTAGTGGGTCCGAGTGCGCATGAGCAGTAGTGAGCCCGTGTGCGTATGCGCAGTAGTGAGCCCGAGCGCGCATCCGTAGTAATGAGTCCGAGTGCGCATAAACAGTAGTGAGCCGGAGTGCGCACGCGCAGTAGTGACCCCGAGTGCGCATGGGCAGTAGCGACCCCGATTGCGCATCTGCAGTAGTGACTCCGAGTGCGCATGCGCAACAGTAAACCCGATTGCGTATGCGCAGTAGTGAGCCCGAGTGCGCATGCGCAGTAGTGACCCCGAGCGCGCATGCGCAGTAGTGAGCCCGTGCGCGCATGCGCAGTAGTGCGCCCGTGTGCGCATTTGCGGGTCTGAGCCGGAGTGCGCATGTTCAGTAGCGACCCCGAGCGCGCATGCGCTGTAGTAAGTCCGAGTGCGCATGAGCAGTAGTGAGCCCGTGTGCGCATGCGCAGTAGTGAGCCCAAGCGCGCATCCGCACTAGTGAGTCCGAGTGCGCATGCGCAGTAGTGACCCCGAGTGCGCATGAGCAGTAGTGAGCCCGTGTGCGCATGCGCAGTAGTGAGCCCGAGAGCGCATCCGCAGTAGTGAGTTCGAGTGCGCATGAGCAGTAGTGAGCCCGTGTGCGTATGCGCAGTAGAGAGCCCGAGCGCGCATCCGCAATAATGAGTCCGAGTGCGCATGAGCAGTAGTGAGCCCGTGTGCGCATGCGCAGTGGTGAGCCCGAGCGCGCATCCGCAGTAGTGAGTCCGAGTGCGCATGAGCAGTAGTGACCCCGTGTGCGCATGCGCAGTAGTGAGCCCGAGCGCGCGTGGTCAGTAGTGGGCCCGATTGCGCATCCGCAGTAGTGAGTCCGAGCACGCTTCCGCAGTAGTGAGTCCGAGTGCGCATGAGCAGTAGTGAGCCCGAGCGCGCATCCGCAGTAGTGAGCCCGAGCGCGCATCCGCAGTAGTGAGTCCGAGTGCGCATGAGTAGTAGTGAGGCCGTGTGCGCATGCGCAGTAGTGAGCCCGAGCGCGCATCCGCAGTAGTGAGTCCGAGTGCGCATGACCAGTTGTGAGCCCGCGTGCGCATGCGCAGTAGTGAGCCCGAGTGCGCATCCGCACTAGTGAGTCCGAGTGCGCATGCGCAGTAGTGACCCCGATTGCGCATGCGCAGTAGTGAGCCCGTGCGCGCATACGCAGTAGTGAGCCCGTGTGCGCATGCGCAGTAGTTAGCCCGAGCGCGCATCCGCAGTAGTGAGTCCGAGTGCGCATGAGCAGTAGTGAGCCCGTATGCGCATGAGCAGTAGTGAGCCCGTGTGCGCATGCGCAGTAGTGAGCCCGAGCACGCTTCCGCAGTAGTGAGTCCGAGTGCGCATGAGCAGTAGTGAGCCCGAGCGCGCATCCGCAGTAGTGAGTCCGAGTGCGCATGAGCAGTAGTGAGCCCGTGTGCGCATCCGCAGTAGTGAGCCCGAGCGCGCATCCGCAGTAGTTAGTCCGAGTGCGCATGAGCAGTAGTGGGCCCGTGTGCGCATGCGCAGTAGTGAGCCCGAGCGCCCATCCGCACTAGTGAGTCCGAGTGCGCATGCGCAGTAGTGACCCCGAGTGCGCATGCGCAGTAGTGAGCCCGTGCGCGCATACGCAGTAGTGTGCCCGTGTGCGCATGGGCAGAAGTGAGCTCGAATGCGCATGTGCAGGTCTGACTCGGTGTGCGCATGCGCAGTAGTGACCCCGAGTGCGCGTGCGCTGTAGTGAGCTCGTGTGCGCATGCGCAGTAGTGAGCCAGTGTACGCATGCGCAGTAGTGAGTCCGAGTGCGCATGAGCAGTAGTGAGCCCGTGTGCGCATGCGCATTAGTGAGCCCGAGCGCGCATCCGCAGTAGTGAGTCCGAGTGCGCATGAGCAGTTGTGAGCCCGTGTGCGCATGCGCAGTAGTGAGCCCGAGCGCGCATCCACACTAGTGAGTCCGAGTGCGCATGCGCAGTAGTGACCCCGAGTGCGCATGCGCAGTAGTGAGCCCGTGCGCGCATACGCAGTAGTGAGCCCGTGTGCGCATGCGCTGTAGTTAGCCCGAGCGCGCATCCGCAGTAGTGAGTCCGAGTGCGCATGAGCAGTAGTGAGCCCGTATGCGCATGAGCAGTAGTGAGCCCGTGTGCGCATGCGCAGTAGTGAGCCCGAGCGCGCATCCGCAGTAGTGGGTCCGAGTGCGCATGAGCAGTAGTGAGCCCGTGTGCGTATGCGCAGTAGTGAGCCCGAGCGCGCATCCGCAGTAATGAGTCCGAGTGCGCATGAGCAGTAGTGAGCCCGTGTGCGTATGCGCAGTAGTGAGCCCGAGCGCGCATCCGTAGTAATGAGTCCGAGTGCGCATAAACAGTAGTGAGCCGGAGTGCGCATGCGCAGTAGTGACCCCGAGTGCGCATGGGCAGTAGCGACCCCGAGCGCGCATCCGCAGTAGTGGGTCCGAGTGCGCATGAGCAGTAGTGAGCCCGTGTGCGTATGCGCAGTAGTGAGCCCGAGCGCGCATCCGCAGTAATGAGTCCGAGTGCGCATGAGCAGTAGTGAGCCCGAGTGCGCATGCGCAGTAGTGACCCCGAGTGCGCATGGGCAGTAGCGACCCCGATTGCGCATCTGCAGTAGTGACTCCGAGTGCGCATGCGCAACAGTAAACCCGATTGCGTATGCGCAGTAGTGAGCCCGAGCGCGCATCCGCAGTAATGAGTCCGAGTGCGCATGAGCAGTAGTGAGCCGGAGTGCGCATGCGCAGTAGTGACCCCGAGTGCGCATGGGCAGTAGCGACCCCGATTGCGCATCTGCAGTAGTGACTCCGAGTGCGCATGCGCAACAGTAAACCCGATTGCGTATGCGCAGTAGTGAGCCCGAGTGCGCATGCGCAGTAGTGACCCCGAGCGCGCATGCGCAGTAGTGAGCCCGAGCGCGCATCCGCAGTAATGAGTCCGAGTGCGCATGAGCAGTAGTGAGCCCGTGTGCGCATGCGCAGTGGTGAGCCCGAGCGCGCATCCGCAGTAGTGAGCCCGAGCGCGCATCCGCAGTAGTTAGTCCGAGTGCGCATGAGCAGTAGTGGGCCCGTGTGCGCATGCGCAGTAGTGACCCCGAGTGCGCATGCGCAGTAGTGAGCCCGTGCGCGCATACGCAGTAGTGAGCCCGTGTGCGCATGCGCAGTAGTTAGCCCGAGCGCGCATCCGCAGTAGTGAGTCCGAGTGCGCATGAGCAGTAGTGAGCCCGTATGCGCATGAGCAGTAGTGAGCCCGTGTGCGCATGCGCAGTAGTGAGCCCGAGCGCGCATCCGCAGTAGTGGGTCGGAGTGCGCATGGGCAGAAGAGAGCTCGAATGCGCATGTGCAGGTCTGACTCGGTGTGCGCATGCGCAGTAGTGACCCCGAGTGCGCGTGCGCTGTAGTGAGCTCGTGTGCGCATGCGCATTAGTGAGCCCGAGCGCGCATCCGCACTAGTGAGTCCGAGTGCGCATGCGCAGTAGTGACCCCGAGTGCGCATCCGCACTAGTGAGTCCGAGTGTGCATGCGCAGTAGTGACCCCGAGTGCACATGCGCAGTAGTGAGCCCGAGCGCGCATCCGCAGTAGTGGGTCCGAGTGCGCATGAGCAGTAGTGAGCCCGTGTGCGTATGCGCAGTAGTGAGCCCGAGCGCGCATCCGCAGTACTGAGTCCGAGTGCGCATGAGCAGTAGTGAGCCCGCGTGCGCATGCGCAGTGGTGAGCCCGAGCGCGCATCCGCAGTAGTGAGTCCGAGTGCGCATGAGCAGTAGTGACCCCGTGTGCGCATGCGCAGTAGTGAGCCCGAGCGCGCGTGGTCAGTAGTGGGCCCGATTGCGCATCCGCAGTAGTGAGTCCGAGCACGCATGCGCAGTACTGAGTCCGAGTGCGCATGAGCAGTAGTGAGCCCGTGTGCGCATCCGCAGTAGTGAGCCCGAGCGCGCATCCGCAGTAGTGAGTCCGAGTGCGCATGAGCAGTAGTGAGCCCGTGTGCGCATGAGCAGTAGTGAGCCCGAGCGCCCATCCGCACTAGTGAGTCCGAGTGCGCATGCGCAGTAGTGACCCCGAGTGCGCATGCGCAGTAGTGAGCCTGTGCGCGCATACGCAGTAGTGAGCCCGTGTGCGCATGCGCAGTGGTGAGCCCGAGCGCGCATCCGCAGTAGTGAGCCCGAGCGCGCGTGGTCAGTAGTGGGCCCGATTGCGCATCCGCAGTAGTGAGTCCGAGCACGCATGCGCAGTAGTGAGTCCGAGTGCGCATGAGCAGTAGTGAGCCCGTGTGCGCATCCGCAGTAGTGAGCCCGAGCGCGCATCCGCAGTAGTGAGTCCGAGCGCGCATCCGCAGTAGTGAGTCCGAGTGCGCATGTGCAGTAGTGAGCCCGTGTGCGCATGCGCAGTAGTGAGCCCGAGCGCGCATCCGCACTAGTGTGTCCGAGTGCGCATGCGCAGTAGTGACCCCGAGTGCGCATGCGCAGTAGTGAGCCCGTGTGCGCATGCGCAGTGGTGAGCCCGAGCGCGCATCCGCAGTAGTGAGTCCGAGTGCGCATGAGTAGTAGTGACCCCGAGTGCGCATGCGCAGTAGTGAGCCCGAGCGCGCATGCGCAGTAGTGAGCCCGAGCGCGCATCCGCAGTAGTGAGTCCGAGTGCGCATGAGCAGTAGTGACCCCGTGTGCGCATCCGCAGTAGTGAGCCCGAGCGCGCATCCGCAGTAGTTAGTCCGTGTGCGCATGAGCAGTAGTGGGCCCGTGTGCGCATGCGCAGTAGTGAGCCCGAGCGCCCATCCGCACTAGTGAGTCCGAGTGCGCATGCGCAGTAGTGACCCCAAGTGCGCATGCGCAGTAGTGAGCCCGTGCGCGCATACGCAGTAGTGCGCCGTGTGCGCATGGGCAGAAGTGAGCTCGAATGCGCATGTGCAGGTCTGACTCGGTGTGCGCATGCGCAGTAGTGACCCCGAGTGCGCGTGCGCTGTAGTGAGCTCGTGTGCGCATGCGCATTAGTGAGCCCGAGCGCGCATCCGCACTAGTGAGTCCGAGTGCGCATGCGCAGTAGTGACCCCGAGTGCGCATGCGCAGTAGTGAGCCCGTGCGCGCATACGCAGTAGTGAGCCCGTGTGCGCATGCGCAGTAGTGAGCCCGAGCGCGCATCCGCAGTAGTGAGTCCGAGTGCGCATGAGCAGTAGTGAGCCCGTATGCGCATGAGCAGTAGTGAGCCCGTGTGCGCATGCGCAGTAGTGAGCCCGATCGCGCATCCGCAGTAGTGGGTCGGAGTGCACATGAGCAGTAGTGAGCCCATGTACGTATGCGCAGTAGTGAGCCCGAGCGCGCATCCGCAGTAATGAGTCCGAGTGCGCATGAGCAGTAGTGACCCCGTGTGCGCATGCGCAGTGGTGAGCCCGAGCGCGCATCCGCAGTAGTGAGTCCGAGTGCGCATGAGCAGTAGTGACCCCGTGTGCGCATGCGCAGTAGTGAGTCCGAGCACGCATGCGCAGTAGTGAGTCCGAGTGCGCATGAGCAGTAGTGAGCCCGTGTGCGCATCCGCAGTAGTGAGCCCGAGCGCGCATCCGCAGTAGTGAGCCCGTGTGCGCATGAGCAGTAGTGAGCCCGAGCGCCCATCCGCACTAGTGAGTCCGAGTGCGCATGCGCAGTAGTGACCCCGAGTGCGCATGCGCAGTAGTGAGCCCGTGCGCGCATACGCAGTAGTGCGCCCGTGTGCGCATGCGCAGAAGTGAGCTCGAATGCGCATGTGCAGGTCTGACTCGGTGTGCGCATGCGCAGTAGTGACCCCGAGTGCGCATGCGCAGTGGTGAGCCCGAGCGCGCATCCGCAGTAGTGAGTCCGAGTGCGCATGAGCAGTAGCGACCCCGTGTGCGCATGCGCAGTAGTGAGCCCGAGCGCCCATCCGCACTAGTGAGTCCGAGTGCGCATGCGCAGTAGTGACCCCGAGTGCGCATGCGCAGTAGTGAGCCCGTGCGCGCATACGCAGTAGTGAGACCGAGCACGCATGCGCAGTAGTGAGTCCGAGTGCGCATGAGCAGTAGTGAGCCCGTGTGCGCATCCGCAGTAGTGAGCCCGAGCGCGCATCCGCAGTAGCGAGTCCGAGTGCGCATGAGCAGTAGTGAGCCCGTGTGCGCATGAGCAGTAGTGAGCCCGAGCGCCCATCCGCACTAGTGAGCCCGAGCGCGCATCCGCAGTAATGAGTCCGAGTGCGCATGAGCAGTAGTGACCCCGTGTGCGCATGCGCAGTGGTGAGCCCGAGCGCGCATCCGCAGTAGTGAGTCCGAGTGCGCATGAGCAGTAGTGACCCCGTGTGCGCATGCGCAGTAGTGAGTCCGAGCACGCATGCGCAGTAGTGAGTCCGAGTGCGCATGAGCAGTAGTGAGCCCGTGTGCGCATCCGCAGTAGTGAGCCCGAGCGCGCATCCGCAGTAGTGAGTCCGAGTGCGCATGAGCAGTAGTGACCCCGTGTGCGCATGCGCAGTAGTGAGTCCGAGCACGCATGCGCAGTAGTGAGTCCGAGTGCGCATGAGCAGTAGTGAGCCCGTGTGCGCATCCGCAGTAGTGAGCCCGAGCGCGCATCCGCAGTAGTGAGCCCGTGTGCGCATGAGCAGTAGTGAGCCCGAGCGCCCATCCGCACTAGTGAGTCCGAGTGCGCATGCGCAGTAGTGACCCCGAGTGCGCATGCGCAGTAGTGAGCCCGTGCGCGCATACGCAGTAGTGCGCCCGTGTGCGCATGCGCAGAAGTGAGCTCGAATGCGCATGTGCAGGTCTGACTCGGTGTGCGCATGCGCAGTAGTGACCCCGAGTGCGCATGCGCAGTGGTGAGCCCGAGCGCGCATCCGCAGTAGTGAGTCCGAGTGCGCATGAGCAGTAGCGACCCCGTGTGCGCATGCGCAGTAGTGAGCCCGAGCGCCCATCCGCACTAGTGAGTCCGAGTGCGCATGCGCAGTAGTGACCCCGAGTGCGCATGCGCAGTAGTGAGCCCGTGCGCGCATACGCAGTAGTGAGACCGAGCACGCATGCGCAGTAGTGAGTCCGAGTGCGCATGAGCAGTAGTGAGCCCGTGTGCGCATCCGCAGTAGTGAGCCCGAGCGCGCATCCGCAGTAGCGAGTCCGAGTGCGCATGAGCAGTAGTGAGCCCGTGTGCGCATGAGCAGTAGTGAGCCCGAGCGCCCATCCGCACTAGTGAGCCCGAGCGCGCATCCGCAGTAATGAGTCCGAGTGCGCATGAGCAGTAGTGACCCCGTGTGCGCATGCGCAGTGGTGAGCCCGAGCGCGCATCCGCAGTAGTGAGTCCGAGTGCGCATGAGCAGTAGTGACCCCGTGTGCGCATGCGCAGTAGTGAGTCCGAGCACGCATGCGCAGTAGTGAGTCCGAGTGCGCATGAGCAGTAGTGAGCCCGTGTGCGCATCCGCAGTAGTGAGCCCGAGCGCGCATCCGCAGTAGTGAGTCCGAGTGCGCATGAGCAGTAGTGAGCCCGTGTGCGCATGAGCAGTAGTGAGCCCGAGCGCCCATCCGCACTAGTGAGTCCGAGTGCGCATGCGCAGTTGTGACCCCGAGTGCGTATGCGCAGTAGTGAGCCCGTGCGCGCATACGCAGTAGTGCGCCCGTGTGCGCATGCGCAGAAGTGAGCTCGAATGCGCATGTGCAGGTCTGACTCGGTGTGCGCATGCGCAGTAGTGACCCCGGGTGCGCATGCGCAGTGGTGAGCCCGAGCGCGCATCCGCAGTAGTGAGTCCGAGTGCGCATGAGCAGTAGTGACCCCGTGTGCGCATGCGCAGTTGTGAGTCCGAGCACGCATGCGCAGTAGTGAGTCCGAGTGCGCATGAGCAGTAGTGAGCCCGTGTGCGCATCCGCAGTAGTGAGCCCGAGCGCGCATCCGCAGTAGTGAGTCCGAGTGCGCATGCGCAGTAGTGACCCCGAGTGCGCATGCGCAGTGGTGAGCCCGAGCGCGCATCCGCAGTAGTGAGTCCGAGTGCGCATGAGCAGTAGTGAGCCCGTGTGCGCATGCGCAGTAGTGAGTCCGAGCACGCATGCGCAGTAGTGAGTCCGAGTGCGCATGAGCAGTAGTGAGCCCGTGTGCGCATCCGCAGTAGTGAGTCCGAGTGCGCATGAGCAGTAGTGACCCCGTGTGCGCATGCGCAGTAGTGAGTCCGAGCACGCATGCGCAGTAGTGAGTCCGAGTGCGCATGAGCAGTAGTGAGCCCGTGTGCGCATCCGCAGTAGTGAGCCCGAGCGCGCATCCGCAGTAGTGAGTCCGAGTGCGCATGAGCAGTAGTGACCCCGTGTGCGCATGCGCAGTAGTGAGTCCGAGCACGCATGCGCAGTAGTGAGTCCGAGTGCGCATGAGCAGTAGTGAGCCCGTGTGCGCATCCGCAGTAGTGAGCCCGAGCGCGCATCCGCAGTAGTGAGTCCGAGTGCGCATGAGCAGTAGTGAGCCCGTGTGCGCATGAGCAGTAGTGAGCCCGAGCGCGCATCCGCACTACTGAGTCCGAGTGCGTATGCGCAGTAGTGACCCCGAGTGCGCATGCGCAGTAGTGAGCCCGTGCGCGCATACGCAGTAGTGCGCCCGTGTGCGCATGCGCAGAAGTGAGCTCGAATGCGCATGTGCAGGTCTGACTCGGTGTGCGCATGCGCAGTAGTGACCCCGAGTGCGCATGCGCAGTGGTGAGCCCGACCGCGCATCCGCAGTAGTGAGTCCGAGTGCGCATGAGCAGTAGTGACCCCGTGTGCGCATGCGCAGTAGTGAGTCCGAGCACGCATGCGCAGTAGTGAGTCCGAGTGCGCATGAGCAGTAGTGAGCCCGTGTGCGCATCCGCAGTAGTGAGCCCGAGCGCGCATCCGCAGTAGTGAGTCCGAGTGCGCATGCGCAGTAGTGACCCCGAGTGCGCATGCGCTGTAGTGAGCCCGTGCGCGCATACGCAGTAGTGAGCCCGTGTGCGCATGCGCAGTAGTTAGCCCGAGCGCGCATCCGCAGTAGTGAGTCCGAGTGCGCATGAGCAGTAGTGTGCCCGTATGCGCATGAGCAGTAGTGAGCCCGTGTGCGCATGCGCAGTGGTGAGCCCGAGCGCGCATCCGCAGTAGTGGGTCCGAGTGCGCATGAGCAGTAGTGAGCCCGTGTGCGTATGCGCAGTAGTGAGCCCGAGCGCGCATCCGTAGTAATGAGTCCGAGTGCGCATAAACAGTAGTGAGCCGGAGTGCGCATGCGCAGTAGTGACCCCGAGTGCGCATGGGCAGTAGCGACCCCGATTGCGCATCTGCAGTAGTGACTCCGAGTGCGCATGCGCAACAGTAAACCCGATTGCGTATGCGCAGTAGTGAGGCCGAGTGCGCATGCGCAGTAGTGACCCCGAGCGCGCATGCGCAGTAGTGAGCCCGTGCGCGCATGCGCAGTAGTGCGCCCGTGTGCGCATTTGCGGGTCTGAGCCGGAGTGCGCATGTTCAGTAGCGACCCCGAGCGCGCATGCGCTGTAGTAAGTCCGAGTGCGCATGAGCAGTAGTGAGCCCGTGTGCGCATGCGCAGTAGTGAGCCCAAGCGCGCATCCGCACTAGTGAGTCCGAGTGCGCATGCGCAGTAGTGACCCCGAGTGCGCATGAGCAGTAGTGAGCCCGTGTGCGCATGCGCAGTAGTGAGCCCGAGCGCGCATCCGCAGTAGTGAGTTCGAGTGCGCATGAGCAGTAGTGAGCCCGTGTGCGTATGCGCAGTAGTGAGCCCGAGCGCGCATTCGCAATAATGAGTCCGAGTGCGCATGAGCAGTAGTGAGCCCGTGTGCGCATGCGCAGTGGTGAGCCCGAGCGCGCATCCGCAGTAGTGAGTCCGAGTGCGCATGAGCAGTAGTGACCCCGTGTGCGCATGCGCAGTAGTGAGCCCGAGCGCCCATCCGCACTAGTGAGCCCGAGCGCGCATCCGCAGTAATGAGTCCGAGTGCGCATGAGCAGTAGTGACCCCGTGTGCGCATGCGCAGTGGTGAGCCCGAGCGTGCATCCGCAGTAGTGAGTCCGAGTGCGCATGAGCAGTAGTGACCCCGTGTGCGCATGCGCAGTAGTGAGTCCGAGCACGCATGCGCAGTAGTGAGTCCGAGTGCGCATGAGCAGTAGTGAGCCCGTGTGCGCATCCGCAGTAGTGAGCCCGAGCGCGCATCCGCAGTAGTGAGTCCGAGTGCGCATGAGCAGTAGTGAGCCCGTGTGCGCATGAGCAGTAGTGAGCCCGAGCGCCCATCCGCACTAGTGAGTCCGAGTGCGCATGCGCAGTAGTGACCCCGAGTGCGTATGCGCAGTAGTGAGCCCGTGCGCGCATACGCAGTAGTGCGCCCGTGTGCGCATGCGCAGAAGTGAGCTCGAATGCGCATGTGCAGGTCTGACTCGGTGTGCGCATGCGCAGTAGTGACCCCGGGTGCGCATGCGCAGTGGTGAGCCCGAGCGCGCATCCGCAGTAGTGAGTCCGAGTGCGCATGAGCAGTAGTGACCCCGTGTGCGCATGCGCAGTAGTGAGTCCGAGCACGCATGCGCAGTAGTGAGTCCGAGTGCGCATGAGCAGTAGTGAGCCCGTGTGCGCATCCGCAGTAGTGAGCCCGAGCGCGCATCCGCAGTAGAGAGTCCGAGTGCGCATGCGCAGTAGTGACCCCGAGTGCGCATGCGCAGTGGTGAGCCCGAGCGCGCATCCGCAGTAGTGAGTCCGAGTGCGCATGAGCAGTAGTGAGCCCGTGTGCGCATGCGCAGTAGTGAGTCCGAGCACGCATGCGCAGTAGTGAGACCGAGTGCGCATGAGCAGTAGTGAGCCCGTGTGCGCATCCGCAGTAGTGAGTCCGAGTGCGCATGAGCAGTAGTGACCCCGTGTGCGCATGCGCAGTAGTGAGTCCGAGCACGCATGCGCAGTAGTGAGTCCGAGTGCGCATGAGCAGTAGTGAGCCCGTGTGCGCATCCGCAGTAGTGAGCCCGAGCGCGCATCCGCAGTAGTGAGTCCGAGTGCGCATGAGCAGTAGTGACCCCGTGTGCGCATGCGCAGTAGTGAGTCCGAGCACGCATGCGCAGTAGTGAGTCCGAGTGCGCATGAGCAGTAGTGAGCCCGTGTGCGCATCCGCAGTAGTGAGCCCGAGCGCGCATCCGCAGTAGTGAGTCCGAGTGCGCATGAGCAGTAGTGAGCCCGTGTGCGCATGAGCAGTAGTGAGCCCGAGCGCGCATCCGCACTACTGAGTCCGAGTGCGTATGCGCAGTAGTGACCCCGAGTGCGCATGCGCAGTAGTGAGCCCGTGCGCGCATACGCAGTAGTGCGCCCGTGTGCGCATGCGCAGAAGTGAGCTCGAATGCGCATGTGCAGGTCTGACTCGGTGTGCGCATGCGCAGTAGTGACCCCGAGTGCGCATGCGCAGTGGTGAGCCCGAGCGCGCATCCGCAGTAGTGAGTCCGAGTGCGCATGAGCAGTAGTGACCCCGTGTGCGCATGCGCAGTAGTGAGTCCGAGCACGCATGCGCAGTAGTGAGTCCGAGTGCGCATGAGCAGTAGTGAGCCCGTGTGCGCATCCGCAGTAGTGAGCCCGAGCGCGCATCCGCAGTAGTGAGTCCGAGTGCGCATGCGCAGTAGTGACCCCGAGTGCGCATGCGCAGTAGTGAGCCCGTGCGCGCATACGCAGTAGTGAGCCCGTGTGCGCATGCGCAGTAGTTAGCCCGAGCGCGCATCCGCAGTAGTGAGTCCGAGTGCGCATGAGCAGTAGTGTGCCCGTATGCGCATGAGCAGTAGTGAGCCCGTGTGCGCATGCGCAGTGGTGAGCCCGAGCGCGCATCCGCAGTAGTGGGTCCGAGTGCGCATGAGCAGTAGTGAGCCCGTGTGCGTATGCGCAGTAGTGAGCCCGAGCGCGCATCCGTAGTAATGAGTCCGAGTGCGCATAAACAGTAGTGAGCCGGAGTGCGCATGCGCAGTAGTGACCCCGAGTGCGCATGGGCAGTAGCGACCCCGATTGCGCATCTGCAGTAGTGACTCCGAGTGCGCATGCGCAACAGTAAACCCGATTGCGTATGCGCAGTAGTGAGCCCGAGTGCGCATGCGCAGTAGTGACCCCGAGCGCGCATGCGCAGTAGTGAGCCCGTGCGCGCATGCGCAGTAGTGCGCCCGTGTGCGCATTTGCGGGTCTGAGCCGGAGTGCGCACGTTCAGTAGCGACCCCGAGCGCGCATGCGCTGTAGTAAGTCCGAGTGCGCATGAGCAGTAGTGAGCCCGTGTGCGCATGCGCAGTAGTGAGCCCAAGCGCGCATCCGCACTAGTGAGTCCGAGTGCGCATGCGCAGTAGTGACCCCGAGTGCGCATGAGCAGTAGTGAGCCCGTGTGCGCATGCGCAGTAGTGAGCCCGAGCGCGCTTCCGCAGTAGTGAGTTCGAGTGCGCATGAGCAGTAGTGAGCCCGTGTGCGTATGCGCAGTAGTGAGCCCGAGCGCGCATCCGCAATAATGAGTCCGAGTGCGCATGAGCAGTAGTGAGCCCGTGTGCGCATGCGCAGTGGTGAGCCCGAGCGCGCATCCGCAGTAGTGTGTCCGAGTGCGCATGAGCAGTAGTGACCCCGTGTGCGCATGCGCAGTAGTGAGCCCGAGCGCGCGTGGTCAGTAGTGGGCCCGATTGCGCATCCGCAGTAGTGAGTCCGAGCACGCTTCCGCAGTAGTGAGTCCGAGTGCGCATGAGCAGTAGTGAGCCCGAGCGCGCATCCGCAGTAGTGAGCCCGAGCGCGCATCCGCAGTAGTGAGTCCGAGTGCGCATGAGTAGTAGTGAGGCCGTGTGCGCATGCGCAGTAGTGAGCCCGAGCGCGCATCCGCAGTAGTGAGTCCGAGTGCGCATGACCAGTTGTGAGCCCGCGTGCGCATGCGCAGTAGTGAGCCCGAGTGCGCATCCGCACTAGTGAGTCCGAGTGCGCATGCGCAGTAGGACCCCGATTGCGCATGCGCAGTAGTGAGCCCGTGCGCGCATACGCAGTAGTGAGCCCGTGTGCGCATGCGCAGTAGTTAGCCCGAGCGCGCATCCGCAGTAGTGAGTCCGAGTGCGCATGAGCAGTAGTGAGCCCGTATGCGCATGAGCAGTAGTGAGCCCGTGTGCGCATGCGCAGTAGTGAGCCCGAGCGCGCTTCCGCAGTAGTGAGTCCGAGTGCGCATGAGCAGTAGTGAGCCCGAGCGCGCATCCGCAGTAGTGAGTCCGAGTGCGCATGAGCAGTAGTGAGCCCGTGTGCGCATCCGCAGTAGTGAGCCCGAGCGCGCATCCGCAGTAGTTAGTCCGAGTGCGCATGAGCAGTAGTGGGCCCGTGTGCGCATGCGCAGTAGTGAGCCCGAGCGCCCATCCGCACTAGTGAGTCCGAGTGCGCATGCGCAGTAGTGACCCCGAGTGCGCATGGGCAGTAGCGACCCCGATTGCGCATCTGCAGTAGTGACTCCGAGTGCGCATGCGCAACAGTAAACCCGATTGCGTATGCGCAGTAGTGAGCCCGAGTGCGCATGCGCAGTAGTGACCCCGAGCGCGCATGCGCAGTAGTGAGCCCGAGCGCGCATCCGCAGTAATGAGTCCGAGTGCGCATGAGCAGTAGTGAGCCCGTGTGCGCATGCGCAGTGGTGAGCCCGAGCGCGCATCCGCAGTAGTGAGCCCGAGCGCGCATCCGCAGTAGTTAGTCCGAGTGCGCATGAGCAGTAGTGGGCCCGTGTGCGCATGCGCAGTAGTGAGCCCGAGCGCCCATCCGCACTAGTGAGTCCGAGTGCGCATGCGCAGTAGTGAGCCCGAGCGCGCATCCGCACTAGTGAGTCCGAGTGCGCATGCGCAGTAGTGACCCCGAGTGCGCATGCGCAGTAGTGAGCCCGTGCGCGCATACGCAGTAGTGAGCCCGTGTGCGCATGCGCAGTAGTTAGCCCGAGCGCGCATCCGCAGTAGTGAGTCCGAGTGCGCATGAGCAGTAGTGAGCCCGTATGCGCATGAGCAGTAGTGAGCCCGTGTGCGCATGCGCAGTAGTGAGCCCGAGCGCGCATCCGCAGTAGTGGGTCGGAGTGCGCATGAGCAGTAGTGAACCCGTGTGCGTATGCGCAGTAGTGAGCCCGAGCGCGCATCCGCAGTAATGAGTCCGAGTGCGCATGAGCAGTAGTGAGCCGGAGTGCGCATGCGCAGTAGTGACCCCGAGTGCGCATGGGCAGTAGCGACCCCGATTGCGCATCTGCAGTAGTGACTCCGAGTGCGCATGCGCAACAGTAAACCCGATTGCGTATGCGCAGTAGTGAGCCCGAGTGCGCATGCGCAGTAGTTAGCCCGAGCGCGCATCCGCAGTAGTGAGTCCGAGTGCGCATGAGCAGTAGTGAGCCCGTATGCGCATGAGCAGTAGTGAGCCCGTGTGCGCATGCGCAGTAGTGAGCCCGAGCGCGCGTGGTCAGTAGTGGGCCCGATTGCGCATCCGCAGTAGTGAGTCCGAGCACGCTTCCGCAGTAGTGAGTCCGAGTGCGCATGAGCAGTAGTGAGCCCGAGCGCGCATCCGCAGTAGTGAGCCCGAGCGCGCATCCGCAGTAGTGAGTCCGAGTGCGCATGAGTAGTAGTGAGGCCGTGTGCGCATGCGCAGTAGTGAGCCCGAGCGCGCATCCGCAGTAGTGAGTCCGAGTGCGCATGACCAGTTGTGAGCCCGCGTGCGCATGCGCAGTAGTGAGCCCGAGTGCGCATCCGCACTAGTGAGTCCGAGTGCGCATGCGCAGTAGGACCCCGATTGCGCATGCGCAGTAGTGAGCCCGTGCGCGCATACGCAGTAGTGAGCCCGTGTGCGCATGCGCAGTAGTTAGCCCGAGCGCGCATCCGCAGTAGTGAGTCCGAGTGCGCATGAGCAGTAGTGAGCCCGTATGCGCATGAGCAGTAGTGAGCCCGTGTGCGCATGCGCAGTAGTGAGCCCGAGCGCGCTTCCGCAGTAGTGAGTCCGAGTGCGCATGAGCAGTAGTGAGCCCGAGCGCGCATCCGCAGTAGTGAGTCCGAGTGCGCATGAGCAGTAGTGAGCCCGTGTGCGCATCCGCAGTAGTGAGCCCGAGCGCGCATCCGCAGTAGTTAGTCCGAGTGCGCATGAGCAGTAGTGGGCCCGTGTGCGCATGCGCAGTAGTGAGCCCGAGCGCCCATCCGCACTAGTGAGTCCGAGTGCGCATGCGCAGTAGTGACCCCGAGTGCGCATGGGCAGTAGCGACCCCGATTGCGCATCTGCAGTAGTGACTCCGAGTGCGCATGCGCAACAGTAAACCCGATTGCGTATGCGCAGTAGTGAGCCCGAGTGCGCATGCGCAGTAGTGACCCCTAGCGCGCATGCGCAGTAGTGAGCCCGAGCGCGCATCCGCAGTAATGAGTCCGAGTGCGCATGAGCAGTAGTGAGCCCGTGTGCGCATGCGCAGTGGTGAGCCCGAGCGCGCATCCGCAGTAGTGAGCCCGAGCGCGCATCCGCAGTAGTTAGTCCGAGTGCGCATGAGCAGTAGTGGGCCCGTGTGCGCATGCGCAGTAGTGAGCCCGAGCGCCCATCCGCACTAGTGAGTCCGAGTGCGCATGCGCAGTAGTGAGCCCGAGCGCGCATCCGCACTAGTGAGTCCGAGTGCGCATGCGCAGTAGTGACCCCGAGTGCGCATGCGCAGTAGTGAGCCCGTGCGCGCATACGCAGTAGTGAGCCCGTGTGCGCATGCGCAGTAGTTAGCCCGAGCGCGCATCCGCAGTAGTGAGTCCGAGTGCGCATGAGCAGTAGTGAGCCCGTATGCGCATGAGCAGTAGTGAGCCCGTGTGCGCATGCGCAGTAGTGAGCCCGAGCGCGCATCCGCAGTAGTGGGTCGGAGTGCGCATGAGCAGTAGTGAACCCGTGTGCGTATGCGCAGTAGTGAGCCCGAGCGCGCATCCGCAGTAATGAGTCCGAGTGCGCATGAGCAGTAGTGAGCCGGAGTGCGCATGCGCAGTAGTGACCCCGAGTGCGCATGGGCAGTAGCGACCCCGATTGCGCATCTGCAGTAGTGACTCCGAGTGCGCATGCGCAACAGTAAACCCGATTGCGTATGCGCAGTAGTGAGCCCGAGTGCGCATGCGCAGTAGTGACCCCGAGCGCGCATGCGCAGTAGTGAGCCCGTGCGCGCATACGCAGTAGTGCGCCCGTGTGCGCATGCGCAGAAGTGAGCTCGAATGCGCATGTGCAGGTCTGACTCGGTGTGCGCATGCGCAGTGGTGACCCCGAGTGCGCGTGCGCTGTTGTGAGCTCGTGTGCGCATGCGCAGTAGTGAGCCAGTGTACGCATGCGCAGTAGTGAGTCCGTGTGCGCATTTGCGGGTCTGAGCCGGAGTGCGCATGTTCAGTAGCGACCCCGAGCGCGCATGCGCTGTAGTAAGTCCGAGTGCGCATGAGCAGTAGTGAGCCCGTGTGCGCATGCGCAGTAGTGAGCCCAAGCGCGCATCCGCACTAGTGAGTCCGAGTGCGCATGCGCAGTAGTGACCCCGAGTGCGCATGAGCAGTAGTGAGCCCGTGTGCGCATGCGCAGTAGTGAGCCCGAGCGCGCATCCGCAGTAGTGAGTTCGAGTGCGCATGAGCAGTAGTGAGCCCGTGTGCGTATGCGCAGTAGTGAGCCCGAGCGCGCATCCGCAGTAATGAGTCCGAGTGCGCATGAGCAGTAGTGAGCCCGTGTGCGCATGCGCAGTGGTGAGCCCGAGCGCGCATCCGCAGTAGTGAGTCCGAGTGCGCATGAGCAGTAGTGACCCCGTGTGCGCATGCGCAGTAGTGAGCCCGAGCGCGCGTGGTCAGTAGTGGGCCCGATTGCGCATCCGCAGTAGTGAGTCCGAGCACGCATGCGCAGTAGTGAGTCCGAGTGCGCATGAGCAGTAGTGAGCCCGTGTGCGCATCCGCAGTAGTGAGCCCGAGCGCGCATCCGCAGTAGTGAGTCCGAGTGCGCATGAGCAGTAGTGAGCCCGTGTGCGCATGAGCAGTAGTGAGCCCGAGCGCCCATCCGCACTAGTGAGCCCTAGTGCGCATGCGCAGTAGTGACCCCGAGTGCGCATGCGCAGTAGTGAGCCTGTGCGCGCATACGCAGTAGTGAGCCCGTGTGCGCATGCGCAGTGGTGAGCCCGAGCGCGCATCCGCAGTAGTGTGTCCGAGTGCGCATGAGCAGTAGTGACCCCGTGTGCGCATGCGCAGTAGTGAGCCCGAGCGCGCGTGGTCAGTAGTGGGCCCGATTGCGCATCCGCAGTAGTGAGTCCGAGCACGCATGCGCAGTAGTGAGTCCGAGTGCGCATGAGCAGTAGTGAGCCCGTGTGCGCATCCGCAGTAGTGAGCCCGAGCGCGCATCCGCAGTAGTGAGTCCGAGTGCGCATGAGCAGTAGTGAGCCCGTGTGCGCATGCGCAGTAGTGATCCCGAGTTCCTTTACGCGGTAGTGAGCCCGATTTTGTATCCGCAGTAGTGAGTCCGAGTGCGCATGAGCAGTAGTGAGCCGCGGTGCGCATGCGCAGTAGTGACCCCGAGTGCGCATGCGCAGTAGTGACCCCGAGTGCGCATGGGCTGTAGCGACCCCGAGCGCGCATGTGCAGTAGTGAACCCGTGCGCGCATGCGCAGTAGTGAGCCCGAGCGCGCATCCGCAGTAGAGAGTCCGAGCGCGCATCCGCAGTAGTGAGTCCGAGTGCGCATGTGCAGTAGTGAGCCCGTGCGCGCATGCGCAGTAGTGAGCCCGAGCGCGCATCCGCAGTAGTGAGTCCGAGTGCGCATGAGTAGTAGTGAGGCCGTGTGCGCATGCGCAGTAGTGAGCCCGAGCGCGCATCCGCAGTAGTGAGTCCGAGTGCGCATGCGCAGTAGTGACCCCGAGTGCGCATGCGCAGGAGTGAGCCCGTGCGCGCATACGCAGTAGTGCGCCCGTGTGCGCATGCGCAGAAGTGAGCTCGAATGCGCATGTGCAGGTCTGACTCGGTGTGCGCATGCGCAGTGGTGACCCCGAGTGCGCGTGCGCTGTAGTGAGCTCGTGTGCGCACGCGCAGTAGTGAGCCAGTGTACGCATGCGCAGTAGTGAGTCCATGTGCGCATTTGCGGGTCTGAGCCGGAGTGCGCATGCGCAGTAGTGAACCCGATTGCGCATCTGCAGTAGTGACTCTGAGTGCGCATGCACAGCAGTGAACCCGATTGCGCGTCTGCAGTGGTGACCCCGAGTGCGCATGTTCAGTAGCGACCCCGAGCGCGCATGCGCTGTAGTAAGTCCAAGTGCGCATGAGCAGTAGTGAGCCCGTGTGCGCATGCGCAGTAGCGATCCCGAGTTCCTTTACGCGGTAGTGAGCCCGATTTTGTATCCGCAGTAGTGAGTCCGAGTGCGCATGAGCAGTAGTGAGCCGCGGTGCGCATGCGCAGTAGTGACCCCGAGTGCGCATGCGCAGTAGTGACCCCGAGTGCGCATGGGCTGTAGCGACCCCGAGCGCGCATGTGCTGTAGTGAACCCGTGCGCGCATGCGCAGTAGTGAGCCCGAGCGCGCATCCGCAGTAGAGAGTCCGAGCGCGCATCCGCACTAGTGAGTCCGAGTGCGCATGCGCAGTAGTGACCCCGAGTGCGCATGCGCAGTAGTGAGCCCGTGCGCGCATACGCAGTAGTGAGCCCGTGTGCGCATGCGCAGTAGTTAGCCCGAGCGCGCATCCGCAGTAGTGAGTCCGAGTGCGCATGAGCAGTAGTGAGCCCGTATGCGCATGAGCAGTAGTGAGCCCGTGTGCGCATGCGCAGTAGTGAGCCCGAGCGCGCATCCGCAGTAGTGAGTCCGAGTGCGCATGACCAGTTGTGAGCCCGCGTGCGCATGCGCAGTAGTGAGCCCGAGTGCGCATCCGCACTAGTGAGTCCGAGTGCGCATGCGCAGTAGGACCCCGATTGCGCATGCGCAGTAGTGAGCCCGTGCGCGCATACGCAGTAGTGAGCCCGTGTGCGCATGCGCAGTAGTTAGCCCGAGCGCGCATCCGCAGTAGTGAGTCCGAGTGCGCATGAGCAGTAGTGAGCCCGTATGCGCATGAGCAGTAGTGAGCCCGTGTGCGCATGCGCAGTAGTGAGCCCGAGCGCGCTTCCGCAGTAGTGAGTCCGAGTGCGCATGAGCAGTAGTGAGCCCGAGCGCGCATCCGCAGTAGTGAGTCCGAGTGCGCATGAGCAGTAGTGAGCCCGTGTGCGCATCCGCAGTAGTGAGCCCGAGCGCGCATCCGCAGTAGTTAGTCCGAGTGCGCATGAGCAGTAGTGGGCCCGTGTGCGCATGCGCAGTAGTGAGCCCGAGCGCCCATCCGCACTAGTGAGTCCGAGTGCGCATGCGCAGTAGTGACCCCGAGTGCGCATGGGCAGTAGCGACCCCGATTGCGCATCTGCAGTAGTGACTCCGAGTGCGCATGCGCAACAGTAAACCCGATTGCGTATGCGCAGTAGTGAGCCCGAGTGCGCATGCGCAGTAGTGACCCCGAGCGCGCATGCGCAGTAGTGAGCCCGAGCGCGCATCCGCAGTAATGAGTCCGAGTGCGCATGAGCAGTAGTGAGCCCGTGTGCGCATGCGCAGTGGTGAGCCCGAGCGCGCATCCGCAGTAGTGAGCCCGAGCGCGCATCCGCAGTAGTTAGTCCGAGTGCGCATGAGCAGTAGTGGGCCCGTGTGCGCATGCGCAGTAGTGAGCCCGAGCGCCCATCCGCACTAGTGAGTCCGAGTGCGCATGCGCAGTAGTGAGCCCGAGCGCGCATCCGCACTAGTGAGTCCGAGTGCGCATGCGCAGTAGTGACCCCGAGTGCGCATGCGCAGTAGTGAGCCCGTGCGCGCATACGCAGTAGTGAGCCCGTGTGCGCATGCGCAGTAGTTAGCCCGAGCGCGCATCCGCAGTAGTGAGTCCGAGTGCGCATGAGCAGTAGTGAGCCCGTATGCGCATGAGCAGTAGTGAGCCCGTGTGCGCATGCGCAGTAGTGAGCCCGAGCGCGCATCCGCAGTAGTGGGTCGGAGTGCGCATGAGCAGTAGTGAACCCGTGTGCGTATGCGCAGTAGTGAGCCCGAGCGCGCATCCGCAGTAATGAGTCCGAGTGCGCATGAGCAGTAGTGAGCCGGAGTGCGCATGCGCAGTAGTGACCCCGAGTGCGCATGGGCAGTAGCGACCCCGATTGCGCATCTGCAGTAGTGACTCCGAGTGCGCATGCGCAACAGTAAACCCGATTGCGTATGCGCAGTAGTGAGCCCGAGTGCGCATGCGCAGTAGTTAGCCCGAGCGCGCATCCGCAGTAGTGAGTCCGAGTGCGCATGAGCAGTAGTGAGCCCGTATGCGCATGAGCAGTAGTGAGCCCGTGTGCGCATGCGCAGTAGTGAGCCCGAGCGCGCGTGGTCAGTAGTGGGCCCGATTGCGCATCCGCAGTAGTGAGTCCGAGCACGCTTCCGCAGTAGTGAGTCCGAGTGCGCATGAGCAGTAGTGAGCCCGAGCGCGCATCCGCAGTAGTGAGCCCGAGCGCGCATCCGCAGTAGTGAGTCCGAGTGCGCATGAGTAGTAGTGAGGCCGTGTGCGCATGCGCAGTAGTGAGCCCGAGCGCGCATCCGCAGTAGTGAGTCCGAGTGCGCATGACCAGTTGTGAGCCCGCGTGCGCATGCGCAGTAGTGAGCCCGAGTGCGCATCCGCACTAGTGAGTCCGAGTGCGCATGCGCAGTAGGACCCCGATTGCGCATGCGCAGTAGTGAGCCCGTGCGCGCATACGCAGTAGTGAGCCCGTGTGCGCATGCGCAGTAGTTAGCCCGAGCGCGCATCCGCAGTAGTGAGTCCGAGTGCGCATGAGCAGTAGTGAGCCCGTATGCGCATGAGCAGTAGTGAGCCCGTGTGCGCATGCGCAGTAGTGAGCCCGAGCGCGCTTCCGCAGTAGTGAGTCCGAGTGCGCATGAGCAGTAGTGAGCCCGAGCGCGCATCCGCAGTAGTGAGTCCGAGTGCGCATGAGCAGTAGTGAGCCCGTGTGCGCATCCGCAGTAGTGAGCCCGAGCGCGCATCCGCAGTAGTTAGTCCGAGTGCGCATGAGCAGTAGTGGGCCCGTGTGCGCATGCGCAGTAGTGAGCCCGAGCGCCCATCCGCACTAGTGAGTCCGAGTGCGCATGCGCAGTAGTGACCCCGAGTGCGCATGGGCAGTAGCGACCCCGATTGCGCATCTGCAGTAGTGACTCCGAGTGCGCATGCGCAACAGTAAACCCGATTGCGTATGCGCAGTAGTGAGCCCGAGTGCGCATGCGCAGTAGTGACCCCTAGCGCGCATGCGCAGTAGTGAGCCCGAGCGCGCATCCGCAGTAATGAGTCCGAGTGCGCATGAGCAGTAGTGAGCCCGTGTGCGCATGCGCAGTGGTGAGCCCGAGCGCGCATCCGCAGTAGTGAGCCCGAGCGCGCATCCGCAGTAGTTAGTCCGAGTGCGCATGAGCAGTAGTGGGCCCGTGTGCGCATGCGCAGTAGTGAGCCCGAGCGCCCATCCGCACTAGTGAGTCCGAGTGCGCATGCGCAGTAGTGAGCCCGAGCGCGCATCCGCACTAGTGAGTCCGAGTGCGCATGCGCAGTAGTGACCCCGAGTGCGCATGCGCAGTAGTGAGCCCGTGCGCGCATACGCAGTAGTGAGCCCGTGTGCGCATGCGCAGTAGTTAGCCCGAGCGCGCATCCGCAGTAGTGAGTCCGAGTGCGCATGAGCAGTAGTGAGCCCGTATGCGCATGAGCAGTAGTGAGCCCGTGTGCGCATGCGCAGTAGTGAGCCCGAGCGCGCATCCGCAGTAGTGGGTCGGAGTGCGCATGAGCAGTAGTGAACCCGTGTGCGTATGCGCAGTAGTGAGCCCGAGCGCGCATCCGCAGTAATGAGTCCGAGTGCGCATGAGCAGTAGTGAGCCGGAGTGCGCATGCGCAGTAGTGACCCCGAGTGCGCATGGGCAGTAGCGACCCCGATTGCGCATCTGCAGTAGTGACTCCGAGTGCGCATGCGCAACAGTAAACCCGATTGCGTATGCGCAGTAGTGAGCCCGAGTGCGCATGCGCAGTAGTGACCCCGAGCGCGCATGCGCAGTAGTGAGCCCGTGCGCGCATACGCAGTAGTGCGCCCGTGTGCGCATGCGCAGAAGTGAGCTCGAATGCGCATGTGCAGGTCTGACTCGGTGTGCGCATGCGCAGTGGTGACCCCGAGTGCGCGTGCGCTGTTGTGAGCTCGTGTGCGCATGCGCAGTAGTGAGCCAGTGTACGCATGCGCAGTAGTGAGTCCGTGTGCGCATTTGCGGGTCTGAGCCGGAGTGCGCATGTTCAGTAGCGACCCCGAGCGCGCATGCGCTGTAGTAAGTCCGAGTGCGCATGAGCAGTAGTGAGCCCGTGTGCGCATGCGCAGTAGTGAGCCCAAGCGCGCATCCGCACTAGTGAGTCCGAGTGCGCATGCGCAGTAGTGACCCCGAGTGCGCATGAGCAGTAGTGAGCCCGTGTGCGCATGCGCAGTAGTGAGCCCGAGCGCGCATCCGCAGTAGTGAGTTCGAGTGCGCATGAGCAGTAGTGAGCCCGTGTGCGTATGCGCAGTAGTGAGCCCGAGCGCGCATCCGCAGTAATGAGTCCGAGTGCGCATGAGCAGTAGTGAGCCCGTGTGCGCATGCGCAGTGGTGAGCCCGAGCGCGCATCCGCAGTAGTGAGTCCGAGTGCGCATGAGCAGTAGTGACCCCGTGTGCGCATGCGCAGTAGTGAGCCCGAGCGCGCGTGGTCAGTAGTGGGCCCGATTGCGCATCCGCAGTAGTGAGTCCGAGCACGCATGCGCAGTAGTGAGTCCGAGTGCGCATGAGCAGTAGTGAGCCCGTGTGCGCATCCGCAGTAGTGAGCCCGAGCGCGCATCCGCAGTAGTGAGTCCGAGTGCGCATGAGCAGTAGTGAGCCCGTGTGCGCATGAGCAGTAGTGAGCCCGAGCGCCCATCCGCACTAGTGAGCCCTAGTGCGCATGCGCAGTAGTGACCCCGAGTGCGCATGCGCAGTAGTGAGCCTGTGCGCGCATACGCAGTAGTGAGCCCGTGTGCGCATGCGCAGTGGTGAGCCCGAGCGCGCATCCGCAGTAGTGTGTCCGAGTGCGCATGAGCAGTAGTGACCCCGTGTGCGCATGCGCAGTAGTGAGCCCGAGCGCGCGTGGTCAGTAGTGGGCCCGATTGCGCATCCGCAGTAGTGAGTCCGAGCACGCATGCGCAGTAGTGAGTCCGAGTGCGCATGAGCAGTAGTGAGCCCGTGTGCGCATCCGCAGTAGTGAGCCCGAGCGCGCATCCGCAGTAGTGAGTCCGAGTGCGCATGAGCAGTAGTGAGCCCGTGTGCGCATGCGCAGTAGTGATCCCGAGTTCCTTTACGCGGTAGTGAGCCCGATTTTGTATCCGCAGTAGTGAGTCCGAGTGCGCATGAGCAGTAGTGAGCCGCGGTGCGCATGCGCAGTAGTGACCCCGAGTGCGCATGCGCAGTAGTGACCCCGAGTGCGCATGGGCTGTAGCGACCCCGAGCGCGCATGTGCAGTAGTGAACCCGTGCGCGCATGCGCAGTAGTGAGCCCGAGCGCGCATCCGCAGTAGAGAGTCCGAGCGCGCATCCGCAGTAGTGAGTCCGAGTGCGCATGTGCAGTAGTGAGCCCGTGCGCGCATGCGCAGTAGTGAGCCCGAGCGCGCATCCGCAGTAGTGAGTCCGAGTGCGCATGAGTAGTAGTGAGGCCGTGTGCGCATGCGCAGTAGTGAGCCCGAGCGCGCATCCGCAGTAGTGAGTCCGAGTGCGCATGCGCAGTAGTGACCCCGAGTGCGCATGCGCAGGAGTGAGCCCGTGCGCGCATACGCAGTAGTGCGCCCGTGTGCGCATGCGCAGAAGTGAGCTCGAATGCGCATGTGCAGGTCTGACTCGGTGTGCGCATGCGCAGTGGTGACCCCGAGTGCGCGTGCGCTGTAGTGAGCTCGTGTGCGCACGCGCAGTAGTGAGCCAGTGTACGCATGCGCAGTAGTGAGTCCATGTGCGCATTTGCGGGTCTGAGCCGGAGTGCGCATGCGCAGTAGTGAACCCGATTGCGCATCTGCAGTAGTGACTCTGAGTGCGCATGCACAGCAGTGAACCCGATTGCGCGTCTGCAGTGGTGACCCCGAGTGCGCATGTTCAGTAGCGACCCCGAGCGCGCATGCGCTGTAGTAAGTCCAAGTGCGCATGAGCAGTAGTGAGCCCGTGTGCGCATGCGCAGTAGTGATCCCGAGTTCCTTTACGCGGTAGTGAGCCCGATTTTGTATCCGCAGTAGTGAGTCCGAGTGCGCATGAGCAGTAGTGACCCCGAGTGCGCATGCGCAGTAGTGACCCCGAGTGCGCATGGGCTGTAGCGACCCCGAGCGCGCATGTGCTGTAGTGAACCCGTGCGCGCATGCGCAGTAGTGAGCCCGAGCGCGCATCCGCAGTAGAGAGTCCGAGCGCGCATCCGCACTAGTGAGTCCGAGTGCGCATGCGCAGTAGTGACCCCGAGTGCGCATGCGCAGTAGTGAGCCCGTGCGCGCATACGCAGTAGTGAGCCCGTGTGCGCATGCGCAGTAGTTAGCCCGAGCGCGCATCCGCAGTAGTGAGTCCGAGTGCGCATGAGCAGTAGTGAGCCCGTATGCGCATGAGCAGTAGTGAGCCCGTGTGCGCATGCGCAGTAGTGAGCCCGAGCGCGCATTCGCAGTAGTGGGGCCGAGTGCGCATGAGCAGTAGTGAGCCCGTGTGCGTATGCGCAGTAGTGAGCCCGAGCGCGCATCCGCAGTAATGAGTCCGAGTGCGCATGAGCAGTAGTGAGCCGGAGTGCGCATGCGCAGTTGTGACCCCGAGTGCGCATGGGCAGTAGCGACCCCGATTGCGCATCTGCAGTAGTGACTCCGAGTGCGCATGCGCAACAGTAAACCCGATTGCGTATGCGCAGTAGTGAGCCCGAGTGCGCATGCGCAGTAGTGGCCCCGAGCGTGCATGCGCAGTAGTGAGCCCGTGCGCGCATACGCAGTAGTGCGCCCGTGTGCGCATGCGCAGTAGTGAGTCCGTGTGCGCATTTGCGGGTCTGAGCCGGAGTGCGCATGTTCAGTAGCGACCCCGAGCGCGCATGCGCTGTAGTAAGTCCGAGTGCGCATGAGCAGTAGTGAGCCCGTGTGCGCATGCGCAGTAGTGAGCCCAAGCGCGCATCCGCACTAGTGAGTCCGAGTGCGCATGCGCAGTAGTGACCCCGAGTGCGCATGAGCAGTAGTGAGCCCGTGTGCGCATGCGCAGTAGTGAGCCCGAGCGCGCATCCGCAGTAGTGAGTTCGAGTGCGCATGAGCAGTAGTGAGCCCGTGTGCGTATGCGCAGTAGTGAGCCCGAGCGCGCATCCGCAGTAATGAGTCCGAGTGCGCAAGAGCAGTAGTGAGCCCGTGTGCGCATGCGCAGTAGTCAGCCCGTGCGCGCATACGCAGTAGTGAGCCCGTGTGCGCATGCGCAGTAGTTAGCCCGAGCGCGCATCCGCAGTAGTGAGTCCGAGTGCGCATGAGCAGTAGTGAGCCCGTATGCGCATGAGCAGTAGTGAGCCCGTGTGCGCATGCGCAGTAGTGAGCCCAAGCGCGCATCCGCACTAGTGAGTCCGAGTGCGCATGCGCAGTAGTGACCCCGAGTGCGCATGAGCAGTAGTGAGCCCGTGTGCGCATGCGCAGTAGTGAGCCCGAGCGCGCATCCGCAGTAGTGAGTTCGAGTGCGCATGAGCAGTAGTGAGCCCGTGTGCGTATGCGCAGTAGTGAGCCCGAGCGCGCATCCGCAGTAATGAGTCCGAGTGCGCAAGAGCAGTAGTGAGCCCGTGTGCGCATGCGCAGTAGTCAGCCCGTGCGCGCATACGCAGTAGTGAGCCCGTGTGCGCATGCGCAGTAGTTAGCCCGAGCGCGCATCCGCAGTAGTGAGTCCGAGTGCGCATGAGCAGTAGTGAGCCCGTATGCGCATGAGCAGTAGTGGGCCCGATTGCGCATCCGCAGTACTGAGTCCGAGCACGCATGCGCAGTAGTGAGTCCGAGTGCGCATGTGCAGTAGTGAGCCCGCGTGCGCATCCGTAGTAGTGAGCCCGAGCGCGCATCCGCAGTAGTGAGTCCGAGTGCGCATGAGCAGTAGTGAGCCCGTGTGCGCATGCGCAGTAGTGAGCCCGAGCGAGCATCCGCACTAGTGAGTCCGAGTGCGCATGCGCAGTAGTGACCGCGAGTGCGCATGCGCAGTTGTGAGCCCGTGCGCGCATACGCAGTAGTGAGCCCGTGTGCGCATGCGCAGTAGTTAGCCCGAGCGCGCATCCGCAGTAGTGAGTCCGAGTGCACATGAGCAGTAGTGAGCCCGTATGCGCATGAGCAGTAGTGAGCCCGTGTGCGCATCCGCAGTAATGAGTCCGAGTGCGCATGAGCAGTAGTGAGCCCGTGTGCGCATGCGCAGTGGTGAGCCCGAGCGCGCATCCGCAGTAGTGAGTCCGAGTGCGCATGAGCAGTAGTGACCCCGAGTGCGCATGCGCAGTAGTGAGCCCGAGCGCGCATCCGCAGTAATGAGCCCGAGCGCGCATCCGCAGTAGTGAGTCCGAGTGCGCATGAGCAGTAGTGAGCCCGTGTGCGCATCCGCAGTAGTGAGCCCGAGCGCGCATGCGCAGTAGTTAGTCCGAGTGCGCATGAGCAGTAGTGGGCCCGTGTGCGCATGCGCAGTAGTGAGCCCGAGCGCCCATCCGCACTAGTGAGTCCGAGTGCGCATGCGCAGTAGTGACCCCGAGTGCGCATGCGCAGTAGTGAGCCCGTGCGCGCATATGCAGTAGTGCGCCGTGTGCGCATGGGCAGAAGTGAGCTCGAATGCGCATGTGCAGGTCTGACTCGGTGTGCGCATGCGCAGTAGTGACCCCGAGTGCGCGTGCGCTGTAGTGAGCTCGTGTGCGCATGCGCAGTAGTGAGCCCGAGCGCGCATCCGCACTAGTGAGTCCGAGTGCGCATGCGCAGTAGTGACCCCGAGTGCGCATGCGCAGTAGTGAGCCCGTGCGCGCATACGCAGTAGTGAGCCCGTGTGCGCATGCGCAGTAGTTAGCCCGAGCGCGCATCCGCAGTAGTGAGTCCGAGTGCGCATGAGCAGTAGTGAGCCCGTATGCGCATGAGCAGTAGTGAGCCCGTGTGCGCATGCGCAGTAGTGAGCCCGAGCGCGCATCCGCAGTAGTGGGTCGGAGTGCGCATGAGCAGTAGTGAGCCCATGTGCGTATGCGCAGTAGTGAGCCCGAGCGCGCATCCGCAGTAATGAGTCCGAGTGCGCATGAGCGGTAGTGACCCCGTGTGCGCATGCGCAGTGGTGAGCCCGAGCGCGCATCCGCAGTAGTGAGTCCGAGTGCGCATGAGCAGTAGTGACCCCGTGTGCGCATGAGCAGTAGTGAGCCCGAGCGCCCATCCGCACTAGTGAGTACGAGTGCCCATGCGCAGTAGTAACCCCGAGTGCGCATGCGCAGTAGTGAGCCCGTGCGCGCATACGCAGTAGTGCGCCCGTGTGCGCATGGGCAGAAGTGAGCTCGAATGCGCATGTGCAGGTCTGACTCGGTGTGCGCATGCGCAGTAGTGACCCCGAGTGCGCGTGCGCTGTAGTGAGCCCGAGCGCGCATCCGCAGTAGTGAGCCCGAGTGCGCATGAGTAGTAGTGAGGCCGTGTGCGCATGCGCAGCAGTGAGCCCGATTGCACATCGGCAGTAGTGAGCCCGAGCGCGCATGCGCTGTAGTGAGTCCGAGTGCGCATGAGCAGTAGTGAGCCCGTGTGCGCATGCGCAGTAGTGAGTCCGAGTGCGCATGCGCAGTAGTGACCCCGAGTGCGCATGCGCAGTAGTGAGCCCGTGCGCGCATACGCAGTAGTGAGCCCGTGTGCGCATGCGCAGTAGTTAGCCCGAGCGCGCATCCGCAGTAGTGAGTCCGAGTGCGCATGAGCAGTAGTGAGCCCGTATGCGCATGAGCAGTAGTGAGCCCGTGTGCGCATGCGCAGTAGTGAGCCCGAGCGCGCATCCGCAGTAGTGGGTCGGAGTGCGCATGAGCAGTAGTGAACCCGTGTGCGTATGCGCAGTAGTGAGCCCGAGCGCGCATCCGCAGTAATGAGTCCGAGTGCGCATGAGCAGTAGTGAGCCGGAGTGCGCATGCGCAGTAGTGACCCCGAGTGCGCATGGGCAGTAGCGACCCCGATTGCGCATCTGCAGTAGTGACTCCGAGTGCGCATGCGCAACAGTAAACCCGATTGCGTATGCGCAGTAGTGAGCCCGAGTGCGCATGCGCAGTAGTGACCCCGAGCGCGCATGCGCAGTAGTGAGCCCGTGCGCGCATACGCAGTAGTGCGCCCGTGTGCGCATGCGCAGAAGTGAGCTCGAATGCGCATGTGCAGGTCTGACTCGGTGTGCGCATGCGCAGTGGTGACCCCGAGTGCGCGTGCGCTGTTGTGAGCCCGTGTGCGCATGCGCAGTAGTGAGCCAGTGTACGCATGCGCAGTAGTGAGTCCGTGTGCGCATTTGCGGGTCTGAGCCGGAGTGCGCATGTTCAGTAGCGACCCCGAGCGCGCATGCGCTGTAGTAAGTCCGAGTGCGCATGAGCAGTAGTGAGCCCGTGTGCGCATGCGCAGTAGTGAGCCCAAGCGCGCATCCGCACTAGTGAGTCCGAGTGCGCATGCGCAGTAGTGACTCCGAGTGCGCATGAGCAGTAGTGAGCCCGTGTGCGCATGCGCAGTAGTGAGCCCGAGCGCGCATCCGCAGTAGTGAGTTCGAGTGCGCATGAGCAGTAGTGAGCCCGTGTGCGTATGCGCAGTAGTGAGCCCGAGCGCGCATCCGCAGTAATGAGTCCGAGTGCGCATGAGCAGTAGTGAGCCCGTGTGCGCATGCGCAGTGGTGAGCCCGAGCGCGCATCCGCAGTAGTGAGTCCGAGTGCGCATGAGCAGTAGTGACCCCGTGTGCGCATGCGCAGTAGTGAGCCCGAGCGCGCGTGGTCAGTAGTGGGCCCGATTGCGCATCCGCAGTAGTGAGTCCGAGCACGCATGCGCAGTAGTGAGTCCGAGTGCGCATGAGCAGTAGTGAGCCCGTGTGCGCATCCGCAGTAGTGAGCCCGAGCGCGCATCCGCAGTAGTGAGTCCGAGTGCGCATGAGCAGTAGTGAGCCCGTGTGCGCATGAGCAGTAGTGAGCCCGAGCGCCCATCCGCACTAGTGAGCCCTAGTGCGCATGCGCAGTAGTGACCCCGAGTGCGCATGCGCAGTAGTGAGCCTGTGCGCGCATACGCAGTAGTGAGCCCGTGTGCGCATGCGCAGTGGTGAGCCCGAGCGCGCATCCGCAGTAGTGTGTCCGAGTGCGCATGAGCAGTAGTGACCCCGTGTGCGCATGCGCAGTAGTGAGCCCGAGCGCGCGTGGTCAGTAGTGGGCCCGATTGCGCATCCGCAGTAGTGAGTCCGAGCACGCATGCGCAGTAGTGAGTCCGAGTGCGCATGAGCAGTAGTGAGCCCGTGTGCGCGTCCGCAGTAGTGAGCCCGAGCGCGCATCCGCAGTAGTGAGTCCGAGTGCGCATGAGCAGTAGTGAGCCCGTGTGCGCATGCGCAGTAGTGAGCCCGAGCGCGCATCCGCACTAGTGAGTCCGAGTGCGCATGCGCAGTAGTGACCCCGAGTGCGCATGCGCAGTAGTGAGCCCGTGCGCGCATACGCAGTAGTGAGCCCGTGTGCGCATGCGCAGTAGTTAGCCCGAGCGCGCATCCGCAGTAGTGAGTCCGAGTGCGCATGAGCAGTAGTGAGCCCGTATGCGCATGAGCAGTAGTGAGCCCGTGTGCGCATCCGCAGTAATGAGTCCGAGTGCGCATGAGCAGTAGAGAGCCCGTGTGCGCATGCGCAGTGGTGAGCCCGAGCGCGCATCCGCAGTAGTGAGTCCGAGTGCGCATGAGCAGTAGTGACGCCGAGTGCGCATGCGCAGTAGTGAGCCCGAGCGTGCATCCGCAGTAATGAGCCCGAGCGCGCATCCGCAGTAGTGAGTCCGAGTGCGCATGAGCAGTAGTGACCCCGTGTGCGCATCCGCAGTAGTGAGCCCGAGCGCGCATCCGCAGTAGTTAGTCCGTGTGCGCATGAGCAGTAGTGGGCCCGTGTGCGCATGCGCAGTAGTGAGCCCGAGCGCCCATCCGCACTAGTGAGTCCGAGCGCGCATGCGCAGTAGTGACCCCGAGTGCGCATGCGCAGTAGTGAGCCCGTGCGCGCATACGCAGTAGTGCGCCCGTGTGCGCATGCGCAGAAGTGAGCTCGAATGCGCATGTGCAGGTCTGACTCGGTGTGCGCATGCGCAGTGGTGACCCCGAGTGCGCGTGCGCTATAGTGAGCTCGTGTGCGCATGCGCAGTAGTGAGCCAGTGTACGCATGCGCAGTAGTGAGTCCGTGTGCGCATTTGCGGGTCTGAGCCGGAGTGCGCATGCGCAGTAGTGAACCCGATTGCGCATCTGCAGTAGTGACTCTGAGTGCGCATGCACAGCAGTGAACCCGATTGCGCGTCTGCAGTGGTGACCCCGAGTGCGCATGTTCAGTAGCGACCCCGAGCGCGCATGCGCTGTAGTAAGTCCGAGTGCGCATGTGCAGTAGTGAGCCCGTGCGCGCATGCGCTGTAGTGAGCCCGAGCGCGCATCCGCAGTAGTGAGTTCGAGTGCGCATGAGCAGTAGTGAGCCCGTGTGCGTATGCGCAGTAGTGAGCCCGAGCGCGCATCCGCAGTAATGAGTCCGAGTGCGCATGAGCAGTAGTGAGCCCGTGTGCGCATGCGCAGTGGTGAGCCCGAGCGCGCATCCGCAGTAGTGAGTTCGAGTGCGCATGAGCAGTAGTGAGCCCGTGTGCGTATGCGCAGTAGTGAGCCCGAGCGCGCATCCGCAGTAATGAGTCCGAGTGCGCATGAGCAGTAGTGAGCCCGTGTGCGCATGCGCAGTGGTGAGCCCGAGCGCGCATCCGCAGTAGTGAGTCCGAGTGCGCATGAGCAGTAGTGACCCCGTGTGCGCATGCGCAGTAGTGAGCCCGAGCGCGCGTGGTCAGTAGTGGGCCCGATTGCGCATCCGCAGTAGTGAGTCAGAGCACGCATGCGCAGTAGTGAGTCCGAGTGCGCATGAGCAGTAGTGAGCCCGTGTGCGCATCCGCAGTAGTGAGCCCGAGCGCGCATCCGCAGTAGTGAGTCCGAGTGCGCATGAGAAGTAGTGAGCGCGTGTGCGCATGAGCAGTAGTGAGCCCGAGCGCCCATCCGCACTAGTGAGCCCTAGTGCGCATGCGCAGTAGTGACCCCGAGTGCGCATGCGCAGTAGTGAGCCTGTGCGCGCATACGCAGTAGTGAGCCCGTGTGCGCATGCGCAGTGGTGAGCCCGAGCGCGCATCCGCAGTAGTGTGTCCGAGTGCGCATGAGCAGTAGTGACCCCGTGTGCGCATGCGCAGTAGTGAGCCCGAGCGCGCGTGGTCAGTAGTGGGCCCGATTGCGCATCCGCAGTAGTGAGTCCGAGCACGCATGCGCAGTAGTGAGTCCGAGTGCGCATGAACAGTAGTGAGCCCGTGTGCGCATCCGCAGTAGTGGGCCCGAGCGCGCATCCGCAGTAGTGAGTCCGAGTGCGCATGAGCAGTAGTGAGCCCGTGTGCGCATGCGCAGTAGTGAGCCCGAGCGCGCATCCGCACTAGTGAGTCCGAGTGCGCATGCGCAGTAGTGACCCCGAGTGCGCATGCGCAGTAGTGAGCCCGTGCGCGCATACGCAGTAGTGAGCCCGTGTGCGCATGCGCAGTAGTTAGCCCGAGCGCGCATCCGCAGTAGTGAGTCCGAGTGCGCATGAGCAGTAGTGAGCCCGTATGCGCATGAGAAGTAGTGAGCCCGTGTGCGCATCCGCAGTAATGAGGCCGAGTGCGCATGAGCAGTAGAGAGCCCGTGTGCGCATGCGCAGTGGTGAGCCCGAGCGCGCATCCGCAGTAGTGAGTCCGAGTGCGCATGAGCAGTAGTGACCCCGAGTGCGCATGCGCAGTAGTGAGCCCGAGCGTGCATCCGCAGTAATGAGCCCGAGCGCGCATCCGCAGTAGTGAGTCCGAGTGCGCATGAGCAGTAGTGACCCCGTGTGCGCATCCGCAGTAGTGAGCCCGAGCGCGCATCCGCAGTAGTTAGTCCGAGTGCGCATGAGCAGTAGTGGGCCCGTGTGCGCATGCGCAGTAGTGAGCCCGAGCGCCCATCCGCACTAGTGAGTCCGAGTGCGCATGCGCAGTAGTGACCCCGAGTGCGCATGCGCAGTAGTGAGCCCGTGCGCGCATTCGCAGTAGTGCGCCCGTGTGCGCATGCGCAGAAGTGAGCTCGAATGCGCATGTGCAGGTCTGACTCGGTGTGCGCATGCGCAGTGGTGACCCCGAGTGCGCGTGCGCTGTAGTGAGCTCGTGTGCGCATGCGCAGTAGTGAGCCAGTGTACGCATGCGCAGTAGTGAGTCCGTGTGCGCATTTGCGGGTCTGAGCCGGAGTGCGCATGCGCAGTAGTGAACCCGATTGCGCATCTGCAGTAGTGACTCTGAGTGCGCATGCACAGCAGTGAACCCGATTGCGCGTCTGCAGTGGTGACCCCGAGTGCGCATGTTCAGTAGCGACCCCGAGCGCGCATGCGCTGTAGTAAGTCCGAGTGCGCATGAGCAGTAGTGAGCCCGTGTGCGCATGCGCAGTAGTGATCCCGAGTTCCTTTACGCGGTAGTGAGCCCGATTTTGTATCCGCAGTAGTGAGTCCGAGTGCGCATGAGCAGTAGTGAGCCGCGGTGCGCATGCGCAGTAGTGACCCCGAGTGCGCATGCGCAGTAGTGACCCCGAGTGCGCATGGGCTGTAGCGACCCCGAGCGCGCATGTGCAGTAGTGAACCCGTGCGCGCATGCGCAGTAGTGAGTCCGAGCGCGCATCCGCAGTAGTTAGTCCGAGTGCGCATGAGCAGTAGTGGGCCCGTGTGCGCATGCGCAGTAGTGAGCCCGAGTGCGCATGCGCAGTAGTGACCCCGAGTGCGCATGCGCAGTAGTGAGCCCGTGCGCGCATACGCAGTAGTGAGCCCGTGTGCGCATGCGCAGTAGTTAGCCTGAGCGCGCATCCGCAGTAATGAGTCCGAGTGCGCGTGAGCAGTAGTGAGCCCGAGTGCGCATGCGCAGTAGTGACCCCGAGTGCGCATGGGCAGTAGCGACCCCGATTGCGCATCTGCAGTAGTGACTCCGAGTGCGCATGCGCAACAGTAAACCCGATTGCGTATGCGCAGTAGTGAGCCCGAGCGCGCATCCGCAGTAATGAGTCCGAGTGCGCATGAGCAGTAGTGAGCCGGAGTGCGCATGCGCAGTAGTGACCCCGAGTGCGCATGGGCAGTAGCGACCCCGATTGCGCATCTGCAGTAGTGACTCCGAGTGCGCATGCGCAACAGTAAACCCGATTGCGTATGCGCAGTAGTGAGCCCGAGTGCGCATGCGCATTGGTGACCCCGAGCGCGCATGCGCAGTAGTGAGCCCGAGCGCGCATCCGCAGTAATGAGTCCGAGTGCGCATGAGCAGTAGTGACCCCGTGTGCGCATGCGCAGTAGTGAGCCCGAGCGCGCGTGGTCAGTAGTGGGCCCGATTGCGCATCCGCAGTAGTGAGTCCGAGCAGGCATGCGCAGTAGTGAGTCCGAGTGCGCATGTGCAGTAGTGAGCCCGCGTGCGCATCCGTAGTAGTGAGCCCGAGCGCGCATCCGCAGTAGTGGGTCCGAGTGCGCATGAGCAGTAGTGAGCCCGTGTGCGCATGCGCAGTAGTGAGCCCGAGCGAGCATCCGCACTAGTGAGTCCGAGTGCGCATGCGCAGTAGTGACCGCGAGTGCGCATGCGCAGTAGTGAGCCCGTGCGCGCATACGCAGTAGTGAGCCCGTGTGCGCATGCGCAGTAGTTAGCCCGAGCGCGCATCCGCAGTAGTGAGTCCGAGTGCGCATGAGCAGTAGTGAGCCCGTATGCGCATGAGCAGTAGTGAGCCCGTGTGCGCATCCGCAGTAATGAGTCCGAGTGCGCATGAGCAGTAGTGAGCCCGTGTGCGCATGCGCAGTGGTGAGCCCGAGCGCGCATCCGCAGTAGTGAGTCCGAGTGCGCATGAGCAGTAGTGACCCCGAGTGCGCATGCGCAGTAGTGAGCCCGAGCGCGCATCCGCAGTAATGAGCCCGAGCGCGCATCCGCAGTAGTGAGTCCGAGTGCGCATGAGCAGTAGTGAGCCCGTGTGCGCATCCGCAGTAGTGAGCCCGAGCGCGCATGCGCAGTAGTTAGTCCGAGTGCGCATGAGCAGTAGTGGGCCCGTGTGCGCATGCGCAGTAGTGAGCCCGAGCGCCCATCCGCACTAGTGAGTCCGAGTGCGCATGCGCAGTAGTGACCCCGAGTGCGCATGCGCAGTAGTGAGCCCGTGCGCGCATATGCAGTAGTGCGCCGTGTGCGCATGGGCAGAAGTGAGCTCGAATGCGCATGTGCAGGTCTGACTCGGTGTGCGCATGCGCAGTAGTGACCCCGAGTGCGCGTGCGCTGTAGTGAGCTCGTGTGCGCATGCGCAGTAGTGAGCCCGAGCGCGCATCCGCACTAGTGAGTCCGAGTGCGCATGCGCAGTAGTGACCCCGAGTGCGCATGCGCAGTAGTGAGCCCGTGCGCGCATACGCAGTAGTGAGCCCGTGTGCGCATGCGCAGTAGTTAGCCCGAGCGCGCATCCGCAGTAGTGAGTCCGAGTGCGCATGAGCAGTAGTGAGCCCGTATGCGCATGAGCAGTAGTGAGCCCGTGTGCGCATGCGCAGTAGTGAGCCCGAGCGCGCATCCGCAGTAGTGGGTCGGAGTGCGCATGAGCAGTAGTGAGCCCATGTGCGTATGCGCAGTAGTGAGCCCGAGCGCGCATCCGCAGTAATGAGTCCGAGTGCGCATGAGCGGTAGTGACCCCGTGTGCGCATGCGCAGTGGTGAGCCCGAGCGCGCATCCGCAGTAGTGAGTCCGAGTGCGCATGAGCAGTAGTGACCCCGTGTGCGCATGAGCAGTAGTGAGCCCGAGCGCCCATCCGCACTAGTGAGTACGAGTGCCCATGCGCAGTAGTAACCCCGAGTGCGCATGCGCAGTAGTGAGCCCGTGCGCGCATACGCAGTAGTGCGCCCGTGTGCGCATGGGCAGAAGTGAGCTCGAATGCGCATGTGCAGGTCTGACTCGGTGTGCGCATGCGCAGTAGTGACCCCGAGTGCGCGTGCGCTGTAGTGAGCCCGAGCGCGCATCCGCAGTAGTGAGCCCGAGTGCGCATGAGTAGTAGTGAGGCCGTGTGCGCATGCGCAGCAGTGAGCCCGATTGCACATCGGCAGTAGTGAGCCCGAGCGCGCATGCGCTGTAGTGAGTCCGAGTGCGCATGAGCAGTAGTGAGCCCGTGTGCGCATGCGCAGTAGTGAGTCCGAGTGCGCATGCGCAGTAGTGACCCCGAGTGCGCATGCGCAGTAGTGAGCCCGTGCGCGCATACGCAGTAGTGAGCCCGTGTGCGCATGCGCAGTAGTTAGCCCGAGCGCGCATCCGCAGTAGTGAGTCCGAGTGCGCATGAGCAGTAGTGAGCCCGTATGCGCATGAGCAGTAGTGAGCCCGTGTGCGCATGCGCAGTAGTGAGCCCGAGCGCGCATCCGCAGTAGTAGGTCGGAGTGCGCATGAGCAGTAGTGAACCCGTGTGCGTATGCGCAGTAGTGAGCCCGAGCGCGCATCCGCAGTAATGAGTCCGAGTGCGCATGAGCAGTAGTGAGCCGGAGTGCGCATGCGCAGTAGTGACCCCGAGTGCGCATAGGCAGTAGCGACCCCGATTGCGCATCTGCAGTAGTGACTCCGAGTGCGCATGCGCAACAGTAAACCCGATTGCGTATGCGCAGTAGTGAGCCCGAGTGCGCATGCGCAGTAGTGACCCCGAGCGCGCATGCGCAGTAGTGAGCCCGTGCGCGCATACGCAGTAGTGCGCCCGTGTGCGCATGCGCAGAAGTGAGCTCGAATGCGCATGTGCAGGTCTGACTCGGTGTGCGCATGCGCAGTGGTGACCCCGAGTGCGCGTGCGCTGTTGTGAGCTCGTGTGCGCATGCGCAGTAGTGAGCCAGTGTACGCATGCGCAGTAGTGAGTCCGTGTGCGCATTTGCGGGTCTGAGCCGGAGTGCGCATGTTCAGTAGCGACCCCGAGCGCGCATGCGCTGTAGTAAGTCCGAGTGCGCATGAGCAGTAGTGAGCCCGTGTGCGCATGCGCAGTAGTGAGCCCAAGCGCGCATCCGCACTAGTGAGTCCGAGTGCGCATGCGCAGTAGTGACCCCGAGTGCGCACGAGCAGTAGTGAGCCCGTGTGCGCATGCGCAGTAGTGAGCCCGAGCGCGCATCCGCAGTAGTGAGTTCGAGTGCGCATGAGCAGTAGTGAGCCCGTGTGCGTATGCGCAGTAGTGAGCCCGAGCGCGCATCCGCAGTAATGAGTCCGAGTGCGCATGAGCAGTAGTGAGCCCGTGTGCGCATGCGCAGTGGTGAGCCCGAGCGCGCATCCGCAGTAGTGAGTCCGAGTGCGCATGAGCAGTAGTGACCCCGTGTGCGCATGCGCAGTAGTGAGCCCGAGCGCGCGTGGTCAGTAGTGGGCCCGATTGCGCATCCGCAGTAGTGAGTCCGAGCACGCATGCGCAGTAGTGAGTCCGAGTGCGCATGAGCAGTAGTGAGCCCGTGTGCGCATCCGCAGTAGTGAGCCCGAGCGCGCATCCGCAGTAGTGAGTCCGAGTGCGCATGAGCAGTAGTGAGCCCGTGTGCGCATGAGCAGTAGTGAGCCCGAGCGCCCATCCGCACTAGTGAGCCCTAGTGCGCATGCGCAGTAGTGACCCCGAGTGCGCATGCGCAGTAGTGAGCCTGTGCGCGCATACGCAGTAGTGAGCCCGTGTGCGCATGCGCAGTGGTGAGCCCGAGCGCGCATCCGCAGTAGTGTGTCCGAGTGCGCATGAGCAGTAGTGACCCCGTGTGCGCATGCGCAGTAGTGAGCCCGAGCGCGCGTGGTCAGTAGTGGGCCCGATTGCGCATCCGCAGTAGTGAGTCCGAGCACGCATGCGCAGTAGTGAGTCCGAGTGCGCATGGGCAGTAGTGAGCCCGTGTGCGCGTCCGCAGTAGTGAGCCCGAGCGCGCATCCGCAGTAGTGAGTCCGAGTGCGCATGAGCAGTAGTGGGCCCGTGTGCGCATGCGCAGTAGTGAGCCCGAGCGCGCATCCGCACTAGTGAGTCCGAGTGCGCATGCGCAGTAGTGACCCCGAGTGCGCATGCGCAGTAGTGAGCCCGTGCGCGCATACGCAGTAGTGAGCCCGTGTGCGCATGCGCAGTAGTTAGCCCGAGCGCGCATCCGCAGTAGTGAGTCCGAGTGCGCATGAGCAGTAGTGAGCCCGTATGCGCATGAGCAGTAGTGAGCCCGTGTGCGCATCCGCAGTAATGAGGCCGAGTGCGCATGAACAGTAGTGAGCCCGTGTGCGCATCCGCAGTAGTGAGCCCGAGCGTGCATCCGCAGTAATGAGCCCGAGCGCGCATCCGCAGTAGTGAGTCCGAGTGCGCATGAGCAGTAGTGACCCCGTGTGCGCATCCGCAGTAGTGAGCCCGAGCGCGCATCCGCAGTAGTTAGTCCGAGTGCGCATGAGCAGTAGTGGGCCCGTGTGCGCATGCGCAGTAGTGAGCCCGAGCGCCCATCCGCACTAGTGAGTCCGAGTGCGCATGCGTAGTAGTGACCCCGAGTGCGCATGCGCAGTAGTGAGCCCGTGCGCGCATACGCAGTAGTGCGCCCGTGTGCGCATGCGCAGAAGTGAGCTCGAATGCGCATGTGCAGGTCTGACTCGGTGTGCGCATGCGCAGTGGTGACCCCGAGTGCGCGTGCGCTGTAGTGAGCTCGTGTGCGCATGCGCAGTAGTGAGCCAGTGTACGCATGCGCAGTAGTGAGTCCGTGTGCGCATTTGCGGGTCTGAGCCGGAGTGCGCATGCGCAGTAGTGAACCCGATTGCGCATCTGCAGTAGTGACTCTGAGTGCGCATGCACAGCAGTGAACCCGATTGCGCGTCTGCAGTGGTGACCCCGAGTGCGCATGTTCAGTAGCGACCCCGAGCGCGCATGCGCTGTAGTAAGTCCGAGTGCGCATGAGCAGTAGTGAGCCCGTGTGCGCATGCGCAGTAGTGATCCCGAGTTCCTTTACGCGGTAGTGAGCCCGATTTTGTATCCGCAGTAGTGAGTCCGAGTGCGCATGAGCAGTAGTGAGCCGCGGTGCGCATGCGCAGTAGTGACCCCGAGTGCGCATGCGCAGTAGTGACCCCGAGTGCGCATGGGCTGTAGCGACCCCGAGCGCGCATGTGCAGTAGTGAACCCGTGCGCGCATGCGCAGTAGTGAGTCCGAGCGCGCATCCGCAGTAGTTAGTCCGAGTGCGCATGAGCAGTAGTGGGCCCGTGTGCGCATGCGCAGTAGTGAGCCCGAGTGCGCATGCGCAGTAGTGACCCCGAGTGCGCATGCGCAGTAGTGAGCCCGTGCGCGCATACGCAGTAGTGAGCCCGTGTGCGCATGCGCAGTAGTTAGCCTGAGCGCGCATCCGCAGTAATGAGTCCGAGTGCGCATGAGCAGTAGTGAGCCCGAGTGCGCATGCGCAGTAGTGACCCCGAGCGCGCATGCGCAGTAGTGAGCCCGAGCGCGCATCCGCAGTAATGAGTCCGAGTGCGCATGAGCAGTAGTGAGCCCGTGTGCGCATGCGCAGTGGTGAGCCCGAGCGCGCATCCGCAGTAGTGAGCCAGAGCGCGCATCCGCAGTAATTAGTCCGAGTGCGCATGAGCAGTAGTGGGCCCGTGTGCGCATGCGCAGTAGTGAGCCCGAGCGCCCATCCGCAATAGTGAGTCCGAGTGCGCATGCGCAGTAGTGAGCCCGAGCGCGCATCCGCACTAGTGAGTCCGAGTGCGCATGCGCAGTAGTGACCCCGAGTGCGCATGCGCAGTAGTGAGCCCGTGCGCGCATACGCAGTAGTGAGCCCGTGTGCGCATGCGCAGTAGTTAGCCCGAGCGCGCATCCGCAGTAGTGAGTCCGAGTGCGCATGGGCAGTAGTGAGCCCGTATGCGCATGAGCAGTAGTGAGCCCGTGTGCGCATGCGCAGTAGTGAGCCCGAGCGCGCATCCGCAGTAATGAGTCCGAGTGCGCATGAGCAGTAGTGAGCCCGTGTGCGCATGCGCAGTGGTGAGCCCGAGCGCGCATCCGCAGTAGTGAGCCAGAGCGCGCATCCGCAGTAATGAGTCCGAGTGCGCATGAGCAGTAGTGAGCCGGAGTGCGCATGCGCAGTAGTGACCCCGAGTGCGCATGGGCAGTAGCGACCCCGATTGCGCATCTGCAGTAGTGACTCCGAGTGCGCATGCGCAACAGTAAACCCGATTGCGTATGCGCAGTAGTGAGCCCGAGCGCGCATCCGCAGTAATGAGTCCGAGTGCGCATGAGCAGTAGTGAGCCGGAGTGCGCATGCGCAGTAGTGACCCCGAGTGCGCATGGGCAGTAGCGACCCCGATTGCGCATCTGCAGTAGTGACTCCGAGTGCGCATGCGCAACAGTAAACCCGATTGCGTATGCGCAGTAGTGAGCCCGAGTGCGCATGCGCAGTAGTGACCCCGAGCGCGCATGCGCAGTAGTGAGCCCGAGCGCGCATCCGCAGTAATGAGTCCGAGTGCGCATGAGCAGTAGTGAGCCCGTGTGCGCATGCGCAGTGGTGAGCCCGAGCGCGCATCCGCAGTAGTGAGCCAGAGCGCGCATCCGCAGTAATTAGTCCGAGTGCGCATGAGCAGTAGTGGGCCCGTGTGCGCATGCGCAGTAGTGAGCCCGAGCGCCCATCCGCACTAGTGAGTCCGAGTGCGCATGCGCAGTAGTGAGCCCGAGCGCGCATCCGCACTAGTGAGTCCGAGTGCGCATGCGCAGTAGTGACCCCGAGTGCGCATGCGCAGTAGTGAGCCCGTGCGCGCATACGCAGTAGTGAGCCCGTGTGCGCATGCGCAGTAGTTAGCCCGAGCGCGCATCCGCAGTAGTGAGTCCGAGTGCGCATGGGCAGTAGTGAGCCCGTATGCGCATGAGCAGTAGTGAGCCCGTGTGCGCATGCGCAGTAGTGAGCCCGAGCGCGCATCCGCTGTAGTGGGTCGGAGTGCGCATGAGCAGTAGTGAACCCGTGTGCGTATGCGCAGTAGTGAGCCCGAGCGCGCATCCGCAGTAATGAGTCCGAGTGCGCATGAGCAGTAGTGAGCCGGAGTGCGCATGCGCAGTAGTGACCCCGAGTGCGCATGGGCAGTAGCGACCCCGATTGCGCATCTGCAATAGTGACTCCGAGTGCGCATGCGCAACAGTAAACCCGATTGCGTATGCGCAGTAGTGAGCCCGAGTGCGCATGCGCAGTAGTGACCCCGATCGCGCATGCGCAGTAGTGAGCCCGTGCGCGCATACGCAGTAGTGCGCCCGTGTGCGCATGCGCAGAAGTGAGCTCGAATGCGCATGTGCAGGTCTGACTCGGTGTGCGCATGCGCAGTGGTGACCCCGAGTGCGCGTGCGCTGTAGTGAGCTAGTGTGCGCATGCGCAGTAGTGAGCCAGTGTACGCATGCGCAGTAGTGAGTCCGTGTGCGCATTTGCGGGTCTGAGCCGGAGTGCGCATGTTCAGTAGCGACCCCGAGCGCGCATGCGCTGTAGTAAGTCCGAGTGCGCATGAGCAGTAGTGAGCCCGTGTGCGCATGCGCAGTAGTGAGCCCAAGCGCGCATCCGCACTAGTGAGTCCGAGTGCGCATGCGCAGTAGTGACCCCGAGTGCGCATGAGCAGTAGTGAGCCCGTGTGCGCATGCGCAGTAGTGAGCCCGAGCGCGCATCCGCAGTAGTGAGTTCGAGTGCGCATGAGCAGTAGTGAGCCCGTGTGCGTATGCGCAGTAGTGAGCCCGAGCGCGCATCCGCAGTAATGAGTCCGAGTGCGCATGAGCAGTAGTGAGCCCGTGTGCGCATGCGCAGTGGTGAGCCCGAGCGCGCATCCGCAGTAGTGAGTCCGAGTGCGCATGAGCAGTAGTGACCCCGAGCGCGCATCCGCAGTAGTGTGTCCGAGTGCGCATGAGCAGTAGTGACCCCGTGTGCGCATGCGCAGTAGTGAGCCCGAGCGCGCGTGGTCAGTAGTGGGCCCGAGCGCGCATCCGCACTAGTGAGTCCGAGTGCGCATGCGCAGTAGTGACCCCGAGTGCGCATGCGCAGTAGTGAGCCCGTGCGCGCATACGCAGTAGTGAGCCCGTGTGCGCATGCGCAGTAGTTAGCCCGAGCGCGCATCCGCAGTAGTGAGTCCGAGTGCGCATGAGCAGTAGTGAGCCCGTATGCGCATGAGCAGTAGTGAGCCCGTGTGCGCATCCGCAGTAATGAGGCCGAGTGCGCATGAACAGTAGTGAGCCCGTGTGCGCATCCGCAGTAGTGAGCCCGAGCGTGCATCCGCAGTAATGAGCCCGAGCGCGCATCCGCAGTAGTGAGTCCGAGTGCGCATGAGCAGTAGTGACCCCGTGTGCGCATCCGCAGTAGTGAGCCCGAGCGCGCATCCGCAGTAGTTAGTCCGAGTGCGCATGAGCAGTAGTGGGCCCGTGTGCGCATGCGCAGTAGTGAGCCCGAGCGCCCATCCGCACTAGTGAGTCCGAGTGCGCATGCGCAGTAGTGACCCCGAGTGCGCATGCGCAGTAGTGAGCCCGTGCGCGCATACGCAGTAGTGCGCCCGTGTGCGCATGCGCAGAAGTGAGCTCGAATGCGCATGTGCAGGTCTGACTCGGTGTGCGCATGCGCAGTGGTGACCCCGAGTGCGCGTGCGCTGTAGTGAGCTCGTGTGCGCATGCGCAGTAGTGAGCCAGTGTACGCATGCGCAGTAGTGAGTCCGTGTGCGCATTTGCGGGTCTGAGCCGGAGTGCGCATGCGCAGTAGTGAACCCGATTGCGCATCTGCAGTAGTGACTCTGAGTGCGCATGCACAGCAGTGAACCCGATTGCGCGTCTGCAGTGGTGACCCCGAGTGCGCATGTTCAGTAGCGACCCCGAGCGCGCATGCGCTGTAGTAAGTCCGAGTGCGCATGAGCAGTAGTGAGCCCGTGTGCGCATGCGCAGTAGTGATCCCGAGTTCCTTTACGCGGTAGTGAGCCCGATTTTGTATCCGCAGTAGTGAGTCCGAGTGCGCATGAGCAGTAGTGATCCGCGGTGCGCATGCGCAGTAGTGACCCCGAGTGCGCATGCGCAGTAGTGACCCCGAGTGCGCATGGGCTGTAGCGACCCCGAGCGCGCATGTGCAGTAGTGAACCCGTGCGCGCATGCGCAGTAGTGAGTCCGAGCGCGCATCCGCAGTAGTTAGTCCGAGTGCGCATGAGCAGTAGTGGGCCCGTGTGCGCATGCGCAGTAGTGAGCCCGAGTGCGCATGCGCAGTAGTGACCCCGAGTGCGCATGCGCAGTAGTGAGCCCGTGCGCGCATACGCAGTAGTGAGCCCGTGTGCGCATGCGCAGTAGTTAGCCTGAGCGCGCATCCGCAGTAATGAGTCCGAGTGCGCATGAGCAGTAGTGAGCCCGAGTGCGCATGCGCAGTAGTGACCCCGAGTGCGCATGGGCAGTAGCGACCCCGATTGCGCATCTGCAGTAGTGACTCCGAGTGCGCATGCGCAACAGTAAACCCGATTGCGTATGCGCAGTAGTGAGCCCGAGCGCGCATCCGCAGTAATGAGTCCGAGTGCGCATGAGCAGTAGTGAGCCGGAGTGCGCATGCGCAGTAGTGACCCCGAGTGCGCATGGGCAGTAGCGACCCCGATTGCGCATCTGCAGTAGTGACTCCGAGTGCGCATGCGCAACAGTAAACCCGATTGCGTATGCGCAGTAGTGAGCCCGAGTGCGCATGCGCATTGGTGACCCCGAGCGCGCATGCGCAGTAGTGAGCCCGAGCGCGCATCCGCAGTAATGAGTCCGAGTGCGCATGAGCAGTAGTGACCCCGTGTGCGCATGCGCAGTAGTGAGCCCGAGCGCGCGTGGTCAGTAGTGGGCCCGATTGCGCATCCGCAGTAGTGAGTCCGAGCAGGCATGCGCAGTAGTGAGTCCGAGTGCGCATGTGCAGTAGTGAGCCCGCGTGCGCATCCGTAGTAGTGAGCCCGAGCGCGCATCCGCAGTAGTGAGTCCGAGTGCGCATGAGCAGTAGTGAGCCCGTGTGCGCATGCGCAGTAGTGAGCCCGAGCGAGCATCCGCACTAGTGAGTCCGAGTGCGCATGCGCAGTAGTGACCGCGAGTGCGCATGCGCAGTAGTGAGCCCGTGCGCGCATACGCAGTAGTGAGCCCGTGTGCGCATGCGCAGTAGTTAGCCCGAGCGCGCATCCGCACTAGTGAGTCCGAGTGCGCATGCGCAGTAGTGACCGCGAGTGCGCATGCGCAGTAGTGAGCCCGTGCGCGCATACGCAGTAGTGAGCCCGTGTGCGCATGCGCAGTAGTTAGCCCGAGCGCGCATCCGCAGTAGTGAGTCCGAGTGCGCATGAGCAGTAGTGAGCCCGTGTGCGCATGCGCAGTGGTGAGCCCGAGCGCGCATCCGCAGTAGTGAGTCCGAGTGCGCATGAGCAGTAGTGAGCCCGTGTGCGCATGCGCAGTGGTGAGCCCGAGCGCGCATCCGCAGTAGTGAGTCCGAGTGCGCATGAGCAGTAGTGACCCCGAGTGCGCATGCGCAGTAGTGAGCCCGAGCGCGCATCCGCAGTAATGAGTCCGAGTGCGCATGAGCAGTAGTGAGCCCGTGTGCGCATGCGCAGTGGTGAGCCCGAGCGCGCATCCGCAGTAGTGAGTCCGAGTGCGCATGAGCAGTAGTGACCCCGTGTGCGCATGCGCAGTAGTGAGCCCGAGCGCGCGTGGTCAGTAGTGGGCCCCATTGCGCATCCGCAGTAGTGAGTCCGAGCACGCATGCGCAGTAGTGAGTCCGAGTGCGCATGAGCAGTAGTGAGCCCGTGTGCGCATGCGCAGTAGTGAGCCCGTGCGCGCATACGCAGTAGTGAGCCCGTGTGCGCATGCGCAGTAGTTAGCCCGAGCGCGCATCCGCAGTAGTGAGTCCGAGTGCGCATGGGCAGTAGTGAGCCCGTATGCGCATGAGCAGTAGTGAGCCCGTGTGCGCATGCGCAGTAGTGAGCCCGAGCGCGCATCCGCAGTAGTGGGTCGGAGTGCGCATGAGCAGTAGTGAACCCGTGTGCGTATGCGCAGTAGTGAGCCCGAGCGCGCATCCGCAGTAATGAGTCCGAGTGCGCATGAGCAGTAGTGAGCCGGAGTGCGCATGCGCAGTAGTGACCCCGAGTGCGCATGGGCAGTAGCGACCCCGATTGCGCATCTGCAATAGTGACTCCGAGTGCGCATGCGCAACAGTAAACCCGATTGCGTATGCGCAGTAGTGAGCCCGAGTGCGCATGCGCAGTAGTGACCCCGATCGCGCATGCGCAGTAGTGAGCCCGTGCGCGCATACGCAGTAGTGCGCCCGTGTGCGCATGCGCAGAAGTGAGCTCGAATGCGCATGTGCAGGTCTGACTCGGTGTGCGCATGCGCAGTGGTGACCCCGAGTGCGCGTGCGCTGTAGTGAGCTAGTGTGCGCATGCGCAGTAGTGAGCCAGTGTACGCATGCGCAGTAGTGAGTCCGTGTGCGCATTTGCGGGTCTGAGCCGGAGTGCGCATGTTCAGTAGCGACCCCGAGCGCGCATGCGCTGTAGTAAGTCCGAGTGCGCATGAGCAGTAGTGAGCCCGTGTGCGCATGCGCAGTAGTGAGCCCAAGCGCGCATCCGCACTAGTGAGTCCGAGTGCGCATGCGCAGTAGTGACCCCGAGTGCGCATGAGCAGTAGTGAGCCCGTGTGCGCATGCGCAGTAGTGAGCCCGAGCGCGCATCCGCAGTAGTGAGTTCGAGTGCGCATGAGCAGTAGTGAGCCCGTGTGCGTATGCGCAGTAGTGAGCCCGAGCGCGCATCCGCAGTAATGAGTCCGAGTGCGCATGAGCAGTAGTGAGCCCGTGTGCGCATGCGCAGTAGTGAGCCCGAGCGCGCATCCGCAGTAGTGAGTTCGAGTGCGCATGAGCAGTAGTGAGCCCGTGTGCGTATGCGCAGTAGTGAGTCCGAGCAGGCATGCGCAGTAGTGAGTCCGAGTGCGCATGTGCAGTAGTGAGCCCGCGTGCGCATCCGTAGTAGTGAGCCCGAGCGCGCATCCGCAGTAGTGAGTCCGAGTGCGCATGAGCAGTAGTGAGCCCGTGTGCGCATGCGCAGTAGTGAGCCCGAGCGAGCATCCGCACTAGTGAGTCCGAGTGCGCATGCGCAGTAGTGACCGCGAGTGCGCATGCGCAGTAGTGAGCCCGTGCGCGCATACGCAGTAGTGAGCCCGTGTGCGCATGCGCAGTAGTTAGCCCGAGCGCGCATCCGCACTAGTGAGTCCGAGTGCGCATGCGCAGTAGTGACCGCGAGTGCGCATGCGCAGTAGTGAGCCCGTGCGCGCATACGCAGTAGTGAGCCCGTGTGCGCATGCGCAGTAGTTAGCCCGAGCGCGCATCCGCAGTAGTGAGTCCGAGTGCGCATGAGCAGTAGTGAGCCCGTGTGCGCATGCGCAGTGGTGAGCCCGAGCGCGCATCCGCAGTAGTGAGTCCGAGTGCGCATGAGCAGTAGTGAGCCCGTGTGCGCATGCGCAGTGGTGAGCCCGAGCGCGCATCCGCAGTAGTGAGTCCGAGTGCGCATGAGCAGTAGTGACCCCGAGTGCGCATGCGCAGTAGTGAGCCCGAGCGCGCATCCGCAGTAATGAGTCCGAGTGCGCATGAGCAGTAGTGAGCCCGTGTGCGCATGCGCAGTGGTGAGCCCGAGCGCGCATCCGCAGTAGTGAGTCCGAGTGCGCATGAGCAGTAGTGACCCCGTGTGCGCATGCGCAGTAGTGAGCCCGAGCGCGCGTGGTCAGTAGTGGGCCCCATTGCGCATCCGCAGTAGTGAGTCCGAGCACGCATGCGCAGTAGTGAGTCCGAGTGCGCATGAGCAGTAGTGAGCCCGTGTGCGCATGCGCAGTAGTGAGCCCGTGCGCGCATACGCAGTAGTGAGCCCGTGTGCGCATGCGCAGTAGTTAGCCCGAGCGCGCATCCGCAGTAGTGAGTCCGAGTGCGCATGGGCAGTAGTGAGCCCGTATGCGCATGAGCAGTAGTGAGCCCGTGTGCGCATGCGCAGTAGTGAGCCCGAGCGCGCATCCGCAGTAGTGGGTCGGAGTGCGCATGAGCAGTAGTGAACCCGTGTGCGTATGCGCAGTAGTGAGCCCGAGCGCGCATCCGCAGTAATGAGTCCGAGTGCGCATGAGCAGTAGTGAGCCGGAGTGCGCATGCGCAGTAGTGACCCCGAGTGCGCATGGGCAGTAGCGACCCCGATTGCGCATCTGCAATAGTGACTCCGAGTGCGCATGCGCAACAGTAAACCCGATTGCGTATGCGCAGTAGTGAGCCCGAGTGCGCATGCGCAGTAGTGACCCCGATCGCGCATGCGCAGTAGTGAGCCCGTGCGCGCATACGCAGTAGTGCGCCCGTGTGCGCATGCGCAGAAGTGAGCTCGAATGCGCATGTGCAGGTCTGACTCGGTGTGCGCATGCGCAGTGGTGACCCCGAGTGCGCGTGCGCTGTAGTGAGCTAGTGTGCGCATGCGCAGTAGTGAGCCAGTGTACGCATGCGCAGTAGTGAGTCCGTGTGCGCATTTGCGGGTCTGAGCCGGAGTGCGCATGTTCAGTAGCGACCCCGAGCGCGCATGCGCTGTAGTAAGTCCGAGTGCGCATGAGCAGTAGTGAGCCCGTGTGCGCATGCGCAGTAGTGAGCCCAAGCGCGCATCCGCACTAGTGAGTCCGAGTGCGCATGCGCAGTAGTGACCCCGAGTGCGCATGAGCAGTAGTGAGCCCGTGTGCGCATGCGCAGTAGTGAGCCCGAGCGCGCATCCGCAGTAGTGAGTTCGAGTGCGCATGAGCAGTAGTGAGCCCGTGTGCGTATGCGCAGTAGTGAGCCCGAGCGCGCATCCGCAGTAATGAGTCCGAGTGCGCATGAGCAGTAGTGAGCCCGTGTGCGCATGCGCAGTGGTGAGCCCGAGCGCGCATCCGCAGTAGTGAGTCCGAGTGCGCATGAGCAGTAGTGACCCCGTGTGCGCATGCGTAGTAGTGAGCCCGAGCGCGCGTGGTCAGTAGTGGGCCCCATTGCGCATCCGCAGTAGTGAGTCCGAGCACGCATGCGCAGTAGTGAGTCCGAGTGCGCATGAGCAGTAGTGGGCCCGTGTGCGCATCCGCAGTAGTGACCCCGAGTGCGCATGCGCAGTAGTGAGCCTGTGCGCGCATACGCAGTAGTGAGCCCGTGTGCGCATGCGCAGTGGTGAGCCCGAATGCGCATGTGCAGGTCTGACTCGGTGTGCGCATGCGCAGTGGTGACCCCGAGTGCGCATGTTCAGTAGCGACCCCGAGCGCGCATGCGCTGTAGTAAGTCCGAGTGCGCATGTGCAGTAGTGAGCCCGTGCGCGCATGCGCTGTAGTGAGCCCGAGCGCGCATCCGCAGTAGTGAGTTCGAGTGCGCATGAGCAGTAGTGAGCCCGTGTGCGTATGCGCAGTAGTGAGCCCGAGCGCGCATCCGCAGTAATGAGTCCGAGTGCGCATGAGCAGTAGTGAGCCCGTGTGCGCATGCGCAGTGGTGAGCCCGAGCGCGCATCCGCAGTAGTGAGTCCGAGTGCGCATGAGCAGTAGTGACCCCGTGTGCGCATGCGCAGTAGTGAGCCCGAGCGCGCGTGGTCAGTAGTGGGCCCGATTGCGCATCCGCAGTAGTGAGTCCGAGCACGCGTGCGCAGTAGTGAGTCCGAGTGCGCATGAGCAGTAGTGAGCCCGTGTGCGCATCCGCAGTAGTGAGCCCGAGCGCGCATCCGCAGTAGTGAGTCCGAGTGCGCATGAGCAGTAGTGAGCGCGTGTGCGCATGAGCAGTAGTGAGCCCGAGCGCCCATCCGCACTAGTGAGCCCTAGTGCGCATGCGCAGTAGTGACCCCGAGTGCGCATGCGCAGTAGTGAGCCTGTGCGCGCATACGCAGTAGTGAGCCCGTGTGCGCATGCGCAGTGGTGAGCCCGAGCGCGCATCCGCAGTAGTGTGTCCGAGTGCGCATGAGCAGTAGTGACCCCGTGTGCGCATGCGCAGTAGTGAGCCCGAGCGCGCGTGGTCAGTAGTGGGCCCGATTGCGCATCCGCAGTAGTGAGTCCGAGCACGCATGCGCAGTAGTGAGTCCGAGTGCGCATGAACAGTAGTGAGCCCGTGTGCGCATCCGCAGTAGTGAGCCCGAGCGCGCATCCGCAGTAGTGAGTCCGAGTGCGCATGAGCAGTAGTGAGCCCGTGTGCGCATGCGCAGTAGTGAGCCCGAGCGCGCATCCGCACTAGTGAGTCCGAGTGCGCATGCGCAGTAGTGACCCCGAGTGCGCATGCGCAGTAGTGAGCCCGTGCGCGCATACGCAGTAGTGAGCCCGTGTGCGCATGCGCAGTAGTTAGCCCGAGCGCGCATCCGCAGTAGTGAGTCCGAGTGCGCATGAGCAGTAGTGAGCCCGTATGCGCATGAGCAGTAGTGAGCCCGTGTGCGCATCCGCAGTAATGAGGCCGAGTGCGCATGAACAGTAGTGAGCCCGTGTGCGCATCCGCAGTAGTGAGCCCGAGCGTGCATCCGCAGTAATGAGCCCGAGCGCGCATCCGCAGTAGTGAGTCCGAGTGCGCATGAGCAGTAGTGACCCCGTGTGCGCATCCGCAGTAGTGAGCCCGAGCGCGCATCCGCAGTAGTTAGTCCGAGTGCGCATGAGCAGTAGTGGGCCCGTGTGCGCATGCGCAGTAGTGAGCCCGAGCGCCCATCCGCACTAGTGAGTCCGAGTGCGCATGCGCAGTAGTGACCCCGAGTGCGCATGCGCAGTAGTGAGCCCGTGCGCGCATACGCAGTAGTGCGCCCGTGTGCGCATGCGCAGAAGTGAGCTCGAATGCGCATGTGCAGGTCTGACTCGGTGTGCGCATGCGCAGTGGTGACCCCGAGTGCGCGTGCGCTGTAGTGAGCTCGTGTGCGCATGCGCAGTAGTGAGCCAGTGTACGCATGCGCAGTAGTGAGTCCGTGTGCGCATTTGCGGGTCTGAGCCGGAGTGCGCATGCGCAGTAGTGAACCCGATTGCGCATCTGCAGTGGTGACCCCGAGTGCGCATGTTCAGTAGCGACCCCGAGCGCGCATGCGCTGTAGTAAGTCCGAGTGCGCATGAGCAGTAGTGAGCCCGTGTGCGCATGCGCAGTAGTGATCCCGAGTTCCTTTACGCGGTAGTGAGCCCGATTTTGTATCCGCAGTAGTGAGTCCGAGTGCGCATGAGCAGTAGTGAGCCGCGGTGCGCATGCGCAGTAGTGACCCCGAGTGCGCATGCGCAGTAGTGACCCCGAGTGCGCATGGGCTGTAGCGACCCCGAGCGCGCATGTGCAGTAGTGAACCCGTGCGCGCATGCGCAGTAGTGAGTCCGAGCGCGCATCCGCAGTAGTTAGTCCGAGTGCGCATGAGCAGTAGTGGGCCCGTGTGCGCATGCGCAGTAGTGAGCCCGAGTGCGCATGCGCAGTAGTGACCCCGAGTGCGCATGCGCAGTAGTGAGCCCGTGCGCGCATACGCAGTAGTGAGCCCGTGTGCGCATGCGCAGTAGTTAGCCTGAGCGCGCATCCGCAGTAATGAGTCCGAGTGCGCATGAGCAGTAGTGAGCCCGAGTGCGCATGCGCAGTAGTGACCCCGAGTGCGCATGGGCAGTAGCGACCCCGATTGCGCATCTGCAGTAGTGACTCCGAGTGCGCATGCGCAACAGTAAACCCGATTGCGTATGCGCAGTAGTGAGCCCGAGCGCGCATCCGCAGTAATGAGTCCGAGTGCGCATGAGCAGTAGTGAGCCGGAGTGCGCATGCGCAGTAGTGACACCGAGTGCGCATGGGCAGTAGCGACCCCGATTGCGCATCTGCAGTAGTGACTCCGAGTGCGCATGCGCAACAGTAAACCCGATTGCGTATGCGCAGTAGTGAGCCCGAGTGCGCATGCGCAGTAGTGACCCCGAGCGCGCATGCGCAGTAGTGAGCCCGAGCGCGCATCCGCAGTAATGAGTCCGAGTGCGCATGAGCAGTAGTGAGCCCGTGTGCGCATGCGCAGTGGTGAGCCCGAGCGCGCATCCGCAGTAGTGAGCCCGAGCGCGCATCCGCAGTAATTAGTCCGAGTGCGCATGAGCAGTAGTGGGCCCGTGTGCGCATGCGCAGTAGTGAGCCCGAGCGCCCATCCGCACTAGTGAGTCCGAGTGCGCATGCGCAGTAGTGAGCCCGAGCGCGCATCCGCACTAGTGAGTCCGAGTGCGCATGCGCAGTAGTGACCCCGAGTGCGCATGCGCAGTAGTGAGCCCGTGCGCGCAAACGCAGTAGTGAGCCCGTGTGCGCATGCGCAGTAGTTAGCCCGAGCGCGCATCCGCAGTAGTGAGTCCGAGTGCGCATGGGCAGTAGTGAGCCCGTATGCGCATGAGCAGTAGTGAGCCCGTGTGCGCATGCGCAGTAGTGAGCCCGAGCGCGCATCCGCAGTAGTGGGTCGGAGTGCGCATGAGCAGTAGTGAACCCGTGTGCGTATGCGCAGTAGTGAGCCCGAGCGCGCATCCGCAGTAATGAGTCCGAGTGCGCATGAGCAGTAGTGAGCCGGAGTGCGCATGCGCAGTAGTGACCCCGAGTGCGCATGGGCAGTAGCGACCCCGATTGCGCATCTGCAATAGTGACTCCGAGTGCGCATGCGCAACAGTAAACCCGATTGCGTATGCGCAGTAGTGAGCCCGAGTGCGCATGCGCAGTAGTGACCCCGATCGCGCATGCGCAGTAGTGAGCCCGTGCGCGCATACGCAGTAGTGCGCCCGTGTGCGCATGCGCAGAAGTGAGCTCGAATGCGCATGTGCAGGTCTGACTCGGTGTGCGCATGCGCAGTGGTGACCCCGAGTGCGCGTGCGCTGTAGTGAGCTAGTGTGCGCATGCGCAGTAGTGAGCCAGTGTACGCATGCGCAGTAGTGAGTCCGTGTGCGCATTTGCGGGTCTGAGCCGGAGTGCGCATGTTCAGTAGCGACCCCGAGCGCGCATGCGCTGTAGTAAGTCCGAGTGCGCATGAGCAGTAGTGAGCCCGTGTGCGCATGCGCAGTAGTGAGCCCAAGCGCGCATCCGCACTAGTGAGTCCGAGTGCGCATGCGCAGTAGTGACCCCGAGTGCGCATGAGCAGTAGTGAGCCCGTGTGCGCATGCGCAGTAGTGAGCCCGAGCGCGCATCCGCAGTAGTGAGTCCGAGTGCGCATGAGCAGTAGTGACCCCGAGTGCGCATGCGCAGTAGTGAGCCCGAGCGTGCATCCGCAGTAATGAGCCCGAGCGCGCATCCGCAGTAGTGAGTCCGAGTGCGCATGAGCAGTAGTGACCCCGTGTGCGCATCCGCAGTAGTGAGCCCGAGCGCGCATCCGCAGTAGTTAGTCCGAGTGCGCATGAGCAGTAGTGGGCCCGTGTGCGCATGCGCAGTGGTGAGCCCGAGCGCCCATCCGCACTAGTGAGTCCGAGTGCGCATGCGCAGTAGTGACCCCGAGTGCGCATGCGCAGTAGTGAGCCCGTGCGCGCATTCGCAGTAGTGCGCCCGTGTGCGCATGCGCAGAAGTGAGCTCGAATGCGCATGTGCAGGTCTGACTCGGTGTGCGCATGCGCAGTGGTGACCCCGAGTGCGCGTGCGCTGTAGTGAGCTCGTGTGCGCATGCGCAGTAGTGAGCCAGTGTACGCATGCGCAGTAGTGAGTCCGTGTGCGCATTTGCGGGTCTGAGCCGGAGTGCGCATGCGCAGTAGTGAACCCGATTGCGCATCTGCAGTAGTGACTCTGAGTGCGCATGCACAGCAGTGAACCCGATTGCGCGTCTGCAGTGGTGACCCCGAGTGCGCATGTTCAGTAGCGACCCCGAGCGCGCATGCGCTGTAGTAAGTCCGAGTGCGCATGAGCAGTAGTGAGCCCGTGTGCGCATGCGCAGTAGTGATCCCGAGTTCCTTTACGCGGTAGTGAGCCCGATTTTGTATCCGCAGTAGTGAGTCCGAGTGCGCATGAGCAGTAGTGAGCCGCGGTGCGCATGCGCAGTAGTGACCCCGAGTGCGCATGCGCAGTAGTGACCCCGAGTGCGCATGGGCTGTAGCGACCCCGAGCGCGCATGTGCAGTAGTGAACCCGTGCGCGCATGCGCAGTAGTGAGTCCGAGCGCGCATCCGCAGTAGTTAGTCCGAGTGCGCATGAGCAGTAGTGGGCCCGTGTGCGCATGCGCAGTAGTGAGCCCGAGTGCGCATGCGCAGTAGTGACCCCGAGTGCGCATGCGCAGTAGTGAGCCCGTGCGCGCATACGCAGTAGTGAGCCCGTGTGCGCATGCGCAGTAGTTAGCCTGAGCGCGCATCCGCAGTAATGAGTCCGAGTGCGCATGAGCAGTAGTGAGCCCGAGTGCGCATGCGCAGTAGTGACCCCGAGTGCGCATGGGCAGTAGCGACCCCGATTGCGCATCTGCAGTAGTGACTCCGAGTGCGCATGCGCAACAGTAAACCCGATTGCGTATGCGCAGTAGTGAGCCCGAGCGCGCATCCGCAGTAATGAGTCCGAGTGCGCATGAGCAGTAGTGAGCCGGAGTGCGCATGCGCAGTAGTGACCCCGAGTGCGCATGGGCAGTAGCGACCCCGATTGCGCATCTGCAGTAGTGACTCCGAGTGCGCATGCGCAACAGTAAACCCGATTGCGTATGCGCAGTAGTGAGCCCGAGTGCGCATGCGCATTGGTGACCCCGAGCGCGCATGCGCAGTAGTGAGCCCGAGCGCGCATCCGCAGTAATGAGTCCGAGTGCGCATGAGCAGTAGTGACCCCGTGTGCGCATGCGCAGTAGTGAGCCCGAGCGCGCGTGGTCAGTAGTGGGCCCGATTGCGCATCCGCAGTAGTGAGTCCGAGCAGGCATGCGCAGTAGTGAGTCCGAGTGCGCATGTGCAGTAGTGAGCCCGCGTGCGCATCCGTAGTAGTGAGCCCGAGCGCGCATCCGCAGTAGTGAGTCCGAGTGCGCATGAGCAGTAGTGAGCCCGTGTGCGCATGCGCAGTAGTGAGCCCGAGCGAGCATCCGCACTAGTGAGTCCGAGTGCGCATGCGCAGTAGTGACCGCGAGTGCGCATGCGCAGTAGTGAGCCCGTGCGCGCATACGCAGTAGTGAGCCCGTGTGCGCATGCGCAGTAGTTAGCCCGAGCGCGCATCCGCAGTAGTGAGTCCGAGTGCGCATGAGCAGTAGTGAGCCCGTATGCGCATGAGCAGTAGTGAGCCCGTGTGCGCATCCGCAGTAATGAGTCCGAGTGCGCATGAGCAGTAGTGAGCCCGTGTGCGCATGCGCAGTGGTGAGCCCGAGCGCGCATCCGCAGTAGTGAGTCCGAGTGCGCATGAGCAGTAGTGACCCCGAGTGCGCATGCGCAGTAGTGAGCCCGAGCGCGCATCCGCAGTAATGAGCCCGAGCGCGCATCCGCAGTAGTGAGTCCGAGTGCGCATGAGCAGTAGTGAGCCCGTGTGCGCATCCGCAGTAGTGAGCCCGAGCGCGCATGCGCAGTAGTTAGTCCGAGTGCGCATGAGCAGTAGTGGGCCCGTGTGCGCATGCGCAGTAGTGAGCCCGAGCGCCCATCCGCACTAGTGAGTCCGAGTGCGCATGCGCAGTAGTGACCCCGAGTGCGCATGCGCAGTAGTGAGCCCGTGCGCGCATATGCAGTAGTGCGCCGTGTGCGCATGGGCAGAAGTGAGCTCGAATGCGCATGTGCAGGTCTGACTCGGTGTGCGCATGCGCAGTAGTGACCCCGAGTGCGCGTGCGCTGTAGTGAGCTCGTGTGCGCATGCGCAGTAGTGAGCCAGTGTACGCATGCGCAGTAGTGAGTCCGTGTGCGCATTTGCGGGTCTGAGCCGGAGTGCGCATGTTCAGTAGCGACCCCGAGCGCGCATGCGCTGTAGTAAGTCCGAGTGCGCATGAGCAGTAGTGAGCCCGTGTGCGCATGCGCAGTAGTGAGCCCAAGCGCGCATCCGCACTAGTGAGTCCGAGTGCGCATGCGCAGTAGTGACCCCGAGTGCGCATGAGCAGTAGTGAGCCCGTGTGCGCATGCGCAGTAGTGAGCCCGAGCGCGCATCCGCAGTAGTGAGTTCGAGTGCGCATGAGCAGTAGTGAGCCCGTGTGCGTATGCGCAGTAGTGAGCCCGAGCGCGCATCCGCAGTAATGAGTCCGAGTGCGCATGAGCAGTAGTGAGCCCGTGTGCGCATGCGCAGTGGTGAGCCCGAGCGCGCATCCGCAGTAGTGAGTCCGAGTGCGCATGAGCAGTAGTGACCCCGTGTGCGCATGCGCAGTAGTGAGCCCGAGCGCGCGTGGTCAGTAGTGGGCCCGATTGCGCATCCGCAGTAGTGAGTCCGAGCACGCATGCGCAGTAGTGAGTCCGAGTGCGCATGAGCAGTAGTGAGCCCGTGTGCGCATCCGCAGTAGTGAGCCCGAGCGCGCATCCGCAGTAGTGAGTCCGAGTGCGCATGAGCAGTAGTGAGCCCGTGTGCGCATGAGCAGTAGTGAGCCCGAGCGCCCATTCGCACTAGTGAGCCCTAGTGCGCATGCGCAGTAGTGACCCCGAGTGCGCATGCGCAGTAGTGAGCCTGTGCGCGCATACGCAGTAGTGAGCCCGTGTGCGCATGCGCAGTGGTGAGCCCGAGCGCGCATCCGCAGTAGTGTGTCCGAGTGCGCATGAGCAGTAGTGACCCCGTGTGCGCATGCGCAGTAGTGAGCCCGTGTGCGCATCCGCAGTAATGAGGCCGAGTGCGCATGAACAGTAGTGAGCCCGTGTGCGCATCCGCAGTAGTGAGCCCGAGCGTGCATCCGCAGTAATGAGCCCGAGCGCGCATCCGCAGTAGTGAGTCCGAGTGCGCATGAGCAGTAGTGACCCCGTGTGCGCATCCGCAGTAGTGAGCCCGAGCGCGCATCCGCAGTAGTTAGTCCGAGTGCGCATGAGCAGTAGTGGGCCCGTGTGCGCATGCGCAGTAGTGAGCCCGAGCGCCCATCCGCACTAGTGAGTCCGAGTGCGCATGCGCAGTAGTGACCCCGAGTGCGCATGCGCAGTAGTGAGCCCGTGCGCGCATACGCAGTAGTGCGCCCGTGTGCGCATGCGCAGAAGTGAGCTCGAATGCGCATGTGCAGGTCTGACTCGGTGTGCGCATGCGCAGTGGTGACCCCGAGTGCGCGTGCGCTGTAGTGAGCTCGTGTGCGCATGCGCAGTAGTGAGCCAGTGTACGCATGCGCAGTAGTGAGTCCGTGTGCGCATTTGCGGGTCTGAGCCGGAGTGCGCATGCGCAGTAGTGAACCCGATTGCGCATCTGCAGTAGTGACTCTGAGTGCGCATGCACAGCAGTGAACCCGATTGCGCGTCTGCAGTGGTGACCCCGAGTGCGCATGTTCAGTAGCGACCCCGAGCGCGCATGCGCTGTAGTAAGTCCGAGTGCGCATGAGCAGTAGTGAGCCCGTGTGCGCATGCGCAGTAGTGATCCCGAGTTCCTTTACGCGGTAGTGAGCCCGATTTTGTATCCGCAGTAGTGAGTCCGAGTGCGCATGAGCAGTAGTGAGCCGCGGTGCGCATGCGCAGTAGTGACCCCGAGTGCGCATGCGCAGTAGTGACCCCGAGTGCGCATGGGCTGTAGCGACCCCGAGCGCGCATGTGCAGTAGTGAACCCGTGCGCGCATGCGCAGTAGTGAGTCCGAGCGCGCATCCGCAGTAGTTAGTCCGAGTGCGCATGAGCAGTAGTGGGCCCGTGTGCGCATGCGCAGTAGTGAGCCCGAGTGCGCATGCGCAGTAGTGACCCCGAGTGCGCATGCGCAGTAGTGAGCCCGTGCGCGCATACGCAGTAGTGAGCCCGTGTGCGCATGCGCAGTAGTTAGCCTGAGCGCGCATCCGCAGTAATGAGTCCGAGTGCGCATGAGCAGTAGTGAGCCCGAGTGCGCATGCGCAGTAGTGACCCCGAGTGCGCATGGGCAGTAGCGACCCCGATTGCGCATCTGCAGTAGTGACTCCGAGTGCGCATGCGCAACAGTAAACCCGATTGCGTATGCGCAGTAGTGAGCCCGAGCGCGCATCCGCAGTAATGAGTCCGAGTGCGCATGAGCAGTAGTGAGCCGGAGTGCGCATGCGCAGTAGTGACCCCGAGTGCGCATGGGCAGTAGCGACCCCGATTGCGCATCTGCAGTAGTGACTCCGAGTGCGCATGCGCAACAGTAAACCCGATTGCGTATGCGCAGTAGTGAGCCCGAGTGCGCATGCGCAGTAGTGACCCCGAGCGCGCATGCGCAGTAGTGAGCCCGAGCGCGCATCCGCAGTAATGAGTCCGAGTGCGCATGAGCAGTAGTGAGCCCGTGTGCGCATGCGCAGTGGTGAGCCCGAGCGCGCATCCGCAGTAGTGAGCCAGAGCGCGCATCCGCAGTAATTAGTCCGAGTGCGCATGAGCAGTAGTGGGCCCGTGTGCGCATGCGCAGTAGTGAGCCCGAGCGCCCATCCGCACTAGTGAGTCCGAGTGCGCATGCGCAGTAGTGAGCCCGAGCGCGCATCCGCACTAGTGAGTCCGAGTGCGCATGCGCAGTAGTGACCCCGAGTGCGCATGCGCAGTAGTGAGCCCGTGCGCGCATACGCAGTAGTGAGCCCGTGTGCGCATGCGCAGTAGTTAGCCCGAGCGCGCATCCGCAGTAGTGAGTCCGAGTGCGCATGAGCAGTAGTGAGCCCGTATGCGCATGAGCAGTAGTGAGCCCGTGTGCGCATCCGCAGTAATGAGGCCGAGTGCGCATGAACAGTAGTGAGCCCGTGTGCGCATCCGCAGTAGTGAGCCCGAGCGTGCATCCGCAGTAATGAGCCCGAGCGCGCATCCGCAGTAGTGAGTCCGAGTGCGCATGAGCAGTAGTGACCCCGTGTGCGCATCCGCAGTAGTGAGCCCGAGCGCGCATCCGCAGTAGTTAGTCCGAGTGCGCATGAGCAGTAGTGGGCCCGTGTGCGCATGCGCAGTAGTGAGCCCGAGCGCCCATCCGCACTAGTGAGTCCGAGTGCGCATGCGCAGTAGTGACCCCGAGTGCGCATGCGCAGTAGTGAGCCCGTGCGCGCATACGCAGTAGTGCGCCCGTGTGCGCATGCGCAGAAGTGAGCTCGAATGCGCATGTGCAGGTCTGACTCGGTGTGCGCATGCGCAGTGGTGACCCCGAGTGCGCGTGCGCTGTAGTGAGCTCGTGTGCGCATGCGCAGTAGTGAGCCAGTGTACGCATGCGCAGTAGTGAGTCCGTGTGCGCATTTGCGGGTCTGAGCCGGAGTGCGCATGCGCAGTAGTGAACCCGATTGCGCATCTGCAGTAGTGACTCTGAGTGCGCATGCACAGCAGTGAACCCGATTGCGCGTCTGCAGTGGTGACCCCGAGTGCGCATGTTCAGTAGCGACCCCGAGCGCGCATGCGCTGTAGTAAGTCCGAGTGCGCATGAGCAGTAGTGAGCCCGTGTGCGCATGCGCAGTAGTGATCCCGAGTTCCTTTACGCGGTAGTGAGCCCGATTTTGTATCCGCAGTAGTGAGTCCGAGTGCGCATGAGCAGTAGTGAGCCGCGGTGCGCATGCGCAGTAGTGACCCCGAGTGCGCATGCGCAGTAGTGACCCCGAGTGCGCATGGGCTGTAGCGACCCCGAGCGCGCATGTGCAGTAGTGAACCCGTGCGCGCATGCGCAGTAGTGAGTCCGAGCGCGCATCCGCAGTAGTTAGTCCGAGTGCGCATGAGCAGTAGTGGGCCCGTGTGCGCATGCGCAGTAGTGAGCCCGAGTGCGCATGCGCAGTAGTGACCCCGAGTGCGCATGCGCAGTAGTGAGCCCGTGCGCGCATACGCAGTAGTGAGCCCGTGTGCGCATGCGCAGTAGTTAGCCTGAGCGCGCATCCGCAGTAATGAGTCCGAGTGCGCATGAGCAGTAGTGAGCCCGAGTGCGCATGCGCAGTAGTGACCCCGAGTGCGCATGGGCAGTAGCGACCCCGATTGCGCATCTGCAGTAGTGACTCCGAGTGCGCATGCGCAACAGTAAACCCGATTGCGTATGCGCAGTAGTGAGCCCGAGCGCGCATCCGCAGTAATGAGTCCGAGTGCGCATGAGCAGTAGTGAGCCGGAGTGCGCATGCGCAGTAGTGACCCCGAGTGCGCATGGGCAGTAGCGACCCCGATTGCGCATCTGCAGTAGTGACTCCGAGTGCGCATGCGCAACAGTAAACCCGATTGCGTATGCGCAGTAGTGAGCCCGAGTGCGCATGCGCAGTAGTGACCCCGAGCGCGCATGCGCAGTAGTGAGCCCGAGCGCGCATCCGCAGTAATGAGTCCGAGTGCGCATGAGCAGTAGTGAGCCCGTGTGCGCATGCGCAGTGGTGAGCCCGAGCGCGCATCCGCAGTAGTGAGCCAGAGCGCGCATCCGCAGTAATTAGTCCGAGTGCGCATGAGCAGTAGTGGGCCCGTGTGCGCATGCGCAGTAGTGAGCCCGAGCGCCCATCCGCACTAGTGAGTCCGAGTGCGCATGCGCAGTAGTGAGCCCGAGCGCGCATCCGCACTAGTGAGTCCGAGTGCGCATGCGCAGTAGTGACCCCGAGTGCGCATGCGCAGTAGTGAGCCCGTGCGCGCATACGCAGTAGTGAGCCCGTGTGCGCATGCGCAGTAGTTAGCCCGAGCGCGCATCCGCAGTAGTGAGTCCGAGTGCGCATGGGCAGTAGTGAGCCCGTATGCGCATGAGCAGTAGTGAGCCCGTGTGCGCATGCGCAGTAGTGAGCCCGAGCGCGCATCCGCAGTAGTGGGTCGGAGTGCGCATGAGCAGTAGTGAACCCGTGTGCGTATGCGCAGTAGTGAGCCCGAGCGCGCATCCGCAGTAATGAGTCCGAGTGCGCATGAGCAGTAGTGAGCCGGAGTGCGCATGCGCAGTAGTGACCCCGAGTGCGCATGGGCAGTAGCGACCCCGATTGCGCATCTGCAATAGTGACTCCGAGTGCGCATGCGCAACAGTAAACCCGATTGCGTATGCGCAGTAGTGAGCCCGAGTGCGCATGCGCAGTAGTGACCCCGATCGCGCATGCGCAGTAGTGAGCCCGTGCGCGCATACGCAGTAGTGCGCCCGTGTGCGCATGCGCAGAAGTGAGCTCGAATGCGCATGTGCAGGTCTGACTCGGTGTGCGCATGCGCAGTGGTGACCCCGAGTGCGCGTGCGCTGTAGTGAGCTAGTGTGCGCATGCGCAGTAGTGAGCCAGTGTACGCATGCGCAGTAGTGAGTCCGTGTGCGCATTTGCGGGTCTGAGCCGGAGTGCGCATGTTCAGTAGCGACCCCGAGCGCGCATGCGCTGTAGTAAGTCCGAGTGCGCATGAGCAGTAGTGAGCCCGTGTGCGCATGCGCAGTAGTGAGCCCAAGCGCGCATCCGCACTAGTGAGTCCGAGTGCGCATGCGCAGTAGTGACCCCGAGTGCGCATGAGCAGTAGTGAGCCCGTGTGCGCATGCGCAGTAGTGAGCCCGAGCGCGCATCCGCAGTAGTGAGTTCGAGTGCGCATGAGCAGTAGTGAGCCCGTGTGCGTATGCGCAGTAGTGAGCCCGGGCGCGCATCCGCAGTAATGAGTCCGAGTGCGCATGAGCAGTAGTGAGCCCGTGTGCGCATGCGCAGTGGTGAGCCCGAGCGCGCATCCGCAGTAGTGAGTCCGAGTGCGCATGAGCAGTAGTGACCCCGTGTGCGCATGCGCAGTAGTGAGCCCGAGCGCGCGTGGTCAGTAGTGGGCCCCATTGCGCATCCGCAGTAGTGAGTCCGAGCACGCATGCGCAGTAGTGAGTCCGAGTGCGCATGAGCAGTAGTGAGCCCGTGTGCGCATCCGCAGTAGTGACCCCGAGTGCGCATGCGCAGTAGTGAGCCTGTGCGCGCATACGCAGTAGTGAGCCCGTGTGCGCATGCGCAGTGGTGAGCCCGAGCGCGCATCCGCAGTAGTGTGTCCGAGTGCGCATGAGCAGTAGTGACCCCGTGTGCGCATGCGCAGTAGTGAGCCCGAGCGCGCGTGGTCAGTAGTGGGCCCGATTGCGCATCCGCAGTAGTGAGTCCGAGCACGCATGCGCAGTAGTGAGTCCGAGTGCGCATGCGCAGTGGTGAGCCCGAGCGCGCATCCGCAGTAGTGAGTCCGAGTGCGCATGAGCAGTAGTGACCCCGTGTGCGCATGCGCAGTAGTGAGCCCGAGCGCGCGTGGTCAGTAGTGGGCCCGATTGCGCATCCGCAGTAGTGAGTCCGAGCACGCATGCGCAGTAGTGAGTCCGAGTGCGCATGAGCAGTAGTGAGCCCGTGTGCGCATCCGCAGTAGTGAGCCCGAGCGCGCATCCGCAGTAGTGAGTCCGAGTGCGCATGAGCAGTAGTGAGCCCGTGTGCGCATGAGCAGTAGTGAGCCCGAGCGCCCATCCGCACTAGTGAGCCCTAGTGCGCATGCGCAGTAGTGACCCCGAGTGCGCATGCGCAGTAGTGAGCCTGTGCGCGCATACGCAGTAGTGAGCCCGTGTGCGCATGCGCAGTGGTGAGCCCGAGCGCGCATCCGCAGTAGTGTGTCCGAGTGCGCATGAGCAGTAGTGACCCCGTGTGCGCATGCGCAGTAGTGAGCCCGAGCGCGCGTGGTCAGTAGTGGGCCCGATTGCGCATCCGCAGTAGTGAGTCCGAGCACGCATGCGCAGTAGTGAGTCCGAGTGCGCATGAGCAGTAGTGAGCCCGTGTGCGCGTCCGCAGTAGTGAGCCCGAGCGCGCATCCGCAGTAGTGAGTCCGAGTGCGCATGAGCAGTAGTGAGCCCGTGTGCGCATGCGCAGTAGTGAGCCCGAGCGCGCATCCGCACTAGTGAGTCCGAGTGCGCATGCGCAGTAGTGACCCCGAGTGCGCATGCGCAGTAGTGAGCCCGTGCGCGCATACGCAGTAGTGAGCCCGTGTGCGCATGCGCAGTAGTTAGCCCGAGCGCGCATCCGCAGTAGTGAGTCCGAGTGCGCATGAGCAGTAGTGAGCCCGTATGCGCATGAGCAGTAGTGAGCCCGTGTGCGCATCCGCAGTAATGAGGCCGAGTGCGCATGAACAGTAGTGAGCCCGTGTGCGCATCCGCAGTAGTGAGCCCGAGCGTGCATCCGCAGTAATGAGCCCGAGCGCGCATCCGCAGTAGTGAGTCCGAGTGCGCATGAGCAGTAGTGACCCCGTGTGCGCATCCGCAGTAGTGAGCCCGAGCGCGCATCCGCAGTAGTTAGTCCGAGTGCGCATGAGCAGTAGTGGGCCCGTGTGCGCATGCGCAGTAGTGAGCCCGAGCGCCCATCCGCACTAGTGAGTCCGAGTGCGCATGCGCAGTAGTGACCCCGAGTGCGCATGCGCAGTAGTGAGCCCGTGCGCGCATACGCAGTAGTGCGCCCGTGTGCGCATGCGCAGAAGTGAGCTCGAATGCGCATGTGCAGGTCTGACTCGGTGTGCGCATGCGCAGTGGTGACCCCGAGTGCGCGTGCGCTGTAGTGAGCTCGTGTGCGCATGCGCAGTAGTGAGCCAGTGTACGCATGCGCAGTAGTGAGTCCGTGTGCGCATTTGCGGGTCTGAGCCGGAGTGCGCATGCGCAGTAGTGAACCCGATTGCGCATCTGCAGTAGTGACTCTGAGTGCGCATGCACAGCAGTGAACCCGATTGCGCGTCTGCAGTGGTGACCCCGAGTGCGCATGTTCAGTAGCGACCCCGAGCGCGCATGCGCTGTAGTAAGTCCGAGTGCGCATGAGCAGTAGTGAGCCCGTGTGCGCATGCGCAGTAGTGATCCCGAGTTCCTTTACGCGGTAGTGAGCCCGATTTTGTATCCGCAGTAGTGAGTCCGAGTGCGCATGAGCAGTAGTGAGCCGCGGTGCGCATGCGCAGTAGTGACCCCGAGTGCGCATGCGCAGTAGTGACCCCGAGTGCGCATGGGCTGTAGCGACCCCGAGCGCGCATGTGCAGTAGTGAACCCGTGCGCGCATGCGCAGTAGTGAGTCCGAGCGCGCATCCGCAGTAGTTAGTCCGAGTGCGCATGAGCAGTAGTGGGCCCGTGTGCGCATGCGCAGTAGTGAGCCCGAGTGCGCATGCGCAGTAGTGACCCCGAGTGCGCATGCGCAGTAGTGAGCCCGTGCGCGCATACGCAGTAGTGAGCCCGTGTGCGCATGCGCAGTAGTTAGCCTGAGCGCGCATCCGCAGTAATGAGTCCGAGTGCGCATGAGCAGTAGTGAGCCCGAGTGCGCATGCGCAGTAGTGACCCCGAGTGCGCATGGGCAGTAGCGACCCCGATTGCGCATCTGCAGTAGTGACTCCGAGTGCGCATGCGCAACAGTAAACCCGATTGCGTATGCGCAGTAGTGAGCCCGAGCGCGCATCCGCAGTAATGAGTCCGAGTGCGCATGAGCAGTAGTGAGCCGGAGTGCGCATGCGCAGTAGTGACCCCGAGTGCGCATGGGCAGTAGCGACCCCGATTGCGCATCTGCAGTAGTGACTCCGAGTGCGCATGCGCAACAGTAAACCCGATTGCGTATGCGCAGTAGTGAGCCCGAGTGCGCATGCGCAGTAGTGACCCCGAGCGCGCATGCGCAGTAGTGAGCCCGAGCGCGCATCCGCAGTAATGAGTCCGAGTGCGCATGAGCAGTAGTGAGCCCGTGTGCGCATGCGCAGTGGTGAGCCCGAGCGCGCATCCGCAGTAGTGAGCCAGAGCGCGCATCCGCAGTAATTAGTCCGAGTGCGCATGAGCAGTAGTGGGCCCGTGTGCGCATGCGCAGTAGTGAGCCCGAGCGCCCATCCGCACTAGTGAGTCCGAGTGCGCATGCGCAGTAGTGAGCCCGAGCGCGCATCCGCACTAGTGAGTCCGAGTGCGCATGCGCAGTAGTGACCCCGAGTGCGCATGCGCAGTAGTGAGCCCGTGCGCGCATACGCAGTAGTGAGCCCGTGTGCGCATGCGCAGTAGTTAGCCCGAGCGCGCATCCGCAGTAGTGAGTCCGAGTGCGCATGGGCAGTAGTGAGCCCGTATGCGCATGAGCAGTAGTGAGCCCGTGTGCGCATGCGCAGTAGTGAGCCCGAGCGCGCATCCGCAGTAGTGGGTCGGAGTGCGCATGAGCAGTAGTGAACCCGTGTGCGTATGCGCAGTAGTGAGCCCGAGCGCGCATCCGCAGTAATGAGTCCGAGTGCGCATGAGCAGTAGTGAGCCGGAGTGCGCATGCGCAGTAGTGACCCCGAGTGCGCATGGGCAGTAGCGACCCCGATTGCGCATCTGCAATAGTGACTCCGAGTGCGCATGCGCAACAGTAAACCCGATTGCGTATGCGCAGTAGTGAGCCCGAGTGCGCATGCGCAGTAGTGACCCCGATCGCGCATGCGCAGTAGTGAGCCCGTGCGCGCATACGCAGTAGTGCGCCCGTGTGCGCATGCGCAGAAGTGAGCTCGAATGCGCATGTGCAAGTCTGACTCGGTGTGCGCATGCGCAGTGGTGACCCCGAGTGCGCGTGCGCTGTAGTGAGCTAGTGTGCGCATGCGCAGTAGTGAGCCAGTGTACGCATGCGCAGTAGTGAGTCCGTGTGCGCATTTGCGGGTCTGAGCCGGAGTGCGCATGTTCAGTAGCGACCCCGAGCGCGCATGCGCTGTAGTAAGTCCGAGTGCGCATGAGCAGTAGTGAGCCCGTGTGCGCATGCGCAGTAGTGAGCCCAAGCGCGCATCCGCACTAGTGAGTCCGAGTGCGCATGCGCAGTAGTGACCCCGAGTGCGCATGAGCAGTAGTGAGCCCGTGTGCGCATGCGCAGTAGTGAGCCCGAGCGCGCATCCGCAGTAGTGAGTTCGAGTGCGCATGAGCAGTAGTGAGCCCGTGTGCGTATGCGCAGTAGTGAGCCCGGGCGCGCATCCGCAGTAATGAGTCCGAGTGCGCATGAGCAGTAGTGAGCCCGTGTGCGCATGCGCAGTGGTGAGCCCGAGCGCGCATCCGCAGTAGTGAGTCCGAGTGCGCATGAGCAGTAGTGACCCCGTGTGCGCATGCGCAGTAGTGAGCCCGAGCGCGCGTGGTCAGTAGTGGGCCCCATTGCGCATCCGCAGTAGTGAGTCCGAGCACGCATGCGCAGTAGTGAGTCCGAGTGCGCATGAGCAGTAGTGAGCCCGTGTGCGCATCCGCAGTAGTGACCCCGAGTGCGCATGCGCAGTAGTGAGCCTGTGCGCGCATACGCAGTAGTGAGCCCGTGTGCGCATGCGCAGTGGTGAGCCCGAGCGCGCATCCGCAGTAGTGTGTCCGAGTGCGCATGAGCAGTAGTGACCCCGTGTGCGCATGCGCAGTAGTGAGCCCGAGCGCGCGTGGTCAGTAGTGGGCCCGATTGCGCATCCGCAGTAGTGAGTCCGAGCACGCATGCGCAGTAGTGAGTCCGAGTGCGCATGCGCAGTGGTGAGCCCGAGCGCGCATCCGCAGTAGTGAGTCCGAGTGCGCATGAGCAGTAGTGACCCCGTGTGCGCATGCGCAGTAGTGAGCCCGAGCGCGCGTGGTCAGTAGTGGGCCCGATTGCGCATCCGCAGTAGTGAGTCCGAGCACGCATGCGCAGTAGTGAGTCCGAGTGCGCATGAGCAGTAGTGAGCCCGTGTGCGCATCCGCAGTAGTGAGCCCGAGCGCGCATCCGCAGTAGTGAGTCCGAGTGCGCATGAGCAGTAGTGAGCCCGTGTGCGCATGAGCAGTAGTGAGCCCGAGCGCCCATCCGCACTAGTGAGCCCTAGTGCGCATGCGCAGTAGTGACCCCGAGTGCGCATGCGCAGTAGTGAGCCTGTGCGCGCATACGCAGTAGTGAGCCCGTGTGCGCATGCGCAGTGGTGAGCCCGAGCGCGCATCCGCAGTAGTGTGTCCGAGTGCGCATGAGCAGTAGTGACCCCGTGTGCGCATGCGCAGTAGTGAGCCCGAGCGCGCGTGGTCAGTAGTGGGCCCGATTGCGCATCCGCAGTAGTGAGTCCGAGCACGCATGCGCAGTAGTGAGTCCGAGTGCGCATGAGCAGTAGTGAGCCCGTGTGCGCGTCCGCAGTAGTGAGCCCGAGCGCGCATCCGCAGTAGTGAGTCCGAGTGCGCATGAGCAGTAGTGAGCCCGTGTGCGCATGCGCAGTAGTGAGCCCGAGCGCGCATCCGCACTAGTGAGTCCGAGTGCGCATGCGCAGTAGTGACCCCGAGTGCGCATGCGCAGTAGTGAGCCCGTGCGCGCATACGCAGTAGTGAGCCCGTGTGCGCATGCGCAGTGGTGAGCCCGAGCGCGCATCCGCAGTAGTGAGTCCGAGTGCGCATGAGCAGTAGTGACGCCGAGTGCGCATGCGCAGTAGTGAGCCCGAGCGTGCATCCGCAGTAATGAGCCCGAGCGCGCATCCGCAGTAGTGAGTCCGAGTGCGCATGAGCAGTAGTGACCCCGTGTGCGCATCCGCAGTAGTGAGCCCGAGCGCGCATCCGCAGTAGTTAGTCCGAGTGCGCATGAGCAGTAGTGGGCCCGTGTGCGCATGCGCAGTAGTGAGCCCGAGCGCCCATCCGCACTAGTGAGTCCGAGTGCGCATGCGCAGTAGTGACCCCGAGTGCGCATGCGCAGTAGTGAGCCCGTGCGCGCATACGCAGTAGTGCGCCCGTGTGCGCATGCGCAGAAGTGAGCTCGAATGCGCATGTGCAGGTCTGACTCGGTGTGCGCATGCGCAGTGGTGACCCCGAGTGCGCGTGCGCTGTAGTGAGCTCGTGTGCGCATGCGCAGTAGTGAGCCAGTGTACGCATGCGCAGTAGTGAGTCCGTGTGCGCATTTGCGGGTCTGAGCCGGAGTGCGCATGCGCAGTAGTGAACCCGATTGCGCATCTGCAGTAGTGACTCTGAGTGCGCATGCACAGCAGTGAACCCGATTGCGCGTCTGCAGTGGTGACCCCGAGTGCGCATGTTCAGTAGCGACCCCGAGCGCGCATGCGCTGTAGTAAGTCCGAGTGCGCATGTGCAGTAGTGAGCCCGTGCGCGCATGCGCTGTAGTGAGCCCGAGCGCGCATCCGCAGTAGTGAGTTCGAGTGCGCATGAGCAGTAGTGAGCCCGTGTGCGTATGCGCAGTAGTGAGCCCGAGCGCGCATCCGCAGTAATGAGTCCGAGTGCGCATGAGCAGTAGTGAGCCCGTGTGCGCATGCGCAGTGGTGAGCCCGAGCGCGCATCCGCAGTAGTGAGTCCGAGTGCGCATGAGCAGTAGTGACCCCGTGTGCGCATGCGCAGTAGTGAGCCCGAGCGCGCGTGGTCAGTAGTGGGCCCGATTGCGCATCCGCAGTAGTGAGTCCGAGCACGCGTGCGCAGTAGTGAGTCCGAGTGCGCATGAGCAGTAGTGAGCCCGTGTGCGCATCCGCAGTAGTGAGCCCGAGCGCGCATCCGCAGTAGTGAGTCCGAGTGCGCATGAGCAGTAGTGAGCGCGTGTGCGCATGAGCAGTAGTGAGCCCGAGCGCCCATCCGCACTAGTGAGCCCTAGTGCGCATGCGCAGTAGGGACCCCGAGTGCGCATGCGCAGTAGTGAGCCTGTGCGCGCATACGCAGTAGTGAGCCCGTGTGCGCATGCGCAGTGGTGAGCCCGAGCGCGCATCCGCAGTAGTGTGTCCGAGTGCGCATGAGCAGTAGTGACCCCGTGTGCGCATGCGCAGTAGTGAGCCCGAGCGCGCGTGGTCAGTAGTGGGCCCGATTGCGCATCCGCAGTAGTGAGTCCGAGCACGCATGCGCAGTAGTGAGTCCGAGTGCGCATGAACAGTAGTGAGCCCGTGTGCGCATCCGCAGTAGTGAGCCCGAGCGCGCATCCGCAGTAGTGAGTCCGAGTGCGCATGAGCAGTAGTGACCCCGTGTGCGCATGCGCAGTAGTGAGCCCGAGCGCGCGTGGTCAGTAGTGGGCCCCATTGCGCATCCGCAGTAGTGAGTCCGAGCACGCATGCGCAGTAGTGAGTCCGAGTGCGCATGAGCAGTAGTGAGCCCCTGTGCGCATCCGCAGTAGTGACCCCGAGTGCGCATGCGCAGTAGTGAGCCTGTGCGCGCATACGCAGTAGTGAGCCCGTGTGCGCATGCGCAGTGGTGAGCCCGAGCGCGCATCCGCAGTAGTGTGTCCGAGTGCGCATGAGCAGTAGTGACCCCGAGTGCGCATGCGCAGTAGTGAGCCTGTGCGCGCATACGCAGTAGTGAGCCCGTGTGCGCATGCGCAGTGGTGAGCCCGAGCGCGCATCCGCAGTAGTGTGTCCGAGTGCGCATGAGCAGTAGTGACCCCGTGTGCGCATGCGCAGTAGTGACCCCGAGTGCGCATGCGCAGTAGTGAGCCCGTGCGCGCATACGCAGTAGTGAGCCCGTGTGCGCATGCGCAGTAGTTAGCCCGAGCGCGCATCCGCAGTAGTGAGTCCGAGCACGCATGCGCAGTAGTGAGCCCGAGCGCGCGTGGTCAGTAGTGGGCCCGATTGCGCATCCGCAGTAGTGAGTCCGAGCACGCATGCGCAGTAGTGAGTCCGAGTGCGCATGCGCAGTGGTGAGCCCGAGCGCGCATCCGCAGTAGTGAGTCCGAGTGCGCATGAGCAGTAGTGACCCCGTGTGCGCATGCGCAGTAGTGAGCCCGAGCGCGCGTGGTCAGTAGTGGGCCCGATTGCGCATCCGCAGTAGTGAGTCCGAGCACGCATGCGCAGTAGTGAGTCCGAGTGCGCATGAGCAGTAGTGAGCCCGTGTGCGCATCCGCAGTAGTGAGCCCGAGCGCGCATCCGCAGTAGTGAGTCCGAGTGCGCATGAGCAGTAGTGAGCCCGTGTGCGCATGAGCAGTAGTGAGCCCGAGCGCCCATCCGCACTAGTGAGCCCTAGTGCGCATGCGCAGTAGTGACCCCGAGTGCGCATGCGCAGTAGTGAGCCTGTGCGCGCATACGCAGTAGTGAGCCCGTGTGCGCATGCGCAGTGGTGAGCCCGAGCGCGCATCCGCAGTAGTGTGTCCGAGTGCGCATGAGCAGTAGTGACCCCGTGTGCGCATGCGCAGTAGTGAGCCCGAGCGCGCGTGGTCAGTAGTGGGCCCGATTGCGCATCCGCAGTAGTGAGTCCGAGCACGCATGCGCAGTAGTGAGTCCGAGTGCGCATGAGCAGTAGTGAGCCCGTGTGCGCGTCCGCAGTAGTGAGCCCGAGCGCGCATCCGCAGTAGTGAGTCCGAGTGCGCATGAGCAGTAGTGAGCCCGTGTGCGCATGCGCAGTAGTGAGCCCGAGCGCGCATCCGCACTAGTGAGTCCGAGTGCGCATGCGCAGTAGTGACCCCGAGTGCGCATGCGCAGTAGTGAGCCCGTGCGCGCATACGCAGTAGTGAGCCCGTGTGCGCATGCGCAGTAGTTAGCCCGAGCGCGCATCCGCAGTAGTGAGTCCGAGTGCGCATGAGCAGTAGTGAGCCCGTATGCGCATGAGCAGTAGTGAGCCCGTGTGCGCATCCGCAGTAATGAGTCCGAGTGCGCATACGCAGTAGTGAGCCCGTGTGCGCATGCGCAGTGGTGAGCCCGAGCGCGCATCCGCAGTAGTGTGTCCGAGTGCGCATGAGCAGTAGTGACCCCGAGTGCGCATGCGCAGTAGTGAGCCTGTGCGCGCATACGCAGTAGTGAGCCCGTGTGCGCATGCGCAGTGGTGAGCCCGAGCGCGCATCCGCAGTAGTGTGTCCGAGTGCGCATGAGCAGTAGTGACCCCGTGTGCGCATGCGCAGTAGTGACCCCGAGTGCGCATGCGCAGTAGTGAGCCCGTGCGCGCATACGCAGTAGTGAGCCCGTGTGCGCATGCGCAGTAGTTAGCCCGAGCGCGCATCCGCAGTAGTGAGTCCGAGCACGCATGCGCAGTAGTGAGCCCGAGCGCGCGTGGTCAGTAGTGGGCCCGATTGCGCATCCGCAGTAGTGAGTCCGAGCACGCATGCGCAGTAGTGAGTCCGAGTGCGCATGCGCAGTGGTGAGCCCGAGCGCGCATCCGCAGTAGTGAGTCCGAGTGCGCATGAGCAGTAGTGACCCCGTGTGCGCATGCGCAGTAGTGAGCCCGAGCGCGCGTGGTCAGTAGTGGGCCCGATTGCGCATCCGCAGTAGTGAGTCCGAGTGCGCATGAGCAGTAGTGAGCCCGTGTGCGCATCCGCAGTAGTGAGCCCGAGCGCGCATCCGCAGTAGTGAGTCCGAGTGCGCATGAGCAGTAGTGAGCCCGTGTGCGCATGAGCAGTAGTGAGCCCGAGCGCCCATCCGCACTAGTGAGCCCTAGTGCGCATGCGCAGTAGTGACCCCGAGTGCGCATGCGCAGTAGTGAGCCTGTGCGCGCATACGCAGTAGTGAGCCCGTGTGCGCATGCGCAGTGGTGAGCCCGAGCGCGCATCCGCAGTAGTGTGTCCGAGTGCGCATGAGCAGTAGTGACCCCGTGTGCGCATGCGCAGTAGTGAGCCCGAGCGCGCGTGGTCAGTAGTGGGCCCGATTGCGCATCCGCAGTAGTGAGTCCGAGCACGCATGCGCAGTAGTGAGTCCGAGTGCGCATGAGCAGTAGTGAGCCCGTGTGCGCGTCCGCAGTAGTGAGCCCGAGCGCGCATCCGCAGTAGTGAGTCCGAGTGCGCATGAGCAGTAGTGAGCCCGTGTGCGCATGCGCAGTAGTGAGCCCGAGCGCGCATCCGCACTAGTGAGTCCGAGTGCGCATGCGCAGTAGTGACCCCGAGTGCGCATGCGCAGTAGTGAGCCCGTGCGCGCATACGCAGTAGTGAGCCCGTGTGCGCATGCGCAGTAGTTAGCCCGAGCGCGCATCCGCAGTAGTGAGTCCGAGTGCGCATGAGCAGTAGTGAGCCCGTATGCGCATGAGCAGTAGTGAGCCCGTGTGCGCATCCGCAGTAATGAGTCCGAGTGCGCATGAGCAGTAGAGATCCCGTGTGCGCATGCGCAGTGGTGAGCCCGAGCGCGCATCCGCAGTAGTGAGTCCGAGTGCGCATGAGCAGTAGTGACGCCGAGTGCGCATGCGCAGTAGTGAGCCCGAGCGTGCATCCGCAGTAATGAGCCCGAGCGCGCATCCGCAGTAGTGAGTCCGAGTGCGCATGAGCAGTAGTGACCCCGTGTGCGCATCCGCAGTAGTGAGCCCGAGCGCGCATCCGCAGTAGTTAGTCCGAGTGCGCATGAGCAGTAGTGGGCCCGTGTGCGCATGCGCAGTAGTGAGCCCGAGCGCCCATCCGCACTAGTGAGTCCGAGTGCGCATGCGCAGTAGTGACCCCGAGTGCGCATGCGCAGTAGTGAGCCCGTGCGCGCATACGCAGTAGTGCGCCCGTGTGCGCATGCGCAGAAGTGAGCTCGAATGCGCATGTGCAGGTCTGACTCGGTGTGCGCATGCGCAGTGGTGACCCCGAGTGCGCGTGCGCTGTAGTGAGCTCGTGTGCGCATGCGCAGTAGTGAGCCAGTGTACGCATGCGCAGTAGTGAGTCCGTGTGCGCATTTGCGGGTCTGAGCCGGAGTGCGCATGCGCAGTAGTGAACCCGATTGCGCATCTGCAGTAGTGACTCTGAGTGCGCATGCACAGCAGTGAACCCGATTGCGCGTCTGCAGTGGTGACCCCGAGTGCGCATGTTCAGTAGCGACCCCGAGCGCGCATGCGCTGTAGTAAGTCCGAGTGCGCATGTGCAGTAGTGAGCCCGTGCGCGCATGCGCTGTAGTGAGCCCGAGCGCGCATCCGCAGTAGTGAGTTCGAGTGCGCATGAGCAGTAGTGAGCCCGTGTGCGTATGCGCAGTAGTGAGCCCGAGCGCGCATCCACAGTAATGAGTCCGAGTGCGCATGAGCAGTAGTGAGCCCGTGTGCGCATGCGCAGTGGTGAGCCCGAGCGCGCATCCGCAGTAGTGAGTCCGAGTGCGCATGAGCAGTAGTGACCCCGTGTGCGCATGCGCAGTAGTGAGCCCGAGCGCGCGTGGTCAGTAGTGGGCCTGATTGCGCATCCGCAGTAGTGAGTCCGAGCACGCGTGCGCAGTAGTGAGTCCGAGTGCGCATGAGCAGTAGTGAGCCCGTGTGCGCATCCGCAGTAGTGAGCCCGAGCGCGCATCCGCAGTAGTGAGTCCGAGTGCGCATGAGCAGTAGTGAGCGCGTGTGCGCATGAGCAGTAGTGAGCCCGAGCGCCCATCCGCACTAGTGAGCCCTAGTGCGCATGCGCAGTAGTGACCCCGAGTGCGCATGCGCAGTAGTGAGCCTGTGCGCGCATACGCAGTAGTGAGCCCGTGTGCGCATGCGCAGTGGTGAGCCCGAGCGCGCATCCGCAGTAGTGTGTCCGAGTGCGCATGAGCAGTAGTGACCCCGTGTGCGCATGCGCAGTAGTGAGCCCGAGCGCGCGTGGTCAGTAGTGGGCCCGATTGCGCATCCGCAGTAGTGAGTCCGAGCACGCATGCGCAGTAGTGAGTCCGAGTGCGCATGAACAGTAGTGAGCCCGTGTGCGCATCCGCAGTAGTGAGCCCGAGCGCGCATCCGCAGTAGTGAGTCCGAGTGCGCATGAGCAGTAGTGAGCCCGTGTGCGCATGCGCAGTAGTGAGCCCGAGCGCGCATCCGCACTAGTGAGTCCGAGTGCGCATGCGCAGTAGTGACCCCGAGTGCGCATGCGCAGTAGTGAGCCCGTGCGCGCATACGCAGTAGTGAGCCCGTGTGCGCATGCGCAGTAGTTAGCCCGAGCGCGCATCCGCAGTAGTGAGTCCGAGTGCGCATGAGCAGTAGTGAGCCCGTATGCGCATGAGCAGTAGTGAGCCCGTGTGCGCATCCGCAGTAATGAGGCCGAGTGCGCATGAACAGTAGTGAGCCCGTGTGCGCATCCGCAGTAGTGAGCCCGAGCGTGCATCCGCAGTAATGAGCCCGAGCGCGCATCCGCAGTAGTGAGTCCGAGTGCGCATGAGCAGTAGTGACCCCGTGTGCGCATCCGCAGTAGTGAGCCCGAGCGCGCATCCGCAGTAGTTAGTCCGAGTGCGCATGAGCAGTAGTGGGCCCGTGTGCGCATGCGCAGTAGTGAGCCCGAGCGCCCATCCGCACTAGTGAGTCCGAGTGCGCATGCGCAGTAGTGACCCCGAGTGCGCATGCGCAGTAGTGAGCCCGTGCGCGCATACGCAGTAGTGCGCCCGTGTGCGCATGCGCAGAAGTGAGCTCGAATGCGCATGTGCAGGTCTGACTCGGTGTGCGCATGCGCAGTGGTGACCCCGAGTGCGCGTGCGCTGTAGTGAGCTCGTGTGCGCATGCGCAGTAGTGAGCCAGTGTACGCATGCGCAGTAGTGAGTCCGTGTGCGCATTTGCGGGTCTGAGCCGGAGTGCGCATGCGCAGTAGTGAACCCGATTGCGCATCTGCAGTAGTGACTCTGAGTGCGCATGCACAGCAGTGAACCCGATTGCGCGTCTGCAGTGGTGACCCCGAGTGCGCATGTTCAGTAGCGACCCCGAGCGCGCATGCGCTGTAGTAAGTCCGAGTGCGCATGAGCAGTAGTGAGCCCGTGTGCGCATGCGCAGTAGTGATCCCGAGTTCCTTTACGCGGTAGTGAGCCCGATTTTGTATCCGCAGTAGTGAGTCCGAGTGCGCATGAGCAGTAGTGAGCCGCGGTGCGCATGCGCAGTAGTGACCCCGAGTGCGCATGCGCAGTAGTGACCCCGAGTGCGCATGGGCTGTAGCGACCCCGAGCGCGCATGTGCAGTAGTGAACCCGTGCGCGCATGCGCAGTAGTGAGTCCGAGCGCGCATCCGCAGTAGTTAGTCCGAGTGCGCATGAGCAGTAGTGGGCCCGTGTGCGCATGCGCAGTAGTGAGCCCGAGTGCGCATGCGCAGTAGTGACCCCGAGTGCGCATGCGCAGTAGTGAGCCCGTGCGCGCATACGCAGTAGTGAGCCCGTGTGCGCATGCGCAGTAGTTAGCCTGAGCGCGCATCCGCAGTAATGAGTCCGAGTGCGCATGAGCAGTAGTGAGCCCGAGTGCGCATGCGCAGTAGTGACCCCGAGTGCGCATGGGCAGTAGCGACCCCGATTGCGCATCTGCAGTAGTGACTCCGAGTGCGCATGCGCAACAGTAAACCCGATTGCGTATGCGCAGTAGTGAGCCCGAGCGCGCATCCGCAGTAATGAGTCCGAGTGCGCATGAGCAGTAGTGAGCCGGAGTGCGCATGCGCAGTAGTGACCCCGAGTGCGCATGGGCAGTAGCGACCCCGATTGCGCATCTGCAATAGTGACTCCGAGTGCGCATGCGCAACAGTAAACCCGATTGCGTATGCGCAGTAGTGAGCCCGAGTGCGCATGCGCAGTAGTGACCCCGATCGCGCATGCGCAGTAGTGAGCCCGTGCGCGCATACGCAGTAGTGCGCCCGTGTGCGCATGCGCAGAAGTGAGCTCGAATGCGCATGTGCAGGTCTGACTCGGTGTGCGCATGCGCAGTGGTGACCCCGAGTGCGCGTGCGCTGTAGTGAGCTAGTGTGCGCATGCGCAGTAGTGAGCCAGTGTACGCATGCGCAGTAGTGAGTCCGTGTGCGCATTTGCGGGTCTGAGCCGGAGTGCGCATGTTCAGTAGCGACCCCGAGCGCGCATGCGCTGTAGTAAGTCCGAGTGCGCATGAGCAGTAGTGAGCCCGTGTGCGCATGCGCAGTAGTGAGCCCAAGCGCGCATCCGCACTAGTGAGTCCGAGTGCGCATGCGCAGTAGTGACCCCGAGTGCGCATGAGCAGTAGTGAGCCCGTGTGCGCATGCGCAGTAGTGAGCCCGAGCGCGCATGCGCTGTAGTAAGTCCGAGTGCGCATGAGCAGTAGTGAGCCCGTGTGCGCATGCGCAGTAGTGAGCCCAAGCGCGCATCCGCACTAGTGAGTCCGAGTGCGCATGCGCAGTAGTGACCCCGAGTGCGCATGAGCAGTAGTGAGCCCGTGTGCGCATGCGCAGTAGTGAGCCCGAGCGCGCATCCGCAGTGGTGAGCCCGAGCGCGCATCCGCAGTAGTGAGTCCGAGTGCGCATGAGCAGTAGTGACCCCGTGTGCGCATGCGCAGTAGTGAGCCCGAGCGCGCGTGGTCAGTAGTGGGCCCCATTGCGCATCTGCAGTAGTGAGTCCGAGCACGCATGCGCAGTAGTGAGTCCGAGTGCGCATGAGCAGTAGTGAGCCCGTGTGCGCATCCGCAGTAGTGACCCCGAGTGCGCATGCGCAGTAGTGAGCCTGTGCGCGCATACGCAGTAGTGAGCCCGTGTGCGCATGCGCAGTGGTGAGCCCGAGCGCGCATCCGCAGTAGTGTGTCCGAGTGCGCATGAGCAGTAGTGACCCCGTGTGCGCATGCGCAGTAGTGAGCCCGAGCGCGCGTGGTCAGTAGTGGGCCCGATTGCGCATCCGCAGTAGTGAGTCCGAGCACGCATGCGCAGTAGTGAGTCCGAGTGCGCATGAGCAGTAGTGAGCCCGTGTGCGCATCCGCAGTAGTGAGCCCGAGCGCGCATCCGCAGTAGTGAGTCCGAGTGCGCATGAGCAGCAGTGAGCCCGTGTGCGCATGCGCAGTAGTGAGCCCGAGCGCGCATCCGCACTAGTGAGTCCGAGTGCGCATGCGCAGTAGTGACCCCGAGTGCGCATGCGCAGTAGTGAGCCCGTGCGCGCATACGCAGTAGTGAGCCCGTGTGCGCATGCGCAGTAGTTAGCCCGAGCGCGCATCCGCAGTAGTGAGTCCGAGTGCGCATGAGCAGTAGTGAGCCCGTATGCGCATGAGCAGTAGTGAACCCGTGTGCGCATCCGCAGTAATGAGTCCGAGTGCGCATGAGCAGTAGAGAGCCCGTGTGCGCATGCGCAGTGGTGAGCCCGAGCGCGCATCCGCAGTAGTGAGTCCGAGTGCGCATGTTCAGTAGCGACCCCGAGCGCGCATGCGCTGTAGTAAGTCCGAGTGCGCATGAGCAGTAGTGAGCCCGTGTGCGCATGCGCAGTAGTGATCCCGAGTTCCTTTACGCGGTAGTGAGCCCGATTTTGTATCCGCAGTAGTGAGTCCGAGTGCGCATGAGCAGTAGTGAGCCGCGGTGCGCATGCGCAGTAGTGACCCCGAGTGCGCATGCGCAGTAGTGACCCCGAGTGCGCATGGGCTGTAGCGACCCCGAGCGCGCATGTGCAGTAGTGAACCCGTGCGCGCATGCGCAGTAGTGAGCCCGAGCGCGCATCCGCAGTAGAGAGTCCGAGCGCGCATCCGCAGTAGTGAGTCCGAGTGCGCATGTGCAGTAGTGAGCCCGTGCGCGCATGCGCAGTAGTGAGCCCGAGCGCGCATCCGCAGTAGTGAGTCCGAGTGCGCATGAGTAGTAGTGAGGCCGTGTGCGCATGCGCAGTAGTGAGCCCGAGCGCGCATCCGCAGTAGTGAGTCCGAGTGCGCATGCGCAGTAGTGACCCCGAGTGCGCATGCGCAGGAGTGAGCCCGTGCGCGCATACGCAGTAGTGCGCCCGTGTGCGCATGCGCAGAAGTGAGCTCGAATGCGCATGTGCAGGTCTGACTCGGAGTGCGCATGCGCAGTGGTGACCCCGAGTGCGCGTGCGCTGTAGTGAGCTCGTGTGCGCACGCGCAGTAGTGAGCCAGTGTACGCATGCGCAGTAGTGAGTCCATGTGCGCATTTGCGGGTCTGAGCCGGAGTGCGCATGCGCAGTAGTGAACCCGATTGCGCATCTGCAGTAGTGACTCTGAGTGCGCATGCACAGCAGTGAACCCGATTGCGCGCCTGCAGTGGTGACCCCGAGTGCGCATGTTCAGTAGCGACCCCGAGCGCGCATGCGCTGTAGTAAGTCCGAGTGCGCATGAGCAGTAGTGAGCCCGTGTGCGCATGCGCAGTAGTGATTCCGAGTTCCTTTACGCGGTAGTGAGCCCGATTTTGTATCCGCAGTAGTGAGTCCGAGTGCGCATGAGCAGTAGTGAGCCGCGGTGCGCATGCGCAGTAGTGACCCCGAGTGCGCATGCGCAGTAGTGACCCCGAGTGCGCATGGGCTGTAGCGACCCCGAGCGCGCATGTGCAGTAGTGAACCCGTGCGCGCATGCGCAGTAGTGAGCCCGAGCGCGCATCCGCAGTAGAGAGTCCGAGCGCGCATCCGCAGTAGTGAGTCCGAGTGCGCATGAGCAGTAGTGACCCCGAGTGCGCATGCGCAGTAGTGAGCCCGAGCGCGCATCCGCAGTAATGAGCCCGAGCGCGCATCCGCAGTAGTGAGTCCGAGTGCGCATGAGCAGTAGTGAGCCCGTGTGCGCATCCGCAGTAGTGAGCCCGAGCGCGCATCCGTAGTAATGAGCCCGAGCGCGCATCCGCAGTAGTGAGCCCGTGCGCGCATACGCAGTAGTGCGCCCGTGTGCGCATGGGCAGAAGTGAGCTCGAATGCGCATGTGCAGGTCTGACTCGGTGTGCGCATGCGCAGTAGCGACCCCGAGTGCGCGTGCGCTGTAGTGAGCTCGTGTGCGCATGCGCAGTAGTGAGCCAGTGTACGCATGCGCAGTAGTGAGTCCGAGTGCGCATGAGCAGTAGTGAGCCCGTGTGCGCATGCGCAGTAGTGAGCCCGAGCGCGCATCCGCAGTAGTGAGTCCGAGTGCGCATGAGCAGTTGTGAGCCCGTGTGCGCATCCGCAGTAGTGAGCCCGAGCGCCCATCCGCACTAGTGAGTCCGAGTGCGCATGCGCAGTAGTGACCCCGAGTGCGCATGCGCAGTAGTGAGCCTGTGCGCGCATACGCAGTAGTGAGCCCGTGTGCGCATGCGCAGTGGTGAGCCCGAGCGCGCATCCGCAGTAGTGAGTCCGAGTGCGCATGAGCAGTAGTGACCCCGTGTGCGCATGCGCAGTAGTGAGCCCGAGCGCGCGTGGTCAGTAGTGGGCCCGATTGCGCATCCGCAGTAGTGAGTCCGAGCACGCATGCGCAGTAGTGAGTCCGAGTGCGCATGTGCAGTAGTGAGCCCGCGTGCGCATCCGTAGTAGTGAGCCCGAGCGCGCATCCGCAGTAGTGAGTCCGAGTGCGCATGAGCAGTAGTGAGCCCGTGTGCGCATGCGCAGTAGTGAGCCCGAGCGAGCATCCGCACTAGTGAGTCCGAGTGCGCATGCGCAGTAGTGACCGCGAGTGCGCATGCGCAGTAGCGAGCCCGTGCGCGCATACGCAGTAGTGAGCCCGTGTGCGCATGCGCAGTAGTTAGCCCGAGCGCGCATCCGCAGTAGTGAGTCCGAGTGCGCATGAGCAGTAGTGAGCCCGTATGCGCATGAGCAGTAGTGAGCCCGTGTGCGCATCCGCAGTAATGAGTCCGAGTGCGCATGAGCAGTAGTGAGCCCGTGTGCGCATGAGCAGTAGTGAGCCCGTGTGCGCATTCGCAGTAGTGAGCCCGAGCGCGCATGCGCAGTAGTTAGTCCGAGTGCGCATGAGCAGTAGTGGGCCCGTGTGCGCATGCGCAGTAGTGAGCCCGAGCGCCCATCCGCACTAGTGAGTCCGAGTGCGCATGCGCAGTAGTGACCCCGAGTGCGCATGCGCAGTAGTGAGCCCGTGCGCGCATACGCAGTAGTGCGCCGTGTGCGCATGGGCAGAAGTGAGCTCGAATGCGCATGTGCAGGTCTGACTCGGTGTGCGCATGCGCAGTAGTGACCCCGAGTGCGCGTGCGCTGTAGTGAGCTCGTGTGCGCATGCGCAGTAGTGAGCCCGAGCGCGCATCCGCACTAGTGAGTCCGAGTGCGCATGCGCAGTAGTGACCCCGAGTGCGCATGCGCAGTAGTGAGCCCGTGCGCGCATACGCAGTAGTGAGCCCGTGTGCGCATGCGCAGTAGTTAGCCCGAGCGCGCATCCGCAGTAGTGAGTCCGAGTGCGCATGAGCAGTAGTGAGCCCGTATGCGCATGAGCAGTAGTGAGCCCGTGTGCGCATGCGCAGTAGTGAGCCCGAGCGCGCATCCGCAGTAGTGGGTCGGAGTGCGCATGAGCAGTAGTGAGCCCATGTGCGTATGCGCAGTAGTGAGCCCGCGTGCGCATCCGTAGTAGTGAGCCCGAGCGCGCATCCGCAGTAGTGAGTCCGAGTGCGCATGCGCAGTAGTGACCCCGAGTGCGCATGGGCAGTAGCGACCCCGATTGCGCATCTGCCGTAGTGACTCCGAGTGCGCATGCGCAACAGTAAACCCGATTGCGTATGCGCAGTAGTGAGCCCGAGTGCGCATGCGCAGTAGTGACCCCGAGCGCGCATGCGCAGTAGTGAGCCCGAGCGCGCATCCGCAGTAGTGAGTCCGAGTGCGCATGAGCAGTAGTGACCCCGTGTGCGCATGCGCAGTAGTGAGTCCGAGCACGCATGCGCAGTAGTGAGTCCGAGTGCGCATGAGCAGTAGTGAGCCCGTGTGCGCATCCGCACTAGTGAGTACGAGTGCGCATGCGCAGTAGTAACCCCGAGTGCGCATGCGCAGTAGTGAGCCCGTGCGCGCATACGCAGTAGTGCGCCCGTGTGCGCATGGGCAGAAGTGAGCTCGAATGCGCATGTGCAGGTCTGACTCGGTGTGCGCATGCGCAGTAGTGACCCCGAGTGCGCGTGCGCTGTAGTGAGCCCGAGCGCGCATCCGCAGTAGTGAGTCCGAGTGCGCATGAGCAGTAGTGAGCCCTTGTGCGCATGCGCAGTAGTGAGTCCGAATGCGCATGCGCAGTAGTGACCCCGAGTGCGCATGCGCAGTAGTGAGCCCGTGCGCGCATACGCAGTAGTGAGCCCGTGTGCGCATGCGCAGTAGTTAGCCCGAGCGCGCATCCGCAGTAGTGAGTCCGAGTGCGCATGAGCAGTAGTGAGCCGGAGTGCGCATGCGCAGTAGTGACCCCGAGTGCGCATGGGCAGTAGCGACCCCGATTGCGCATCTGCCGTAGTGACTCCGACTGCGCATGCGCAACAGTAAACCCGATTGCGTATGCGCAGTAGTGAGCCCGAGTGCGCATGCGCAGTAGTGACCCCGAGCGCGCATGCGCAGTAGTGAGCCCGTGCGCGCATACGCAGTAGTGCGCCCGTGTGCGCATGCGCAGTAGTGAGTCCGTGTGCGCATTTGCGGGTCTGAGCCGGAGTGCGCATGGTCAGTAGCGACCCCGAGCGCGCATGCGCTGTAGTAAGTCCGAGTGCGCATGAGCAGTAGTGAGCCCGTGTGCGCATGCGCAGTAGTGAGCCCAAGCGCGCATCCGCACTAGTGAGTCCGAGTGCGCATGCGCAGTAGTGACCCCGAGTGCTCATGAGCAGTAGTGAGCCCGTGTGCGCATGCGCAGTAGTTAGCCCGAGCGCGCATCCGCAGTAGTGAGTCCGAGTGCGCATGAGCAGTAGTGAGCCCGTATGCGCATGAGCAGTAGTGAGCCCGTGTGCGCATGCGCAGTAGTGAGCCCGAGCGCGCATCCGCAGTAGTGGGTCCGAGTGCGCATGAGCAGTAGTGAGCCCGTGTGCGTATGCGCAGTAGTGAGCCCGAGCGCGCATCCGCAGTAATGAGTCCGAGTGCGCATGAGCAGTAGTGAGCCGGAGTGCGCATGCGCAGTAGTGACCCCGAGTGCGCATGGGCAGTAGCGACCCCGATTGCGCATCTGCAGTAGTGACTCCGAGTGCGCATGCGCAACAGTAAACCCGATTGCGTATGCGCAGTAGTGAGCCCGAGTGCGCATGCGCATTGGTGACCCCGAGCGCGCATGCGCAGTAGTGAGCCCGAGCGCGCATCCGCAGTAATGAGTCCGAGTGCGCATGAGCAGTAGTGAGCCCGTGTGCGCATGCGCAGTGGTGAGCCCGAGCGCGCATCCGCAGTAGTGGCTCCGAGTGCGCATGAGCAGTAGTGACCCCGTGTGCGCATGCGCAGTAGTGAGCCCGAGCGCGCGTGGTCAGTAGTGGGCCCGATTGCGCATCCGCAGTAGTGAGTCCGAGCACGCATGCGCAGTAGTGAGTCCGAGTGCGCATGAGCAGTAGTGAGCCCGTGTGCGCATCCGCAGTAGTGAGCCCGAGCGCGCATCCGCAGTAGTGAGTCCGAGTGCGCATGAGCAGTAGTGAGCCCGTGTGCGCATGAGCAGTAGTGAGCCCGAGCGCCCATCCGCACTAGTGAGTCCGAGTGCTCATGCGCAGTAGTGACCCCGAGTGCGCATGCGCAGTAGTGAGCCCGTGCGCGCATACGCAGTAGTGAGCCCGTGTGCGCATGCGCAGTGGTGAACCCGAGCGCGCATCCGCAGTAGTGAGTCCGAGTGCGCATGAGCAGTAGTGAGCCCGTGTGCGCATGAGCAGTAGTGAGCCCAAGCGCGCATCCGCACTAGTGAGTCCGAGTGCGCATGCGCAGTAGTGACCCCGAGTGCGCATGAGCAGTAGTGAGCCCGTGTGCGCATGCGCAGTAGTGAGCCCGAGCGCGCATCCGCAGTAGTGAGTTCGAGTGCGCATGAGCAGTAGTGAGCCCGTGTGCGAATGCGCAGTAGTGAGCCCGAGCGCGCATCCGCAGTAATGAGTCCGAGTGCGCATGAGCAGTAGTGAGCCCGTGTGCGCATGCGCAGTGGTGAGCCCGAGCGCGCATCCGCAGTAGTGAGTCCGAGTGCGCATGAGCAGTAGTGACCCCGTGTGCGCATGCGCAGTAGTGAGCCCGAGCGCGCGTGGTCAGTAGTGGGCCCGATTGCGCATCCGCAGTAGTGAGTCCGAGCACGCATGCGCAGTAGTGAGTCCGAGTGCGCATGAGCAGTAGTGAGCCCGTGTGCGCATCCGCAGTAATGAGCCCGAGCGCGCATCCGCAGTAGTGAGTCCGAGTGCGCATGAGCAGTAGTGAGCCCGTGTGCGCATGAGCAGTAGTGAGCCCGAGCGCCCATCCGCACTAGTGAGTCCGAGTGCGCATGCGCAGTAGTGACCCCGAGCACGCATGCGCAGTAGTGAGTCCGAGTGCGCATGAGCAGTAGTGAGCCCGTGTGCGCATCCGCAGTAGTGAGCCCGAGCGCGCATCCGTAGTAATGAGCCCGAGCGCGCATCCGCAGTAGTGAGCCCGTGCGCGCATACGCAGTAGTGCGCCCGTGTGCGCATGGGCAGAAGTGAGCTCGAATGCGCATGTGCAGGTCTGACTCGGTGTGCGCATGCGCAGTAGCGACCCCGAGTGCGCGTGCGCTGTAGTGAGCTCGTGTGCGCATGCGCAGTAGTGAGCCAGTGTACGCATGCGCAGTAGTGAGTCCGAGTGCGCATGAGCAGTAGTGAGCCCGTGTGCGCATGCGCAGTAGTGAGCCCGAGCGCGCATCCGCAGTAGTGAGTCCGAGTGCGCATGAGCAGTTGTGAGCCCGTGTGCGCATCCGCAGTAGTGAGCCCGAGCGCCCATCCGCACTAGTGAGTCCGAGTGCGCATGCGCAGTAGTGACCCCGAGTGCGCATGCGCAGTAGTGAGCCTGTGCGCGCATACGCAGTAGTGAGCCCGTGTGCGCATGCGCAGTGGTGAGCCCGAGCGCGCATCCGCAGTAGTGAGTCCGAGTGCGCATGAGCAGTAGTGACCCCGTGTGCGCATGCGCAGTAGTGAGCCCGAGCGCGCGTGGTCAGTAGTGGGCCCGATTGCGCATCCGCAGTAGTGAGTCCGAGCACGCATGCGCAGTAGTGAGTCCGAGTGCGCATGTGCAGTAGTGAGCCCGCGTGCGCATCCGTAGTAGTGAGCCCGAGCGCGCATCCGCAGTAGTGAGTCCGAGTGCGCATGAGCAGTAGTGAGCCCGTGTGCGCATGCGCAGTAGTGAGCCCGAGCGAGCATCCGCACTAGTGAGTCCGAGTGCGCATGCGCAGTAGTGACCGCGAGTGCGCATGCGCAGTAGCGAGCCCGTGCGCGCATACGCAGTAGTGAGCCCGTGTGCGCATGCGCAGTAGTTAGCCCGAGCGCGCATCCGCAGTAGTGAGTCCGAGTGCGCATGAGCAGTAGTGAGCCCGTATGCGCATGAGCAGTAGTGAGCCCGTGTGCGCATCCGCAGTAATGAGTCCGAGTGCGCATGAGCAGTAGTGAGCCCGTGTGCGCATGAGCAGTAGTGAGCCCGTGTGCGCATTCGCAGTAGTGAGCCCGAGCGCGCATGCGCAGTAGTTAGTCCGAGTGCGCATGAGCAGTAGTGGGCCCGTGTGCGCATGCGCAGTAGTGAGCCCGAGCGCCCATCCGCACTAGTGAGTCCGAGTGCGCATGCGCAGTAGTGACCCCGAGTGCGCATGCGCAGTAGTGAGCCCGTGCGCGCATACGCAGTAGTGCGCCGTGTGCGCATGGGCAGAAGTGAGCTCGAATGCGCATGTGCAGGTCTGACTCGGTGTGCGCATGCGCAGTAGTGACCCCGAGTGCGCGTGCGCTGTAGTGAGCTCGTGTGCGCATGCGCAGTAGTGAGCCCGAGCGCGCATCCGCACTAGTGAGTCCGAGTGCGCATGCGCAGTAGTGACCCCGAGTGCGCATGCGCAGTAGTGAGCCCGTGCGCGCATACGCAGTAGTGAGCCCGTGTGCGCATGCGCAGTAGTTAGCCCGAGCGCGCATCCGCAGTAGTGAGTCCGAGTGCGCATGAGCAGTAGTGAGCCCGTATGCGCATGAGCAGTAGTGAGCCCGTGTGCGCATGCGCAGTAGTGAGCCCGAGCGCGCATCCGCAGTAGTGGGTCGGAGTGCGCATGAGCAGTAGTGAGCCCATGTGCGTATGCGCAGTAGTGAGCCCGCGTGCGCATCCGTAGTAGTGAGCCCGAGCGCGCATCCGCAGTAGTGAGTCCGAGTGCGCATGCGCAGTAGTGACCCCGAGTGCGCATGGGCAGTAGCGACCCCGATTGCGCATCTGCCGTAGTGACTCCGAGTGCGCATGCGCAACAGTAAACCCGATTGCGTATGCGCAGTAGTGAGCCCGAGTGCGCATGCGCAGTAGTGACCCCGAGCGCGCATGCGCAGTAGTGAGCCGGAGCGCGCATCCGCAGTAGTGAGTCCGAGTGCGCATGAGCAGTAGTGACCCCGTGTGCGCATGCGCAGTAGTGAGTCCGAGCACGCATGCGCAGTAGTGAGTCCGAGTGCGCATGAGCAGTAGTGAGCCCGTGTGCGCATCCGCACTAGTGAGTACGAGTGCGCATGCGCAGTAGTAACCCCGAGTGCGCATGCGCAGTAGTGAGCCCGTGCGCGCATACGCAGTAGTGCGCCCGTGTGCGCATGGGCAGAAGTGAGCTCGAATGCGCATGTGCAGGTCTGACTCGGTGTGCGCATGCGCAGTAGTGACCCCGAGTGCGCGTGCGCTGTAGTGAGCCCGAGCGCGCATCCGCAGTAGTGAGTCCGAGTGCGCATGAGCAGTAGTGAGCCCGTGTGCGCATGCGCAGTAGTGAGTCCGAATGCGCATGCGCAGTAGTGACCCCGAGTGCGCATGCGCAGTAGTGAGCCCGTGCGCGCATACGCAGTAGTGAGCCCGTGTGCGCATGCGCAGTAGTTAGCCCGAGCGCGCATCCGCAGTAGTGAGTCCGAGTGCGCATGAGCAGTAGTGAGCCGGAGTGCGCATGCGCAGTAGTGACCCCGAGTGCGCATGGGCAGTAGCGACCCCGATTGCGCATCTGCCGTAGTGACTCCGACTGCGCATGCGCAACAGTAAACCCGATTGCGTATGCGCAGTAGTGAGCCCGAGTGCGCATGCGCAGTAGTGACCCCGAGCGCGCATGCGCAGTAGTGAGCCCGTGCGCGCATACGCAGTAGTGCGCCCGTGTGCGCATGCGCAGTAGTGAGTCCGTGTGCGCATTTGCGGGTCTGAGCCGGAGTGCGCATGGTCAGTAGCGACCCCGAGCGCGCATGCGCTGTAGTAAGTCCGAGTGCGCATGAGCAGTAGTGAGCCCGTGTGCGCATGCGCAGTAGTGAGCCCAAGCGCGCATCCGCACTAGTGAGTCCGAGTGCGCATGCGCAGTAGTGACCCCGAGTGCGCATGAGCAGTAGTGAGCCCGTGTGCGCATGCGCAGTAGTTAGCCCGAGCGCGCATCCGCAGTAGTGAGTCCGAGTGCGCATGAGCAGTAGTGAGCCCGTATGCGCATGAGCAGTAGTGAGCCCGTGTGCGCATGCGCAGTAGTGAGCCCGAGCGCGCATCCGCAGTAGTGGGTCCGAGTGCGCATGAGCAGTAGTGAGCCCGTGTGCGTATGCGCAGTAGTGAGCCCGAGCGCGCATCCGCAGTAATGAGTCCGAGTGCGCATGAGCAGTAGTGAGCCGGAGTGCGCATGCGCAGTAGTGACCCCGAGTGCGCATGGGCAGTAGCGACCCCGATTGCGCATCTGCAGTAGTGACTCCGAGTGCGCATGCGCAACAGTAAACCCGATTGCGTATGCGCAGTAGTGAGCCCGAGTGCGCATGCGCATTGGTGACCCCGAGCGCGCATGCGCAGTAGTGAGCCCGAGCGCGCATCCGCAGTAATGAGTCCGAGTGCGCATGAGCAGTAGTGAGCCCGTGTGCGCATGCGCAGTGGTGAGCCCGAGCGCGCATCCGCAGTAGTGGCTCCGAGTGCGCATGAGCAGTAGTGACCCCGTGTGCGCATGCGCAGTAGTGAGCCCGAGCGCGCGTGGTCAGTAGTGGGCCCGATTGCGCATCCGCAGTAGTGAGTCCGAGCACGCATGCGCAGTAGTGAGTCCGAGTGCGCATGAGCAGTAGTGAGCCCGTGTGCGCATCCGCAGTAGTGAGCCCGAGCGCGCATCCGCAGTAGTGAGTCCGAGTGCGCATGAGCAGTAGTGAGCCCGTGTGCGCATGAGCAGTAGTGAGCCCGAGCGCCCATCCGCACTAGTGAGTCCGAGTGCTCATGCGCAGTAGTGACCCCGAGTGCGCATGCGCAGTAGTGAGCCCGTGCGCGCATACGCAGTAGTGAGCCCGTGTGCGCATGCGCAGTGGTGAACCCGAGCGCGCATCCGCAGTAGTGAGTCCGAGTGCGCATGAGCAGTAGTGAGCCCGTGTGCGCATGAGCAGTAGTGAGCCCAAGCGCGCATCCGCACTAGTGAGTCCGAGTGCGCATGCGCAGTAGTGACCCCGAGTGCGCATGAGCAGTAGTGAGCCCGTGTGCGCATGCGCAGTAGTGAGCCCGAGCGCGCATCCGCAGTAGTGAGTTCGAGTGCGCATGAGCAGTAGTGAGCCCGTGTGCGAATGCGCAGTAGTGAGCCCGAGCGCGCATCCGCAGTAATGAGTCCGAGTGCGCATGAGCAGTAGTGAGCCCGTGTGCGCATGCGCAGTGGTGAGCCCGAGCGCGCATCCGCAGTAGTGAGTCCGAGTGCGCATGAGCAGTAGTGACCCCGTGTGCGCATGCGCAGTAGTGAGCCCGAGCGCGCGTGGTCAGTAGTGGGCCCGATTGCGCATCCGCAGTAGTGAGTCCGAGCACGCATGCGCAGTAGTGAGTCCGAGTGCGCATGAGCAGTAGTGAGCCCGTGTGCGCATCCGCAGTAATGAGCCCGAGCGCGCATCCGCAGTAGTGAGTCCGAGTGCGCATGAGCAGTAGTGAGCCCGTGTGCGCATGAGCAGTAGTGAGCCCGAGCGCCCATCCGCACTAGTGAGTCCGAGTGCGCATGCGCAGTAGTGACCCCGAGTGCGCATGCGCAGTAGTGAGCCCGTGCGCGCATACGCAGTAGTGAGCCCGTGTGCGCATGCGCAGTGGTGAGCCCGAGCGCGCATCCGCAGTAGTGAGTCCGAGTGCGCATGAGCAGTAGTGAGCCCGTGTGCGCATGAGCAGTAGTGAGCCCGAGCGCCCATCCGCACTAGTGAGTCCGAGTGCGCATGCGCAGTAGTGAGCCCGAGTGCGCATGCGCAGTAGTGAGCCCGTGCGCGCATACGCAGTAGTGCGCCCGTGTGCGCATGGGCAGAAGTGAGCTCGAATGCGCATGTGCAGGTCTGACTCGGTGTGCGCATGCGCAGTAGTGACCCCGAGTGCGCGTGCGCTGTAGTGAGCTCGTGTGCGCATGCGCAGTAGTGAGCCAGTGTACGTATGCGCAGCAGTGAGTCCGTGTGCGCATGTGCAGGTCTGAGCCGGAGTGCGCATGCGCAGTAGTGAGTCCGAGTGCGCATGAGCAGTTGTGAGCCCGTGTGCGCATGCGCAGTAGTGAGCCCGAGCGCGCATCCGCACTAGTGAGTCCGAGTGCGCATGCGCAGTAGTGACCCCGAGTGCGCATGCGCAGTAGTGAGCCCGTGCGCGCATACGCAGTAGTGAGCCCGTGTGCGCATGCGCAGTAGTTAGCCCGAGCGCGCATCCGCAGTAGTGAGTCCGAGTGCGCATGAGCAGTAGTGAGCCCGTATGCGCATGAGCAGTAGTGAGCCCGTGTGCGCATGCGCAGTAGTGAGCCCGAGCGCGCATCCGCAGTAGTGGGTCCGAGTGCGCATGAGCAGTAGTGAGCCCGTGTGCGTATGCGCAGTAGTGAGCCCGAGCGCGCATCCGCAGTAATGAGTCAGAGTGCGCATGAGCAGTAGTGAGCCGGAGTGCGCATGCGCAGTAGTGAGCCCGAGTGCGCATGGGCAGTAGCGACCCCGATTGCGCATCTGCAGTAGTGACTCCGAGTGCGCATGCGCAACAGTAAACCCGATTGCGTATGCGCAGTAGTGAGCCCGAGTGCGCATGCGCAGTAGTGACCCCGAGCGCGCATGCGCAGTAGTGAGCCCGTGCGCGCATACGCAGTAGTGAGCCCGTGTGCGCATGCGCAGTAGTTAGCCCGAGCGCGCATCCGCAGTAGTGAGTCCGAGTGCGCATGAGCAGTAGTGAGCCCGTATGCGCATGAGCAGTAGTGAGCCCGTGTGCGCATGCGCAGTAGTGAGCCCGAGCGCGCATCCGCAGTAATGAGTCCGAGTGCGCATGAGCAGTAGTGAGCCCGTGTGCGCATGCGCAGTAGTTAGCCCGAGCGCGCATCCGCAGTAGTGAGTCCGAGTGCGCATGAGCAGTAGTGAGCCCGTATGCGCATGAGCAGTAGTGAGCCCGTGTGCGCATGCGCAGTAGTGAGCCCGAGCGCGCATCCGCAGTAGTTGGTCGGAGTGCGCATGGGCAGTAGTGAACCCGTGTGCGTATGCGCAGTAGTGAGCCCGAGCGCGCATCCGCAGTAATGAGTCCGAGTGCGCATGAGCAGTAGTGAGCCGGAGTGCGCATGCGCAGTAGTGACCCCGAGTGCGCATGGGCAGTAGCGACCCCGATTGCGCATCTGCAGTAGTGACTCCGAGTGCGCATGCGCAACAGTAAACCCGATTGCGTATGCGCAGTAGTGAGCCCGAGTGCGCATGCGCAGTAGTGACCCCGAGCGCGCATGCGCAGTAGTGAGCCCGTGCGCGCATACGCAGTAGTGCGCCCGTGTGCGCATGCGCAGAAGTGAGCCCGAGCGCGCATCCGCAGTAATGAGTCCGAGTGCGCATGAGCAGTAGTGAGCCCGTGTGCGCATGCGCAGTGGTGAGCCCGAGCGCGCATCCGCAGTAGTGAGTCCGAGTGCGCATGAGCAGTAGTGACCCCGTGTGCGCATGCGCAGTAGTGAGCCTGAGCGCGCGTGATCAGTAGTGGGCCCGATTGCGCATCCGCAGTAGTGAGTCCGAGCACGCATGCGCAGTAGTGAGTCCGAGTGCGCATGAGCAGTAGTGAGCCCGTGTGCGCATCCGCAGTAGTGAGCCCGAGCGCGCATCCGCAGTAGTGAGTCCGAGTGCGCATGAGCAGTAGTGAGCCCGTGTGCGCATGAGCAGTAGTGAGCCCGAGCGCCCATCCGCACTAGTGAGTCCGAGTGCGCATGCGCAGTAGTGACCCCGAGTGCGCATGCGCAGTAGTGAGCCTGTGCGCGCATACGCAGTAGTGAGCCCGTGTGCGCATGCGCAGTGGTGAGCCCGAGCGCGCATCCGCAGTAGTGAGTCCGAGTGCGCATGAGCAGTAGTGACCCCGTGTGCCCATGCGCAGTAGTGAGCCCGATCGCGCGTGGTCAGTAGTGGGCCCGTGTGCGCATGCGCAGTAGTGAGCCCGAGTGCGCATGCGCAGTAGTGACCCCGAGCGCGCATGCGCAGTAGTGAGCCCGAGCGCGCATCCGCAGTAATGAGTCCGAGTGCGCATGAGCAGTAGTGAGCCCGCGTGCGCATGCGCAGTGGTGAGCCCGAGCGCGCATCCGCAGTAGTGAGTCCGAGTGCGCATGAGCAGTAGTGACCCCGAGTGCGCATGCGCAGTAGTGATCCCGTGCGCGCATGCGCAGTAGTGAGTTCGAGTGCGCATGAGCAGTAGTGAGCCCGTGTGCGTATGCGCAGTAGTGAGCCCGAGCGCGCATCCGCAGTAATGAGTCCGAGTGCGCATGAGCAGTAGTGAGCCCGTGTGCGCATGCGCAGTGGTGAGCCCGAGCGCGCATCCGCAGTAGTGAGTCCGAGTGCGCATGAGCAGTAGTGACCCCGAGTGCGCATGCGCAGTAGTGAGCCCGAGCGCGCATCCGCAGTAATGAGCCCGAGCGCGCATCCGCAGTAGTGAGTCCGAGTGCGCATGAGCAGTAGTGAGCCCGTGAGCGCATCCGCAGTAGTGAGCCCGAGCGCGCATCCGCAGTAGTTAGTCCGAGTGCGCATGAGCAGTAGTGGGCCCGTGTGCGCATGCGCAGTAGTGATCCCGAGCGCCCATCCGCACTAGTGAGTCCGAGTGCGCATGCGCAGTAGTGAGCCCGTGCGCGCATACGCAGTAGTGCGCCCGTGTGCGCATGGGCAGAAGTGAGCTCGAATGCGCATGTGCAGGTCTGACTCGGTGTGCGCATGCGCAGTAGTGACCCCGAGTGCGCGTGCGCTGTAGTAAGCTCGTGTGCGCATGCGCAGTAGTGAGCCAGTGTACGCATGCGCAGTAGTGAGTCCGTGTGCGCATGTGCAGGTCTGAGCCGGAGTGCGCATGCGCAGTAGTGAACCCGATTGCGCATCTGCAGTAGTGACTCCGAGTGCGCATGCACAGCAGTGAACCCGATTGCGCGTCTGCAGTGGTGACCCCGAGTGCGCATGTTCAGTAGCGACCCCGAGCGCGCATGCGCAGTAGTGAGCCCGAGGGCGCAATCGCAGTAGTGATTCCGAGGGCGCATGAGCAGTAGTGATCCCGAGTTCCCATACGCGGTAGTGAGCCCGATTTTGTATCCGCAGTAGTGAGTCCGAGTGCGCATGGGCAGTAGCGACCCCGATTGCGCATCTGCAGTAGTGACTCCGAGTGCGCATGCGTAACAGTAAACCCGATTGCGTATGCGCAGTAGTGAGCCCGAGCGCGCATCCGCAGTAGTGAGTCCGAGTGCGCATGAGCAGTAGTGAGCCCGTGTGCGCATGCGCAGTAGTGAGCCCAAGCGCGCATCCGCCCTAGTGAGTCCGAGTGCGCATCCGCAGTAGCGACCCCGAGCCCGTATGCGCAGTAGTGGGCCCGAGTGCGAATGTGCAGGCCTAACCTGAGTGCGCATGCGCAGTAGTGAGCCCCAGCGCGCATGCGCAGTAGTGAGCCCGATTGCGCATCCGCAGTGGTGACCCCGAGCGCGCATGCGCAGTAGTGAGCCGGATTGCGCATCCGCAGCAGTGAGTCCGAGTGCGCATACGCAGTTGCGACCCCGAGTGTGCATGCACAGTGTCAGCCCGTGAGCGAATGCGCAGTAGTGAGTCCGTGTGCGCATGCGAAGTAGTGAGCCCGTGTACGCATGCGCAGTGTTGAGCCCGAGTGCGCATGGGCAGGTCTGAGCCGGAGTGCGCGTGCGCAGTAGTGAGCCGGAGGGCGCATGCGCAGTAGTGAGCCCGATTGCGCATCCGCAGTGGTGACCCCGAGCGCGCATGCGCAGTAGTGAGCCCGATTGCGCATCCGCAGCAGTGAGTCCGAGTGCGCATACGCAGTTGCGACCACGAGCGCGTATGCGCAGTAGCGACCCCGAGCGCGTATGCGCAGTAGTGGGCCCGAGTGCGCATGTGCAGGCCTGACCTGAGTGCGCACGCGCAGCAGTGAGCCCCAGCGCGCATGCGCAGTAGTGAGCCCGATTGCGCATTCGCAGTGGTGACCCCGAGCGCGCATGCGCAGTAGTGAGCCCGATTGCGCATCCGCAGCAGTGAGTCCGAGTGCGCATACGCAGTTGCGACCCCGCGTGTGCATGCACAGTGTCAGCCCGTGAGCGAATGCGCAGTAGTGAGTCCGTGTGCGCATGCGAAGTAGTGAGCCCGTGTACGCATGCGCAGTGGTGAGCCCGAGTGCGCATGGGCAGGTCTGAGCCGGAGTGCGCGTGCGCAGTAGTGAGGCCGAGTGCGCATGAGCAGTAGTGAGCCCGTGTGCGCATGCGCAGTAGTGATCCCGAGTTACTTTACGCGGTAGTGAGCCCGATTTTGTATCCGCAGTAGTGAGTCCGAGTGCGCATGAGCAGTAGTGAGCCCCGGGGCGCATGCGCAGTAGTGACCCCGAGTGCGCATGGGCTGTAGCGACCCCGAGCGCGCATGTGCAGTAGTGAACCCGTGCGCGCATGCGCAGTAGTGAGCCCGAGCGCGCATCCGCAGTAGAGAGTCCGAGCGCGCATCCGCAGTAGTGAGTCCGAGTGCGCATGTGCAGTAGTGAGCCCGTGCGCGCATGCGCAGTAGTGAGCCCGAGCGCGCATCCGCAGTAGTGAGTCCGAGTGCGCATGAGTAGTAGTGAGGCCGTGTGCGCATGCGCAGTAGTGAGCCCGAGCGCGCATCCGCAGTAGTGAGTCCGAGTGCGCATGACCAGTTGCGAGCCCGTGTGCGCATGCGCAGTAGTGAGCCCGAGCGCGCATCCGCACTAGTGAGTCCGAGTGTGCATGCGCAGTAGTGACCCCGAGTGCGCATGCGCAGTAGTGAGCCCGTGCGCGCATACGCATTAGTGAGCCCGTGTGCGCATGCGCAGTAGTTAGCCCGAGCGCGCATCCGCAGTAGTGAGTCCGAGTGCGCATGAGCAGTAGCGAGCCCGTATGCGCATGAGCAGTAGTGAGCCCGTGTGCGCATGCGCAGTAGTGAGCCCGAGCGCGCATCCGCAGTAGTGGGTCCGAGTGCGCATGAGCAGTAGTGAGCCCGTGTGCGCATGCGCAGTGGTGAGCTCGAGCGCGCATCCGCAGTAGTGAGTCCGAGTGCGCATGAGCAGTAGTGACCCCGAGTGCGCATGCGCAGTAGTGAGCCCGTGCGCGCATGCGCAGTAGTGAGCCCGAGCGCGCATCCGCAGTAGTGAGTCCGAGTGCGCATGAGCAGTAGTGAGCCCGTGTGCGCATCCGCAGTAGTGAGCCCGAGCGCGCATCCGCAGTAGTTAGTCCGAGTGCGCATGAGCAGTAGTGGGCCCGTGTGCGCATGCGCAGTAGTGAGCCCGAGCGCCCATCCGCACTAGTGAGTCCGAGTGCGCATGCGCAGTAGTGACCCCGAGTGCGCATGCGCAGTAGTGAGCCCGTGCGCGCATACGCAGTAGTACGCCCGTGTGCGCATGGGCAGAAGTGAGCTCGAATGCGCATGTGCAGCAGTGACTCCGAGTGCGCATGCACAGCAGTGAACCCGATTGCGCGTCTGCAGTGGTGACCCCGAGTGCGCATGTTCAGTAGCGACCCCGAGCGCGCATGCGCAGTAGTGAGCCCGAGGGCGCAATCGCAGTAGTGATTCCGAGGGCGCATGAGCAGTAGCGACCCCGAGCGCGTATGCGCAGTAGCGACCCCGTGCGCGTATGCGCAGTAGTGGGCCCGAGTGCGCATGTGCAGGCCTGACCTGAGTGCGCATGCGCAGTAGTGAGCCCCAGCGCGCATGCGCAGTAGTGAGCCCGATTGCGCATCGGCAGTGGTGACACCGAGCGCGCATGCGCAGTAGTGAGCCCGATTGCGCATCCGCAGCAGTGAGTCCGAGTGCGCATACGCAGTTGCGACCCCGAGTGTGCATGCACAGTGTCAGCCCGTGAGCGAATGCGCATTAGTGAGTCCGTGTGCGCATGTGCAGGTCTGAGCCGCAGTGCGCATGCGCAGTAGTGAGCCCGATTGTGCATCCGCAGTAGTGAGTCCGAGTGCGCATGTGCAGGTCTGAGCCGGAGTGCGCATGCGCAGTAGTGAGCCCGATTGTGCATCCGCAGTTGTGAGTCCGAGTGCGCATGAGCACTAGTGAGCCGGAGTGCGCATGCGCAGTAGTGACCCCGAGTGCGCATGCGCAGTAGTGACCCCGAGCAGCATGCGCAGTAGTGAGCCCGTGTGTGCATGCGCAGTAGTGAGTCCGAATGCGCATACGCAGTAGTACGCCCGTGTGCGCATGGGCAGAAGTGAGCTCGAATGCGCATGTGCAGCAGTGACTCCGAGTGCGCATGCACAGCAGTGAACCCGATTGCGCGTCTGCAGTGGTGACCCCGAGTGCGCATGTTCAGTAGCGACCCCGAGCGCGCATGCGCAGTAGTGAGCCCGAGGGCGCAATCGCAGTAGTGATTCCGAGGGCGCATGAGCAGTAGCGACCCCGAGCGCGTATGCGCAGTAGCGACCCCGTGCGCGTATGCGCAGTAGTGGGCCCGAGTGCGCATGTGCAGGCCTGACCTGAGTGCGCATGCGCAGTAGTGAGCCCCAGCGCGCATGCGCAGTAGTGAGCCCGATTGCGCATCGGCAGTGGTGACACCGAGCGCGCATGCGCAGTAGTGAGCCCGATTGCGCATCCGCAGCAGTGAGTCCGAGTGCGCATACGCAGTTGCGACCCCGAGTGTGCATGCACAGTGTCAGCCCGTGAGCGAATGCGCATTAGTGAGTCCGTGTGCGCATGTGCAGGTCTGAGCCGCAGTGCGCATGCGCAGTAGTGAGCCCGATTGTGCATCCGCAGTAGTGAGTCCGAGTGCGCATGTGCAGGTCTGAGCCGGAGTGCGCATGCGCAGTAGTGAGCCCGATTGTGCATCCGCAGTTGTGAGTCCGAGTGCGCATGAGCACTAGTGAGCCGGAGTGCGCATGCGCAGTAGTGACCCCGAGTGCGCATGCGCAGTAGTGACCCCGAGCAGCATGCGCAGTAGTGAGCCCGTGTGTGCATGCGCAGTAGTGAGTCCGAGTGCGCATGCGCAGTAGTGAGCCCGGGTGCTCATGCGTAGTAGTGAGCCCGCGTACGCATGCGTAGTAGTGAGCTCGAGTGCGCATGTGCAGGTCTGAGCCGGAGTGCGCATGCGCAGTAGTGAGTCCGAGTGCGCATGAGCAGTAGTGACCCCGAGCCCGCATGAGCAGTAGTGAGCCCGTGTGCACATGCGCAGAAGTGAGCTCGAATGCGCATGTGCAAGTCTGAGCCGGACTGCGCATGCGCAGTAGTGAGCCCGTGTGCGCATGAGCAGTAGTGAGCCCGAGCCAGCATGCGCAGTAGTGAGCCCGATTGTGCATCCCCAGTAATGGGTCTGAGTGCGCATGAGCAGTAGTCAGCCCGCGTGCGCATGCGTAGTAGTGAGCTCGAGTGCGCATGAGCAGTAGTGATTCCAAGCGCGCATGCGCAGTTGTGAGCCCGATTGCGCATGCGCAGTAGTGAGCCCGTGTGCGCATGCGCAGTAGTGAGCCCGAGTGCGCATGCAGAGTAGTGAGGCCGATTGCGCATCCGCACTAGTGAGTCCGTGTGCGCATGTGCAGGTCTGAGCCGGAGTGCGCATGCGCAGTAGTGAGCCCGATTGTGCATCCGCAGTTGTGAGTCCGAGTGCGCATGAGCACTAGTGAGCCGGAGTGCGCATGCGCAGTAGTGACCCCGAGTGCGCATGCGCAGTAGTGACCCCGAGCAGCATGCGCAGTAGTGAGCCCGTGTGTGCATGCGCAGTAGTGAGTCCGAATGCGCATGCGCAGTAGTGACCCCGAGTGCGCATGAGTAGTAGTGAGTCCGAGTGCGCATGCGCAGTAGTGAGCCCGGGTGCTCATGCGTAGTAGTGAGCCCGCGTACGCATGCGTAGTAGTGAGCTCGAGTGCGCATGTGCAGGTCTGAGCCGGAGTGCGCATGCGCAGTAGTGAGTCTGAGTGCGCATGAGCAGTAGTGACCCCGAGCCCGCATGAGCAGTAGTGAGCCCGTGTGCACATGCGCAGAAGTGAGCTCGAATGCGCATGTGCAAGTCTGAGCCGGACTGCGCATGCGCAGTAGTGAGCCCGTGTGCGCATGAGCAGTAGTGAGCCCGAGCCAGCATGCGCAGTAGTGAGCCCGATTGTGCATCCCCAGTAATGGGTCTGAGTGCGCATGAGCAGTAGTCAGCCCGCGTGCGCATGCGTAGTAGTGAGCTCGAGTGCGCATGAGCAGTAGTGATTCCAAGCGCGCATGCGCAGTTGTGAGCCCGATTGCGCATGCGCAGTAGTGAGCCCGTGTGCGCATGCGCAGTAGTGAGCCCGAGTGCGCATGCAGAGTAGTGAGGCCGATTGCGCATCCGCACTAGTGAGTCCGTGTGCGCATGTGCAGGTCTGAGCCGCAGTGCGCATGCGCAGTAGTGAGCCCGATTGTGCATCCGCAGTAGTGAGTCCGACTGCGCATGAGCAGAAGTGAGCCGGAGTGCGCATGCGCAGTCGTGACCTCGAGTGCGCATGGGCAGAAGTGAGCCCGTGTGTGCATGCGCAGTGGTGAGCCCGAGTGCGCATGCGCAGTAGTGAGCCCGATTGCGCATGAGCAGTAGTGAGTCCGTGTGTGCATGTGCAGGTCTGAGCCGGAGTGCGCATGCGCAGTAGTGAGCCCGATTGTGCATCCGCAGTTGTGAGTCCGAGTGCGCATGAGCACTAGTGAGCCGGAGTGCGCATGCGCAGTAGTGACACCGAGCGCGCATGCGCAGTAGTGGGCCCGATTGCGCATCCGCAGCAGTGAGTCCGAGTGCGCATACGCAGTTGCGACCCCGAGTGTGCATGCGCAGTGTCAGCCCGTGAGCGAATGCGCAGTAGTGAGTCTGTGTGCGCATGCGCAGGTCTGAGCCGGAGTGCGCATGCGCAGTAGTGAGCCCGATTGTGCATCCGCCGTAGTGAGTCCGAGTGCGCATGCGCACTAGTGACCCCGGGCCCGCATGCGCAGTAGTGAGCCCGTGTACGCATGGGCAGTAGTGAGCCCGTGTGCTCATGCGCAGTAGTGAGCCCGCGTGCGCATGCGTAGAAGTGAGCTCGAGTGCGCGTGTGCAGGTTTGAGCCGGAGTGCGCATGCGCAGTAGTACGCCCGTGTGCATATGAGCAGAAGTGAGCTCGAATGCGCATGTGCAGGTCTGAGCCGGACTGCGCATGCGCAGTACTGAGCCCGTGTGCGCATGCGCAGTGGTGTGCCCGAGTGCGCATGGGCAGGTCTGAGACGGAGTGCGCATTCGCAGTAGTGGGCTCGTGCGCGCATGCGCAGTAGTGAGCCCGTGTGCGCATGCGCAGAAGTGAGCCCGAGCGCGCATCCGCAGTAGTGAGTCCGAGTGCGCATGCGCAGTAGCGACCCCGAATGCACATGAGCAGTAGTAAGTCCGAATGCGCATGAGCTGCAGTGACCCCGAGTGCGCATGCACAGTAGTGAGCCCGATTGCGCATCCGCTGTAGTGAGTCCGTGTGCGCATGTGCAGGTCTGTGCCGGAGTGCGCATGCGCAGTAGTCAGCCCGATTGTGCATCCGCAGTAGTGAGTCCGAGTACGCATGAACAGTAGTGAGGCGGAGTGCGCATGCGCAGTAGTGACCCCGAGTGCGCATGTGCAGTAGCGACCCCGAGCGCGTATGTGCAGTAGCGACCCCGTGCGCGTATGCGCAGTAGTGGGCCCGTGTGCGCATGTGCAGGCCTGACCTGAGTGCGCATGCGCAGCAGTGAGCCCCAGCGCGCATGCGCAGTAGTGACCCCGAGTGCGCATGAGCAGTAGTGAGTCCGAGTGCGCATGAGCAGTAGTGACCCCGAGTGCGCATGCACAGTAGTGAGCCCGATTGCGCATCCGCAGTAGTGAGTCCGTGTGCGCATGTGCAGGACTGAGCCGGAGTGCGCATGCGCAGTAGTGAGCCCAATTGTGCATCCGCAGTAGTGAGTCCGAGTGCGCATGCGTAGTAGTGAGGCCGTGTGCGCATGTGCAGTAGTGAGCCCGATCGCACATCGTCAGTAGTGAGCCCGAGCGCGCATGCGCTGTAGTGAGTCCGAGTGCGCATGTGCAGTAGTGAGCCCGAGCGCGCATCCGCAGTAGTGAGTCCGAGTGCGCATGAGCAGTAGTGAGCCCGTGTGCGCATGCGCAGTAGTGAGTCCGAGTGCGCATGAGCAGTAGTGAGCCCGTGTGCGCATGCGAAGTAGTGAGCCCGTGTACGCATGCGCAGTGGTGAGCCCGAGTGCGCATGGGCAGGTCTGAGCCGGAGTGCGCGTGCGCAGTAGTGAGGCCGAGTGCGCATGAGCAGTAGTGACCCCGAGTGCGCATGCGCAGAAGTGAGCCCGTGTGTGCATGCGCAGTAGTGAACGCGATTGCGCATCCGCAGTAGTAGGCCCGAGCGCGCATCCGCAGTCGTGAGTCCGAGCGCGCACCCGCAGTAGTGAGTCCGAGTGCGCATGCGCAGATGTTAGCTCGAATGCACATGTGCAAGTCCAAGCCGGACTGCGCATGCGCAGTAGTGAGCCCTTGTGCGCATGAGCAGTAGTGAGTCCGAGCCAGCATGCGCAGTAGTGAGCCCGATTGTGCATCCGCAGTAATGAGTCTGAGTGCGCATGAGCAGTAGTGAGCCCGCATGCGCATGCGTAGTAGTGAGCCCGTGTGCTCATGCGCAGTAGTGAGCCCGCGTGCGCATGCGTAGAAGTGAGCTCGAGTGCGCATGTGCAGGTTTGAGCCGGAGTGCGCATGCGCAGTCGTGAGTCCGAGTGTGCATGAGCAGTAGTGACCCTGAGCCCGCATGAACAGTAGTGAGCCCGTGTGCACATGCGCAGAAGTGAGCTCGAATGCGCATGTGCAAGTCTGAGCCGGACTGCGCATGCGCAGTAGTGAGCCGGTGTGCGCATGAGCAGTAGTGAGTCCGAGCGCGCAGCCGCAGTAGTGAGCCCGATTGTGCATCCACAGTAATGAGTCTGATTGCGCATGAGCAGTAGTGAGCCTGCGTGCGCATACGTAGTAGTGAGCTCGAGTGCGCATGCGCAGTAGCGACCCCGAATGCACATGAGCAGTAGTAAGTCCGAATGCGCATGAGCTGCAGTGACCCCGAGTGCGCATGCACAGTAGTGAGCCCGATTGCGCATCCGCTGTAGTGAGTCCGTGTGCGCATGTGCAGGTCTGTGCCGGAGTGCGCATGCGCAGTAGTCAGCCCGATTGTGCATCCGCAGTAGTGAGTCCGAGTACGCATGAACAGTAGTGAGGCGGAGTGCGCATGCGCAGTAGTGACCCCGAGTGCGCATGTGCAGTAGCGACCCCGAGCGCGTATGTGCAGTAGCGACCCCGTGCGCGTATGCGCAGTAGTGGGCCCGTGTGCGCATGTGCAGGCCTGACCTGAGTGCGCATGCGCAGCAGTGAGCCCCAGCGCGCATGCGCAGTAGTGACCCCGAGTGCGCATGAGCAGTAGTGAGTCCGAGTGCGCATGAGCAGTAGTGACCCCGAGTGCGCATGCACAGTAGTGAGCCCGATTGCGCATCCGCAGTAGTGAGTCCGTGTGCGCATGTGCAGGACTGAGCCGGAGTGCGCATGCGCAGTAGTGAGCCCAATTGTGCATCCGCAGTAGTGAGTCCGAGTGCGCATGCGTAGTAGTGAGGCCGTGTGCGCATGTGCAGTAGTGAGCCCGATCGCACATCGTCAGTAGTGAGCCCGAGCGCGCATGCGCTGTAGTGAGTCCGAGTGCGCATGTGCAGTAGTGAGCCCGAGCGCGCATCCGCAGTAGTGAGTCCGAGTGCGCATGAGCAGTAGTGAGCCCGTGTGCGCATGCGCAGTAGTGAGTCCGAGTGCGCATGAGCAGTAGTGAGCCCGTGTGCGCATGCGAAGTAGTGAGCCCGTGTACGCATGCGCAGTGGTGAGCCCGAGTGCGCATGGGCAGGTCTGAGCCGGAGTGCGCGTGCGCAGTAGTGAGGCCGAGTGCGCATGAGCAGTAGTGACCCCGAGTGCGCATGCGCAGAAGTGAGCCCGTGTGTGCATGCGCAGTAGTGAACGCGATTGCGCATCCGCAGTAGTAGGCCCGAGCGCGCATCCGCAGTCGTGAGTCCGAGCGCGCACCCGCAGTAGTGAGTCCGAGTGCGCATGCGCAGATGTTAGCTCGAATGCACATGTGCAAGTCCAAGCCGGACTGCGCATGCGCAGTAGTGAGCCCTTGTGCGCATGAGCAGTAGTGAGTCCGAGCCAGCATGCGCAGTAGTGAGCCCGATTGTGCATCCGCAGTAATGAGTCTGAGTGCGCATGAGCAGTAGTGAGCCCGCATGCGCATGCGTAGTAGTGAGCCCGTGTGCTCATGCGCAGTAGTGAGCCCGCGTGCGCATGCGTAGAAGTGAGCTCGAGTGCGCATGTGCAGGTTTGAGCCGGAGTGCGCATGCGCAGTCGTGAGTCCGAGTGTGCATGAGCAGTAGTGACCCTGAGCCCGCATGAACAGTAGTGAGCCCGTGTGCACATGCGCAGAAGTGAGCTCGAATGCGCATGTGCAAGTCTGAGCCGGACTGCGCATGCGCAGTAGTGAGCCGGTGTGCGCATGAGCAGTAGTGAGTCCGAGCGCGCAGCCGCAGTAGTGAGCCCGATTGTGCATCCACAGTAATGAGTCTGATTGCGCATGAGCAGTAGTGAGCCTGCGTGCGCATACGTAGTAGTGAGCTCGAGTGCGCATGCGCAGTAGTGACCCCGAGTGCGCATGAGCAGTAGTGAGTCCGAGTGCGCATGAGCAGTAGTGACCCCGAGTGCGCATGCACAGTTGTGAGCCCGATTGCGCATCCGCAGTAGTGAGTCCGTGTGCGCATGTGCAGGACTGAGCCGGAGTGCGCATGCGCAGTAGTGAGCCCAATTGTGCATCCGCAGTAGTGAGTCCGAGTGCGCATGAGCAGTAGTGAGCCGGAGCGCGCATGCGCAGTAGTGACCCCGAGTGCGCATGCGCACTAGTGACCCCGAGCCCGCATGCGCAGTAGTGAGTCCGAGTGCGCATGAGTAGTAGTGAGGCCGTGTGCGCATGTGCAGTAGTGAGCCCGACCGCACATCGGCAGTAGTGAGCCCGAGCGCGCATGCGCTGTAGTGAGTCCGAGTGCGCATGTGCAGTAGTGAGCCCGAGCGCGCATCCGCAGTAGTGAGTCCGAGTGCGCATGAGCAGTAGTGAGCCCGTGTGCGCATGCGCAGTAGTGAGTCCGAGTGCGCATGGGCAGTAGTGAGCCCGTGTGCGTATGCGCAGTAGTGAGCCCGAGCGCGCATCCGCAGTAATGAGTCCGAGTGCGCATGAGCAGTAGTGAGCCCGCGTGCGCATGCGCAGTAGTGAGCCCGAGCGCGCATCCGCAGTAGTGAGTCCGAGTGCGCATGAGCAGTAGTGAGCCCGTGTGCGCATGAGCAGTAGTGAGCCCGTGTGCGCATGCGCAGTAGTGAGCCCGAGCGCGCATTCGCAGTAGTGAGTCCGAGTGCGCATGAGCAGTAGTGAGCCCGTGTGCGTATGCGCAGTAGTGAGCCCGAGCGCGCATCCGCAGTAATGAGTCCGAGTGCGCATGAGCAGTAGTGAGCCCGCGTGCGCATGCGCAGTGGTGAGCCCGAGCGCGCATCCGCAGTAGTGAGTCCGAGTGCGCATGAGCAGTAGTGACCCCGAGTGCGCATGCGCAGTAGTGAGCCCGTGTGCGCATGCGCAGTAGTGAGCCCGAGCGCGCATCCGCAGTAGTGAGTCCGAGTGCGCATGCGCAGTAGCGACCCCGAATGCACATGAGCAGTAGTAAGTCCGAATGCGCATGAGCTGCAGTGACCCCGAGTGCGCATGCGCAGTAGTGAGCCCGTGCGCGCATGCGCAGTAGTGAGCCCGAGCGCGCATCGGCAGAAGTGAGTCCGAGTGCGGATGAGCAGTAGTGAGCCCGAGCGCGCATTCGCAGTAGTGAGTCCGAGTGCGCATGAGCAGTAGTGAGCCCGTGTGCGTATGCGCAGTAGTGAGCCCGAGCGCGCATCCGCAGTAATGAGTCCGAGTGCGCATGAGCAGTAGTGAGCCCGCGTGCGCATGCGCAGTGGTGAGCCCGAGCGCGCATCCGCAGTAGTGAGTCCGAGTGCGCATGAGCAGTAGTGACCCCGAGTGCGCTTACGCAGTTGCGACCCCGAGTGTGCATGCACAGTGTCAGCCCGTGAGCGAATGCGCAGTAGTGAGTCCGTGTGCGCATGCGAAGTAGTGAGCCCGTGTACGCATGCGCAGTGGTGAGCCCGAGTGCGCATGGGCAGGTCTGAGCCGGAGTGCGCGTGCGCAGTAGTGAGGCCGAGTGCGCATGAGCAGTAGTGACCCCGAGTGCGCATGCGCAGAAGTGAGCCCGTGTGTGCATGCGCAGTAGTGAACGCGATTGCGCAACCGCAGAAGTAAGCCCGAGCGCGCATCCGCAGTCGTGAGTCCGAGCGCGCATCCGCAGTAGTGAGTCCGAGTACGCATGAACAGTAGTGAGTCCGTGTGCGCATGCGCAGTAGTGAGCCCGTGTACGCATGCGCAGTAGTGAGCCCGTGTGCTCATGCGCAGTAGTGAGCTCGAGTGCGCATGTGCAGGTCTGAGCCGGAGTGCGCATACGCAGTAGTGAGCCCGAGCGCGGATGCGCAGTAGTGACCCCGAGACCGCATGCGCAGTAGTGAGCCCGTGTGCGCATGCGCAGTAGTGAGCCCGTGTACGCATGCGCAGTAGTGAGCCCGTGTGGTCATGCGCAGTAGTGAGCTCGAGTGCGCATGTGCAGGTCTGAGCCGGAGTGCGCATACGCAGTAGTGAGCCCGAGCGCGGATGCGCAGTAGTGACCCCGAGCCCGCATGCGCAGTAGTGAGCCCGTGTGCGCATGTGCAGTAGTGAGCCCGTGTACGCATGCGCAGTAGTGAGCCCGTGTGCTCATGCGCAGTAGTGAGCCCGCGTGCGCATGCGTAGTAGTGAGCTCGAGTGCGCATGAGCAGTAGTGATTCCGAGCGCGCATGCGCAGTTGTGAGCCCAATTGCGCATGCACAGTAGTGAGCCCGTGTGCGCATGCGCAGTAGTGAGCCCGAGTGCGCATGCAGAGTAGTGAGGCCGATTGCGCATCCGCACTAGTGAGTCCGTGTGCGCATGTGCAGGTCTGAGCCGCAGTGCGCATGCGCAGTAATGAGCCCGAGTGTGCATCCGCCGTAGTGAGTCCGAGTGCGTATGAGCAGTAGTGAGCCGGAGGGCGCATGCGCAGTAGTGACCCCGAGTGCGCATGCGCACTAGTGACCCCGAGCCCGCATGCGCAGTAGTGAGCCCGTGTACGCATGGGCAGTAGTGAGCCCGTGTGCTCATGCGCAGTAGTGAGCCCGCGTGCGCATGCGTAGAAGTGAGCTCGAGTGCGCATGTGCAGGTTTGAGCCGGAGTGCGCATGCGCAGTAGTGAGTCCGAGTGCGCATGTGCAGTAGCGACCCCGAATGCACATGAGCAGTAGTGAGTCCGAATGCGCATGAGCTGCAGTGACCCCGAGTGTGCATGCACAGTAGTGAACCCGATTGCGCATCCGCAGTAGTGAGTCAGTGTGCGCATGTGCAGGTCTGAGCCGGAGTGCGCATGCGCAGTAGTGAGCCCGATTGTGCATCCGCAGTAGTGAGTCCGAGTACGCATGAACAGTAGTGAGGCGGAGTGCGCATGCGCAGTAGTGACCCCGAGTGCGCATGTGCAGTAGCGACCCCGAGCGCGTATGCGCAGTAGCGACCCCGTGCGCGTATGCGCAGTAGTGGGCCCGAGTGCGCATGTGCAGGCCTGACCTGAGTGCGCATGCGCTGTAGTGAGCCCCAGCGCGCATGCGCAGTAGTGAGCCCGATTGCGCATGAGCAGTAGTGAGTCCGTGTGCGCATGTGCAGGTCTGAGCCGGAGTGCGCATGCGCAGTAGTGAGCCCGATTGTGCATCCGCAGTTGTGAGTCCGAGTGCGCATGAGCACTAGTGAGCCGGAGTGCGCATGCGCAGTAGTGACCCCGAGTGCGCATGCGCAGTAGTGACCCCGAGCAGCATGCGCAGTAGTGAGCCCGTGTGCGCATGCGCAGTAGTGAGCCCGTGTACGCATGCGCAGTGGTGAGCCCGAGTGCGCATTGGCAGGTCTGAGCCGGAGTGCGCGTGCGCAGTAGTGAGGCCGAGTGCGCATGAGCAGTAGTGACCCCGAGTGCGCATGCGCAGAAGTGAGCCCGTGTGTGCATGCGCAGTAGTGAACGCGATTGCGCATCCGCAGTAGTAAGCCCGAGCGCGCAACCGCAGTCGTGAGTCCGAGCGCGCATCCGCAGTAGTGACCCCGAGTGCGCATGAGCAGTAGTGAGTCCGAGTGCGCATGAGCAGTAGTGACCCCGAGTGCGCATGCACAGTTGTGAGCCCGATTGCGCATCCGCAGTAGTGAGTCCGTGTGCGCATGTGCAGGACTGAGCCGGAGTGCGCATGCGCAGTAGTGAGCCCAATTGTGCATCCGCAGTAGTGAGTCCGAGTGCGCATGAGCAGTAGTGAGCCGGAGCGCGCATGCGCAGTAGTGACCCCGAGTGCGCATGCGCACTAGTGACCCCGAGCCCGCATGCGCAGTAGTGAGTCCGAGTGCGCATGAGTAGTAGTGAGGCCGTGTGCGCATGTGCAGTAGTGAGCCCGACCGCACATCGGCAGTAGTGAGCCCGAGCGCGCATGCGCTGTAGTGAGTCCGAGTGCGCATGTGCAGTAGTGAGCCCGAGCGCGCATCCGCAGTAGTGAGTCCGAGTGCGCATGAGCAGTAGTGAGCCCGTGTGCGCATGCGCAGTAGTGAGTCCGAGTGCGCATGGGCAGTAGTGAGCCCGTGTGCGTATGCGCAGTAGTGAGCCCGAGCGCGCATCCGCAGTAATGAGTCCGAGTGCGCATGAGCAGTAGTGAGCCCGCGTGCGCATGCGCAGTAGTGAGCCCGAGCGCGCATCCGCAGTAGTGAGTCCGAGTGCGCATGAGCAGTAGTGAGCCCGTGTGCGCATGAGCAGTAGTGAGCCCGTGTGCGCATGCGCAGTAGTGAGCCCGAGCGCGCATTCGCAGTAGTGAGTCCGAGTGCGCATGAGCAGTAGTGAGCCCGTGTGCGTATGCGCAGTAGTGAGCCCGAGCGCGCATCCGCAGTAATGAGTCCGAGTGCGCATGAGCAGTAGTGAGCCCGCGTGCGCATGCGCAGTGGTGAGCCCGAGCGCGCATCCGCAGTAGTGAGTCCGAGTGCGCATGAGCAGTAGTGACCCCGAGTGCGCATGCGCAGTAGTGAGCCCGTGTGCGCATGCGCAGTAGTGAGCCCGAGCGCGCATCCGCAGTAGTGAGTCCGAGTGCGCATGCGCAGTAGCGACCCCGAATGCACATGAGCAGTAGTAAGTCCGAATGCGCATGAGCTGCAGTGACCCCGAGTGCGCATGCGCAGTAGTGAGCCCGTGCGCGCATGCGCAGTAGTGAGCCCGAGCGCGCATCGGCAGAAGTGAGTCCGAGTGCGGATGAGCAGTAGTGAGCCCGAGCGCGCATTCGCAGTAGTGAGTCCGAGTGCGCATGAGCAGTAGTGAGCCCGTGTGCGTATGCGCAGTAGTGAGCCCGAGCGCGCATCCGCAGTAATGAGTCCGAGTGCGCATGAGCAGTAGTGAGCCCGCGTGCGCATGCGCAGTGGTGAGCCCGAGCGCGCATCCGCAGTAGTGAGTCCGAGTGCGCATGAGCAGTAGTGACCCCGAGTGCGCTTACGCAGTTGCGACCCCGAGTGTGCATGCACAGTGTCAGCCCGTGAGCGAATGCGCAGTAGTGAGTCCGTGTGCGCATGCGAAGTAGTGAGCACGTGTACGCATGCGCAGTGGTGAGCCCGAGTGCGCATGGGCAGGTCTGAGCCGGAGTGCGCGTGCGCAGTAGTGAGGCCGAGTGCGCATGAGCAGTAGTGACCCCGAGTGCGCATGCGCAGAAGTGAGCCCGTGTGTGCATGCGCAGTAGTGAACGCGATTGCGCAACCGCAGAAGTAAGCCCGAGCGCGCATCCGCAGTCGTGAGTCCGAGCGCGCATCCGCAGTAGTGAGTCCGAGTACGCATGAACAGTAGTGAGTCCGTGTGCGCATGCGCAGTAGTGAGCCCGTGTACGCATGCGCAGTAGTGAGCCCGTGTGCTCATGCGCAGTAGTGAGCTCGAGTGCGCATGTGCAGGTCTGAGCCGGAGTGCGCATACGCAGTAGTGAGCCCGAGCGCGGATGCGCAGTAGTGACCCCGAGACCGCATGCGCAGTAGTGAGCCCGTGTGCGCATGCGCAGTAGTGAGCCCGTGTACGCATGCGCAGTAGTGAGCCCGTGTGGTCATGCGCAGTAGTGAGCTCGAGTGCGCATGTGCAGGTCTGAGCCGGAGTGCGCATACGCAGTAGTGAGCCCGAGCGCGGATGCGCAGTAGTGACCCCGAGCCCGCATGCGCAGTAGTGAGCCCGTGTGCGCATGTGCAGTAGTGAGCCCGTGTACGCATGCGCAGTAGTGAGCCCGTGTGCTCATGCGCAGTAGTGAGCCCGCGTGCGCATGCGTAGTAGTGAGCTCGAGTGCGCATGAGCAGTAGTGATTCCGAGCGCGCATGCGCAGTTGTGAGCCCAATTGCGCATGCACAGTAGTGAGCCCGTGTGCGCATGCGCAGTAGTGAGCCCGAGTGCGCATGCAGAGTAGTGAGGCCGATTGCGCATCCGCACTAGTGAGTCCGTGTGCGCATGTGCAGGTCTGAGCCGCAGTGCGCATGCGCAGTAATGAGCCCGAGTGTGCATCCGCCGTAGTGAGTCCGAGTGCGTATGAGCAGTAGTGAGCCGGAGGGCGCATGCGCAGTAGTGACCCCGAGTGCGCATGCGCACTAGTGACCCCGAGCCCGCATGCGCAGTAGTGAGCCCGTGTACGCATGGGCAGTAGTGAGCCCGTGTGCTCATGCGCAGTAGTGAGCCCGCGTGCGCATGCGTAGAAGTGAGCTCGAGTGCGCATGTGCAGGTTTGAGCCGGAGTGCGCATGCGCAGTAGTGAGTCCGAGTGCGCATGTGCAGTAGCGACCCCGAATGCACATGAGCAGTAGTGAGTCCGAATGCGCATGAGCTGCAGTGACCCCGAGTGTGCATGCACAGTAGTGAACCCGATTGCGCATCCGCAGTAGTGAGTCAGTGTGCGCATGTGCAGGTCTGAGCCGGAGTGCGCATGCGCAGTAGTGAGCCCGATTGTGCATCCGCAGTAGTGAGTCCGAGTACGCATGAACAGTAGTGAGGCGGAGTGCGCATGCGCAGTAGTGACCCCGAGTGCGCATGTGCAGTAGCGACCCCGAGCGCGTATGCGCAGTAGCGACCCCGTGCGCGTATGCGCAGTAGTGGGCCCGAGTGCGCATGTGCAGGCCTGACCTGAGTGCGCATGCGCTGTAGTGAGCCCCAGCGCGCATGCGCAGTAGTGAGCCCGATTGCGCATGAGCAGTAGTGAGTCCGTGTGCGCATGTGCAGGTCTGAGCCGGAGTGCGCATGCGCAGTAGTGAGCCCGATTGTGCATCCGCAGTTGTGAGTCCGAGTGCGCATGAGCACTAGTGAGCCGGAGTGCGCATGCGCAGTAGTGACCCCGAGTGCGCATGCGCAGTAGTGACCCCGAGCAGCATGCGCAGTAGTGAGCCCGTGTGCGCATGCGCAGTAGTGAGCCCGTGTACGCATGCGCAGTGGTGAGCCCGAGTGCGCATTGGCAGGTCTGAGCCGGAGTGCGCGTGCGCAGTAGTGAGGCCGAGTGCGCATGAGCAGTAGTGACCCCGAGTGCGCATGCGCAGAAGTGAGCCCGTGTGTGCATGCGCAGTAGTGAACGCGATTGCGCATCCGCAGTAGTAAGCCCGAGCGCGCAACCGCAGTCGTGAGTCCGAGCGCGCATCCGCAGTAGTGAGTCCGAGTGCGCATGCGCAGTAGTGACCCCGAGTGCGCATGATTAGTAGTGAGTCCGAGTGCGCATGCGCAGTAGTGAGCCCGGGTGCTCATGCGTAGTAGTGAGCCCGCGTTCGCATGCGTAGTAGTGAGCTCAAGTGCGCATGTGCAGGTCTGAGCCGGAGTGCGCATGCGCAGTAGTGAGTCCGAGTGCGCATGAGCAGTAGTGACCCCGAGCCGGCATGAACAGTAGTGAGCCCGTGTGCGCATGCGCAGTAGTGAGCCCGAGCGCGCATCCGCACTAGTGAGTCCGAGTGCGCATGAGCAGTAGTGAGCCGGAGTGCGCATGCGCAGTAGTGACCCCGAGTGCGCATCGGCAGTAGCGACCCCGAGCGCGCATGTGCAGTAGTGAACCCGTGCGCGCATGCGCAGTAGTGAGCCCGAGCGCGCATCCGCAGTAGTGAGTCGGGGCGCGCATCCGCAGTAGTGAGTCCGAGTGTGCATGAGCAGTAGTGAGCCGGAGAGCGCATGCGCAGTAGTAACCCCGAGTGCGCATCGGCAGTAGCGACCCCGAGCGCGCATGTGCAGTAGTGAACCCGTGCGCGCATGCGCAGTAGTGAGCCCGAGCGCGCATCCGCAGTAGTGAGTCGGGGCGCGCATCCGCAGTAGTGAGTCCGAGTGCGCATGAGCAGTAGTGAGGCCGTGTGCGCATGCGCACTAGTGAGCCCGAGCGCGCATCCGCAGTAGTGAGTCCGAGTGCGCATGCGCAGTAGTGACCCCGAGTGCGCATGCGCAGTAGTGAGCCCGTGTGCGCATGCGCAGTAGTGAGCCCGAGCGCGCATCCGCAGTAGTGAGTCCGAGTGCGCATGAGCAGTAGTGAGCCCGTGTGCGTATGCGCAGTAGTGAGCCCGAGCGCGCATCCGCAGTAGTGAGTCCGAGTGCGCATGAGCAGTAGTGAGCCCGTGTGCGCATGCGCAGTAGTAAGCCAGTGTACGCATGCGCAGTAGTGAGTCCGTGTGCGCATGTGCAGGTCTGAGCCGGAGTGCGCATGCGCAGTAGTGAACCCGATTGCGCATCTGCAGTAGTGACTCTGAGTGCGCATGGCCAGCAGTGAACCCGATTGCGTGTCTGTAGTGGTGACCCCGAGTGCGCATGTTCAGTAGCGACCCCGAGCGCGCATGCGCAGTAGTGAGCCCGAGGGCGCAATCGCAGTAGTGAGTCCGAGTGCGCATGAGCAGTAGTGATCCCGAGTTCCCATACGCGGTAGTGAGCCCGATTTTGTATCCGCAGTAGTGGTCCGAGTGCGCGTGAGCAGTAGTGAGCCGGAGTGCGCATGCGCAGTAGTGACCCCGAGTGAGCATGGGCAGTAGCGACCCCGATTGCGCATCTGCAGTAGTGACTCCGAGTGCGCATGCACACCAGTGAACCCGATTGCGCATGCGCTGTAGTGAGCCCGAGCGCGCATCCGCAGTAGTGAGTCCGAGTGCGCATGAGCAGTAGTGAGCCCGTGTGCGCATGCGCAGTAGTGCGCCCGTTTGCGCATGGGCAGAAGTGAGCTCGAATGCGCATGTGCAAGTCTGACTCGGTGTGCGCATGCGCAGTAGTGACCCCGAGTGCGCGTGCGCAGTAGTGAGCTCGTGTGCGCATGCGCAGTAGTGAGCCAGTGTGCGCATGTGCAGGTCTGAGTCGGAGTGCGCATGCGCAGTAGTGAACCCGATTGCGCATCTGCAGTAGTGACTCTGAGTGCGCATGCACAGCAGTGAACCCGATTGCGCGTCTGCAGTGGTGACCCCGAGTGCGCATGTTCAGTAGCGACCCCGAGCGCGCATGCGCAGTAGTGAGCCCGAGGGCGCAATCGCAGTAGTGAGTCCGAGTGCACATGAGCAGTACTGAGCCGGAGTGCGCATGCGCACTAGTGACCCCGAGTACGCATGCGCAGTAGTGAGCCCGAGCGCGCATCCGCAGCAGTGAGTCCGAGTGCGCATGAGCAGTAGTGAGCCCGTGTGCGCATGCGCAGTAGTGAGCCCGAGCGCGCATCCGCACTAGTGAGTCCGAGTGCGCATGCGCAGTAGTGACCCCGAGTGCGCATGCGCAGTAGTGAGCCCGTGCGCGCATACGCAGTAGTGCGCCCGTGTGCGCATGCGCAGAAGTGAGCTCGAATGCGCATGTGCAGGTCTCACTCGGTGTGCGCATGCGCAGTAGTGACCCCGAGAGCGCGTGCGCTGTAGTGAGCTCGTGTGCGCATGCGCAGTAGTGAGTCAGTGTACGCATGCGCAGTAGTGAGTCCGTGTGCGCATGTGCGGGTCTGAGCCGGAGTGCGCATGCGCAGTAGTGAACCCGATTGCGCAAATGCAATAGTGACTCTGCGTGCGCATGGACAGCAGTGAACCTGATTGCGCGTCTGCAGTTTTGACCCCGAGTGCGCATGTTCAGTAGCGACACCGAGCGCGCATGCGCAGTATTGAGCCCGAGGGCGCAATCGCAGTAGTGAGTCCGAGTGCGCATGAGCAGTAGTGATCCCGAGTTCCCAAACGCGGTAGTGAGACCGATTTTGTATCCTCAGTTGTGAGTCCGAGTGCGCATGAGCAGTAGTGAGCCGGAGTGCGCATGCGCAGTAGTGACCCCGAGTGCGCATCGGCAGTAGCGACCCCGAGCGCGCATGTGCAGTAGTGACTCCGAGTGCGCATGCGCGCCAGTGAACCCGATTGCGCATGCGCTGTAGTGAGCCCGAGCGCGCATCCGCAGTAGTGAGTCCGAGTGCGCATGAGCAGTAGTGAGCCCGTGTGCGCATGCGCAGTAGTGAGTCCGTGTGCGCATGTGCGGGTCTGAGCCGGAGTGCGCGTGCGCAGTAGTGAACCCGATTGCGCATCTGCAGTAGTGACTCTGAGTGCGCATGCACAGCAGTGAACCCGATTGCGCGTCTGCAGTGGTGACCCCGAGTGCGCATGTTCAGTAGCGACCCCGAGCGCACATGCGCAGTAGTGAGCCCGAGGGCGCAATCGCAGTAGTGAGTCCGAGTGCGCATGAGCAGTACTGAGCCGGAGTGCGCATGCGCACTAGTGACCCCGAGTACGCATGCGCAGTAGCGAGCCCGAGCGCGCATCCGCAGTAGTGAGTCCGAGTGCGCATGAGCAGTAGTGAGACCGTGTGCGCATGCGCAGTAGTGAGCCCGAGCGCGCATCCGCACTAGTGAGTCCGAGTGCGCATGCGCAGTAGTGACCCCGAGTGCGCATGCGCAGTAGTGAGCCCGTGCGCGCATACGCAGTAGTGCGCCCGTGTGCGCATGCGCAGAAGTGAGCTCGATGCGCATGTGCAGCTCTCACTCGGTGTGCGCATGCGCAGTAGTGACCCCGAGAGCGCGTGCGCTGTAGTGAGCTCGTGTGCGCATGCGCAGTAGTGAGTCAGTGCACGCATGCGCAGTAGTGAGTCCGTGTGCGCATGTGCGGGTCTGAGCCGGAGTGCGCATGCGCAGTAGTGAACCCGACTGCGCAAATGCAATAGTGACTCTGCGTGCGCATGGACAGCAGTGAACCTGATTGCGCGTCTGCAGTTTTGACCCCGAGTGCGCATGTTCAGTAGCGACACCGAGCGCGCATGCGCAGTATTGAGCCCGAGGGCGCAATCATAGTAGTGAGTCCGAGTGCGCATGAGCAGTAGTGATCCCGAGTTCCCAAACGCGGTAGTGAGACCGATTTTGTATCCTCAGTTGTGAGTCCGAGTGCGCATGAGCAGTAGTGAGCCGGAGTGCGCATGCGCAGTAGTGACCCCGAGTGCGCATCGGCAGTAGCGACCCCGAGCGCGCATGTGCAGTAGTGAACCCGTGCGCGCATGCGCAGTAGTGAGCCCGAGCGCGCATCCGCAGTAGTGAGTCCGAGTGCGCATGAGCAGTAGTGAGCCCGTGTGCGCATGCGCAGTAGTGAGCCCGAGCGCGCATCCGCACTAGTGAGTCCGAGTGCGCATGAGCTGTAGTGACCCCGAGTGCGCATGCGCAGTTGTGAGCCCGTGTGCGCATACGCAGTAGTGCGCCCGTGTGCGCATGCGCAGAAGTGAGCTCGAATGCGCATGTGCAGGTCTGACTCGGTGTGCGCATGCGCAGTAGTGACCCCGAGTGCGCGTGCGCAGTAGTGAGCTCGTGTGCGCATCTGCAGTAGTGACTCTGAGTGCGCATGGCCAGCAGTGAACCCGATTGCGCGTCTGCAGTGGTGACCCCGAGTGCGCATGTTCAGTAGCGACCCCGAGCGCGCATGCGCAGTAGTGAGCCCGAGGGCGCAATCGCAGTAGTGAGTCCGAGTGCGCATGAGCAGTAGTGATCCCGAGTTCCCATACGCGGTAGTGAGCCCGATTTTGTATCCGCAGTAGTGAGTCCGAGTGCACATGAGCAGTAGTGACTCTGAGTGCGCATGGCCAGCAGTGAACCCGATTGCGCGTCTGCAGTGGTGACCCCGAGTGCGCATGTTCAGTAGCGACCCCGAGCGCGCATGCGCAGTAGTGAGCCCGAGGGCGCAATCGCAGTAGTGAGTCCGAGTGCGCATGAGCAGTAGTGATCCCGAGTTCCCATACGCGGTAGTTAGCCCGATTTTGTATCCGCAGTAGTGAGTCCGAGTGCACATGAGCAGTAGTGAGCCGGAGTGCGCATGCGCACTAGTGACCCCGAGTGCGCATGCGCAGTAGCGACCCCGAGCGCGCATGTGCAGTAGAGAACCCGTTCGCGCATGCGCAGTAGTGAGCCCGAGCGCGCATCCGCAGTAGTGAGTCGGGGCGCGCATCCGCAGTAGTGAGTCCGAGTGCGCATGAGCAGTAGTGAGGCCGTGTGCGCATACGCAGTAGTGCTCCCGTGTGCGCATGCGCAGAAGTGAGCTCGAATGCGCATGTGCAGGTCTGAGTCGGTGTGAGCATGCGCAGTAGTGACCCCGAGTGCGCATGCGCAGTAGTGAGCCCGAGCGAGCATCCGCACTAGTGAGTCCGAGTGCGCATGCGCAGTAGTGACCCCGAGTGCGCATGCGCAGTAGTGAGCCCGTGCGCGCATACGCAGTAGTGCGCCCGTGTGCGCATGCGCAGAAGTGAGCTCGAATGCGCATGTGCAGGTCTGACTCGGTGTGCGCATGCGCAGTAGTGACCCCGAGTGCGCGTGCGCAGTAGTGAGCTCGTGTGCGCATGCGCAGTAGTGAGCCAGTGTACGCATGCGCAGTAGTGAGTCCGTGTGCGCATGTGCAGGTCTGAGTCGGAGTGCGCATGCGCAGTAGTGAACCCGATTGCGCATCTGCAGTAGTGACTCTGAGTGCGCATGGCCAGCAGTGAACCCGATTGCGCGTCTGCAGTGGTGACCCCGAGTGCGCATGTTCAGTAGCGACCCCGAGCGCGCATGCGCAGTAGTGAGCCCGAGGGCGCAATCGCAGTAGTGAGTCCGAGTGCGCATGAGCAGTAGTGATCCCGAGTTCCCATACGCGGTAGTGAGCCCGATTTTGTATCCGCAGTAGTGAGTCCGAGTGCACATGAGCAGTAGTGAGCCGGAGTGCGCATGCGCACTAGTGACCCCGAGTGCGCATGCGCAGTAGTGAGCCCGAGCGAGCATCCGCACTAGTGAGTCCGAGTGCGCATGCGCAGTAGTGACCCCGAGTGCGCATGCGCAGTAGTGAGCCCGTGCGCGCATACGCAGTAGTGCGCCCGTGTGCGCATGCGCAGAAGTGAGCTCGAATGCGCATGTGCAGGTCTTACTCGGTGTGCGCATGCGCAGTAGTGACCCCGAGTGCGCGTGCGCCGTAGTGGGCTCGTGTGCGCATGCGCAGTAGTGAGAAAGTGTACGCATGCGCAGTAGTGAGTCCGTGTGCGCATGTGCGGGTCTGAGCCGGAGTGCGCATGCGCAGTAGTGAACCCGATTGCGCAAATGCAATAGTGACTCTGCGTGCGCATGGACAGCAGTGGACCTGATTGCGCGTCTGCAGTTTTGACCCCGAGTGCGCATGTTCAGTAGCGACACCGAGCGCGCATGCGCAGTAGTGAGCCCGAGGGCGCAATCGCAGTAGTGAGTCCGAGTGCGCATGAGCAGTAGTGATCCCGAGTTCCCATACGCGGTAGTGAGACCGATTTTGTATCCGCAGTAGTGAGTCCGAGTGCGCATGAGCAGTAGTGAGCCGGAGTGCGCATGCGCAGCAGTGACCCCGAGTGCGCATCGGCAGTAGCGACCCCGAGCGCGCATGTGCAGTAGTGAACCCGTGCGCGCATGCGCAGTAGTGAGCCCGAGCACGCATTCGCAGTAGTGAGTCGGGGCGCGCATCCGCAGTAGTGAGTCGGAGTGCGCATGAGCAGTAGTGAGGCCGTGTGCGCATGCGCAATAGTGAGCCCGAGCGCGCATCCGCAGTAGTGAGTCCGAGTGCGCATGCGCAGTAGTGACCCCGAGTGCGCATGCGCAGTAGTGAGACCGTGCGCACATACGCAGTAGTGCTCCCGTGTGCGCATGCGCAGAAGTGAGCTCGAATGCGCATGTGCAGGTCTGAGTCGGTGTGAGCATGCGCAGTAGTGACCCCGAGTGCGCGTGCGCTGTAGTCAGCTTGTGTGCGCATGCGCAGTAGTAAGCCGGGATACGCATGCGCAGTACTGAGTCCGTGTGGGCATGTGCAGGTCTGAGCCGGAGTGCGCATGCGCAGTAGTGAGCCCGAGCGCGCATCCGGAGCAGTGAGTCCGAGTGCGCATGAGCAGTAGTGAGCCCGTGTGCGCATGCGCAGTAGTGAGCCCGAGCGCGCATCCGCACTAGTGAGTCCGAGTGCGCATGCGCAGTAGTGACCCCGAGTGCGCATGCGCAGTAGTGATCCCGTGCGCGCATACGCAGTAGTGCCCCCGTGTGCGCATGCGCAGAAGTGAGCTCGAATGCGCATGTGCAGGTCTGAGTCGGTGTGAGCATGCGCAGTAGTGACCCCGAGTGCGCGTGCGCTGTAGTCAGCTTGTGTGCGCATGCGCAGTAGTAAGCCGGGATACGCATGCGCAGTACTGAGTCCGTGTGGGCATGTGCAGGTCTGAGCCGGAGTGCGCATGCGCAGTAGTGAACCCGAGTGCGCATGCGCAGTAGTGAGTCCGAGTGCGCATGAGCAGTAGTGAGCCCGTGTGCGCATGCGCAGAAGTGAGCTCGAATGCGCATGTGCAGGTCTGACTCGGTGTGCGCATGCGCAGTAGTGACCCCGAGTGCGCGTGCGCAGTAGTGAGCTCGTGTGCGCATGCGCAGTAGTGAGCCAGTGTACGCATGCGCAGTAGTGAGTCCGTGTGCACATGTGCAGGTCTGAGTCCGAGTGCGCATGCGCAGTAGTGAACCCGATTGCGCATCTGCAGTAGTGACTCTGAGTGCGCATGGCCAGCAGTGAACCCGATTGCGCGTCTGTAGTGGTGACCCCGAGTGCGCATGTTCAGTAGCGACCCCGAGCGCGCATGCGCAGTAGTGAGCCCGAGGGCGCAATCGCAGTAGTGAGTCCGAGTGCGCATGAGCAGTAGTGATCCCGAGTTCCCATACGCGGTAGTGAGTCCGAGTGCGCATGCGCAGTAGTGACCCCGAGTGCGCATGCGCAGTAGTGAGCCCGTGCGCGCATACGCAGTAGTGCGCCCGTGTGCGCATGCGCAGAAGTGAGCTCGAATGCGCATGTGCAGGTCTGACTCGATGTGCGCATGCGCAGTAGTGACCCCGAGTGCGCGTGCGCAGTAGTGAACTCGTGTGCGCATGCGCAGTAGTGGGCCAGTGTACGCATGCGCAGTAGTGAGTCCGTGTGCGCATGAGCAGTAGTGAGCCCGTGTGCGCATGCGCAGTAGTGAGCCCGAGCGCGCATCCGCAGTAGTGAGTCCGAGTGCGCATGAGCAGTAGTGAGCCCGTGTGCGCATGCGCAGTAGTGAGCCCGAGCGCGCATCCGGAGCAGTGAGTCCGAGTGCGCATGAGCAGTAGTGAGCCCGTGTGCGCATGCGCAGTAGTGAGCCCGAGCGCGCATCCGCACTCGTGAGTCCGAGTGCGCATGCGCAGTAGTGACCCCGAGTGCGCATGCGCAGTAGTGATCCCGTGCGCGCATACGCAGTAGTGCCCCCGAGCGCGCATCCGCAGTAGTGAGTCCGAGTGCGCATGAGCTGTAGTGACCCTGAGTGCGCATGCGCAGTAGTGAGCCCGTGTGCGCATGCGCAGAAGTGAGCTCGAATGCGCATGTGCAGGTCTGACTCGGTGTGCGCATGCGCAGTAGTGACCCCGAGTGCGCGTGCGCAGTAGTGAGCTCGTGTGCGCATGCGCAGTAGTGGGCCAGTGTACGCATGCGCAGTAGTGAGTCCGTGTGCGCATGAGCAGTAGTGAGCCCGTGTGCGCATGCGCAGTAGTGAGCCCGAGCGCGCATCCGCAGTAGTGAGTCCGAGTGCGCATGAGCAGTAGTGAGCCCGTGTGCGCATGCGCAGTAGTGAGCCCGAGCGCGCATCCGCACTAGTGAGTCCGAGTGCGCATGAGCTGTAGTGACCCCGAGTGCGCATGCGCAGTTGTGAGCCCGTGTGCGCATACGCAGTAGTGCGCCCGTGTGCGCATGCGCAGAAGTGAGCTCGAATGCGCATGTGCAGGTCTGACTCGGTGTGCGCATGCGCAGTAGTGACCCCGAGTGCGCGTGCGCAGTAGTGAGCTCGTGTGCGCATCTGCAGTAGTGACTCTGAGTGCGCATGGCCAGCAGTGAACCCGATTGCGCGTCTGCAGTGGTGACCCCGAGTGCGCATGTTCAGTAGCGACCCCGAGCGCGCATGCGCAGTAGTGAGCCCGAGGGCGCAATCGCAGTAGTGAGTCCGAGTGCGCATGAGCAGTAGTGATCCCGAGTTCCCATACGCGGTAGTGAGCCCGATTTTGTATCCGCAGTAGTGAGTCCGAGTGCACATGAGCAGTAGTGACTCTGAGTGCGCATGGCCAGCAGTGAACCCGATTGCGCGTCTGCAGTGGTGACCCCGAGTGCGCATGTTCAGTAGCGACCCCGAGCGCGCATGCGCAGTAGTGAGCCCGAGGGCGCAATCGCAGTAGTGAGTCCGAGTGCGCATGAGCAGTAGTGATCCCGAGTTCCCATACGCGGTAGTTAGCCCGATTTTGTATCCGCAGTAGTGAGTCCGAGTGCACATGAGCAGTAGTGAGCCGGAGTGCGCATGCGCACTAGTGACCCCGAGTGCGCGTGCGCTGTAGTCAGCTTGTGTGCGCATGCGCAGTAGTAAGCCGGGATACGCATGCGCAGTACTGAGTCCGTGTGGGCATGTGCAGGTCTGAGCCGGAGTGCGCATGCGCAGTAGTGAACCCGAGTGCGCATGAGCTGTAGTGACCCCGAGTGCGCATGCGCAGTAGTGAGCCCGTGTGCGCATGCGCAGAAGTGAGCTCGAATGCGCATGTGCAGGTCTGACTCGGTGTGCGCATGCGCAGTAGTGACCCCGAGTGCGCGTGCGCAGTAGTGAGCTCGTGTGCGCATGCGCAGTAGTGAGCCAGTGTACGCATGCGCAGTAGTGAGTCCGTGTGCGCATGTGCAGGTCTGAGTCGGAGTGCGCATGCGCAGTAGTGAACCCGATTGCGCATCTGCAGTAGTGACTCTGAGTGCGCATGGCCAGCAGTGAACCCGATTGCGCGTCTGCAGTGGTGACCCCGAGTGCGCATGTTCAGTAGCGACCCCGAGCGCGCATGCGCAGTAGTGAGCCCGAGGGCGCAATCGCAGTAGTGAGTCCGAGTGCGCATGAGCAGTAGTGATCCCGAGTTCCCATACGCGGTAGTGAGACCGATTTTGTATCCGCAGTAGTGAGTCCGAGTGCACATGAGCAGTAGTGAGCCGGAGTGCGCATGCGCACTAGTGACCCCGAGTGCGCATGCGCAGTAGTGAGCCCGAGCGCGCATCCGCAGTAGTGAGTCCGAGTGCGCATGCGCAGTAGTGACCCCGAGTGCGCATGCGCAGTAGTGAGACCGTGCGCACATACGCAGTAGTGCTCCCGTGTGCGCATCCGCAGAAGTGAGCTCGAATGCGCATGTGCAGGTCTGAGTCGGTGTGAGCATGCGCAGTAGTGACCCCGAGTGCGCGTGCGCTGTAGTCAGCTTGTGTGCGCATGCGCAGTAGTAAGCCGGGATACGCATGCGCAGTACTGAGTCCGTGTGGGCATGTGCAGGTCTGAGCCGGAGTGCGCATGCGCAGTAGTGAGCCCGAGCGCGCATCCGGAGCAGTGAGTCCGAGTGCGCATGAGCAGTAGTGAGCCCGTGTGCGCATGCGCAGTAGTGAGCCCGAGCGCGCATCCGCACTAGTGAGTCCGAGTGCGCATGCGCAGTAGTGACCCCGAGTGCGCATGCGCAGTAGTGATCCCGTGCGCGCATACGCAGTAGTGCCCCCGTGTGCGCATGCGCAGAAGTGAGCTCGAATGCGCATGTGCAGGTCTGAGTCGGTGTGAGCATGCGCAGTAGTGACCCCGAGTGCGCGTGCGCTGTAGTCAGCTTGTGTGCGCATGCGCAGTAGTAAGCCGGGATACGCATGCGCAGTACTGAGTCCGTGTGGGCATGTGCAGGTCTGAGCCGGAGTGCGCATGCGCAGTAGTGAACCCGAGTGCGCATGCGCAGTAGTGAGTCCGAGTGCGCATGAGCAGTAGTGAGCCCGTGTGCGCATGCGCAGAAGTGAGCTCGAATGCGCATGTGCAGGTCTGACTCGGTGTGCGCATGCGCAGTAGTGACCCCGAGTGCGCGTGCGCAGTAGTGAGCTCGTGTGCGCATGCGCAGTAGTGAGCCAGTGTACGCATGCGCAGTAGTGAGTCCGTGTGCACATGTGCAGGTCTGAGTCCGAGTGCGCATGCGCAGTAGTGAACCCGATTGCGCATCTGCAGTAGTGACTCTGAGTGCGCATGGCCAGCAGTGAACCCGATTGCGCGTCTGTAGTGGTGACCCCGAGTGCGCATGTTCAGTAGCGACCCCGAGCGCGCATGCGCAGTAGTGAGCCCGAGGGCGCAATCGCAGTAGTGAGTCCGAGTGCGCATGAGCAGTAGTGATCCCGAGTTCCCATACGCGGTAGTGAGCCCGATTTTGTATCCGCAGTAGTGAGTCCGAGTGCGCATGCGCAGTAGTGACCCCGAGTGCGCATGCGCAGTAGTGAGCCCGTGCGCGCATACGCAGTAGTGCGCCCGTGTGCGCATGCGCAGAAGTGAGCTCGAATGCGCATGTGCAGGTCTGACTCGATGTGCGCATGCGCAGTAGTGACCCCGAGTGCGCGTGCGCAGTAGTGAACTCGTGTGCGCATGCGCAGTAGTGGGCCAGTGTACGCATGCGCAGTAGTGAGTCCGTGTGCGCATGAGCAGTAGTGAGCCCGTGTGCGCATGCGCAGTAGTGAGCCCGAGCGCGCATCCGCAGTAGTGAGTCCGAGTGCGCATGAGCAGTAGTGAGCCCGTGTGCGCATGCGCAGTAGTGAGCCCGAGCGCGCATCCGGAGCAGTGAGTCCGAGTGCGCATGAGCAGTAGTGAGCCCGTGTGCGCATGCGCAGTAGTGAGCCCGAGCGCGCATCCGCACTCGTGAGTCCGAGTGCGCATGCGCAGTAGTGACCCCGAGTGCGCATGCGCAGTAGTGATCCCGTGCGCGCATACGCAGTAGTGCCCCCGAGCGCGCATCCGCAGTAGTGAGTCCGAGTGCGCATGAGCTGTAGTGACCCTGAGTGCGCATGCGCAGTAGTGAGCCCGTGTGCGCATGCGCAGAAGTGAGCTCGAATGCGCATGTGCAGGTCTGACTCGGTGTGCGCATGCGCAGTAGTGACCCCGAGTGCGCGTGCGCAGTAGTGAGCTCGTGTGCGCATGCGCAGTAGTGAGCCAGTGTACGCATGCGCAGTAGTGAGTCCGTGTGCGCATGTGCAGGTCTGAGTCGGAGTGCGCATGCGCAGTAGTGAACCCGATTGCGCATCTGCAGTAGTGACTCTGAGTGCGCATGGCCAGCAGTGAACCCGATTGCGCGTCTGCAGTGGTGACCCCGAGTGCGCATGTTCAGTAGCGACCCCGAGCGCCCATGCGCAGTAGTGAGCCCGAGGGCGCAATCGCAGTAGTGAGTCCGAGTGCGCATGAGCAGTAGTGATCCCGAGTTCCCATACGCGGTAGTGAGCCCGATTTTGTATCCGCAGTAGTGAGTCCGAGTGCGCATGCGTAGTAGTAACCCCGAGTGCGCATGCGCAGTAGTGAGCCCGTGCGCGCATACGCAGTAGTGCGCCCGTGTGCGCATGCGCAGAAGTGAGCTCGAATGCGCATGTGCAGGTCTGACTCGGTGTGCGCATGCGCAGTAGTGACCCCGAGTGCGCGTGCGCAGTAGTGAACTCGTGTGCGCATGCGCAGTAGTGGGCCAGTGTACGCATGCGCAGTAGTGAGTCCGTGTGCGCATGAGCAGTAGTGAGCCCGTGTGCGCATGCGCAGTAGTGAGCCCGAGCGCGCATCCGCAGTAGTGAGTCCGAGTGCGCATGAGCAGTAGTGAGCCCGTGTGCGCATGCGCAGTAGTGAGCCCGAGCGCGCATCCGGAGCAGTGAGTCCGAGTGCGCATGAGCAGTAGTGAGCCCGTGTGCGCATGCGCAGTAGTGAGCCCGAGCGCGCATCCGCACTAGTGAGTCCGAGTGCGCATGCGCAGTAGTGACCCCGAGTGCGCATGCGCAGTAGTGATCCCGTGCGCGCATACGCAGTAGTGCCCCCGTGTGCGCATGCGCAGAAGTGAGCTCGAATGCGCATGTGCAGGTCTGAGTCGGTGTGAGCATGCGCAGTAGTGACCCCGAGTGCGCGTGCGCTGTAGTCAGCTTGTGTGCGCATGCGCAGTAGTAAGCCGGGATACGCATGCGCAGTACTGAGTCCGTGTGGGCATGTGCAGGTCTGAGCCGGAGTGCGCATGCGCAGTAGTGAACCCGAGTGCGCATGCGCAGTAGTGAGTCCGAGTGCGCATGAGCAGTAGTGAGCCCGTGTGCGCATGCGCAGTAGTGAGCCCGAGCGCGCATCCGCAGTAGTGAGTCTGAGTGCGCATGAGCAGTAGTGAGCCCGTGTGCGCATGCGCAGTAGTGAGCCCGAGCGCGCATCCGCAGTATTGAGTCCGAGTGCGCATGAGCAGTAGTGAGCCCGTGTGCGCATGCGCAGTAGTGAGCCCGTGCGCGCATACGCAGTAGTGCGCCCGTGTGCGCATGCGCAGAAGTGAGCTCGAATGCGCATGTGCAGGTCTGACTCGGTGTGCGCATGCGCAGTAGCGACCCCGAGCGCGCATGCGTAGTAGTGAGCCCGAGGGCGCAATCGCAGTAGTGAGTCCGAGTGCGCATGAGCAGTAGTGATCCCGAGTTCCCATACGCGGTAGTGAGCCCGATTTTGTATCCGCAGTAGTGAATCCGAGTGCGCATGTGCAGTAGTGAGCCGCAGTGCGCATGCGCAGTAGGGACCCCGAGTGCGCATGGGCAGTAGCGACCCCGAGCGCGCATGTGCAGTAGTGAACCTGTGCGCGCATGCGCAGTAGTGAGCCCTAGCGCGCATCCGCAGTAGTGAGTCCGAGTGCGCATGTGCATTAGTGAGCCCGTGCGCGCATGCGCAGTAGTGAGCCCGAGCGCGCATCCGCAGTAGTGAGTCCGAGTGCGCATGAGCAGTAGTGAGGCCGTGTGCGCATGCGCAGTAGTGAGCCCGAGAGCGCATCCGCAGTAGTGAGTCCGAGTGCGCATAGGCAGTAGTGAGCCCGTGCGCGCATACGCAGTAGTGAGCCCGAGCGCGCATCCGCAGTAGTGAGTCCGAGTGCGCATGAGCAGTAGTGAGGCCGTGTGCGCATGCGCAGTAGTGAGCCCGAGCGCGCATGCGCAGTAGTGAGCCCGAGCGCGCATCCGCAGTAGTGTGTCCGAGTGCGCATGAGCAGTAGTGAGGCCGTGTGCGCATGCGCAGTAGTGAGCCCGAGCGCGCATACGCAGTAGTGCTCCCGTGTGCGCATGCGCAGAAGTGAGCGCGAATGCGCATGTGCAGGTCTGAGTCGGTGTGAGCATGCGCAGTAGTGACCCCGAGTGCGCGTGCGCTGTAGTGAGCTTGTGTGCGCATGCGCAGTAGTAAGCCGGTATACGCATGCGCAGTAGTGAGTCCGTGTGCGCATGTGCAGGTCTGAGCCGGAGTGCGCATGCGCAGTAGTGAACCCGAGTGCGCATGCGCAGTAGTGAACCCGATTGCACATCGGCAGTAGTGAGCTCGAGCGCGCATGCGCTGTAGTGAGTCCGAGTGCGTATGTGCAGTAGTGAGCCCGAGCGCGCATCCGCAGTAGTGAGTCCGAGTGCGCATGAGCAGTAGTGTGCCCGTGTGCGCATGCGCAGTAGTGAGCCCGAGAGCGCATCCGCAGTAGTGAGTCCGAGTGCGCATGCGCAGTAGTGACCCTGAGTGCGCATGCGCAGTAGTGAGACCGTGTGCGCATGCGCATTGGTGTGCCCGAGTGCGCATGTGCACGTCTGAGTCGGAGTGTGCATGCGCAGTAGTGAGCCCGATTGTGCATCCGTAGTAGTGAGTCCGATTGCGCATGAGCAGTAGTGAGCCCAAGTGCGCATGCGCAGTAGTGAGCCCATGCGCGCATACGCAGTAGTGCGCCCGTGTGCGCATGCGCAGAAGTGAGCTCGAATGCGCATGTGCAGGTCTGACTCGGTGTGCGCATGCGCAGTAGTGAGCCCGATTGTGCATCCATAGTAGTGAGTCCGATTGCGCATGAGCAGTAGTGAGCCCGTGTGCGCATGCGCAGTAGTGAGCCCGAGCGCGCATCCGCAGTAGTGAGTCCGAGTGCGCATGAGCAGTAGTGAGTCCGAGTGCGCATGCGCAGTAGTGAGCCCGAGCGCGCATACGCAGTAGTGAGCCCGTGCGCGCATACGCAGTAGTGCGCCCGTGTGCGCATGCGCAGTAGTGAGTCCGTGTGCGCATTTGCGGGTCTGAGCCGGAGTGCGCATATTCAGTAGCGACCCCGAGCGCGCATGCGCTGTAGTAAGTCCGAGTGCGCATGAGCAGTAGTGAGCCCGTGTGCGCATGCGCAGTAGTGAGCCCAAGCGCGCATCCGCACTAGTGAGTCCGAGTGCGCATGCGCAGTAGTGACCCCGAGTGCGCATGAGCAGTAGTGAGCCCGTGTGCGCATGCGCAGTAGTGAGCCCGAGCGCGCATCCGCAGTAGTGAGTTCGAGTGCGCATGAGCAGTAGTGAGCCCGTGTGCGTATGCGCAGTAGTGAGCCCGAGCGCGCATCCGCAGTAATGAGTCCGAGTGCGCATGAGCAGTAGTGAGCCCGTGTGCGCATGCGCAGTAGTGAGCCCGTGCGCGCATACGCAGTAGTGAGCCCGTGTGCGCATGCGCAGTAGTTAGCCCGAGCGCGCATCCGCAGTAGTGAGTCCTAGTGCGCATGAGCAGTAGTGAGCCCGTATGCGCATGAGCAGTAGTGAGTCCGTGTGCGCATGCGCAGTAGTGAGCCCGAGCGCGCATCCGCAGTAGTGGGTCCGAGTGCGCATGAGCAGTAGTGAGCCCGTGTGCGTATGCGCAGTAGTGAGCCCGAGCGCGCATCCGCAGTAATGAGTCCGAGTGCGCATGAGCAGTAGTGAGCCGGAGTGCGCATGCGCAATAGTGACCCAGAGTGCGCATGGGCAGTAGCGACCCCGATTGCGCATCTGCAGTAGTGACTCCGAGTGCGCATGCGCAACAGTAAACCCGATTGCGTATGCGCAGTAGTGAGCCCGAGTGCGCATGCGCAGTAGTGACCCCGAGCGCGCATGCGCAGTAGTGAGCCCGAGCGCGCATCGGCAGTAATGAGTCCGAGTGCGCATGAGCAGTAGTGAGCCCGTGTGCGCATGCGCAGTGGTGAGCCCGAGCGCGCATCCGCAGTAGTGAGTCCGAGTGCGCATGAACAGTAGTGACCCCGAGTGCGCATGCGCAGTAGTGAGCCCGAGCGCGCATCCGCAGTAATGAGCCCGAGCGCGCATCCGCAGTAGTGAGTCCGAGTGCGCATGAGCAGTAGTGAGCCCGTGTGCGCATCCGCAGTAGTGAGCCCGAGCGCGCATCCGCAGTAGTTAGTCCGAGTGCGCATGAGCAGTAGTGGGCCCGTGTGCGCATGCGCAGTCGTGAGCCCGAGCGCCCATCCGCACTAGTGAGTCCGAGTGCGCATGCGCAGTAGTGACCCCGAGTGCGCATGCGCAGTAGTGAGCCCGTGCGCGCATACGCAGTAGTGCGCCCGTGTGCGCATGCGCAGAAGTGAGCTCGAATGCGCATGTGCAGGTCTGACTCGGTGTGCGCATGCGCAGTAGTGACCCCGAGTGCGCGTGCGCAGTAGTGAACTCGTGTGCGCATGCGCAGTAGTGGGCCAGTGTACGCATGCGCAATAGTGAGTCCGTGTGCGCATGAGCAGTAGTGAGCCTGTGTGCGCATGCGCAGTAGTGAGCACGAGCGCGCATCCGCAGTAGTGACTCTGAGTGCGCATGGCCAGCAGTGAACCTGATTGCGCGTCTGCAGTGGTGACCCCGAGTGCGCATGTTCAGTAGCGACACCGAGCGCGCATGCGCAGTAGTGAGCCCGAGGGCGCAATCGCAGTAGTGAGTCCGAGTGCGCATGAGCAGTAGTGATCCCGAGTTCCCATACGCGGTAGTGAGACCGATTTTGTATCCGCAGTAGTGAGTCCGAGTGCGCATGAGCAGTAGTGAGCCGGAGTGCGCATGCGCAGTAGTGACCCCGAGTGCGCATCGGCAGTAGCGACCCCGAGCGCGCATGTGCAGTAGTGAATCCGTGCGCGTATGCGCAGTAGTGAGTCCGAGTGCGCATGAGCAGTAGTGAGCCCGTGTGCGCATGCGCAGTAGTGAGCACGAGCGCGCATCCGCAGTAGTGAGTCCGTGTGCGCATGAGAAGTAGTGAGCCCGTGTGCGCATGCGCAGTAGTGAGCCCGAGCGCGCATACGCAGTAGTGAGTCCGAGTGCGCATGAGCAGTAGTGAGCCCGTGTGCGCATGCGCAGTAGTGAGCCCGAGCGCGCATCCGGAGCAGTGAGTCCGAGTGCGCATGAGCAGTAGTGAGCCCGTGTGCACATGCGCAGTAGTGAGCCCGAGCGCGCATCCGCACTAGTGAGTCCGAGTGCGCATGCGCAGTAGTGACCCCGAGTGCGCATGCGCAGTAGTGATCCCGTGCGCGCATACGCAGTAGTGCCCCCGTGTGCGCATGCGCAGAAGTGAGCTCGAATGCGCATGTGCAGGTCTGAGTCGGTGTGAGCATGCGCAGTAGTGACCCCGAGTGCGCGTGCGCTGTAGTCAGCTTGTGTGCGCATGCGCAGTAGTAAGCCGGGATACGCATGCGCAGTACTGAGTCCGTGTGGGCATGTGCAGGTCTGAGCCGGAGTGCGCATGCGCAGTAGTGAACCCGAGTGCGCATGCGCAGTAGTGAGTCCGAGTGCGCATGAGCAGTAGTGAGCCCGTGTGCGCATGCGCAGTAGTGAGCCCGAGCGCGCATCCGCAGTAGTGAGTCTGAGTGCGCATGAGCAGTAGTGAGCCCGTGTGCGCATGCGCAGTAGTGAGCCCGAGCGCGCATCCGCAGTAGTGAGTCCGAGTGCGCATGAGCAGTAGTGAGCCCGTGTGCGCATGCGCAGTAGTTAGTCCGTGTGCGCATGTGCGGGTCTGAGCCGGAGTGCGCGTGCGCAGTAGTGAACCCGATTGCGCATCTGCAGTAGTGACTCTGAGTGCGCATGCACAGCAGTGAACCCGATTGCGCGTCTGCAGTGGTGACCCCGAGTGCGCATGTTCAGTAGCGACCCCGAGCGCGCATGCGTAGTAGTGAGCCCGAGGGCGCAATCGCAGTAGTGAGTCCGAGTGCGCATGAGCAGTAGTGATTCCGAGTTCCCATACGCGGTAGTGAGCCCGATTTTGTATCCGCAGTAGTGAGTCCGAGTGCGCATGTGCAGTAGTGAGCCGCAGTGCGCATGCGCAGTAGGGACCCCGAGTGCGCATGGGCAGTAGCGACCCCGAGCGCGCATGTGCAGTAGTGAACCCGTGCGCGCATGCGCAGTAGTGAGCCCTAGCGCGCATCCGCAGTAGTGAGTCCGATTGCGCATGTGCAGTAGTGAGCCCGTGCGCGCATGCGCAGTAGTGAGCCCGAGCGCGCATCCGCAGTAGTGAGTCCGAGTGCGCATGAGCAGTAGTGAGGCCGTGTGCGCATGCGCAGTAGTGAGCCCGAGAGCGCATCCGCAGTAGTGAGTCCGAGTGCGCATGCGCAGTAGTGACCCTGTGTGCGCATGCGCAGTAGTGAGCCCGTGCACGCATACGCAGTAGTGCGCCCGTGTGCGCATGCGCAGAAGTGTGCTCGAATGCGCATGTGCAAGTCTGAGCCGAAGTGCGCATGCGCAGTAGTGAGACCGTGTGCGCATGCGCATTGGTGTGCCCGAGTGCGCATGTGCAGGTCTGAGTCGGAGTGCGCATGCGCAGTAGTGAGCCCGATTGTGCATCCGTAGTAGTGAGTCCGATTGCGCATGAGCAGTAGTGAGCCCAAGTGCGCATGCGCATTAGTGAGCCCGTGCGCGCATACGCAGTAGTGCGCCCGTGTGCGCATGCGCAGAAGTGAGCTCGAATGCGCATGTGCAAGTCTGAGCTGAAGTGCGCATGCGCAGTAGTGAGTCCGAGCGCGCATCTGCAGTAGTGAGTCCGAGTGCGCATAGGCAGTAGTGAGCCCGTGCGCGCATGCGCAGTAGTGAGCCCGAGCGCGCATCCGCAGTAGTGAGTCCGAGTGCGCATGAGCAGTAGTGAGGCCGTGTTCGCATGCGCAGTAGTGAGCCCGAGCGCGCATACGCAGTAGTGCTCCCGTGTGCGCATGCGCAGAAGTGAGCTCGAATGCGCATGTGCAGGTCTGAGTCGGTGTGAGCATGCGCAGTAGTGACCCCGAGTGCGCGTGCGCTGTAGTGAGCTTGTGTGCGCATGCGCAGTAGTAAGCCAGTATACGCATGCGCAGTAGTGAGTCCGTGTGCGCATGTGCAGGTCTGAGCCGGAGTGCGCATGCGCAGTAGTGAACCCGAGTGCGCATGCGCAGTAGTGAACCCGATTGCACATCGGCAGTAGTGAGCTCGAGCGCGCATGCGCTGTAGTGAGTCCGAGTGCGCATGTGCAGTAGTGAGCCCGAGCGCGCATCCGCAGTAGTGAGTCCGAGTGCGCATGAGCAGTAGTGTGCCCGTGTGCGCATGCGCAGTAGTGAGCCCGAGAGCGCATCCGCAGTAGTGAGTCCGAGTGCGCATGCGCAGTAGTGACACTGAGTGCGCATGCGCAGTAGTGAGACCGTGTGCGCATGCGCATTGGTGTGCCCGAGTGCGCATGTGCACGTCTGAGTCGGAGTGTGCATGCGCAGTAGTGAGCCCGATTGTGCATCCGTAGTAGTGAGTCCGATTGCGCATGAGCAGTAGTGAGCCCAAGTGCGCATGCGCAGTAGTGAGCCCGTGCGCGCATACGCAGTAGTGCGCCCGTGTGCGCATGCGCAGAAGTGAGCTCGAATGCGCATGTGCAGGTCTGACTCGGTGTGCGCATGCGCAGTAGTGAGCCCGATTGTGCATCCGTAGTAGTGAGTCCGATTGCGCATGAGCAGTAGTGAGCCCGTGTGCGCATGCGCAGTAGTGAGCCCGAGCGCGCATCCGCAGTAGTGAGTTCGAGTGCGCATGAGCAGTAGTGAGCCCGTGTGCGTATGAGCAGTAGTGAGCCCGAGCGCGCATCCGCAGTAATGAGTCCGAGTGCGCATGAGCAGTAGTGAGCCCGTGTGCGCATGCGCAGTAGTGAGCCCGTGCGCGCATACGCAGTAGTGAGCCCGTGTGCGCATGCGCAGTAGTTAGCCCGAGCGCGCATCCGCAGTAGTGAGTCCGAGTGCGCATGAGCAGTAGTGAGCCCGTATGCGCATGAGCAGTAGTGAGCCCGTGTGCGCATGCGCAGTAGTGAGCCCGAGCGCGCATCCGCAGTAGTGGGTCCGAGTGCGCATGAGCAGTAGTGAGCCCGTGTGCGTATGCGCAGTAGTGAGCCCGAGCGCGCATCCGCAGTAATGAGTCCGAGTGCGCATGAGCAGTAGTGAGCCGGAGTGCGCATGCGCAGTAGTGACCCCGAGTGCGCATGGGCAGTAGCGACCCCGATTGCGCATCTGCAGTAGTGACTCCGAGTGCGCATGCGCAACAGTAAACCCGATTGCGTATGCGCAGTAGTGAGCCCGAGTGCGCATGCGCAGTAGTGACCCCGAGCGCGCATGCGCAGTAGTGAGCCCGAGCGCGCATCCGCAGTAATGAGTCCGAGTGCGCATGAGCAGTAGTGAGCCCGTGTGCGCATGCGCAGTGGTGAGTCCGAGTGCGCATGAGCAGTAGTGACCCCGTGTGCGCATGCGCAGTAGTGAGTCCGAGCACGCATGCGCAGTAGTGAGTCCGAGTGCGCATGAGCAGTAGTGAGCCCGTGTGCGCATCCGCAGTAGTGAGTCCGAGCGCGCATCCGCAGTAGTGAGTCCGAGTGCGCATGAGCAGTAGTGAGCCCGTGTGCGCATGAGCAGTAGTGAGCCCGAGCGCCCATCCGCACTAGTGAGCCCGTGCGCGCATACGCAGTAGTGCGCCCGTGTGCGCATGGGCAGAAGTGAGCTCGAATGCGCATGTGCAGGTCTGACTCGGTGTGCGCATGCGCAGTAGTGACCCCGAGTGCGCGTGCGCTGTAGTGAGCTCGTGTGCGCATGCGCAGTAGTGAGCCAGTGTACGCATGCGCAGCAGTGAGTCCGTGTGCGCATGTGCAGGTCTGAGCCGGAGTGCGCATGCGCAGTAGTGAACCCGATTGTGCATCTGCAGTAGTGACTCCGAGTGCGCATGCACAGCAGTGAACCCGATTGCGCGTCTGCAGTGGTGACCCCGAGTGCGCATGTTCAGTAGCGACCCCGAGCGCGCATGCGCAGTAGTGAGCCCCAGGGCGCAATCGCAGTAGTGATTCCGAGTGCGCATGAGCAGTAGTGATCCCGAGTTTCCATACGCGGTAGTGAGCCCGATTTTGTATCCGCAGTAGTGAGTCCGAGTGCGCATGAGCAGTAGTTAGCCCGAGCGCTCATCCGCAGTAGTGAGTCCGAGTGCGCATGAGCAGTAGTGAGCCCGTATGCGCATGAGCAGTAGTGAGCCCGTGTGCGCATGCGCAGTAGTGAGCCCGAGCGCGCATCCGCAGTAGTGGGTCCGAGTGCGCATGAGCAGTAGTGAGCCCGTGTGCGTATGCGCAGTAGTGAGCCCGAGCGCGCATCCGCAGTAATGAGTCCGAGTGCGAATGAGCAGTAGTGACCCCGTGTGCGCATGCGCAGTAGTGAGTCCGAGCACGCATGCGCAGTAGTGAGTCCGAGTGCGCATGAGCAGTAGTGAGCCCGTGTGCGCATCCGCAGTAGTGAGTCCGAGCGCGCATCCGCAGTAGTGAGTCCGAGTGCGCATGAGCAGTAGTGAGCCCGTGTGCGCATGAGCAGTAGTGAGCCCGAGCGCCCATCCGCACTAGTGAGCCCGTGCGCGCATACGCAGTAGTGCGCCCGTGTGCGCATGGGCAGAAGTGAGCTCGAATGCGCATGTGCAGGTCTGACTCGGTGTGCGCATGCGCAGTAGTGACCCCGAGTGCGCGTGCGCTGTAGTGAGCTCGTGTGCGCATGCGCAGTAGTGAGCCAGTGTACGCATGCGCAGCAGTGAGTCCGTGTGCGCATGTGCAGGTCTGAGCCGGAGTGCGCATGCGCAGTAGTGAACCCGATTGTGCATCTGCAGTAGTGACTCCGAGTGCGCATGCACAGCAGTGAACCCGATTGCGCGTCTGCAGTGGTGACCCCGAGTGCGCATGTTCTGTAGCGACCCCGAGCGCGCATGCGCAGTAGTGAGCCCCAGGGCGCAATCGCAGTAGTGATTCCGAGTGCGCATGAGCAGTAGTGATCCCGAGTTTCCATACGCGGTAGTGAGCCCGATTTTGTATCCGCAGTAGTGAGTCCGAGTGCGCATGAGCAGTAGTGGGTCCGAGTGCGCATGAGCAGTAGTGAGCCCGTGTGCGTATGCGCAGTAGTGAGCCCGAGCGCGCATCCGCAGTAATGAGTCCGAGTGCGCATGAGCAGTAGTGAGCCCGTGTGCGCATGCGCAGTGGTGAGCCCGGGCGCGCATCCGCAGTAGTGAGTCCGAGTGCGCATGAGCAGTAGTGACCCCGAGTGCGCATGCGCAGTAGTGAGCCCGAGCGCGCATCCGCAGTAATGAGCCCGAGCGCGCATCCGCAGTAGTGAGTCCGAGTGCGCATGAGCAGTAGTGAGCCCGTGTGCGCATCCGCAGTAGTGAGCCCGAGCGCGCATCCGCAGTAGTTAGTCCGAGTGCGCATGAGCAGTAGTGGGCCCGTGTGCGCATGCGCAGTAGTGAGCCCGAGCGCCCATCCGCACTAGTGACCCCGAGTGCGCATGCGCAGTAGTGAGCCCGTGCGCGCATACGCAGTAGTGCGCCCGTGTGCGCATGGGCAGAAGTGAGCTCGAATGCGCATGTGCAGGTCTGACTCGGTGTGCGCATGCGCAGTAGTGACCCCGAGTGCGCGTGCGCTGTAGTGAGCTCGTGTGCGCATGCGCAGTAGTGAGCCAGTGTACGCATGCGCAGTAGTGAGTCCGAGTGCGCATGGGCAGTAGCGACCCCGATTGCGCATCTGCAGTAGTGACTCCGAGTGCGCATGCGCAACAGTAAACCCGATTGCGTATGCGCAGTAGTGAGCCCGAGTGCGCATGCGCAGTAGTGACCCCGAGCGCGCATGCGCAGTAGTGAGCCCGTGCGCGCATACGCAGTAGTGCGCCCGTGTGCGTATGCGCAGTAGTGAGCCCGAGCGCGCATCCGCAGTAATGAGTCCGAGTGCGCATGAGCAGTAGTGAGCCCGTGTGCGCATGCGCAGTGGTGAGCCCGGGCGCGCATCCGCAGTAGTGAGTCCGAGTGCGCATGAGCAGTAGTGACCCCGAGTGCGCATGCGCAGTAGTGAGCCCGAGCGCGCATCCGCAGTAATGAGCCCGAGCGCGCATCCGCAGTAGTGAGTCCGAGTGCGCATGAGCAGTAGTGAGCCCGTGTGCGCATCCGCAGTAGTGAGCCCGAGCGCGCATCCGCAGTAGTTAGTCCGAGTGCGCATGAGCAGTAGTGGGCCCGTGTGCGCATGCGCAGTAGTGAGCCCGAGCGCCCATCCGCACTAGTGACCCCGAGTTCGCATGCGCAGTAGTGAGCCCGTGCGCGCATACGCAGTAGTGCGCCCGTGTGCGCATGGCCAGAAGTGAGCTCGAATGCGCATGTGCAGGTCTGACTCGGTGTGCGCATGCGCAGTAGTGACCCCGAGTGCGCGTGCGCTGTAGTGAGCTCGTGTGCGCATGCGCAGTAGTGAGCCAGTGTACGCATGCGCAGTAGTGAGTCCGAGTGCGCATGGGCAGTAGCGACCCCGATTGCGCATCTGCAGTAGTGACTCCGAGTGCGCATGCGCAACAGTAAACCCGATTGCGTATGCGCAGTAGTGAGCCCGAGTGCGCATGCGCAGTAGTGACCCCGAGCGCGCATGCGCAGTAGTGAGCCCGTGCGCGCATACGCAGTAGTGCGCCCGTGTGCGCATGCGCAGTAGTGAGCCCGTGTGCGCATGCGCAGTAGTGAGCCCGAGCGCGCATCCGCAGTAGTGAGTTCGAGTGCGCATGAGCAGTAGTGTGCCCGTGTGCGTATGCGCAGTAGTGAGCCCGAGCGCGCATCCGCAGTAATGAGTCCGAGTGCGCATGAGCAGTAGTGAGCCCGTGTGCGCATGCGCAGTAGTGAGCCCGTGCGCGCATACGCAGTAGTGAGCCCGTGTGCGCATGCGCAGTAGTTAGCCCGAGCGCGCATCCGCAGTAGTGAGTCCGAGTGCGCATGAGCAGCAGTGAGCCCGTATGCGCATGAGCAGTAGTGAGCCCGTGTGCGCATGCGCAGTAGTGAGCCCGAGCGCGCATCCGCAGTAGTGGGTCCGAGTGCGCATGAGCAGTAGTGAGCCCGTGTGCGTATGCGCAGTAGTGAGCCCGAGTGCGCATCCGCAGTAATGAGTCCGAGTGCGCATGAGCAGTAGTGAGCCGGAGTGCGCATGCGCAGTAGTGACCCCGAGTGCGCATGGGCAGTAGCGACCCCGATTGCGCATCTGCAGTAGTGACTCCGAGTGCGCATGCGCAACAGTAAACCCGATTGCGCATGTGCAGTAGTGACCCCGAGTGCGCATGCGCAGTAGTGAGCCCGTGCGCGCATGCGCAGTAGTGCGCCCGTGTGCGCATGGGCAGAAGTGAGCTCGAATGCGCATGTGCAGGTCTGACTCGGTGTGCGCATGCGCAGTAGTGACCCCGAGTGCGCGTGCGCTGTAGTGAGCTCGTGTGCGCATGCGCAGTAGTGAGCCAGTGTACGCATGCGCAGTAGTGAGTCCGAGTGCGCATGAGCAGTAGTGAGCCCGTGTGCGCATGCGCAGTAGTGAGCCCGAGCGCGCATCCGCACTAGTGAGTCCGAGTGCGCATGCGCAGTAGTGACCCCGAGTGCGCATGCGCAGTAGTGAGCCCGTGCGCGCATACGCAGTAGTGAGCCCGTGTGCGCATGCGCAGTAGTTAGCCCGAGCGCGCATCCGCAGTAGTGAGTCCGAGTGCGCATGAGCAGTAGTGGGCCCGTATGCGCATGAGCAGTAGTGAGCCCGTGTGCGCATGCGCAGTAGTGAGACCGTGTGCGCATGCGCATTGGTGTGCCCGAGTGCGCATGTGCACGTCTGAGTCGGAGTGTGCATGCGCAGTAGTGAGCCCGATTGTGCATCCGTAGTAGTGAGTCCGATTGCGCATGAGCAGTAGTGAGCCCAAGTGCGCATGCGCAGTAGTGAGCCCATGCGCGCATACGCAGTAGTGCGCCCGTGTGCGCATGCGCAGAAGTGAGCTCGAATGCGCATGTGCAGGTCTGACTCGGTGTGCGCATGCGCAGTAGTGAGCCCGATTGTGCATCCATAGTAGTGAGTCCGATTGCGCATGAGCAGTAGTGAGCCCGTGTGCGCATGCGCAGTAGTGAGCCCGAGCGCGCATCCGCAGTAGTGGGTCGGAGTGCGCATGAGCAGTAGTGAACCCGTGTGCGTATGCGCAGTAGTGAGCCCGAGCGCGCATCCGCAGTAATGAGTCCGAGTGCGCATGAGCAGTAGTGAGCCGGAGTGCGCATGCGCAGTAGTGACCCCGAGTGCGCATGGGCAGTAGCGACCCCGATTGCGCATCTGCAGTAGTGACTCCGAGTGCGCATGGGCAACAGTAAACCCGATTGCGTATGCGCAGTAGTGAGCCCGAGTGCGCATGCGCAGTAGTGACCCCGAGCGCGCATGCGCAGTAGTGAGCCCGTGCGCGCATACGCAGTAGTGCGCCCGTGTGCGCATGCGCAGAAGTGAGCTCGAATGCGCATGTGCAGGTCTGACTCGGGGTGCGCATGCGCAGTGGTGACCCCGAGTGCGCGTGCGCTGTAGTGAGCTCGTGTGCGCATGCGCAGTAGTGAGCCAGTGTACGCATGCGCAGTAGTGAGTCCGTGTGCGCATTTGCGGGTCTGAGCCGGAGTGCGCATGTTCAGTAGCGACCCCGAGCGCGCATGCGCTGTAGTAAGTCCGAGTGCGCATGAGCAGTAGTGAGCCCGTGTGCGCATGCGCAGTAGTGAGCCCAAGCGCGCATCCGCACTAGTGAGTCCGAGTGCGCATGCGCAGTAGTGACCCCGAGTGCGCATGAGCAGTAGTGAGCCCGTGTGCGCATGCGCAGTAGTGAGCCCGAGCGCGCATCCGCAGTAGTGAGTTCGAGTGCGCATGAGCAGTAGTGAGCCCGTGTGCGTATGCGCAGTAGTGAGCCCGAGCGCGTATCCGCAGTAATGAGTCCGAGTGCGCATGAGCAGTAGTGAGCCCGTGTGCGCATGCGCAGTGGTGAGCCCGAGCGCGCATCCGCAGTAGTGAGTCCGAGTGCGCATGAGCAGTAGTGACCCCGTGTGCGCATGCGCAGTAGTGAGTCCGAGCGCGCGTGGTCAGTAGTGGGCCCGATTGCGCATCCGCAGTAGTGAGTCCGAGCACGCATGCGCAGTAGTGAGTCCGAGTGCGCATGAGCAGTAGTGAGCCCGTGTGCGCATCCGCAGTAGTGAGCCCGAGCGCGCATCCGCAGTAGTGAGTCCGAGTGCGCATGAGCAGTAGTGAGCCCGTGTGCGCATGAGCAGTAGTGAGCCCGAGCGCCCATCCGCACTAGTGAGTCCGAGTGCGCATGCGCAGTAGTGACCCCGAGTGCGCATGCGCAGTAGTGAGCCTGTGCGCGCATACGCAGTAGTGAGCCCGTGTGCGCATGCGCAGTAGTGAGCCCGAGCGCGCGTGGTCAGTAGTGGGCCCGATTGCGCATCCGCAGTAGTGAGTCCGAGCACGCATACGCAGTAGTGAGTCCGAGTGCGCATGAGCAGTAGTGAGCCCGTGTGCGCATGAGCAGTAGTGAGCCCGAGCGCCCATCCGCACTAGTGAGTCCGAGTGCGCATGCGCAGTAGTGACCCCGAGTGCGCATGCGCAGTAGTGAGCCTGTGCGCGCATACGCAGTAGTGAGCCCGTGTGCGCATGCGCAGTGGTGAGCCCGAGCGCGCATCCGCAGTAGTGAGTCCGAGTGCGCATGAGCAGTAGTGACCCCGTGTGCGCATGCGCAGTAGTGAGCCCGAGCGCGCGTGGTCAGTAGTGGGCCCGATTGCGCATCCGCAGTAGTGAGTCCGAGCACGCATGCGCAGTAGTGAGTCCGAGTGCGCATGAGCAGTAGTGAGCCCGTGTGCGCATCCGCAGTAGTGAGCCCGAGCGCGCATCCGCAGTAGTGAGTCCGAGTGCGCATGAGCAGTAGTGAGCCCGTGGGCGCATGCGCAGTAGTGAGCCCGAGCGCGCATCCGCACTAGTGAGTCCGAGTGCGCATGCGCAGTAGTAACCCCGAGTGCGCATGCGCAGTAGTGAGCCCGTGTGCGCATGCGCAGTGGTGAGCCCGAGCGCGCATCCGCAGTAGTGAGTCCGAGTGCGCATGAGCAGTAGTGACCCCGAGTGCGCATGCGCAGTAGTGAGCCCGCGCGCGCATCCGCAGTAATGAGCCCGAGCGCGCATCAGCAGTAGTGAGTCCGAGTGCGCATGAGCAGTCGTGACCCCGTGTGCGCATCCGCAGTAGTGAGCCCGAGCGCGCATCCGCAGTAGTTAGTCCGTGTGCGCATGAGCAGTAGTGGGCCCGTGTGCGCATGCGCAGTAGTGAGCCCGAGCGCCCATCCGCACTAGTGAGTCCGAGTGCGCATGCGCAGTAGTGACCCCGAGTGCGCATGCGCAGTAGTGAGCCCGTGCGCGCATACGCAGTAGTGCGCCGTGTGCGCATGGGCAGAAGTGAGCTCGAATGCGCATGTGCAGGTCTGACTCGGTGTGCGCATGCGCAGTAGTGACCCCGAGTGCGCGTGCGCTGTAGTGAGCTCGTGTGCGCATGCGCAGTAGTGAGCCCGAGCGCGCATCCGCACTAGTGAGTCCGAGTGCGCATGCGCAGTAGTTAGCCCGAGTGCGCATGCGCAGTAGTGACCCCGAGTGCGCATGAGCAGTAGTGAGCCCGTGTGCGCATGCGCAGTAGTGAGCCCGAGCGCGCATCCGCAGTAGTGAGTTCGAGTGCGCATGAGCAGTAGTGAGCCCGTGTGCGTATGCGCAGGAGTGAGCCCGAGCGCGCATCCGCAGTAATGAGTCCGAGTGCGCATGAGCAGTAGTGAGCCCGTGTGCGCATGCGCAGTGGTGAGCCCGAGCGCGCATCCGCAGTAGTGAGTCCGAGTGCGCATGAGCAGTAGTGACCCCGTGTGCGCATGCGCAGTAGTGAGTCCGAGCGCGCGTGGTCAGTAGTGGGCCCGATTGCGCATCCGCAGTAGTGAGTCCGAGCACGCATGCGCAGTAGTGAGTCCGAGTGCGCATGAGCAGTAGTGAGCCCGTGTGCGCATCCGCAGTAGTGAGCCCGAGCGCGCATCCGCAGTAGTGAGTCCGAGTGCGCATGAGCAGTAGTGAGCCCGTGTGCGCATGAGCAGTAGTGAGCCCGAGCGCCCATCCGCACTTGTGAGTCCGAGTGCGCATGCGCAGTAGTGACCCCGAGTGCGCATGCGCAGTAGTGAGCCTGTGCGCGCATACGCAGTAGTGAGCCCGTGTGCGCATGCGCAGTGGTGAGCCCGAGCGCGCATCCGCAGTAGTGAGTCCGAGTGCGCATGAGCAGTAGTGACCCCGTGTGCGCATGCGCAGTAGTGAGCCCGAGCGCGCGTGGTCAGTAGTGGGCCCGATTGCGCATCCGCAGTAGTGAGTCCGAGCACGCATGCGCAGTAGTGAGTCCGAGTGCGCATGAGCAGTAGTGAGCCCCTGTGCGCATCCGCAGTAGTGAGCCCGAGCGCGCATCCGCAGTAGTGAGTCCGAGTGCGCATGAGCAGTAGTGAGCCCGTGGGCGCATGCGCAGTAGTGAGCCCGAGCGCGCATCCGCACTAGTGAGTCCGAGTGCGCATGCGCAGTAGTGACCCCGAGTGCGCATGCGCAGTAGTGAGCCCGTGTGCGCATGCGCAGTGGTGAGCCCGAGCGCGCATCCGCAGTAGTGAGTCCGAGTGCGCATGAGCAGTAGTGACCCCGAGTGCGCATGCGCAGTAGTGAGCCTGTGCGCGCATACGCAGTAGTGAGCCCGTGTGCGCATGCGCAGTGGTGAGCCCGAGCGCGCATCCGCAGTAGTGAGTCCGAGTGCGCATGAGCAGTAGTGACCCCGTGTGCGCATGCGCAGTAGTGAGCCCGAGCGCGCGTGGTCAGTAGTGGGCCCGATTGCGCATCCGCAGTAGTGAGTCCGAGCACGCATGCGCAGTAGTGAGTCCGAGTGCGCATGAGCAGTAGTGAGCCCGTGTGCGCATCCGCAGTAGTGAGCCCGAGCGCGCATCCGCAGTAGTGAGTCCGAGTGCGCATGAGCAGTAGTGAGCCCGTGGGCGCATGCGCAGTAGTGAGCCCGAGCGCGCATCCGCACTAGTGAGTCCGAGTGCGCATGCGCAGTAGTGACCCCGAGTGCGCATGCGCAGTAGTGAGCCCGTGTGCGCATGCGCAGTGGTGAGCCCGAGCGCGCATCTGCAGTAGTGAGTCCGAGTGCGCATGAGCAGTAGTGACCCCGAGTGCGCATGCGCAGTAGTTAGCCCGAGCGCGCATCCGCAGTAGTGAGTCCGAGTGCGCATGAGCAGTAGTGAGCCCGTATGCGCATGAGCAGTAGTGAGCCCGTGTGCGCATGCGCAGTAGTGAGCCCGAGCGCGCATCCGCAGTAGTGGGTCCGAGTGCGCATGAGCAGTAGTGAGCCCGTGTGCGTATGCGCAGTAGTGAGCCCGAGCGCGCATCCGTAGTAATGAGTCCGAGTGCGCATAAACAGTAGTGAGCCGGAGTGCGCATGCGCAGTAGTGACCCCGAGTGCGCATGGGCAGTAGCGACCCCGATTGCGCATCTGCAGTAGTGACTCCGAGTGCGCATGCGCAACAGTAAACCCGATTGCGTATGCGCAGTAGTGAGCCCGAGTGCGCATGCGCAGTAGTGACCCCGAGCGCGCATGCGCAGTAGTGAGCCCGTGCGCGCATGCGCAGTAGTGCGCCCGTGTGCGCATGCGCAGTAGTGAGTCCGTGTGCGCATTTGCGGGTCTGAGCCGGAGTGCGCATGTTCAGTAGCGACCCCGAGCGCGCATGCGCTGTAGTAAGTCCGAGTGCGCATGAGCAGTAGTGAGCCCGCGTGCGCATGCGCAGTAGTGAACCCAAGCGCGCATCCGCACTAGTGAGTCCGAGTGCGCATGCGCAGTAGTGACCCCGAGTGCGCATGGGCAGTAGTGAGCCCGTGTGCGCATGCGCAGTAGTGAGCCCGAGCGCGCATCCGCAGTAGTGAGTTCGAGTGCGCACGAGCAGTAGTGAGCCCGTGTGCGTATGCGCAGTAGTGAGCCCGAGCGCGCATCCGCAGTAATGAGTCCGAGTGCGCATGAGCAGTAGTGACCCCGTGTGCGCATGCGCAGTGGTGAGCCCGACCGCGCATCCGCAGTAGTGAGTCCGAGTGCGCATGCGCAGTAGTGACCCCGAGTGCGCATGCGCAGTAGTGAGCCCGTGCGCGCATACGCAGTAGTGCGCCGTGTGCGCATGGGCAGAAGTGAGCTCGAATGCGCATGTGCAGGTCTGACTCGGTGTGCGCATGCGCAGTAGTGACCCCGAGTGCGCGTGCGCTGTAGTGAGCTCGTGTGCGCATGCGCAGTAGTGAGCCCGAGCGCGCATCCGCACTAGTGAGTCCGAGTGCGCATGCGCAGTAGTGACCCCGAGTGCGCATGCGCAGTAGTGAGCCCGTGCGCGCATGCGCAGTAGTGAGCCCGTGTGCGCATGCGCAGTAGTTAGCCCGAGCGCGCATCCGCAGTAGTGAGTCCGAGTGCGCATGAGCAGTAGTGAGCCCGTATGCGCATGAGCAGTAGTGAGCCCGTGTGCGCATGCGCAGTAGTGAGCCCGAGCGCGCATCCGCAGTAGTGGGTCGGAGTGCACATGAGCAGTAGTGAGCCCATGTGCGTATGCGCAGTAGTGAGCCCGAGCGCGCATCCGCAGTAATGAGTCCGAGTGCGCATGAGCAGTAGTGACCCCGTGTGCGCATGCGCAGTGGTGAGCCCGAGCGCGCATCCGCAGTAGTGAGTCCGAGTGCGCATGAGCAGTAGTGTCCCCGTGTGCGCATGCGCAGTAGTGAGTCCGAGCACGCATGCGCAGTAGTGAGTCCGAGTGCGCATGAGCAGTAGTGAGCCCGTGTGCGCATCCGCAGTAGTGAGCCCGAGCGCGCATCCGCAGTAGTGAGTCCGAGTGCGCATGAGCAGTAGTGACCCCGAGTGCGCATGCGCAGTAGTGAGCCCGTGCGCGCATACGCAGTAGTGCGCCGTGTGCGCATGGGCAGAAGTGAGCTCGAATGCGCATGTGCAGGTCTGACTCGGTGTGGGCATGCGCAGTAGTGACCCCGAGTGCGCATGCGCAGTAGTGAGCCCGTGCGCGCATACGCAGTAGTGCGCCCGTGTGCGCATGCGCAGAAGTGAGCTCGAATGCGCATGCGCAGAAGTGAGCTCGAATGCGCATGTGCAGGTCTGACTCGGTGTGCGCATGCGCAGTAGTGACCCCGAGTGCGCGTGCGCTGCAGTGAGCCCGAGCGCGCATCCGCAGTAGTGAGTCCGAGTGCGCATGAGTAGTAGTGAGGCCGTGTGCGCATGCGCAGCAGTGAGCCCGATTGCACATTGGCAGTAGTGAGCCCGAGCGCGCATGCGCTGTAGTGAGTCCGAGTGCGCATGAGCAGTAGTGAGCCCGTGTGCGCATGCGCAGTAGTGAGTCCGAGTGCGCATGCGCAGTAGTGACCCCGAGTGCGCATGCGCAGTAGTGAGCCCGTGCGCGCATACGCAGTAGTGAGCCCGTGTGCGCATGCGCAGTAGTTAGCCCGAGCGCGCATCCGCAGTAGTGAGTCCGAGTGCGCATGAGCAGTAGTGTGCCCGTATGCGCATGAGCAGTAGTGAGCCCGTGTGCGCATGCGCAGTAGTGAGCCCGAGCGCGCATCCGCAGTAGTGGGTCCGAGTGCGCATGAGCAGTAGTGAGCCCGTGTGCGTATGCGCAGTAGTGAGCCCGAGCGCGCATCCGTAGTAATGAGTCCGAGTGCGCATAAACAGTAGTGAGCCGGAGTGCGCATGCGCAGTAGTGACCCCGAGTGCGCATGGGCAGTAGCGACCCCGATTGCGCATCTGCAGTAGTGACTCCGAGTGCGCATGCGCAACAGTAAACCCGATTGCGTATGCGCAGTAGTGAGCCCGAGTGCGCATGCGCAGTAGTGACCCCGAGCGCGCATGCGCAGTAGTGAGCCCGTGCGCGCATGCGCAGCAGTGCGCCCGTGTGCGCATGCGCAGTAGTGAGTCCGTGTGCGCATTTGCGGGTCTGAGCCGGAGTGCGCATGTTCAGTAGCGACCCCGAGCGCGCATGCGCTGTAGTAAGTCGGAGTGCGCATGAGCAGTAGTGAGCCCGCGTGCGCATGCGCAGTAGTGAGCCCAAGCGCGCATCCGCACTAGTGAGTCCGAGTGCGCATGCGCAGTAGTGACCCCGAGTGCGCATGAGCAGTAGTGAGCCCGTGTGCGCATGCGCAGTAGTGAGCCCGAGCGCGCATCCGCAGTAGTGAGTTCGAGTGCGCACGAGCAGTAGTGAGCCCGTGTGCGTATGCGCAGTAGTGAGCCCGAGCGCGCATCCGCAGTAATGAGTCCGAGTGCGCATGAGCAGTAGTGACCCCGTGTGCGCATGCGCAGTGGTGAGCCCGACCGCGCATCCGCAGTAGTGAGTCCGAGTGCGCATGAGCAGTAGTGACCCCGAGTGCGCATGCGCAGTAGTGAGCCCGTGCGCGCATACGCAGTAGTGCGCCGTGTGCGCATGGGCAGAAGTGAGCTCGAATGCGCATGTGCAGGTCTGACTCGGTGTGGGCATGCGCAGTAGTGACCCCAGTGCGCATGCGCAGTAGTGAGCCCGTGCGCGCATACGCAGTAGTGAGCCCGTGTGCGCATGCGCAGTAGTTAGCCCGAGCGCGCATCCGCAGTAGTGAGTCCGAGTGCGCATGAGCAGTAGTGTGCCCGTATGCGCATGAGCAGTAGTGAGCCCGTGTGCGCATGCGCAGTAGTGAGCCCGAGCGCGCATCCGCAGTAGTGGGTCCGAGTGCGCATGAGCAGTAGTGAGCCAGTGTGCGTATGCGCAGTAGTGAGCCCGAGCGCGCATCCGTAGTAATGAGTCCGAGTGCGCATAAACAGTAGTGAGCCGGAGTGCGCATGCGCAGTAGTGACCCCGAGTGCGCATGGGCAGTAGCGACCCCGATTGCGCATCTGCAGTAGTGACTCCGAGTGCGCATGCGCAACAGTAAACCCGATTGCGTATGCGCAGTAGTGAGCCCGAGTGCGCATGCGCAGTAGTGACCCCGAGCGCGCATGCGCAGTAGTGAGCCCGTGCGCGCATGCGCAGTAGTGCGCCCGTGTGCGCATGCGCAGTAGTGAGTCCGTGTGCGCATTTGCGGTTCTGAGCCGGAGTGCGCATGTTCAGTAGCGACCCCGAGCGCGCATGCGCTGTAGTAAGTCCGAGTGCGCATGAGCAGTAGTGAGCCCGTGTGCGCATGCGCAGTAGTGAGCCCAAGCGCGCATCCGCACTAGTGAGTCCGAGTGCGCATGCGCAGTAGTGACCCCGAGTGCGCATGAGCAGTAGTGAGCCCGTGTGCGCATGCGCAGTAGTGAGCCCGAGCGCGCATCCGCAGTAGTGAGTTCGAGTGCGCACGAGCAGTAGTGAGCCCGTGTGCGTATGCGCAGTAGTGAGCCCGAGCGCGCATCCGCAGTAATGAGTCCGAGTGCGCATGAGCAGTAGTGACCCCGTGTGCGCATGCGCAGTGGTGAGCCCGACCGCGCATCCGCAGTAGTGAGTCCGAGTGCGCATGAGCAGTAGTGTCCCCGTGTGCGCATGCGCAGTAGTGAGTCCGAGCACGCATGCGCAGTAGTGAGTCCGAGTGCGCATGAGCAGTAGTGAGCCCGTGTGCGCATCCGCAGTAGTGAGCCCGAGCGCGCATCCGCAGTAGTGAGTCCGAGTGCGCATGAGCAGTAGTGACCCCGAGTGCGCATGCGCAGTAGTGAGCCCGTGTGCGCATACGCAGTAGTGCGCCGTGTGCGCATGGGCAGAAGTGAGCTCGAATGCGCATGTGCAGGTCTGACTCGGTGTGCGCATGCGCAGTAGTGACCCCGAGTGCGCGTGCGCTGTAGTGAGCTCGTGTGCGCATGCGCAGTAGTGAGCCCGAGCGCGCATCCGCACTAGTGAGTCCGAGTGCGAATGCGCAGTAGTGACCCCGAGCGCGCATGCGCAGTAGTGAGCCCGTGCGCGCATACGCAGTAGTGAGCCCGTGTGCGCATGCGCAGTAGTTAGCCCGAGTGCGCATGCGCAGTAGTGACCCCGAGTGCGCATGAGCAGTAGTGAGTCCGAGTGCGCATGAGCAGTAGTGAGCCCGTGTGCGCATCCGCAGTAGTGAGCCCGAGCGCGCATCCGCAGTAGTGAGTCCGAGTGCGCATGAGCAGTAGTGAGCCCGTGTGCGCATGAGCAGTAGTGAGCCCGAGCGTCCATCCGCACTTGTGAGTCCGAGTGCGCATGCGCAGTGGTGAGCCCGAGCGCGCATCCGCAGTAGTGAGTCCGAGTGCGCATGAGCAGTAGTGACCCCGTGTGCGCATGCGCAGTAGTGAGTCCGAGCGCGCGTGGTCAGTAGTGGGCCCGATTGCGCATCCGCAGTAGTGAGTCCGAGCACGCATGCGCAGTAGTGAGTCCGAGTGCGCATGAGCAGTAGTGAGCCCGTGTGCGCATCCGCAGTAGTGAGCCCGAGCGCGCATCCGCAGTAGTGAGTCCGAGTGCGCATGAGCAGTAGTGAGCCCGTGTGCGCATGAGCAGTAGTGAGCCCGAGCGTCCATCCGCACTTGTGAGTCCGAGTGCGCATGCGCAGTAGTGACCCCGAGTGCGCATGCGCAGTAGTGAGCCTGTGCGCGCATACGCAGTAGTGAGCCCGTGTGCGCATGCGCAGTGGTGAGCCCGAGCGCGCATCCGCAGTAGTGAGTCCGAGTGCGCATGAGCAGTAGTGACCCCGTGTGCGCATGCGCAGTAGTGAGCCCGAGCGCGCGTGGTCAGTAGTGGGCCCGATTGCGCATCCGCAGTAGTGAGTCCGAGCACGCATGCGCCGTAGTGAGTCCGAGTGCGCATGAGCAGTAGTGAGCCCGTGTGCGCATCCGCAGTAGTGAGCCCGAGCGCGCATCCGCAGTAGTGAGTCCGAGTGCGCATGAGCAGTAGTGAGCCCGTGGGCGCATGCGCAGTAGTGAGCCCGAGCGCGCATCCGCACTAGTGAGTCCGAGTGCGCATGCGCAGTAGTGACCCCGAGTGCGCATGCGCAGTAGTGAGCCCGTGTGCGCATGCGCAGTGGTGAGCCTGAGCGCGCATCCGCAGTAGTGAGTCCGAGTGCGCATGAGCAGTAGTGACCCCGAGTGCGCATGCGCAGTAGTGAGCCTGTGCGCGCATACGCAGTAGTGAGCCCGTGTGCGCATGCGCAGTGGTGAGCCCGAGCGCGCATCCGCAGTAGTGAGTCCGAGTGCGCATGAGCAGTAGTGACCCCGTGTGCGCATGCGCAGTAGTGAGCCCGAGCGCGCGTGGTCAGTAGTGGGCCCGATTGCGCATCCGCAGTAGTGAGTCCGAGCACGCATGCGCAGTAGTGAGTCCGAGTGCGCATGAGCAGTAGTGAGCCCGTGTGCGCATCCGCAGTAGTGAGCCCGAGCGCGCATCCGCAGTAGTGAGTCCGAGTGCGCATGAGTAGTAGTGAGCCCGTGGGCGCATGCGCAGTAGTGAGCCCGAGCGCGCATCCGCACTAGTGAGTCCGAGTGCGCATGCGCAGTAGTGACCCCGAGTGCGCATGCGCAGTAGTGAGCCCGAGCGCGCATCCGCAGTAATGAGCCCGAGCGCGCATCCGCAGTAGTGACCCCGAGTGCGCATGAGCAGTAGTGAGCCCGTGTGCGCATGCGCAGTAGTGAGCCCGAGCGCGCATCCGCAGTAGTGAGTTCGAGTGCGCACGAGCAGTAGTGAGCCCGTGTGCGTATGCGCAGTAGTGAGCCCGAGCGCGCATCCGCAGTAATGAGTCCGAGTGCGCATGAGCAGTAGTGAGCCCGTGTGCGCATGCGCAGTAGTGAGTCCGTGTGCGCATTTGCGGGTCTGAGCCGGAGTGCGCATGTTCAGTAGCGACCCCGAGCGCGCATGCGCTGTAGTAAGTCCGAGTGCGCATGAGCAGTAGTGAGCCCGTGTGCGCATGCGCAGTAGTGAGCCCAAGCGCGCATCCGCACTAGTGAGTCCGAGTGCGCATGCGCAGTAGTGACCCCGAGTGCGCATGAGCAGTAGTGAGCCCGTGTGCGCATGCGCAGTAGTGAGCCCGAGCGCGCATCCGCAGTAGTGAGCCCGAGTGCGCATGCGCAGTAGTGAGCCCGTGCGCGCATACGCAGTAGTGCGCCCGTGTGCGCATGGGCAGAAGTGAGCTCGAATGCGCATGTGCAGGTCTGACTCGGTGTGCGCATGCGCAGTAGTGACCCCGAGTGCGCGTGCGCTGTAGTGAGCTCGTGTGCGCATGCGCAGTAGTGAGCCAGTGTACGCATGCGCAGCAGTGAGTTCGTGTGCGCATGTGCAGGTCTGAGCCGGAGTGCGCATGCGCAGTAGTGAACCCGATTGTGCATCTGCAGTAGTGACTCCGAGTGCGCATGCACAGCAGTGAACCCGATTGCGCGTCTGCAGTGGTGACCCCGAGTGCGCATGTTCAGTAGCGACCCCGAGCGCGCATGCGGAGTAGTGATCCCCAGGGCGCAATCGCAGTAGTGATTCCGAGTGCGCATGAGCAGTAGTGATCCCGAGTTCCCATACGCGGTAGTGAGCCCGATTTTGTATCCGCAGTAGTGAGTCCGAGTGCGCATGAGCAGTAGTGAGCCGCGGTGCGCATGCGCAGTAGTGACCCCGAGTGCGCATGCGCAGTAGTGACCCCGAGTGCGCATGGGCTGTAGCGACTCCGAGCGCGCATGTGCAGTAGTGAACCCGTGCGCGCATGCGCAGTAGTGAGCCCGAGCGCGCATCCGCAGTAGAGAGTCCGAGCGCGCATCCGCAGTAGTGAGTCCGAGTGCGCATGTGCAGTAGTGAGCCCGTGCGCGCATGCGCAGTAGTGAGCCCGAGCGCGCATCCGCAGTAGTGAGTCCGAGTGCGCATGAGTAGTAGTGAGGCCGTGTGCGCATGCGCAGTAGTGAGCCCGAGCGCGCATCCGCAGTAGTGAGTCCGAGTGCGCATGACCAGTTGTGAGCCCGTGTGCGCATGCGCAGTAGTGAGCCCGAGTGCGCATCCGCACTAGTGAGTCCGAGTGCGCATGCGCAGTAGTGACCCCGAGTGCGCATGCGCAGTAGTGAGCCCGTGCGCGCATACGCAGTAGTGAGCCCGTGTGCGCATGCGCAGTAGTTAGCCCGAGCGCGCATCCGCAGTAGTGAATCCGAGTGCGCATGAGCAGTAGTGAGCCCGTATGCGCATGAGCAGTAGTGAGCCCGTGTGCGCATGCGCAGTAGTGAGCCCGAGCGCGCATCCGCAGTAGTGGGTCCGAGTGCGCATGAGCAGTAGTGAGCCCGTGTGCGTATGCGCAGTAGTGAGCCCGAGCGCGCATCCGCAGTAATGAGTCCGAGTGCGCATGAGCAGTAGTGAGCCGCGGTGCGCATGCGCAGTAGTGACCCCGAGTGCGCATGCGCAGTAGTGACCCCGAGTGCGCATGGGCTGTAGCGACTCCGAGCGCGCATGTGCAGTAGTGAACCCGTGCGCGCATGCGCAGTAGTGAGCCCGAGCGCGCATCCGCAGTAGAGAGTCCGAGCGCGCATCCGCAGTAGTGAGTCCGAGTGCGCATGTGCAGTAGTGAGCCCGAGCGCGCATCCGCAGTAGTGAATCCGAGTGCGCATGAGCAGTAGTGAGCCCGTATGCGCATGAGCAGTAGTGAGCCCGTGTGCGCATGCGCAGTAGTGAGCCCGAGCGCGCATCCGCAGTAGTGGGTCCGAGTGCGCATGAGCAGTAGTGAGCCCGTGTGCGTATGCGCAGTAGTGAGCCCGAGCGCGCATCCGCAGTAATGAGTCCGAGTGCGCATGAGCAGTAGTGAGCCCGCGTGCGCATGCGCAGTGGTGAGCCCGAGCGCGCATCCGCAGTAGTGAGTCCGAGTGCGCATGAGCAGTAGTGACCCCGAGTGCGCATGCGCAGTAGTGATCCCGTGCGGGCACGCGCAGTAGTGAGTTCGAGTGCGCATGACCAGTAGTGAGTCCGTGTGCGTATGCGCAGTAGTGAGCCCGAGCGCGCATCCGCAGTAATGAGTCCGAGTGCGCATGAGCAGTAGTGAGCCCGTGTGCGCATGCGCAGTGGTGAGCCCGAACGCGCATCCGCAGTAGTGAGTCCGAGTGCGCATGAGCAGTAGTGACCCCGAGTGCGCATGCGCAGTAGTGAGCCCGAGCGCGCATCCGCAGTAATGAGCCCGAGCGCGCATCCGCAGTAGTGAGTCCGAGTGCGCATGAGCAGTAGTGAGCCCGAGCGCGCATCCGCAGTAGTGAGTCCGAGTGCACATGAGCAGTAGTGAGCCCGTGTGCGCATCCGCAGTAGTTAGTCCGAGTGCGCATGAGCAGTAGTGGGCCCGTGTATGCATGCGCAGTGGTGAGCCCGAGTGCGCATGGGCAGGTCTGAGCCGGAGTGCGCATGCGCAGTAGTGAGGCCGAGTGCGCATGAGCAGTTGTGAGCCCGTGTGCGCATGCGCAGTAGTGAGCCCGAGTGCGCATCCGCACTAGTGAGTCCGAGTGCGCATGCGCAGTAGTGACCCCGAGTGCGCATGCGCAGTAGTGAGCCCGTGCGCGCATACGCAGTAGTGAGCCCGTGTGCGCATGCGCAGTAGTTAGCCCGAGCGCGCATCCGCAGTAGTGAATCCGAGTGCGCATGAGCAGTAGTGAGCCCGTATGCGCATGAGCAGTAGTGAGCCCGTGTGCGCATGCGCAGTAGTGAGCCCGAGCGCGCATCCGCAGTAGTGGGTCCGAGTGCGCATGAGCAGTAGTGAGCCCGTGTGCGTATGCGCAGTAGTGAGCCCGAGCGCGCATCCGCAGTAATGAGTCCGAGTGCGCATGAGCAGTAGTGAGCCCGCGTGCGCATGCGCAGTGGTGAGCCCGAGCGCGCATCCGCAGTAGTGAGTCCGAGTGCGCATGAGCAGTAGTGACCCCGAGTGCGCATGCGCAGTAGTGATCCCGTGCGGGCACGCGCAGTAGTGAGTTCGAGTGCGCATGACCAGTAGTGAGTCCGTGTGCGTATGCGCAGTAGTGAGCCCGAGCGCGCATCCGCAGTAATGAGTCCGAGTGCGCATGAGCAGTAGTGAGCCCGTGTGCGCATGCGCAGTGGTGAGCCCGAACGCGCATCCGCAGTAGTGAGTCCGAGTGCGCATGAGCAGTAGTGACCCCGAGTGCGCATGCGCAGTAGTGAGCCCGAGCGCGCATCCGCAGTAATGAGCCCGAGCGCGCATCCGCAGTAGTGAGTCCGAGTGCGCATGAGCAGTAGTGAGCCCGAGCGCGCATCCGCAGTAGTGAGTCCGAGTGCACATGAGCAGTAGTGAGCCCGTGTGCGCATCCGCAGTAGTTAGTCCGAGTGCGCATGAGCAGTAGTGGGCCCGTGTATGCATGCGCAGTGGTGAGCCCGAGTGCGCATGGGCAGGTCTGAGCCGGAGTGCGCATGCGCAGTAGTGAGGCCGAGTGCGCATGAGCAGTTGTGAGCCCGTGTGCGCATGCGCAGTAGTGAGCCCGAGCGCGCATCCGCACTAGTGAGTCCGAGTGCGCATGGGCAGTAGCGACCCCGATTGCGCATCTGCAGTAGTGACTCCGAGTGCGCATGCGCAGTAGTGAGCCCGTGTGCGCATACGCAGTAGTGCGCCGTGAGCGCATGGGCAGAAGTGAGCTCGAATGCGCATGTGCAGGTCTGACTCGGTGTGCGCATGCGCAGTAGTGACCCCGAGTGCGCGTGCGCTGTAGTGAGCTCGTGTGCGCATGCGCAGTAGTGAGCCCGAGCGCGCATCCGCACTAGTGAGTCCGAGTGCGCATGAGCAGTAGTGAGCCCGTGGGCGCATGCGCAGTAGTGAGCCCGTGTGCGCATGCGCAGTAGTGAGCCCGAGCGCGCATCCGCAGTAGTGAGTCCGAGTGCGCATGAGCAGTTGTGAGCCCGTGTGCGCATGCGCAGTAGTGAGCCCGAGCGCGCATCCGCAGTAGTGAGTCCGAGTGCGCATGAGCAGTAGTGAGCCCGTGGGCGCATGCGCAGTAGTGAGCCCGAGCGCGCATCCGCACTAGTGAGTCCGAGTGCGCATGCGCAGTAGTGACCCCGAGTGCGCATGCGCAGTAGTGAGCCCGTGTGCGCATACGCAGTAGTGCGCCGTGTGCGCATGGGCAGAAGTGAGCTCGAATGCGCATGTGCAGGTCTGACTCGGTGTGCGCATGCGCAGTAGTGGCCCCGAGTGCGCGTGCGCTGTAGTGAGCTCGTGTGCGCATGCGCAGTAGTGAGCCCGAGCGCGCATCCGCAGTAGTGAGTTCGAGTGCGCACGAGCAGTAGTGAGCCCGTGTGCGTATGCGCAGTAGTGAGCCCGAGCGCGCATCCGCAGTAATGAGTCCGAGTGCGCATGAGCAGTAGTGACCCCGTGTGCGCATGCGCAGTGGTGAGCCCGACCGCGCATCCGCAGTAGTGAGTCCGAGTGCGCATGAGCAGTAGTGTCCCCGTGTGCGCATGCGCAGTAGTGAGTCCGAGCACGAATGGCAGTAGTGAGTCCGAGTGCGCATGAGCAGTAGTGAGCCCGTGTGCGCATCCGCAGTAGTGAGCCCGAGCGCGCATCCGCAGTAGTGAGTCCGAGTGCGCATGAGCAGTAGTGACCCCGAGTGCGCATGCGCAGTAGTGAGCCCGTGCGCGCATACGCAGTAGTGCGCCCGTGTGCGCATGCGCAGAAGTGAGCTCGAATGCGCATGTGCAGGTCTGACTCGGTGTGCGCATGCGCAGTAGTGACCCCGAGTGCGCGTGCGCTGTAGTGAGCCCGAGCGCGCATCCGCAGTAGTGAGTCCGAGTGCGCATGAGTAGTAGTGAGGCCGTGTGCGCATGCGCAGCAGTGAGCCCGATTGGACATCGGCAGTAGTGAGCCCGAGCGCGCATGCGCTGTAGTGAGTCCGAGTGCGCATGAGCAGTAGTGAGCCCGTGTGCGCATGCGCAGTAGTGAGTCCGAGTGCGCATGCGCAGTAGTGACCCCGAGTGCGCATGCGCAGTAGTGAGCCCGTGCGCGCATACGCAGTAGTGAGCCCAAGCGCGCATCCGCACTAGTGAGTCCGAGTGCGCATGCGCAGTAGTGACCCCGAGTGCGCATGAGCAGTAGTGAGCCCGTGTGCGCATGCGCAGTAGTGAGCCCGAGCGCGCATCCGCAGTAGTGAGTTCGAGTGCGCACGAGCAGTAGTGAGCCCGTGTGCGTATGCGCAGTAGTGAGCCCGAGCGCGCATCCGCAGTAATGAGTCCGAGTGCGCATGAGCAGTAGTGAGCCCGTGTGCGCATGCGCACTAGTGAGTCCGAGTGCGCATGCGCAGTAGTGAGCCCGAGTGCGCATGCGCAGTAGTGAGCCCGTGCGCGCATACGCAGTAGTGCGCCCGTGTGCGCATGGCCAGAAGTGAGCTCGAATGCGCATGTGCAGGTCTGACTCGGTGTGCGCATGCGCAGTAGTGACCCCGAGTGCGCGTGCGCTGTAGTGAGCTCGTGTGCGCATGCGCAGTAGTGAGCCAGTGTACGCATGCGCAGTAGTGAGTCCGTGTGCGCATTTGCGGGTCTGAGCCGGAGTGCGCATGCGCAGTAGTGAACCCGATTGCGCATCTGCAGTAGTGACTCTGAGTGCGCATGCACAGCAGTGAACCCGATTGCGCGTCTGCAGTGGTGACCCCGAGTGCGCATGTTCAGTAGCGACCCCGAGCGCGCATGCGCTGTAGTAAGTCCGAGTGCGCATGAGCAGTAGTGAGTCCGTGTGCGCATGCGCAGTAGTGATCCCGAGTTCCTTTACGCGGTAGTGAGCCCGATTTTGTATCCGCAGTAGTGAGTCCGAGTGCGCATGAGCAGTAGTGAGTCCGAGTGCGCATGACCAGTTGTGAGCCCGTGTGCGCATGCGCAGTAGTGAGCCCGAGTGCGCATCCGCACTAGTGAGTCCGAGTGCGCATGCGCAGTAGTGACCCCGAGTGCGCATGCGCAGTAGTGAGCCCGTGCGCGCATACGCAGTAGTGAGCCCGTGTGCGCATGCGCAGTAGTTAGCCCGAGCGCGCATCCGCAGTAGTGAGTCCGAGTGCGCATGAGCAGTAGTGAGCCCGTATGCGCATGAGCAGTAGTGAGCCCGTGTGCGCATGCGCAGTAGTGAGCCCGAGCGCGCATCCGCAGTAGTGGGTCCGAGTGCGCATGAGCAGTAGTGAGTCCGTGTGCGTATGCGCAGTAGTGAGCCCGAGCGCGCATCCGCAGTAATGAGTCCGAGTGCGCATGAGCAGTAGTGAGCCCGCGTGCGCATGCGCAGTGGTGAGCCCGACCGCGCATCCGCAGTAGTGAGTCCGAGTGCGCATGAGCAGTAGTGACCCCGAGTGCGCATGCGCAGTAGTGATCCCGTGCGGGCACGCGCAGTAGTGAGTTCGAGTGCGCATGACCAATAGTGAGCCCGTGTGCGTATGCGCAGTAGTGAGCCCGAGCGCGCATCCGCAGTAATGAGTCCGAGTGCGCATGAGCAGTAGTGAGCCCGTGTGCGCATGCGCAGTGGTGAGCCCGAGCGCGCATCCGCAGTAGTGAGTCCGAGTGCGCATGAGCAGTAGTGACCCCGAGTGCGCATGCGCAGTAGTGAGCCCGAGCGCGCATCCGCAGTAATGAGCCCGAGCGCGCATCCGCAGTAGTGAGTCCGAGTGCGCATGAGCAGTAGTGAGCCCGAGCGCGCATCCGCAGTAGTGAGTCCGAGTGCACATGAGCAGTAGTGAGCCCGTGTGCGCATCCGCAGTAGTGAGCCCGAGCGCGCATCCGCAGTAGTTAGTCCGAGTGCGCATGAGCAGTAGTGGGCCCGTGTGCGCATGCGCAGTAGTGAGCCCGAGCGCCCATCCGCACTAGTGAGTCCGAGTGCGCATGCGCAGTAGTGAGTCCGAGTGCGCATGAGCAGTAGTGAGCCCGTGTGCGCATGCGCAGTAGTGAGCCCGAGCGCGCATCCGCAGTAGTGAGTCCGAGTGCGCATGAGCAGTTGTGAGCCCGTGTGCGCATGCGCAGTAGTGAGCCCGAGCGCGCATCCGCACTAGTGAGTCCGAGTGCGCATGCGCAGTAGTGACCCCGAGTGCGCATGCGCAGTAGTGAGCCCGTGCGCGCATACGCAGTAGTGAGCCCGTGTGCGCATGCGCAGTAGTTAGCCCGAGCGCGCATCCGCAGTAGTGAGTCCGAGTGCGCATGAGCAGTAGTGAGCCCGTATGCGCATGAGCAGTATTGAGCCCGTGTGCGCATGCGCAGTAGTGAGCCCGAGCGCGCATCCGCAGTAGTGGGTCCGAGTGCGCATGAGCAGTAGTGAGCCCGTGTGCGTATGCGCAGTAGTGAGCCCGAGCGCGCATCCGCAGTAATGAGTCCGAGTGCGCATGAGCAGTAGTGAGCCCGAGTGCGCATGCGCAGTAGTGACCCCGAGTGCGCATGGGCAGTAGCGACCCCGATTGCGCATCTGCAGTAGTGACTCCGAGTGCGCATGCGCAACAGTAAACCCGATTGCGTATGCGCAGTAGTGAGCCCGAGCGCGCATCCGCACTAGTGAGTCCGAGTGCGCATGCGCAGTAGTGACCCCGAGTGCGCATGCGCAGTAGTGAGCCCGTGCGCGCATCCGCAGTAGTGTGTCCGAGTACGCATGACCAGTTGTGAGCCCGTGTGCGCATGCGCAGTAGTGAGCCCGAGCGCGCATCCGCACTAGTGAGTCCGAGTGCGCATGCGCAGTAGTGACCCCGAGTGCGCATGCGCAGTAGTGAGCCCGTGCGCGCATACGCAGTAGTGAGCCCGTGTGCGCATGCGCAGTAGTTAGCCCGAGCGCGCATCCGCAGTAGTGAGTCCGAGTGCGCATGACCAGTTGTGAGCCCGTGTGCGCATGCGCAGTAGTGAGCCCGAGCGCGCATCCGCACTAGTGAGTCCGAGTGCGCATGCGCAGTAGTGACCCCGAGTGCGCATGCGCAGTAGTGAGCCCGTGCGCGCATCCGCAGTAGTGAGTCCGAGTGCGCATGAGTAGTAGTGAGGCCGTGTGCGCATGCGCAGTAGTGAGCCCGAGCGCGCATCCGCAGTAGTGAGTCCGAGTGCGCATGACCAGTTGTGAGCCCGTGTGCGCATGCGCAGTAGTGAGCCCGAGTGCGCATCCGCACTAGTGAGTCCGAGTGCGCATGCGCAGTAGTGACCCCGAGTGCGCATGCGCAGTAGTGAGCCCGTGCGCGCATACGCAGTAGTGAGCCCGTGTGCGCATGCGCAGTAGTTAGCCCGAGCGCGCATCCGCAGTAGTGAATCCGAGTGCGCATGAGCAGTAGTGAGCCCGTATGCGCATGAGCAGTAGTGAGCCCGTGTGCGCATGCGCAGTAGTGAGCCCGAGCGCGCATCCGCAGTAGTGGGTCCGAGTGCGCATGAGCAGTAGTGAGCCCGTGTGCGTATGCGCAGTAGTGAGCCCGAGCGCGCATCCGCAGTAATGAGTCCGAGTGCGCATGAGCAGTAGTGAGCCCGCGTGCGCATGCGCAGTGGTGAGCCCGAGCGCGCATCCGCAGTAGTGAGTCCGAGTGCGCATGAGCAGTAGTGACCCCGAGTGCGCATGCGCAGTAGTGATCCCGTGCGGGCACGCGCAGTAGTGAGTTCGAGTGCGCATGACCAGTAGTGAGCCCGTGTGCGTATGCGCAGTAGTGAGCCCGAGCGCGCATCCGCAGTAATGAGTCCGAGTGCGCATGAGCAGTAGTGAGCCCGTGTGCGCATGCGCAGTGGTGAGCCCGAACGCGCATCCGCAGTAGTGAGTCCGAGTGCGCATGAGCAGTAGTGACCCCGAGTGCGCATGCGCAGTAGTGAGCCCGAGCGCGCATCCGCAGTAATGAGCCCGAGCGCGCATCCGCAGTAGTGAGTCCGAGTGCGCATGAGCAGTAGTGAGCCCGAGCGCGCATCCGCAGTAGTGAGTCCGAGTGCACATGAGCAGTAGTGAGCCCGTGTGCGCATCCGCAGTAGTTAGTCCGAGTGCGCATGAGCAGTAGTGGGCCCGTGTGCGCATGCGCAGTAGTGAGCCCGAGCGCGCATCCGCAGTAGTGAGTCCGAGTGCGCATGAGCAGTTGTGAGCCCGTGTGCGCATGCGCAGTAGTGAGCCCGAGCGCGCATCCGCACTAGTGAGTCCGAGTGCGCATGGGCAGTAGCGACCCCGATTGCGCATCTGCAGTAGTGACTCCGAGTGCGCATGCGCAGTAGTGAGCCCGTGTGCGCATACGCAGTAGTGCGCCGTGAGCGCATGGGCAGAAGTGATCTCGAATGCGCATGTGCAGGTCTGACTCGGTGTGCGCATGCGCAGTAGTGACCCCGAGTGCGCGTGCGCTGTAGTGAGCTCGTGTGCGCATGCGCAGTAGTGAGCCCGAGCGCGCATCCGCACTAGTGAGTCCGAGCGCGCATGAGCAGTAGTGAGCCCGTGGGCGCATGCGCAGTAGTGAGCCCGTGTGCGCATGCGCAGTAGTGAGCCCGAGCGCGCATCCGCAGTAGTGAGTCCGAGTGCGCATGAGCAGTTGTGAGCCCGTGTGCGCATGCGCAGTAGTGAGCCCGAGCGCGCATCCGCAGTAGTGAGTCCGAGTGCGCATGAGCAGTAGTGAGCCCGTGGGCGCATGCGCAGTAGTGAGCCCGAGCGCGCATCCGCACTAGTGAGTCCGAGTGCGCATGCGCAGTAGTGACCCCGAGTGCGCATGCGCAGTAGTGAGCCCGTGTGCGCATACGCAGTAGTGCGCCGTGTGCGCATGGGCAGAAGTGAGCTCGAATGCGCATGTGCAGGTCTGACTCGGTGTGCGCATGCGCAGTAGTGACCCCGAGTGCGCGTGCGCTGTAGTGAGCTCGTGTGCGCATGCGCAGTAGTGAGCCCGAGCGCGCATCCGCACTAGTGAGTCCGAGTGCGCATGCGCAGTAGTGACCCCGAGTGCGCATGCGCAGTAGTGAGCCCGTGCGCGCATACGCAGTAGTGAGCCCGTGTGCGCATGCGCAGTAGTTAGCCCGAGTGCGCATGCGCAGTAGTGACCCGGAGTGCGCATGAGCAGTAGTGAGCCCGTGTGCGCATGCGCAGTAGTGAGCCCGAGCGCGCATCCGCAGTAGTGAGTTCGAGTGCGCATGAGCAGTAGTGAGCCCGTGTGCGTATGCGCAGTAGTGAGCCCGAGCGCGCATCCGCAGTAATGAGTCCGAGTGCGCATGAGCAGTAGTGAGCCCGTGTGCGCATGCGCAGTGGTGAGCCCGAGCGCGCATCCGCAGTAGTGAGTCCGAGTGCGCATGAGCAGTAGTGACCCCGTGTGCGCATGCGCAGTAGTGAGTCCGAGCGCGCGTGGTCAGTAGTGGGCCCGATTGCGCATCCGCAGTAGTGAGTCCGAGTGCGCATGAGCAGTAGTGAGCCCGTGTGCGCATCCGCAGTAGTGAGCCCGAGCGCGCATCCGCAGTAGTGAGTCCGAGTGCGCATGAGCAGTAGTGAGCCCGTGTGCGCATGAGCAGTAGTGAGCCCGAGCGTCCATCCGCACTTGTGAGTCCGAGTGCGCATGCGCAGTAGTGACCCCGAGTGCGCATGCGCAGTAGTGAGCCTGTGCGCGCATACGCAGTAGTGAGCCCGTGTGCGCATGCGCAGTGGTGAGCCCGAGCGCGCATCCGCAGTAGTGAGTCCGAGTGCGCATGAGCAGTAGTGACCCCGTGTGCGCATGCGCAGTAGTGAGCCCGAGCGCGCGTGGTCAGTAGTGGGCCCGATTGCGCATCCGCAGTAGTGAGTCCGAGCACGCATGCGCCGTAGTGAGTCCGAGTGCGCATGAGCAGTAGTGAGCCCGTGTGCGCATCCGCAGTAGTGAGCCCGAGCGCGCATCCGCAGTAGTGAGTCCGAGTGCGCATGAGCAGTAGTGAGCCCGTGTGCGCATGCGCAGTGGTGAGCCCGAGCGCGCATCCGCAGTAGTGAGTCCGAGTGCGCATGAGCAGTAGTGTCCCCGTGTGCGCATGCGCAGTAGTGAGTCCGAGCACGCATGCGCAGTAGTGAGTCCGAGTGCGCATGAGCAGTAGTGAGCCCGTGTGCGCATCCGCAGTAGTGAGCCCGAGCGCGCATCCGCAGTAGTGAGTCCGAGTGCGCATGAGCAGTAGTGACCCCGAGTGCGCATGCGCAGTAGTGAGCCCGTGCGCGCATACGCAGTAGTGCGCCGTGTGCGCATGGGCAGAAGTGAGCTCGAATGTGCATGTGCAGGTCTGACTCGGTGTGGGCATGCGCAGTAGTGACCCCGAGTGCGCATGCGCAGTAGTGAGCCCGTGCGCGCATACGCAGTAGTGCGCCCGTGTGCGCATGCGAAGAAGTGAGCTCGAATGCGCATGTGCAGGTCTGACTCGGTGTGCGCATGCGCAGTAGTGACCCCGAGTGCGCGTGCGCTGCAGTGAGCCCGAGCGCGCATCCGCAGTAGTGAGTCCGAGTGCGCATGAGTAGTAGTGAGGCCCTGTGCGCATGCGCAGCAGTGAGCCCGATTGCACATTGGCAGTAGTGAGCCCGAGCGCGCATGCGCTGTAGTGAGTCCGAGTGCGCATGAGCAGTAGTGAGCCCGTGTGCGCATGCGCAGTAGTGAGTCCGAGTGCGCATGCGCAGTAGTGACCCCGAGTGCGCATGCGCAGTAGTGAGCCCGTGCGCGCATACGCAGTAGTGAGCCCGTGTGCGCATGCGCAGTAGTTAGCCCGAGCGCGCATCCGCAGTAGTGAGTCCGAGTGCGCATGAGCAGTAGTGTGCCCGTATGCGCATGAGCAGTAGTGAGCCCGTGTGCGCATGCGCAGTAGTGAGCCCGAGCGCGCATCCGCAGTAATGAGTCCGAGTGCGCATGAGCAGTAGTGAGCCCGTGTGCGCATGCGCAGTGGTGAGCCCGAGCGCGCATCCGCAGTAGTGAGTCCGAGTGCGCATGAGCAGTAGTGACCCCGTGTGCGAATGCGCAGTAGTGAGTCCGAGCGCGCGTGGTCAGTAGTGGGCCCGATTGCGCATCCGCAGTAGTGAGTCCGAGTGCGCATGAGCAGTAGTGAGCCCGTGTGCGCATCCGCAGTAGTGAGCCCGAGCGCGCATCCGCAGTAGTGAGTCCGAGTGCGCATGAGCAGTAGTGAGCCCGTGTGCGCATGAGCAGTAGTGAGCCCGAGCGTCCATCCGCACTTGTGAGTCCGAGTGCGCATGCGCAGTAGTGACCCCGAGTGCGCATGCGCAGTAGTGAGCCTGTGCGCGCATACGCAGTAGTGAGCCCGTGTGCGCATGCGCAGTGGTGAGCCCGAGCGCGCATCCGCAGTAGTGAGTCCGAGTGCGCATGAGCAGTAGTGACCCCGTGTGCGCATGCGCAGTAGTGAGCCCGAGCGCGCGTGGTCAGTAGTGGGCCCGATTGCGCATCCGCAGTAGTGAGTCCGAGCACGCATGCGCCGTAGTGAGTCCGAGTGCGCATGAGCAGTAGTGAGCCCGTGTGCGCATCCGCAGTAGTGAGCCCGAGCGCGCATCCGCAGTAGTGAGTCCGAGTGCGCATGAGCAGTAGTGAGCCCGTGTGCGCATGCGCAGTGGTGAGCCCGAGCGCGCATCCGCAGTAGTGAGTCCGAGTGCGCATGAGCAGTAGTGTCCCCGTGTGCGCATGCGCAGTAGTGAGTCCGAGCACGCATGCGCAGTAGTGAGTCCGAGTGCGCATGAGCAGTAGTGAGCCCGTGTGCGCATCCGCAGTAGTGAGCCCGAGCGCGCATCCGCAGTAGTGAGTCCGAGTGCGCATGAGCAGTAGTGACCCCGAGTGCGCATGCGCAGTAGTGAGCCCGTGCGCGCATACGCAGTAGTGCGCCGTGTGCGCATGGGCAGAAGTGAGCTCGAATGCGCATGTGCAGGTCTGACTCGGTGTGGGCATGCGCAGTAGTGACCCCGAGTGCGCATGCGCAGTAGTGAGCCCGTGCGCGCATACGCAGTAGTGCGCCCGTGTGCGCATGCGAAGAAGTGAGCTCGAATGCGCATGTGCAGGTCTGACTCGGTGTGCGCATGCGCAGTAGTGACCCCGAGTGCGCGTGCGCTGTAGTGAGCCCGAGCGCGCATCCGCAGTAGTGAGTCCGAGTGCGCATGAGTAGTAGTGAGGCCGTGTGCGCATGCGCAGCAGTGAGCCCGATTGGACATCGGCAGTAGTGAGCCCGAGCGCGCATGCGCTGTAGTGAGTCCGAGTGCGCATGAGCAGTAGTGAGCCCGTGTGCGCATGCGCAGTAGTGAGTCCGAGTGCGCATGCGCAGTAGTGACCCCGAGTGCGCATGCGCAGTAGTGAGCCCGTGCGCGCATACGCAGTAGTGAGCCCAAGCGCGCATCCGCACTAGTGAGTCCGAGTGCGCATGCGCAGTAGTGACCCCGAATGCGCATGAGCAGTAGTGAGCCCGTGTGCGCATGCGCAGTAGTGAGCCCGAGCGCGCATCCGCAGTAGTGAGTTCGAGTGCGCACGAGCAGTAGTGAGCCCGTGTGCGTATGCGCAGTAGTGAGCCCGAGCGCGCATCCGCAGTAATGAGTCCGAGTGCGCATGAGCAGTAGTGAGCCCGTGTGCGCATGCGCACTAGTGAGTCCGAGTGCGCATGCGCAGTAGTGAGCCCGAGTGCGCATGCGCAGTAGTGAGCCCGTGCGCGCATACGCAGTAGTGCGCCCGTGTGCGCATGGCCAGAAGTGAGCTCGAATGCGCATGTGCAGGTCTGACTCGGTGTGCGCATGCGCAGTAGTGACCCCGAGTGCGCGTGCGCTGTAGTGAGCTCGTGTGCGCATGCGCAGTAGTGAGCCAGTGTACGCATGCGCAGTAGTGAGTCCGTGTGCGCATTTGCGGGTCTGAGCCGGAGTGCGCATGCGCAGTAGTGAACCCGATTGCGCACCTGCAGTAGTGACTCTGAGTGCGCATGCACAGCAGTGAACCCGATTGCGCGTCTGCAGTGGTGACCCCGAGTGCGCATGTTCAGTAGCGACCCCGAGCGCGCATGCGCTGTAGTAAGTCCGAGTGCGCATGAGCAGTAGTGAGCCCGTGTGCGCATGCGCAGTAGTGATCCCGAGTTCCTTTACGCGGTAGTGAGCCCGATTTTGTATCCGCAGTAGTGAGTCCGAGTGCGCATGAGCAGTAGTGAGTCCGAGTGCGCATGACCAGTTGTGAGCCCGTGTGCGCATGCGCAGTAGTGAGCCCGAGTGCGCATCCGCACTAGTGAGTCCGAGTGCGCATGCGCAGTAGTGACCCCGAGTGCGCATGCGCAGTAGTGAGCCCGTGCGCGCATACGCAGTAGTGAGCCCGTGTGCGCATGCGCAGTAGTTAGCCCGAGCGCGCATCCGCAGTAGTGAGTCCGAGTGCGCATGAGCAGTAGTGAGCCCGTATGCGCATGAGCAGTAGTGAGCCCGTGTGCGCATGCGCAGTAGTGAGCCCGAGCGCGCATCCGCAGTAGTGGGTCCGAGTGCGCATGAGCAGTAGTGAGTCCGTGTGCGTATGCGCAGTAGTGAGCCCGAGCGCGCATCCGCAGTAATGAGTCCGAGTGCGCATGAGCAGTAGTGAGCCCGCGTGCGCATGCGCAGTGGTGAGCCCGAGCGCGCATCCGCAGTAGTGAGTCCGAGTGCGCATGAGCAGTAGTGACCCCGAGTGCGCATGCGCAGTAGTGATCCCGTGCGGGCACGCGCAGTAGTGAGTTCGAGTGCGCATGACCAGTAGTGAGCCCGTGTGCGTATGCGCAGTAGTGAGCCCGAGCGCGCATCCGCAGTAATGAGTCCGAGTGCGCATGAGCAATAGTGAGCCCGTGTGCGCATGCGCAGTGGTGAGCCCGAGCGCGCATCCGCAGTAGTGAGTCCGAGTGCGCATGAGCAGTAGTGACCCCGAGTGCGCATGCGCAGTAGTGAGCCCGAGCGCGCATCCGCAGTAATGAGCCCGAGCGCGCATCCGCAGTAGTGAGTCCGAGTGCGCATGAGCAGTAGTGAGCCCGAGCGCGCATCCGCAGTAGTGAGTCCGAGTGCACATGAGCAGTAGTGAGCCCGTGTGCGCATCCGCAGTAGTGAGCCCGAGCGCGCATCCGCAGTAGTTAGTCCGAGTGCGCATGAGCAGTAGTGGGCCCGTGTGCGCATGCGCAGTAGTGAGCCCGAGCGCCCTTCCGCACTAGTGAGTCCGAGTGCGCATGCGCAGTAGTGAGTCCGAGTGCGCATGAGCAGTAGTGAGCCCGTGTGCGCATGCGCAGTAGTGAGCCCGAGCGCGCATCCGCAGTAGTGAGTCCGAGTGCGCATGAGCAGTTGTGAGCCCGTGTGCGCATGCGCAGTAGTGAGCCCGAGCGCGCATCCGCACTAGTGAGTCCGAGTGCGCATGCGCAGTAGTGACCCCGAGTGCGCATGCGCAGTAGTGAGCCCGTGCGCGCATACGCAGTAGTGAGCCCGTGTGCGCATGCGCAGTAGTTAGCCCGAGCGCGCATCCGCAGTAGTGAGTCCGAGTGCGCATGAGCAGTAGTGAGCCCGCATGCGCATGAGCAGTATTGAGCCCGTGTGCGCATGCGCAGTAGTGAGCCCGAGCGCGCATCCGCAGTAGTGGGTCCGAGTGCGCATGAGCAGTAGTGAGCCCGTGTGCGTATGCGCAGTAGTGAGCCCGAGCGCGCATCCGCAGTAATGAGTCCGAGTGCGCATGAGCAGTAGTGAGCCCGAGTGCGCATGCGCAGTAGTGACCCCGAGTGCGCATGGGCAGTAGTGAGCCCGCATGCGCATGAGCAGTATTGAGCCCGTGTGCGCATGCGCAGTAGTGAGCCCGAGCGCGCATCCGCAGTAGTGGGTCCGAGTGCGCATGAGCAGTAGTGAGCCCGAGCGCGCATCCGCAGTAATGAGTCCGAGTGCGCATGAGCAGTAGTGAGCCCGAGTGCGCATGCGCAGTAGTGACCCCGAGTGCGCATGGGCAGTAGCGACCCCGATTGCGCATCTGCAGTAGTGACTCCGAGTGCGCATGCGCAACAGTAAACCCGATTGCGTATGCGCAGTAGTGAGCCCGAGCGCGCATCCCCAGTAACGAGTCCGAGTGCGCATGCGCAGTAGTGACCCCGAGTGCGCATGCGCAGTAGTGAGCCCGTGCGCGCATACGCAGTAGTGCGCCCGTGTGCGCATGCGCAGAAGTGAGCTCGAATGCGCATGTGCAGTAGCGACCCCGAGCGCGCATGCGGAGTAGTGATCCCCAGGGCGCAATCGCAGTAGTGATTCCGAGTGCGCATGAGCAGTAGTGATCCCGAGTTCCCATACGCGGTAGTGAGCCCGATTTTGTATCCGCAGTAGTGAGTCCGAGTGCGCATGAGCAGTAGTGAGCCGGAGTGCGCATGCGCAGTAGTGACCCCGAGTGCGCATGGGCACTAGCGACTCCGATTGCGCATCTGCAGTAGTGACTCCGAGTGCGCATGCGCAACAGTAAACCCGATTGCGTATGCGCAGTAGTGAGCCCGAGCGCGCATCCGCAGTAGTGAGTCCGAGTGCGCATGAGCAGTAGTGAGCCCGTGTGCGCATGCGCAGTAGTGAGCCCAAGCGCGCATCCGCACTAGTGAGTCCGAGTGCGCATGCGCAGTAGTGACCCCGAGTGCGCATGCGCAGTAGTGAGCCCGTGCGCGCATACGCAGTAGTGCGCCCGTGTGCGCATGCGCAGAAGTGAGCTCGAATGCGCATGTGCAGGTCTGACTCGGTGTGCGCATGCGCAGTGGTGACCCCGAGTGCGCGTGCGCTGTAGTGAGCTCGTGTGCGCATGCGCAGTAGTGAGCCAGTGTACGCATGCGCAGTAGTGAGTCCGTGTGCGCATTTGCGGGTCTGAGCCGGAGTGCGCATGCGCAGTAGTGAACCCGATTGCGCATCTGCAGTAGTGACTCTGAGTGCGCATGCACAGCAGTGAACCCGATTGCGCGTCTGCAGTGGTGACCCCGAGTGCGCATGTTCAGTAGCGACCCCGAGCGCGCATGCGCTGTAGTAGGTCCGAGTGCGCATGAGCAGTAGTGAGCCCGTGTGCGCATGCGCAGTAGTGATCCCGAGTTCCTTTACGCGGTAGTGAGCCCGATTTTGTATCCGCAGTAGTGAGTCCGAGTGCGCATGAGCAGTAGTGAGCCGCGGTGCGCATGCGCAGTAGTGACCCCGAGTGCGCATGGGCTGTAGCGACTCCGAGCGCGCATGTGCAGTAGTGAACCCGTGCGCGCATGCGCAGTAGTGAGCCCGAGCGCGCATCCGCAGTAGAGAGTCCGAGCGCGCATCCGCAGTAGTGAGTCCGAGTGCGCATGTGCAGTAGTGAGCCCGTGCGCGCATGCGCAGTAGTGAGCCCGAGCGCGCATCCGCAGTAGTGAGTCCGAGTGCGCATGAGTAGTAGTGAGGCCGTGTGCGCATGCGCAGTAGTGAGCCCGAGCGCGCATCCGCAGTAGTGAGTCCGAGTGCGCATGACCAGTTGTGAGCCCGTGTGCGCATGCGCAGTAGTGAGCCCGAGTGCGCATCCGCACTAGTGAGTCCGAGTGCGCATGCGCAGTAGTGACCCCGAGTGCGCATGCGCAGTAGTGAGCCCGTGCGCGCATACGCAGTAGTGAGCCCGTGTGCGCATGCGCAGTAGTTAGCCCGAGCTCGCATCCGCAGTAGTGAGTCCGAGTGCGCATGAGCAGTAGTGAGCCCGTATGCGCATGAGCAGTAGTGAGCCCGTGTGCGCATGCGCAGTAGTGAGCCCGAGCGCGCATCCGCAGTAGTGGGTCCGAGTGCGCATGAGCAGTAGTGAGCCCGTGTGCGTATGCGCAGTAGTGAGCCCGAGCGCGCATCCGCAGTAATGAGTCCGAGTGCGCATGAGCAGTAGTGAGCCCGCGTGCGCATGCGCAGTGGTGAGCCCGAGCGCGCATCCGCAGTAGTGAGTCCGAGTGCGCATGAGCAGTAGTGACCCCGAGTGCGCATGCGCAGTAGTGATCCCGTGCGGGCACGCGCAGTAGTGAGTTCGAGTGCGCATGACCAGTAGTGAGCCCGTGTGCGTATGCGCAGTAGTGAGCCCGAGCGCGCATCCGCAGTAATGAGTCCGAGTGCGCATGAGCAGTAGTGAGCCCGTGTGCGCATGCGCAGTGGTGAGCCCGAGCGCGCATCCGCAGTAGTGAGTCCGAGTGCGCATGAGCAGTAGTGACCCCGAGTGCGCATGCGCAGTAGTGAGCCCGAGCGCGCATCCGCAGTAATGAGCCCGAGCGCGCATCCGCAGTAGTGAGTCCGAGTGCGCATGAGCAGTAGTGAGCCCGAGCGCGCATCCGCAGTAGTGAGTCCGAGTGCACATGAGCAGTAGTGAGCCCGTGTGCGCATCCGCAGTAGTGAGCCCGAGCGCGCATCCGCAGTAGTTAGTCCGAGTGCGCATGAGCAGTAGTGGGCCCGTGTGCGCATGCGCAGTAGTGAGCCCGAGCGCCCATCCGCACTAGTGAGTCCGAGTGCGCATGCGCAGTAGTGAGTCCGAGTGCGCATGAGCAGTAGTGAGCCCGTGTGCGCATGCGCAGTAGTGACCCCGAGTGCGCATGCGCAGTAGTGAGCCCGTGCGCGCATACGCAGTAGTGAGCCCGTGTGCGCATGCGCAGTAGTTAGCCCGAGCGCGCATCCGCAGTAGTGAGTCCGAGTGCGCATAAGCAGTAGTGAGCCCGTATGCGCATGAGCAGTATTGAGCCCGTGTGCGCATGCGCTGTAGTGAGCCCGAGCGCGCATCCGCAGTAGTGGGTCCGAGTGCGCATGAGCAGTAGTGAGCCCGTGTGCGTATGCGCAGTAGTGAGCCCGAGCGCGCATCCGCAGTAATGAGTCCGAGTGCGCATGAGCAGTAGTGAGCCCGAGTGCGCATGCGCAGTAGTGACCCCGAGTGCGCATGGGCAGTAGCGACCCCGATTGCGCATCTGCAGTAGTGACTCCGAGTGCGCATGCGCAACAGTAAACCCGATTGCGTATGCGCAGTAGTGAGCCCGAGCGCGCATCCGCAGTAATGAGTCCGAGTGCGCATGAGCAGTAGTGAGCCGGAGTGCGCATGCGCAGTAGTGACCCCGAGTGCGCATGGGCAGTAGCGACCCCGATTGCGCATCTGCAGTAGTGACTCCGAGTGCGCATGCGCAACAGTAAACCCGATTGCGTATGCGCAGTAGTGAGCCCGAGTGCGCATGCGCAGTAGTGACCCCGAGCGCGCATGCGCAGTAGTGAGCCCGTGCGCGCATACGCAGTAGTGCGCCCGTGTGCGCATGCGCAGTAGTGAGTCCGTGTGCGCATTTGCGGGTCTGAGCCGGAGTGCGCATGTTCAGTAGCGACCCCGAGCGCGCATGCGCTGTAGTAAGTCCGAGTGCGCATGAGCAGTAGTGAGCCCGCGTGCGCATGCGCAGTAGTGAGCCCAAGCGCGCATCCGCACTAGTGAGTCCGAGTGCGCATGCGCAGTAGTGACCCCGAGTGCGCGTGGGCAGTAGTGAGCCCGTGTGCGCATGCGCAGTAGTGAGCCCGAGCGCGCATTCGCAGTAGTGAGTTCGAGTGCGCATGAGCAGTAGTGAGCCCGTGTGCGTATGCGCAGTAGTGAGCCCGAGCGCGCATCCGCAGTAATGAGTCCGAGTGCGCATGAGCAGTAGTGAGCCCGTGTGCGCATGCGCAGTAGTGAGCCCGTGCGCGCATACGCAGTAGTGAGCCCGTGTGCGTATGCGCAGTAGTGAGCCCGAGCGCGCATCCGCAGTAATGAGTCCGAGTGCGCATGAGCAGTAGTGAGCCGGAGTGCGCATGCGCAGTAGTGACCCCGAGTGCGCATGGGCAGTAGCGACCCCGATTGCGCATCTGCAGTAGTGACTCCGAGTGCGCATGCGCAACAGTAAACCCGATTGCGTATGCGCAGTAGTGAGCCCGAGTGCGCATGCGCATTAGTGACCCCGAGCGCGCATGCGCAGTAGTGAGCCCGAGCGCGCATCCGCAGTAATGAGTCCGAGTGCGCATGAGCAGTAGTGAGCCCGTGTGCGCATGCGCAGTGGTGAGCCCGAGCGCGCATCCGCAGTAGTGAGTCCGAGTGCGCATGAGCAGTAGTGACCCCGAGTGCGCATGCGCAGTAGTGAGCCCGAGCGCGCATCCGCAGTAATGAGCCCGAGCGCGCATCCGCAGTAGTGAGTCCGAGTGCGCATGAGCAGTAGTGAGCCCGTGTGCGCATCCGCAGTAGTGAGCCCGAGCGCGCATCCGCAGTAGTTAGTCTGAGTGCGCATGAGCAGTAGTGGGCCCGTGTGCGCATGCGCAGTAGTGAGCCCGAGCGCCCATCCGCACTAGTGAGTCCGAGTGCGCATGCGCAGTAGTGACCCCGAGTGCGCATGCGCAGTAGAGAGCCCGTGCGCGCATACGCAGTAGTGCGCCCGTGTGCGCATGGGCAGAAGTGAGCTCGAATGCGCATGTGCAGGTCTGACTCGGTGTGCGCATGCGCAGTAGTGACCCCGAGAGCGCGTGCGCTGTAGTGAGCTCGTGTGCGCATGCGCAGTAGTGAGCCAGTGTACGCATGCGCAGTAGTGAGTCCGAGTGCGCATGAGCAGTAGTGAGCCCGTGTGCGCATGCGCAGAAGTGAGCCCGAGCGCGCATCCGCAGTAGTGAGTCCGAGTGCGCATGAGCAGTTGTGAGCCCGTGTGCGCATGCGCAGTAGTGAGCCCGAGCGCGCATCCGCACTAGTGAGTCCGAGTGCGCATGCGCAGTAGTGACCCCGAGTGCGCATGCGCAGTAGTGAGCCCGTGCGCGCATACGCAGTAGTGGGCCCGTGTGCGCATGCGCAGTAGTGAGCCCGAGCGCCCATCCGCACTAGTGAGTCCGAGTGCGCATGCGCAGTAGTGACCCCGAGTGCGCATGCGCAGTAGAGAGCCCGTGCGCGCATACGCAGTAGTGCGCCCGTGTGCGCATGGGCAGAAGTGAGCTCGAATGCGCATGTGCAGGTCTGACTCGGTGTGCGCATGCGCAGTAGTGACCCCGAGAGCGCGTGCGCTGTAGTGAGCTCGTGTGCGCATGCGCAGTAGTGAGCCAGTGTACGCATGCGCAGTATTGAGTCCGAGTGCGCATGAGCAGTAGTGAGCCCGTGTGCGCATGCGCAGTAGTGAGCCCGAGCGCGCATCCGCAGTAGTGAGTCCGAGTGCGCATGAGCAGTAGTGAGCCCGTGTGCGCATGCGCAGTAGTGAGCCCGAGCGCGCATCCGCAGTAGTGGGTCGGAGTGCGCATGAGCAGTAGTGAACCCGTGTGCGTATGCGCAGTAGTGAGCCCGAGCGCACATCCGCAGTAATGAGTCCGAGTGCGCATGAGCAGTAGTGAGCCGGAGTGCGCATGCGCAGTAGTGACCCCGAGTGCGCATGGGCAGTAGCGACCCCGATTGCGCATCTGCAGTAGTGACTCCGAGTGCGCATGCGCAACAGTAAACCCGATTGCGTATGCGCAGTAGTGAGCCCGAGTGCGCATGCGCAGTAGTGACCCCGAGCGCGCATGCGCAGTAGTGAGCCCGTGCGCGCATACGCAGTAGTGCGCCCGTGTGCGCATGCGCAGAAGTGAGCTCGAATGCGCATGTGCAGGTCTGACTCGGTGTGCGCATGCGCAGTGGTGACCCCGAGTGCGCGTGCGCTGTAGTCAGCTCGTGTGCGCATGCGCAGTAGTGAGCCAGTGTACGCATGCGCAGTAGTGAGTCCGTGTGCGCATTTGCGGGTCTGAGCCGGAGTGCGCATGTTCAGTAGCGACCCCGAGCGCGCATGCGCTGTAGTAAGTCCGAGTGCGCATGAGCAGTAGTGAGCCCGTGTGCGCATGCGCAGTAGTGAGCCCAAGCGCGCATCCGCACTAGTGAGTCCGAGTGCGCATGCGCAGTAGTGACCCCGAGTGCGCATGAGCAGTAGTGAGCCCGTGTGCGCATGCGCAGTAGTGAGCCCGAGCGCGCATCCGCAGTAGTGAGTTCGAGTGCGCATGAGCAGTAGTGAGCCCGTGTGCGTATGCGCAGTAGTGAGCCCGAGCGCGCATCCGCAGTAATGAGTCCAAGTGCGCATGGGCAGTAGTGAGCCCGTGTGCGCATGCGCAGTGGTGAGCCCGAGCGCGCATCCGCAGTAGGGAGTCCGAGTGCGCATGAGCAGTAGTGACCCCGTGTGCGCATGCGCAGTAGTGAGCCCGAGCGCGCGTGGTCAGTAGTGGGCCCGATTGCGCATACGCAGTAGTGAGTCCGAGCACGCATGCGCAGTAGTGAGTCCGAGTGCGCATGAGCAGTAGTGAGTCCGTGTGCGCATCCGCAGTAGTGAGCCCGAGCGCGCATCCGCAGTAGTGAGTCCGAGTGCGCATGAGCAGTAGTGACCCCGTGTGCGCATGCGCAGTAGTGAGCCCGAGCGCGCGTGGTCAGTAGTGGGCCCGTGTGCGCATCCGCAGTAATGAGTCCGAGTGCGCATGAGCAGTCGTGAGCCCGTGTGCGCATGCGCAGTGGTGAGCCCGAGCGCGCATCCGCAGTAGTGAGTCCGAGTGCGCATGAGCAGTAGTGACCCCGAGTGCGCATGCGCAGTAGTGCGCCCGAGCGCGCATCCGCAGTAATGAGCCAGAGCGCGCATCCGCAGTAGTGAGTCCGAGTGCGCATGAGCAGTAGTGAGCCCGTGTGCGCATCCGCAGTAGTGAGCCCGAGCGCGCATCCGCAGTAGTTAGTCCGAGTGCGCATGAGCAGTAGTGGGCCCGTGTGCGCATGCGCAGTAGTGAGCCCGAGCGCCCATCCGCACTAGTGAGTCCGAGTGCGCATGCGCAGTAGTGAGCCCGAGCGCCCATCCGCACTAGTGAGTCCGAGTGCGCATGAGCAGTAGTGACCCCGAGTGCGCATGCGCAGTAGTGAGCCCGTGCGCGCAAACGCAGTAGTGCGCCCGTGTGCGCATGCGCAGAAGTGAGCTCGAATGCGCATGTGCAGGTCTGACTCGGTGTGCGCATGCGCAGTGGTGACCCCGAGTGCGCGTGCGCTGTAGTGAGCTCGTGTGCGCATGCGCAGTAGTGAGCCAGTGTACGCATGCGCAGTAGTGAGTCCGTGTGCACATTTGCGGGTCTGAGCCGGAGTGCGCATGCGCAGTAGTGAACCCGATTGCGCAACTGCAGTAGTGACTCTGAGTGCGCATGCACAGCAGTGAACCCGATTGCGCGTCTGCAGTGGTGACCCCGAGTGCGCATGTTCAGTAGCGACCCCGAGCGCGCATGCGCTGTAGTAAGTCCGAGTGCGCATGAGCAGTAGTGAGCCCGTGTGCGCATGCGTAGTAGTGAGCCCGAGCGCGCATCCGCAGTAGTGAGTCCGAGTGCGCATGAGTAGTAGTGAGGCCGTGTGCGCATGTTCAGTAGCGACCCCGAGCGCGCATGTGCAGTAGTGAACCCGTGCGCGCATGCGCAGTAGTGAGCCCGAGCGCGCATCCGCAGTAGAGAGTCCGAGCGCGCATCCGCAGTAGTGAGTCCGAGTGCGCATGTGCAGTAGTGAGCCCGTGCGCGCATGCGTAGTAGTGAGCCCGAGCGCGCATCCGCAGTAGTGAGTCCGAGTGCGCATGAGTAGTAGTGAGGCCGTGTGCGCATGTTCAGTAGCGACCCCGAGCGCGCATGCGCTGTAGTAAGTCCGAGTGCGCATGAGCAGTAGTGAGCCCGTGTGCGCATGCGCAGTAGTGATCCCGAGTTCCTTTACGCGGTAAAGAGCCCGATTTTGTATCCGCAGTAGTGAGTCCGAGTGCGCATGAGCAGTAGTGAGCCGCGGTGCGCATGCGCAGTAGTGACCCCGAGTGCGCATGCGCAGTAGTGACCCCGAGTGCGCATGGGCTGTAGCGACGCCGAGCGCGCATGTGCAGTAGTGAACCCGTGCGCGCATGCGCAGTAGTGAGCCCGAGCGCGCATCCGCAGTAGAGAGTCCGAGCGCGCATCCGCAGTAGTGAGTCCGAGCGCGCATCCGCAGTAGTGAGCCCGTGCGCGCATACGCAGTAGTGAGCCCGTGTGCGCATGCGCAGTAGTTAGCCCGAGCGCGCATCCGCAGTAGTGAGTCCGAGTGCGCACGACCAGTTGTGAGCCCGTGTGCGCATGCGCAGTAGTGAGCCCGAGTGCGCATCCGCACTAGTCAGTCCGAGTGCGCATGCGCAGTAGTGACCCCGAGTGCGCATGCGCAGTAGTGAGCCCGTGCGCGCATACGCAGTAGTGAGCCCGTGTGCGCATGCGCAGTAGTTAGCCCGAGCGCGCATCCGCAGTAGTGAGTCCGAGTGCGCATGAGCAGTAGTGAGCCCGTATGCGCATGAGCAGTAGTGAGCCCGTTTGCGCATGCGCAGTAGTGAGCCCGAGCGCGCATCCGCAGTAGTGGGTCCGAGTGCGCATGAGCAGTAGCGAGCCCGTGTGCGTATGCGCAGTAGTGAGCCCGAGCGCGCATCCGCAGTAATGAGTCCGAGTGCGCATGAGCAGTAGTGAGCCCGCGTGCGCATGCGCAGTGGTGAGCCCGAGCGCGCATCCGCAGTAGTGAGTCCGAGTGCGCATGAGCAGTAGTGACCCCGAGTGCGCGTGCGCTGTAGTGAGCTCGTGTGCGCATGCGCAGTAGTGAGCCAATGTACGCATGCGCAGTAGTGAGTCCGAGTGCGCATGAGCAGTAGTGAGCCCGAGCGCGCATCCGCAGTAGTGAGTCCGAGTGCGCATGAGCAGTTGTGAGCCCGTGTGCGCATGCGCAGTAGTGAGCCCGAGCGCGCATCCGCACTAGTGAGTCCGAGTGCGCATGCGCAGTAGTGACCCCGAGTGCGCATGCGCAGTAGTGAGCCCGTGCGCGCATACGCTGTAGTGAGCCCGTGTGCGCATGCGCAGTAGTTAGCCCGAGCGCGCATCCGCAGTAGTGAGTCCGAGTGCGCATGAGCAGTAGTGAGCCCGTATGCGCATGAGCAGTAGTGAGCCCGTGTGCGCATGCGCAGTAGTGAGCCCGAGCGCGCATCCGCAGTAGTGGGTCCGAGTGCGCATGAGCAGTAGTGAGCCCGTGTGCGTATGCGCAGTAGTGAGCCCGAGCGCGCATCCGCAGTAATGAGTCCGAGTGCGCATGAGCAGTAGTGAGCCGGAGTGCGCATGCGCAGTAGTGACCCCGAGTGCGCATGGGCAGTAGCGACCCCGATTGCGCATCTGCTGTAGTGACTCCGAGTGCGCATGCGCAACAGTAAACCCGATTGCGTATGCGCAGTAGTGAGCCCGAGTGCGCATGCGCAGTAGTGACCCCGAGCGCGCATGCGCAGTAGTGAGCCCGTGCGCGCATACGCAGTAATGAGTCCGTGTGCGCATGCGCAGTAGTGAGTCCGTGTGCGCATTTGCGGGTCTGTGCCGGAGTGCGCATGTTCAGTAGCAACCCCGAGCGCGCATGCGCTGTAGTAAGTCCGAGTGCGCATGAGCAGTAGTGAGCCCGTGTGCGCATGCGCAGTAGTGAGCCCAAGCGCGCATCCGCACTAGTGAGCCCGAGTGCGCATGCGCAGTAGTGACCCCGAGCGCGCATGCGCAGTAGTGAGCCCGTGCGCGCATACGCAGTAGTGCGCCCGTGTGCGCATGCGCAGAAGTGAGCTCGAATGCGCATGTGCAGGTCTGACTCGGTGTGCGCATGCGCAGAAGTGAGCTCGAATGCGCATGTGCAGGTCTGACTCGGTGTGCGCATGCGCAGTGGTGACCCCGAGTGCGCGTGCGCTGTAGTCAGCTCGTGTGCGCATGCGCAGTAGTGAGCCAGTGTACGCATGCGCAGTAGTGAGTCCGTGTGCGCATTTGCGGGTCTGAGCCGGAGTGCGCATGTTCAGTAGCGACCCCGAGCGCGCATGCGCTGTAGTAAGTCCGAGTGCGCATGAGCAGTAGTGAGCCCGTGTGCGCATGCGCAGTAGTGAGCCCAAGCGCGCATCCGCACTAGTGAGTCCGAGTGCGCATGCGCAGTAGTGACCCCGAGTGCGCATGAGCAGTAGTGAGCCCGTGTGCGCATGCGCAGTAGTGAGCCCGAGCGCGCATCCGCAGTAGTGAGTTCGAGTGCGCATGAGCAGTAGTGAGCCCGTGTGCGTATGCGCAGTAGTGAGCCCGAGCGCGCATCCGCAGTAATGAGTCCGAGTGCGCATGCGCAGTAGTGAGCCGGAGTGCGCATGCGCAGTAGTGAGCCCGAGTGCGCATGGGCAGTAGCGACCCCGATTGCGCATCTGCAGTAGTGACTCCGAGTGCGCATGCGCAACAGTAAACCCGATTGCGTATGCGCAGTAGTGAGCCCGAGTGCGCATGCGCAGTAGTGAGCCCGAGCGCGCATCCGGAGTAATGAGTCCGAGTGCGCATGAGCAGTAGTGAGCCGGAGTGCGCATGCGCAGTAGTGACCCCGAGTGCGCATGGGCAGTAGCGACCCCGATTGCGCATCTGCAGTAGTGACTCCGAGTGCGTATGCGCAGTAGTGAGCCCGAGTGCGCATGCGCAGTAGTGACCCCGAGCGCGCATGCGCTGTAGTGAGCCCGAGCGCGCATCCACAGTAATGAGTCCGAGTGCGCATGAGCAGTAGTGAGCCCGTGTGCGCATGCGCAGTGGTGAGCCCGAGCGCGCATCCGCAGTAGTGCGTCCGAGTGCGCATGAGCAGTAGTGACCCCGTGTGCGCATGCGCAGTAGTGAGCCCGAGCGCGCGTGGTCAGTAGTGGGCCCGATTGCGCATCCGCAGTAGTGAGTCCGAGCACGCATGCGCAGTAGTGAGTCCGAGTGCGCATGAGCAGTAGTGAGCCCGTGTGCGCATCCGCAGTAGTGAGCCCGAGCGCGCATCCGCAGTAGTGAGTCCGAGTGCGCATGCGCAGTAGTGACCCCGAGTGCGCATGCGCAGTAGTGAGCCTGTGCGCGCATACGCAGTAGTGAGCCCGTGTGCGCATCCGCAGTAGTGAGTCCGAGTGCGCATGAGCAGTAGTGACCCCGTGTGCGCATGCGCAGTAGTGAGCCCGAGCGCGCGTGGTCAGTAGTGGGCCCGATTGCGCATCCGCAGTAGTGAGTCCGAGCACGCATCCGCAGTAGTGAGTCCGAGTGCGCATGAGCAGTAGTGAGCCCGTGTGCGCATGCGCAGTAGTGAGCCCGAGCGCGCATCCGCACTAGTGAGTCCGAGTGCGCATGCGCAGTAGTGACCGCGAGTGCGCATGCGCAGTAGTGAGCCCGTGCGCGCATACGCAGTAGTGAGCCCGTGTGCGCATGCGCAGTAGTTAGCCCGAGCGCGCATCCGCAGTAGTGAGTCCGAGTGCGCATGAGCAGTAGTGAGCCCGTATGCGCATGAGCAGTAGTGAGCCCGTGTGCGCATCCGCAGTAATGAGTCCGAGAGCGCATGAGCAGTAGTGAGCCCGTGTGCGCATGCGCAGTGGTGAGCCCGAGCGCGCATCCGCAGTAGTGAGTCCGAGTGCGCATGAGCAGTAGTGAGCCCGTGTGCGCATGCGCAGTGGTGAGCCCGAGCGCGCATCCGCAGTAGTGAGTCCGAGTGCGCATGAGCAGTAGTGACCCCGTGTGCGCATGCGCAGTAGTGAGCCCGAGCGCGCGTGGTCAGTAGTGGGCCCGATTGCGCATCCGCAGTAGTGAGTCCGAGCACGCATGCGCAGTAGTGAGTCCGAGTGCGCATGAGCAGTAGTGAGCCCGTGTGCGCATCCGCAGTAGTGAGCCCGAGCGCGCATCCGCAGTAGTGAGTCCGAGTGCGCATGAGCAGTAGTGAGCCCGTGTGCGCATGAGCAGTAGTGAGCCCGAGCGCCCATCCGCACTAGTGAGTCCGAGTGCGCATGCGCAGTAGTGACCCCGAGTGCGCATGCGCAGTAGTGAGCCCGTGCGCGCATACGCAGTAGTGAGCCCGTGTGCGCATGCGCAGTGGTGAGCCCGAGCGCGCATCCGCAGCAGTGAGTCCGAGTGCGCATGAGCAGTAGTGAGCCCGTGTGCGCATGAGCAGTAGTGAGCCCGAGCGCCCATCCGCACTAGTAAGTCCGAGTGCGCATGCGCAGTAGTGAGCCCGAGTGCGCATGCGCAGTAGTGAGCCCGTGCGCGCATACGCAGTAGTGCGCCCGTGTGCGCATGGGCAGAAGTGAGCTCGAATGCGCATGTGCAGGTCTGACTCGGTGTGCGCATGCGCAGTAGTGACCCCGAGTGCACGTGCGCTGTAGTGAGCTCGTGTGCGCATGCGCAGTAGTGAGCCAGTGTACGCATGCGCAGCAGTGAGTCCGTGTGCGCATGTGCAGGTCTGAGCCGGAGTGCGCATGCGCAGTAGTGAGTCCGAGTGCGCATGAGCAGTTGTGAGCCCGTGTGCGCATGCGCAGTAGTGAGCCCGAGCGCGCATCCGCACTAGTGAGTCCGAGTGCGCATGCGCAGTAGTGACCCCGAGTGCGCATGCGCAGTAGTGAGCCCGTGCGCGCATACGCAGTAGTGAGCCCGTGTGCGCATGCGCAGTAGTTAGCCCGAGCGCGCGTCCGCAGTAGTGAGTCCGAGTGCGCATGAGCAGTAGTGAGCCCGTATGCGCATGAGCAGTAGTGAGCCCGTGTGCGCATGCGCAGTAGTGAGCCCGAGCGCGCATCCGCAGTAGTGGGTCCGAGTGCGCATGAGCAGTAGTGAGCCCGTGTGCGTATGCGCAGTAGTGAGCCCGAGCGCGCATCCGCAGTAATGAGTCAGAGTGCGCATGAGCAGTAGTGAGCCGGAGTGCGCATGCGCAGTAGTGAGCCCGAGTGCGCATGGGCAGTAGCGACCCCGATTGCGCATCTGCAGTAGTGACTCCGAGTGCGCATGCGCAACAGTAAACCCGATTGCGTATGCGCAGTAGTGAGCCCGAGTGCGCATGCGCAGTAGTGAGCCCGAGCGCGCATCCGGAGTAATGAGTCCGAGTGCGCATGAGCAGTAGTGAGCCGGAGTGCGCATGCGCAGTAGTGACCCCGAGTGCGCATGGGCAGTAGCGACCCCGATTGCGCATCTGCAGTAGTGACTCCGAGTGCGCATGCGCAACAGTAAACCCGATTGCGCATGCGCAGTAGTGAGCCCGAGTGCGCATGCGCTGTAGTGACCCCGAGCGCGCATGCGCAGTAGTGAGCCCGTGCGTGCATACGCAGTAGTGCGACCGTGAGCGCATGCGCAGTAGTGAGTCCGTGTGCGCATTTGCGGGTCTGAGCCGGAGTGCGCATGTTCAGTAGCGACCCCGAGCGCGCATGCGCTGTAGTAAGTCCGAGTGCGCATGAGCAGTAGTGAGCCCGTGTGCGCATGCGCAGTAGTCAGCCCAAGCGCGCATCCGCACTAGTGAGTCCGAGTGCGCATGCGCAGTAGTGACCCCGAGTGCGCATGAGCAGTAGTGAGCCCGTGTGCGCATGCGCAGTAGTGAGCCCGAGCGCGCATCCGCAGTAGTGAGTTCGAGTGCGCATGAGCAGTAGTGAGCCCGTGTGCGTATGCGCAGTAGTGAGCCCGAGCGCGCATCCGCAGTAATGAGTCCGAGTGCGCATGAGCAGTAGTGAGCCGGAGTGCGCATGCGCAGTAGTGACCCCGAGTGCGCATGGGCAGTAGCGACCCCGATTGCGCATCTGCAGTAGTGACTCCGAGTGCGTATGCGCAGTAGTGAGCCCGAGTGCGCATGCGCAGTAGTGACCCCGAGCGCGCATGCGCTGTAGTGAGCCCGAGCGCGCATCCACAGTAATGAGTCCGAGTGCGCATGAGCAGTAGTGAGCCCGTGTGCGCATGCGCAGTGGTGAGCCCGAGCGCGCATCCGCAGTAGTGCGTCCGAGTGCGCATGAGCAGTAGTGACCCCGTGTGCGCATGCGCAGTAGTGAGCCCGAGCGCGCGTGGTCAGTAGTGGGCCCGATTGCGCATCCGCAGTAGTGAGTCCGAGCACGCATGCGCAGTAGTGAGTCCGAGTGCGCATGAGCAGTAGTGAGCCCGTGTGCGCATCCGCAGTAGTGAGCCCGAGCGCGCATCCGCAGTAGTGAGTCCGAGTGCGCATGAGCAGTAGTGAGCCCGTGTGCGCATGAGCAGTAGTGAGCCCGAGCGCCCATCCGCACTAGTGAGTCCGAGTGCGCATGCGCAGTAGTGACCCCGAGTGCGCATGCGCAGTAGTGAGCCTGTGCGCGCATACGCAGTAGTGAGCCCGTGTGCGCATCCGCAGTAGTGAGTCCGAGTGCGCATGAGCAGTAGTGACCCCGTGTGCGCATGCGCAGTAGTGAGCCCGAGCGCGCGTGGTCAGTAGTGGGCCCGATTGCGCATCCGCAGTAGTGAGTCCGAGCACGCATGCGCAGTAGTGAGTCCGAGTGCGCATGAGCAGCAGTGAGCCCGTGTGCGCATCCGCAGTAGTGAGCCCGAGCGCGCATCCGCAGTAGTGAGTCCGAGTGCGCATGAGCAGTAGTGAGCCCGTGTGCGCATGCGCAGTAGTTAGCCCGAGCGCGCATCCGCACTAGTGAGTCCGAGTGCGCATGCGCAGTAGTGACCGCGAGTGCGCATGCGCAGTAGTGAGCCCGTGCGCGCATACGCAGTAGTGAGCCCGTGTGCGCATGCGCAGTAGTTAGCCCGAGCGCGCATCCGCAGTAGTGAGTCCGAGTGCGCATGAGCAGTAGTGAGCCCGTATGCGCATGAGCAGTAGTGAGCCCGTGTGCGCATCCGCAGTAATGAGTCCGAGTGCGCATGAGCAGTAGTGAGCCCGTGTGCGCATGCGCAGTGGTGAGCCCGAGCGCGCATCCGCAGTAGTGAGTCCGAGTGCGCATGAGCAGTAGTGACCCCGAGTGCGCATGCGCAGTAGTGAGCCCGAGCGCGCATCCGCAGTAATGAGCCCGAGCGCGCATCCGCAGTAGTGAGTCCGAGTGCGCATGAGCAGTAGTGAGCCCGTGTGCGCATGCGCAGTGGTGAGCCCGAGCGCGCATCCGCAGTAATGAGTCCGAGTGCGCATGAGCAGTAGTGAGCCCGTGTGCGCATGCGCAGTGGTGAGCCCGAGCGCGCATCCGCAGTAGTGAGTCCGAGTGCGCATGAGCAGTAGTGACCCCGTGTGCGCATGCGCAGTAGTGAGCCCGAGCGCGCGTGGTCAGTAGTGGGCCCGATTGCGCATCCGCAGTAGTGAGTCCGAGCACGCATGCGCAGTAGTGAGTCCGAGTGCGCATGAGCAGTAGTGAGCCCGAGCGCCCATCCGCACTAGTGAGTCCGAGTGCGCATGCGCAGTAGTGAGCCCGAGTGCGCATGCGCAGTAGTGAGCCCGTGCGCGCATACGCAGTAGTGCGCCCGTGTGCGCATGGGCAGAAGTGAGCTCGAATGCGCATGTGCAGGTCTGACTCGGTGTGCGCATGCGCAGTAGTGACCCCGAGTGCACGTGCGCTGTAGTGAGCTCGTGTGCGCATGCGCAGTAGTGAGCCAGTGTACGCATGCGCAGCAGTGAGTCCGTGTGCGCATGTGCAGGTCTGAGCCCGTGTGCGCATGCGCAGTAGTGAGCCCGAGCGCGCATGCGCAGTAGTGAGCCCGTGCGCGCATACGCAGTAGTGCGCCCGTGTGCGCATGCGCAGAAGTGAGCTCGAATGCGCATGTGCAGGTCTGACTCGGTGTGCGCATGCGCAGTGGTGACCCCGAGTGCGCGTGCGCTGTAGTGAGCTCGTGTGCGCATGCGCAGTAGTGAGCCAGTGTACGCATGCGCAGTAGTGAGTCCGTGTGCGCATTTGCGGGTCTGAGCCGGAGTGCGCATGTTCAGTAGCGACCCCGAGCGCGCATGCGCTGTAGGAAGTCCGAGTGCGCATGAGCAGTAGTGACCCCGTGTGCGCATGCGCAGTAGTGAGCCCGAGCGCGCGTGATCAGTAGTGGGCCCGATTGCGCATCCGCAGTAGTGAGTCCGAGCACGCATGCGCAGTAGTGAGTCCGAGTGCGCATGAGCAGTAGTGAGCCCGTGTGCGCATCCGCAGTAGTGAGCCCGAGCGCGCATCCGCAGTAGTGAGTCCGAGTGCGCATGAGCAGTAGTGAGCCCGTGTGCGCATGAGCAGTCGTGAGCCCGAGCGCCCATCCGCACTAGTGAGTCCGAGTGCGCATGCGCAGTAGTGACCCCGAGTGCGCATGCGCAGTAGTGAGCCTGTGCGCGCATACGCAGTAGTGAGCCCGTGTGCGCATGCGCAGTGGTGAGCCCGAGCGCGCATCCGCAGTAGAGAGTCCGAGTGCGCATGAGCAGTAGTGACCCCGTGTGCCCATGCGCAGTAGTGAGCCCGAGCGCGCGTGGTCAGTAGTGGGCCCGATTGGGCATCCGCAGTAGTGAGTCCGAGCACGCATGCGCAGTAGTGAGTCCGAGTGCGCATGAGCAGTAGTGACCCCGTGTGCGCATCCGCAGTAGTGAGCCCGAGCGCGCATCCGCAGTAGTGAGTCCGAGTGCGCATGAGCAGTAGTGAGCCCGTGTGCGCATGCGCAGTAGTGAGCCCGAGCGCGCATCCGCACTAGTGAGTCCGAGTGCGCATGCGCAGTAGTGACCCCGAGTGCGCATGCGCAGTAGTGAGCCCGTGCGCGCATACGCAGTAGTGAGCCCGTGTGCGCATGCGCTGTAGTTAGCCCGAGCGCGCATCCGCAGTAGTGAGTCCGAGTGCGCATGAGCAGTAGTGCGCCGTGTGCGCATGGGCAGAAGTGAGCTCGAATGCGCATGTGCAGGTCTGACTCGGTGTGCGCATGCGCAGTAGTGACCCCGAGTGCGCGTGCGCTGTAGTGAGCTCGTGTGCGCATGCGCAGTAGTGAGCCCGAGCGCGCATCCGCACTAGTGAGTCCGAGTGCGCATGCGCAGTAGTGACCCCGAGTGCGCATGCGCAGTAGTGAGCCCGTGCGCGCATACGCAGTAGTGAGCCCGTGTGCGCATGCGCAGTAGTTAGCCCGAGCGCGCATCCGCAGTAGTGAGTCCGAGTGCGCATGAGCAGTAGTGAGCCCGTGTGCGTATGCGCAGTAGTGAGCCCGAGCGCGCATCCGCAGTAATGAGTCCGAGTGCGCATGAGCAGTAGTGTCCCCGTGTGCGCATGCGCAGTAGTGAGTCCGAGCACGCATGCGCAGTAGTGAGTCCGAGTGCGCATGAGCAGTAGTGAGCCCGTGTGCGCATCCGCAGTAGTGAGCCCGAGCGCGCATCCGCAGTAGTGAGTCCGAGTGCGCATGAGCAGTAGTGACCCCGAGTGCGCATGCGCAGTAGTGAGCCCGTGCGCGCATACGCAGTAGTGCGCCGTGTGCGCATGGGCAGAAGTGAGCTCGAATGCGCATGTGCAGGTCTGACTCGGTGTGGGCATGCGCAGTAGTGACCCCGAGTGCGCATGCGCAGTAGTGAGCCCGTGCGCGCATACGCAGTAGTGCGCCCGTGTGCGCATGCGAAGAAGTGAGCTCGAATGCGCATGTGCAGGTCTGACTCGGTGTGCGCATGCGCAGTAGTGACCCCGAGTGCGCGTGCGCTGTAGTGAGCCCGAGCGCGCATCCGCAGTAGTGAGTCCGAGTGCGCATGAGTAGTAGTGAGGCCGTGTGCGCATGCGCAGCAGTGAGCCCGATTGGACATCGGCAGTAGTGAGCCCGAGCGCGCATGCGCTGTAGTGAGTCCGAGTGCGCATGAGCAGTAGTGAGCCCGTGTGCGCATGCGCAGTAGTGAGTCCGAGTGCGCATGCGCAGTAGTGACCCCGAGTGCGCATGCGCAGTAGTGAGCCCGTGCGCGCATACGCAGTAGTGAGCCCAAGCGCGCATCCGCACTAGTGAGTCCGAGTGCGCATGCGCAGTAGTGACCCCGAATGCGCATGAGCAGTAGTGAGCCCGTGTGCGCATGCGCAGTAGTGAGCCCGAGCGCGCATCCGCAGTAGTGAGTTCGAGTGCGCACGAGCAGTAGTGAGCCCGTGTGCGTATGCGCAGTAGTGAGCCCGAGCGCGCATCCGCAGTAATGAGTCCGAGTGCGCATGAGCAGTAGTGAGCCCGTGTGCGCATGCGCACTAGTGAGTCCGAGTGCGCATGCGCAGTAGTGAGCCCGAGTGCGCATGCGCAGTAGTGAGCCCGTGCGCGCATACGCAGTAGTGCGCCCGTGTGCGCATGGCCAGAAGTGAGCTCGAATGCGCATGTGCAGGTCTGACTCGGTGTGCGCATGCGCAGTAGTGACCCCGAGTGCGCGTGCGCTGTAGTGAGCTCGTGTGCGCATGCGCAGTAGTGAGCCAGTGTACGCATGCGCAGTAGTGAGTCCGTGTGCGCATTTGCGGGTCTGAGCCGGAGTGCGCATGCGCAGTAGTGAACCCGATTGCGCATCTGCAGTAGTGACTCTGAGTGCGCATGCACAGCAGTGAACCCGATTGCGCGTCTGCAGTGGTGACCCCGAGTGCGCATGTTCAGTAGCGACCCCGAGCGCGCATGCGCTGTAGTAAGTCCGAGTGCGCATGAGCAGTAGTGAGCCCGTGTGCGCATGCGCAGTAGTGATCCCGAGTTCCTTTACGCGGTAGTGAGCCCGATTTTGTATCCGCAGTAGTGAGTCCGAGTGCGCATGAGCAGTAGTGAGTCCGAGTGCGCATGACCAGTTGTGAGCCCGTGTGCGCATGCGCAGTAGTGAGCCCGAGTGCGCATCCGCACTAGTGAGTCCGAGTGCGCATGCGCAGTAGTGACCCCGAGTGCGCATGCGCAGTAGTGAGCCCGTGCGCGCATACGCAGTAGTGAGTCCGAGTGCGCATGAGCAGTAGTGACCCCGAGTGCGCATGCGCAGTAGTGATCCCGCGCGGGCACGCGCAGTAGTGAGTTCGAGTGCGCACGAGCAGTAGTGAGCCCGTGTGCGTATGCGCAGTAGTGAGCCCGAGCGCGCATCCGCAGTAATGAGTCCGAGTGCGCATGAGCAGTAGTGAGCCCGTGTGCGCATGCGCACTAGTGAGTCCGAGTGCGCATGAGCAGTAGTGAGCCCGTATGCGCATGAGCAGTAGTGAGCCCGTGTGCGCATGCGCAGTAGTGAGCCCGAGCGCGCATCCGCAGTAGTGGGTCCGAGTGCGCATGAGCAGTAGTGAGTCCGTGTGCGTATGCGCAGTAGTGAGCCCGAGCGCGCATCCGCAGTAATGAGTCCGAGTGCGCATGAGCAGTAGTGAGCCCGCGTGCGCATGCGCAGTGGTGAGCCCGAGCGCGCATCCGCAGTAGTGAGTCCGAGTGCGCATGAGCAGTAGTGACCCCGAGTGCGCATGCGCAGTAGTGATCCCGTGCGGGCACGCGCAGTAGTGAGTTCGAGTGCGCATGACCAGTAGTGAGCCCGTGTGCGTATGCGCAGTAGTGAGCCCGAGCGCGCATCCGCAGTAATGAGTCCGAGTGCGCATGAGCAGTAGTGAGCCCGTGTGCGCATGCGCAGTGGTGAGCCCGAGCGCGCATCCGCAGTAGTGAGTCCGAGTGCGCATGAGCAGTAGTGACCCCGAGTGCGCATGCGCAGTAGTGAGCCCGAGCGCGCATCCGCAGTAATGAGCCCGAGCGCGCATCCGCAGTAGTGAGTCCGAGTGCGCATGAGCAGTAGTGAGCCCGAGCGCGCATCCGCAGTAGTGAGTCCGAGTGCACATGAGCAGTAGTGAGCCCGTGTGCGCATCCGCAGTAGTGAGCCCGAGCGCGCATCCGCAGTAGTTAGTCCGAGTGCGCATGAGCAGTAGTGGGCCCGTGTGCGCATGCGCAGTAGTGAGCCCGAGCGCCCTTCCGCACTAGTGAGTCCGAGTGCGCATGCGCAGTAGTGAGTCCGAGTGCGCATGAGCAGTAGTGAGCCCGTGTGCGCATGCGCAGTAGTGAGCCCGAGCGCGCATCCGCAGTAGTGAGTCCGAGTGCGCATGAGCAGTTGTGAGCCCGTGTGCGCATGCGCAGTAGTGAGCCCGAGCGCGCATCCGCACTAGTGAGTCCGAGTGCGCATGCGCAGTAGTGACCCCGAGTGCGCATGCGCAGTAGTGAGCCCGTGCGCGCATACGCAGTAGTGAGCCCGTGTGCGCATGCGCAGTAGTTAGCCCGAGCGCGCATCCGCAGTAGTGAGTCCGAGTGCGCATGAGCAGTAGTGAGCCCGTATGCGCATGAGCAGTATTGAGCCCGTGTGCGCATGCGCAGTAGTGAGCCCGAGCGCGCATCCGCAGTAGTGGGTCCGAGTGCGCATGAGCAGTAGTGAGCCCGTGTGCGTATGCGCAGTAGTGAGCCCGAGCGCGCATCCGCAGTAATGAGTCCGAGTGCGCATGAGCAGTAGTGAGCCCGTGCGCGCATACGCAGTAGTGCGCCCGTGTGCGCATGCGCAGAAGTGAGCTCGAATGCGCATGTGCAGTAGCGACCCCGAGCGCGCATGCGGAGTAGTGATCCCCAGGGCGCAATCGCAGTAGTGATTCCGAGTGCGCATGAGCAGTAGTGATCCCGAGTTCCCATACGCGGTAGTGAGCCCGATTTTGTATCCGCAGTAGTGAGTCCGAGTGCGCATGAGCAGTAGTGAGCCGGAGTGCGCATGCGCAGTAGTGACCCCGAGTGCGCATGGGCACTAGCGACTCCGATTGCGCATCTGCAGTAGTGACTCCGAGTGCGCATGCGCAACAGTAAACCCGATTGCGTATGCGCAGTAGTGAGCCCGAGCGCGCATCCGCAGTAGTGAGTCCGAGTGCGCATGAGCAGTAGTGAGCCCGTGTGCGCATGCGCAGTAGTGAGCCCAAGCGCGCATCCGCACTAGTGAGTCCGAGTGCGCATGCGCAGTAGTGACCCCGAGTGCGCATGCGCAGTAGTGAGCCCGTGCGCGCATACGCAGTAGTGCGCCCGTGTGCGCATGCGCAGAAGTGAGCTCGAATGCGCATGTGCAGGTCTGACTCGGTGTGCGCATGCGCAGTGGTGACCCCGAGTGCGCGTGCGCTGTAGTGAGCTCGTGTGCGCATGCGCAGTAGTGAGCCAGTGTACGCATGCGCAGTAGTGAGTCCGTGTGCGCATTTGCGGGTCTGAGCCGGAGTGCGCATGCGCAGTAGTGAACCCGATTGCGCATCTGCAGTAGTGACTCTGAGTGCGCATGCACAGCAGTGAACCCGATTGCGCGTCTGCAGTGGTGACCCCGAGTGCGCATGTTCAGTAGCGACCCCGAGCGCGCATGCGCTGTAGTAGGTCCGAGTGCGCATGAGCAGTAGTGAGCCCGTGTGCGCATGCGCAGTAGTGATCCCGAGTTCCTTTACGCGGTAGTGAGCCCGATTTTGTATCCGCAGTAGTGAGTCCGAGTGCGCATGAGCAGTAGTGAGCCGCGGTGCGCATGCGCAGTAGTGACCCCGAGTGCGCATGCGCAGTAGTGACCCCGAGTGCGCATGGGCTGTAGCGACTCCGAGCGCGCATGTGCAGTAGTGAACCCGTGCGCGCATGCGCAGTAGTGAGCCCGAGCGCGCAACCGCAGTAGAGAGTCCGAGCGCGCATCCGCAGTAGTGAGTCCGAGTGCGCATGTGCAGTAGTGAGCCCGTGCGCGCATGCGCAGTAGTGAGCCCGAGCGCGCATCCGCAGTAGTGAGTCCGAGTGCGCATGAGTAGTAGTGAGGCCGTGTGCGCATGCGCAGTAGTGAGCCCGAGCGCGCATCCGCAGTAGTGAGTCCGAGTGCGCATGACCAGTTGTGAGCCCGTGTGCGCATGCGCAGTAGTGAGCCCGAGTGCGCATCCGCACTAGTGAGTCCGAGTGCGCATGCGCAGTAGTGACCCCGAGTGCGCATGCGCAGTAGTGAGCCCGTGCGCGCATACGCAGTAGTGAGCCCGTGTGCGCATGCGCAGTAGTTAGCCCGAGCTCGCATCCGCAGTAGTGAGTCCGAGTGCGCATGAGCAGTAGTGAGCCCGTATGCGCATGAGCAGTAGTGAGCCCGTGTGCGCATGCGCAGTAGTGAGCCCGAGCGCGCATCCGCAGTAGTGGGTCCGAGTGCGCATGAGCAGTAGTGAGCCCGTGTGCGTATGCGCAGTAGTGAGCCCGAGCGCGCATCCGCAGTAATGAGTCCGAGTGCGCATGAGCAGTAGTGAGCCCGCGTGCGCATGCGCAGTGGTGAGCCCGAGCGCGCATCCGCAGTAGTGAGTCCGAGTGCGCATGAGCAGTAGTGACCCCGAGTGCGCATGCGCAGTAGTGATCCCGTGCGGGCACGCGCAGTAGTGAGTTCGAGTGCGCATGACCAGTAGTGAGCCCGTGTGCGTATGCGCAGTAGTGAGCCCGAGCGCGCATCCGCAGTAATGAGTCCGAGTGCGCATGAGCAGTAGTGAGCCCGTGTGCGCATGCGCAGTGGTGAGCCCGAGCGCGCATCCGCAGTAGTGAGTCCGAGTGCGCATGAGCAGTAGTGACCCCGAGTGCGCATGCGCAGTAGTGAGCCCGAGCGCGCATCCGCAGTAATGAGCCCGAGCGCGCATCCGCAGTAGTGAGTCCGAGTGCGCATGAGCAGTAGTGAGCCCGAGCGCGCATCCGCAGTAGTGAGTCCGAGTGCACATGAGCAGTAGTGAGCCCGTGTGCGCATCCGCAGTAGTGAGCCCGAGCGCGCATCCGCAGTAGTTAGTCCGAGTGCGCATGAGCAGTAGTGGGCCCGTGTGCGCATGCGCAGTAGTGAGCCCGAGCGCCCATCCGCACTAGTGAGTCCGAGTGCGCATGCGCAGTAGTGAGTCCGAGTGCGCATGAGCAGTAGTGAGCCCGTGTGCGCATGCGCAGTAGTGACCCCGAGTGCGCATGCGCAGTAGTGAGCCCGTGCGCGCATACGCAGTAGTGAGCCCGTGTGCGCATGCGCAGTAGTTAGCCCGAGCGCGCATCCGCAGTAGTGAGTCCGAGTGCGCATAAGCAGTAGTGAGCCCGTATGCGCATGAGCAGTATTGAGCCCGTGTGCGCATGCGCTGTAGTGAGCCCGAGCGCGCATCCGCAGTAGTGGGTCCGAGTGCGCATGAGCAGTAGTGAGCCCGTGTGCGTATGCGCAGTAGTGAGCCCGAGCGCGCATCCGCAGTAATGAGTCCGAGTGCGCATGAGCAGTAGTGAGCCCGAGTGCGCATGCGCAGTAGTGACCCCGAGTGCGCATGGGCAGTAGCGACCCCGATTGCGCATCTGCAGTAGTGACTCCGAGTGCGCATGCGCAACAGTAAACCCGATTGCGTATGCGCAGTAGTGAGCCCGAGCGCGCATCCGCAGTAATGAGTCCGAGTGCGCATGAGCAGTAGTGAGCCGGAGTGCGCATGCGCAGTAGTGACCCCGAGTGCGCATGGGCAGTAGCGACCCCGATTGCGCATCTGCAGTAGTGACTCCGAGTGCGCATGCGCAACAGTAAACCCGATTGCGTATGCGCAGTAGTGAGCCCGAGTGCGCATGCGCAGTAGTGACCCCGAGCGCGCATGCGCAGTAGTGAGCCCGTGCGCGCATACGCAGTAGTGCGCCCGTGTGCGCATGCGCAGTAGTGAGTCCGTGTGCGCATTTGCGGGTCTGAGCCGGAGTGCGCATGTTCAGTAGCGACCCCGAGCGCGCATGCGCTGTAGTAAGTCCGAGTGCGCATGAGCAGTAGTGAGCCCGCGTGCGCATGCGCAGTAGTGAGCCCAAGCGCGCATCCGCACTAGTGAGTCCGAGTGCGCATGCGCAGTAGTGACCCCGAGTGCGCGTGGGCAGTAGTGAGCCCGTGTGCGCATGCGCAGTAGTGAGCCCGAGCGCGCATTCGCAGTAGTGAGTTCGAGTGCGCATGAGCAGTAGTGAGCCCGTGTGCGTATGCGCAGTAGTGAGCCCGAGCGCGCATCCGCAGTAATGAGTCCGAGTGCGCATGAGCAGTAGTGAGCCCGTGTGCGCATGCGCAGTAGTGAGCCCGTGCGCGCATACGCAGTAGTGAGCCCGTGTGCGTATGCGCAGTAGTGAGCCCGAGCGCGCATCCGCAGTAATGAGTCCGAGTGCGCATGAGCAGTAGTGAGCCGGAGTGCGCATGCGCAGTAGTGACCCCGAGTGCGCATGGGCAGTAGCGACCCCGATTGCGCATCTGCAGTAGTGACTCCGAGTGCGCATGCGCAACAGTAAACCCGATTGCGTATGCGCAGTAGTGAGCCCGAGTGCGCATGCGCATTAGTGACCCCGAGCGCGCATGCGCAGTAGTGAGCCCGAGCGCGCATCCGCAGTAATGAGTCCGAGTGCGCATGAGCAGTAGTGAGCCCGTGTGCGCATGCGCAGTGGTGAGCCCGAGCGCGCATCCGCAGTAGTGAGTCCGAGTGCGCATGAGCAGTAGTGACCCCGAGTGCGCATGCGCAGTAGTGAGCCCGAGCGCGCATCCGCAGTAATGAGCCCGAGCGCGCATCCGCAGTAGTGAGTCCGAGTGCGCATGAGCAGTAGTGAGCCCGTGTGCGCATCCGCAGTAGTGAGCCCGAGCGCGCATCCGCAGTAGTTAGTCTGAGTGCGCATGAGCAGTAGTGGGCCTGTGTGCGCATGCGCAGTAGTGAGCCCGAGCGCCCATCCGCACTAGTGAGTCCGAGTGCGCATGCGCAGTAGTGACCCCGAGTGCGCATGCGCAGTAGAGAGCCCGTGCGCGCATACGCAGTAGTGCGCCCGTGTGCGCATGGGCAGAAGTGAGCTCGAATGCGCATGTGCAGGTCTGACTCGGTGTGCGCATGCGCAGTAGTGACCCCGAGAGCGCGTGCGCTGTAGTGAGCTCGTGTGCGCATGCGCAGTAGTGAGCCAGTGTACGCATGCGCAGTAGTGAGTCCGAGTGCGCATGAGCAGTAGTGAGCCCGTGTGCGCATGCGCAGAAGTGAGCCCGAGCGCGCATCCGCAGTAGTGAGTCCGAGTGCGCATGAGCAGTTGTGAGCCCGTGTGCGCATGCGCAGTAGTGAGCCCGAGCGCGCATCCGCACTAGTGAGTCCGAGTGCGCATGCGCAGTAGTGACCCCGAGTGCGCATGCGCAGTAGTGAGCCCGTGCGCGCATACGCAGTAGTGGGCCCGTGTGCGCATGCGCAGTAGTGAGCCCGAGCGCCCATCCGCACTAGTGAGTCCGAGTGCGCATGCGCAGTAGTGACCCCGAGTGCGCATGCGCAGTAGAGAGCCCGTGCGCGCATACGCAGTAGTGCGCCCGTGTGCGCATGGGCAGAAGTGAGCTCGAATGCGCATGTGCAGGTCTGACTCGGTGTGCGCATGCGCAGTAGTGACCCCGAGAGCGCGTGCGCTGTAGTGAGCTCGTGTGCGCATGCGCAGTAGTGAGCCAGTGTACGCATGCGCAGTATTGAGTCCGAGTGCGCATGAGCAGTAGTGAGCCCGTGTGCGCATGCGCAGTAGTGAGCCCGAGCGCGCATCCGCAGTAGTGAGTCCGAGTGCGCATGAGCAGTAGTGAGCCCGTGTGCGCATGCGCAGTAGTGAGCCCGAGCGCGCATCCGCAGTAGTGGGTCGGAGTGCGCATGAGCAGTAGTGAACCCGTGTGCGTATGCGCAGTAGTGAGCCCGAGCGCACATCCGCAGTAATGAGTCCGAGTGCGCATGAGCAGTAGTGAGCCGGAGTGCGCATGCGCAGTAGTGACCCCGAGTGCGCATGGGCAGTAGCGACCCCGATTGCGCATCTGCAGTAGTGACTCCGAGTGCGCATGCGCAACAGTAAACCCGATTGCGTATGCGCAGTAGTGAGCCCGAGTGCGCATGCGCAGTAGTGACCCCGAGCGCGCATGCGCAGTAGTGAGCCCGTGCGCGCATACGCAGTAGTGCGCCCGTGTGCGCATGCGCAGAAGTGAGCTCGAATGCGCATGTGCAGGTCTGACTCGGTGTGCGCATGCGCAGTGGTGACCCCGAGTGCGCGTGCGCTGTAGTCAGCTCGTGTGCGCATGCGCAGTAGTGAGCCAGTGTACGCATGCGCAGTAGTGAGTCCGTGTGCGCATTTGCGGGTCTGAGCCGGAGTGCGCATGTTCAGTAGCGACCCCGAGCGCGCATGCGCTGTAGTAAGTCCGAGTGCGCATGAGCAGTAGTGAGCCCGTGTGCGCATGCGCAGTAGTGAGCCCAAGCGCGCATCCGCACTAGTGAGTCCGAGTGCGCATGCGCAGTAGTGACCCCGAGTGCGCATGAGCAGTAGTGAGCCCGTGTGCGCATGCGCAGTAGTGAGCCCGAGCGCGCATCCGCAGTAGTGAGTTCGAGTGCGCATGAGCAGTAGTGAGCCCGTGTGCGTATGCGCAGTAGTGAGCCCGAGCGCGCATCCGCAGTAATGAGTCCAAGTGCGCATGGGCAGTAGTGAGCCCGTGTGCGCATGCGCAGTGGTGAGCCCGAGCGCGCATCCGCAGTAGGGAGTCCGAGTGCGCATGAGCAGTAGTGACCCCGTGTGCGCATGCGCAGTAGTGAGCCCGAGCGCGCGTGGTCAGTAGTGGGCCCGATTGCGCATACGCAGTAGTGAGTCCGAGCACGCATGCGCAGTAGTGAGTCCGAGTGCGCATGAGCAGTAGTGAGTCCGTGTGCGCATCCGCAGTAGTGAGCCCGAGCGCGCATCCGCAGTAGTGAGTCCGAGTGCGCATGAGCAGTAGTGACCCCGTGTGCGCATGCGCAGTAGTGAGCCCGAGCGCGCGTGGTCAGTAGTGGGCCCGTGTGCGCATCCGCAGTAATGAGTCCGAGTGCGCATGAGCAGTAGTGAGCCCGTGTGCGCATGCGCAGTGGTGAGCCCGAGCGCGCATCCGCAGTAGTGAGTCCGAGTGCGCATGAGCAGTAGTGACCCCGAGTGCGCATGCGCAGTAGTGCGCCCGAGCGCGCATCCGCAGTAATGAGCCAGAGCGCGCATCCGCAGTAGTGAGTCCGAGTGCGCATGAGCAGTAGTGAGCCCGTGTGCGCATCCGCAGTAGTGAGCCCGAGCGCGCATCCGCAGTAGTTAGTCCGAGTGCGCATGAGCAGTAGTGGGCCCGTGTGCGCATGCGCAGTAGTGAGCCCGAGCGCCCATCCGCACTAGTGAGTCCGAGTGCGCATGCGCAGTAGTGAGCCCGAGCGCCCATCCGCACTAGTGAGTCCGAGTGCGCATGAGCAGTAGTGACCCCGAGTGCGCATGCGCAGTAGTGAGCCCGTGCGCGCAAACGCAGTAGTGCGCCCGTGTGCGCATGCGCAGAAGTGAGCTCGAATGCGCATGTGCAGGTCTGACTCGGTGTGCGCATGCGCAGTGGTGACCCCGAGTGCGCGTGCGCTGTAGTGAGCTCGTGTGCGCATGCGCAGTAGTGAGCCAGTGTACGCATGCGCAGTAGTGAGTCCGTGTGCACATTTGCGGGTCTGAGCCGGAGTGCGCATGCGCAGTAGTGAACCCGATTGCGCAACTGCAGTAGTGACTCTGAGTGCGCATGCACAGCAGTGAACCCGATTGCGCGTCTGCAGTGGTGACCCCGAGTGCGCATGTTCAGTAGCGACCCCGAGCGCGCATGCGCTGTAGTAAGTCCGAGTGCGCATGAGCAGTAGTGAGCCCGTGTGCGCATGCGCAGTAGTGATCCCGAGTTCCTTTACGCGGTAGTGAGCCCGATTTTGTATCCGCAGTAGTGAGTCCGAGTGCGCATGAGCAGTAGTGAGCCGCGGTGCGCATGCGCAGTAGTGACCCCGAGTGCGCATGCGCAGTAGTGACCCCGAGTGCGCATGGGCTGTAGCGACCCCGAGCGCGCATGTGCAGTAGTGAACCCGTGCGCGCATGCGCAGTAGTGAGCCCGAGCGCGCATCCGCAGTAGAGAGTCCGAGCGCGCATCCGCAGTAGTGAGTCCGAGTGCGCATGTGCAGTAGTGAGCCCGTGCGCGCATGCGTAGTAGTGAGCCCGAGCGCGCATCCGCAGTAGTGAGTCCGAGTGCGCATGAGTAGTAGTGAGGCCGTGTGCGCATGTTCAGTAGCGACCCCGAGCGCGCATGCGCTGTAGTAAGTCCGAGTGCGCATGAGCAGTAGTGAGCCCGTGTGCGCATGCGCAGTAGTGATCCCGAGTTCCTTTACGCGGTAAAGAGCCCGATTTTGTATCCGCAGTAGTGAGTCCGAGTGCGCATGAGCAGTAGTGAGCCGCGGTGCGCATGCGCAGTAGTGACCCCGAGTGCGCATGCGCAGTAGTGACCCCGAGTGCGCATGGGCTGTAGCGACGCCGAGCGCGCATGTGCAGTAGTGAACCCGTGCGCGCATGCGCAGTAGTGAGCCCGAGCGCGCATCCGCAGTAGAGAGTCCGAGCGCGCATCCGCAGTAGTGAGTCCGAGCGCGCATCCGCAGTAGTGAGCCCGTGCGCGCATACGCAGTAGTGAGCCCGTGTGCGCATGCGCAGTAGTTAGCCCGAGCGCGCATCCGCAGTAGTGAGTCCGAGTGCGCACGACCAGTTGTGAGCCCGTGTGCGCATGCGCAGTAGTGAGCCCGAGTGCGCATCCGCACTAGTCAGTCCGAGTGCGCATGCGCAGTAGTGACCCCGAGTGCGCATGCGCAGTAGTGAGCCCGTGCGCGCATACGCAGTAGTGAGCCCGTGTGCGCATGCGCAGTAGTTAGCCCGAGCGCGCATCCGCAGTAGTGAGTCCGAGTGCGCATGAGCAGTAGTGAGCCCGTATGCGCATGAGCAGTAGTGAGCCCGTTTGCGCATGCGCAGTAGTGAGCCCGAGCGCGCATCCGCAGTAGTGGGTCCGAGTGCGCATGAGCAGTAGCGAGCCCGTGTGCGTATGCGCAGTAGTGAGCCCGAGCGCGCATCCGCAGTAATGAGTCCGAGTGCGCATGAGCAGTAGTGAGCCCGCGTGCGCATGCGCAGTGGTGAGCCCGAGCGCGCATCCGCAGTAGTGAGTCCGAGTGCGCATGAGCAGTAGTGACCCCGAGTGCGCGTGCGCTGTAGTGAGCTCGTGTGCGCATGCGCAGTAGTGAGCCAATGTACGCATGCGCAGTAGTGAGTCCGAGTGCGCATGAGCAGTAGTGAGCCCGAGCGCGCATCCGCAGTAGTGAGTCCGAGTGCGCATGAGCAGTTGTGAGCCCGTGTGCGCATGCGCAGTAGTGAGCCCGAGCGCGCATCCGCACTAGTGAGTCCGAGTGCGCATGCGCAGTAGTGACCCCGAGTGCGCATGCGCAGTAGTGAGCCCGTGCGCGCATACGCTGTAGTGAGCCCGTGTGCGCATGCGCAGTAGTTAGCCCGAGCGCGCATCCGCAGTAGTGAGTCCGAGTGCGCATGAGCAGTAGTGAGCCCGTATGCGCATGAGCAGTAGTGAGCCCGTGTGCGCATGCGCAGTAGTGAGCCCGAGCGCGCATCCGCAGTAGTGGGTCCGAGTGCGCATGAGCAGTAGTGAGCCCGTGTGCGTATGCGCAGTAGTGAGCCCGAGCGCGCATCCGCAGTAATGAGTCCGAGTGCGCATGAGCAGTAGTGAGCCGGAGTGCGCATGCGCAGTAGTGACCCCGAGTGCGCATGGGCAGTAGCGACCCCGATTGCGCATCTGCTGTAGTGACTCCGAGTGCGCATGCGCAACAGTAAACCCGATTGCGTATGCGCAGTAGTGAGCCCGAGTGCGCATGCGCAGTAGTGACCCCGAGCGCGCATGCGCAGTAGTGAGCCCGTGCGCGCATACGCAGTAATGAGTCCGTGTGCGCATGCGCAGTAGTGAGTCCGTGTGCGCATTTGCGGGTCTGAGCCGGAGTGCGCATGTTCAGTAGCAACCCCGAGCGCGCATGCGCTGTAGTAAGTCCGAGTGCGCATGAGCAGTAGTGAGCCCGTGTGCGCATGCGCAGTAGTGAGCCCAAGCGCGCATCCGCACTAGTGAGCCCGAGTGCGCATGCGCAGTAGTGACCCCGAGCGCGCATGCGCAGTAGTGAGCCCGTGCGCGCATACGCAGTAGTGCGCCCGTGTGCGCATGCGCAGAAGTGAGCCCGAATGCGCATGTGCAGGTCTGACTCGGTGTGCGCATGCGCAGAAGTGAGCTCGAATGCGCATGTGCAGGTCTGACTCGGTGTGCGCATGCGCAGTGGTGACCCCGAGTGCGCGTGCGCTGTAGTCAGCTCGTGTGCGCATGCGCAGTAGTGAGCCAGTGTACGCATGCGCAGTAGTGAGTCCGTGTGCGCATTTGCGGGTCTGAGCCGGAGTGCGCATGTTCAGTAGCGACCCCGAGCGCGCATGCGCTGTAGTAAGTCCGAGTGCGCATGAGCAGTAGTGAGCCCGTGTGCGCATGCGCAGTAGTGAGCCCAAGCGCGCATCCGCACTAGTGAGTCCGAGTGCGCATGCGCAGTAGTGACCCCGAGTGCGCATGAGCAGTAGTGAGCCCGTGTGCGCATGCGCAGTAGTGAGCCCGAGCGCGCATCCGCAGTAGTGAGTTCGAGTGCGCATGAGCAGTAGTGAGCCCGTGTGCGTATGCGCAGTAGTGAGCCCGAGCGCGCATCCGCAGTAGTGAGCCCGAGCGCGCATCCGCAGTAGTGAGTTCGAGTGCGCATGCGCAGTAGTGAGCCGGAGTGCGCATGCGCAGTAGTGAGCCCGAGTGCGCATGGGCAGTAGCGACCCCGATTGCGCATCTGCAGTAGTGACTCCGAGTGCGCATGCGCAACAGTAAACCCGATTGCGTATGCGCAGTAGTGAGCCCGAGCGCGCATGCGCAGTAGTGAGCCCGAGCGCGCATCCGGAGTAATGAGTCCGAGTGCGCATGAGCAGTAGTGAGCCGGAGTGCGCATGCGCAGTAGTGACCCCGAGTGCGCATGGGCAGTAGCGACCCCGATTGCGCATCTGCAGTAGTGACTCCGAGTGCGTATGCGCAGTAGTGAGTCCGAGTGCGCATGCGCAGTAGTGACCCCGAGCGCGCATGCGCTGTAGTGAGCCCGAGCGCGCATCCACAGTAATGAGTCCGAGTGCGCATGAGCAGTAGTGAGCCCGTGTGCGCATGCGCAGTGGTGAGCCCGAGCGCGCATCCGCAGTAGTGCGTCCGAGTGCGCATGAGCAGTAGTGACCCCGTGTGCGCATGCGCAGTAGTGAGCCCGAGCGCGCGTGGTCAGTAGTGGGCCCGATTGCGCATCCGCAGTAGTGAGTCCGAGCACGCATGCGCAGTAGTGAGTCCGAGTGCGCATGAGCAGTAGTGAGCCCGTGTGCGCATCCGCAGTAGTGAGCCCGAGCGCGCATCCGCAGTAGTGAGTCCGAGTGCGCATGCGCAGTAGTGACCCCGAGTGCGCATGCGCAGTAGTGAGCCTGTGCGCGCATACGCAGTAGTGAGCCCGTGTGCGCATCCGCAGTAGTGAGTCCGAGTGCGCATGAGCAGTAGTGACCCCGTGTGCGCATGCGCAGTAGTGAGCCCGAGCGCGCGTGGTCAGTAGTGGGCCCGATTGCGCATCCGCAGTAGTGAGTCCGAGCACGCATCCGCAGTAGTGAGTCCGAGTGCGCATGAGCAGTAGTGAGCCCGTGTGCGCATGCGCAGTAGTGAGCCCGAGCGCGCATCCGCACTAGTGAGTCCGAGTGCGCATGCGCAGTAGTGACCGCGAGTGCGCATGCGCAGTAGTGAGCCCGTGCGCGCATACGCAGTAGTGAGCCCGTGTGCGCATGCGCAGTAGTTAGCCCGAGCGCGCATCCGCAGTAGTGAGTCCGAGTGCGCATGAGCAGTAGTGAGCCCGTATGCGCATGAGCAGTAGTGAGCCCGTGTGCGCATCCGCAGTAATGAGTCCGAGAGCGCATGAGCAGTAGTGAGCCCGTGTGCGCATGCGCAGTGGTGAGCCCGAGCGCGCATCCGCAGTAGTGAGTCCGAGTGCGCATGAGCAGTAGTGAGCCCGTGTGCGCATGCGCAGTGGTGAGCCCGAGCGCGCATCCGCAGTAGTGAGTCCGAGTGCGCATGAGCAGTAGTGACCCCGTGTGCGCATGCGCAGTAGTGAGCCCGAGCGCGCGTGGTCAGTAGTGGGCCCGATTGCGCATCCGCAGTAGTGAGTCCGAGCACGCATGCGCAGTAGTGAGTCCGAGTGCGCATGAGCAGTAGTGAGCCCGTGTGCGCATCCGCAGTAGTGAGCCCGAGCGCGCATCCGCAGTAGTGAGTCCGAGTGCGCATGAGCAGTAGTGAGCCCGTGTGCGCATGAGCAGTAGTGAGCCCGAGCGCCCATCCGCACTAGTGAGTCCGAGTGCGCATGCGCAGTAGTGACCCCGAGTGCGCATGCGCAGTAGTGAGCCCGTGCGCGCATACGCAGTAGTGAGCCCGTGTGCGCATGCGCAGTGGTGAGCCCGAGCGCGCATCCGCAGCAGTGAGTCCGAGTGCGCATGAGCAGTAGTGAGCCCGTGTGCGCATGAGCAGTAGTGAGCCCGAGCGCCCATCCGCACTAGTAAGTCCGAGTGCGCATGCGCAGTAGTGAGCCCGAGTGCGCATGCGCAGTAGTGAGCCCGTGCGCGCATACGCAGTAGTGCGCCCGTGTGCGCATGGGCAGAAGTGAGCTCGAATGCGCATGTGCAGGTCTGACTCGGTGTGCGCATGCGCAGTAGTGACCCCGAGTGCACGTGCGCTGTAGTGAGCTCGTGTGCGCATGCGCAGTAGTGAGCCAGTGTACGCATGCGCAGCAGTGAGTCCGTGTGCGCATGTGCAGGTCTGAGCCGGAGTGCGCATGCGCAGTAGTGAGTCCGAGTGCGCATGAGCAGTTGTGAGCCCGTGTGCGCATGCGCAGTAGTGAGCCCGAGCGCGCATCCGCACTAGTGAGTCCGAGTGCGCATGCGCAGTAGTGACCCCGAGTGCGCATGCGCAGTAGTGAGCCCGTGCGCGCATACGCAGTAGTGAGCCCGTGTGCGCATGCGCAGTAGTTAGCCCGAGCGCGCGTCCGCAGTAGTGAGTCCGAGTGCGCATGAGCAGTAGTGAGCCCGTATGCGCATGAGCAGTAGTGAGCCCGTGTGCGCATGCGCAGTAGTGAGCCCGAGCGCGCATCCGCAGTAGTGGGTCCGAGTGCGCATGAGCAGTAGTGAGCCCGTGTGCGTATGCGCAGTAGTGAGCCCGAGCGCGCATCCGCAGTAATGAGTCAGAGTGCGCATGAGCAGTAGTGAGCCGGAGTGCGCATGCGCAGTAGTGAGCCCGAGTGCGCATGGGCAGTAGCGACCCCGATTGCGCATCTGCAGTAGTGACTCCGAGTGCGCATGCGCAACAGTAAACCCGATTGCGTATGCGCAGTAGTGAGCCCGAGTGCGCATGCGCAGTAGTGAGCCCGAGCGCGCATCCGGAGTAATGAGTCCGAGTGCGCATGAGCAGTAGTGAGCCGGAGTGCGCATGCGCAGTAGTGACCCCGAGTGCGCATGGGCAGTAGCGACCCCGATTGCGCATCTGCAGTAGTGACTCCGAGTGCGCATGCGCAACAGTAAACCCGATTGCGCATGCGCAGTAGTGAGCCCGAGTGCGCATGCGCTGTAGTGACCCCGAGCGCGCATGCGCAGTAGTGAGCCCGTGCGTGCATACGCAGTAGTGCGACCGTGAGCGCATGCGCAGTAGTGAGTCCGTGTGCGCATTTGCGGGTCTGAGCCGGAGTGCGCATGTTCAGTAGCGACCCCGAGCGCGCATGCGCTGTAGTAAGTCCGAGTGCGCATGAGCAGTAGTGAGCCCGTGTGCGCATGCGCAGTAGTCAGCCCAAGCGCGCATCCGCACTAGTGAGTCCGAGTGCGCATGCGCAGTAGTGACCCCGAGTGCGCATGAGCAGTAGTGAGCCCGTGTGCGCATGCGCAGTAGTGAGCCCGAGCGCGCATCCGCAGTAGTGAGTTCGAGTGCGCATGAGCAGTAGTGAGCCCGTGTGCGTATGCGCAGTAGTGAGCCCGAGCGCGCATCCGCAGTAATGAGTCCGAGTGCGCATGAGCAGTAGTGAGCCGGAGTGCGCATGCGCAGTAGTGACCCCGAGTGCGCATGGGCAGTAGCGACCCCGATTGCGCATCTGCAGTAGTGACTCCGAGTGCGTATGCGCAGTAGTGAGCCCGAGTGCGCATGCGCAGTAGTGACCCCGAGCGCGCATGCGCTGTAGTGAGCCCGAGCGCGCATCCACAGTAATGAGTCCGAGTGCGCATGAGCAGTAGTGAGCCCGTGTGCGCATGCGCAGTGGTGAGCCCGAGCGCGCATCCGCAGTAGTGCGTCCGAGTGCGCATGAGCAGTAGTGACCCCGTGTGCGCATGCGCAGTAGTGAGCCCGAGCGCGCGTGGTCAGTAGTGGGCCCGATTGCGCATCCGCAGTAGTGAGTCCGAGCACGCATGCGCAGTAGTGAGTCCGAGTGCGCATGAGCAGTAGTGAGCCCGTGTGCGCATCCGCAGTAGTGAGCCCGAGCGCGCATCCGCAGTAGTGAGTCCGAGTGCGCATGAGCAGTAGTGAGCCCGTGTGCGCATGAGCAGTAGTGAGCCCGAGCGCCCATCCGCACTAGTGAGTCCGAGTGCGCATGCGCAGTAGTGACCCCGAGTGCGCATGCGCAGTAGTGAGCCTGTGCGCGCATACGCAGTAGTGAGCCCGTGTGCGCATCCGCAGTAGTGAGTCCGAGTGCGCATGAGCAGTAGTGACCCCGTGTGCGCATGCGCAGTAGTGAGCCCGAGCGCGCGTGGTCAGTAGTGGGCCCGATTGCGCATCCGCAGTAGTGAGTCCGAGCACGCATGCGCAGTAGTGAGTCCGAGTGCGCATGAGCAGTAGTGAGCCCGTGTGCGCATCCGCAGTAGTGAGCCCGAGCGCGCATCCGCAGTAGTGAGTCCGAGTGCGCATGAGCAGTAGTGAGCCCGTGTGCGCATGCGCAGTAGTTAGCCCGAGCGCGCATCCGCACTAGTGAGTCCGAGTGCGCATGCGCAGTAGTGACCGCGAGTGCGCATGCGCAGTAGTGAGCCCGTGCGCGCATACGCAGTAGTGAGCCCGTGTGCGCATGCGCAGTAGTTAGCCCGAGCGCGCATCCGCAGTAGTGAGTCCGAGTGCGCATGAGCAGTAGTGAGCCCGTATGCGCATGAGCAGTAGTGAGCCCGTGTGCGCATCCGCAGTAATGAGTCCGAGTGCGCATGAGCAGTAGTGAGCCCGTGTGCGCATGCGCAGTGGTGAGCCCGAGCGCGCATCCGCAGTAGTGAGTCCGAGTGCGCATGAGCAGTAGTGACCCCGAGTGCGCATGCGCAGTAGTGAGCCCGAGCGCGCATCCGCAGTAATGAGCCCGAGCGCGCATCCGCAGTAGTGAGTCCGAGTGCGCATGAGCAGTAGTGAGCCCGTGTGCGCATGCGCAGTGGTGAGCCCGAGCGCGCATCCGCAGTAATGAGTCCGAGTGCGCATGAGCAGTAGTGAGCCCGTGTGCGCATGCGCAGTGGTGAGCCCGAGCGCGCATCCGCAGTAGTGAGTCCGAGTGCGCATGAGCAGTAGTGACCCCGTGTGCGCATGCGCAGTAGTGAGCCCGAGCGCGCGTGGTCAGTAGTGGGCCCGATTGCGCATCCGCAGTAGTGAGTCCGAGCACGCATGCGCAGTAGTGAGTCCGAGTGCGCATGAGCAGTAGTGAGCCCGAGCGCCCATCCGCACTAGTGAGTCCGAGTGCGCATGCGCAGTAGTGAGCCCGAGTGCGCATGCGCAGTAGTGAGCCCGTGCGCGCATACGCAGTAGTGCGCCCGTGTGCGCATGGGCAGAAGTGAGCTCGAATGCGCATGTGCAGGTCTGACTCGGTGTGCGCATGCGCAGTAGTGACCCCGAGTGCACGTGCGCTGTAGTGAGCTCGTGTGCGCATGCGCAGTAGTGAGCCAGTGTACGCATGCGCAGCAGTGAGTCCGTGTGCGCATGTGCAGGTCTGAGCCCGTGTGCGCATGCGCAGTAGTGAGCCCGAGCGCGCATGCGCAGTAGTGAGCCCGTGCGCGCATACGCAGTAGTGCGCCCGTGTGCGCATGCGCAGAAGTGAGCTCGAATGCGCATGTGCAGGTCTGACTCGGTGTGCGCATGCGCAGTGGTGACCCCGAGTGCGCGTGCGCTGTAGTGAGCTCGTGTGCGCATGCGCAGTAGTGAGCCAGTGTACGCATGCGCAGTAGTGAGTCCGTGTGCGCATTTGCGGGTCTGAGCCGGAGTGCGCATGTTCAGTAGCGACCCCGAGCGCGCATGCGCTGTAGGAAGTCCGAGTGCGCATGAGCAGTAGTGACCCCGTGTGCGCATGCGCAGTAGTGAGCCCGAGCGCGCGTGATCAGTAGTGGGCCCGATTGCGCATCCGCAGTAGTGAGTCCGAGCACGCATGCGCAGTAGTGAGTCCGAGTGCGCATGAGCAGTAGTGAGCCCGTGTGCGCATCCGCAGTAGTGAGCCCGAGCGCGCATCCGCAGTAGTGAGTCCGAGTGCGCATGAGCAGTAGTGAGCCCGTGTGCGCATGAGCAGTCGTGAGCCCGAGCGCCCATCCGCACTAGTGAGTCCGAGTGCGCATGCGCAGTAGTGACCCCGAGTGCGCATACGCAGTAGTGAGCCTGTGCGCGCATACGCAGTAGTGAGCCCGTGTGCGCATGCGCAGTGGTGAGCCCGAGCGCGCATCCGCAGTAGAGAGTCCGAGTGCGCATGAGCAGTAGTGACCCCGTGTGCCCATGCGCAGTAGTGAGCCCGAGCGCGCGTGGTCAGTAGTGGGCCCGATTGGGCATCCGCAGTAGTGAGTCCGAGCACGCATGCGCAGTAGTGAGTCCGAGTGCGCATGAGCAGTAGTGACCCCGTGTGCGCATCCGCAGTAGTGAGCCCGAGCGCGCATCCGCAGTAGTGAGTCCGAGTGCGCATGAGCAGTAGTGAGCCCGTGTGCGCATGCGCAGTAGTGAGCCCGAGCGCGCATCCGCACTAGTGAGTCCGAGTGCGCATGCGCAGTAGTGACCCCGAGTGCGCATGCGCAGTAGTGAGCCCGTGCGCGCGTGATCAGTAGTGGGCCCGATTGCGCATCCGCAGTAGTGAGTCCGAGCACGCATGCGCAGTAGTGAGTCCGAGTGCGCATGAGCAGTAGTGAGCCCGTGTGCGCATCCGCAGTAGTGAGCCCGAGCGCGCATCCGCAGTAGTGAGTCCGAGTGCGCATGAGCAGTAGTGAGCCCGTGTGCGCATGAGCAGTCGTGAGCCCGAGCGCGCGTGATCAGTAGTGGGCCCGATTGCGCATCCGCAGTAGTGAGTCCGAGCACGCATGCGCAGTAGTGAGTCCGAGTGCGCATGAGCAGTAGTGAGCCCGTGTGCGCATCCGCAGTAGTGAGCCCGAGCGCGCATCCGCAGTAGTGAGTCCGAGTGCGCATGAGCAGTAGTGAGCCCGTGTGCGCATGAGCAGTCGTGAGCCCGAGCGCCCATCCGCACTAGTGAGTCCGAGTGCGCATGCGCAGTAGTGACCCCGAGTGCGCATACGCAGTAGTGAGCCTGTGCGCGCATACGCAGTAGTGAGCCCGTGTGCGCATGCGCAGTGGTGAGCCCGAGCGCGCATCCGCAGTAGAGAGTCCGAGTGCGCATGAGCAGTAGTGACCCCGTGTGCCCATGCGCAGTAGTGAGCCCGAGCGCGCGTGGTCAGTAGTGGGCCCGATTGGGCATCCGCAGTAGTGAGTCCGAGCACGCATGCGCAGTAGTGAGTCCGAGTGCGCATGAGCAGTAGTGACCCCGTGTGCGCATCCGCAGTAGTGAGCCCGAGCGCGCATCCGCAGTAGTGAGTCCGAGTGCGCATGAGCAGTAGTGAGCCCGTGTGCGCATGCGCAGTAGTGAGCCCGAGCGCGCATCCGCACTAGTGAGTCCGAGTGCGCATGCGCAGTAGTGACCCCGAGTGCGCATGCGCAGTAGTGAGCCCGTGCGCGCATACGCAGTAGTGAGCCCGTGTGCGCATGCGCTGTAGTTAGCCCGAGCGCGCATCCGCAGTAGTGAGTCCGAGTGCGCATGAGCAGTAGTGCGCCGTGTGCGCATGGGCAGAAGTGAGCTCGAATGCGCATGTGCAGGTCTGACTCGGTGTGCGCATGCGCAGTAGTGACCCCGAGTGCGCGTGCGCTGTAGTGAGCTCGTGTGCGCATGCGCAGTAGTGAGCCCGAGCGCGCATCCGCACTAGTGAGTCCGAGTGCGCATGCGCAGTAGTGACCCCGAGTGCGCATGCGCAGTAGTGAGCCCGTGCGCGCATACGCAGTAGTGAGCCCGTGTGCGCATGCGCAGTAGTTAGCCCGAGCGCGCATCCGCAGTAGTGAGTCCGAGTGCGCATGAGCAGTAGTGAGCCCGTATGCGCATGAGCAGTAGTGAGCCCGTGTGCGCATGCGCAGTAGTGAGCCCGAGCGCGCATCCGCAGTAGTGGGTCGGAGTGCGCATGAGCAGTAGTGAGCCCATGTGCGTATGCGCAGTAGTGAGCCCGAGCGCGCATCCGCAGTAATGAGTCCGAGTGCGCATGAGCAGTAGTGAGCCGGAGTGCGCATGCGCAGTAGTGACCCCGAGTGCGCATGGGCAGTAGCGACCCCGATTGCGCATCTGCAGTAGTGACTCCGAGTGCGCATGCGCAACAGTAAACCCGATTGCGTATGCGCAGTAGTGAGCCCGAGTGCGCATGCGCAGTAGTGACCCCGAGCGCGCATGCGCAGTAGTGAGCCCGTGCGCGCATACGCAGTAGTGCGCCCGTGTGCGCATGCGCAGAAGTGAGCTCGAATGCGCATGTGCAGGTCTGACTCGGTGCGCGCATGCGCAGTGGTGACCCCGAATGCGCGTGCGCTGTAGTGAGCTCGTGTGCGCATGCGCAGTAGTGAGCCAGTGTACGCATGCGCAGTAGTGAGTCCGTGTGCGCATTTGCGGGTCTGAGCCGGAGTGCGCATGTACAGTAGCGACCCCGAGCGCGCATGCGCTGTAGTAAGTCCGAGTGCGCATGAGCAGTAGTGAGCCCGTGTGCGCATGCGCAGTAGTGAGCCCAAGCGCGCATCCGCACTAGTGAGTCCGAGTGCGCATGCGCAGTAGTGACCCCGAGTGCGCATGAGCAGTAGTGAGCCCGTGTGCGCATGCGCAGTAGTGAGCCCGAGCGCGCATCCGCAGTAGTGAGTTCGAGTGCGCATGAGCAGTAGTGAGCCCGTGTGCGTATGCGCAGTAGTGAGCCCGAGCGCGCATCCGCAGTAATGAGTCCGAGTGCGCATGAGCAGCAGTGAGCCCGTGTGCGCATGCGCAGTGGTGAGCCCGAGCGCGCATCCGCAGTAGTGAGTCCGAGTGCGCATGAGCAGTAGTAACCCCGTGTGCGCATGCGCAGTAGTGAGCCCGAGCGCGCGTGGTCAGTAGTGGGCCCGATTGCGCATCCGCAGTAGTGAGTCCGAGCACGCATGCGCAGTAGTGAGTCCGAGTGCGCATGAGCAGTAGTGAGCCCGTGTGCGCATCCGCAGTAGTGAGCCCGAGCGCGCATCCGCAGTAGTGAGTCCGAGTGCGCATGAGCAGTAGTGTGCCCGTGTGCGCATGAGCAGTAGTGAGCCCGAGCGCCCATCCGCACTAGTGAGTCCGAGTGCGCATGCCCAGTAGTGACCCCGAGTGCGCATGCGCAGTAGTGAGCCCGAGCGCGCATCCGCAGTAGTGAGTTCGAGTGCGCATGAGCAGTAGTGAGCCCGTGTGCGTATGCGCAGTAGTGAGCCCGAGAGCGCATCCGCAGTAATGAGTCCGAGTGCGCATGAGCAGTAGTGAGCCCGTGTGCGCATGCGCAGTGGTGAGCCCGAGCGCGCATCCGCAGTAGTGAGTCCGAGTGCGCATGAGCAGTAGTGACCCCGTGTGCGCATGCGCAGTAGTGAGCCCGAGCGCGCGTGGTCAGTAGTGGGCCCGATTGCGCATCCGCAGTAGTGAGCCCAAGCGCGCATCCGCACTAGTGAGTCCGAGTGCGCATGCGCAGTAGTGACCCCGAGTGCGCATGAGCAGTAGTGAGCCCGTGTGCGCATGCGCAGTAGTGAGCCCGAGCGCGCATCCGCAGTAGTGAGTTCGAGTGCGCATGAGCAGTAGTGAGCCCGTGCGCGCATACGCAGTAGTGCGCCCGTGTGGGCATGGGCAGAAGTGAGCTCGAATGCGCATGTGCAGGTCTGACTCGGTGTGCGCATGCGCAGTGGTGACCCCGAGTGCGCGTGCGCTGTAGTGAGCTCGTGTGCGCATGCGCAGTAGTGAGCCAGTGTACGCATGCGCAGTAGTGAGTCCGTGTGCGCATTTGCGGGTCTGAGACGGAGTGCGCATGCGCAGTAGTGAACCCGATTGCGCATCTGCAGTAGTGACTCTGAGTGCGCATGCACAGCAGTGAACCCGATTGCGCGTCTGCAGTGGTGACCCCGAGTGCGCATGTTCAGTAGCGACCCCGAGCGCGCATGCGCTGTAGTAAGTCCGAGTGCGCATGAGCAGTAGTGAGCCGCGGTGCGCATGCGCAGTAGTGACCCCGAGTGCGCAGGCGCAGTAGTGACCCCGAGTGCGCATGGGCTGTAGCGACCCCGAGCGCGCATGTGCAGTAGCGAACCCGTGCGCGCATGCGCAGTAGTGAGCCCGAGCGCGCATCCGCAGTAATGAGTCCGAGTGCGCATGAGCAGTAGTGAGCCCGCGTGCGCATGCGCAGTGGTGAGCCCGAGCGCGCATCCGCAGTAGTGAGTCCGAGTGCGCATGAGCAGTAGTGACCCCGAGTGCGCATGCGCAGTAGTGATCCCGTGCGCGCATGCGCAGTAGTGAGCCCGTGCGCGCATACGCAGTAGTGAGGCCGTGTGCGCATGCGCAGTAGTGAGCCCGAGCGCGCATCCGCAGTAGTGAGTCCGAGTGCGCATGACCAGTTGCGAGCCCGTGTGCGCATGCGCAGTAGTGAGCCCGAGCGCGCATCCGCACTAGTGAGTCCGAGTGCGCATGCGCAGTAGTGACCCCGAGTGCGCGTGCGCTGTAGTGAGCTCGTGTGCGCATGCGCAGTAGTGAGCCAGTGTACGCATGCGCACTAGTGAGTCCGTGTGCGCATGTGCAGGTCTGAGCCGGAGTGCGCATGCGCAGTAGTGAACCCGATTGCGCATCTGCAGTAGTGACTCCGAGTGCGCATGCACAGCAGTGAACCCGATTGCGCGTCTGCAGTGGTGACCCCGAGTGCGCATGTTCAGTAGCGACCCCGAGCGCGCATGCGCAGTAGTGAGCCCGAGGGCGCAATCGCAGTAGTGATTCCGAGGGCGCATGAGCAGTAGTGATCCCGAGTTCCCATACGCGGTAGTGAGCCCGATTTTCTATCCGCAGTAGTGAGACCGAGTGCGCATGAGCAGTAGTGAGTCCGAGTGCGCATGACCAGTAGTGAGCCCGTGTGCGTATGCGCAGTAGTGAGCCCGAGCGCGCATCCGCAGTAATGAGTCCGAGTGCGCATGAGCAGTAGTGAGCCCGCGTGCGCATGCGCAGTGGTGAGCCCGAGCGCGCATCCGCAGTAGTGAGTCCGAGTGCGCATGAGCAGTAGTGAGTCCGAGTGCGCATGAGCAGTAGTGAGCCGGAGTGCGCATGCGCAGTAGTGACCCCGAGTGCGCATGGGCAGTAGCGACCCCGATTGCGCATCTGCAGTAGTGACTCCGAGTGCGCATGCGTAACAGTAAACCCGATTGCGTATGCGCAGTAGTGAGCCCGAGCGCGCATCCGCAGTAGTGAGTCCGAGTGCGCATGCGCAGTAGTGATCCCGTGCGCGCATGCGCAGTAGTGACTTCGAGTGCGCATGAGCAGTAGTGAGCCCGTGTGCGTATGCGCAGTAGTGAGCCCGAGCGCGCATCCGCAGTAATGAGTCCGAGTGCGCATGAGCAGTAGTGAGCCCGTGTGCGCATGCGCAGTGGTGAGCCCGATCGCGCATCCGCAGTAGTGAGTCCGAGTGCGCATGAGCAGTAGTGACCCCGAGTGCGCATGCGCAGTAGTGAGCCCGAGCGCGCATCCGCAGTAATGAGCCCGAGCGCGCATCCGCAGTCGTGAGTCCGAGTGCGCATGAGCAGTAGTGAGCCGGAGTGCGCATGCGCGGTAGTGACCCCGAGTGCGCATGGGCAGTAGCGACCCCGACTGCGCATCTGCAGTAGTGACTCCGAGTGCGCATGCGTAACAGTAAACCCGATTGCGTATGCGCAGTAGTGAGCCCGAGCGCGCATCCGCAGTAGTGAGTCCGAGTGCGCATGAGCAGTAGTGAGCCCGTGTGCGCATGCGCAGTAGTGAGCCCGAGCGCGCATCCGCACTAGTGAGTCCGAGTGCGCATGCGCAGTAGTGACCGCGAGTGCGCATGCGCAGTAGTGAGCCCGTGCGCGCATACGCAGTAGTGAGCCCGTGTGCGCATGCGCAGTAGTTAGCCCGAGCGCGCATCCGCAGTAGTGAGTCCGAGTGCGCATGAGCAGTAGTGAGCCCGTATGCGCATGAGCAGTAGTGAGCCCGTGTGCGCATCCGCAGTAATGAGTCCGAGTGCGCATGAGCAGTAGTGAGCCCGTGTGCGCATGCGCAGTGGTGAGCCCGAGCGCGCATCCGCAGTAGTGAGTCCGAGTGCGCATGAGCAGTAGTGACCCCGAGTGCGCATGCGCAGTAGTGAGCCCGAGCGCGCATCCGCAGTAATGAGCCCGAGCGCGCATCCGCAGTAGTGAGTCCGAGTGCGCATGAGCAGTAGTGAGCCCGTGTGCGCATGCGCAGTGGTGAGCCCGAGCGCGCATCCGCAGTAATGAGTCCGAGTGCGCATGAGCAGTAGTGAGCCCGTGTGCGCATGCGCAGTGGTGAGCCCGAGCGCGCATCCGCAGTAGTGAGTCCGAGTGCGCATGAGCAGTAGTGACCCCGTGTGCGCATGCGCAGTAGTGAGCCCGAGCGCGCGTGGTCAGTAGTGGGCCCGATTGCGCATCCGCAGTAGTGAGTCCGAGCACGCATGCGCAGTAGTGAGTCCGAGTGCGCATGAGCAGTAGTGAGCCCGAGCGCCCATCCGCACTAGTGAGTCCGAGTGCGCATGCGCAGTAGTGAGCCCGAGTGCGCATGCGCAGTAGTGAGCCCGTGCGCGCATACGCAGTAGTGCGCCCGTGTGCGCATGGGCAGAAGTGAGCTCGAATGCGCATGTGCAGGTCTGACTCGGTGTGCGCATGCGCAGTAGTGACCCCGAGTGCACGTGCGCTGTAGTGAGCTCGTGTGCGCATGCGCAGTAGTGAGCCAGTGTACGCATGCGCAGCAGTGAGTCCGTGTGCGCATGTGCAGGTCTGAGCCCGTGTGCGCATGCGCAGTAGTGAGCCCGAGCGCGCATCCGCACTAGTGAGTCCGAGTGCGCATGCGCAGTAGTGACCCCGAGTGCGCATGCGCAGTAGTGAGCCCGTGCGCGCATACGCAGTAGTGAGCCCGTGTGCGCATGCGCAGTAGTTAGCCCGAGCGCGCATCCGCAGTAGTGAGTCCGAGTGCGCATGAGCAGTGGTGAGCCCGAGCGCGCATCCGCAGTAGTGAGTCCGAGTGCGCATGAGCAGTAGTAACCCCGTGTGCGCATGCGCAGTAGTGAGCCCGAGCGCGCGTGGTCAGTAGTGGGCCCGATTGCGCATCCGCAGTAGTGAGTCCGAGCACGCATGCGCAGTAGTGAGTCCGAGTGCGCATGAGCAGTAGTGAGCCCGTGTGCGCATCCGCAGTAGTGAGCCCGAGCGCGCATCCGCAGTAGTGAGTCCGAGTGCGCATGAGCAGTAGTGTGCCCGTGTGCGCATGAGCAGTAGTGAGCCCGAGCGCCCATCCGCACTAGTGAGTCCGAGTGCGCATGCCCAGTAGTGACCCCGAGTGCGCATGCGCAGTAGTGAGCCCGAGCGCGCATCCGCAGTAGTGAGTTCGAGTGCGCATGAGCAGTAGTGAGCCCGTGTGCGTATGCGCAGTAGTGAGCCCGAGAGCGCATCCGCAGTAATGAGTCCGAGTGCGCATGAGCAGTAGTGAGCCCGTGTGCGCATGCGCAGTGGTGAGCCCGAGCGCGCATCCGCAGTAGTGAGTCCGAGTGCGCATGAGCAGTAGTGACCCCGTGTGCGCATGCGCAGTAGTGAGCCCGAGCGCGCGTGGTCAGTAGTGGGCCCGATTGCGCATCCGCAGTAGTGAGCCCAAGCGCGCATCCGCACTAGTGAGTCCGAGTGCGCATGCGCAGTAGTGACCCCGAGTGCGCATGAGCAGTAGTAAGCCCGTGTGCGCATGCGCAGTAGTGAGCCCGAGCGCGCATCCGCAGTAGTGAGTTCGAGTGCGCATGAGCAGTAGTGAGCCCGTGCGCGCATACGCAGTAGTGCGCCCGTGTGGGCATGGGCAGAAGTGAGCTCGAATGCGCATGTGCGGGTCTGACTCGGTGTGCGCATGCGCAGTGGTGACCCCGAGTGCGCGTGCGCTGTAGTGAGCTCGTGTGCGCATGCGCAGTAGTGAGCCAGTGTACGCATGCGCAGTAGTGAGTCCGTGTGCGCATTTGCGGGTCTGAGCCGGAGTGCGCATGCGCAGTAGTGAACCCGATTGCGCATCTGCAGTAGTGACTCTGAGTGCGCATGCACAGCAGTGAACCCGATTGCGCGTCTGCAGTGGTGACCCCGAGTGCGCATGTTCAGTAGCGACCCCGAGCGCGCATGCGCTGTAGTAAGTCCGAGTGCGCATGAGCAGTAATGAGCCCGTGTGCGCATGCGCAGTAGTGATCCCGAGTTCCTTTACGCGGTAGTGAGCCCGATTTTGTATCCGCAGTAGTGAGTCCGAGTGCGCATGAGCAGTAGTGACCCCGAGTGCGCATGCGCAGTAGTGATCCCGTGCGCGCATGCGCAGTAGTGAGCCCGTGCGCGCATACGCAGTAGTGAGGCCGTGTGCGCATGCGCAGTAGTGAGCCCGAGCGCGCATCCGCAGTAGTGAGTCCGAGTGCGCATGACCAGTTGCGAGCCCGTGTGCGCATGCGCAGTAGTGAGCCCGAGCGCGCATCCGCACTAGTGAGTCCGAGTGCGCATGCGCAGTAGTGACCCCGAGTGCGCGTGCGCTGTAGTGAGCTCGTGTGCGCATGCGCAGTAGTGAGCCAGTGTACGCATGCGCACTAGTGAGTCCGTGTGCGCATGTGCAGGTCTGAGCCGGAGTGCGCATGCGCAGTAGTGAACCCGATTGCGCATCTGCAGTAGTGACTCCGAGTGCGCATGCACAGCAGTGAACCCGATTGCGCGTCTGCAGTGGTGACCCCGAGTGCGCATGTTCAGTAGCGACCCCGAGCGCGCATGCGCAGTAGTGAGCCCGAGGGCGCAATCGCAGTAGTGATTCCGAGGGCGCATGAGCAGTAGTGATCCCGAGTTCCCATACGCGGTAGTGAGCCCGATTTTCTATCCGCAGTAGTGAGACCGAGTGCGCATGAGCAGTAGTGAGTCCGAGTGCGCATGACCAGTAGTGAGCCCGTGTGCGTATGCGCAGTAGTGAGCCCGAGCGCGCATCCGCAGTAATGAGTCCGAGTGCGCATGAGCAGTAGTGAGCCCGCGTGCGCATGCGCAGTGGTGAGCCCGAGCGCGCATCCGCAGTAGTGAGTCCGAGTGCGCATGAGCAGTAGTGAGTCCGAGTGCGCATGAGCAGTAGTGAGCCGGAGTGCGCATGCGCAGTAGTGACCCCGAGTGCGCATGGGCAGTAGCGACCCCGATTGCGCATCTGCAGTAGTGACTCCGAGTGCGCATGCGTAACAGTAAACCCGATTGCGTATGCGCAGTAGTGAGCCCGAGCGCGCATCCGCAGTAGTGAGTCCGAGTGCGCATGCGCAGTAGTGATCCCGTGCGCGCATGCGCAGTAGTGAGTTCGAGTGCGCATGAGCAGTAGTGAGCCCGTGTGCGTATGCGCAGTAGTGAGCCCGAGCGCGCATCCGCAGTAATGAGTCCGAGTGCGCATGAGCAGTAGTGAGCCCGTGTGCGCATGCGCAGTGGTGAGCCCGATCGCGCATCCGCAGTAGTGAGTCCGAGTGCGCATGAGCAGTAGTGACCCCGAGTGCGCATGCGCAGTAGTGAGCCCGAGCGCGCATCCGCAGTAATGAGCCCGAGCGCGCATCCGCAGTCGTGAGTCCGAGTGCGCATGAGCAGTAGTGAGCCGGAGTGCGCATGCGCAGTAGTGACCCCGAGTGCGCATGGGCAGTAGCGACCCCGATTGCGCATCTGCAGTAGTGACTCCGAGTGCGCATGCGTAACAGTAAACCCGATTGCGTATGCGCAGTAGTGAGCCCGAGCGCGCATCCGCAGTAGTGAGTCCGAGTGCGCATGAGCAGTAGTGAGCCCGTGTGCGCATGCGCAGTAGTGAGCCCAAGCGCGCATCCGCACTAGTGAGTCCGAGTGCGCATCCGCAGTAGCGACCCCGAGCGCGAATGTGCAGGCCTGACCTGAGTGCGCATGCGCAGTAGTGAGCCCCAGCGCGCATGCGCAGTAGTGAGCCCGATTGCGCATCCGCAGTGGTGACCCCGAGCGCGCATGCGCAGTAGTGAGCCGGATTGCGCATCCGCAGCAGTGAGTCCGAGTGCGCATACGCAGTTGCGACCACGGGCGCGTATGCGCAGTAGCGACCCCGAGCGCGTATGCGCAGTAGTGGGCCCGAGTGCGCATGTGCAGGCCTGACCTGAGTGCGCACGCGCAGCAGTGAGCCCCAGCGCGCATGCGCAGTAGTGAGCCCGATTGCGCATTCGCAGTGGTGACCCCGAGCGCGCATGCGCAGTAGTGAGCCCGATTGCGCATCCGCAGCAGTGAGTCCGAGTGCGCATACGCAGTTGCGACCCCGCGTGTGCATGCACAGTGTCAGCCCGTGAGCGAATGCGCAGTAGTGAGTCCGTGTGCGCATGTGCAGGTCCGAGCCGCAGTGCGCATGCGCAGTAGTGAGCCCGATTGTGCATCCGCAGTAGTGAGTCCGAGTGCGCATGAGCAGAAGTGAGCCGGAGTGCGGATGCGCAGTAGTGACCCCGAGTGCGCATGCGCAGAAGTGAGCCAGTGTGTGCATGCGCAGTAGTCAGCCCGAGTGCGCATGCGCAGTAGTGAGCCCGATTGCGCATCCGCAGTAGTGAGTGCGTTGCACATGCGCATGTCTGACCCCGAGCGCGCATGCGCAGTAGTGAGCCCGTGTGCGCATCCGCAGTAATGAGTCCGAGTGCGCATGAGCAGTAGTGAGCCCGTGTGCGCATGCGCAGTGGTGAGCCCGATCGCGCATCCGCAGTAGTGAGTCCGAGTGCGCATGAGCAGTAGTGACCCCGAGTACGCATGGGCAGTAGCGACCCCGATTGCGCATCTGCAGTAGTGACTCCGAGTGCGCATGCGCAACAGTAAACCCGATTGCGTATGCGCAGTAGTGAGCCCGAGTGCGCATGCGCAGTAGTGAGCCCGAGCGCGCATCCGCAGTAATGAGTCCGAGTGCGCATGAGCAGTAGTGAGCCGGAGTGCGCATGCGCAGTAGTGACCCCGAGTGCGCATGGGCAGTAGCGACCCCGATTGCGCATCTGCTGTAGTGACTCCGAGTGCGCATGCGCAACAGTAAACCCGATTGCGTATGCGCAGTAGTGAGCCCGAGTGCGCATGCGCAGTAGTGACCCCGAGCGCGCATGCGCAGTAGTGAGCCCGTGCGCGCATACGCAGTAATGAGTCCGTGTGCGCATGCGCAGTAGTGAGTCCGTGTGCGCATTTGCGGGTCTGAGCCGGAGTGCGCATGTTCAGTAGCAACCCCGAGCGCGCATGCGCTGTAGTAAGTCCGAGTGCGCATGAGCAGTAGTGAGCCCGTGTGCGCATGCGCAGTAGTGAGCCCAAGCGCGCATCCGCACTAGTGAGCCCGAGTGCGCATGCGCAGTAGTGACCCCGAGCGCGCATGCGCAGTAGTGAGCCCGTGCGCGCATACGCAGTAGTGCGCCCGTGTGCGCATGCGCAGAAGTGAGCTCGAATGCGCATGTGCAGGTCTGACTCGGTGTGCGCATGCGCAGTGGTGACCCCGAGTGCGCGTGCGCTGTAGTCAGCTCGTGTGCGCATGCGCAGTAGTGAGCCAGTGTACGCATGCGCAGTAGTGAGTCCGTGTGCGCATTTGCGGGTCTGAGCCGGAGTGCGCATGTTCAGTAGCGACCCCGAGCGCGCATGCGCTGTAGTAAGTCCGAGTGCGCATGAGCAGTAGTGAGCCCGTGTGCGCATGCGCAGTAGTGAGCCCAAGCGCGCATCCGCACTAGTGAGTCCGAGTGCGCATGCGCAGTAGTGACCCCGAGTGCGCATGAGCAGTAGTGAGCCCGTGTGCGCATGCGCAGTAGTGAGCCCGAGCGCGCATCCGCAGTAGTGAGTTCGAGTGCGCATGAGCAGTAGTGAGCCCGTGTGCGTATGCGCAGTAGTGAGCCCGAGCGCGCATCCGCAGTAATGAGTCCGAGTGCGCATGGGCAGTAGTGAGCCCGTGTGCGCATGCGCAGTGGTGAGCCCGAGCGCGCATCCGCAGTAGGGAGTCCGAGTGCGCATGAGCAGTAGTGACCCCGTGTGCGCATGCGCAGTAGTGAGCCCGAGCGCGCGTGGTCAGTAGTGGGCCCGATTGCGCATCCGCAGTAGTGAGTCCGAGCACGCATCCGCAGTAGTGAGTTCGAGTGCGCATGAGCAGTAGTGAGCCCGTGTGCGTATGCGCAGTAGTGAGCCCGAGCGCGCATCCGCAGTAATGAGTCCGAGTGCGCATGGGCAGTAGTGAGCCCGTGTGCGCATGCGCAGTGGTGAGCCCGAGCGCGCATCCGCAGTAGGGAGTCCGAGTGCGCATGAGCAGTAGTGACCCCGTGTGCGCATGCGCAGTAGTGAGCCCGAGCGCGCGTGGTCAGTAGTGGGCCCGATTGCGCATCCGCAGTAGTGAGTCCGAGCACGCATGCGCAGTAGTGAGTCCGAGTGCGCATGAGCAGTAGTGAGTCCGTGTGCGCATCCGCAGTAGTGAGCCCGAGCGCGCATCCGCAGTAGTGAGTCCGAGTGCGCATGAGCAGTAGTGACCCCGTGTGCGCATGCGCAGTAGTGAGCCCGAGCGCGCGTGGTCAGTAGTGGGCCCGTGTGCGCATCCGCAGTAATGAGTCCGAGTGCGCATGAGCAGTAGTGAGCCCGTGTGCGCATGCGCAGTGGTGAGCCCGAGCGCGCATCCGCAGTAGTGAGTCCGAGTGCGCATGAGCAGTAGTGACCCCGAGTGCGCATGCGCAGTAGTGCGCCCGAGCGCGCATCCGCAGTAATGAGCCAGAGCGCGCATCCGCAGTAGTGAGTCCGAGTGCGCATGAGCAGTAGTGAGCCCGTGTGCGCATCCGCAGTAGTGAGCCCGAGCGCGCATCCGCAGTAGTTAGTCCGAGTGCGCATGAGCAGTAGTGGGCCCGTGTGCGCATGCGCAGTAGTGAGCCCGAGCGCCTATCGGCACTAGTGAGTCCGAGTGCGCATGCGCAGTAGTGAGCCCGAGCGCCCATCCGCACTAGTGAGTCCGAGTGCGCATGAGCAGTAGTGACCCCGAGTGCGCATGCGCAGTAGTGAGCCCGTGCGCGCATACGCAGTAGTGCGCCCGTGTGCGCATGCGCAGAAGTGAGCTCGAATGCGCATGTGCAGGTCTGACTCGGTGTGCGCATGCGCAGTGGTGACCCCGAGTGCGCGTGCGCTGTAGTGAGCTCGTGTGCGCATGCGCAGTAGTGAGCCAGTGTACGCATGCGCAGTAGTGAGTCCGTGTGCACATTTGCGGGTCTGAGCCGGAGTGCGCATGCGCAGTAGTGAACCCGATTGCGCAACTGCAGTAGTGACTCTGAGTGCGCATGCACAGCAGTGAACCCGATTGCGCGTCTGCAGTGGTGACCCCGAGTGCGCATGTTCAGTAGCGACCCCGAGCGCGCATGCGCTGTAGTAAGTCCGAGTGCGCATGAGCAGTAGTGAGCCCGTGTGCGCATGCGCAGTAGTGATCCCGAGTTCCTTTACGCGGTAGTGAGCCCGATTTTGTATCCGCAGTAGTGAGTCCGAGTGCGCATGAGCAGTAGTGAGCCGCGGTGCGCATGCGCAGTAGTGACCCCGAGTGCGCATGCGCAGTAGTGACCCCGAGTGCGCATGGGCTGTAGCGACCCCGAGCGCGCATGTGCAGTAGTGAACCCGTGCGCGCATGCGCAGTAGTGAGCCCGAGCGCGCATCCGCAGTAGAGAGTCCGAGCGCGCATCCGCAGTAGTGAGTCCGAGTGCGCATGTGCAGTAGTGAGCTCGTGCGCGCATGCGTAGTAGTGAGCCCGAGCGCGCATCCGCAGTAGTGAGTCCGAGTGCGCATGAGTAGTAGTGAGGCCGTGTGCGCATGTTCAGTAGCGACCCCGAGCGCGCATGCGCTGTAGTAAGTCCGAGTGCGCATGAGCAGTAGTGAGCCCGTGTGCGCATGCGCAGTAGTGATCCCGAGTTCCTTTACGCGGTAAAGAGCCCGATTTTGTATCCGCAGTAGTGAGTCCGAGTGCGCATGAGCAGTAGTGAGCCGCGGTGCGCATGCGCAGTAGTGACCCCGAGTGCGCATGCGCAGTAGTGACCCCGAGTGCGCATGGGCTGTAGCGACGCCGAGCGCGCATGTGCAGTAGTGAACCCGTGCGCGCATGCGCAGTAGTGAGCCCGAGCGCGCATCCGCAGTAGAGAGTCCGAGCGCGCATCCGCAGTAGTGAGTCCGAGCGCGCATCCGCAGTAGTGAGCCCGTGCGCGCATACGCAGTAGTGAGCCCGTGTGCGCATGCGCAGTAGTTAGCCCGAGCGCGCATCCGCAGTAGTGAGTCCGAGTGCGCATGAGCAGTAGTGAGCCCGTATGCGCATGAGCAGTAGTGAGCCCGTTTGCGCATGCGCAGTAGTGAGCCCGAGCGCGCATCCGCAGTAGTGGGTCCGAGTGCGCATGAGCAGTAGCGAGCCCGTGTGCGTATGCGCAGTAGTGAGCCCGAGCGCGCATCCGCAGTAATGAGTCCGAGTGCGCATGAGCAGTAGTGAGCCGGAGTGCGCATGCGCAGTGGTGAGCCCGAGCGCGCATCCGCAGTAGTGAGTCCGAGTGCGCATGAGCAGTAGTGACCCCGAGTGCGCATGCGCAGTAGTGATCCCGTGCGCGCACGCGCAGTAGTGAGTTCGAGTGCGCATGAGCAGTAGTGAGCCCGTGTGCGTATGCGCAGTAGTGAGCCCGAGCGCGCATCCGCAGTAATGAGTCCGAGTGCGCATGAGCAGTAGTGAGCCCGTGTGCGCATGCGCAGGGGTGAGCCCGAGCGCGCATCCGCAATAGTGAGTCCAAGTGCGCATGAGCAGTAGTGACCCCGAGTGCGCATGCGCAGTAGTGAGCCCGAGCGCGCATCCGCAGTAATGAGCCCGAGCGCGCATCCGCAGTAGTGAGTCCGAGTGCGCATGAGCAGTAGTGAGCCCGTGTGCGCATCCGCAGTAGTGAGCCCGAGCGCGCATCCGCAGTAGTTAGTCCGAGTGCGCATGCGCAGTAGTGAGCCCGAGCGCGCATCCGCAGTAATGAGCCCGAGCGCGCATCCGCAGTAGTGAGCCCGTGCGCGCATACGCAGTAGTGCGCCCGTGTGCGCATGGGCAGAAGTGAGCTCGAATGCGCATGTGCAGGTCTGACTCGGTGTGCGCATGCGCAGTAGTGACCCCGAGTGCGCGTGCGCTGTAGTGAGCTCGTGTGCGCATGCGCAGTAGTGAGCCAATGTACGCATGCGCAGTAGTGAGTCCGAGTGCGCATGAGCAGTAGTGAGCCCGAGCGCGCATCCGCAGTAGTGAGTCCGAGTGCGCATGAGCAGTTGTGAGCCCGTGTGCGCATGCGCAGTAGTGAGCCCGAGCGCGCATCCGCACTAGTGAGTCCGAGTGCGCATGCGCAGTAGTGACCCCGAGTGCGCATGCGCAGTAGTGAGCCCGTGCGCGCATACGCTGTAGTGAGCCCGTGTGCGCATGCGCAGTAGTTAGCCCGAGCGCGCATCCGCAGTAGTGAGTCCGAGTGCGCATGAGCAGTAGTGAGCCCGTATGCGCATGAGCAGTAGTGAGCCCGTGTGCGCATGCGCAGTAGTGAGCCCGAGCGCGCATCCGCAGTAGTGGGTCCGAGTGCGCATGAGCAGTAGTGAGCCCGTGTGCGTATGCGCAGTAGTGAGCCCGAGCGCGCATCCGCAGTAATGAGTCCGAGTGCGCATGAGCAGTAGTGAGCCGGAGTGCGCATGCGCAGTAGTGACCCCGAGTACGCATGGGCAGTAGCGACCCCGATTGCGCATCTGCAGTAGTGACTCCGAGTGCGCATGCGCAACAGTAAACCCGATTGCGTATGCGCAGTAGTGAGCCCGAGTGCGCATGCGCAGTAGTGAGCCCGAGCGCGCATCCGCAGTAATGAGTCCGAGTGCGCATGAGCAGTAGTGAGCCGGAGTGCGCATGCGCAGTAGTGACCCCGAGTGCGCATGGGCAGTAGCGACCCCGATTGCGCATCTGCTGTAGTGACTCCGAGTGCGCATGCGCAACAGTAAACCCGATTGCGTATGCGCAGTAGTGAGCCCGAGTGCGCATGCGCAGTAGTGACCCCGAGCGCGCATGCGCAGTAGTGAGCCCGTGCGCGCATACGCAGTAATGAGTCCGTGTGCGCATGCGCAGTAGTGAGTCCGTGTGCGCATTTGCGGGTCTGAGCCGGAGTGCGCATGTTCAGTAGCAACCCCGAGCGCGCATGCGCTGTAGTAAGTCCGAGTGCGCATGAGCAGTAGTGAGCCCGTGTGCGCATGCGCAGTAGTGAGCCCAAGCGCGCATCCGCACTAGTGAGTCCGAGTGCGCATGCGCAGTAGTGACCCCGAGTGTGCATGAGCAGTAGTGAGCCCGTGTGCGTATGCGCAGTAGTGAGCCCGAGCGCGCATCCGCAGTAATGAGTCCGAGTGCGCATGAGCAGTAGTGAGCCGGAGTGCGCATGCGCACTAGTGACCCCGAGTGCGCATGGGCAGTAGCGACCCCGATTGCGCATCTGCAGTAGTGACTCCGAGTGCGCATGCGCAACAGTAAACCCGATTGCGTATGCGCAGTAGTGAGCCCGAGTGCGCATGCGCAGTAGTGAGCCCGAGCGCGCATCCGCAGTAATGAGTCCGAGTGCGCATGAGCAGTAGTGAGCCGGAGTGCGCATGCGCAGTAGTGACCCCGAGTGCGCATGGGCAGTAGCGACCCCGATTGCGCATCTGCAGTAGTGACTCCGAGTGCGCATGCGCAACAGTAAACCCGATTGCGTATGCGCAGTAGTGAGCCCGAGTGCGCATGCGCAGTAGTGAGTCCGAGTGCGCATGAGCAGTAGTGAGCCCGTGTGCGCATGCGCAGTAGTGAGCCCGAGCGCGCATCCGCAGTAGTGAGTCCGAGTGCGCATGAGCAGTTGTGAGCCCGTGTGCGCATGCGCAGTAGTGAGCCCGAGCGCGCATCCGCACTAGTGAGTCCGAGTGCGCATGAGCAGTAGTGAGCCCGTGTGCGCATGCGCAGTAGTGAGCCCAAGCGCGCATCCGCACTAGTGAGTCCGAGTGCGCATGCGCAGTAGTGACCCCGAGTGCGCATGAGCAGTAGTGAGCCCGTGTGCGCATGCGCAGTAGTGAGCCCGAGCGCGCATCCGCAGTAGTGAGTTCGAGTGCGCATGAGCAGTAGTGAGCCCGTGTGCGTATGCGCAGTAGTGAGCCCGTGCGCGCATACGCAGTAGTGAGCCCGAGCGCGCATCCGCAATAATGAGTCCGAGTGCGCATGAGCAGTAGTGAGCCCGTGTGCGCATGCGCAGTGGTGAGCCCGAGCGCGCATCCGCAGTAGTGCGTCCGAGTGCGCATGAGCAGTAGTGACCCCGTGTGCGCATGCGCAGTAGTGAGCCCGAGCGCGCGTGGTCAGTAGTGGGCCCGATTGCGCATCCGCAGTAGTGAGTCCGAGCACGCATGCGCAGTAGTGAGTCCGAGTGCGCATGAGCAGTAGTGAGCCCGTGTGCGCATCCGCAGTAGTGAGCCCGAGCGCGCATCCGCAGTAGTGAGTCCGAGTGCGCATGAGCAGTAGTGAGCCCGTGTGCGCATGAGCAGTAGTGAGCCCGAGCGCCCATCCGCACTAGTGAGTCCGAGTGCGCATGCGCAGTAGTGACCCCGAGTGCGCATGCGCAGTAGTGAGCCTGTGCGCGCATACGCAGTAGTGAGCCCGTGTGCGCATCCGCAGTAGTGAGTCCGAGTGCGCATGAGCAGTAGTGACCCCGTGTGCGCATGCGCAGTAGTGAGCCCGAGCGCGTGTGGTCAGTAGTGGGCCCGATTGCGCATCCGCTGTAGTGAGTCCGAGCACGCATGCGCAGTAGTGAGTCCGAGTGCGCATGAGCAGTAGTGAGCCCGTGTGCGCATCCGCAGTAGTGAGCCCGAGCGCGCATCCGCAGTAGTGAGTCCGAGTGCGCATGAGCAGTAGTGAGCCCGTGTGCGCATGCGCAGTAGTGAGCCCGAGCGCGCATCCGCACTAGTGAGTCTGAGTGCGCATGCGCAGTAGTGACCGCGAGTGCGCATGCGCAGTAGTGAGCCCGTGCGCGCATACGCAGTAGTGAGCCCGTGTGCGCATGCGCAGTAGTTAGCCCGAGCGCGCATCCGCAGTAGTGAGTCCGAGTGCGCATGAGCAGTAGTGAGCCCGTATGCGCATGAGCAGTAGTGAGCCCGTGTGCGCATCCGCAGTAATGAGTCCGAGTGCGCATGAGCAGTAGTGAGCCCGTGTGCGCATGCGCAGTGGTGAGCCCGAGCGCGCATCCGCAGTAGTGAGTCCGAGTGCGCATGAGCAGTAGTGACCCCGAGTGCGCATGCGCAGTAGTGAGTCCGAGTGCGCATGAGCAGTAGTGAGCCCGTATGCGCATGAGCAGTAGTGAGCCCGTGTGCGCATCCGCAGTAATGAGTCCGAGTGCGCATGAGCAGTAGTGAGCCCGTGTGCGCATGCGCAGTGGTGAGCCCGAGCGCGCATCCGCAGTAGTGAGTCCGAGTGCGCATGAGCAGTAGTGAGTCCGAGTGCGCATCCGCAGTAGTGAGTCCGAGTGCGCATGAGCAGTAGTGACCCCGTGTGCGCATGCGCAGTAGTGAGCCCGTGCGCGCATACGCAGTAGTGCGCCCGTGTGGGCATGGGCAGAAGTGAGCTCGAATGCGCATGTGCAGGTCTGACTCGGTGTGCGCACGCGCAGTAGTGACCCCGAGTGCGCGTGCGCTGTAGTGAGCTCGTGTGCGCATGCGCAGTAGTGAGCCAGTGTACGCATGCGCAGCAGTGAGTCCGTGTGCGCATGTGCAGGTCTGAGCCGGAGTGCGCATGCGCAGTAGTGAGTCCGAGTGCGCATGAGCAGTTGTGAGCCCGTGTGCGCATGCGCAGTAGTGAGCCCGAGCGCGCATCCGCACTAGTGAGTCCGAGTGCGCATGCGCAGTAGTGACCCCGAGTGCGCATGCGCAGTAGTGAGCCCGTGCGCGCATACGCAGTAGTGAGCCCGTGTGCGCATGCGCAGTGGTGAGCCCGAGCGCGCATCCGCAGTAGTGAGTCCGAGTGCGCATGAGCAGTAGTGAGTCCGAGTGCGCATCCGCAGTAGTGAGTCCGAGTGCGCATGAGCAGTAGTGACCCCGTGTGCGCATGCGCAGTAGTGAGCCCGAGCGCGCGTGGTCAGTAGTGGGCCCGATTGCGCATCCGCAGTAGTGAGTCCGAGCACGCATGCGCAGTAGTGAGTCCGAGTGCGCATGAGCAGTAGTGAGCCCGTGTGCGCATCCGCAGTAGTGAGCCCGAGCGCGCATCCGCAGTAGTGAGTCCGAGTGCGCATGAGCAGTAGTGAGCCCGTGTGCGCATGAGCAGTATTGAGCCCGAGCGCCCATCCGCACTAGTGAGTCCGAGTGCGCATGCGCAGTAGTGACCCCGAGTGCGCATGCGCAGTAGTGAGCCCGTGCGCGCATACGCAGTAGTGAGCCCGTGTGCGCATGCGCAGTGGTGAGCCCGAGCGCGCATCCGCAGTAGTGAGTCCGAGTGCGCATGAGCAGTAGTGAGCCCGTGTGCGCATGAGCAGTAGTGAGCCCGAGCGCCCATCCGCACTAGTGAGCCCGAGCGCGCATCCGCACTAGTGAGTCCGAGTGCGCATGCGCAGTAGTGACCCCGAGTGCGCATGCGCAGTAGTGAGCCCGTGCGCGCATACGCAGTAGTGAGCCCGTGTGCGCATGCGCAGTAGATAGCCCGAGCGCGCATCCGCAGTAGTGAGTCCGAGTGCGCATGAGCAGTAGTGAGCCCGTATGCGCATGAGCAGTAGTGAGCCCGTGTGCGCATGCGCAGTAGTGAGCCCGAGCACGCATCCGCAGTAGTGGGTCCGAGTGCGCATGAGCAGTAGTGAGCCCGTGTGCGTATGCGCAGTAGTGAGCCCGAGCGCGCATCCGCAGTAATGAGTCAGAGTGCGCATGAGCAGTAGTGAGCCGGAGTGCGCATGCGCAGTAGTGAGCCCGAGTGCGCATGGGCAGTAGCGACCCCGATTGCGCATCTGCAGTAGCGACTCCGAGTGCGCATGCGCAACAGTAAACCCGATTGCCTATGCGCAGTAGTGAGCCCGAGTGCGCATGCGCAGTAGTGAGCCCGAGCGCGCATCCGCAGTAATGAGTCCGAGTGCGCATGAGCAGTAGTGAGCCGGAGTGCGCATGCGCAGTAGTGACCCCGAGTGCGCATGGGCAGTAGCGACCCCGATTGCGCATCTGCAGTAGTGACTCCGAGTGCGCATGCGCAACAGTAAACCCGATTGCGTATGCGCAGTAGTGAGCCCGAGTGCGCATGCGCAGTAGTGACCCCGAGCGCGCATGCGCAGTAGTGAGCCCGTGCGGGCATACGCAGTAGTGCGACCGTGAGCGCATGCGCAGCAGTGAGTCCGTGTGCGCATTTGCGGGTCTGAGCCGGAGTGCGCATGTTCAGTAGCGACCCCGAGCGCGCATGCGCTGTAGTAAGTCCGAGTGCGCATGAGCAGTAGTGAGCCCGTGTGCGCATGCTCAGTAGTGAGCCCAAGCGCGCATCCGCACTAGTGAGTCCGAGTGCGCATGCGCAGTAGTGACCCCGAGTGCGCATGAGCAGTAGTGAGCCCGTGTGCGCATGCGCAGTAGTGAGCCCGAGCGCGCATCCGCAGTAGTGAGTTCGAGTGCGCATGAGCAGTAGTGAGCCCGTGTGCGCATGCGCAGTAGTTAGCCCGAGCGCGCATCCGCAGTAGTGAGTCCGAGTGCGCATGAGCAGTAGTGAGCCCGTATGCGCATGAGCAGTAGTGAGCCCGTGTGCGCATGCGCAGTAGTGAGCCCGAGCGCGCATCCGCAGTAGTGGGTCCGAGTGCGCATGAGCAGTAGTGAGCCCGTGTGCGTATGCGCAGTAGTGAGCCCGAGCGCGCATCCGCAGTAATGAGTCCGAGTGCGCATGTGCAGTAGTGAGCCCGCGTGCGCATGCGCAGTGGTGAGCCCGAGCGCGCATCCGCAGTAGTGAGTCCGAGTGCGCATGAGCAGTAGTGACCCCGAGTGCGCATGCGCAGTAGTGATCCCGTGCGCGCACGCGCAGTAGTGAGTCCGAGTGCGCATGAGCAGTAGTGAGCCCGTGTGCGCATCCGCAGTAGTGAGCCCGAGCGCGCATCCGCAGTAGTTAGTCCGAGTGCGCATGCGCAGTAGTGAGCCCGAGCGCGCATCCGCAGTAATGAGCCCGAGCGCGCATCCGCAGTAGTGAGCCCGTGCGCGCATACGCAGTAGTGCGCCCGTGTGCGCATGGGCAGAAGTGAGCTCGAATGCGCATGTGCAGGTCTGACTCGGTGTGCGCATGCGCAGTAGTGACCCCGAGTGCGCGTGCGCTGTAGTGAGCTCGTGTGCGCATGCGCAGTAGTGAGCCAGTGTACGCATGCGCAGTAGTGAGTCCGAGTGCGCATGAGCAGTAGTGAGCCCGTGTGCGCATGCGCAGTAGTGAGCCCGAGCGCGCATCCGCAGTAGTGAGTCCGAGTGCGCATGAGCAGTTGTGAGCCCGTGTGCGCATGCGCAGTAGTGAGCCCGAGCGCGCATCCGCACTAGTGAGTCCGAGTGCGCATGCGCAGTAGTGTCCCCGAGTGCGCATGCGCAGTAGTGAGCCCGTGCGCGCATACGCTGTAGTGAGCCCGTGTGCGCATGCGCAGTAATTAGCCCGAGCGCGCATCCGCAGTAGTGAGTCCGAGTGCGCATGAGCAGTAGTGAGCCCGTATGCGCATGAGCAGTAGTGAGCCCGTGTGCGCATGCGCAGTAGTGAGCCCGAGCGCGCATCCGCAGTAGTGGGTCCGAGTGCGCATGAGCAGTAGTGAGCCCGTGTGCGTATGCGCAGTAGTGAGCCCGAGCGCGCATCCGCAGTAATGAGTCAGAGTGCGCATGAGCAGTAGTGAGCCGGAGTGCGCATGCGCAGTAATGAGCCCGAGTGCGCATGGGCAGTAGCGACCCCGATTGCGCATCTGCAGTAGTGACTCCGAGTGCGCATGCGCAACAGTAAACCCGATTGCGTATGCGCAGTAGTGAGCCCGAGTGCGCATGCGCAGTAGTGAGCCCGAGCGCGCATCCGGAGTAATGAGTCCGAGTGCGCATGAGCAGTAGTGAGCCGGAGTGCGCATGCGCAGTAGTGACCCCGAGTGCGCATGGGCAGTAGCGACCCCGATTGCGCATCTGCAGTAGTGACTCCGAGTGCGCATGCGCAACAGTAAACCCGATTGCGTATGCGCAGTAGTGAGCCCGAGTGCGCATGCGCTGTAGTGACCCCGAGCGCGCATGCGCAGTAGTGAGCCCGTGCGTGCATACGCAGTAGTGCGACCGTGAGCGCATGCGCAGTAGTGAGTCCGTGTGCGCATTTGCGGGTCTGAGCCGGAGTGCGCATGTTCAGTAGCGACCCCGAGCGCGCATGCGCTGTAGTAAGTCCGAGTGCGCATGAGCAGTAGTGAGCCCGTGTGCGCATGCGCAGTAGTCAGCCCAAGCGCGCATCCGCACTAGTGAGTCCGAGTGCGCATGCGCAGTAGTGACCCCGAGTGCGCATGAGCAGTAGTGAGCCCGTGTGCGCATGCGCAGTAGTGAGCCCGAGCGCGCATCCGCAGTAGTGAGTTCGAGTGCGCATGAGCAGTAGTGAGCCCGTGTGCGTATGCGCAGTAGTGAGCCCGAGCGCGCATCCGCAGTAATGAGTCCGAGTGCGCATGAGCAGTAGTGAGCCGGAGTGCGCATGCGCAGTAGTGACCCCGAGTGCGCATGGGCAGTAGCGACCCCGATTGCGCATCTGCAGTAGTGACTCCGAGTGCGTATGCGCAGTAGTGAGCCCGAGTGCGCATGCGCAGTAGTGACCCCGAGCGCGCATGCGCTGTAGTGAGCCCGAGCGCGCATCCACAGTAATGAGTCCGAGTGCGCATGAGCAGTAGTGAGCCCGTGTGCGCATGCGCAGTGGTGAGCCCGAGCGCGCATCCGCAGTAGTGCGTCCGAGTGCGCATGAGCAGTAGTGACCCCGTGTGCGCATGCGCAGTAGTGAGCCCGAGCGCGCGTGGTCAGTAGTGGGCCCGATTGCGCATCCGCAGTAGTGAGTCCGAGCACGCATGCGCAGTAGTGAGTCCGAGTGCGCATGAGCAGTAGTGAGCCCGTGTGCGCATCCGCAGTAGTGAGCCCGAGCGCGCATCCGCAGTAGTGAGTCCGAGTGCGCATGAGCAGTAGTGAGCCCGTGTGCGCATGAGCAGTAGTGAGCCCGAGCGCCCATCCGCACTAGTGAGTCCGAGTGCGCATGCGCAGTAGTGACCCCGAGTGCGCATGCGCAGTAGTGAGCCTGTGCGCGCATACGCAGTAGTGAGCCCGTGTGCGCATCCGCAGTAGTGAGTCCGAGTGCGCATGAGCAGTAGTGACCCCGTGTGCGCATGCGCAGTAGTGAGCCCGAGCGCGCGTGGTCAGTAGTGGGCCCGATTGCGCATCCGCAGTAGTGAGTCCGAGCACGCATCCGCAGTAGTGAGTCCGAGTGCGCATGAGCAGTAGTGAGCCCGTGTGCGCATGCGCAGTAGTGAGCCCGAGCGCGCATCCGCACTAGTGAGTCCGAGTGCGCATGCGCAGTAGTGACCGCGAGTGCGCATGCGCAGTAGTGAGCCCGTGCGCGCATACGCAGTAGTGAGCCCGTGTGCGCATGCGCAGTAGTTAGCCCGAGCGCGCATCCGCAGTAGTGAGTCCGAGTGCGCATGAGCAGTAGTGAGCCCGTATGCGCATGAGCAGTAGTGAGCCCGTGTGCGCATCCGCAGTAATGAGTCCGAGAGCGCATGAGCAGTAGTGAGCCCGTGTGCGCATGCGCAGTGGTGAGCCCGAGCGCGCATCCGCAGTAGTGAGTCCGAGTGCGCATGAGCAGTAGTGAGCCCGTGTGCGCATGCGCAGTGGTGAGCCCGAGCGCGCATCCGCAGTAGTGAGTCCGAGTGCGCATGAGCAGTAGTGACCCCGTGTGCGTATGCGCAGTAGTGAGCCCGAGCGCGCGTGGTCAGTAGTGGGCCCGATTGCGCATCCGCAGTAGTGAGTCCGAGCACGCATGCGCAGTAGTGAGTCCGAGTGCGCATGAGCAGTAGTGAGCCCGTGTGCGCATCCGCAGTAGTGAGCCCGAGCGCGCATCCGCAGTAGTGAGTCCGAGTGCGCATGAGCAGTAGTGAGCCCGTGTGCGCATGAGCAGTAGTGAGCCCGAGCGCCCATCCGCACTAGTGAGTCCGAGTGCGCATGCGCAGTAGTGACCCCGAGTGCGCATGCGCAGTAGTGAGCCCGTGCGCGCATACGCAGTAGTGAGCCCGTGTGCGCATGCGCAGTGGTGAGCCCGAGCGCGCATCCGCAGCAGTGAGTCCGAGTGCGCATGAGCAGTAGTGAGCCCGTGTGCGCATGAGCAGTAGTGAGCCCGAGCGCCCATCCGCACTAGTGAGTCCGAGTGCGCATGCGCAGTAGTGAGCCCGAGTGCGCATGCGCAGTAGTGAGCCCGTGCGCGCATACGCAGTAGTGCGCCCGTGTGCGCATGGGCAGAAGTGAGCTCGAATGCGCATGTGCAGGTCTGACTCGGTGTGCGCATGCGCAGTAGTGACCCCGAGTGCACGTGCGCTGTAGTGAGCTCGTGTGCGCATGCGCAGTAGTGAGCCAGTGTACGCATGCGCAGCAGTGAGTCCGTGTGCGCATGTGCAGGTCTGAGCCGGAGTGCGCATGCGCAGTAGTGAGTCCGAGTGCGCATGAGCAGTTGTGAGCCCGTGTGCGCATGCGCAGTAGTGAGCCCGAGCGCGCATCCGCACTAGTGAGTCCGAGTGCGCATGCGCGGTAGTGACCCCGAGTGCGCATGCGCAGTAGTGAGCCCGTGCGCGCATACGCAGTAGTGAGCCCGTGTGCGCATGCGCAGTAGTTAGCCCGAGCGCGCGTCCGCAGTAGTGAGTCCGAGTGCGCATGAGCAGTAGTGAGCCCGTATGCGCATGAGCAGTAGTGAGCCCGTGTGCGCATGCGCAGTAGTGAGCCCGAGCGCGCATCCGCAGTAGTGGGTCCGAGTGCGCATGAGCAGTAGTGAGCCCGTGTGCGTATGCGCAGTAGTGAGCCCGAGCGCGCATCCGCAGTAATGAGTCAGAGTGCGCATGAGCAGTAGTGAGCCGGAGTGCGCATGCGCAGTAGTGAGCCCGAGTGCGCATGGGCAGTAGCGACCCCGATTGCGCATCTGCAGTAGTGACTCCGAGTGCGCATGCGCAACAGTAAACCCGATTGCGTATGCGCAGTAGTGAGCCCGAGTGCGCATGCGCAGTAGTGAGCCCGAGCGCGCATCCGGAGTAATGAGTCCGAGTGCGCATGAGCAGTAGTGAGCCGGAGTGCGCATGCGCAGTAGTGACCCCGAGTGCGCATGGGCAGTAGCGACCCCGATTGCGCATCTGCAGTAGTGACTCCGAGTGCGCATGCGCAACAGTAAACCCGATTGCGTATGCGCAGTAGTGAGCCCGAGTGCGCATGCGCTGTAGTGACCCCGAGCGCGCATGCGCAGTAGTGAGCCCGTGCGTGCATACGCAGTAGTGCGACCGTGAGCGCATGCGCAGTAGTGAGTCCGTGTGCGCATTTGCGGGTCTGAGCCGGAGTGCGCATGTTCAGTAGCGACCCCGAGCGCGCATGCGCTGTAGTAAGTCCGAGTGCGCATGAGCAGTAGTGAGCCCGTGTGCGCATGCGCAGTAGTCAGCCCAAGCGCGCATCCGCACTAGTGAGTCCGAGTGCGCATGCGCAGTAGTGACCCCGAGTGCGCATGAGCAGTAGTGAGCCCGTGTGCGCATGCGCAGTAGTGAGCCCGAGCGCGCATCCGCAGTAGTGAGTTCGAGTGCGCATGAGCAGTAGTGAGCCCGTGTGCGTATGCGCAGTAGTGAGCCCGAGCGCGCATCCGCAGTAATGAGTCCGAGTGCGCATGAGCAGTAGTGAGCCGGAGTGCGCATGCGCAGTAGTGACCCCGAGTGCGCATGGGCAGTAGCGACCCCGATTGCGCATCTGCAGTAGTGACTCCGAGTGCGTATGCGCAGTAGTGAGCCCGAGTGCGCATGCGCAGTAGTGACCCCGAGCGCGCATGCGCTGTAGTGAGCCCGAGCGCGCATCCACAGTAATGAGTCCGAGTGCGCATGAGCAGTAGTGAGCCCGTGTGCGCATGCGCAGTGGTGAGCCCGAGCGCGCATCCGCAGTAGTGCGTCCGAGTGCGCATGAGCAGTAGTGACCCCGTGTGCGCATGCGCAGTAGTGAGCCCGAGCGCGCGTGGTCAGTAGTGGGCCCGATTGCGCATCCGCAGTAGTGAGTCCGAGCACGCATGCGCAGTAGTGAGTCCGAGTGCGCATGAGCAGTAGTGAGCCCGTGTGCGCATCCGCAGTAGTGAGCCCGAGCGCGCATCCGCAGTAGTGAGTCCGAGTGCGCATGAGCAGTAGTGAGCCCGTGTGCGCATGAGCAGTAGTGAGCCCGAGCGCCCATCCGCACTAGTGAGTCCGAGTGCGCATGCGCAGTAGTGACCCCGAGTGCGCATGCGCAGTAGTGAGCCTGTGCGCGCATACGCAGTAGTGAGCCCGTGTGCGCATCCGCAGTAGTGAGTCCGAGTGCGCATGAGCAGTAGTGACCCCGTGTGCGCATGCGCAGTAGTGAGCCCGAGCGCGCGTGGTCAGTAGTGGGCCCGATTGCGCATCCGCAGTAGTGAGTCCGAGCACGCATGCGCAGTAGTGAGTCCGAGTGCGCATGAGCAGTAGTGAGCCCGTGTGCGCATCCGCAGTAGTGAGCCCGAGCGCGCATCCGCAGTAGTGAGTCCGAGTGCGCATGAGCAGTAGTGAGCCCGTGTGCGCATGCGCAGTAGTGAGCCCGAGCGCGCATCCGCACTAGTGAGTCCGAGTGCGCATGCGCAGTAGTGACCGCGAGTGCGCATGCGCAGTAGTGAGCCCGTGCGCGCATACGCAGTAGTGAGCCCGTGTGCGCATGCGCAGTAGTTAGCCCGAGCGCGCATCCGCAGTAGTGAGTCCGAGTGCGCATGAGCAGTAGTGAGCCCGTATGCGCATGAGCAGTAGTGAGCCCGTGTGCGCATCCGCAGTAATGAGTCCGAGTGCGCATGAGCAGTAGTGAGCCCGTGTGCGCATGCGCAGTGGTGAGCCCGAGCGCGCATCCGCAGTAGTGAGTCCGAGTGCGCATGAGCAGTAGTGACCCCGAGTGCGCATGCGCAGTAGTGAGCCCGAGCGCGCATCCGCAGTAATGAGCCCGAGCGCGCATCCGCAGTAGTGAGTCCGAGTGCGCATGAGCAGTAGTGAGCCCGTGTGCGCATGCGCAGTGGTGAGCCCGAGCGCGCATCCGCAGTAATGAGTCCGAGTGCGCATGAGCAGTAGTGAGCCCGTGTGCGCATGCGCAGTGGTGAGCCCGAGCGCGCATCCGCAGTAGTGAGTCCGAGTGCGCATGAGCAGTAGTGACCCCGTGTGCGCATGCGCAGTAGTGAGCCCGAGCGCGCGTGGTCAGTAGTGGGCCCGATTGCGCATCCGCAGTAGTGAGTCCGAGCACGCATGCGCAGTAGTGAGTCCGAGTGCGCATGAGCAGTAGTGAGCCCGAGCGCCCATCCGCACTAGTGAGTCCGAGTGCGCATGCGCAGTAGTGAGCCCGAGTGCGCATGCGCAGTAGTGAGCCCGTGCGCGCATACGCAGTAGTGCGCCCGTGTGCGCATGGGCAGAAGTGAGCTCGAATGCGCATGTGCAGGTCTGACTCGGTGTGCGCATGCGCAGTAGTGACCCCGAGTGCACGTGCGCTGTAGTGAGCTCGTGTGCGCATGCGCAGTAGTGAGCCAGTGTACGCATGCGCAGCAGTGAGTCCGTGTGCGCATGTGCAGGTCTGAGCCCGTGTGCGCATGCGCAGTAGTGAGCCCGAGCGCGCATCCGCACTAGTGAGTCCGAGTGCGCATGCGCAGTAGTGACCCCGAGTGCGCATGCGCAGTAGTGAGCCCGTGCGCGCATACGCAGTAGTGAGCCCGTGTGCGCATGCGCAGTAGTTAGCCCGAGCGCGCATCCGCAGTAGTGAGTCCGAGTGCGCATGAGCAGTAGTGAGCCCGTATGCGCATGAGCAGTAGTGAGCCCGTGTGCGCATGCGCAGTAGTGAGCCCGAGCGCGCATCCGCAGTAGTGGGTCCGAGTGCGCATGAGCAGTAGTGAACCCGTGTGCGTATGCGCAGTAGTGAGCCCGAGCGCGCATCCGCAGTAATGAGTCCGAGTGCGCATGAGCAGTAGTGAGCCGGAGTGCGCATGCGCAGTAGCGACCCCGAGTGCGCATGGGCAGTAGCGACCCTGATTGCGCATCTGCAGTAGTGACTCCGAGTGCGCATGCGCAACAGTAAACCCGATTGCGTATGCGCAGTAGTGAGCCCGAGTGCGCATGCGCAGTAGTGACCCCGAGCGCGCATGCGCAGTAGTGAGCCCGTGCGCGCATACGCAGTAGTGCGCCCGTGTGCGCATGCGCAGAAGTGAGCTCGAATGCGCATGTGCAGGTCTGACTCGGTGTGCGCATGCGCAGTGGTGACCCCGAGTGCGCGTGCGCTGTAGTGAGCTCGTGTGCGCATGCGCAGTAGTGAGCCAGTGTACGCATGCGCAGTAGTGAGTCCGTGTGCGCATTTGCGGGTCTGAGCCGGAGTGCGCATGTTCAGTAGCGACCCCGAGCGCGCATGCGCTGTAGGAAGTCCGAGTGCGCATGAGCAGTAGTGACCCCGTGTGCGCATGCGCAGTAGTGAGCCCGAGCGCGCGTGATCAGTAGTGGGCCCGATTGCGCATCCGCAGTAGTGAGTCCGAGCACGCATGCGCAGTAGTGAGTCCGAGTGCGCATGAGCAGTAGTGAGCCCGTGTGCGCATCCGCAGTAGTGAGCCCGAGCGCGCATCCGCAGTAGTGAGTCCGAGTGCGCATGAGCAGTAGTGAGCCCGTGTGCGCATGAGCAGTCGTGAGCCCGAGCGCCCATCCGCACTAGTGAGTCCGAGTGCGCATGCGCAGTAGTGACCCCGAGTGCGCATGCGCAGTAGTGAGCCTGTGCGCGCATACGCAGTAGTGAGCCCGTGTGCGCATGCGCAGTGGTGAGCCCGAGCGCGCATCCGCAGTAGTGAGTCCGAGTGCGCATGAGCAGTAGTGACCCCGTGTGCCCATGCGCAGTAGTGAGCCCGAGCGCGCGTGGTCAGTAGTGGGCCCGATTGGGCATCCGCAGTAGTGAGTCCGAGCACGCATGCGCAGTAGTGAGTCCGAGTGCGCATGAGCAGTAGTGACCCCGTGTGCGCATCCGCAGTAGTGAGCCCGAGCGCGCATCCGCAGTAGTGAGTCCGAGTGCGCATGAGCAGTAGTGAGCCCGTGTGCGCATGCGCAGTAGTGAGCCCGAGCGCGCATCCGCACTAGTGAGTCCGAGTGCGCATGCGCAGTAGTGACCCCGAGTGCGCATGCGCAGTAGTGAGCCCGTGCGCGCATACGCAGTAGTGAGCCCGTGTGCGCATGCGCTGTAGTTAGCCCGAGCGCGCATCCGCAGTAGTGAGTCCGAGTGCGCATGAGCAGTAGTGCGCCGTGTGCGCATGGGCAGAAGTGAGCTCGAATGCGCATGTGCAGGTCTGACTCGGTGTGCGCATGCGCAGTAGTGACCCCGAGTGCGCGTGCGCTGTAGTGAGCTCGTGTGCGCATGCGCAGTAGTGAGCCCGAGCGCGCATCCGCACTAGTGAGTCCGAGTGCGCATGCGCAGTAGTGACCCCGAGTGCGCATGCGCAGTAGTGAGCCCGTGCGCGCATACGCAGTAGTGAGCCCGTGTGCGCATGCGCAGTAGTGAGCCCGAGCGCGCATCCGCAGTAGTGAGTCCGAGTGCGCATGAGCAGTAGTGAGCCCGTATGCGCATGAGCAGTAGTGAGCCCGTGTGCGCATGCGCAGTAGTGAGCCCGAGCGCGCATCCGCAGTAGTGGGTCGGAGTGCGCATGAGCAGTAGTGAGCCCATGTGCGTATGCGCAGTAGTGAGCCCGAGCGCGCATCCGCAGTAATGAGTCCGAGTGCGCATGAGCAGTAGTGAGCCGGAGTGCGCATGCGCAGTAGTGACCCCGAGTGCGCATGGGCAGTAGCGACCCCGATTGCGCATCTGCAGTAGTGACTCCGAGTGCGCATGCGCAACAGTAAACCCGATTGCGTATGCGCAGTAGTGAGCCCGAGTGCGCATGCGCAGTAGTGACCCCGAGCGCGCATGCGCAGTAGTGAGCCCGTGCGCGCATACGCAGTAGTGCGCCCGTGTGCGCATGCGCAGAAGTGAGCTCGAATGCGCATGTGCAGGTCTGACTCGGTGCGCGCATGCGCAGTGGTGACCCCGAATGCGCGTGCGCTGTAGTGAGCTCGTGTGCGCATGCGCAGTAGTGAGCCAGTGTACGCATGCGCAGTAGTGAGTCCGTGTGCGCATTTGCGGGTCTGAGCCGGAGTGCGCATGTACAGTAGCGACCCCGAGCGCGCATGCGCTGTAGTAAGTCCGAGTGCGCATGAGCAGTAGTGAGCCCGTGTGCGCATGCGCAGTAGTGAGCCCAAGCGCGCATCCGCACTAGTGAGTCCGAGTGCGCATGCGCAGTAGTTACCCCGAGTGCGCATGAGCAGTAGTGAGCCCGTGTGCGCATGCGCAGTAGTGAGCCCGAGCGCGCATCCGCAGTAGTGAGTTCGAGTGCGCATGAGCAGTAGTGAGCCCGTGTGCGTATGCGCAGTAGTGAGCCCGAGCGCGCATCCGCAGTAATGAGTCCGAGTGCGCATGAGCAGCAGTGAGCCCGTGTGCGCATGCGCAGTGGTGAGCCCGAGCGCGCATCCGCAGTAGTGAGTCCGAGTGCGCATGAGCAGTAGTAACCCCGTGTGCGCATGCGCAGTAGTGAGCCCGAGCGCGCGTGGTCAGTAGTGGGCCCGATTGCGTATCCGCAGTAGTGAGTCCGAGCACGCATGCGCAGTAGTGAGTCCGAGTGCGCATGAGCAGTAGTGAGCCCGTGTGCGCATCCGCAGTAGTGAGCCCGAGCGCGCATCCGCAGTAGTGAGTCCGAGTGCGCATGAGCAGTAGTGTGCCCGTGTGCGCATGAGCAGTAGTGAGCCCGAGCGCCCATCCGCACTAGTGAGTCCGAGTGCGCATGCCCAGTAGTGACCCCGAGTGCGCATGCGCAGTAGTGAGCCCGAGCGCGCATCCGCAGTAGTGAGTTCGAGTGCGCATGAGCAGTAGTGAGCCCGTGTGCGTATGCGCAGTAGTGAGCCCGAGAGCGCATCCGCAGTAATGAGTCCGAGTGCGCATGAGCAGTAGTGAGCCCGTGTGCGCATGCGCAGTGGTGAGCCCGAGCGCGCATCCGCAGTAGTGAGTCCGAGTGCGCATGAGCAGTAGTGACCCCGTGTGCGCATGCGCAGTAGTGAGCCCGAGCGCGCGTGGTCAGTAGTGGGCCCGATTGCGCATCCGCAGTAGTGAGCCCAAGCGCGCATCCGCACTAGTGAGTCCGAGTGCGCATGCGCAGTAGTGACCCCGAGTGCGCATGAGCAGTAGTGAGCCCGTGTGCGCATGCGCAGTAGTGAGCCCGAGCGCGCATCCGCAGTAGTGAGTTCGAGTGCGCATGAGCAGTAGTGAGCCCGTGCGCGCATACGCAGTAGTGCGCCCGTGTGGGCATGGGCAGAAGTGAGCTCGAATGCGCATGTGCAGGTCTGACTCGGTGTGCGCATGCGCAGTGGTGACCCCGAGTGCGCGTGCGCTGTAGTGAGCTCGTGTGCGCATGCGCAGTAGTGAGCCAGTGTACGCATGCGCAGTAGTGAGTCCGTGTGCGCATTTGCGGGTCTGAGACGGAGTGCGCATGCGCAGTAGTGAACCCGATTGCGCATCTGCAGTAGTGACTCTGAGTGCGCATGCACAGCAGTGAACCCGATTGCGCGTCTGCAGTGGTGACCCCGAGTGCGCATGTTCAGTAGCGACCCCGAGCGCGCATGCGCTGTAGTAAGTCCGAGTGCGCATGAGCAGTAGTGAGCCGCGGTGCGCATGCGCAGTAGTGACCCCGAGTGCGCATGCGCAGTAGTGACCCCGAGTGCGCATGGGCTGTAGCGACCCCGAGCGCGCATGTGCAGTAGCGAACCCGTGCGCGCATGCGCAGTAGTGAGCCCGAGCGCGCATCCGCAGTAATGAGTCCGAGTGCGCATGAGCAGTAGTGAGCCCGCGTGCGCATGCGCAGTGGTGAGCCCGAGCGCGCATCCGCAGTAGTGAGTCCGAGTGCGCATGAGCAGTAGTGACCCCGAGTGCGCATGCGCAGTAGTGATCCCGTGCGCGCATGCGCAGTAGTGAGCCCGTGCGCGCATACGCAGTAGTGAGGCCGTGTGCGCATGCGCAGTAGTGAGCCCGAGCGCGCATCCGCAGTAGTGAGTCCGAGTGCGCATGACCAGTTGCGAGCCCGTGTGCGCATGCGCAGTAGTGAGCCCGAGCGCGCATCCGCACTAGTGAGTCCGAGTGCGCATGCGCAGTAGTGACCCCGAGTGCGCGTGCGCTGTAGTGAGCTCGTGTGCGCATGCGCAGTAGTGAGCCAGTGTACGCATGCGCACTAGTGAGTCCGTGTGCGCATGTGCAGGTCTGAGCCGGAGTGCGCATGCGCAGTAGTGAACCCGATTGCGCATCTGCAGTAGTAACTCCGAGTGCGCATGCACAGCAGTGAACCCGATTGCGCGTCTGCAGTGGTGACCACGAGTGCGCATGTTCAGTAGCGACCCCGAGCGCGCATGCGCAGTAGTGAGCCCGAGGGCGCAATCGCAGTAGTGATTCCGAGGGCGCATGAGCAGTAGTGATCCCGAGTTCCCATACGCGGTAGTGAGCCCGATTTTCTATCCGCAGTAGTGAGACCGAGTGCGCATGAGCAGTAGTGAGTCCGAGTGCGCATGACCAGTAGTGAGCCCGTGTGCGTATGCGCAGTAGTGAGCCCGAGCGCGCATCCGCAGTAATGAGTCCGAGTGCGCATGAGCAGTAGTGAGCCCGCGTGCGCATGCGCAGTGGTGAGCCCGAGCGCGCATCCGCAGTAGTGAGTCCGAGTGCGCATGAGCAGTAGTGAGTCCGAGTGCGCATGAGCAGTAGTGAGCCGGAGTGCGCATGCGCAGTAGTGACCCCGAGTGCGCATGGGCAGTAGCGACCCCGATTGCGCATCTGCAGTAGTGACTCCGAGTGCGCATGCGTAACAGTAAACCCGATTGCGTATGCGCAGTAGTGAGCCCGAGCGCGCATCCGCAGTAGTGAGTCCGAGTGCGCATGCGCAGTAGTGATCCCGTGCGCGCATGCGCAGTAGTGAGTTCGAGTGCGCATGAGCAGTAGTGAGCCCGTGTGCGTATGCGCAGTAGTGAGCCCGAGCGCGCATCCGCAGTAATGAGTCCGAGTGCGCATGAGCAGTAGTGAGCCCGTGTGCGCATGCGCAGTGGTGAGCCCGATCGCGCATCCGCAGTAGTGAGTCCGAGTGCGCATGAGCAGTAGTGACCCCGAGTGCGCATGCGCAGTAGTGAGCCCGAGCGCGCATCCGCAGTAATGAGCCCGAGCGCGCATCCGCAGTCGTGAGTCCGAGTGCGCATGAGCAGTAGTGAGCCGGAGTGCGCATGCGCGGTAGTGACCCCGAGTGCGCATGGGCAGTAGCGACCCCGACTGCGCATCTGCAGTAGTGACTCCGAGTGCGCATGCGTAACAGTAAACCCGATTGCGTATGCGCAGTAGTGAGCCCGAGCGCGCATCCGCAGTAGTGAGTCCGAGTGCGCATGAGCAGTAGTGAGCCCGTGTGCGCATGCGCAGTAGTGAGCCCGAGCGCGCATCCGCACTAGTGAGTCCGAGTGCGCATGAGCAGTAGTGAGCCCGTATGCGCATGAGCAGTAGTGAGCCCGTGTGCGCATCCGCAGTAATGAGTCCGAGTGCGCATGAGCAGTAGTGAGCCCGTGTGCGCATGCGCAGTGGTGAGCCCGAGCGCGCATCCGCAGTAGTGAGTCCGAGTGCGCATGAGCAGTAGTGACCCCGTGTGCGCATGCGCAGTAGTGAGCCCGAGCGCGCGTGGTCAGTAGTGGGCCCGATTGCGCATCCGCAGTAGTGAGTCCGAGCACGCATGCGCAGTAGTGAGTCCGAGTGCGCATGAGCAGTAGTGAGCCCGAGCGCCCATCCGCACTAGTGAGTCCGAGTGCGCATGCGCAGTAGTGAGCCCGAGTGCGCATGCGCAGTAGTGAGCCCGTGCGCGCATACGCAGTAGTGCGCCCGTGTGCGCATGGGCAGAAGTGAGCTCGAATGCGCATGTGCAGGTCTGACTCGGTGTGCGCATGCGCAGTAGTGACCCCGAGTGCACGTGCGCTGTAGTGAGCTCGTGTGCGCATGCGCAGTAGTGAGCCAGTGTACGCATGCGCAGCAGTGAGTCCGTGTGCGCATGTGCAGGTCTGAGCCCGTGTGCGCATGCGCAGTAGTGAGCCCGAGCGCGCATCCGCACTAGTGAGTCCGAGTGCGCATGCGCAGTAGTGACCCCGAGTGCGCATGCGCAGTAGTGAGCCCGTGCGCGCATACGCAGTAGTGAGCCCGTGTGCGCATGCGCAGTAGGTAGCCCGAGCGCGCATCCGCAGTAGTGAGTCCGAGTGCGCATGAGCAGTAGTGAGCCCGTATGCGCATGAGCAGTAGTGAGCCCGTGTGCGCATGCGCAGTAGTGAGCCCGGGCGCGCATCCGCAGTAGTGGGTCCGAGTGCGCATGAGCAGTAGTGAACCCGTGTGCGTATGCGCAGTAGTGAGCCCGAGCGCGCATCCGCAGTAATGAGTCCGAGTGCGCAAGAGCAGTAGTGAGCCGGAGTGCGCATGCGCAGTAGTGACCCCGAGTGCGCATGGGCAGTAGCGACCCCGATTGCGCATCTGCAGTAGTGACTCCGAGTGCGCATGCGCAACAGTAAACCCGATTGCGTATGCGCAGTAGTGAGCCCGAGTGCGCATGCGCAGTAGTGACCCCGAGCGCGCATGCGCAGTAGTGAGCCCGTGCGCGCATACGCAGTAGTGCGCCCGTGTGCGCATGCGCAGAAGTGAGCTCGAATGCGCATGTGCAGGTCTGACTCGGTGTGCGCATGCGCAGTGGTGACCCCGAGTGCGCGTGCGCTGTAGTGAGCTCGTGTGCGCATGCGCAGTAGTGAGCCAGTGTACGCATGCGCAGTAGTGAGTCCGTGTGCGCATTTGCGGGTCTGAGCCGGAGTGCGCATGTTCAGTAGCGACCCCGAGCGCGCATGCGCTGTAGGAAGTCCGAGTGCGCATGAGCAGTAGTGACCCCGTGTGCGCATGCGCAGTAGTGAGCCCGAGCGCGCGTGATCAGTAGTGGGCCCGATTGCGCATCCGCAGTAGTGAGTCCGAGCACGCATGCGCAGTAGTGAGTCCGAGTGCGCATGAGCAGTAGTGAGCCCGTGTGCGCATCCGCAGTAGTGAGCCCGAGCGCGCATCCGCAGTAGTGAGTCCGAGTGCGCATGAGCAGTAGTGAGCCCGTGTGCGCATGAGCAGTAGTGAGCCCGAGCGCCCATCCGCACTAGTGAGTCCGAGTGCGCATGCGCAGTAGTGACCCCGAGTGCGCATGCGCAGTAGTGAGCCTGTGCGCGCATACGCAGTAGTGAGCCCGTGTGCGCATGCGCAGTGGTGAGCCCGAGCGCGCATCCGCAGTAGTGAGTCCGAGTGCGCATGAGCAGTAGTGACCCCGTGTGCCCATGCGCAGTAGTGAGCCCGAGCGCGCGTGGTCAGTAGTGGGCCCGATTGGGCATCCGCAGTAGTGAGTCCGAGCACGCATGCGCAGTAGTGAGTCCGAGTGCGCATGAGCAGTAGTGACCCCGTGTGCGCATCCGCAGTAGTGAGCCCGAGCGCGCATCCGCAGTAGTGAGTCCGAGTGCGCATGAGCAGTAGTGAGCCCTTGTGCGCATGCGCAGTAGTGAGCCCGAGCGCGCATCCGCACTAGTGAGTCCGAGTGCGCATGCGCAGTAGTGACCCCGAGTGCGCATGCGCAGTAGTGAGCCCGTGCGCGCATACGCAGTAGTGAGCCCGTGTGCGCATGCGCTGTAGTTAGCCCGAGCGCGCATCCGCAGTAGTGAGTCCGAGTGCGCATGAGCAGTAGTGCGCCGTGTGCGCATGGGCAGAAGTGAGCTCGAATGCGCATGTGCAGGTCTGACTCGGTGTGCGCATGCGCAGTAGTGACCCCGAGTGCGCGTGCGCTGTAGTGAGCTCGTGTGCGCATGCGCAGTAGTGACCCCGAGTGCGCATGGGCAGTAGCGACCCCGATTGCGCATCTGCAGTAGTGACTCCGAGTGCGCATGCGCAACAGTAAACCCGATTGCGTATGCGCAGTAGTGAGCCCGAGTGCGCATGCGCAGTAGTGACCCCGAGCGCGCATGCGCAGTAGTGAGCCCGTGCGCGCATACGCAGTAGTGCGCCCGTGTGCGCATGCGCAGATGTGAGCTCGAATGCGCATGTGCAGGTCTGACTCGGTGCGCGCATGCGCAGTGGTGACCCCGAATGCGCGTGCGCTGTAGTGAGCTCGTGTGCGCATGCGCAGTAGTGAGCCAGTGTACGCATGCGCAGTAGTGAGTCCGTGTGCGCATTTGCGGGTCTGAGCCGGAGTGCGCATGTACAGTAGCGACCCCGAGCGCGCATGCGCTGTAGTAAGTCCGAGTGCGCATGAGCAGTAGTGAGCCCGTGTGCGCATGCGCAGTAGTGAGCCCAAGCGCGCATCCGCACTAGTGAGTCCGAGTGCGCATGCGCAGTAGTGACCCCGAGTGCGCATGAGCAGTAGTGAGCCCGTGTGCGCATCCGCAGTAGTGAGCCCGAGCGCGCATCCGCAGTAGTGAGTTCGAGTGCGCATGAGCAGTAGTGAGCCCGTGTGCGTATGCGCAGTAGTGAGCCCGAGCGCGCATCCGCAGTAATGAGTCCGAGTGCGCATGAGCAGCAGTGAGCCCGTGTGCGCATGCGCAGTGGTGAGCCCGAGCGCGCATCCGCAGTAGTGAGTCCGAGTGCGCATGAGCAGTAGTAACCCCGTGTGCGCATGCGCAGTAGTGAGCCCGAGCGCGCGTGGTCAGTAGTGGGCCCGATTGCGCATCCGCAGTAGTGAGTCCGAGCACGCATGCGCAGTAGTGAGTCCGAGTGCGCATGAGCAGTAGTGAGCCCGTGTGCGCATCCGCAGTAGTGAGCCCGAGCGCGCATCCGCAGTAGTGAGTCCGAGTGCGCATGAGCAGTAGTGTGCCCGTGTGCGCATGAGCAGTAGTGAGCCCGAGCGCCCATCCGCACTAGTGAGTCCGAGTGCGCATGCCCAGTAGTGACCCCGAGTGCGCATGCGCAGTAGTGAGCCCGAGCGCGCATCCGCAGTAGTGAGTTCGAGTGCGCATGAGCAGTAGTGAGCCCGTGTGCGTATGCGCAGTAGTGAGCCCGAGAGCGCATCCGCAGTAATGAGTCCGAGTGCGCATGAGCAGTAGTGAGCCCGTGTGCGCATGCGCAGTGGTGAGCCCGAGCGCGCATCCGCAGTAGTGAGTCCGAGTGCGCATGAGCAGTAGTGACCCCGTGTGCGCATGCGCAGTAGTGAGCCCGAGCGCGCGTGGTCAGTAGTGGGCCCGATTGCGCATCCGCAGTAGTGAGCCCAAGCGCGCATCCGCACTAGTGAGTCCGAGTGCGCATGCGCAGTAGTGACCCCGAGTGCGCATGAGCAGTAGTGAGCCCGTGTGCGCATGCGCAGTAGTGAGCCCGAGCGCGCATCCGCAGTAGTGAGTTCGAGTGCGCATGAGCAGTAGTGAGCCCGTGCGCGCATACGCAGTAGTGCGCCCGTGTGGGCATGGGCAGAAGTGAGCTCGAATGCGCATGTGCAGGTCTGACTCGGTGTGCGCATGCGCAGTGGTGACCCCGAGTGCGCGTGCGCTGTAGTGAGCTCGTGTGCGCATGCGCAGTAGTGAGCCAGTGTACGCATGCGCAGTAGTGAGTCCGTGTGCGCATTTGCGGGTCTGAGCCGGAGTGCGCATGCGCAGTAGTGAACCCGATTGCGCATCTGCAGTAGTGACTCTGAGTGCGCATGCACAGCAGTGAACCCGATTGCGCGTCTGCAGTGGTGACCCCGAGTGCGCATGTTCAGTAGCGACCCCGAGCGCGCATGCGCTGTAGTAAGTCCGAGTGCGCATGAGCAGTAATGAGCCCGTGTGCGCATGCGCAGTAGTGATCCCGAGTTCCTTTACGCGGTAGTGAGCCCGATTTTGTATCCGCAGTAGTGAGTCCGAGTGCGCATGAGCAGTAGTGACCCCGAGTGCGCATGCGCAGTAGTGATCCCGTGCGCGCATGCGCAGTAGTGAGCCCGTGCGCGCATACGCAGTAGTGAGGCCGTGTGCGCATGCGCAGTAGTGAGCCCGAGCGCGCATCCGCAGTAGTGAGTCCGAGTGCGCATGACCAGTTGCGAGCCCGTGTGCGCATGCGCAGTAGTGAGCCCGAGCGCGCATCCGCACTAGTGAGTCCGAGTGCGCATGCGCAGTAGTGACCCCGAGTGCGCGTGCGCTGTAGTGAGCTCGTGTGCGCATGCGCAGTAGTGAGCCAGTGTACGCATGCGCACTAGTGAGTCCGTGTGCGCATGTGCAGGTCTGAGCCGGAGTGCGCATGCGCAGTAGTGAACCCGATTGCGCATCTGCAGTAGTGACTCCGAGTGCGCATGCACAGCAGTGAACCCGATTGCGCGTCTGCAGTGGTGACCCCGAGTGCGCATGTTCAGTAGCGACCCCGAGCGCGCATGCGCAGTAGTGAGCCCGAGGGCGCAATCGCAGTAGTGATTCCGAGGGCGCATGAGCAGTAGTGATCCCGAGTTCCCATACGCGGTAGTGAGCCCGATTTTCTATCCGCAGTAGTGAGCCCGCGTGCGCATGCGCAGTGGTGAGCCCGAGTGCGCATGACCAGTAGTGAGCCCGTGTGCGTATGCGCAGTAGTGAGTCCGAGTGCGCATGACCAGTAGTGAGCCCGTGTGCGTATGCGCAGTAGTGAGCCCGAGCGCGCATCCGCAGTAATGAGGCCGTGTGCGCATGCGCAGTAGTGAGCCCGAGCGCGCATCCGCAGTAGTGAGTCCGAGTGCGCATGACCAGTTGCGAGCCCGTGTGCGCATGCGCAGTAGTGAGCCCGAGCGCGCATCCGCACTAGTGAGTCCGAGTGCGCATGCGCAGTAGTGACCCCGAGTGCGCGTGCGCTGTAGTGAGCTCGTGTGCGCATGCGCAGTAGTGAGCCAGTGTACGCATGCGCACTAGTGAGTCCGTGTGCGCATGTGCAGGTCTGAGCCGGAGTGCGCATGCGCAGTAGTGAACCCGATTGCGCATCTGCAGTAGTGACTCCGAGTGCGCATGCACAGCAGTGAACCCGATTGCGCGTCTGCAGTGGTGACCCCGAGTGCGCATGTTCAGTAGCGACCCCGAGCGCGCATGCGCAGTAGTGAGCCCGAGGGCGCAATCGCAGTAGTGATTCCGAGGGCGCATGAGCAGTAGTGATCCCGAGTTCCCATACGCGGTAGTGAGCCCGATTTTCTATCCGCAGTAGTGAGACCGAGTGCGCATGAGCAGTAGTGAGTCCGAGTGCGCATGACCAGTAGTGAGCCCGTGTGCGTATGCGCAGTAGTGAGCCCGAGCGCGCATCCGCAGTAATGAGTCCGAGTGCGCATGAGCAGTAGTGAGCCCGCGTGCGCATGCGCAGTGGTGAGCCCGAGCGCGCATCCGCAGTAGTGAGTCCGAGTGCGCATGAGCAGTAGTGAGTCCGAGTGCGCATGAGCAGTAGTGAGCCGGAGTGCGCATGCGCAGTAGTGACCCCGAGTGCGCATGGGCAGTAGCGACCCCGATTGCGCATCTGCAGTAGTGACTCCGAGTACGCATGCGTAACAGTAAACCCGATTGCGTATGCGCAGTAGTGAGCCCGAGCGCGCATCCGCAGTAGTGAGTCCGAGTGCGCATGCGCAGTAGTGATCCCGTGCGCGCATGCGCAGTAGTGAGTTCGAGTGCGCATGAGCAGTAGTGAGCCCGTGTGCGTATGCGCAGTAGTGAGCCCGAGCGCGCATCCGCAGTAATGAGTCCGAGTGCGCATGAGCAGTAGTGAGCCCGTGTGCGCATGCGCAGTGGTGAGCCCGATCGCGCATCCGCAGTAGTGAGTCCGAGTGCGCATGAGCAGTAGTGACCCCGAGTGCGCATGCGCAGTAGTGAGCCCGAGCGCGCATCCGCAGTAATGAGCCCGAGCGCGCATCCGCAGTCGTGAGTCCGAGTGCGCATGAGCAGTAGTGAGCCGGAGTGCGCATGCGCAGTAGTGACCCCGAGTGCGCATGGGCAGTAGCGACCCCGATTGCGCATCTGCAGTAGTGACTCCGAGTGCGCATGCGTAACAGTAAACCCGATTGCGTATGCGCAGTAGTGAGCCCGAGCGCGCATCCGCAGTAGTGAGTCCGAGTGCGCATGAGCAGTAGTGAGCCCGTGTGCGCATGCGCAGTAGTGAGCCCAAGCGCGCATCCGCACTAGTGAGTCCGAGTGCGCATCCGCAGTAGCGACCCCGAGCGCGAATGTGCAGGCCTGACCTGAGTGCGCATGCGCAGTAGTGAGCCCCAGCGCGCATGCGCAGTAGTGAGCCCGATTGCGCATCCGCAGTGGTGACCCCGAGCGCGCATGCGCAGTAGTGAGCCGGATTGCGCATCCGCAGCAGTGAGTCCGAGTGCGCATACGCAGTTGCGACCACGGGCGCGTATGCGCAGTAGCGACCCCGAGCGCGTATGCGCAGTAGTGGGCCCGAGTGCGCATGTGCAGGCCTGACCTGAGTGCGCACGCGCAGCAGTGAGCCCCAGCGCGCATGCGCAGTAGTGAGCCCGATTGCGCATTCGCAGTGGTGACCCCGAGCGCGCATGCGCAGTAGTGAGCCCGATTGCGCATCCGCAGCAGTGAGTCCGAGTGCGCATACGCAGTTGCGACCCCGCGTGTGCATGCACAGTGTCAGCCCGTGAGCGAATGCGCAGTAGTGAGTCCGTGTGCGCATGTGCAGGTCCGAGCCGCAGTGCGCATGCGCAGTAGTGAGCCCGATTGTGCATCCGCAGTAGTGAGTCCGAGTGCGCATGAGCAGAAGTGAGCCGGAGTGCGGATGCGCAGTAGTGACCCCGAGTGCGCATGCGCAGAAGTGAGCCAGTGTGTGCATGCGCAGTAGTCAGCCCGAGTGCGCATGCGCAGTAGTGAGCCAGATTGCGCATCCGCAGTAGTGAGTGCGTTGCACATGCGCATGTCTGACCCCGAGCGCGCATGCGCAGTAGTGAGCCCGTGTGCGCATCCGCAGTAATGAGTCCGAGTGCGCATGAGCAGTCGTGAGCCCGTGTGCGCATGCGCAGTGGTGAGCCCGATCGCGCATCCGCAGTAGTGAGTCCGAGTGCGCATGAGCAGTAGTGACCCCGAGTGCGCATGCGCAGTAGTGAGCCCGAGCGCGCATCCGCAGTAATGAGCCCGAGCGCGCATCCGCAGTCGTGAGTCCGAGTGCGCATGAGCAGTAGTGAGCCGGAGTGCGCATGCGCAGTAGTGACCCCGAGTGCGCATGGGCAGTAGCGACCCCGATTGCGCATCTGCAGTAGTGACTCCGAGTGCGCATGCGTAACAGTAAACCCGATTGCGTATGCGCAGTAGTGAGCCCGAGCGCGCATCCGCAGTAGTGAGTCCGAGTGCGCATGAGCAGTAGTGAGCCCGTGTGCGCATGCGCAGTAGTGAGCCCAAGCGCGCATCCGCACTAGTGAGTCCGAGTGCGCATCCGCAGTAGCGACCCCGAGCGCGAATGTGCAGGCCTGACCTGAGTGCGCATGCGCAGTAGTGAGCCCCAGCGCGCATGCGCAGTAGTGAGCCCGATTGCGCATCCGCAGTGGTGACCCCGAGCGCGCATGCGCAGTAGTGAGTCCGAGTGCGCATGGGCAGTAGTGACCCCGAGTGCGCATGCGCAGTAGTGAGCCCGTGCGCGCATACGCAGTAGTGAGCCCGTGTGCGCATGCGCAGTAGTGAGCCCGAGCGCGCATCCGCAGTAGTGAGTCCGAGTGCGCATGAGCAGTAGTGAGCCCGTGTGCGCATGAGCAGTAGTGAGCCCGTGTGCGCATGCGCAGTAGTGAGCCCGAGCGCGCAGCCGCAGTAGTGAGTCCGAGTGCGCATGAGCAGTAGTGAGCCCGTGTGCGCATGAGCAGTAGTGAGCCCGTGTGCGCATGCGCAGTAGTGAGCCCGAGCGCGCATTCGCAGTAGTGAGTCCGAGTGCGCATGAGCAGTAGTGAGCCCGTGTGCGTATGCGCAGTAGTGAGCCCGAGCGCGCATCCGCAGTAATGAGTCCGAGTGCGCATGAGCAGTAGTGAGCCCGCGTGCGCATGCGCAGTGGTGAGCCCGAGCGCGCATCCGCAGTAGTGAGTCCGAGCGCGCATCGGCAGAAGTGAGTCCGAGTGCGGATGAGCAGTAGTGAGCCCGTGCGCGCATGCGCAGTAGTGAGCCCGAGCGCGCATCGGCAGTAGTGAGTCCGAGTACGCATGAACAGTAGTGAGGCGGAGTGCGCATGGGTAGTAGTGAGCTGGATTGCGCATCCGCAGCAGTGAGTCCGAGTGCGCATACGCAGTGGCGACCCCGAGTGTGCATGCACAGTGTCAGCCCGTGAGCGAATGCGCAGTAGTGAGTCCGTGTGCGCATGCGAAGTAGTGAGCCCGTGTACGCATGCGCAGTAGTGAGCCCGTGTGCTCATGCGCAGTAGTGAGCTCGAGTGCGCACGTGCAGGTCTGAGCCGGAGTGCGCATAGGCAGTAGTGAGCCCGAGCGCGGATGCGCAGTAGTGACCCCGAGCCCGCATGCGCAGTAGTGAGCCCGTGTGCGCATGCGCAGTAGTGAGCCCGTGTACGCATGCGCAGTAGTGAGCCCGTGTGCTCATGCGCAGTAGTGAGCCCGCGTGCGCATGCGTAGTAGTGAGCTCGAGTGCGCATGAGCAGTAGTGATTCCGAGCGCGCATGCGCAGTTGTGAGCCCAATTGCGCATGCACAGTAGTGAGCCCGTGTGCGCATGCGCAGTAGTGAGCCCGAGTGCGCATGCAGAGTAGTGAGGCCGATTGCGCATCCGCACTAGTGAGTCCGTGTGCGCATGTGCAGGTCTGAGCCGGAGTGCGCATGCGCAGTAATGAGCCCGATTGTGCATCCGCCGTAGTGAGTCCGAGTGCGTATGAGCAGTAGTGAGCCGGAGGGCGCATGCGCAGTAGTGACCCCGAGTGCGCATGCGCACTAGTGACCCCGAGCCCGCATGCGCAGTAGTGAGCCCGTGTACGCATGGGCAATAGTGAGCCCGTGTGCTCATGCGCAGTAGTGAGCCCGCGTGCGCATGCGTAGAAGTGAGCTCGAGTGCGCATGTGCAGGTTTGAGCCGGAGTGCGCATGCGCAGTAGTGAGTCCGAGTGCGCATGCGCAGTAGCGACCCCGAATGCACATGAGCAGTAGTGAGTCCGAATGCGCATGAGCTGCAGTGACCCCGAGTGTGCATGCACAGTAGTGAACCCGATTGCGCATCCGCAGTAGTGAGTCAGTGTGCGCATGTGCAGGTCTGAGCCGGAGTGCGCATGCGCAGTAGTGAGCCCGATTGTGAATCCGCAGTAGTGAGTCCGAGTACGCATGAACAGTAGTGAGGCGGAGTGCGCATGCGCAGTAGTGACCCCGAGTGCGCATGTGCAGTAGCGACCCCGAGCGCGTATGCGCAGTAGCGACCCCGTGCGCGTATGCGCAGTAGTGGGCCCGAGTGCGCATGTGCAGGCCTGACCTGAGTGCGCATGCGCAGTAGTGAGCCCCAGCGCGCATGCGCAGTAGTGAGCCCGATTGCGCATCCGCAGTTGTGACACCGAGCGCGCATGCGCAGTAGTGAGCCCGATTGCGCATCCGCAGCAGTGAGTCCGAGTGCGCATACGCAGTTGCGACCCCGAGTGTGCATGCACAGTGTCAGCCCGTGAGCGAATGCGCATTAGTGAGTCCGTGTGCGCATGTGCAGGTCTGAGCCGCAGTGCGCATGCGCAGTAGTGAGCCCGATTGTGCATCCGCAGTAGTGAGTCCAAGTGCGCATGAGCAGAAGTGAGCCGGAGTGCGCATGCGCAGTAGTGACCTCGAGTGCGCATGCGCAGAAGTGAGCCCGTGTGTGCATGCGCAGTAGTGAGCCCGAGTGCGCATGCGCAGTAGTGAGCCCGATTGCGCATGAGCAGTAGTGAGTCCGTGTGCGCATGTGCAGGTCTGAGCCGGAGTGCGCATGCGCAGTAGTGAGCCCGATTGTGCATCCGCAGTTGTGAGTCCGAGTGCGCATGAGCACTAGTGAGCCGGAGTGCGCATGCGCAGTAGTGACCCCGAGTGCGCATGCGCAGTAGTGACCCCGAGCAGCATGCGCAGTAGTGAGCCCGTGTGTGCATGCGCAGTAGTGTGTCCGAGTGCGCATGCGCAGTAGTGACCCCGAGTGCGCATGAGTAGTAGTGAGTCCGAGTGCGCATGCGCAGTAGTGAGCCCGGGTGCTCATGCGCAGTAGTGAGCCCGCGTTCGCATGCGTAGTAGTGAGCTCGAGTGCGCATGTGCAGGTCTGAGACGGAGTGCGCATGCGCAGTAGTGAGTCCGAGTGCGCATGAGCAGTAGTGAGCCCGTGTGCACATGCGCAGAAGTGAGCTCGAAAGCGCATGTGCAAGTCTGAGCCGGACTGCGCATGCGCAGTAGTGAGCCCGTGTGCGCATGAGCAGTAGTGAGTCCGAGCCAGCATGCGCAGTAGTGAGCCCGATTGTGCATCCCCAGTAATGGGTCTGAGTGCGCATGAGCAGTAGTCAGCCCGCGTGCGCATGCGTAGTAGTGAGCTCGAGTGCGCATGAGCAGTAGTGATTCCAAGCGCGCATGCGCAGTTGTGAGCCCGATTGCGCATGCGCAGTAGTGAACCCGTGTGCGCATGCGCAGTAGTGAGCCCGAGTGCGCATGCAGAGTAGTGAGGCCGCTTGCGCATCCGCACTAGTGAGTCCGTGTGCGCATGTGCAGGTCTGAGCCGCAGTGCGCATGCGCAGTAGTGAGCCCGATTGTGCATCCGCAGTATTGAGTCCGAGTGCGCATGAGCAGAAGTGAGCCGGAGTGCGCATGCGCAGTAGTGACCTCGAGTGCGCATGGGCAGACGTGAGCCCGTGTGTGCATGCGCAGTGGTGAGGCCGAGTGCGCATGCGCAGTAGTGAGCCCGATTGCGCATGAGCAGTAGTGAGTCCGTGTGTGCATGTGCAGGTCTGAGCCGGAGTGCGCATGCGCAGTTGTGAGCCCGATTGTGCATCCGCAGTTGTGAGTCCGAGTGCGCATGAGCACTAGTGAGCCGGAGTGCGCATGCGCAGTAGTGACACCGAGCGCGCATGCGCAGTAGTGGGCCCGATTGCGCATCCGCAGCAGTGAGTCCGAGTGCGCATACGCAGTTGCGACCCCGAGTGTGCATGCGCAGTGTCAGCCCGTGAGCGAATGCGCAGTAGTGAGTCCGTGTGCGCATGTGCAGGTCCGAGCCGGAGTGCGCATGCGCAGTTGTGAGCCCGATTGTGCATCCGCAGTTGTGAGTCCGAGTGCGCATGAGCACTAGTGAGCCGGATTGCGCATGCGCAGTAGTGACACCGAGCGCGCATGCGCAGTAGTGGGCCCGATTGCGCATCCGCAGCAGTGAGTCCGAGTGCGCATACGCAGTTGCGACCCCGAGTGTGCATGCGCAGTGTCAGCCCGTGAGCGAATGCGCAGTAGTGAGTCCGTGTGCGCATGTGCAGGTCCGAGCCGCAGTGCGCATGCGCAGTAGTGAGCCCGATTGCGCATCCGCAGTAGTGAGTCCGAGTGCGCATGCGCAGTAGTGCTCCCGTGTGCGCATGCGCAGAAGTGAGCTCGAATGCGCATGTGCAGGTCTGAGTCGGTGTGAGCATGCGCAGTAGTGACCCCGAGTGCGCGTGCGCTGTAGTCAGCTTGTGTGCGCATGCGCAGTAGTAAGCCGGGATACGCATGCACAGTAGTGAGTCCGTGTGGGCATGTGCAGGTCTGAGCCGGAGTTCGCATGCGCAGTAGTGAACCCGAGTGCGCATGCGCAGTAGTGAGTCCGAGTGCGCATGAGCAGTAGTGAGCCCGTGTGCGCATGCGCAGTAGTGAGCCCGAGCGCGCATCCGCAGTAGTGAGTCCGAGTGCGCATGCGCAGTAGTGAGCCCAAGCGCGCATCCGCAGTAGTGAGTCCGAGTGCGCATGAGCAGTAGTGAGCCCGTGTGCGCATGCGCAGTAGTGAGCCAGTGTACGCATGCGCAGTAGTGAGTCCGAGTGCGCATGTGCAGGTCTGACTCGGTGTGCGCATGCGCAGTAGTGAACCCGATTGCGCATCTGCAGTAGTGACTCCGAGTGCGCATGCACACCAGTGAACCCGATTGCGCATGCGCTGTAGTGAGCCCGAGGGCGCATCCGCAGTAGTGAGTCCGAGTGCGCATGAGCAGTAGTGAGCCCGTGTGCGCATGCGCAGTAGTGCGCCCGTGTGCGCATGCGCAGAAGTGAGCTCGAATGCGCATGTGCAGGTCTGACTCGGTGTGCGCATGCGCAGTAGTGACCCCGAGTGCGCGTGCGCAGTAGTGAGCTCGTGTGCGCATGCGCAGTAGTGAGCCAGTGTACGCATGCGCAGTAGTGAGTCCGTGTGCGCATGTGCAGGTCTGAGTCGGAGTGCGCATGCGCAGTAGTGAACCCGATTGCGCATCTGCAGTAGTGACTCTGAGTGCGCATGGCCAGCAGTGAACCCGATTGCGCGTCTGCAGTGGTGACCCCGAGTGCGCATGTTCAGTAGCGACCCCGAGCGCGCATGCGCAGTAGTGAGCCCGAGGGCGCAATCGCAGTAGTGAGTCCGAGTGCGCATGAGCAGTAGTGATCCCGAGTTCCCATACGCGGTAGTCAGCCCGATTTTGTATCCGCAGTAGTGAGTCCGAGTGCGCGTGAGCAGTAGTGAGCCGGAGTGCGCATGCGCAGTAGTGACCCCGAGTGCGCATGGGCAGTAGCGACCCCGATTGCGCATCTGCAGTAGTGACTCCGAGTGCGCATGCGCACCAGTGAACCCGATTGCGCATGCGCTGTAGTGAGCCCGAGCGCGCATCCGCAGTAGTGATCCCGATTGCGCATCCGCAGTAGTGAGTCCGTGTGCGCATGCGCAGTAGTGAGCCCAATTGTGCATCCGCAGTAGTGAGTCCTAGTGCGCATGAGCAGTAGTGAGCCGGAGCGCGCATGCGCAGTAGTGACCCCGAGTGCGCATGCGCACTAGTGACCCCGAGCCCGCATGCGCAGTAGTGAGTCCGAGTGCGCATGAGTAGTAGTGAGGCCGTGTGCGCATGTGCAGTAGTGAGCCCGATCGCACATCGGCAGTAGTGAGCCCGAGCGCGCATACGCTGTAGTGAGTCCGAGCGCGCATGTGCAGTAGTGAGCCCGAGCGCGCATCCGCAGTAGTGAGTCCGAGTGCGCATGAGCAGTAGTGAGCCCGTGTGCGCATGCGCAGTAGTGAGTCCGAGTGCGCATGAGCAGTAGTGAGCCCGTGTGCGTATGCGCAGTAGTGAGCCCGAGCGCGCATCCGCAGTAATGAGTCCGAGTGCGCATGAGCAGTAGTGAGCCCGCGTGCGCATGTGCAGTGGTGAGCCCGAGCGCGCATCCGCAGTAGTGAGTCCGAGTGCGCATGGGCAGTAGTGACCCCGAGTGCGCATGCGCAGTAGTGAGCCCGTGCGCGCATACGCAGTAGTGAGCCCGTGTGCGCATGCGCAGTAGTGAGCCCGAGCGCGCATCCGCAGTAGTGAGTCCGAGTGCGCATGAGCAGTAGTGAGCCCGTGTGCGCATGAGCAGTAGTGAGCCCGTGTGCGCATGCGCAGTAGTGAGCCCGAGCGCGCATTCGCAGTAGTGAGTCCGAGTGCGCATGAGCAGTAGTGAGCCCGTGTGCGTATGCGCAGTAGTGAGCCCGCGTGCGCATGCGTAGTAGTGAGCTCGAGTGCGCATGAGCAGTAGTGATTCCGAGCGCGCATGCGCAGTTGTGAGCCCAATTGCGCATGCACAGTAGTGAGCCCGTGTGCGCATGCGCAGTAGTGAGCCCGAGTGCGCATGCAGAGTAGTGAGGCCGATTGCGCATCCGCACTAGTGAGTCCGTGTGCGCATGTGCAGGTCTGAGCCGCAGTGCGCATGCGCAGTAATGAGCCCGATTGTGCATCCGCCGTAGTGAGTCCGAGTGCGTATGAGCAGTAGTGAGCCGGAGGGCGCATGCGCAGTAGTGACCCCGAGTGCGCATGCGCACTAGTGACCCCGAGCCCGCATGCGCAGTAGTGAGCCCGTGTACGCATGGGCAATAGTGAGCCGGTGTGCTCATGCGCAGTAGTGAGCCCGCGTGCGCATGCGTAGAAGTGAGCTCGAGTGCGCATGTGCAGGTTTGAGCCGGAGTGCGCATGCGCAGTAGTGAGTCCGAGTGCGCATGCGCAGTAGCGACCCCGAATGCACATGAGCAGTAGTGAGTCCGAATGCGCATGAGCTGCAGTGACCCCGTGTGTGCATGCACAGTAGTGAACCCGATTGCGCATCCGCAGTAGTGAGTCAGTGTGCGCATGTGCTGGTCTGAGCCGGAGTGCGCATGCGCAGTAGTGAGCCCGATTGTGAATCCGCAGTAGTGAGTCCGAGTACGCATGAACAGTAGTGAGGCGGAGTGCGCATGCGCAGTAGTGACCCCGAGTGCGCATGTGCAGTAGCGACCCCGAGCGCGTATGCGCAGTAGCGACCCCGTGCGCGTATGCGCAGTAGTGGGCCCGAGTGCGCATGTGCAGGCCTGACCTGAGTGCGCATGCGCAGTAGTGAGCCCCAGCGCGCATGCGCAGTAGTGAGCCCGATTGCGCATCCGCAGCAGTGAGTCCGAGTGCGCATACGCAGTTGCGACCCCGAGTGTGCATGCACAGTGTCAGCCCGTGAGCGAATGCGCATTAGTGAGTCCGTGTGCGCATGTGCAGGTCTGAGCCGCAGTGCGCATGCGCAGTAGTGAGCCCGATTGTGCATCCGCAGTAGTGAGTCCAAGTGCGCATGAGCAGAAGTGAGCCGGAGTGCGCATGCGCAGTAGTGACCTCGAGTGCGCATGCGCAGAAGTGAGCCCGTGTGTGCATGCGCAGTAGTGAGCCCGAGTGCGCATGCGCAGTAGTGAGCCCGATTGCGCATGAGCAGTAGTGAGTCCGTGTGCGCATGTGCAGGTCTGAGCCGGAGTGCGCATGCGCAGTAGTGAGCCCGATTGTGCATCCGCAGTTGTGAGTCCGAGTGCGCATGAGCACTAGTGAGCCGGAGTGCGCATGCGCAGTAGTGACCCCGAGTGCGCATGCGCAGTAGTGACCCCGAGCAGCATGCGCAGTAGTGAGCCCGTGTGTGCATGCGCAGTAGTGAGTCCGAGTGCGCATGCGCAGTAGTGACCCCGAGTGCGCATGAGTAGTAGTGAGTCCGAGTGCGCATGCGCAGTAGTGAGCCCGGGTGCTCATGCGCAGTAGTGAGCCCGCGTTCGCATGCGTAGTAGTGAGCTCGAGTGCGCATGTGCAGGTCTGAGCCGGAGTGCGCATGCGCAGTAGTGAGTCCGAGTGCGCATGAGCAGTAGTGACCCCGAGCCCGCATGAGCAGTAGTGAGCCCGTGTGCACATGCGCAGAAGTGAGCTCGAATGCGCATGTGCAAGTCTGAGCCGGACTGCGCATGCGCAGTAGTGAGCCCGTGTGCGCATGAGCAGTAGTGAGTCCGAGCCAGCATGCGCAGTAGTGAGCCCGATTGTGCATCCCCAGTAATGGGTCTGAGTGCGCATGAGCAGTAGTCAGCCCGCGTGCGCATGCGTAGTAGTGAGCTCGAGTGCGCATGAGCAGTAGTGATTCCAAGCGCGCATGCGCAGTTGTGAGCCCGATTGCGCATGCGCAGTAGTGAGCCCGTGTGCGCATGCGCAGTAGTGAGCCCGAGTGCGCATGCAGAGTAGTGAGGCCGATTGCGCATCCGCACTAGTGAGTCCGTGTGCGCATGTGCAGGTCTGAGCCGCAGTGCGCATGCGCAGTAGTGAGCCCGATTGTGCATCCGCAGTAGTGAGTCCGAGTGCGCATGAGCAGAAGTGAGCCGGAGTGCGCATGCGCAGTAGTGACCTCGAGTGCGCATGGGCAGAAGTGAGCCCGTGTGTGCATGCGCAGTGGTGAGCCCGAGTGCGCATGCGCAGTAGTGAGCCCGATTGCGCATGAGCAGTAGTGAGTCCGTGTGTGCATGTGCAGGTCTGAGCCGGAGTGCGCATGCGCAGTTGTGAGCCCGATTGTGCATCCGCAGTTGTGAGTCCGAGTGCGCATGAGCACTAGTGAGCCGGAGTGCGCATGCGCAGTAGTGACACCGAGCGCGCATGCGCAGTAGTGGGCCTGATTTCGCATCCGCAGCAGTGAGTCCGAGTGCGCATACGCAGTTGCGACCCCGAGTGTGCATGCGCAGTGTCAGCCCGTGAGCGAATGCGCAGTAGTGAGTCCGTGTGCGCATGTGCAGGTCCGAGCCGGAGTGCGCATGCGCAGTTGTGAGCCCGATTGTGCATCCGCAGTTGTGAGTCCGAGTGCGCATGAGCACTAGTGAGCCGGAGTGCGCATGCGCAGTAGTGACACCGAGCGCGCATGCGCAGTAGTGGGCCCGATTGCGCATCCGCAGCAGTGAGTCCGAGTGCGCATACGCAGTTGCGACCCCGAGTGTGCATGCGCAGTGTCAGCCCGTGAGCGAATGCGCAGTAGTGAGTCCGTGTGCGCATGTGCAGGTCCGAGCCGCAGTGCGCATGCGCAGTAGTGAGCCCGATTGCGCATCCGCAGTAGTGAGTCCGACTGCGCATGCGCAGTAGTGACCCCGAGTGCGCATGCGCAGTAGTGAGCCCGTGCGCGCATACGCAGTAGTGCTCCCGTGTGCGCATGCGCAGAAGTGAGCTCGAATGCGCATGTGCAGGTCTGAGTCGGTGTGAGCATGCGCAGTAGTGACCCCGAGTGCGCGTGCGCTGTAGTCAGCTTGTGTGCGCATGCGCAGTAGTAAGCCGGGATACGCATGCACAGTAGTGAGTCCGTGTGGGCATGTGCAGGTCTGAGCCGGAGTTCGCATGCGCAGTAGTGAACCCGAGTGCGCATGCGCAGTAGTGAGTCCGAGTGCGCATGAGCAGTAGTGAGCCCGTGTGCGCATGCGCAGTAGTGAGCCCGAGCGCGCATCCGCAGTAGTGAGTCCGAGTGCGCATGCGCAGTAGTGAGCCCAAGCGCGCATCCGCAGTAGTGAGTCCGAGTGCGCATGAGCAGTAGTGAGCCCGTGTGCGCATGCGCAGTAGTGAGCCAGTGTACGCATGCGCAGTAGTGAGTCCGAGTGCGCATGAGCAGTAGTGATCCCGAGTTCCCATACGCGGTAGTGAGCCCGATTTTGTATCCGCAGTAGTGAGTCCGAGTGCGCGTGAGCAGTAGTGAGCCGGAGTGCGCATGCGCAGTAGTGACCCCGAGTGAGCATGGGCAGTAGCGACCCCGATTGCGCATCTGCAGTAGTGACTCCGAGTGCGCATGCACACCAGTGAACCCGATTGGGCATGCGCTGTAGTGAGCCCGAGCGCGCATCCGCAGTAGTGAGTCCGAGTGCGCATGAGCAGTAGTGAGCCCGTGTGCGCATGCGCAGTAGTGCGCCCGTGTGCGCATGCGCAGAAGTGAGCTCGAATGCGCATGTGCAGGTCTGACTCGGTGTGCGCATGCGCAGTAGTGACCCCGAGTGCGCGTGCGCAGTAGTGAGCTCGTGTGCGCATGCGCAGTAGTGAGCCAGTGTACGCATGCGCAGTAGTGCGTCCGTGTGCGCATGTGCAGGTCTGAGTCGGAGTGCGCATGGCCAGCAGTGAACCCGATTGCGCGTCTGCAGTGGTGACCCCGAGTGCGCATGTTCAGTAGCGACCCCGAGCGCGCATGCGCAGTAGTGAGCCCGAGGGCGCAATCGCAGTAGTGAGTCCGAGTGCGCATGAGCAGTAGTGATCCCGAGTTCCCATACGCGGTAGTGAGCCCGATTTTGTATCCGCAGTAGTGAGTCCGAGTGCGCGTGAGCAGTAGTGAGCCGGAGTGCGCATGCGCAGTAGTGACCCCGAGTGCGCATGGGCAGTGGCGACCCCGATTGCGCATCTGCAGTAGTGACTCCGAGTGCGCATGCGCACCAGTGAACCCGATTGCGCATGCGCTGTAGTGAGCCCGAGCGCGCATCCGCAGTAGTGAGTCCGAGTGCGCATGAGCAGTAGTGAGCCCGTGTGCGCATGCGCAGTAGTGAGCCCGAGCGCGCATCCGCACTAGTGAGTCCGAGTGCGCATGCGCAGTAGTGACCCCGAGTGCGCATGCGCAGTAGTGAGCCCGTGCGCGCATACGCAGTAGTGCGCCCGTGTGCGCATGCGCAGAAGTGAGCTCGAATGCGCATGTGCAGGTCTCACTCGGTGTGCGCATGCGCAGTAGTGACCCCGAGTGAGCGTGCGCTGTAGTGAGCTCGTGTGCGCATGCGCAGTAGTGAGTCAGTGTACGCATGCGCAGTAGTGAGTCCGTGTGCGCATGTGCGGGTCTGAGCCGGAGTGCGCGTGCGCAGTAGTGAACCCGATTGCGCATCTGCAGTAGTGACTCTGAGTGCGCATGCACAGCAGTGAACCCGATTGCGCGTCTGCAGTGGTGACCCCGAGTGCGCATGTTCAGTAGCGACCCCGAGCGCGCATGCGCAGTAGTGAGCCCGAGGGCGCAATCGCAGTAGTGAGTCCGAGTGCGCATGAGCAGTAGTGAGGCCGTGTGCGCATGCGCAGTAGTGAGCCCGAGCGCGCATCCGCAGTAGTGAGTCCGAGTGCGCATGCGCAGTAGTGACCCCGAGTGCGCATGCGCAGTAGTGAGCCCGTGCGCGCATACGCAGTAGTGCTCCCGTGTGCGCATGCGCAGAAGTGAGCTCGAATGCGCATGTGCAGGTCTGAGTCGGTGTGAGCATGCGCAGTAGTGACCCCGAGTGCGCGTGCGCTGTAGTCAGCTTGTGTGCGCATGCGCAGTAGTAAGCCGGGATACGCATGCACAGTAGTGAGTCCGTGTGGGCATGTGCAGGTCTGAGCCGGAGTTCGCATGCGCAGTAGTGAACCCGAGTGTGCATGCGCAGTAGTGAGTCCGAGTGCGCATGAGCAGTAGTGAGCCCGTGTGCGCATGCGCAGTAGTGAGCCCGAGCGCGCATCCGCAGTAGTGAGTCCGAGTGCGCATGAGCAGCAGTGAGCCCGTGTGCGCATGCGCAGTAGTGAGCCCGAGCGCGCATCCGCAGTAGTGAGTCCGAGTGCGCATGAGCAGTAGTGAGCCCGTGTGCGCGTGCGCAGTAGTGAGCCCGAGCGCGCATCCGCACTAGTGAGTCCGAGTGCGCATGCGCAGTAGTGACCCCGAGTGCGCATGCGCAGTAGTGGGCCCGTGCGGCCATACGCAGTAGTGCGCCCGTGTGCGCATGCGCAGAAGTGAGCTCGAATGCGCATGTGCAGGTCTGAGTCGGTGTGAGCATGCGCAGTAGTGACCCTGAGTGCGCGTGCGCTGTAGTCAGCTTGTGTGCGCATGCGCAGTAGTAAGCCGGGATACGCATGCGCAGTAGTGAGTCCGTGTGGGCATGTGCAGGTCTGAGCCGGAGTGCGCATGCGCAGTAGTGAACCCGAGTGCGCATGCGCAGTAGTGAGTCCGAGTGCGCATGAGCAGTAGTGATCCCCAGTTCCCATACGCGGTAGTGAGCCCGATTTTGTATCCGCAGTAGTGAGTCCGAGTGCGCGTGAGCAGTAGTGAGCCGGAGTGCGCATGCGCAGTAGTGACCCCGAGTGCGCATGGGCAGTATCGACCCCGATTGCGCACCTGCAGTAGTGACTCCGAGTGCGCATGCGCACCAGTGAACCCAATTGCGCATGCGCTGTAGTGAGCCCGAGCGCGCATCCGCAGTAGTGAGTCCGAGTGCGCATGAGCAGTAGTGAGCCCGTGTGCGCATGCGCAGTAGTGAGTCCGTGTGCGCATGTGCGGGTCTGAGCCGGAGTGCGCGTGCGCAGTAGTGAACCCGATTGCGCATCTGCAGTAGTGACTCTGAGTGCGCATGCACAGCAGTGAACCCGATTGCGCGTCTGCAGTGGTGACCCCGAGTGCGCATGTTCAGTAGCGACCCCGAGCGCGCATGCGCAGTAGTGAGCCCGAGGGCGCAATCGCAGTAGTGAGTCCGAGTGCACATGAGCAGTATTGAGCCGGAGTGCGCATGCGCACTAGTGACCCCGAGTACGCATGCGCAGTAGTGAGCCCGAGCGCGCATCCGCAGTAGTGAGTCCGAGTGCGCATGAGCAGTAGTGAGCCCGTGTGCGCATGCGCAGTAGTGAGCCCGAGCGCGCATCCGCAGTAGTGAGTCCGAGTGCGCATGCGCAGTAGTGACCCCGAGTGCGCATGCGCAGTAGTGAGCCCGTGCGCGCATACGCAGTAGTGCGCCCGTGTGCGCATGCGCAGAAGTGAGCTCGAATGCGCATGTGCAGGTCTCACTCGGTGTGCGCATGCGCAGTAGTGACCCCGAGAGCGCGTGCGCTGTAGTGAGCTCGTGTGCGCATGCGCAGTAGTGAGTCAGTGTACGCATGCGCAGTAGTGAGTCCGTGTGCGCATGTGCGGGTCTGAGCCGGAGTGCGCATGCGCAGTAGTGAACCCGATTGCGCAAATGCAATAGTGACTCTGCGTGCGCATGGACAGCAGTGAACCTGATTGCGCGTCTGCAGTTTTGACCCCGAGTGCGCATGTTCAGTAGCGACACCGAGCGCGCATGCGCAGTATTGAGCCCGAGGGTGCAATCGCAGTAGTGAGTCCGAGTGCGCATGAGCAGTAGTGATCCCGAGTGCCCAAACGCGGTAGTGAGACCGATTTTGTATCCTCAGTTGTGAGTCCGAGTGCGCATGCGCAGTAGTGACCCCGAGTGCGCATCGGCAGTAGCGACCCCGAGCGCGCATGTGCAGTAGTGACTCTGAGTGCGCATGCACAGCAGTGAACCCGATTGCGCGTCTGCAGTGGTGACCCCGAGTGCGCATGTTCAGTAGCGACCCCGAGCGCGCATGCGCAGTAGTGAGCCGGGATACGCATGCGCAGTAGTGAGTCCGTGTGCGCATGTGCGGGTCTGAGCCGGAGTGCGCGTGCGCAGTAGTGAACCCGATTGCGCAATCGCAGTAGTGAGTCCGAGTGCACATGTGCAGGTCTGAGTCGGTGCGAGCATGCGCAGTAGTGACCCCGAGTGCGCGTGCGCTGTAGTCAGCTTGTGTGCGCATGCGCAGTAGTAAGCCGGGATACGCATGCGCAGTAGTGAGTCCGTGTGCGCATGTGCGGGTCTGAGCCGGAGTGCGCGTGCGCAGTAGTGAACCCGATTGCGCATCTGCAGTAGTGACTCTGAGTGCGCATGCACAGCAGTGAACCCGATTGCGCGTCTGCAGTGGTGACCCCGAGTGCGCATGTTCAGTAGCGACCCCGAGCGCGCATGCGCAGTAGTGAGCCCGAGGGCGCAATCGCAGTAGTGAGTCCGAGTGCACATGTGCAGGTCTGAGTCGGTGTGAGCATGCGCAGTAGTGACCCCGAGTGCGCGTGCGCTGTAGTCAGCTTGTGTGCGCATGCGCAGTTGTAAGCCGGGATACGCATGCACAGTAGTGAGTCCGTGTGGGCATGTGCAGGTCTGAGCCGGTATTCGCATGCGCAGTAGTGAACCCGAGTGCGCATGCGCAGTAGTGAGTCCGAGTGCGCATGAGCAGTAGTGAGCCCGTGTACGCATGCGCAGTAGTGAGCCCGAGCGCGCATCCGCAGTAGTGAGTCCGAGTGCGCATGAGCAGTAGTGAGCCCGTGTGCGCATGCGCAGTAGTGAGCCCGAGCGCGCATCCGCAGTAGTGAGTCCGAGTGCGCATGAGCAGTAGTGAGCCCGTGTGCGTATGCGCAGTAGTGAGCCCGAGCGCGCATCCGCAGTAGTGAGCCCGAGCGCGCATCCGCAGTAGTGAGTCCGAGTGCGCATGAGCAGTAGTGAGCCCGTGTGCGCATGCGCAGTAGTGCGCCCGTTTGCGCATGCGCAGAAGTGAGCTCGAATGCGCATGTGCAGGTCTGACTCGGTGTGCGCATGCGCAGTAGTGACCCCGAGTGCGCGTGCGCAGTAGTGAGCTCGTGTGCGCATGCGCAGTAGTGAGCCAGTGTGCGCATGTGCAGGTCTGAGTCGGAGTGCGCATGCGCAGTAGTGAACCCGATTGCGCATCTACAGTAGTGACTCTGAGTGCGCATGGCCAGCAGTGAACCCGACTGCGCGTCTGCAGTGGTGACCCCGAGTGCGCATGTTCAGTAGCGACCCCGAGCGCGCATGCGCAGTAGTGAGCCCGAGGGCGCAATCGCAGTAGTGAGTCCGAGTGCGCATGAGCAGTAGTGATCCCGAGTTCCCATACGCGGTAGTGAGCCCGATTTTGTATCCGCAGTAGTGAGTCCGAGTGCGCGTGAGCAGTAGTGAGCCGGAGTGCGCATGCGCACTAGTGAGTCCGAGTGCGCATGCGCAGTAGTGACCCCGAGTGCGCATGCGCAGTAGTGAGCCCGTGCGGCCATACGCAGTAGTGCGCCCGTGTGCGCATGCGCAGAAGTGAGCTCGAATGCGCATGTGCAGGTCTGAGTCGGTGTGAGCATGCGCAGTAGTGACCCTGAGTGCTCGTGCGCTGTAGTCAGCTTGTGTGCGCATGCGCAGTAGTAAGCCGGGATACGCATGCGCAGTAGTGAGTCCGTGTGGGCATGTGCAGGTCTGAGCCGGAGTGCGCATGCGCAGTAGTGAACCCGAGTGCGCATGCGCAGTAGTTCGTCCGAGTGCGCATGAGCAGTAGTGAGCCCGTGTGCGTATGCGCAGTAGTGAGCCCGAGCGCGCATCCGCAGTAGTGAGTCCGAGTGCGCATGAGCAGTAGTGAGTCCGTGTGCGCATGTGCGGGTCTGAGCCGGAGTGCGCGTGCGCAGTAGTGAACCCGATTGCGCATCTGCAGTAGTGACTCTGAGTGCGCATGCACAGCAGTGAACCCGATTGCGCGTCTGCAGTGGTGACCCCGAGTGCGCATGTTCAGTAGCGACCCCGAGCGCGCATGCGCAGTAGTGAGCCCGAGGGCGCAATCGCAGTAGTGAGTCCGAGTGCACATGTGCAGGTCTGAGTCGGTGTGAGCATGCGCAGTAGTGACCCCGAGCGCGCATCCGCAGTAGTGAGACCGAGTGCGCATGAGCAGTAGTGAGCCCGTGTGCGCATGCGCAGTAGTGAGCCCGAGCGCGCATCCGCAGTAGTGAGTCCGAGTGCGCATGGCCAGCAGTGAACCCGATTGCGCGTCTGTAGTGGTGACCCCGAGTGCGCATGTTCAGTAGCGACCCCGAGCGCGCATGCGCAGTAGTGAGCCCGAGGGCGCAATCGCAGTAGTGAGTCCGAGTGCGCATGAGCAGTAGTGATCCCGAGTTCCCATACGCGGTAGTGAGCCCGATTTTGTATCCGCAGTAGTGAGTCCGAGTGCGCGTGAGCAGTAGTGAGCCGGAGTGCGCATGCGCAGTAGTGACCCCGAGTGAGCATGGGCAGTAGCGACCCCGATTGCGCATCTGCAGTAGTGACTCCGAGTGCGCATGCACACCAGTGAACCCGATTGCGCATGCGCTGTAGTGAGCCCGAGCGCGCATCCGCAGTAGTGAGCCCGTGTGCGCATGCGCAGTAGTGAGTCCGTGTGCGCATGTGCGGGTCTGAGCCGGAGTGCGCGTGCGCAGTAGTGAACCCGATTGCGCATCTGCAGTAGTGACTCTGAGTGCGCATGCACAGCAGTGAACCCGATTGCGCGTCTGCAGTGGTGACCCCGAGTGCGCATGTTCAGTAGCGACCCCGAGCGCGCATGCGCAGTAGTGAGCCCGAGGGCGCAATCGCAGTAGTGAGTCCGAGTGCACATGTGCAGGTCTGAGTCGGTGTGAGCATGCGCAGTAGTGACCCCGAGTGCGCGTGCGCTGTAGTCAGCTTGTGTGCGCATGCGCAGTAGTAAGCCGGGATACGCATGCACAGTAGTGAGTCCGTGTGGGCATGTGCAGGTCTGAGCCGGAGTTCGCATGCGCAGTAGTGAACCCGAGTGCTCATGCGCAGTAGTGAGTCCGAGTGCGCATGAGCAATAGTGAGCCCGTGTGCGCATGCGCAGTAGTGAGCCCGAGCGCGCATCCGCAGTAGTGAGTCCTAGTGCGCATGAGCAGTAGTGAGCCCGTGTGCGCCTGCGCAGTAGTGAGCCCGAGCGCGCATCCGCAGTAGTGAGTCCGAGTGCGCATGAGCAGTAGTGAGCCCGTGTGCGCGTGCGCAGTAGTGAGCCCGAGCGCGCATCCGCACTAGTGAGTCCGAGTGCGCATGCGCAGTAGTGACCCCGAGTGCGCATGCGCAGTAGTGAGCCCGTGCGGCCATACGCAGTAGTGCGCCCGTGTGCGCATGCGCAGAAGTGAGCTCGAATGCGCATGTGCAGGTCTGAGTCGGTGTGAGCATGCGCAGTAGTGACCCTGAGTGCGCATGCGCTGTAGTCAGCTTGTGTGCGCATGCGCAGTAGTAAGCCGGGATACGCATGCGCAGTAGTGAGTCCGTGTGGGCATGTGCAGGTCTGAGCCGGAGTGCGCATGCGCAGTAGTGAGTCCGAGTGCGCATGAGCAGTAGTGAGCCCGTGTGCGTATGCGCAGTAGTGAGCCCGAGCGCGCATCCGCAGTAGTGAGTCCGAGTGCGCATGAGCAGTAGTGAGCCCGTGTGCGCATGCGCAGTAGTGAGCCAGTGTACGCATGCGCAGTAGTGAGTCCGTGTGCGCATGTGCGGGTCTGAGCCGGAGTGCGCGTGCGCAGTAGTGAACCCGATTGCGCATCTGCAGTAGTGACTCTGAGTGCGCATGCACAGCAGTGAACCCGATTGCGCGTCTGCAGTGGTGACCCCGAGTGCGCATGTTCAGTAGCGACCCCGAGCGCGCATGCGCAGTAGTGAGCCCGAGGGCGCAATCGCAGTAGTGAGTCCGAGTGCACATGTGCAGGTCTGAGTCGGTGTGAGCATGCGCAGTAGTGACCCCGAGTGCGCGTGCGCTGTAGTCAGCTTGTGTGCGCATGCGCAGTTGTAAGCCGGGATACGCATGCACAGTAGTGAGTCCGTGTGGGCATGTGCAGGTCTGAGCCGGAGTTCGCATGCGCAGTAGTGAACCCGAGTGCGCATGCGCAGTAGTGAGTCCGAGTGCGCATGAGCAGTAGTGAGCCCGTGTGCGCATGCGCAGTAGTGAGCCCGAGCGCGCATCCGCAGTAGTGAGTCCGAGTGCGCATGAGCAGTAGTGAGCCCGTGTGCGCATGCGCAGTAGTGAGCCCGAGCGCGCATCCGCAGTAGTGAGTCCGAGTGCGCATGAGCAGTAGTGAGCCCGTGTGCGCGTGCGCAGTAGTGAGCCCGAGCGCGCATCCGCACTAGTGAGTCCGAGTGCGCATGCGCAGTAGTGACCCCGAGTGCGCATGCGCAGTAGTGAGCCCGTGCGGCCATACGCAGTAGTGCGCCCGTGTGCGCATGCGCAGAAGTGAGCTCGAATGCGCATGTGCAGGTCTGAGTCGGTGTGAGCATGCGCAGTAGTGACCCTGAGTGCGCGTGCGCTGTAGTCAGCTTGTGTGCGCATGCGCAGTAGTAAGCCGGGATACGCATGCGCAGTAGTGAGTCCGTGTGGGCATGTGCAGGTCTGAGCCGGAGTTCGCATGCGCAGTAGTGAACCCGAGTGCGCATGCGCAGTAGTGAGTCCGAGTGCGCATGAGCAGTAGTGAGCCCGTGTGCGCATGCGCAGTAGTGAGCCCGAGCGCGCATCCGCAGTAGTGAGTCCGAGTGCGCATGAGCAGTAGTGAGCCCGTGTGCGCATGCGCAGTAGTGAGCCCGAGCGCGCATCCGCAGTAGTGAGTCCGAGTGCGCATGAGCAGTAGTGAGCCCGTGTGCGCGTGCGCAGTAGTGAGCCCGAGCGCGCATCCGCACTAGTGAGTCCGAGTGCGCATGCGCAGTAGTGACCCCGAGTGCGCATGCGCAGTAGTGAGCCCGTGCGGCCATACGCAGTAGTGCGCCCGTGTGCGCATGCGCAGAAGTGAGCTCGAATGCGCATGTGCAGGTCTGAGTCGGTGTGAGCATGCGCAGTAGTGACCCTGAGTGCGCGTGCGCTGTAGTCAGCTTGTGTGCGCATGCGCAGTATTAAGCCGGGATACGCATGCGCAGTAGTGAGTCCGTGTGGGCATGTGCAGGTCTGAGCCGGAGTGCGCATGCGCAGTAGTGAACCCGAGTGCGCATGCGCAGTAGTGAGTCCGAGTGCGCATGAGCAGTAGTGAGCCCGTGTGCGTATGCGCAGTAGTGAGCCCGAGCGCGCATCCGCAGTAGTGAGTCCGAGTGCGCATGAGCAGTAGTGAGCCCGTGTGCGCATGCGCAGTAGTGAGCCAGTGTACGCATGCGCAGTAGTGAGTCCGTGTGCGCATGTGCGGGTCTGAGCCGGAGTGCGCGTGCGCAGTAGTGAACCCGATTGCGCATCTGCAGTAGTGACTCTGAGTGCGCATGCACAGCAGTGAACCCGATTGCGCGTCTGCAGTGGTGACCCCGAGTGCGCATGTTCAGTAGCGACCCCGAGCGCGCATGCGCAGTAGTGAGCCCGAGGGCGCAATCGCAGTAGTGAGTCCGAGTGCACATGTGCAGGTCTGAGTCGGTGTGAGCATGCGCAGTAGTGACCCCGAGTGCGCGTGCGCTGTAGTCAGCTTGTGTGCGCATGCGCAGTAGTAAGCCGGGATACGCATGCACAGTAGTGAGTCCGTGTGGGCATGTGCAGGTCTGAGCCGGAGTTCGCATGCGCAGTAGTGAACCCGAGTGCGCATGCGCAGTAGTGAGTCCGAGTGCGCATGAGCAGTAGTGAGCCCCTGTGCACATGCGCAGTAGTGAGCCCGAGCGCGCATCCGCAGTAGTGAGTCCGAGTGCGCATGAGCAGTAGTGAGCCCGTGTGCGCATGCGCAGTAGTGAGCCCGAGCGCGCATCCGCAGTAGTGAGTCCGAGTGCGCATGAGCAGTAGTGAGCCCGTGTGCGCGTGCGCAGTAGTGAGCCCGAGCGCACATCCGCACTAGTGAGTCCGAGTGCGTATGCGCAGTAGTGACCCCGAGTGCGCATGCGCAGTAGTGAGCCCGTGCGGCCATACGCAGTAGTGCGCCCGTGTGCTCATGCACAGTAGTGAGCCAGTGTACGCATGCGCAGTAGTGAGTCCGTGTGCGCATGTGCAGGTCTGAGCCGGAGTGCGCATGCGCAGTAGTGAACCCGATTGCGCATCTGCAGTAGTGACTCTGAGTGCGCATGGCCAGCAGTGAACCCGATTGCGCGTCTGTAGTGGTGACCCCGAGTGCGCATGTTCAGTAGCGACCCCGAGCGCGCATGCGCAGTAGTGAGCCCGAGGGCGCAATCGCAGTAGTGAGTCCGAGTGCGCATGAGCAGTAGTGATCCCGAGTTCCCATACGCGGTAGTGAGCCCGATTTTGTATCCGCAGTAGTGAGTCCGAGTGCGCGTGAGCAGTAATGAGCCGGAGTGCGCATGCGCAGTAGTGACCCCGAGTGAGCATGGGCAGTAGCGACCCCGATTGCGCATCTGCAGTAGTGACTCCGAGTGCGCATGCACACCAGTGAACCCGATTGCGCGTGCGCTGTAGTGAGCCCGAGCGCGCATCCGCAGTAGTGAGTCCGAGTGCGCATGAGCAGTAGTGAGCCCGTGTGCGCATGCGCAGTAGTGCGCCCGTTTGCGCATGCGCAGAAATGAGCTCGAATGCGCATGTGCAGGTCTGACTCGGTGTGCGCATGCGCAGTAGTGACGCCGAGTGCGCGTGCGCAGTAGTGAGCTCGTGTGCGCATGCGCAGTAGTGAGCCAGTGTGCGCATGTGCAGGTCTGAGTCGGAGTGCGCATGCGCTGTAGTGAACCCGATTGCGCATCTACAGTAGTGACTCTGAGTGCGCATGGCCAGCAGTGAACCCGACTGCGCGTCTGCAGTGGTGACCCCGAGTGCGCATGTTCAGTAGCGACCCCGAGCGCGCATGCGCAGTAGTGAGTTCGAGGGCGCAATCGCAGTAGTGTGTCCGAGTGCGCATGAGCAGTAGTGATCCCGAGTTCCCATACGCGGTAGTGAGCCCGATTTTGTATCCGCAGTAGTGAGTCCGAGTGCGCGTGAGCAGTAGTGAGCCGGAGTGCGCATGCGCAGTAGTGACCCCGAGTGCGCATGGGCAGTAGCGACCCCGATTGCGCACCTGCAGTAGTGACTCCGAGTGCGCATGCGCACCAGTGAACCCGATTGCGCATGCGCTGTAGTGAGCCCGAGCGCGCATCCGCAGTAGTGAGTCCGAGTGCGCATGAGCAGTAGTGAGCCCGTGTGCGCATGCGCAGTAGTGAGTCCGTGTGCGCATGTGCGGGTCTGAGCCGGAGTGCGCGTGCGCAGTAGTGAACCCGATTGTGCATCTGCAGTAGTGACTCTGAGTGCGCATGCACAGCAGTGAACCCGATTGCGCGTCTGCAGTGGTGACCCCGAGTGCGCATGTTCAGTAGCGACCCCGAGCGCGCATGCGCAGTAGTGAGCCCGAGGGCGCAATCGCAGTAGTGAGTCCGAGTGCACATGAGCAGTACTGAGCCGGAGTGCGCATGCGCACTAGTGACCCCGAGTACGCATGCGCAGTAGTGAGCCCGAGCGCGCATCCGCAGTAGTGAGTCCGAGTGCGCATGAGCAGTAGTGAGCCCGTGTGCGCATGCGCAGTAGTGAGCCCGAGCGCGCATCCGCACTAGTGAGTCCGAGTGCGCATGCGCAGTAGTGACCCCGAGTGCGCATGCGCAGTAGTGAGCCCGTGGGCGCATACGCAGTAGTGCGCCCGTGTGCGCATGCGCAGAAGTGAGCTCGAATGCGCATGTGCAGGTCTCACTCGGTGTGCGCATGCGCAGTAGTGACCCCGAGAGCGCGTGCGCTGTAGTGAGCTCGTGTGCGCATGCGCAGTAGTGAGTCAGTGTACGCATGCGCAGTAGTGAGTCCGTGTGCGCATGTGCGGGTCTGAGCCGGAGTGCGCATGCGCAGTAGTGAACCCGATTGCGCAAATGCAATAGTGACTCTGCGTGCGCATGGACAGCAGTGAACCTGATTGCGCGTCTGCAGTTTTGACCCCGAGTGCGCATGTTCAGTAGCGACACCGAGCGCGCATGCGCAGTATTGAGCCCGAGGGCGCAATCGCAGTAGTGAGTCCGAGTGCGCATGAGCAGTAGTGATCCCGAGCGCGCATGTGCAGTAGTGAACCCGTGCGCGCATGCGCAGTAGTGAGCCCGAGCGCGCATCCGCAGTAGTGAGTCGGGGCGCGCATCCGCAGTAGTGAGTCCGAGTGCGCATGAGCAGTAGTGAGGCCGTGTGCGCATGCGCAGTAGTGAGCCCGAGCGTGCATCCGCAGTAGTGTGTCCGAGTGCGCATGCGCAGTAGTGACCCGGAGTGCGCATGCGCAGTAGTGAGCCCGGGCGCGCATACGCAGTAGTGCTCCCGCGTGCGCATGCGCAGAAGTGAGCTCGAATGCGCATGTGCAGGTCTGAGTCGGTGTGAGCATGCGCAGTAGTGACCCCGAGTGCGCGTGCGCTGTAGTCAGCTTGTGTGCGCATGCGCAGTAGTAAGCCGGGATACACATGCGCAGTACTGAGTCCGCGTCGGCATGTGCAGGTCTGAGCCGGAGTGCGCATGCGCAGTAGTGAACCCGAGTGCGCATGCGCAGTAGTGAGTCCGAGTGCGCATGAGCAGTAGTGAGCCCGTGTGCGCATGCGCAGTAGTGAGCCCGTGTGCGCATGCGCAGTAGTGAGTCCGTGTGCGCATGTGCGGGTCTGAGCCGGAGTGCGCGTGCGCAGTAGTGAACCCGATTGTGCATCTGCAGTAGTGACTCTGAGTGCGCATGCACAGCAGTGGACCCGATTGCGCGTCTGCAGTGGTGACCCCGAGTGCGCATGTTCAGTAGCGACCCCGAGCGCGCATGCGCAGTAGTGAGCCCGAGGGCGCAATCGCAGTAGTGAGTCCGAGTGCACATGAGCAGTACTGAGCCGGAGTGCGCATGCGCACTAGTGACCCCGAGTACGCATGCGCAGTAGTGAGCCCGAGCGCGCATCCGCAGTAGTGAGTCCGAGTGCGCATGAGCAGTAGTGAGCCCGTGTGCGCATGCGCAGTAGTGAGCCCGAGCGCGCATCCGCACTAGTGAGTCCGAGTGCGCATGCGCAGTAGTGACCCCGAGTGCGCATGCGCAGTAGTGAGCCCGTGGGCGCATACGCAGTAGTGCGCCCGTGTGCGCATGCGCAGAAGTGAGCTCGAATGCGCATGTGCAGGTCTCACTCGGTGTGCGCATGCGCAGTAGTGACCCCGAGAGCGCGTGCGCTGTAGTGAGCTCGTGTGCGCATGCGCAGTAGTGAGTCAGTGTACGCATGCGCAGTAGTGAGTCCGTGTGCGCATGTGCGGGTCTGAGCCGGAGTGCGCATGCGCAGTAGTGAACCCGATTGCGCAAATGCAATAGTGACTCTGCGTGCGCATGGACAGCAGTGAACCTGATTGCGCGTCTGCAGTTTTGACCCCGAGTGCGCATGTTCAGTAGCGACACCGAGCGCGCATGCGCAGTATTGAGCCCGAGGGCGCAATCGCAGTAGTGAGTCCGAGTGCGCATGAGCAGTAGTGATCCCGAGCGCGCATGTGCAGTAGTGAACCCGTGCGCGCATGCGCAGTAGTGAGCCCGAGCGCGCATCCGCAGTAGTGAGTCGGAGCGCGCATCCGCAGTAGTGAGTCCGAGTGCGCATGAGCAGTAGTGAGCCCGTGTGCGCATGCGCAGTAGTGCGCCCGTTTGTGCATGCGCAGAAGTGAGCTCGAATGCGCATGTGCAGGTCTGACTCGGTGTGCGCATGCGCAGTAGTGACCCCGAGTGCGCGTGCGCAGTAGTGAGCTCGTGTGCGCATGCGCAGTAGTGAGCCAGTGTGCGCATGTGCAGGTCTGAGTCGGAGTGCGCATGCGCAGTAGTGAACCCGATTGCGCATCTACAGTAGTGACTCTGAGTGCGCATGGCCAGCAGTGAACCCGACTGCGCGTCTGCAGTGGTGACCCCGAGTGCGCATGTTCAGTAGCGACCCCGAGCGCGCATGCGCAGTAGTGAGCCCGAGGGCGCAATCGCAGTAGTGAGTCCGAGTGCGCATGAGCAGTAGTGATCCCGAGTTCCCATACGCGGTAGTGAGCCCGATTTTGTATCCGCAGTAGTGAGTCCGAGTGCGCGTGAGCAGTAGTGAGCCGGAGTGCGCATGCGCAGTAGTGACCCCGAGTGCGCATGGGCAGTAGCGACCCCGATTGCGCACCTGCAGTAGTGACTCCGAGTGCGCATGCGCACCAGTGAACCCGATTGCGCATGCGCTGTAGTGAGCCCGAGCGCGCATCCGCAGTAGTGAGTCCGAGTGCGCATGAGCAGTAGTGAGCCCGTGCGCGCATGCGCAGTAGTGAGTCCGTGTGCGCATGTGCGGGTCTGAGCCGGAGTGCGCGTGCGCAGTAGTGAACCCGATTGCGCATCTGCAGTAGTGACTCTGAGTGCGCATGCACAACAGTGAACCCGATTGCGCGTCTGCAGTGGTGACCCCGAGTGCGCATGTTCAGTAGCGACCCCGAGCGCGCATGCGCAGTAGTGAGCCCGAGGGCGCAATCGCAGTAGTGAGTCCGAGTGCACATGAGCAGTACTGAGCCGGAGTGCGCATGCGCACTAGTGACCCCGAGTACGCATGCGCAGTAGTGAGCCCGAGCGCGCATCCGCAGTAGTGAGTCGGGGCGCGCATCCGCAGTAGTGAGTCCGAGTGCGCATGAGCAGTAGTGAGGCCGTGTGCGCATGCGCAGTAGTGAGCCCGAGCGTGCATCCGCAGTAGTGAGTCCGAGTGCGCATGAGCAGTAGTGAGCCCGTGCGCGCATGCGCAGTAGTGAGTCCGTGTGCGCATGTGCGGGTCTGAGCCGGAGTGCGCGTGCGCAGTAGTGAACCCGATTGCGCATCTGCAGTAGTGACTCTGAGTGCGCATGCACAACAGTGAACCCGATTGCGCGTCTGCAGTGGTGACCCCGAGTGCGCATGTTCAGTAGCGACCCCGAGCGCGCATGCGCAGTAGTGAGCCCGAGGGCGCAATCGCAGTAGTGAGTCCGAGTGCACATGAGCAGTACTGAGCCGGAGTGCGCATGCGCACTAGTGACCCCGAGTACGCATGCGCAGTAGTGAGCCCGAGCGCGCATCCGCAGTAGTGAGTCCGAGTGCGCATGAGCAGTAGTGAGCCCGTGCGCGCATGCGCAGTAGTGAGTCCGTGTGCGCATGTGCGGGTCTGAGCCGGAGTGCGCGTGCGCAGTAGTGAACCCGATTGCGCATCTGCAGTAGTGACTCTGAGTGCGCATGCACAACAGTGAACCCGATTGCGCGTCTGCAGTGGTGACCCCGAGTGCGCATGTTCAGTAGCGACCCCGAGCGCGCATGCGCAGTAGTGAGCCCGAGGGCGCAATCGCAGTAGTGAGTCCGAGTGCACATGAGCAGTACTGAGCCGGAGTGCGCATGCGCACTAGTGACCCCGAGTACGCATGCGCAGTAGTGAGCCCGAGCGCGCATCCGCAGTAGTGAGTCCGAGTGCGCATGAGCAGTAGTGAGCCCGTGTGCGCATGCGCAGTAGTGAGCCCGAGCGCGCATCCGCACTAGTGAGTCCGAGTGCGCATGCGCAGTAGTGACCCCGATTGCGCATGCGCAGTAGTGAGCCCGTGGGCGCATACGCAGTAGTGCGCCCGTGTGCGCATGCGCAGAAGTGAGCTCGAATGCGCATGTGCAGGTCTCACTCGGTGTGCGCATGCGCAGTAGTGACCCCGAGAGCGCGTGCGCTGTAGTGAGCTCGTGTGCGCATGCGCAGTAGTGAGTCAGTGTACGCATGCGCAGTAGTGAGTCCGTGTGCGCATGTGCGGGTCTGAGCCGGAGTGCGCATGCGCAGTAGTGAACCCGATTGCGCAAATGCAATAGTGACTCTGCGTGCGCATGGACAGCAGTGAACCTGATTGCGCGTCTGCAGTTTTGACCCCGAGTGCGCATGTTCAGTAGCGACACCGAGCGCGCATGCGCAGTATTGAGCCCGAGGGCGCAATCGCAGTAGTTAGTCCGAGTGCGCATGAGCAGTAGTGATCCCGAGCGCGCATGTGCAGTAGTGAACCCGTGCGCGCATGCGCAGTAGTGAGCCCGAGCGCGCATCCGCAGTAGTGAGTCGGGGCGCGCATCCGCAGTAGTGAGTCCGAGTGCGCATGAGCAGTAGTGAGCCCGTGTGCGCATGCGCAGTAGTGCGCCCGTTTGTGCATGCGCAGAAGTGAGCTCGAATGCGCATGTGCAGGTCTGACTCGGTGTGCGCATGCGCAGTAGTGACCCCGAGTGCGCGTGCGCAGTAGTGAGCTCGTGTGCGCATGCGCAGTAGTGAGCCAGTGTGCGCATGTGCAGGTCTGAGTCGGAGTGCGCATGCGCAGTAGTGAACCCGATTGCGCATCTACAGTAGTGACTCTGAGTGCGCATGGCCAGCAGTGAACCCGACTGCGCGTCTGCAGTGGTGACCCCGAGTGCGCATGTTCAGTAGCGACCCCGAGCGCGCATGCGCAGTAGTGAGCCCGAGGGCGCAATCGCAGTAGTGAGTCCGAGTGCGCATGAGCAGTAGTGATCCCGAGTTCCCATACGCGGTAGTGAGCCCGATTTTGTATCCGCAGTAGTGAGTCCGAGTGCGCGTGAGCAGTAGTGAGCCGGAGTGCGCATGCGCAGTAGTGACCCCGAGTGCGCATGGGCAGTAGCGACCCCGATTGCGCACCTGCAGTAGTGACTCCGAGTGCGCATGCGCACCAGTGAACCCGATTGCGCATGCGCTGTAGTGAGCCCGAGCGCGCATCCGCAGTAGTGAGTCCGAGTGCGCATGAGCAGTAGTGAGCCCGTGCGCGCATGCGCAGTAGTGAGTCCGTGTGCGCATGTGCGGGTCTGAGCCGGAGTGCGCGTGCGCAGTAGTGAACCCGATTGCGCATCTGCAGTAGTGACTCTGAGTGCGCATGCACAACAGTGAACCCGATTGCGCGTCTGCAGTGGTGACCCCGAGTGCGCATGTTCAGTAGCGACCCCGAGCGCGCATGCGCAGTAGTGAGCCCGAGGGCGCAATCGCAGTAGTGAGTCCGAGTGCACATGAGCAGTACTGAGCCGGAGTGCGCATGCGCACTAGTGACCCCGAGTACGCATGCGCAGTAGTGAGCCCGAGCGCGCATCCGCAGTAGTGAGTCCGAGTGCGCATGAGCAGTAGTGAGCCCGTGCGCGCATGCGCAGTAGTGAGTCCGTGTGCGCATGTGCGGGTCTGAGCCGGAGTGCGCGTGCGCAGTAGTGAACCCGATTGCGCATCTGCAGTAGTGACTCTGAGTGCGCATGCACAACAGTGAACCCGATTGCGCGTCTGCAGTGGTGACCCCGAGTGCGCATGTTCAGTAGCGACCCCGAGCGCGCATGCGCAGTAGTGAGCCCGAGGGCGCAATCGCAGTAGTGAGTCCGAGTGCACATGAGCAGTACTGAGCCGGAGTGCGCATGCGCACTAGTGACCCCGAGTACGCATGCGCAGTAGTGAGCCCGAGCGCGCATCCGCAGTAGTGAGTCCGAGTGCGCATGAGCAGTAGTGAGCCCGTGTGCGCATGCGCAGTAGTGAGCCCGAGCGCGCATCCGCACTAGTGAGTCCGAGTGCGCATGCGCAGTAGTGACCCCGATTGCGCATGCGCAGTAGTGAGCCCGTGGGCGCATACGCAGTAGTGCGCCCGTGTGCGCATGCGCAGAAGTGAGCTCGAATGCGCATGTGCAGGTCTCACTCGGTGTGCGCATGCGCAGTAGTGACCCCGAGAGCGCGTGCGCTGTAGTGAGCTCGTGTGCGCATGCGCAGTAGTGAGTCAGTGTACGCATGCGCAGTAGTGAGTCCGTGTGCGCATGTGCGGGTCTGAGCCGGAGTGCGCATGCGCAGTAGTGAACCCGATTGCGCAAATGCAATAGTGACTCTGCGTGCGCATGGACAGCAGTGAACCTGATTGCGCGTCTGCAGTTTTGACCCCGAGTGCGCATGTTCAGTAGCGACACCGAGCGCGCATGCGCAGTATTGAGCCCGAGGGCGCAATCGCAGTAGTTAGTCCGAGTGCGCATGAGCAGTAGTGATCCCGAGCGCGCATGTGCAGTAGTGAACCCGTGCGCGCATGCGCAGTAGTGAGCCCGAGCGCGCATCCGCAGTAGTGAGTCGGGGCGCGCATCCGCAGTAGTGAGTCCGAGTGCGCATGAGCAGTAGTGAGGCCGTGTGCGCATGCGCAGTAGTGAGGCCGTGTGCGCATGCGCAGTAGTGAGCCCGAGCGTGCATCCGCAGTAGTGTGTCCGAGTGCGCATGCGCAGTAGTGACCCGGAGTGCGCATGCGCAGTAGTGAGCCCGGGCGCGCATACGCAGTAGTGCTCCCGCGTGCGCATGCGCAGAAGTGAGCTCGAATGCGCATGTGCAGGTCTGAGTCGGTGTGAGCATGCGCAGTAGTGACCCCGAGTGCGCGTGCGCTGTAGTCAGCTTGTGTGCGCATGCGCAGTAGTAAGCCGGGATACACATGCGCAGTATTGAGTCCGCGTCGGCATGTGCAGGTCTGAGCCGGAGTGCGCATGCGCAGTAGTGAACCCGAGTGCGCATGCGCAGTAGTGAGTCCGAGTGCGCATGAGCAGTAGTGAGCCCGTGTGCGCATGCGCAGTAGTGAGCCCGAGCGCGCATCCGCAGTAGTGAGTCCGAGTGCGCATGAGCAGTAGTGAGCCCGTGTGCGCATGCGCAGTAGTGAGCCCGAGCGCGCATCCGCAGTAGTGAGTCCGAGTGCGCATGAGCAGTAGTGAGCCCGTGTGCGCATGCGCAGTAGTGAGCCCGAGCGTGCATCCGCAGCAGTGAGTCCGAGTGCGCATGAGCAGTAGTGAGCCCGTGTGCGCATGCGCAGTAATGAGCCCGAGCGCGCATCCGCACTAGTGAGTCCGAGTGCGCATGAGCTGTAGTGACCCCGAGTGCGCATGCGCAGTAGTGAGTCCGAGTGCGCATGAGCAGTAGTGAGGCCGTGTGCGCATGCGCAGAAGTGAGCTCGAATGCGCATGTGCAGGTCTCACTCGGTGTGCGCATGCGCAGTAGTGACCCCGAGTGCGCGTGCGCTGTAGTGAGCTCGTGTGCGCATGCGCAGTAGTGAGTCAGTGTACGCATGCGCAGTAGTGAGTCCGTGTGCGCATGTGCGGGTCTGAGCCGGAGTGCGCATGCGCAGTAGTGAACCCGATTGCGCAAATGCAATAGTGACTCTGCGTGCGCATGGACAGCAGTGAACCTGATTGCGCGTCTGCAGTTTTGACCCCGAGTGCGAATGTTCAGTAGCGACACCGAGCGCGCATGCGCAGTATTGAGCCCGAGGGCGCAATCGCAGTAGTGAGTCCGAGTGCGCATGAGCAGTAGTGATCCCGAGTTCCCAAACGCGGTAGTGAGACCGATTTTGTATCCGCAGTTGTGAGTCCGAGTGCGCATGAGCAGTAGTGATCCCGAGTTCCCAAACGCGGTAGTGAGACCGATTTTGTATCCGCAGTTGTGAGTCCGAGTGCGCATGAACAGTAGTGAGGCCGTGTGCGCATGCGCAGTAGTGAGCCCGAGCGCGCATCCGCAGTAGTGAGTCCGAGTGCGCATGCGCAGTAGTGACCCCGAGTGCGCATGCGCAGTAGTGAGCCCGTGCGCGCATACGCAGTAGTGCTCCCGTGTGCGCATGCGCAGAAGTGAGCTCGAATGCGCATGTGCACGTCTGAGTCGGTGTGAGCATGCGCAGTAGTGACCCCGAGTGCGCGTGCGCTGTAGTCAGCTTGTGTGCGCATGCGCAGTAGTAAGCCGGGATACGCATGCGCAGTACTGAGTCCGTGTGGGCATGTGCAGATCTGAGCCGGAGTGCGCATGCGCAGTAGTGAACCCGAGTGCGCATGCGCAGTAGTGAGTCCGAGTGCGCATGAGCAGTAGTGAGCCCGTGTGCGCATGCGCAGAAGTGAGCTCGAATGCGCATGTGCAGGTCTGACTCGGTGTGCGCATGCGCAGTAGTGACCCCGAGTGCGCATGCGCAGTAGTGAGCCAGTGTACGCATGCGCAGTAGTGAGTCCGTGTGCGCATGTGCGGGTCTGAGCCGGAGTGCGCGTGCGCAGTAGTGAACCCGATTGCGCATCTGCAGTAGTGACTCTGAGTGCGCATGCACAGCAGTGAACCCGATTGCGCGTCTGTAGTTGTGACCCCGAGTGCGCATGTTCAGTAGCGACCCCGAGCGCGCATGCGCAGTAGTGAGCCCGAGGGCGCAATCGCAGTAGTGAGTCCGAGTGCGCATGAGCAGTAGTGATCCCGAGTTCCCATACGCGGTAGTGAGCCCGATTTTGTATCCGCAGTAGTGAGTCCGAGTGCGCGTGAGCAGTAGTAAGCCGGAGTGCGCATGCGCAGTAGTGACCCCGAGAGCGCGTGCGCTGTAGTGAGCTCGTGTGCGCATGCGCAGTAGTGAGTCAGTGTACGCATGCGCAGTAGTGAGTCCGTGTGCGCATGTGCGGGTCTGAGCCGGAGTGCGCATGCGCAGTAGTGAACCCGATTGCGCAAATGCATTAGTGACTCTGCGTGCGCATGGACAACAGTGAACCTGATTGCGCGTCTGCAGTGGTGACCCCGAGTGCGCATGTTCAGTAGCGACCCCGAGCGCGCATGCGCAGTAGTGAGCCCGAGGGCGCAATCGCAGTAGTGAGTCCGAGTGCGCATGAGCAGTAGTGATCCCGAGTTCCCATACGCGGTAGTGAGCCCGATTTTGTATCCGCAGTAGTGAGTCCGAGTGCGCATGAGCAGTAGTGATCCCGAGTTCCCATACGCGGTAGTGAGCCCGATTTTGTATCCGCAGTAGTGAGTCCGAGTGCGCGTGAGCAGTAGTAAGCCGGAGTGCGCATGCGCAGTAGTGAGCCCGTGTGCGCATGCGCAGAAGTGAGCTCGAATGCGCATGTGCAGGTCTGAGTCGGTGTGAGCATGCGCAGTAGTGACCCCGAGTGCGCGTGCGCTGTAGTCAGCTTGTGTGCGCATGCGCAGTAGTAAGCCGGGATACACATGCGCAGTACTGAGTCCGCGTCGGCATGTGCAGGTCTGAGCCGGAGTGCGCATGCGCAGTAGTGAACCCGAGTGCGCATGCGCAGTAGTGAGTCCGAGTGCGCATGAGCAGTAGTGAGCCCGTGTGCGCATGCGCAGTAGTGAGCCCGAGCGCGCCTCCGCAGTAGTGAGTCCGAGTGCGCATGAGCAGTAGTGAGCCCGTGTGCGCATGCGCAGTAGTGAGCCCGAGCGCGCATCCGCTGTAGTGAGTCCGAGAGCGCATGAGCAGTAGTGAGCCCGTGTGCGCATGCGCAGTAGTGAGCCCGAGCGCGCATCCGCAGCAGTGAGTCCGAGTGCGCATGAGCAGTAGTGAGCCCGTGTGCGCATGCGCAGTAATGAGCCCGAGCGCGCATCCGCACTAGTGAGTCCGAGTGCGCATGAGCTGTAGTGACCCCGAGTGCGCATGCGCAGTAGTGAGCCCGTGTGCGCATGCGCAGAAGTGAGCTCGAATGCGCATGTGCAGGTCTGACTCGGTGTGCGCATGCGCAGTAGTGACCCCGAGTGCGCATGCGCAGTAGTGAGCCAGTGTACGCATGCGCAGTAGTGAGTCCGTGTGCGCATGTACGGGTCTGAGCCGGAGTGCGCGTGCGCAGTAGTGAACCCGATTGCGCATCTGCAGTAGTGACTCTGAGTGCGCATGCACAGCAGTGAACCCGATTGCGCGTCTGTAGTTGTGACCCCGAGTGCGCATGTTCAGTAGCGACCCCGAGCGCGCATGCGCAGTAGTGAGCCCGAGGGCGCAATCGCAGTAGTGAGTCCGAGTGCGCATGAGCAGTAGTGATCCCGAGTTCCCATACGCGGTAGTGAGCCCGATTTTGTATCCGCAGTAGTGAGTCCGAGTGCGCGTGAGCAGTAGTAAGCCGGAGTGCGCATGCGCAGTAGTGACCCCGAGAGCGCGTGCGCTGTAGTGAGCTCGTGTGCGCATGCGCAGTAGTGAGTCAGTGTACGCATGCGCAGTAGTGAGTCCGTGTGCGCATGTGCGGGTCTGAGCCGGAGTGCGCATGCGCAGTAGTGAACCCGATTGCGCAAATGCATTAGTGACTCTGCGTGCGCATGGACAACAGTGAACCTGATTGCGCGTCTGCAGTGGTGACCCCGAGTGCGCATGTTCAGTAGCGACCCCGAGCGCGCATGCGCAGTAGTGAGCCCGAGGGCGCAATCGCAGTAGTGAGTCCGAGTGCGCATGAGCAGTAGTGATCCCGAGTTCCCATACGCGGTAGTGAGCCCGATTTTGTATCCGCAGTAGTGAGTCCGAGTGCGCATGAGCAGTAGTGATCCCGAGTTCCCATACGCGGTAGTGAGCCCGATTTTGTATCCGCAGTAGTGAGTCCGAGTGCGCGTGAGCAGTAGTAAGCCGGAGTGCGCATGCGCAGTAGTGAGCCCGTGTGCGCATGCGCAGAAGTGAGCTCGAATGCGCATGTGCAGGTCTGAGTCGGTGTGAGCATGCGCAGTAGTGACCCCGAGTGCGCGTGCGCTGTAGTCAGCTTGTGTGCGCATGCGCAGTAGTAAGCCGGGATACACATGCGCAGTACTGAGTCCGCGTCGGCATGTGCAGGTCTGAGCCGGAGTGCGCATGCGCAGTAGTGAACCCGAGTGCGCATGCGCAGTAGTGAGTCCGAGTGCGCATGAGCAGTAGTGAGCCCGTGTGCGCATGCGCAGTAGTGAGCCCGAGCGCGCATCCGCAGTAGTGAGTCCGAGTGCGCATGAGCAGTAGTGAGCCCGTGTGCGCATGCGCAGTAGTGAGCCCGAGCGCGCATCCGCAGTAGTGAGTCCGAGTGCGCATGAGCAGTAGTGAGCCCGTGTGCGCATGCGCAGTAGTGAGCCCGAGCGTGCATCCGCAGCAGTGAGTCCGAGTGCGCATGAGCAGTAGTGAGCCCGTGTGCGCATGCGCAGTAATGAGCCCGAGCGCGCATCCGCACTAGTGAGTCCGAGTGCGCATGAGCTGTAGTGACCCCGAGTGCGCATGCGCAGTAGTGAGTCCGAGTGCGCATGAGCAGTAGTGAGGCCGTGTGCGCATGCGCAGAAGTGAGCTCGAATGCGCATGTGCAGGTCTCACTCGGTGTGCGCATGCGCAGTAGTGACCCCGAGTGCGCGTGCGCTGTAGTGAGCTCGTGTGCGCATGCGCAGTAGTGAGTCAGTGTACGCATGCGCAGTAGTGAGTCCGTGTGCGCATGTGCGGGTCTGAGCCGGAGTGCGCATGCGCAGTAGTGAACCCGATTGCGCAAATGCAATAGTGACTCTGCGTGCGCATGGACAGCAGTGAACCTGATTGCGCGTCTGCAGTTTTGACCCCGAGTGCGAATGTTCAGTAGCGACACCGAGCGCGCATGCGCAGTATTGAGCCCGAGGGCGCAATCGCAGTAGTGAGTCCGAGTGCGCATGAGCAGTAGTGATCCCGAGTTCCCAAACGCGGTAGTGAGACCGATTTTGTATCCGCAGTTGTGAGTCCGAGTGCGCATGAGCAGTAGTGATCCCGAGTTCCCAAACGCGGTAGTGAGACCGATTTTGTATCCGCAGTTGTGAGTCCGAGTGCGCATGAACAGTAGTGAGGCCGTGTGCGCATGCGCAGTAGTGAGCCCGAGCGCGCATCCGCAGTAGTGAGTCCGAGTGCGCATGCGCAGTAGTGACCCCGAGTGCGCGTGCGCTGTCGTCAGCTTGTGTGCGCATGCGCAGTAGTAAGCCGGGATACACATGCGCAGTACTTAGTCCGTGTCGGCATGTGCAGGTCTGAGCCGGAGTGCGCATGCGCAGTAGTGAACCCGAGTGCGCATGCGCAGTAGTGAGTCCGAGTGCGCATGAGCAGTAGTGAGCCCGTGTGCGCATGCGCAGTAGTGAGCCCGAGCGCGCATCCGCAGTAGTGAGTCCGAGTGCGCATGAGCAGTAGTGAGCCCGTGTGCGCATGCGCAGTAGTGATCCCGAGCGCGCATCCGCAGTAGTGAGTCCGAGTGCGCATGAGCAGTAGTGAGCCCGTGTGCGCATGCGCAGTAGTGAGCCCGAGCGCGCATCCGCAGCAGTGAGTCCGAGTGCGCATGAGCAGTAGTGAGCCCGTGTGCGCATGCGCAGTAATGAGCCCGAGCGCGCATCCGCACTAGTGAGTCCGAGTGCGCATGAGCTGTAGTGACCCCGAGTGCGCATGAGCTGTAGTGACCCCGAGTGCGCATGCGCAGTAGTGAGCCCGTGTGCGCATGCGCAGAAGTGAGCTCGAATGCGCATGTGCAGGTCTGACTCGGTGTGCGCATGCGCAGTAGTGACCCCGAGTGCGCATGCGCAGTAGTGAGCCAGTGTACGCATGCGCAGTAGTGAGTCCGTGTGCGCATGTGCAGGTCTGAGCCGGAGTGCGCATGCGCAGTAGTGAACCCGATTGCGCATCTGCAGTAGTGACTCTGAGTGCGCATGGCCAGCAGTGAACCCGATTGCGCGTCTGTAGTGGTGACCCCGAGTGCGCATGTTCAGTAGCGACCCCGAGCGCGCATGCGCAGTAGTGAGCCCGAGGGCGCAATCGCAGTAGTGAGTCCGAGTGCGCATGAGCAGTAGTGATCCCGAGTTCCCATACGCGGTAGTGAGCCCGATTTTGTATCCGCAGTAGTGAGTCCGAGTGCGCGTGAGCAGTAGTAAGCCGGAGTGCGCATGCGCAGTAGTGACCCCGAGTGCGCATGGGCAGTAGCGACCCCGATTGCGCATCTGCAGTAGTGACTCCGAGTGCGCATGCGCACCAGTGAACCCGATTGCGCATGCGCTGTAGTGAGCCCGAGCGCGCATCCGCAGTAGTGAGTCCGAGTGCGCATGAGCAGTAGTGATCCCGTGTGCGCATGCGCAGTAGTTAGTCCGTGTGCGCATGTGCGGGTCTGAGCCGGAGTGCGCGTGCGCAGTAGTGAACCCGATTGCGCATCTGCAGTAGTGACTCTGAGTGCGCATGCACAGCAGTGAACCCGATTGCGCGTCTGCAGTGGTGACCCCGAGTGCGCATGTTCAGTAGCGACCCCGAGCGCGCATGCGCAGTAGTGAGCCCGAGGGCGCAATCGCAGTAGTGAGTCCGAGTGCGCATGAGCAGTAGTGATCCCGAGTTCCCATACGCGGTAGTGAGCCCGATTTTGTATCCGCAGTAGTGAGTCCGAGTGCGCATGAGCAGTAGTGATCCCGAGTTCCCATACGCGGTAGTGAGCCCGATTTTGTATCCGCAGTAGTGAGTCCGAGTGCGCATGAGCAGTAGTGAGCCCGTGTGCGCATGCGCAGTAGTGAGCCCGAGCGCGCATCCGCAGTAGTGAGTCCGAGTGCGCATGAGCAGTAGTGAGGCCGTGTGCGCATGCGCAGAAGTGAGCTCGAATGCGCATGTGCAGGTCTCACTCGGTGTGCGCATGCGCAGTAGTGACCCCGAGTGCGCGTGCGCTGTAGTGAGCTCGTGTGCGCATGCGCAGTAGTGAGTCAGTGTACGCATGCGCAGTAGTGAGTCCGTGTGCGCATGTGCGGGTCTGAGCCGGAGTGCGCATGCGCAGTAGTGAACCCGATTGCGCAAATGCAATAGTGACTCTGCGTGCGCATGGACAGCAGTGAACCTGATTGCGCGTCTGCAGTTTTGACCCCGAGTGCGAATGTTCAGTAGCGACACCGAGCGCGCATGCGCAGTATTGAGCCCGAGGGCGCAATCGCAGTAGTGAGTCCGAGTGCGCATGAGCAGTAGTGATCCCGAGTTCCCAAACGCGGTAGTGAGACCGATTTTGTATCCGCAGTTGTGAGTCCGAGTGCGCATGAGCAGTAGTGATCCCGAGTTCCCAAACGCGGTAGTGAGACCGATTTTGTATCCGCAGTTGTGAGTCCGAGTGCGCATGAACAGTAGTGAGGCCGTGTGCGCATGCGCAGTAGTGAGCCCGAGCGCGCATCCGCAGTAGTGAGTCCGAGTGCGCATGCGCAGTAGTGACCCCGAGTGCGCATGCGCAGTAGTGAGCCCGTGCGCGCATACGCAGTAGTGCTCCCGTGTGCGCATGCGCAGAAGTGAGCTCGAATGCGCATGTGCACGTCTGAGTCGGTGTGAGCATGCGCAGTAGTGACCCCGAGTGCGCGTGCGCTGTAGTCAGCTTGTGTGCGCATGCGCAGTAGTAAGCCGGGATACGCATGCGCAGTACTGAGTCCGTGTGGGCATGTGCAGATCTGAGCCGGAGTGCGCATGCGCAGTAGTGAACCCGAGTGCGCATGCGCAGTAGTGAGTCCGAGTGCGCATGAGCAGTAGTGCGCCCGTGTGCGCATGCGCAGTAGTGAGCCCGAGCGCGCCTCCGCAGTAGTGAGTCTGAGTGCGCATGAGCAGTAGTGAGCCCGTGTGCGCATGCGCAGTAGTGAGCCCGAGCGCGCATCCGCAGTAGTGAGTCCGAGAGCGCATGAGCAGTAGTGAGCCCGTGTGCGCATGCGCAGTAGTGAGCCCGAGCGCGCATCCGCAGCAGTGAGTCCGAGTGCGCATGAGCAGTAGTGAGCCCGTGTGCGCATGCGCAGTAATGAGCCCGAGCGCGCATCCGCACTAGTGAGTCCGAGTGCGCATGAGCTGTAGTGACCCCGAGTGCGCATGCGCAGTAGTGAGCCCGTGTGCGCATGCGCAGAAGTGAGCTCGAATGCGCATGTGCAGGTCTGACTCGGTGTGCGCATGCGCAGTAGTGACCCCGAGTGCGCATGCGCAGTAGTGAGCCAGTGTACGCATGCGCAGTAGTGAGTCCGTGTGCGCATGTGCGGGTCTGAGCCGGAGTGCGCGTGCGCAGTAGTGAACCCGATTGCGCATCTGCAGTAGTGACTCTGAGTGCGCATGCACAGCAGTGAACCCGATTGCGCGTCTGTAGTGGTGACCCCGAGTGCGCATGTTCAGTAGCGACCCCGAGCGCGCATGCGCAGTAGTGAGCCCGAGGGCGCAATCGCAGTAGTGAGTCCGAGTGCGCATGAGCAGTAGTGATCCCGAGTTCCCATACGCGGTAGTGAGCCCGATTTTGTATCCGCAGTAGTGAGTCCGAGTGCGCGTGAGCAGTAGTAAGCCGGAGTGCGCATGCGCAGTAGTGACCCCGAGTGCGCGTGCGCTGTAGTGAGCTCGTGTGCGCATGCGCAGTAGTGAGTCAGTGTACGCATGCGCAGTAGTGAGTCCGTGTGCGCATGTGCGGGTCTGAGCCGGAGTGCGCATGCGCAGTAGTGAACCCGATTGCGCAAATGCAATAGTGACTCTGCGTGCGCATGGACAACAGTGAACCTGATTGCGCGTCTGCAGTTTTGACCCCGAGTGCGCATGTTCAGTGGCGACACCGAGCGCGCATGCGCAGTATTGAGCCCGAGGGCGCAATCGCAGTAGTGAGTCCGAGTGCGCATGAGCAGTAGTGATCCCGAGTTCCCATACGCGGTAGTGAGACCGATTTTGTATCCGCAGTTGTGAGTCCGAGTGCGCATGAGCAGTGGTGAGCCGGAGTGCGCATGCGCAGTAGTGACCCCGAGTGCGCATCGGCAGTAGCGACCCCGAGCGTGCATGTGCAGTAGTGAACCCGTGCGCGCATGCGCAGTAGTGAGCCCGAGCGCGCATCCGCAGTAGTGAGTCGGGGCGCGCATCCGCAGTAGTGAGTCCGAGTGCGCATGAGCAGTAGTGAGGCCGTGTGCGCATGCGCAGTAGTGAGCCCGAGCACGCATCCGCAGTAGTGAGTCCGAGTGCGCATGCGCAGTAGTGACCCCGAGTGCGCGTGCGCTGTCGTCAGCTTGTGTGCGCATGCGCAGTAGTAAGCCGGGATACACATGCGCAGTACTTAGTCCGTGTCGGCATGTGCAGGTCTGAGCCGGAGTGCGCATGCGCAGTAGTGAACCCGAGTGCGCATGCGCAGTAGTGAGTCCGAGTGCGCATGAGCAGTAGTGAGCCCGTGTGCGCATGCGCAGTAGTGAGCCCGAGCGCGCATCCGCAGTAGTGAGTCCGAGTGCGCATGAGCAGTAGTGAGCCCGTGTGCGCATGCGCAGTAGTGATCCCGAGCGCGCATCCGCAGTAGTGAGTCCGAGTGCGCATGAGCAGTAGTGAGCCCGTGTGCGCATGCGCAGTAGTGAGCCCGAGCGCGCATCCGCAGCAGTGAGTCCGAGTGCGCATGAGCAGTAGTGAGCCCGTGTGCGCATGCGCAGTAATGAGCCCGAGCGCGCATCCGCACTAGTGAGTCCGAGTGCGCATGAGCTGTAGTGACCCCGAGTGCGCATGCGCAGTAGTGAGCCCGTGTGCGCATGCGCAGAAGTGAGCTCGAATGCGCATGTGCAGGTCTGACTCGGTGTGCGCATGCGCAGTAGTGACCCCGAGTGCGCATGCGCAGTAGTGAGTCCGTGTGCGCATGTGCGGGTCTGAGCCGGAGTGCGCGTGCGCAGTAGTGAACCCGATTGCGCATCTGCAGTAGTGACTCTGAGTGCGCATGCACAGCAGTGAACCCGATTGCGCGTCTGTAGTGGTGACCCCGAGTGCGCATGTTCAGTAGCGACCCCGAGCGCGCATGCGCAGTAGTGAGCCCGAGGGCGCAATCGCAGTAGTGAGTCCGAGTGCGCATGAGCAGTAGTGATCCCGAGTTCCCATACGCGGTAGTGAGCCCGATTTTGTATCCGCAGTAGTGAGTCCGAGTGCGCGTGAGCAGTAGTAAGCCGGAGTGCGCATGCGCAGTAGTGACCCCGAGTGCGCGTGCGCTGTAGTGAGCTCGTGTGCGCATGCGCAGTAGTGAGTCAGTGTACGCATGCGCAGTAGTGAGTCCGTGTGCGCATGTGCGGGTCTGAGCCGGAGTGCGCATGCGCAGTAGTGAACCCGATTGCGCAAATGCAATAGTGACTCTGCGTGCGCATGGACAACAGTGAACCTGATTGCGCGTCTGCAGTGGTGACCCCGAGTGCGCATGTTCAGTAGCGACCCCGAGCGCGCATGCGCAGTAGTGAGCCCGAGGGCGCAATCGCAGTAGTGAGTCCGAGTGCGCATGAGCAGTAGTGATCCCGAGTTCCCATACGCGGTAGTGAGCCCGATTTTGTATCCGCAGTAGTGAGTCCGAGTGCGCATGAGCAGTAGTGATCCCGAGTTCCCATACGCGGTAGTGAGCCCGATTTTGTATCCGCAGTAGTGAGTCCGAGTGCGCGTGAGCAGTAGTAAGCCGGAGTGCGCATGCGCAGTAGTGAGCCCGTGTGCGCATGCGCAGAAGTGAGCTCGAATGCGCATGTGCAGGTCTGAGTCGGTGTGAGCATGCGCAGTAGTGACCCCGAGTGCGCGTGCGCTGTAGTCAGCTTGTGTGCGCATGCGCAGTAGTAAGCCGGGATACACATGCGCAGTACTGAGTCCGCGTCGGCATGTGCAGGTCTGAGCCGGAGTGCGCATGCGCAGTAGTGAACCCGAGTGCGCATGCGCAGTAGTGAGTCCGAGTGCGCATGAGCAGTAGTGAGCTCGTGTGCGCATGCGCAGTAGTGAGTCAGTGTACGCATGCGCAGTAGTGAGTCCGTGTGCGCATGTGCGGGTCTGAGCCGGAGTGCGCATGCGCAGTAGTGAACCCGATTGCGCAAATGCAATAGTGACTCTGCGTGCGCATGGACAGCAGTGAACCTGATTGCGCGTCTGCAGTTTTGACCCCGAGTGCGAATGTTCAGTAGCGACACCGAGCGCGCATGCGCAGTATTGAGCCCGAGGGCGCAATCGCAGTAGTGAGTCCGAGTGCGCATGAGCAGTAGTGATCCCGAGTTCCCAAACGCGGTAGTGAGACCGATTTTGTATCCGCAGTTGTGAGTCCGAGTGCGCATGAGCAGTAGTGATCCCGAGTTCCCAAACGCGGTAGTGAGACCGATTTTGTATCCGCAGTTGTGAGTCCGAGTGCGCATGAACAGTAGTGAGGCCGTGTGCGCATGCGCAGTAGTGAGCCCGAGCGCGCATCCGCAGTAGTGAGTCCGAGTGCGCATGCGCAGTAGTGACCCCGAGTGCGCGTGCGCTGTCGTCAGCTTGTGTGCGCATGCGCAGTAGTAAGCCGGGATACACATGCGCAGTACTTAGTCCGTGTCGGCATGTGCAGGTCTGAGCCGGAGTGCGCATGCGCAGTAGTGAACCCGAGTGCGCATGCGCAGTAGTGAGTCCGAGTGCGCATGAGCAGTAGTGAGCCCGTGTGCGCATGCGCAGTAGTGAGCCCGAGCGCGCATCCGCAGTAGTGAGTCCGAGTGCGCATGAGCAGTAGTGAGCCCGTGTGCGCATGCGCAGTAGTGATCCCGAGCGCGCATCCGCAGTAGTGAGTCCGAGTGCGCATGAGCAGTAGTGAGCACGTGTGCGCATGCGCAGTAGTGAGCCCGAGCGCGCATCCGCAGCAGTGAGTCCGAGTGCGCATGAGCAGTAGTGAGCCCGTGTGCGCATGCGCAGTAATGAGCCCGAGCGCGCATCCGCACTAGTGAGTCCGAGTGCGCATGAGCTGTAGTGGCCCCGAGTGCGCATGAGCTGTAGTGACCCCGAGTGCGCATGCGCAGTAGTGAGCCCGTGTGCGCATGCGCAGAAGTGAGCTCGAATGCGCATGTGCAGGTCTGACTCGGTGTGCGCATGCGCAGTAGTGACCCCGAGTGCGCATGCGCAGTAGTGAGCCAGTGTACGCATGCGCAGTAGTGAGTCCGTGTGCGCATGTGCAGGTCTGAGCCGGAGTGCGCATGCGCAGTAGTGAACCCGATTGCGCATCTGCAGTAGTGACTCTGAGTGCGCATGGCCAGCAGCGAACCCGATTGCGCGTCTGTAGTGGTGACCCCGAGTGCGAATGTTCAGTAGCGACACCGAGCGCGCATGCGCAGTATTGAGCCCGAGGGCGCAATCGCAGTAGTGAGTCCGAGTGCGCATGAGCAGTAGTGATCCCGAGTTCCCAAACGCGGTAGTGAGACCGATTTTGTATCCGCAGTTGTGAGTCCGAGTGCGCATGAGCAGTAGTGATCCCGAGTTCCCAAACGCGGTAGTGAGACCGATTTTGTATCCGCAGTTGTGAGTCCGAGTGCGCATGAACAGTAGTGAGGCCGTGTGCGCATGCGCAGTAGTGAGCCCGAGCGCGCATCCGCAGTAGTGAGTCCGAGTGCGCATGCGCAGTAGTGACCCCGAGTGCGCGTGCGCTGTCGTCAGCTTGTGTGCGCATGCGCAGTAGTAAGCCGGGATACACATGCGCAGTACTTAGTCCGTGTCGGCATGTGCAGGTCTGAGCCGGAGTGCGCATGCGCAGTAGTGAACCCGAGTGCGCATGCGCAGTAGTGAGTCCGAGTGCGCATGAGCAGTAGTGAGCCCGTGTGCGCATGCGCAGTAGTGAGCCCGAGCGCGCATCCGCAGTAGTGAGTCCGAGTGCGCATGAGCAGTAGTGAGCCCGTGTGCGCATGCGCAGTAGTGATCCCGAGCGCGCATCCGCAGTAGTGAGTCCGAGTGCGCATGAGCAGTAGTGAGCACGTGTGCGCATGCGCAGTAGTGAGCCCGAGCGCGCATCCGCAGCAGTGAGTCCGAGTGCGCATGAGCAGTAGTGAGCCCGTGTGCGCATGCGCAGTAATGAGCCCGAGCGCGCATCCGCACTAGTGAGTCCGAGTGCGCATGAGCTGTAGTGGCCCCGAGTGCGCATGAGCTGTAGTGACCCCGAGTGCGCATGCGCAGTAGTGAGCCCGTGTGCGCATGCGCAGAAGTGAGCTCGAATGCGCATGTGCAGGTCTGACTCGGTGTGCGCATGCGCAGTAGTGACCCCGAGTGCGCATGCGCAGTAGTGAGCCAGTGTACGCATGCGCAGTAGTGAGTCCGTGTGCGCATGTGCAGGTCTGAGCCGGAGTGCGCATGCGCAGTAGTGAACCCGATTGCGCATCTGCAGTAGTGACTCTGAGTGCGCATGGCCAGCAGCGAACCCGATTGCGCGTCTGTAGTGGTGACCCCGAGTGCGCATGTTCAGTAGCGACCCCGAGCGCGCATGCGCAGTAGTGAGCCCGAGGGCGCAATCGCAGTAGTGAGTCCGAGTGCGCATGAGCAGTAGTGATCCCGAGTTCCCATACGCGGTAGTGAGCCCGATTTTGTATCCGCAGTAGTGAGTCCGAGTGCGCGTGAGCAGTAGTAAGCCGGAGTGCGCATGCGCAGTAGTGACCCCGAGTGCGCATGGGCAGTAGCGACCCCGATTGCGCATCTGCAGTAGTGACTCCGAGTGCGCATGCGCACCAGTGAACCCGATTGCGCATGCGCTTTAGTGAGCCCGAGCGCGCATCCGCAGTAGTGAGTCCGAGTGCGCATGAGCAGTAGTGATCCCGTGTGCGCATGCGCAGTAGTTAGTCCGTGTGCGCATGTGCGGGTCTGAGCCGGAGTGCGCGTGCGCAGTAGTGAACCCGATTGCGCATCTGCAGTAGTGACTCTGAGTGCGCATGCACAGCAGTGAACCCGATTGCGCGTCTGCAGTGGTGACCCCGAGTGCGCATGTTCAGTAGCGACCCCGAGCGCGCATGCGCAGTAGTGAGCCCGAGGGCGCAATCGCAGTAGTGAGTCCGAGTGCGCATGAGCAGTAGTGATCCCGAGTTCCCATACGCGGTAGTGAGCCCGATTTTGTATCCGCAGTAGTGAGTCCGAGTGCGCATGAGCAGTAGTGATCCCGAGTTCCCATACGCGGTAGTGAGCCCGATTTTGTATCCGCAGTAGTGAGTCCGAGTGCGCGTGAGCAGTAGTAAGCCGGAGTGCGCATGCGCAGTAGTGAGCCCGTGTGCGCATGCGCAGAAGTGAGCTCGAATGCGCATGTGCAGGTCTGAGTCGGTGTGAGCATGCGCAGTAGTGACCCCGAGTGCGCGTGCGCTGTAGTCAGCTTGTGTGCGCATGCGCAGTAGTAAGCCGGGATACACATGCGCAGTACTGAGTCCGCGTCGGCATGTGCAGGTCTGAGCCGGAGTGCGCATGCGCAGTAGTGAACCCGAGTGCGCATGCGCAGTAGTGAGTCCGAGTGCGCATGAGCAGTAGTGAGCCCGTGTGCGCATGCGCAGTAGTGAGCCCGAGCGCGCATCCGCAGTAGTGAGTCCGAGTGCGCATGAGCAGTAGTGAGCCCGTGTGCGCATGCGCAGTAGTGAGCCCGAGCGCGCATCCGCAGTAGTGAGTCCGAGTGCGCATGAGCAGTAGTGAGCCCGTGTGCGCATGCGCAGTAGTGAGCCCGAGCGTGCATCCGCAGCAGTGAGTCCGAGTGCGCATGAGCAGTAGTGAGCCCGTGTGCGCATGCGCAGTAATGAGCCCGAGCGCGCATCCGCACTAGTGACTCCGAGTGCGCATGCGCACCAGTGAACCCGATTGCGCATGCGCAGTAGTGAGCCCGTGCGCGCATCCGCAGTAGTGACTCTGCGTGCGCATGGACAACAGTGAACCTGATTGCGCGTCTGCAGTTTTGACCCCGAGTGCGCATGTTCAGTGGCGACACCGAGCGCGCATGCGCAGTATTGAGCCCGAGGGCGCAATCGCAGTAGTGAGTCCGAGTGCGCATGAGCAGTAGTGATCCCGAGTTCCCATACGCGGTAGTGAGCCCGATTTTGTATCCGCAGTAGTGAGTCCGAGTGCGCGTGAGCAGTAGTAAGCCGGAGTGCGCATGCGCAGTAGTGACCCCGAGTGCGCATCGGCAGTAGCGACCCCGAGCGTGCATGTGCAGTAGTGAACCCGTGCGCGCATGCGCAGTAGTGAGCCCGAGCGCGCATCCGCAGTAGTGAGTCGGGGCGCGCATCCGCAGTAGTGAGTCCGAGTGCGCATGAGCAGTAGTGAGGCCGTGTGCGCATGCGCAGTAGTGAGCCCGAGCACGCATCCGCAGTAGTGAGTCCGAGTGCGCATGCGCAGTAGTGACCCCGAGTGCGCGTGCGCTGTCGTCAGCTTGTGTGCGCATGCGCAGTAGTAAGCCGGGATACACATGCGCAGTACTTAGTCCGTGTCGGCATGTGCAGGTCTGAGCCGGAGTGCGCATGCGCAGTAGTGAACCCGAGTGCGCATGCGCAGTAGTGAGTCCGAGTGCGCATGAGCAGTAGTGAGCCCGTGTGCGCATGCGCAGTAGTGAGCCCGAGCGCGCATCCGCAGTAGTGAGTCCGAGTGCGCATGAGCAGTAGTGAGCCCGTGTGCGCATGCGCAGTAGTGATCCCGAGCGCGCATCCGCAGTAGTGAGTCCGAGTGCGCATGAGCAGTAGTGAGCCCGTGTGCGCATGCGCAGTAGTGAGCCCGAGCGCGCATCCGCAGCAGTGAGTCCGAGTGCGCATGAGCAGTAGTGAGCCCGTGTGCGCATGCGCAGTAATGAGCCCGAGCGCGCATCCGCACTAGTGAGTCCGAGTGCGCATGAGCTGTAGTGACCCCGAGTGCGCATGCGCAGTAGTGAGCCCGTGTGCGCATGCGCAGAAGTGAGCTCGAATGCGCATGTGCAGGTCTGACTCGGTGTGCGCATGCGCAGTAGTGACCCCGAGTGCGCATGCGCAGTAGTGAGCCAGTGTACGCATGCGCAGTAGTGAGTCCGTGTGCGCATGTGCGGGTCTGAGCCGGAGTGCGCGTGCGCAGTAGTGAACCCGATTGCGCATCTGCAGTAGTGACTCTGAGTGCGCATGCACAGCAGTGAACCCGATTGCGCGTCTGTAGTGGTGACCCCGAGTGCGCATGTTCAGTAGCGACCCCGAGCGCGCATGCGCAGTAGTGAGCCCGAGGGCGCAATCGCAGTAGTGAGTCCGAGTGCGCATGAGCAGTAGTGATCCCGAGTTCCCATACGCGGTAGTGAGCCCGATTTTGTATCCGCAGTAGTGAGTCCGAGTGCGCGTGAGCAGTAGTAAGCCGGAGTGCGCATGCGCAGTAGTGACCCCGAGTGCGCGTGCGCTGTAGTGAGCTCGTGTGCGCATGCGCAGTAGTGAGTCAGTGTACGCATGCGCAGTAGTGAGTCCGTGTGCGCATGTGCGGGTCTGAGCCGGAGTGCGCATGCGCAGTAGTGAACCCGATTGCGCAAATGCAATAGTGACTCTGCGTGCGCATGGACAACAGTGAACCTGATTGCGCGTCTGCAGTGGTGACCCCGAGTGCGCATGTTCAGTAGCGACCCCGAGCGCGCATGCGCAGTAGTGAGCCCGAGGGCGCAATCGCAGTAGTGAGTCCGAGTGCGCATGAGCAGTAGTGATCCCGAGTTCCCATACGCGGTAGTGAGCCCGATTTTGTATCCGCAGTAGTGAGTCCGAGTGCGCATGAGCAGTAGTGATCCCGAGTTCCCATACGCGGTAGTGAGCCCGATTTTGTATCCGCAGTAGTGAGTCCGAGTGCGCGTGAGCAGTAGTAAGCCGGAGTGCGCATGCGCAGTAGTGAGCCCGTGTGCGCATGCGCAGAAGTGAGCTCGAATGCGCATGTGCAGGTCTGAGTCGGTGTGAGCATGCGCAGTAGTGACCCCGAGTGCGCGTGCGCTGTAGTCAGCTTGTGTGCGCATGCGCAGTAGTAAGCCGGGATACACATGCGCAGTACTGAGTCCGCGTCGGCATGTGCAGGTCTGAGCCGGAGTGCGCATGCGCAGTAGTGAACCCGAGTGCGCATGCGCAGTAGTGAGTCCGAGTGCGCATGAGCAGTAGTGAGCCCGTGTGCGCATGCGCAGTAGTGAGCCCGAGCGCGCATCCGCAGTAGTGAGTCCGAGTGCGCATGAGCAGTAGTGAGCCCGTGTGCGCATGCGCAGTAGTGAGCCCGAGCGTGCATCCGCAGCAGTGAGTCCGAGTGCGCATGAGCAGTAGTGAGCCCGTGTGCGCATGCGCAGTAATGAGCCCGAGCGCGCATCCGCACTAGTGAGTCCGAGTGCGCATGAGCTGTAGTGACCCCGAGTGCGCATGCGCAGTAGTGAGTCCGAGTGCGCATGAGCAGTAGTGAGGCCGTGTGCGCATGCGCAGAAGTGAGCTCGAATGCGCATGTGCAGGTCTCACTCGGTGTGCGCATGCGCAGTAGTGACCCCGAGTGCGCGTGCGCTGTAGTGAGCTCGTGTGCGCATGCGCAGTAGTGAGTCAGTGTACGCATGCGCAGTAGTGAGTCCGTGTGCGCATGTGCGGGTCTGAGCCGGAGTGCGCATGCGCAGTAGTGAACCCGATTGCGCAAATGCAATAGTGACTCTGCGTGCGCATGGACAGCAGTGAACCTGATTGCGCGTCTGCAGTTTTGACCCCGAGTGCGAATGTTCAGTAGCGACACCGAGCGCGCATGCGCAGTATTGAGCCCGAGGGCGCAATCGCAGTAGTGAGTCCGAGTGCGCATGAGCAGTAGTGATCCCGAGTTCCCAAACGCGGTAGTGAGACCGATTTTGTATCCGCAGTTGTGAGTCCGAGTGCGCATGAGCAGTAGTGATCCCGAGTTCCCAAACGCGGTAGTGAGACCGATTTTGTATCCGCAGTTGTGAGTCCGAGTGCGCATGAACAGTAGTGAGGCCGTGTGCGCATGCGCAGTAGTGAGCCCGAGCGCGCATCCGCAGTAGTGAGTCCGAGTGCGCATGCGCAGTAGTGACCCCGAGTGCGCGTGCGCTGTCGTCAGCTTGTGTGCGCATGCGCAGTAGTAAGCCGGGATACACATGCGCAGTACTTAGTCCGTGTCGGCATGTGCAGGTCTGAGCCGGAGTGCGCATGCGCAGTAGTGAACCCGAGTGCGCATGCGCAGTAGTGAGTCCGAGTGCGCATGAGCAGTAGTGAGCCCGTGTGCGCATGCGCAGTAGTGAGCCCGAGCGCGCATCCGCAGTAGTGAGTCCGAGTGCGCATGAGCAGTAGTGAGCCCGTGTGCGCATGCGCAGTAGTGAGCCCGAGCGCGCATCCGCAGCAGTGAGTCCGAGTGCGCATGAGCAGTAGTGAGCCCGTGTGCGCATGCGCAGTAATGAGCCCGAGCGCGCATCCGCACTAGTGAGTCCGAGTGCGCATGAGCTGTAGTGACCCCGAGTGCGCATGAGCTGTAGTGACCCCGAGTGCGCATGCGCAGTAGTGAGCCCGTGTGCGCATGCGCAGAAGTGAGCTCGAATGCGCATGTGCAGGTCTGACTCGGTGTGCGCATGCGCAGTAGTGACCCCGAGTGCGCATGCGCAGTAGTGAGCCAGTGTACGCATGCGCAGTAGTGAGTCCGTGTGCGCATGTGCAGGTCTGAGCCGGAGTGCGCATGCGCAGTAGTGAACCCGATTGCGCATCTGCAGTAGTGACTCTGAGTGCGCATGGCCAGCAGTGAACCCGATTGCGCGTCTGTAGTGGTGACCCCGAGTGCGCATGTTCAGTAGCGACCCCGAGCGCGCATGCGCAGTAGTGAGCCCGAGGGCGCAATCGCAGTAGTGAGTCCGAGTGCGCATGAGCAGTAGTGATCCCGAGTTCCCATACGCGGTAGTGAGCCCGATTTTGTATCCGCAGTAGTGAGTCCGAGTGCGCGTGAGCAGTAGTAAGCCGGAGTGCGCATGCGCAGTAGTGACCCCGAGTGCGCATGGGCAGTAGCGACCCCGATTGCGCATCTGCAGTAGTGACTCCGAGTGCGCATGCGCACCAGTGAACCCGATTGCGCATGCGCTGTAGTGAGCCCGAGCGCGCATCCGCAGTAGTGAGCCCGTGTGCGCATGCGCAGTAATGAGCCCGAGCGCGCATCCGCACTAGTGAGTCCGAGTGCGCATGAGCTGTAGTGACCCCGAGTGCGCATGAGCTGTAGTGACCCCGAGTGCGCATGCGCAGTAGTGAGCCCGTGTGCGCATGCGCAGAAGTGAGCTCGAATGCGCATGTGCAGGTCTGACTCGGTGTGCGCATGCGCAGTAGTGACCCCGAGTGCGCATGCGCAGTAGTGAGCCAGTGTACGCATGCGCAGTAGTGAGTCCGTGTGCGCATGTGCAGGTCTGAGCCGGAGTGCGCATGCGCAGTAGTGAACCCGATTGCGCATCTGCAGTAGTGACTCTGAGTGCGCATGGCCAGCAGTGAACCCGATTGCGCGTCTGTAGTGGTGACCCCGAGTGCGCATGTTCAGTAGCGACCCCGAGCGCGCATGCGCAGTAGTGAGCCCGAGGGCGCAATCGCAGTAGTGAGTCCGAGTGCGCATGAGCAGTAGTGATCCCGAGTTCCCATACGCGGTAGTGAGCCCGATTTTGTATCCGCAGTAGTGAGTCCGAGTGCGCGTGAGCAGTAGTAAGCCGGAGTGCGCATGCGCAGTAGTGACCCCGAGTGCGCATGGGCAGTAGCGACCCCGATTGCGCATCTGCAGTAGTGACTCCGAGTGCGCATGCGCACCAGTGAACCCGATTGCGCATGCGCTGTAGTGAGCCCGAGCGCGCATCCGCAGTAGTGAGTCCGAGTGCGCATGAGCAGTAGTGATCCCGTGTGCGCATGCGCAGTAGTTAGTCCGTGTGCGCATGTGCGGGTCTGAGCCGGAGTGCGCGTGCGCAGTAGTGAACCCGATTGCGCATCTGCAGTAGTGACTCTGAGTGCGCATGCACAGCAGTGAACCCGATTGCGCGTCTGCAGTGGTGACCCCGAGTGCGCATGTTCAGTAGCGACCCCGAGCGCGCATGCGCAGTAGTGAGCCCGAGGGCGCAATCGCAGTAGTGAGTCCGAGTGCGCATGAGCAGTAGTGATCCCGAGTTCCCATACGCGGTAGTGAGCCCGATTTTGTATCCGCAGTAGTGAGTCCGAGTGCGCATGAGCAGTAGTGATCCCGAGTTCCCATACGCGGTAGTGAGCCCGATTTTGTATCCGCAGTAGTGAGTCCGAGTGCGCGTGAGCAGTAGTAAGCCGGAGTGCGCATGCGCAGTAGTGAGCCCGTGTGCGCATGCGCAGAAGTGAGCTCGAATGCGCATGTGCAGGTCTGAGTCGGTGTGAGCATGCGCAGTAGTGACCCCGAGTGCGCGTGCGCTGTAGTCAGCTTGTGTGCGCATGCGCAGTAGTAAGCCGGGATACACATGCGCAGTACTGAGTCCGCGTCGGCATGTGCAGGTCTGAGCCGGAGTGCGCATGCGCAGTAGTGAACCCGAGTGCGCATGCGCAGTAGTGAGTCCGAGTGCGCATGAGCAGTAGTGAGCCCGTGTGCGCATGCGCAGTAGTGAGCCCGAGCGCGCATCCGCAGTAGTGAGTCCGAGTGCGCATGAGCAGTAGTGAGCCCGTGTGCGCATGCGCAGTAGTGAGCCCGAGCGCGCATCCGCAGTAGTGAGTCCGAGTGCGCATGAGCAGTAGTGAGCCCGTGTGCGCATGCGCAGTAGTGAGCCCGAGCGTGCATCCGCAGCAGTGAGTCCGAGTGCGCATGAGCAGTAGTGAGCCCGTGTGCGCATGCGCAGTAATGAGCCCGAGCGCGCATCCGCACTAGTGAGTCCGAGTGCGCATGAGCTGTAGTGACCCCGAGTGCGCATGCGCAGTAGTGAGTCCGAGTGCGCATGAGCAGTAGTGAGGCCGTGTGCGCATGCGCAGAAGTGAGCTCGAATGCGCATGTGCAGGTCTCACTCGGTGTGCGCATGCGCAGTAGTGACCCCGAGTGCGCGTGCGCTGTAGTGAGCTCGTGTGCGCATGCGCAGTAGTGAGTCAGTGTACGCATGCGCAGTAGTGAGTCCGTGTGCGCATGTGCGGGTCTGAGCCGGAGTGCGCATGCGCAGTAGTGAACCCGATTGCGCAAATGCAATAGTGACTCTGCGTGCGCATGGACAGCAGTGAACCTGATTGCGCGTCTGCAGTTTTGACCCCGAGTGCGAATGTTCAGTAGCGACACCGAGCGCGCATGCGCAGTATTGAGCCCGAGGGCGCAATCGCAGTAGTGAGTCCGAGTGCGCATGAGCAGTAGTGATCCCGAGTTCCCAAACGCGGTAGTGAGACCGATTTTGTATCCGCAGTTGTGAGTCCGAGTGCGCATGAGCAGTAGTGATCCCGAGTTCCCAAACGCGGTAGTGAGACCGATTTTGTATCCGCAGTTGTGAGTCCGAGTGCGCATGAACAGTAGTGAGGCCGTGTGCGCATGCGCAGTAGTGAGCCCGAGCGCGCATCCGCAGTAGTGAGTCCGAGTGCGCATGCGCAGTAGTGACCCCGAGTGCGCATGCGCAGTAGTGAGCCCGTGCGCGCATACGCAGTAGTGCTCCCGTGTGCGCATGCGCAGAAGTGAGCTCGAATGCGCATGTGCACGTCTGAGTCGGTGTGAGCATGCGCAGTAGTGACCCCGAGTGCGCGTGCGCTGTAGTCAGCTTGTGTGCGCATGCATTGTAGTAAGCCGGGATACGCATGCGCAGTACTGAGTCCGTGTGGGCATGTGCAGATCTGAGCCGGAGTGCGCATGCGCAGTAGTGAACCCGAGTGCGCATGCGCAGTAGTGAGTCCGAGTGCGCATGAGCAGTAGTGCGCCCGTGTGCGCATGCGCAGTAGTGAGCCCGAGCGCGAGTCCGCAGTAGTGAGTCTGAGTGCGCATGAGCAGTAGTGAGCCCGTGTGCGCATGCGCAGTAGTGAGCCCGAGCGCGCATCCGCAGTAGTGAGTCCGAGAGCGCATGAGCAGTAGTGAGCCCGTGTGCGCATGCGCAGTAGTGAGCCCGAGCGCGCATCCGCAGCAGTGAGTCCGAGTGCGCATGAGCAGTAGTGAGCCCGTGTGCGCATGCGCAGTAATGAGCCCGAGCGCGCATCCGCACTAGTGAGTCCGAGTGCGCATGAGCTGTAGTGACCCCGAGTGCGCATGCGCAGTAGTGAGCCCGTGTGCGCATGCGCAGAAGTGAGCTCGAATGCGCATGTGCAGGTCTGACTCGGTGTGCGCATGCGCAGTAGTGACCCCGAGTGCGCATGCGCAGTAGTGAGCCAGTGTACGCATGCGCAGTAGTGAGTCCGTGTGCGCATGTGCGGGTCTGAGCCGGAGTGCGCGTGCGCAGTAGTGAACCCGATTGCGCATCTGCAGTAGTGACTCTGAGTGCGCATGCACAGCAGTGAACCCGATTGCGCGTCTGTAGTGGTGACCCCGAGTGCGCATGTTCAGTAGCGACCCCGAGCGCGCATGCGCAGTAGTGAGCCCGAGGGCGCAATCGCAGTAGTGAGTCCGAGTGCGCATGAGCAGTAGTGATCCCGAGTTCCCATACGCGGTAGTGAGCCCGATTTTGTATCCGCAGTAGTGAGTCCGAGTGCGCGTGAGCAGTAGTAAGCCGGAGTGCGCATGCGCAGTAGTGACCCCGAGTGCGCGTGCGCTGTAGTGAGCTCGTGTGCGCATGCGCAGTAGTGAGTCAGTGTACGCATGCGCAGTAGTGAGTCCGTGTGCGCATGTGCGGGTCTGAGCCGGAGTGCGCATGCGCAGTAGTGAACCCGATTGCGCAAATGCAATAGTGACTCTGCGTGCGCATGGACAACAGTGAACCTGATTGCGCGTCTGCAGTTTTGACCCCGAGTGCGCATGTTCAGTAGCGACCCCGAGCGCGCATGCGCAGTAGTGAGCCCGAGGGCGCAATCGCAGTAGTGAGTCCGAGTGCGCATGAGCAGTAGTGATCCCGAGTTCCCATACGCGGTAGTGAGACCGATTTTGTATCCGCAGTTGTGAGTCCGAGTGCGCATGAGCAGTGGTGAGCCGGAGTGCGCATGCGCAGTAGTGACCCCGAGTGCGCATCGGCAGTAGCGACCCCGAGCGTGCATGTGCAGTAGTGAACCCGTGCGCGCATGCGCAGTAGTGAGCCCGAGCGCGCATCCGCAGTAGTGAGTCGGGGCGCGCATCCGCAGTAGTGAGTCCGAGTGCGCATGAGCAGTAGTGAGGCCGTGTGCGCATGCGCAGTAGTGAGCCCGAGCACGCATCCGCAGTAGTGAGTCCGAGTGCGCATGAGCAGTAGTGAGCCCGTGTGCGCATGCGCAGTAGTGATCCCGAGCGCGCATCCGCAGTAGTGAGTCCGAGTGCGCATGAGCAGTAGTGAGCCCGTGTGCGCATGCGCAGTAGTGAGCCCGAGCGCGCATCCGCAGCAGTGAGTCCGAGTGCGCATGAGCAGTAGTGAGCCCGTGTGCGCATGCGCAGTAATGAGCCCGAGCGCGCATCCGCACTAGTGAGTCCGAGTGCGCATGAGCTGTAGTGACCCCGAGTGCGCATGCGCAGTAGTGAGCCCGTGTGCGCATGCGCAGAAGTGAGCTCGAATGCGCATGTGCAGGTCTGACTCGGTGTGCGCATGCGCAGTAGTGACCCCGAGTGCGCATGCGCAGTAGTGAGCCAGTGTACGCATGCGCAGTAGTGAGTCCGTGTGCGCATGTGCGGGTCTGAGCCGGAGTGCGCGTGCGCAGTAGTGAACCCGATTGCGCATCTGCAGTAGTGACTCTGAGTGCGCATGCACAGCAGTGAACCCGATTGCGCGTCTGTAGTGGTGACCCCGAGTGCGCATGTTCAGTAGCGACCCCGAGCGCGCATGCGCAGTAGTGAGCCCGAGGGCGCAATCGCAGTAGTGAGTCCGAGTGCGCATGAGCAGTAGTGATCCCGAGTTCCCATACGCGGTAGTGAGCCCGATTTTGTATCCGCAGTAGTGAGTCCGAGTGCGCGTGAGCAGTAGTAAGCCGGAGTGCGCATGCGCAGTAGTGACCCCGAGTGCGCGTGCGCTGTAGTGAGCTCGTGTGCGCATGCGCAGTAGTGAGTCAGTGTACGCATGCGCAGTAGTGAGTCCGTGTGCGCATGTGCGGGTCTGAGCCGGAGTGCGCATGCGCAGTAGTGAACCCGATTGCGCAAATGCAATAGTGACTCTGCGTGCGCATGGACAACAGTGAACCTGATTGCGCGTCTGCAGTGGTGACCCCGAGTGCGCATGTTCAGTAGCGACCCCGAGCGCGCATGCGCAGTAGTGAGCCCGAGGGCGCAATCGCAGTAGTGAGTCCGAGTGCGCATGAGCAGTAGTGATCCCGAGTTCCCATACGCGGTAGTGAGCCCGATTTTGTATCCGCAGTAGTGAGTCCGAGTGCGCATGAGCAGTAGTGATCCCGAGTTCCCATACGCGGTAGTGAGCCCGATTTTGTATCCGCAGTAGTGAGTCCGAGTGCGCGTGAGCAGTAGTAAGCCGGAGTGCGCATGCGCAGTAGTGAGCCCGTGTGCGCATGCGCAGAAGTGAGCTCGAATGCGCATGTGCAGGTCTGAGTCGGTGTGAGCATGCGCAGTAGTGACCCCGAGTGCGCGTGCGCTGTAGTCAGCTTGTGTGCGCATGCGCAGTAGTAAGCCGGGATACACATGCGCAGTACTGAGTCCGCGTCGGCATGTGCAGGTCTGAGCCGGAGTGCGCATGCGCAGTAGTGAACCCGAGTGCGCATGCGCAGTAGTGAGTCCGAGTGCGCATGAGCAGTAGTGAGCCCGTGTGCGCATGCGCAGTAGTGAGCCCGAGCGCGCATCCGCAGTAGTGAGTCCGAGTGCGCATGAGCAGTAGTGAGCCCGTGTGCGCATGCGCAGTAGTGAGCCCGAGCGTGCATCCGCAGCAGTGAGTCCGAGTGCGCATGAGCAGTAGTGAGCCCGTGTGCGCATGCGCAGTAATGAGCCCGAGCGCGCATCCGCACTAGTGAGTCCGAGTGCGCATGAGCTGTAGTGACCCCGAGTGCGCATGCGCAGTAGTGAGTCCGAGTGCGCATGAGCAGTAGTGAGGCCGTGTACGCATGCGCAGAAGTGAGCTCGAATGCGCATGTGCAGGTCTCACTCGGTGTGCGCATGCGCAGTAGTGACCCCGAGTGCGCGTGCGCTGTAGTGAGCTCGTGTGCGCATGCGCAGTAGTGAGTCAGTGTACGCATGCGCAGTAGTGAGTCCGTGTGCGCATGTGCGGGTCTGAGCCGGAGTGCGCATGCGCAGTAGTGAACCCGATTGCGCAAATGCAATAGTGACTCTGCGTGCGCATGGACAGCAGTGAACCTGATTGCGCGTCTGCAGTTTTGACCCCGAGTGCGAATGTTCAGTAGCGACACCGAGCGCGCATGCGCAGTATTGAGCCCGAGGGCGCAATCGCAGTAGTGAGTCCGAGTGCGCATGAGCAGTAGTGATCCCGAGTTCCCAAACGCGGTAGTGAGACCGATTTTGTATCCGCAGTTGTGAGTCCGAGTGCGCATGAGCAGTAGTGATCCCGAGTTCCCAAACGCGGTAGTGAGACCGATTTTGTATCCGCAGTTGTGAGTCCGAGTGCGCATGAACAGTAGTGAGGCCGTGTGCGCATGCGCAGTAGTGAGCCCGAGCGCGCATCCGCAGTAGTGAGTCCGAGTGCGCATGCGCAGTAGTGACCCCGAGTGCGCGTGCGCTGTCGTCAGCTTGTGTGCGCATGCGCAGTAGTAAGCCGGGATACACATGCGCAGTACTTAGTCCGTGTCGGCATGTGCAGGTCTGAGCCGGAGTGCGCATGCGCAGTAGTGAACCCGAGTGCGCATGCGCAGTAGTGAGTCCGAGTGCGCATGAGCAGTAGTGAGCCCGTGTGCGCATGCGCAGTAGTGAGCCCGAGCGCGCATCCGCAGTAGTGAGTCCGAGTGCGCATGAGCAGTAGTGAGCCCGTGTGCGCATGCGCAGTAGTGATCCCGAGCGCGCATCCGCAGTAGTGAGTCCGAGTGCGCATGAGCAGTAGTGAGCCCGTGTGCGCATGCGCAGTAGTGAGCCCGAGCGCGCATCCGCAGCAGTGAGTCCGAGTGCGCATGAGCAGTAGTGAGCCCGTGTGCGCATGCGCAGTAATGAGCCCGAGCGCGCATCCGCACTAGTGAGTCCGAGTGCGCATGAGCTGTAGTGACCCCGAGTGCGCATGAGCTGTAGTGACCCCGAGTGCGCATGCGCAGTAGTGAGCCCGTGTGCGCATGCGCAGAAGTGAGCTCGAATGCGCATGTGCAGGTCTGACTCGGTGTGCGCATGCGCAGTAGTGACCCCGAGTGCGCATGCGCAGTAGTGAGCCAGTGTACGCATGCGCAGTAGTGAGTCCGTGTGCGCATGTGCAGGTCTGAGCCGGAGTGCGCATGCGCAGTAGTGAACCCGATTGCGCATCTGCAGTAGTGACTCTGAGTGCGCATGGCCAGCAGTGAACCCGATTGCGCGTCTGTAGTGGTGACCCCGAGTGCGCATGTTCAGTAGCGACCCCGAGCGCGCATGCGCAGTAGTGAGCCCGAGGGCGCAATCGCAGTAGTGAGTCCGAGTGCGCATGAGCAGTAGTGATCCCGAGTTCCCATACGCGGTAGTGAGCCCGATTTTGTATCCGCAGTAGTGAGTCCGAGTGCGCGTGAGCAGTAGTAAGCCGGAGTGCGCATGCGCAGTAGTGACCCCGAGTGCGCATGGGCAGTAGCGACCCCGATTGCGCATCTGCAGTAGTGACTCCGAGTGCGCATGCGCACCAGTGAACCCGATTGCGCATGCGCTGTAGTGAGCCCGAGCGCGCATCCGCAGTAGTGAGTCCGAGTGCGCATGAGCAGTAGTGATCCCGTGTGCGCATGCGCAGTAGTTAGTCCGTGTGCGCATGTGCGGGTCTGAGCCGGAGTGCGCGTGCGCAGTAGTGAACCCGATTGCGCATCTGCAGTAGTGACTCTGAGTGCGCATGCACAGCAGTGAACCCGATTGCGCGTCTGCAGTGGTGACCCCGAGTGCGCATGTTCAGTAGCGACCCCGAGCGCGCATGCGCAGTAGTGAGCCCGAGGGCGCAATCGCAGTAGTGAGTCCGAGTGCGCATGAGCAGTAGTGATCCCGAGTTCCCATACGCGGTAGTGAGCCCGATTTTGTATCCGCAGTAGTGAGTCCGAGTGCGCATGAGCAGTAGTGATCCCGAGTTCCCATACGCGGTAGTGAGCCCGATTTTGTATCCGCAGTAGTGAGTCCGAGTGCGCGTGAGCAGTAGTAAGCCGGAGTGCGCATGCGCAGTAGTGAGCCCGTGTGCGCATGCGCAGAAGTGAGCTCGAATGCGCATGTGCAGGTCTGAGTCGGTGTGAGCATGCGCAGTAGTGACCCCGAGTGCGCGTGCGCTGTAGTCAGCTTGTGTGCGCATGCGCAGTAGTAAGCCGGGATACACATGCGCAGTACTGAGTCCGCGTCGGCATGTGCAGGTCTGAGCCGGAGTGCGCATGCGCAGTAGTGAACCCGAGTGCGCATGCGCAGTAGTGAGTCCGAGTGCGCATGAGCAGTAGTGAGCCCGTGTGCGCATGCGCAGTAGTGAGCCCGAGCGCGCATCCGCAGTAGTGAGTCCGAGTGCGCATGAGCAGTAGTGAGCCCGTGTGCGCATGCGCAGTAGTGAGCCCGAGCGCGCATCCGCAGTAGTGAGTCCGAGTGCGCATGAGCAGTAGTGAGCCCGTGTGCGCATGCGCAGTAGTGAGCCCGAGCGTGCATCCGCAGCAGTGAGTCCGAGTGCGCATGAGCAGTAGTGAGCCCGTGTGCGCATGCGCAGTAATGAGCCCGAGCGCGCATCCGCACTAGTGAGTCCGAGTGCGCATGAGCTGTAGTGACCCCGAGTGCGCATGCGCAGTAGTGAGTCCGAGTGCGCATGAGCAGTAGTGAGGCCGTGTGCGCATGCGCAGAAGTGAGCTCGAATGCGCATGTGCAGGTCTCACTCGGTGTGCGCATGCGCAGTAGTGACCCCGAGTGCGCGTGCGCTGTAGTGAGCTCGTGTGCGCATGCGCAGTAGTGAGTCAGTGTACGCATGCGCAGTAGTGAGTCCGTGTGCGCATGTGCGGGTCTGAGCCGGAGTGCGCATGCGCAGTAGTGAACCCGATTGCGCAAATGCAATAGTGACTCTGCGTGCGCATGGACAGCAGTGAACCTGATTGCGCGTCTGCAGTTTTGACCCCGAGTGCGAATGTTCAGTAGCGACACCGAGCGCGCATGCGCAGTATTGAGCCCGAGGGCGCAATCGCAGTAGTGAGTCCGAGTGCGCATGAGCAGTAGTGATCCCGAGTTCCCAAACGCGGTAGTGAGACCGATTTTGTATCCGCAGTTGTGAGTCCGAGTGCGCATGAGCAGTAGTGATCCCGAGTTCCCAAACGCGGTAGTGAGACCGATTTTGTATCCGCAGTTGTGAGTCCGAGTGCGCATGAACAGTAGTGAGGCCGTGTGCGCATGCGCAGTAGTGAGCCCGAGCGCGCATCCGCAGTAGTGAGTCCGAGTGCGCATGCGCAGTAGTGACCCCGAGTGCGCATGCGCAGTAGTGAGCCCGTGCGCGCATACGCAGTAGTGCTCCCGTGTGCGCATGCGCAGAAGTGAGCTCGAATGCGCATGTGCACGTCTGAGTCGGTGTGAGCATGCGCAGTAGTGACCCCGAGTGCGCGTGCGCTGTAGTCAGCTTGTGTGCGCATGCATTGTAGTAAGCCGGGATACGCATGCGCAGTACTGAGTCCGTGTGGGCATGTGCAGATCTGAGCCGGAGTGCGCATGCGCAGTAGTGAACCCGAGTGCGCATGCGCAGTAGTGAGTCCGAGTGCGCATGAGCAGTAGTGCGCCCGTGTGCGCATGCGCAGTAGTGAGCCCGAGCGCGAGTCCGCAGTAGTGAGTCTGAGTGCGCATGAGCAGTAGTGAGCCCGTGTGCGCATGCGCAGTAGTGAGCCCGAGCGCGCATCCGCAGTAGTGAGTCCGAGAGCGCATGAGCAGTAGTGAGCCCGTGTGCGCATGCGCAGTAGTGAGCCCGAGCGCGCATCCGCAGCAGTGAGTCCGAGTGCGCATGAGCAGTAGTGAGCCCGTGTGCGCATGCGCAGTAATGAGCCCGAGCGCGCATCCGCACTAGTGAGTCCGAGTGCGCATGAGCTGTAGTGACCCCGAGTGCGCATGCGCAGTAGTGAGCCCGTGTGCGCATGCGCAGAAGTGAGCTCGAATGCGCATGTGCAGGTCTGACTCGGTGTGCGCATGCGCAGTAGTGACCCCGAGTGCGCATGCGCAGTAGTGAGCCAGTGTACGCATGCGCAGTAGTGAGTCCGTGTGCGCATGTGCGGGTCTGAGCCGGAGTGCGCGTGCGCAGTAGTGAACCCGATTGCGCATCTGCAGTAGTGACTCTGAGTGCGCATGCACAGCAGTGAACCCGATTGCGCGTCTGTAGTGGTGACCCCGAGTGCGCATGTTCAGTAGCGACCCCGAGCGCGCATGCGCAGTAGTGAGCCCGAGGGCGCAATCGCAGTAGTGAGTCCGAGTGCGCATGAGCAGTAGTGATCCCGAGTTCCCATACGCGGTAGTGAGCCCGATTTTGTATCCGCAGTAGTGAGTCCGAGTGCGCGTGAGCAGTAGTAAGCCGGAGTGCGCATGCGCAGTAGTGACCCCGAGTGCGCGTGCGCTGTAGTGAGCTCGTGTGCGCATGCGCAGTAGTGAGTCAGTGTACGCATGCGCAGTAGTGAGTCCGTGTGCGCATGTGCGGGTCTGAGCCGGAGTGCGCATGCGCAGTAGTGAACCCGATTGCGCAAATGCAATAGTGACTCTGCGTGCGCATGGACAACAGTGAACCTGATTGCGCGTCTGCAGTTTTGACCCCGAGTGCGCATGTTCAGTAGCGACCCCGAGCGCGCATGCGCAGTAGTGAGCCCGAGGGCGCAATCGCAGTAGTGAGTCCGAGTGCGCATGAGCAGTAGTGATCCCGAGTTCCCATACGCGGTAGTGAGACCGATTTTGTATCCGCAGTTGTGAGTCCGAGTGCGCATGAGCAGTGGTGAGCCGGAGTGCGCATGCGCAGTAGTGACCCCGAGTGCGCATCGGCAGTAGCGACCCCGAGCGTGCATGTGCAGTAGTGAACCCGTGCGCGCATGCGCAGTAGTGAGCCCGAGCGCGCATCCGCAGTAGTGAGTCGGGGCGCGCATCCGCAGTAGTGAGTCCGAGTGCGCATGAGCAGTAGTGAGGCCGTGTGCGCATGCGCAGTAGTGAGCCCGAGCACGCATCCGCAGTAGTGAGTCCGAGTGCGCATGCGCAGTAGTGACCCCGAGTGCGCGTGCGCTGTCGTCAGCTTGTGTGCACATGCGCAGTAGCAAGCCGGGATACACATGCGCAGTACTTAGTCCGTGTCGGCATGTGCAGGTCTGAGCCGGAGTGCGCATGCGCAGTAGTGAACCCGAGTGCGCATGCGCAGTAGTGAGTCCGAGTGCGCATGAGCAGTAGTGAGCCCGTGTGCGCATGCGCAGTAGTGAGCCCGAGCGCGCATCTGCAGTAGTGAGTCCGAGTGCGCATGAGCAGTAGTGAGCCCGTGTGCGCATGCGCAGTAGTGATCCCGAGCGCGCATCCGCAGTAGTGAGTCCGAGTGCGCATGAGCAGTAGTGAGCCCGTGTGCGCATGCGCAGTAGTGAGCCCGAGCGCGCATCCGCAGCAGTGAGTCCGAGTGCGCATGAGCAGTAGTGAGCCCGTGTGCGCATGCGCAGTAATGAGCCCGAGCGCGCATCCGCACTAGTGAGTCCGAGTGCGCATGAGCTGTAGTGACCCCGAGTGCGCATGCGCAGTAGTGAGCCCGTGTGCGCATGCGCAGAAGTGAGCTCGAATGCGCATGTGCAGGTCTGACTCGGTGTGCGCATGCGCAGTAGTGACCCCGAGTGCGCGTGCGCAGTAGTGAGCTCGTGTGCGCATGCGCAGTAGTGAGCCAGTGTACGCATGCGCAGTAGTGAGTCCGTGTGCGCATGTGCAGGTCTGAGTCGGAGTGCGCATGCGCAGTAGTGAACCCGATTGCGCATCTGCAGTAGTGACTCTGAGTGCGCATGGCCAGCAGTGAACCCGATTGCGCGTCTGCAGTGGTGACCCCGAGTGCGCATGTTCAGTAGCGACCCCGAGCGCGCATGCGCAGTAGTGAGCCCGAGGGCGCAATCGCAGTAGTGAGTCCGAGTGCGCATGAGCAGTAGTGATCCCGAGTTCCCATACGCGGTAGTGAGCCCGATTTTGTATCCGCAGTAGTGAGTCCGAGTGCACATGAGCAGTAGTGAGCCGGAGTGCGCATGCGCACTAGTGACACCGAGTGCGCATGCGCAGTAGTGAGCCCGAGCACGCATTCGCAGTAGTGAGTCGGGGCGCGCATTCGCAGTAGTGAGTCGGAGTGCGCATGAGCAGTAGTGAGGCCGTGTGCGCATGCGCAGTAGTGAGCCCGAGCGCGCATCCGCAGTAGTGAGTCCGAGTGCGCATGCGCAGTAGTGACCCCGAGTGCGCATGCGCAGTAATGAGACCGTGCGCACATACGCAGTAGTGCTCCCGTGTGCGCATGCGCAGAAGTGAGCTCGAATGCGCATGTGCAGGTCTGAGTCGGTGTGAGCATGCGCAGTAGTGACCCCGAGTGCGCGTGCGCTGTAGTCAGCTTGTGTGCGCATGCGCAGTAGTAAGCCGGGATACGCATGCGCAGTACTGAGTCCGTGTGGGCATGTGCAGGTCTGAGCCGGAGTGCGCATGCGCAGTAGTGAACCCGAGTGCGCATGCGCAGTAGTGAGTCCGAGTGCGCATGAGCAGTAGTGAGCCCGTGTGCGCATGCGCAGTAGTGAGCCCGAGCGCGCATCCACACTAGTGAGTCCGAGTCCGCATGAGCTGTAGTGACCCCGAGTGCGCATGCGCAGTAGTGAGCCCGTGTGCGCATGCGCAGAAGTGAGCTCGAATGCGCATGTGCAGGTCTGACTCGGTGTGCGCATGCGCAGTAGTGACCCCGAGTGCGCATGCGCAGTAGTGAGCCAGTGTACGCATGCGCAGTAGTGAGTCCGTGTGCGCATGTGCAGGTCTGAGCCGGAGTGCGCATGCGCAGTAGTGAACCCGATTGCGCATCTGCAGTAGTGACTCTGAGTGCGCATGGCCAGCAGTGAACCCGATTGCGCGTCTGTAGTGGTGACCCCGAGTGCGCATGTTCAGTAGCGACCCCGAGCGCGCATGCGCAGTAGTGAGCCCGAGGGCGCAATCGCAGTAGTGAGTCCGAGTGCGCATGAGCAGTAGTGATCCCGAGTTCCCATACGCGGTAGTGAGCCCGATTTTGTATCCGCAGTAGTGAGTCCGAGTGCGCGTGAGCAGTAGTAAGCCGGAGTGCGCATGCGCAGTAGTGACCCCGAGTGCGCATGGGCAGTAGCGACCCCGATTGCGCATGTGCGGTAGTGCTCCCGTGTGCGCATGCGCAGAAGTGAGCTCGAATGCGCATGTGCAGGTCTGAGTCGGTGTGAGCATGCGCAGTAGTGACCCCGAGTGCGCATGCGCAGTAGTGAGCCCTTGCGCGCATACGCAGTAGTGCTCCCGTGTGCGCATGCGCAGAAGTGAGCTCGAATGCGCATGTGCAGGTCTGAGTCGGTGTGAGCATGCGCAGTAGTGACCCCGAGTGCGCGTGCGCTGTAGTGAGCTTGTGTGCGCATGCGCAGTAGTAAGCCGGTATACGCATGCGCAGTAGTGAGTCCGTGTGCGCATGTGCAGGTCTGAGCCGGAGTGCGCATGCGCAGTAGTGAACCCGAGTGCGCATGCGCAGAAGTGAGCTCGAATGCGCATGTGCAAGTCTGAGCCGAAGTGCGCATGCGCAGTAGTGAGACCGTGTGCGCATGCGCATTGGTGTGCCCGAGTGCGCATGTGCAGGTCTGAGCCGGAGTGCGCATGTGCAGTAGTGAGCCCGATTGTGCATCCGTAGTAGTGAGTCCGATTGCGCATGAGCAGTAGTGAGCCCGAGTGCGCATGCGCAGAAGTGAGCTCGAATGCGCATGTGCAGGTCTGACTCGGTGTGCGCATGCGCAGTAGTGACCCCGAGTGCGCATGCGCAGTAGTGAGCCAGTGTACGCATGCGCAGTAGTGAGTCCGTGTGCGCATGTGCAGGTCTGAGCCGGAGTGCGCATGCGCAGTAGTGAACCCGATTGCGCATCTGCAGTAGTGACTCTGAGTGCGCATGGCCAGCAGTGAACCCGATTGCGCGTCTGTAGTGGTGACCCCGAGTGCGCATGTTCAGTAGCGACCCCGAGCGCGCATGCGCAGTAGTGAGCCCGAGGGCGCAATCGCAGTAGTGAGTCCGAGTGCGCATGAGCAGTAGTGATCCCGAGTTCCCATACGCGGTAGTGAGCCCGATTTTGTATCCGCAGTAGTGAGTCCGAGTGCGCGTGAGCAGTAGTAAGCCGGAGTGCGCATGCGCAGTAGTGACCCCGAGTGCGCATGGGCAGTAGCGACCCCGATTGCGCATGTGCGGTAGTGCTCCCGTGTGCGCATGCGCAGAAGTGAGCTCGAATGCGCATGTGCAGGTCTGAGTCGGTGTGAGCATGCGCAGTAGTGACCCCGAGTGCGCATGCGCAGTAGTGAGCCCTTGCGCGCATACGCAGTAGTGCTCCCGTGTGCGCATGCGCAGAAGTGAGCTCGAATGCGCATGTGCAGGTCTGAGTCGGTGTGAGCATGCGCAGTAGTGACCCCGAGTGCGCGTGCGCTGTAGTGAGCTTGTGTGCGCATGCGCAGTAGTAAGCCGGTATACGCATGCGCAGTAGTGAGTCCGTGTGCGCATGTGCAGGTCTGAGCCGGAGTGCGCATGCGCAGTAGTGAACCCGAGTGCGCATGCGCAGAAGTGAGCTCGAATGCGCATGTGCAAGTCTGAGCCGAAGTGCGCATGCGCAGTAGTGAGACCGTGTGCGCATGCGCATTGGTGTGCCCGAGTGCGCATGTGCAGGTCTGAGCCGGAGTGCGCATGTGCAGTAGTGAGCCCGATTGTGCATCCGTAGTAGTGAGTCCGATTGCGCATGAGCAGTAGTGAGCCCGAGTGCGCATGCGCAGTAGTGAGCCCGTGCGCGCATGCGCAGTAGTGCGCCCGTGTGCGCATGCGCAGCAGTGAGCTCGAATGCGCATGTGCAAGTCTGAGCCGAAGTGCCCATGCGCAGTAGTGAGACCGTGTGCGCATGCGCAGTGGTGTGCCCGTGTGCGCATGTGCAGGACTGAGCCGGAGTGCGCATGCGCAGTAGTGAGCCCGATTGTGCATCCGCAGTAGTGAGTCGGATTGCGCACGAGCAGTAGTGAGCCCGAGTGCGCATGCGCAGAAGTGAGCCCGAGTGCGCATGTGCAGGTCTGAGCCGGAGTGCGCATGCGCAGTAACGAACCCGATTGCGCATCTGCAGTAGTGACTCCGAGTGCGCATGCGCACCAGTGAACCCGATTGCGCGTCTGCAGTGGTGACACCGAGTGCGCATGTGCAGTAGTGAGCCCGTGCGCGCATGCGCAGTAGTGAGCCCGAGCGCGCATCGGCAGTAGTGAGTCCGAGTGCGCATGAGCAGTAGTGAGTCCGAGCGCGCGTGCGCAGTAGTGGGCCCGATTGCGCATCCGCAGTAGTGAGTCCGAGCACGCATGCGCAGTAGTGAACCCGATTGCGCATGAGCAGTAGTGAGCCCGAGTGCGCATACACAGTAGTGCGCCCGTGTGCGCATGCGCAGAAGTGAGCTCGAATGCGCATGTGCAGGTCTGAGTCGGTGTGAGCATGCGCAGTAGTGAACCCGAGTGCGCATGCGCTGTAGTCAGCTTGTGTGCGCATGCGCAGTAGTAAGCCGGGATACGCATGCGCAGTACTGAGTCCGTGTGGGCATGTGCAGGTCTGAGCCGGAGTGCGCATGCGCAGTAGTGAACCCGAGTGCGCATGCGCAGTAGTGAGTCCGAGTGCGCATGAGCAGTAGTGAGCCCGTGTGCGCATGCGCAGTAGTGAGCCCGAGCGCGCATCCACACTAGTGAGTCCGAGTCCGCATGAGCTGTAGTGACCCCGAGTGCGCATGCGCAGTAGTGAGCCCGTGTGCGCATGCGCAGAAGTGAGCTCGAATGCGCATGTGCAGGTCTGACTCGGTGTGCGCATGCGCAGTAGTGACCCCGAGTGCGCATGCGCAGTAGTGAGCCAGTGTACGCATGCGCAGTAGTGAGTCCGTGTGCGCATGTGCAGGTCTGAGCCGGAGTGCGCATGCGCAGTAGTGAACCCGATTGCGCATCTGCAGTAGTGACTCTGAGTGCGCATGGCCAGCAGTGAACCCGATTGCGCGTCTGTAGTGGTGACCCCGAGTGCGCATGTTCAGTAGCGACCCCGAGCGCGCATGCGCAGTAGTGAGCCCGAGGGCGCAATCGCAGTAGTGAGTCCGAGTGCGCATGAGCAGTAGTGATCCCGAGTTCCCATACGCGGTAGTGAGCCCGATTTTGTATCCGCAGTAGTGAGTCCGAGTGCGCGTGAGCAGTAGTAAGCCGGAGTGCGCATGCGCAGAAGTGAGCCCGAGTGCGCATGTGCAGGTCTGAGCCGGAGTGCGCATGCGCAGTAACGAACCCGATTGCGCATCTGCAGTAGTGACTCCGAGTGCGCATGCGCACCAGTGAACCCGATTGCGCGTCTGCAGTGGTGACACCGAGTGCGCATGTGCAGTAGTGAGCCCGTGCGCGCATGCGCAGTAGTGAGCCCGAGCGCGCATCGGCAGTAGTGAGTCCGAGTGCGCATGAGCAGTAGTGAGTCCGAGCGCGCGTGCGCAGTAGTGGGCCCGATTGCGCATCCGCAGTAGTGAGTCCGAGCACGCATGCGCAGTAGTGAACCCGATTGCGCATGAGCAGTAGTGAGCCCGAGTGCGCATACACAGTAGTGCGCCCGTGTGCGCATGCGCAGACGTGAGCTCGAATGCGCATGTGCAGGTCTGAGTCGGTGTGAGCATGCGCAGTAGTGAACCCGAGTGCGCATGCGCAGTAGTGAAGCCGATTGCACATCGGCAGTAGTGAGCCCGAGCGCGCATGCGCTGTAGTGAGCCCGAGTGCGCATGTGCAGTAGTGAGCCCGAGCGCGCATCCGCAGTAGTGCCCCCGTGTGCGCATGCGCAGAAGTGAGCTCGAATGCGCACGTGCAAGTCTGAGCCGAAGTGCGCATGCGCAGCAGTGAGACCGTGTGCGCATGTGCAGGTCTGAGCCGGAGTGCGCATGCGCAGTAGTGAGCCCGATTGTGCATCCGTAGTAGTGAGTCCGATTGCGCATGAGCAGTAGTGAGCCCGAGTGCGCATGCGCAGTAGTGAGCCCTTGCGCGCATACGCAGTAGTGCTCCCGTGTGCGCATGCGCAGAAGTGAGCTCGAATGCGCATGTGCAGGGCTGAGCCGGAGTGCGCATGTGCAGTAGTGAGCCCGATTGTGCATCCGTGGTAGTGAGTCCGATTGCGCATGAGCAGTAGTGAGCCCGATTGCGCATGAGCAGTAGTGAGCCCGAGTGCGCATGCGCAGTAGTGCGCCCGTGTGCGCATGCGCAGAAGTGGGCTCGAATGCGCATGTGCAAGTCTGAGCCGAAGTGCGCATGCGCAGTAGTGAGACCGTGTGCGCATGTGCAGGTCTGAGCCGGAGTGCGCATGCGCAGTAGTGAGCCCGATTGTGCATCCGTAGTAGTGAGTCCGATTGCGCATGAGCAGTAGTGAGCCCGTGTGCGTATGCGCAGTAGTGAGCCCGAGCGCGCATCCGCAGTAGTGAGTCCAAGTGCGCATGAGCAGTAGTGAGTCCGAGTGCGCATGAGCAGTAGTGAGCCCGTGATGCGCATGAGCAGTAGTGAGCCCGTGTGCGCGTGCGCTGTAGTGAGCTCGTGTGCGCATGCGCAGTAGTGAGCCAGTGTACGCATGCGCAGTAGTGAGCCCTTGCGCGCATACGCAGTAGTGCTCCCGTGTGCGCATGCGCAGAAGTGAGCTCGAATGCGCATGTGCAGGTCTGACCCGGAGTGCGCATGTGCAGTAGTGAGCCCGATTGTGCATCCGTAGTAGTGAGTCCGATTGCGCATGAGCAGTAGTGAGCCCGATTGCGCATCTGCAGTAGTGACTCCGAGTGCGCATGCACAGCAGTGAACCCGATTGCGCGTCTGCCGTGGTGACCCCGAATGCGCATGTTCAGTAGCGACACCGGGCGCGCATGCGCAGTAGTGAGCCCGAGGGCGCAATCGCACCAGTGAACCCGATTGCGCATGCACAGTAGTGAGCCCGAGTTCCCATACGCGGTAGTGAGCCCCATTTTGTATCCGCAGTAGTGAGTCCGAGTGCGCATGAGCAGTAGTGAGCCCGTGTGCGCATGCGCAGTAGTGAGTCCGTGTGCGCATGTGCGAGTCTGAGCCGGAGTGCGCGTGCGCAGTAGTGAACCCGACTGCGCATCTGCAGTAGTGACTCCGAGTGCGCATGCACAGCAGTGAACCCGATTGCGCGTCTGCCGTGGTGACCCCGAATGCGCATGTTCAGTAGCGACCCCGGGCGCGCATGCGCAGTAGTGAGCCCGAGGGCGCAATCGCAGTAGTGAGTCCGAGTGCGCATGAGCAGTAGTGATCCCGAGTTCCCATACGCGGTAGTGAGCCCGATTTTGTATCCGCAGTACTGAGTCCGAGTGCGCATGAGCAGTAGTGAGCCGCAGTGCGCATGCGCAGTAGTGACCCCGAGTGCGCATGGGCAGTAGCGACCCCGAACGCGCATGTGCGGTAGTGAACCCGTGCGCGCATGCGCAGTAGTGAGCCCGAGCGCGCATCCGCAGTAGTGAGTCCGAGCGCGCATCCGCAGTAGTGGGTCCGAGTGCGCATAGGCAGTAGTGAGCCCGTGCGCGCATGCGCAGTAGTGAGCCCGAGCGCGCATCCGCAGTAGTGAGTCCGAGTGCGCATGAGCAGTAGTGAGGCCGTGTGCGCATGCGCAGTAGTGAGCGCGAGCGCGCATACGCAGTAGTGCTCCCGTGTGCGCATGCGCAGAAGTGAGCTCGAATGCGCATGTGCAGGTCTGAGTCGGTGTGAGCATGCGCAGTAGTGACCCCGAGTGCGCGTGCGCTGTAGTGACCTCGTGTGCGCATGCGCTGTAGTAAGCCGGTATACGCATGCGCAGTAGTGAGTCCGTGTGCGCATGTGCAGGTCTGAGCCGGAGTGCGCATGCGCAGTATTGAACCCGATTGCGCATCTGCAGTAGTGACTCCGAGTGCGCATGCACAGCAGTGAACCCGATTGCGCGTCTGCCGTGGTGACCCCGAATGCGCATGTTCAGTAGCGACACCGGGCGCGCATGCGCAGTAGTGAGCCCGAGGGCGCAATCGCAACAGTGAACCCGATTGCGCATGCACAGTAGTGAGCCTGAGTTCCCATACGCGGTAGTGAGCCCCATTTTGTATCCGCAGTAGTGAGTCCGAGTGCGCATGAGCAGTAGTGAGCCCGTGTGCGCATGCGCAGTAGTGAGTCCGTGTGCGCATGTGCGAGTCTGAGCCGGAGTGCGCGTGCGCAGTAGTGAACCCGACTGCGCATCTGCAGTAGTGACTCCGAGTGCGCATGCACAGCAGTGAACCCGATTGCGCGTCTGCCGTGGTGACCCCGAATGCGCATGTTCAGTAGCGACCCCGGGCGCGCATCCGCAGTAGTGAGTCCGAGTGCGCATGAGCAGTAGTGAGTCCGAGTGCGCATGAGCAGTAGTGAGCCCGTGTGCGCATGAGCAGTAGTGAGCCCGTGTGCGCATGCGCAGTAGTGAGCCCGAGCGCGCATCCGCACTAGTGAGTCCGAGTGCGCATGCGCAGTAGTGAGCCCGTGCGCGCATACGCAGTAGTGCGCCCATGTGCGCATGCGCAGAAGTGAGCTCGAATGCGCATGTGCAGGTCTGACTCGGTGTGCGCATGCGCAGTAGTGACCCCGAGTGCGCGTGCGTTGTAGTGAGCTCGTGTGCGCATGCGCAGTAGTGAGCCAGTGTACGCATGCGCAGTAGTGAGTCCGTGTGCGCATGTGCAGGTCTGAGCCGGAGTGCGCATGCGCAGTAGTGAACCCGATTGCGCATCTGCAGTAGTGACTCTGAGTGCGCATGGCCAGCAGTGCACCCGATTGCGCGTCTGCAGTGGTGACCCCGAGTGCGCATGTTCAGTAGCGACCCCGAGCGCGCATGCGCAGTAGTGAGCCCGAGGGCGCAATCGCAGTAGTGAGTCCGAGTGCGCATGAGCAGTAGTGATCCCGAGTTCCCATACACGGTAGTGAGCCCGATTTTGTATCCGCAGTAGTGAGTCCGACTGCGCATGAGCAGTAGTGAGCCCTTGCGCGCATACGCAGTAGTGCTCCCGTGTGCGCATGCGCAGAAGTGAGCTCGAATGCGCATGTGCAGGTCTGAGTCGGTGTGAGCATGCGCAGTAGTGACCCCGAGTGCGCATGCGCAGTAGTGAGCCCTTGCGCGCATACGCAGTAGTGCTCCCGTGTGCGCATGCGCAGAAGTGAGCTCGAATGCGCATGTGCAGGTCTGAGTCGGTGTGAGCATGCGCAGTAGTGACCCCGAGTGCGCATGCGCAGTAGTGAGCCCTTGCGCGCATACGCAGTAGTGCTCCCGTGTGCGCATGCGCAGAAGTGAGCTCGAATGCGCATGTGCAGGTCTGAGTCGGTGTGAGCATGCGCAGTAGTGACCCCGAGTGCGCGTGCGCTGTAGTGAGCTTGTGTGCGCATGCGCAGTAGTAAGCCGGTATACGCATGCGCAGTAGTGAGTCCGTGTGCGCATGTGCAGGTCTGAGCCGGAGTGCGCATGCGCAGTAGTGAACCCGAGTGCGCATGCGCAGAAGTGAGCTCGAATGCGCATGTGCAAGTCTGAGCTGAAGTGCGCATGCGCAGTAGTGAGACCGTGTGCGCATGCGCATTGGTGTGCCCGAGTGCGCATGTGCAGGTCTGAGCCGGAGTGCGCATGTGCAGTAGTGAGCCCGATTGTGCATCCGTAGTAGTGAGTCCGATTGCGCATGAGCAGTAGTGAGCCCGAGTGCGCATGCGCAGTAGTGAGCCCGTGCGCGCATGCGCAGTAGTGCGCCCGTGTGCGCATGCGCAGCAGTGAGCTCGAATGCGCATGTGCAAGTCTGAGCCGAAGTGCCCATGCGCAGTAGTGAGACCGTGTGCGCATGCGCAGTGGTGTGCCCGTGTGCGCATGTGCAGGACTGAGCCGGAGTGCGCATGCGCAGTAGTGAGCCCGATTGTGCATCCGCAGTAGTGAGTCGGATTGCGCATGAGCAGTAGTGAGCCCGAGTGCGCATGCGCAGAAGTGAGCCCGAGTGCGCATGTGCAGGTCTGAGCCGGAGTGCGCATGCGCAGTAACGAACCCGATTGCGCATCTGCAGTAGTGACTCCGAGTGCGCATGCGCACCAGTGAACCCGATTGCGCGTCTGCAGTGGTGACCCCGAGTGCGCATGGGCCGTAGCGACCCCGAGTGCGCATGTGCAGTAGTGAGCCCGTGCGCGCATGCGCAGTAGTGAGCCCGAGCGCGCATCGGCAGTAGTGAGTCCGAGTGCGCATGAGCAGTAGTGAGTCCGAGCGCGCGTGCGCAGTAGTGGGCCCGATTGCGCATCCGCAGTAGTGAGTCCGAGCACGCATGCGCAGTAGTGAACCCGATTGCGCATGAGCAGTAGTGAGCCCGAGTGCGCATGCACAGTAGTGCGCCCGTGTGCGCATGCGCAGAAGTGAGCTCGAATGCGCATGTGCAGGTCTGAGTCGGTGTGAGCATGCGCAGTAGTGACCCCGAGTGCGCGTGCGCTGTAGTGAGCTCGTGTGCGCATGCGCAGTAGTAAGCCGGTATACGCATGCGCAGTAGTGAGTCCGTGTGCGCATGTGCAGGTCTGTGCCGGAGTGCGCATGCGCAGTAGTGAACCCGATTGCGCATCTGCAGTAGTGACTCTGAGTGCGCATGGCCAGCAGTGAACCCGATTGCGCGTCTGCAGTGGTGACCCCGAGTGCGCATGCGCAGTAGTGAGCCCTTGCGCGCATACGCAGTAGTGCTCCCGTGTGCGCATGCGCAGAAGTGAGCTCGAATGCGCATGTGCAGGTCTGAGTCGGTGTGTGCATGCGCAGTAGTGACCCCGAGTGCGCGTGCGCTGTAGTGAGCTTGTGTGCGCATGCGCAGTAGTAGGCCGGTATACGCATGCGCAGTAGTGAGTCCCTGTGCGCATGTGCAGGTCTGAGCCGGAGTGCGCATGCGCAGTAGTGAACCCGAGTGCGCATGCGCAGTAGTGAAGCCGATTGCACATCGGCAGTAGTGAGCCCGAGCGCGCATGCGCTGTAGTGAGCCCGAGTGCGCATGTGCAGTAGTGAGCCCGAGCGCGCATCCGCAGTAGTGCCCCCGTGTGCGCATGCGCAGAAGTGAGCTCGAATGCGCACGTGCAAGTCTGAGCCGAAGTGCGCATGCGCAGCAGTGAGACCGTGTGCGCATGTGCAGGTCTGAGCCGGAGTGCGCATGCGCAGTAGTGAGCCCGATTGTGCATCCGTAGTAGTGAGTCCGATTGCGCATGAGCAGTAGTGAGCCCGAGTGCGCATGCGCAGTAGTGAGCCCTTGCGCGCATACGCAGTAGTGCTCCCGTGTGCGCATGCGCAGAAGTGAGCTCGAATGCGCATGTGCAGGTCTGAGCCGGAGTGCGCATGCGCAGTAGTGAGCCCGATTGTGCATCCGCAGTAGTGAGTCGGATTGCGCATGAGCAGTAGTGAGCCCGAGTGCGCATGCGCAGAAGTGAGCCCGCGTGCGCATGTGCAGGTCTGAGTCGGTGTGAGCATGCGCAGTAGTGACCCCGAGTGCGCGTGCGCTGTAGTGAGCTCGTGTGCGCATGCGCAGTAGTGAGCGCGTGTGCGCACGCGCAGTAGTGAGTCCGTGTGCGCATGTGCAGGTCTGAGCCGGAGAGCGCATGCATAGTAATGAACCCGATTGCGCATCTGCAATAGTGACTTCGAATGCGCATGCGCACCAGTGAACCCGATTGCGCATGCGCAGTAGTGAACCCGAGCGCGCATCCGCAGTAGTGAGTCCGAGTGCACATGAGCAGTAGTGAGCCCGTGTGCGCATGCGCAGAAGTGAGCTCGAATGCGCATGTGCAGGTCTGAGTCGGTGTGAGCATGCGCAGTAGTGACCCCGAGTGCGCGTGCGCTCTAGTGAGCTTGTGTGCGCATGCGCAGTAGTAAGCCGGTATACGCATGCGCAGTAGTGAGTCCGTGTGCGCATGTGCAGGTCTGAGCCGGAGTGCGCATGCGCAGTAGTGAACCCGAGTGCGCATGCGCAGTAGTGAGCCCGATTGCACATCGGCAGTAGTGAGCTCGAGCGCGCATGCGCTGTAGTGAGTCCGAGTGCGCATGTGCAGTAGTGAGCCCGAGCGCGCATCCGCAGTAGTGAGTCCGAGTACGCATGAGCAGTAGTGTGCCCGTGTGCGCATGCGCAGTAGCGAGCCCGAGAGCGCATCCGCAGTAGTGAGTCCGAGTGCGCATGCGCAGTAGTGACCCTGAGTGCGCATTCGCAGTAGTGAGACCGTGTGCGCATGCGCATTGGTGTGCCCGAGTGCGCATGTGCACGTCTGAGTCGGAGTGCGCATGCGCAGTAGTGAGCCCGATTGTGCATCCGTAGTAGTGAGTCCGATTGCGCATGAGCAGTAGTGAGCCCGTGTGCGTATGCGCAGTAGTGAGCCCGAGCGCGCATCCGCAGTAGTGAGTCCAAGTGCGCATGAGCAGTAGTGAGTCCGAGTGCGCATGAGCAGTAGTGAGCCCGTGATGCGCATGAGCAGTAGTGAGCCCGTGTGCGTATGCGCAGTAGTGAGCCCGAGCGCGCATCCGCAGTAGTGAGTCCGATTGCGCATGCGCAGTAGTGACCCCGAGTGCGCGTGCGCTGTAGTGAGCTCGTGTGCGCATGCGCAGTAGTGAGCCAGTGTACGCATGCGCAGTAGTGAGTCCGTGTGCGCATGTGCAGGTCTGAGCCGGAGTGCGCATGCGCAGTAGTGAACCCGATTGCGCATCTGCAGTTGTGACTCTGAGTGCGCATGGCCAGCAGTGAACCCGATTGCGCGTCTGCAGTGGTGACCCCGAGTGCGCATGTTCAGTAGCGACCCCGAGCGCGCATGCGCAGTAGTGAGCCCGAGGGCGCAATCGCAGTAGTGAGTCCGAGTGCGCATGAGCAGTAGTGATCCCGAGTTCCCATACACGGTAAAGAGCCCGATTTTGTATCCGCAGTAGTGAGTCCGACTGCGCATGAGCAGTAGTGAGCCCTTGCGCGCATACGCAGTTGTGCTCCCGTGTGCGCATGCGCAGATGTGAGCTCGAATGCGCATGTGCAGGTCTGAGTCGGTGTGAGCATGCGCAGTAGTGACCCCGAGTGCGCATGCGCAGTAGTGAGCCCTTGCGCGCATACGCAGTAGTGCTCCCGTGTGCGCATGCGCAGAAGTGAGCTCGAATGCGCATGTGCAGGTCTGACCCGGAGTGCGCATGTGCAGTAGTGAGCCCGATTGTGCATCCGTAGTAGTGAGTCCGATTGCGCATGAGCAGTAGTGAGCCCGAGTGCGCATGCGCAGTAGTGAGACCGTGCGCGCATGCGCAGTAGTGCGCCCGTGTGCGCATGCGCAGCAGTGAGCTCGAATGCGCATGTGCAAGTCTGAGCCGAAGTGCCCATGCGCAGTGGTGTGCCCGTGTGCGCATGTGCGGGTCTGAGCCGGAGTGCGCATGCGCAGTAGTGAGCCCGATTGTGCATCCGCAGTAGTGAGTCGGATTGCGCATGAGCAGTAGTGAGCCCGAGTGCGCATGCACAGTAGTGCGCCCGTGTGCGCATGCGCAGAAGTGAGCTCGAATGCGCATGTGCAGGTCTGAGTCGGTGTGAGCATGCGCAGTAGTGACCCCGAGTGCGCGTGCGCTGTAGTGAGCTCGTGTGCGCATGCGCAGTAGTAAGCCGGTATACGCATGCGCAGTAGTGAGTCCGTGTGCGCATGTGCAGGTCTGAGCCGGAGTGCGCATGCGCAGTAGTGAACCCGAGTGCGCATGCGCAGTAGTGAGCCCGATTGCACATCGGCAGTAGTGAGCTCGAGCGCGCATGCGCTGTAGTGAGTCCGAGTGCGCATGTGCAGTAGTGAGCCCGAGCGCGCATCCGCAGTAGTGAGTCCGAGTGCGCATGAGCAGTAGTGTGCCCGTGTGCGCATGCGCAGTAGTGAGCCCGAGAGCGCATCCGCAGTAGTGAGTCCGAGTGCGCATGCGCAGTAGTGACCATGAGTGCGCATTCGCAGTAGTGAGACCGTGTGCGCATGCGCATTGGTGTGCCCGAGTGCGCATGTGCACGTCTGAGTCGGAGTGCGCATGCGCAGTAGTGAGCCCGATTGTGCATCCGTAGTAGTGAGTCCGATTGCGCATGAGCAGTAGTGAGCCCGTGTGCGTATGCGCAGTAGTGAGCCCGAGCGCGCATCCGCAGTAGTGAGTCCAAGTGCGCATGAGCAGTAGTGAGTCCGAGTGCGCATGAGCAGTAGTGAGCCCGTGATGCGCATGAGCAGTAGTGAGCCCGTGTGCGCATGCGCAGTAGTGAGCCCGAGCGCGCATCCGCACTAGTGAGTCCGAGTGCGCATGCGCAGTAGTGAGCCCGTGCGCGCATACGCAGTAGTGCTCCCGTGTGCGCATGCGCAGAAGTGAGCTCGAATGCGCATGTGCAGGGCTGAGCCGGAGTGCGCATGTGCAGTAGTGAGCCCGATTGTGCATCCGTGGTAGTGAGTCCGATTGCGCATGAGCAGTAGTGAGCCCGATTGCGCATGAGCAGTAGTGAGCCCGAGTGCGCATGCGCAGTAGTGCGCCCGTGTGCGCATGCGCAGAAGTGGGCTCGAATGCGCATGTGCAAGTCTGAGCCGAAGTGCGCATGCGCAGTAGTGAGACCGTGTGCGCATGTGCAGGTCTGAGCCGGAGTGCGCATGCGCAGTAGTGAGCCCGATTGTGCATCCGCAGTAGTGAGTCGGATTGCGCATGAGCAGTAGTGAGCCCGAGTGCGCATGCGCAGAAGTGAGCCCGCGTGCGCATGTGCAGGTCTGAGTCGGTGTGAGCATGCGCAGTAGTGACCCCGAGTGCGCGTGCGCTGTAGTGAGCTCGTGTGCGCATGCGCAGTAGTGAGCGCGTGTGCGCACGCGCAGTAGTGAGTCCGTGTGCGCATGTGCAGGTCTGAGCCGGAGGGCGCATGCATAGTAATGAACCCGATTGCGCATCTGCAGTAGTGACTTCGAATGCGCATGCGCACCAGTGAACCCGATTGCGCATGCGCAGTAGTGAACCCGAGCGCGCATCCGCAGTAGTGAGTCCGAGTGCACATGAGCAGTAGTGAGCCCGTGTGCGCATGCGCAGAAGTGAGCTCGAATGCGCATGTGCAGGTCTGAGTCGGTGTGAGCATGCGCAGTAGTGACCCCGAGTGCGCGTGCGCTCTAGTGAGCTTGTGTGCGCATGCGCAGTAGTAAGCCGGTATACGCATGCGCAGTAGTGAGTCCGTGTGCGCATGTGCAGGTCTGAGCAGGAGTGCGCATGCGCAGTAGTGAACCCGAGTGCGCATGCGCAGTAGTGAGCCCGATTGCACATCGGCAGTAGTGAGCTCGAGCGCGCATGCGCTGTAGTGAGTCCGAGTGCGCATGTGCAGTAGTGAGCCCGAGCGCGCATCCGCAGTAGTGAGTCCAAGTGCGCATGAGCAGTAGTGTGCCCGTGTGCGCATGCGCAGTAGTGAGCCCGAGAGCGCATCCGCAGTAGTGAGTCCGAGTGCGCATGCGCAGTAGTGACCCTGAGTGCGCATTCGCAGTAGTGAGACCGTGTGCGCATGCGCATTGGGGTGCCCGAGTGCGCATGTGCACGTCTGAGTCGGAGTGCGCATGCGCAGTAGTGAGCCCGATTGTGCATCCGTAGTAGTGAGTCCGATTGCGCATGAGCAGTAGTGAGCCCGTGTGCGTATGCGCAGTAGTGAGCCCGAGCGCGCATCCGCAGTAGTGAGTCCAAGTGCGCATGAGCGGTAGTGAGTCCGAGTGCGCATGAGCAGTAGTGAGCCCGTGATGCGCATGAGCAGTAGTGAGCCCGTGTGCGCATGCGCAGTAGTGAGCCCGAGCGCGCATCCGCACTAGTGAGTCCGAGTGCGCATGCGCAGTAGTGAGCCCGTGCGCGCATACGCAGTAGTGAGCCCGTGCACGCATGCGCAGAAGTGAGCTCGAATGCGCATGTGCAGGTCTGACTCGGTGTGCGCATGCGCAGTAGTGAGCCCGATTGTGCATCCGTAGTAGTGAGTCCGATTGCGCATGAGCAGTAGTGAGCCCGTGTGCGTATGCGCAGTAGTGAGCCCGAGCGCGCATCCGCAGTAGTGAGTCCAAGTGCGCATGAGCAGTAGTGAGTCCGAGTGCGCATGAGCAGTAGTGAGCCCGTGATGCGCATGAGCAGTAGTGAGCCCGTGTGCGCATGCGCAGTAGTGAGCCCGAGCGCGCATCCGCACTAGTGAGTCCGAGTGTGCATGCGCAGTAGTGAGCCCGTGCGCGCATACGCAGTAGTGCGCCCGTGTGCGCATGCGCAGAAGTGAGCTCGAATGCGCATGTGCAGGTCTGACTCGGTGTGCACCTGCGCAGTAGTGACCCCGAGTGCGCGTGCGCTGTAGTGAGCTCGTGTGCGCATGCGCAGTAGTGAGCCAGTGTACGCATGCGCAGTAGTGAGTCCGTGTGCGCATGTGCAGGTCTGAGCCGGAGTGCGCATGCGCAGTAGTGAACCCGATTGCGCATCTGCAGTAGTGACTCTGAGTGCGCATGGCCAGCAGTGAACCCGATTGCGCGTCTGCAGTGGTGACCCCGAGTGCGCATGTTCAGTAGCGACCCCGAGCGCGCATGCGCAGTAGTGAGCCCGAGGGCGCAATCGCAGTAGTGAGTCCGAGTGCGCATGAGCAGTAGTGATCCCGAGTTCCCATACACGGTAAAGAGCCCGATTTTGTATCCGCAGTAGTGAGTCCGACTGCGCATGAGCAGTAGTGAGCCCTTGCGCGCATACGCAGTTGTGCTCCCGTGTGCGCATGCGCAGAAGTGAGCTCGAATGCGCATGTGCAGGTCTGAGTCGGTGTGAGCATGCGCAGTAGTGACCCCGAGTGCGCATGCGCAGTAGTGAGCCCTTGCGCGCATACGCAGTAGTGCTCCCGTGTGCGCATGCGCAGAAGTGAGCTCGAATGCGCATGTGCAGGTCTGACCCGGAGTGCGCATGTGCAGTAGTGAGCCCGATTGTGCATCCGTAGTAGTGAGTCCGATTGCGCATGAGCAGTGGTGAGCCCGAGTGCGCATGCGCAGTAGTGAGACCGTGCGCGCATGCGCAGTAGTGCGCCCGTGTGCGCATGCGCAGCAGTGAGCTCGAATGCGCATGTGCAAGTCTGAGCCGAAGTGCCCATGCGCAGTGGTGTGCCCGTGTGCGCATGTGCGGGTCTGAGCCGGAGTGCGCATGCGCAGTAGTGAGCCCGATTGTGCATCCGCAGTAGTGAGTCGGATTGCGCATGAGCAGTAGTGAGCCCGAGTGCGCATGCACAGTAGTGCGCCCGTGTGCGCATGCGCAGAAGTGAGCTCGAATGCGCATGTGCAGGTCTGAGTCGGTGTGAGCATGCGCAGTAGTGACCCCGAGTGCGCGTGCGCTGTAGTGAGCTCGTGTGCGCATGCGCAGTAGTGAGTCCGTGTGCGCATGTGCAGGTCTGAGCCGGAGTGCGCATGCGCAGTAGTGAACCCGAGTGCGCATGCGCAGTAGTGAGCCCGATTGCACATCGGCAGTAGTGAGCTCGAGCGCGCATGCGCTGTAGTGAGTCCGAGTGCGCATGTGCAGTAGTGAGCCCGAGCGCGCATCCGCAGTAGTGAGTCCGAGTGCGCATGAGCAGTAGTGTGCCCGTGTGCGCATGCGCAGTAGTGAGCCCGAGAGCGCATCCGCAGTAGTGAGTCCGAGTGCGCATGCGCAGTAGTGACCCTGAGTGCGCATTCGCAGTAGTGAGACCGTGTGCGCATGCGCATTGGTGTGCCCGAGTGCGCATGTGCACGTCTGAGTCGGAGTGCGCATGCGCAGTAGTGAGCCCGATTGTGCATCCGTAGTAGTGAGTCCGATTGCGCATGAGCAGTAGTGAGCCCGTGTGCGTATGCGCAGTAGTGAGCCCGAGCGCGCATCCGCAGTAGTGAGTCCAAGTGCGCATGAGCAGTAGTGAGTCCGAGTGCGCATGAGCAGTAGTGAGCCCGTGATGCGCATGAGCAGTAGTGAGCCCGTGTGCGCATGCGCAGTAGTGAGCCCGAGCGCGCATCCGCACTAGTGTGTCCGAGTGCGCATACGCAGTAGTGAGCCCGTGCGCGCATACGCAGTAGTGAGCCCGTGCACGCATGCGCAGAAGTGAGCTCGAATGCGCATGTGCAGGTCTGACTCGGTGTGCGTATGCGCAGTAGTGAGCCCGAGCGCGCATCCGCAGTAGTGAGTCCAAGTGCGCATGAGCAGTAGTGAGTCCGAGTGCGCATGAGCAGTAGTGAGCCCGTGATGCGCATGAGCAGTAGTGAGCCCGTGTGCGCATGCGCAGTAGTGAGCCCGAGCGCGCATCCGCACTAGTGAGTCCGAGTGCGCATGCGCAGTAGTGAGCCCGTGAGCGCATACGCAGTAGTGCGCCCGTGTGCGCATGCGCAGAAGTGAGCTCGAATGCGCATGTGCAGGTCTGACTCGGTGTGCGCATGCGCAGTAGTGACCCCGAGTGCGCGTGCGCTGTAGTGAGCTTGTGTGCGCATGCGCAGTAGTAAGCCGGTATACGCATGCGCAGTAGTGAGTCCCTGTGCGCATGTGCAGGTCTGAGCCGGAGTGCGCATGCGCAGTAGTGAACCCGAGTGCGCATGCGCAATAGTGCTCCCGTGTGCGCATGCGCAGAAGTGAGCTCGAATGCGCATGTGCAGGTCTGAGTCGGTGTGAGCATGCGCAGTAGTGACCCCGAGTGCGCGTGCGCTGTAGTCAGCTTGTGTGCGCATGCGCAGTAGTGAGCCCGTGCACGCATACGCAGTAGTGCGGACGTGTGCGCATGCGCAGAAGTGAGCTCGAATGCGCATGTGCAAGTCTGAGCCGAAGTGCGCATGCGCAGTAGTGAGACCGTGTGCGCATGCGCATTGGTGTGCCCGAGTGCGCATGTGCAGGTCTGAGCCGGAGTGCGCATGCGCAGTAGTGAGCCCGATTGTGCATTCGCAGTAGTGAGTCCGAGTGCGCATGAGCAGTAGTGAGCCCGTGTGCGCATGCGCAGTAGTGAGCCCGAGCGCGCATCCGCAGTAGTGAGTCCGAGTGCGCATGAGCAGTAGTGAGCCCGTGTGCGCATGCGCAGTAGTGAGCCAGTGTACGCATGCGAAGTAGTGAGTCCGTGTGCGCATGTGCAGGTCTGAGCCGGAGTGCGCATGCGCAGTAGTGAGCCCGAGGGCGCAATCGCAGTAGTGATTCCGAGTGCGCATGAGCAGTAGTGTTACCGAGTTCCCATACGCGGTAGTGAGCCCGATTTTGTATCCGCAGTAGTGAGTCCGAGTGCGCATGAGCAGTAGTGAGCAGGAGTGCGCATGCGCAGTAGTGACCCCGAGTGCGCATGGGCAGTAGCGACCCCGATTGCGCATCTGCAGTAATGACTCCGAGTGCGCATGCGCACCAGTGAACCCGATTGCGCATGCGCAGTAGTGAGGCCGAGCGCGCATCCGCAGTAGTGAGCCCGTGTGCGCATGCGCAGTAGTGAGCCCGAGCGCGCATCCGCAGTAGTGAGTCCGAGTGCGCATGAGCAGTAGTGAGCCCGTGTGCGCATGCGCAGTAGTGTGCCAGTGTACGCATGCGAAGTAGTGAGTCCGTGTGCGCATGTGCAGGTCTGAGCCGGAGTGCGCATGCGCAGTAGTGAGCCCGAGGGCGCAATCGCAGTAGTGATTCCGAGTGCGCATGAGCAGTAGTGTTACCGAGTTCCCATACGCGGTAGTGAGCCCGATTTTGTATCCGCAGTAGTGAGTCCGAGTGCGCATGAGCAGTCGTGAGGCCGTGTGCGCATGCGCAGCGGTGAGCCCGAGCGCGCATCCGCAGTAGTGAGTCCGAGTGCGCATGCGCAGTAGTAAGCCCGTGCGCGCATACGCAGTAGTGCTCCCGTGTGCGCATGCGCAGAAGTGAGCTCGAATGCGCATGTGCAGGTCTGAGTCGGTGTGAGCATGCGCAGTAGTGACCCCGAGTGCGCGTGCGCTGTAGTCAGCTTGTGTGCGCATGCGCAGTAGTGAGCCCGTGCACGCATACGCAGTAGTGCGCCCGTGTGCGCATGCGCAGAAGTGAGCTCGAATGCGCATGTGCAAGTCTGAGCCGAAGTGCGCATGCGCAGTAGTGATACCGTGTGCGCATGCGCATTGGTGTGCCCGAGTGCGCCTGTGCAGGTCTGAGCCGGAGTGCGCATGCGCAGTAGTGAGCGCGATTGTGCATCCGTAGTAGTGAGTCCGATTGCGCATGAGCAGTAGTGAGCCCGAGCGCGCATCCGCAGTAGTGAGTCCGAGTGCGCATGTGCAGGTCTGAGTCGGTGTGAGCATGCGCAGTAGTAACCCCGAGTGCGCGTGCGCTGTACTGAGCTCGTGTGCGCATGCGCAGTAGTAAGCGCGTGTGCGCATGCGCAGTAGTGAGTCCGTGTGCGCATGTGCAGGTCTGAGCCGGAGTGCGCATGCGCAGTAGTGAGACCGTGTGCGCATGCGCATTGGTGTGCCCGAGTGCGCATGTGCAGGTCTGACCCGGAGTGCGCATGTGCAGTAGTGAGCCCGATTGTGCATCCGTAGTAGTGAGTCCGATTGCGCATGAGCAGTAGTGAGCCCGAGTGCGCATGCGCAGTAGTGAGACCGTGCGCGCATGCGCAGTAGTGCGCCCGTGTGCGCATGCGCAGAAGTGAGCTCGAATGCGCATGTGCAGGTCTGAGTCGGTGTGAGCATGCGCAGTAGTGACCCCGAGTGCGCGTGCGCTGTAGTGAGCTCGTGTGCGCATGCGCAGTAGTAAGCCGGTATACGCATGCGCAGTAGTGAGTCCGTGTGCGCATGTGCAGGTCTGTGCCGGAGTGCGCATGCGCAGTAGTGAACCCGATTGCGCATCTGCAGTAGTGACTCTGAGTGCGCATGGCCAGCAGTGAACCCGATTGCGCGTCTGCAGTGGTGACCCCGAGTGCGCATGTTCAGTAGCGACCCCGAGCGCGCAGGCTCAGTAGTGAGCCCGAGGGCGCAATCGCAGTAGTGAGTCCGAGTGCGCATGAGCAGTAGTGATCCCGAGTTCCCATACGCGGTAGTGAGCCCGATTTTGTATCCGCAGTAGTGAGTCCGAGTGCGCATGAGCAGTAGTGAGCCCGAGTGCGCATGCACAGTAGTGAGCCCTTGCGCGCATACGCAGTAGTGCTCCCGTGTGCGCATGCGCAGAAGTGAGCTCGAATGCGCATGTGCAGGTCTGAGTCGGTGTGTGCATGCGCAGTAGTGACCCCGAGTGCGCGTGCGCTGTAGTGTGCTTGTGAGCGCATGCGCAGTAGTAAGCCGGTATACGCATGCGCAGTAGTGAGTCCCTGTGCGCATGTGCAGGTCTGAGCCGGAGTGCGCATGCGCAGTAGTGAACCCGAGTGCGCATGCGCAGTAGTGAACCCGAGTGCGCATGCGCAGTAGTGAAGCCGATTGCACATCGGCAGTAGTGACCCCGAGTGCGCATGCGCAGTAGTGAGCCCTTGCGCGCATACGCAGTAGTGCTCCCGTGTGCGCATGCGCAGAAGTGAGCTCGAATGCGCATGTGCAGGTCTGAGTCGGTGTGTGCATGCGCAGTAGTGACCCCGAGTGCGCGTGCGCTGTAGTGAGCTTGTGTGCGCATGCGCAGTAGTAAGCCGGTATACGCATGCGCAGTAGTGAGTCCCTGTGCGCATGTGCAGGTCTGAGCCGGAGTGCGCATGCGCAGTAGTGAACCCGAGTGCGCATGCGCAGTAGTGCTCCCGTGTGCGCATGCGCAGAAGTGAGCTCGAATGCGCATGTGCAGGTCTGAGTCGGTGTGAGCATGCGCAGTAGTGACCCCGAGTGCGCGTGCGCTGTAGTCAGCTTGTGTGCGCATGCGCAGTAGTGAGCCCGTGCACGCATACGCAGTAGTGCGGACGTGTGCGCATGCGCAGAAGTGAGCTCGAATGCGCATGTGCAAGTCTGAGCCGAAGTGCGCATGCGCAGTAGTGAGACCGTGTGCGCATGCGCATTGGTGTGCCCGAGTGCGCATGTGCAGGTCTGAGCCGGAGTGCGCATGCGCAGTAGTGAGCCCGATTGTGCATTCGCAGTAGTGAGTCCGAGTGCGCGTGAGCAGTAGTGAGCCCGTGTGCGCATGCGCAGTAGTGAGCCCGAGCGCGCATCCGCAGTAGTGAGTCCGAGTGCGCATGAGCAGTAGTGAGCCCGTGTGCGCATGCGCAGTAGTGAGCCAGTGTACGCATGCGAAGTAGTGAGTCCGTGTGCGCATGTGCAGGTCTGAGCCGGAGTGCGCATGCGCAGTAGTGAGCCCGAGGGCGCAATCGCAGTAGTGATTCCGAGTGCGCATGAGCAGTAGTGTTACCGAGTTCCCATACGCGGTAGTGAGCCCGATTTTGTATCCGCAGTAGTGAGTCCGAGTGCGCATGAGCAGTAGTGAGCAGGAGTGCGCATGCGCAGTAGTGACCCCGAGTGCGCATGGGCAGTAGCGACCCCGATTGCGCATCTGCAGTAATGACTCCGAGTGCGCATGCGCACCAGTGAACCCGATTGCGCATGCGCAGTAGTGAGGCCGAGCGCGCATCCGCAGTAGTGAGCCCGTGTGCGCATGCGCAGTAGTGAGCCCGAGCGCGCATCCGCAGTAGTGAGTCCGAGTGCGCATGAGCAGTAGTGAGCCCGTGTGCGCATGCGCAGTAGTGAGCCAGTGTACGCATGCGAAGTAGTGAGTCCGTGTGCGCATGTGCAGGTCTGAGCCGGAGTGCGCATGCGCAGTAGTGAGCCCGAGGGCGCAATCGCAGTAGTGATTCCGAGTGCGCATGAGCAGTAGTGTTACCGAGTTCCCATACGCGGTAGTGAGCCCGATTTTGTATCCGCAGTAGTGAGTCCGAGTGCGCATGAGCAGTAGTGAGCAGGAGTGCGCATGCGCAGTAGTGACCCGGAGTGCGCATGGGCAGTAGCGACCCCGATTGCGCATCTGCAGTAATGACTCCGAGTGCGCATGCGCACCAGTGAACCCGATTGCGCATGCGCAGTAGTGAGGCCGAGCGCGCATCCGCAGTAGTGAGTCCGAGTGCGCATGAGCAGTAGTGGGCCCAAGCGCGCATCCGCACTAGTAAGTCCGAGTGCGCATGCGCAGTAGTGACCCCGTGTGCGCATCCGCAGTAGTGAGTCGGGGCGCGCATCCGCAGTAGTGAGTCCGAGTGCGCATGAGCAGTCGTGAGGCCGTGTGCGCATGCGCAGCGGTGAGCCCGAGCGCGCATCCGCAGTAGTGAGTCCGAGTGCGCATGCGCAGTAGTAAGCCCGTGCGCGCATACGCAGTAGTGCTCCCGTGTGCGCATGCGCAGAAGTGAGCTCGAATGCGCATGTGCAGGTCTGAGTCGGTGTGAGCATGCGCAGTAGTGACCCCGAGTGCGCGTGCGCTGTAGTCAGCTTGTGTGCGCATGCGCAGTAGTGAGCCCGTGCACGCATACGCAGTAGTGCGCCCGTGTGCGCATGCGCAGAAGTGAGCTCGAATGCGCATGTGCAAGTCTGAGCCGAAGTGCGCATGCGCAGTAGTGATACCGTGTGCGCATGCGCATTGGTGTGCCCGAGTGCGCCTGTGCAGGTCTGAGCCGGAGTGCGCATGCGCAGTAGTGAGCGCGATTGTGCATCCGTAGTAGTGAGTCCGATTGCGCATGAGCAGTAGTGAGCCCGAGCGCGCATCCGCAGTAGTGAGTCCGAGTGCGCATGTGCAGGTCTGAGTCGGTGTGAGCATGCGCAGTAGTGACCCCGAGTGCGCGTGCGCTGTACTGAGCTCGTGTGCGCATGCGCAGTAGTAAGCGCGTGTGCGCATGCGCAGTAGTGAGTCCGTGTGCGCATGTGCAGGTCTGAGCCGGAGTGCGCATGCGCAGTAATGAACCCGATTGCGCATCTGCAGTAGTGACGCCGAGTGCGCATGCGCACCAGTGAACCCGTTTGCGCGTCTGCAGTGGTGACCCCGAGTGCGCATGGGCAGTAGCGACCCCGAGCGCGCATGCGCTGTAGTGAGTCCGAGTGCGCATGTGCAGTAGTGAGCCCGAGCGCGCATCCGCAGTAGTGAGTCCGAGTGCGCATGAGCAGTAGTGAGCCCGTGTGCGCATGCGCAGTAGTGAGCCCGAGCGCGCATCCGCAGTAGTGAGTCCGAGTGCGCGTGAGCAGTAGTGAGTCCGAGTGCGCATGAGCAGTAGTGAGCCCGTGTGCGCATGCGCAGTGGTGAGCCCCAGCGCGCATCCGCACTAGTCAGTCCGAGTGCGCATGCGCAGTAGTGAGCCCCAGCGCGCATCCGCACTAGTCAGTCCGAGTGCGCATGCGCAGTAGTGGCCCCGAGTGCGCATGCGCATTAGTGAGCCCGTGCGCGCATACGCAGTAGTGCGCCCGTGTGCGCATGCGCAGAAGTGAGCTCGAATGCGCATGTGCAGGTCTGACTCGGTGTGCGCATGCGCAGTGGTGACCCCGAGTGCGCGTGCGCTGTAGTGAGCCCGAGCGCGCATCCGCAGTAGTGAGTCCGAGTGCGCATGAGCAGTCGTGAGCCCGAGCGCGCATGCGCAGTAGTGAGTCCCAGTGCGCATGTGCAGTAGTGAGCCCGAGCGCGCATCCGCAGTAGTGAGTCCGAGTGCGCATGAGCAGTAGTGAGCCCGTGAGCGCATGCGCAGTAGTGAGCCCGATCGCGCGTGGTCAGTAGTGGCCCCGTGTGCGCATGCGCAGTAGTGAGCCCCAGCGCGCATCCGCACTAGTCAGTCCGAGTGCGCATGCGCAGTAGTGGCCCCGAGTGCGCATGCGCATTAGTGAGCCCTTGCGCGCATACGCAGTAGTGCGCCCGTGTGCGCATGCGCAGTAGTGAGCCCGTGTGCGCATCCGCAGTAGTGAGTCCGAGGGCGCATGAGCAGCAGTGAGCCCGTGTGCGCATGCGCAAGAGTGAGTCCGAGCACGCATGCGCAGTAGTGAACCCGATTGCGCATGCGCAGTAGTGAGTCCGAGTGCGCATGTGCAGTAGTGAGCCCGAGCGCGCATCCGCAGTAGTGAGTCCGAGTGCGCATGAGCAGTAGTGAGCCCGTGTGCGCATCCGCAGTAGTGAGTCCGAGTGTGCATGAGCAGTAGTGAGCCCGTGTGCGCATACGCAGTAGTGCGCCCGTGTGCGCATGCGCAGAAGTGAGCTCGAATGCGCATGAGCAGTAGTGAGCCCGTATGCGCATGCGCAAGGGTGAGCCCGAGCGCGCATCCGCACTAGTGAGTCCGAGTGCGCATGCGCAGTAGTGACCCCGAGTGCGCATGCGCAGTAGTGAGCCCGTGCGCGCATACGCAGTAGTGCGCCCGTGTGCGCATGCGCAGAAGTAAGCTCGAATGCGCATGTGCAGGTCTGACTCGGTGTGCGCATGCGCAGTAGTGACCCCGAGTGCGCGTGCGCTGTAGTGAGCTCGTGTGCTCATGCGCAGTTGTTAGCCAGTGTACGCATGCGCAGTAGTGAGTCCGTGTGCGCATGTGCGGGTCTGAGCCGGAGTGCGCATGCGCAGTAGTGAACCCGATTGCGCATCTGCAGTAGTGACTCTGAGTGCGCATGCACAGCAGTGAACCCGATTGCGCGTCTGCAGTGGTGACCCCGAGTGCGCATGTCAGTAGCGACCCCGAGCGCGCATGCGCAGTAGTGAGCCCGAGGGCGCAATCGCAGTAGTGAGTCCGAGTGCGCATGAGCAGTAGTGATCCCGAGTTCCCATACGCGGTAGTGAGCCCGATTTTGTATCCGCAGTAGTGAGTCCGAGTGCGCATGTGCAGTAGTGAGCCAGTGCGCGCATGCGCAGTAGTGAGCCCGAGCGCGCATCCGCAGTAGTGAGTCCGAGTGCGCATCCGCAGTAGTGAGTCCGAGTGCGCATGCGCAGTAGTGACCCCGAGTGCGCATGCGCAGTAGTGAGCCCTTGCGCGCATACGCAGTAGTGCTCCCGTGTGCGCATGCGCAGAAGTGAGCTCGAATGCGCATGTGCAGGTCTGAGTCGGTGTGAGCATGCGCAGTAGTGACCCCGAGTGCGCGTGCGCTGTAGTGAGCTTGTGTGCGCATGCGCAGTAGTGAGCCTGAGCGCGCATCCGCAGTAGTGAGTCCGAGTGCGCATCCGCAGTAGTGAGCCCGTGTGCGCATGCGCAGTAGTGAGCCCGAGCGCGCATCCGCACTAGTGAGTCCGAGTGCGCATGCGCAGTAGTGAGCCCGATTGTGCATCCGCAGTAGTGAGTCGGATTGCGCATGAGCAGTAGTGAGCCCGAGTGCGCATGCGCAGAAGTGAGCCCGAGTGCGCATGTGCAGGTCTGAGTCGGTGTAAGCATGCGCAGTAGTGACCCCGAGTCCGCGTGCGCTGTACTGAGCTCGTGTGCGCATGCGCAGTAGTGAGCGCGTGTGCGCATGCGCAGTAGTGACTCCGTGTGCGCATGTGCAGGTCTGAGCCGGAGTGCGCATGCGCAGTAATGAACCCGATTGCGCATCTGCAGTAGTGACTCCGAGTGCGCATGCGCACCAGTGAACCCGATTGCGCGTCTGCAGTGGTGACCCCGTGTGCCGCATGCGCAATAGCGACCCCGAGCGCGCATGCGCAGTAGTGAGCCCGTGCGCGCATACGCACTAGCGCGCCCGTGTGCGCATGCGCAGAAGTGAGCTCGAATGCGCATGTGCAAGTCTGAGCTGAAGTGCGCATCCGCAGTAGTGAGTCCGAGCACGCATGCGCAGTAGTGAACCCGATAGCGCATGCGCAGTAGTGAGTCCGTGTGCGCATGCGCAGTAGTGAGCCTGAGCGCGCATCCGCAGTAGTGAGTCCGAGTGCGCATCCGCAGTAGTGAGCCCGTGTGCGCATGCGCAGTAGTGAGCCCGAGCGCGCATCCGCACTAGTGAGTCCGAGTGCGCATGCGCAGTAGTGAGCCCGATTGTGCATCCGTAGTAGTGAGACCGATTGCGCATGAGCAGTAGTGAGCCCGAGTGCGCATGCACAGTAGTACGCCCGTGTGCGCATGCGCAGAAGTGAGCTCGAATGCGCATGTGCAAGTCTGAGCCGAAGTGCGCATGCGCAGTAGTGAGACCGTGTGCGCATGCGCAGTGGTGTGCCCGTGTGCGCATGTGCAGGTCTGAGCCGGAGTGCGCATGCGCAGTAGTGAGCCCGATTTTGCATCCGCAGTATTGAGTCGGATTGCGCATAAGCAGTAGTGAGCCCGAGTGCGCTTGCGCAGAAGTGAGGCCGAGTGCGTATGTGCAGGTCTGAGTCGGTGTGAGCATGCGCAGTAGTGACCCCGAGTGCGCGTGCGCTGTAGTGAGCTCGTGTGCGCATGCGCAGTAGTGAGCCAGTGTACGCATGCGCAGTAGTGAGTCCGTGTGCGCATGTGCAGGTCTGAGCTGAAGTGCGCATCCGCAGTAGTGAGTCCGAGCACGCATGCGCATTAGTGAACCCGATTGCGCATGCGCAGTAGTGAGTCCGAGTGCGCATGTGCAGTAGTGAGCCCGAGCGCGCACCCGCAGTAGTGAGTCCGAGTGCGCATGAGCAGTAGTGAGCCCGTGTGCGCATGCGCAGTAGTGAGTCCGAGTACGCATGCGCAGTAGTGAGCCCGATTGTGCATCCGTAGTAGTGAGTCCGATTGCGCATGAGCAGTAGTGAGCCCGAGTGCGCATGCACAGTAGTACGCCCGTGTGCGCATGCGCAGAAGTGAGCTCGAATGCGCATGTGCAAGTCTGAGCCGAAGTGCGCATGCGCAGTAGTGAGACCGTGTGCGCATGCGCAGTGGTGTGCCCGTGTGCGCATGTGCAGGTCTGAGCCGGAGTGCGCATGCGCAGTAGTGAGCCCGATTTTGCATCCGCAGTAGTGAGTCGGATTGCGCATAAGCAGTAGGGAGCCCGAGTGCGCTTGCGCAGAAGTGAGGCCGAGTGCGCATGTGCAGGTCTGAGTCGGTGTGAGCATGCGCAGTAGTGACCCCGAGTGCGCGTGCGCTGTAGTGAGCTCGTGTGCGCATGCGCAGAAGTGAGCGCGTGTGCGCATGCGCAGTAGTGACTCCGTGTGCGCATGTGCAGGTCTGAGCCGGAGTGCGCATGCATAGTAATGAACCCGATTGCGCATCTGCAGTAGTGACTTCGAATGCGCATGCGCACCAGTGAACCCGATTGCGCATGCGCAGTAGTGAGCCCGAGTGCGCATGCGCAGTAGTGAGTCCGTGTGCGCATGTGCAGGTCTGAGCCGGAGTGCGCATGCGCAGTAGTGAACCCGATTGCGCATCTGCAATAGTGACTGTGAGTGCGCATGGCCAGCAGTGAACCCGATTGCACGGCTGCAGTGGTGACCCCGAGTGCGCATGTTCAGTAGCGACCCCGAGCGCGCATGCGCAGTAGTGAGCCCGAGGGCGCCATCGCAGTAGCGACCCCGATTGCGCATCTGCTGTAGTGACTCCGAGTGCGCATGCGCACCAGTGAACCCGATTGCGCATGCGCAGTAGTGAGCCCGAGCGCGCATCCGCAGTAGTGACTCTGAGTGCGCATGCACAGCAGTGAACCCGATTGCGCGTCTGCAGTGGTGACCCCGAGTGCGCATGTTCAGTAGCGACCCCGAGCGCGCATGCGCAGTAGTGAGCCCGACGGCGCAATCGCAGTAGTGAGTCCGAGTGCGCATGAGCAGTAGTGATCCTGAGTTCCCATACGCGGTAGTGAGCCCGATTTTGTATCCGCAGTAGTGAGTCCGAGTGCGCATGAGCAGTACTGAGCCGGAGTGCGCATGCGCAGTAGTGACCCTGAGTGCGCATGGGCAGTAGCGACCCCGAGCGCGCATGAGCAATAGTGAGCCCGAGCGCGCATCCGCAGTAGTGAGTCGGGGCGCGCATCCGCAGTAGTGAGTCCGAGTGCGCATGAGCAGTAGTGAGGCCGTGTGCGCATGAGCAGTAGTGAGCCCGAGCGCGCATCCGCAGTAGTGAGTCCGAGTGCGCATGCGCAGTAGTGACCCCGAGTGCGCATGTGCAGGTCTGAGTCGGTGTGAGCATGCGCAGTAGTGACCCCGAGTGCGCGTGCGCTGTACTGAGCTCGTGTGCGCATGCGCAGTAGTGAGCGCGTGAGCGCGTGTGCGCATGCGCAGTAGTGAGTCCGTGTGCGCATGTGCAGGTCTGAGCCGGAGTGCGCATGCGCAGTAATGAACCCGATTGCGCATCTGCAGTAGTGACTCCGAGTGCGCATGCGCACCAGTGAACCCGTTTGCGCGTCTGCAGTGGTGACCCCGAGTGCGCATGGGCAGTAGCGACCCCGAGCGCGCATGCGCTGTAGTGAGTCCGAGCGCGCATGTGCAGTAGTGAGCCCGAGCGCGCATCCGCAGTAGTGAGTCCGAGTGCGCATGAGCAGTAGTGAGCCCGTGTGCGCATGAGCAGTAGTGAGCCCGTGTGCGCATGCGCAGTAGTGAGCCCGAGCGCGCGTGGTCAGTAGTGGGCCCGATTAACGCATCCGCAGTAGTGAGTCCGAGCACGCATGCGCAGTAGTGAACCCGAGTGCGCATGCGCAGTAGTGAGCCCGTGCGCGCATACGCAGTAGTGCGCCCGTGTGCGCATGCGCAGAAGTGAGCTCGAATGCGCATGTGCAGGTCTGACTCGGTGTGCGCATGCGCAGTAGTTACCCCGAGTGCGCGTGCGCTGTAGTGAGCCCGAGCGCGCATCCGCAGTAGTGAGTCCGAGTGCGCATGAGCAGTAGTAAGCCCGTGAGCGCATGCGCAGTAGTGAGCCCGAGCGCGCGTGGTCAGTAGTGGCCCCGTGTGCGCATGCGCAGTAGTGAGCCCCAGCGCGCATCCGCACTAGTCAGTCCGAGTGCGCATGCGCAGTAGTGGCCCGAGTGCGCATGCGCATTAGTGAGCCCGTGCGCGCATACGCAGTAGTGCGCCCGTGTGCGCATGCGCAGTAGTGAGCCAGAGCGCGCATCCGCAGTAGTGAGTCCGAGTGCGCATGAGCAGTAGTGAGCCCGTGTGCGCATGCGCAAGAGTGAGTCCGAGCACGCATGCGCAGTAGTGAACCCGATTGCGCATGCGCAGTAGTGAGTCCGAGTGCGCATGTGCAGTAGTGAGCCCGAGCGCGCATCCGCAGTAGTGAGTCCGAGTGCGCATGAGCAGTAGTGAGCCCGTGTGCGCATCCGCAGTAGTGAGTCCGAGTGTGCATGAGCAGTAGTGAGCCCGTGTGCGCATACGCAGTAGTGCGCCCGTGTGCGCATGCGCAGAAGTGAGCACGAATGCGCATGTGCAGGTCTGAGTCGGTGTGAGCAGGCGCAGTAGTGACCCCGAGTGCGCGTGCGCTGTAGCCAGCTTGTGTGCGCATGCGCAGAAGTGAGCTCGAATGCGCATGTGCAAGTCTGAGCCGAAGTGCGCATGCGCAGTAGTGAGACCGTGTGCGCGTGCGCAGTGGTGTGCCCGTGTGCGCATTTGCAGGTCTGAGCCGGAGTGCGCATGCGCATTAGTGAGCCCGATTGTGCATCCGCAGTAGTGAGTCGGATTGCGCATTAGCAGTAGTGAGCCCGAGTGCGCATGCGCAGAAGTGAGCCCGAGTGCGCATGTGCAGGTCTGAGTCGGTGTGAGCATGCGCAGTAGTGACCCAGAGTGCGCGTGCGCTGTACTGAGCTCGTGTGCGCATGCGCAGTAGTGAGCGCGTGTGCGCATGCGCAGTAGTGAGTCCGTGTGCGCATGTGCAGGTCTGAGCCGGAGTGCGCATGCGCAGTAATGAACCCGATTGCGCATCTGCAGTAGTGACTCCGAGTGCGCATGCGCACCAGTGAACCCGTTTGCGCGTCTGCAGTGGTGACCCCGAGTGCGCATGGGCAGTAGCGACCCCGAGCGCGCATGCGCTGTAGTGTCCGATTGCGCATGTGCAGTAGTGAGCCCGAGCGCGCATCCGCAGTAGTGACTCTGAGTGCGCATGCACAGCAGTGAACCCGATTGCGCGTCTGCAGTGGTGACCCCGAGTCCGCATGTTCAGTAGCGACCCCGAGCGCGCATGCGCAGTAGTGAGCCCGACGGCGCAATCGCAGTAGTGAGTCCGAGTGCGCATGAGCAGTAGTGATCCCGAGTTGCCATACGCGGTAGTGAGCCCGATTTTGTATCCGCAGTAGTGAGTCCGAGTGCGCATGAGCAGTACTGAGCCGGAGTGCGCATGCGCAGTAGTGACCCTGAGTGCGCATGGGCAGTAGCGACCCCGAGCGCGCATGAGCAGTAGTGAGCCCGAGCGCGCATCCGCAGTAGTGAGTCGGGGCGCGCATCCGCAGTAGTGAGTCCGAGTGCGCATGAGCAGTAGTGAGGCCGTGTGCGCATGAGCAGTAGTGAGCCCGAGCGCGCATCCGCAGTAGTGAGTCCGAGTGCGCATGCGCAGTAGTGACCGCGAGTGCGCATGCGCAGTAGTGAGACCGTGTGCGCGTGCGCAGTGGTGTGCCCGTGTGCGCATGTGCAGGTCTGAGCCGGAGTGCGCATGCGCAGTAATGAACCCGATTGCGCATCTGCAGTAGTGACTCCGAGTGCGCATGCGCACCAGTGAACCCGTTTGCGCGTCTGCAGTGGTGACCCCGAGTGCGCATGGGCAGTAGCGACCCCGAGCGCGCATGCGCTGTAGTGAGTCCGAGTGCGCAAGTGCAGTAGTGAGCCCGAGCGCGCATCCGCAGTAGTGAGTCCGAGTGCGCATGAGCAGTAGTGAGCCCGTGTGCGCATGCGCAGTGGTGAGCCCGAGCGCGGATCCGCAGTAGTGAGTCCGAGTGCGCATGCGCAGTAGTGAACCCGATTGCGCATCCGCAGTAGTGAGTCCGAGTGCGCATGAGCAGTAGTGAGCCCGTGTGCGCATGCGCAGTGGTGAGCCCGAGCGCGGATCCGCAGTAGTGAGTCCGAGTGCGCATGCGCAGTAGTGAACCCGATTGCGCATGCGCAGTAGTGAGTCCGAGTGCGCATGCGCAGTAGTGACCCCGAGTGCGCATGCGCAGTAGTGAGCCCGTGCGCGCATACGCAGTAGTGCTCCCGTGTGCGCATGCGCAGAAGTGAGCTCGAATGCGGATGTGCAGGTCTGAGTCGGTGTGAGCATGCGCAGTAGTGACTCCGAGTGCGTATGCGCACCAGTGCACCCGATTGCGCATGCGCAGTAGTGAACCCGAGCGCGCATCCGCAGTAGTGAGTCCGAGTGCGCATGCGCAGTAGTGACTCCGAGTGCGCATGCGCACCAGTGAACCCGATTGCGCATGCGCAGTAGTGAACCCGATCGCGCATCCGCAGTAGTGAGTCCGAGTGCGCATGAGCAGTAGTGAGCCCGTGTGCGTATGCGCAGTAGTGAGCCCGAGCGCGCATCCGCAGTAATGAGTCCGAGTGCGCATGAGCAGTAGTGAGCCCGTGTGCGCATGCGCAGTGGTGAGCCCCAGCGCGCATCCGCACTAGTCAGTCCCAGTGCGCATGCGCAGTAGTGAGCCCCAGCGCGCATCCGCACTAGTCAGTCCGAGTGCGCATGCGCAGTAGTGGCCCCGAGTGCGCATGCGCATTAGTGAGCCCGTGCGCGCATACGCAGTAGTGCGCCCGTGTGCGCATGCGCAGAAGTGAGCTCGAATGCGCATGTGCAGGTCTGAGTCGGTGTGAGCATGCGCAGTAGTGACCCCGAGTGCGCGTGCGCTGTAGTGAGCTCGTGTGCGCATGCGCAGTAGTGAGCCAGTGTACGCATGCGCAGTAGTGAGTCCGTGTGCGCATGTGCAGGTCTGAGCTGAAGTGCGCATCCGCAGTAGTGAGTCCGAGCACGCATGCGCATTAGTGAACCCGATTGCGCATGCGCAGTAGTGAGTCCGAGTGCGCATGTGCAGTAGTGAGCCCGAGCGCGCACCCGCAGTAGTGAGTCCGAGTGCGCATGAGCAGTAGTGAGCCCGTGTGCGCATGCGCAGTAGTGAGTCCGAGTACGCATGCGCAGTAGTGACCCTGAGTGCGCATGCACAGTAGTGAGCCCGATTGTGCATCCGTAGTAGTGAGTCCGATTGCGCATGAGCAGTAGTGAGCCCGAGTGCGCATGCACAGTAGTACGCCCGTGTGCGCATGCGCAGAAGTGAGCTCGAATGCGCATGTGCAAGTCTGAGCCGAAGTGCGCATGCGCAGTAGTGAGACCGTGTGCGCATGCGCAGTGGTGTGCCCGTGTGCGCATGTGCAGGTCTGAGCCGGAGTGCGCATGCGCAGTAGTGAGCCCGATTTTGCATCCGCAGTAGTGAGTCGGATTGCGCATAAGCAGTAGGGAGCCCGAGTGCGCTTGCGCAGAAGTGAGGCCGAGTGCGCATGTGCAGGTCTGAGTCGGTGTGAGCATGCGCAGTAGTGACCCCGAGTGCGCGTGCGCTGTAGTGAGCTCGTGTGCGCATGCGCAGAAGTGAGCGCGTGTGCGCATGCGCAGTAGTGACTCCGTGTGCGCATGTGCAGGTCTGAGCCGGAGTGCGCATGCATAGTAATGAACCCGATTGCGCATCTGCAGTAGTGGCTTCGAATGCGCATGCGCACCAGTGAACCCGATTGCGCATGCGCAGTAGTGAGCCCGAGTGCGCATGCGCAGTAGTGAGTCCGTGTGCGCATGTGCAGGTCTGAGCCGGAGTGCGCATGCGCAGTAGTGAACCCGATTGCGCATCTGCAGTAGTGACTGTGAGTGCGCATGGCCAGCAGTGAACCCGATTGCACGTCTGCAGTGGTGACCCCGAGTGCGCATGTTCAGTAGCGACCCCGAGCGCGCATGCGCAGTAGTGAGCCCGAGGGCGCCATCGCAGTAGCGACCCCGATTGCGCATCTGCTGTAGTGACTCCGAGTGCGCATGCGCACCAGTGAACCCGATTGCGCATGCGCAGTAGTGAGCCCGTGCGCGCATCCGCAGTAGTGACTCTGAGTGCGCATGCACAGCAGTGAACCCGATTGCGCGTCTGCAGTGGTGACCCCGAGTGCGCATGTTCAGTAGCGACCCCGAGCGCGCATGCGCAGTAGTGAGCCCGACGGCGCAATCGCAGTAGTGAGTCCGAGTGCGCATGAGCAGTAGTGATCCTGAGTTCCCATACGCGGTAGTGAGCCCGATTTTGTATCCGCAGTAGTGAGTCCGAGTGCGCATGAGCAGTACTGAGCCGGAGTGCGCATGCGCAGTAGTGACCCTGAGTGCGCATGGGCAGTAGCGACCCCGAGCGCGCATGAGCAGTAGTGAGCACGAGCGCGCATCCGCAGTAGTGAGTCGGGGCGCGCATCCGCAGTAGTGAGTCCGAGTGCGCATGAGCAGTAGTGAGCCCGTGTGCGTATGCGCAGTAGTGAGCCCGAGCGCGCATCCGCAGTAATGAGTCCGAGTGCGCATGAGCAGTAGTGAGCCCGTGTGCGCATGCGCAGTGGTGAGCCCCAGCGCGCATCCGCACTAGTCAGTCCCAGTGCGCATGCGCAGTAGTGAGCCCCAGCGCGCATCCGCACTAGTCAGTCCGAGTGCGCATGCGCAGTAGTGGCCCCGAGTGCGCATGCGCATTAGTGAGCCCGTGCGCGCATACGCAGTAGTGCGCCCGTGTGCGCATGCGCAGAAGTGAGCTCGAATGCGCATGTGCAGGTCTGACTCGGTGTGCGCATGCGCAGTAGTGACCCCGAGTGCGCGTGCGCTGTAGTGAGCCCGAGCGCGCATCCGCAGTAGTGAGTCCGAGTGCGCATGAGCAGTAGTAAGCCCGTGAGCGCATGCGCAGTAGTGAGCCCGAGCGCGCGTGGTCAGTAGTGGCCCCGTGTGCGCATGCGCAGTCGTGAGCCCGAGCGCGCATGCGCAGTAGTGAGTCCCAGTGCGCATGTGCAGTAGTGAGCCCGAGCGCGCATCCGCAGTAGTGAGTCCGAGTGCGCATGAGCAGTAGTGAGCCCGTGTGCGCATGCGCAGTAGTGAGCCCGAGCGCGCGTGGTCAGTAGTGGGCCCGATTAACGCATCCGCAGTAGTGAGTCCGAGCACGCATGCGCAGTAGTGAACCCGAGTGCGCATGCGCAGTAGTGAGCCCGTGCGCGCATACGCAGTAGTGCGCCCGTGTGCGCATGCGCAGAAGTGAGCTCGAATGCGCATGTGCAGGTCTGACTCGGTGTGCGCATGCGCAGTAGTTACCCCGAGTGCGCGTGCGCTGTAGTGAGCCCGAGCGCGCATCCGCAGTAGTGAGTCCGAGTGCGCATGAGCAGTAGTAAGCCCGTGAGCGCATGCGCAGTAGTGAGCCCGAGCGCGCGTGGTCAGTAGTGGCCCCGTGTGCGCATGCGCAGTAGTGAGCCCCAGCGCGCATCCGCACTAGTCAGTCCGAGTGCGCATGCGCACTAGTGGCCCGAGTGCGCATGCGCATTAGTGAGCCCGTGCGCGCATACGCAGTAGTGCGCCCGTGTGCGCATGCGCAGTAGTGAGCCAGAGCGCGCATCCGCAGTAGTGAGTCCGAGTGCGCATGAGCAGTAGTGAGCCCGTGTGCGCATGCGCAAGAGTGAGTCCGAGCACGCATGCGCAGTAGTGAACCCGATTGCGCATGCGCAGTAGTGAGTCCGAGTGCGCATGTGCAGTAGTGAGCCCGAGCGCGCATCCGCAGTAGTGAGTCCGAGTGCGCATGAGCAGTAGTGAGCCCGTGTGCGCATGCGCAGAAGTGAGCTCGAATGCGCATGTGCAAGTCTGAGCTGAAGTGCGCATCCGCAGTAGTGAGTCCGAGCACGCATGCGCAGTAGTGAACCCGATAGCGCATGCGCAGTAGTGAGTCCGTGTGCACATGTGCAGTAGTGAGCCCGAGCGCGCACCCGCAGTAGTGAGTCCGAGTGCGCATGAGCAGTAGTGAGCCCGTGTGCGCATGCGCAGTAGTGAGTCCGAGTACGCATGCGCAGTAGTGACCCTGAGTGCGCATGCGCAGTAGTGAGCCCGATTGTGCATCCGTAGTAGTGAGACCGATTGCGCATGAGCAGTAGTGAGCCCGAGTGCACATGCACAGTAGTACGCCCGTGTGCGCATGCAGAGAAATGAGCTCGAATGCGCATGTGCAAGTCTGAGCCGAAGTGCGCATGCGCAGTAGTGAGCCCGAGTGCGCATGCACAGTAGTACGCCCGTGTGCGCATGCGCAGAAGTGAGCTCGAATGCGCATGTGCAAGTCTGAGCCGAAGTGCGCATGCGCAGTAGTGAGACCGTGTGCGCATGCGCAGTGGTGTGCCCGTGTGCGCATGTGCAGGTCTGAGCCGGAGTGCGCATGCGCAGTAGTGAGCCCGATTTTGCATCCGCAGTAGTGAGTCGGATTGCGCATAAGCAGTAGTGAGCCCGAGTGCGCTTGCGCAGAAGTGAGGCCGAGTGCGTATGTGCAGGTCTGAGTCGGTGTGAGCATGCGCAGTAGTGACCCCGAGTGCGCGTGCGCTGTAGTGAGCTCGTGTGCGCATGCGCAGTAGTGAGCCAGTGTACGCATGCGCAGTAGTGAGTCCGTGTGCGCATGTGCAGGTCTGAGCTGAAGTGCGCATCCGCAGTAGTGAGTCCGAGCACGCATGCGCATTAGTGAACCCGATTGCGCATGCGCAGTAGTGAGTCCGAGTGCGCATGTGCAGTAGTGAGCCCGAGCGCGCACCCGCAGTAGTGAGTCCGAGTGCGCATGAGCAGTAGTGAGCCCGTGTGCGCATGCGCAGTAGTGAGTCCGAGTACGCATGCGCAGTAGTGACCCTGAGTGCGCATGCACAGTAGTGAGCCCGATTGTGCATCCGTAGTAGTGAGTCCGATTGCGCATGAGCAGTAGTGAGCCCGAGTGCGCATGCACAGTAGTACGCCCGTGTGCGCATGCGCAGAAGTGAGCTCGAATGCGCATGTGCAAGTCTGAGCCGAAGTGCGCATGCGCAGTAGTGAGACCGTGTGCGCATGCGCAGTGGTGTGCCCGTGTGCGCATGTGCAGGTCTGAGCCGGAGTGCGCATGCGCAGTAGTGAGCCCGATTTTGCATCCGCAGTAGTGAGTCGGATTGCGCATAAGCAGTAGGGAGCCCGAGTGCGCTTGCGCAGAAGTGAGGCCGAGTGCGCATGTGCAGGTCTGAGTCGGTGTGAGCATGCGCAGTAGTGACCCCGAGTGCGCGTGCGCTGTAGTGAGCTCGTGTGCGCATGCGCAGAAGTGAGCGCGTGTGCGCATGCGCAGTAGTGACTCCGTGTGCGCATGTGCAGGTCTGAGCCGGAGTGCGCATGCATAGTAATGAACCCGATTGCGCATCTGCAGTAGTGGCTTCGAATGCGCATGCGCACCAGTGAACCCGATTGCGCATGCGCAGTAGTGAGCCCGAGTGCGCATGCGCAGTAGTGAGTCCGTGTGCGCATGTGCAGGTCTGAGCCGGAGTGCGCATGCGCAGTAGTGAACCCGATTGCGCATCTGCAGTAGTGACTGTGAGTGCGCATGGCCAGCAGTGAACCCGATTGCACGTCTGCAGTGGTGACCCCGAGTGCGCATGTTCAGTAGCGACCCCGAGCGCGCATGCGCAGTAGTGAGCCCGAGGGCGCCATCGCAGTAGCGACCCCGATTGCGCATCTGCTGTAGTGACTCCGAGTGCGCATGCGCACCAGTGAACCCGATTGCGCATGCGCAGTAGTGAGCCCGTGCGCGCATCCGCAGTAGTGACTCTGAGTGCGCATGCACAGCAGTGAACCCGATTGCGCGTCTGCAGTGGTGACCCCGAGTGCGCATGTTCAGTAGCGACCCCGAGCGCGCATGCGCAGTAGTGAGCCCGACGGCGCAATCGCAGTAGTGAGTCCGAGTGCGCATGAGCAGTAGTGATCCTGAGTTCCCATACGCGGTAGTGAGCCCGATTTTGTATCCGCAGTAGTGAGTCCGAGTGCGCATGAGCAGTACTGAGCCGGAGTGCGCATGCGCAGTAGTGACCCTGAGTGCGCATGGGCAGTAGCGACCCCGAGCGCGCATGAGCAGTAGTGAGCACGAGCGCGCATCCGCAGTAGTGAGTCGGGGCGCGCATCCGCAGTAGTGAGTCCGAGTGCGCATGAGCAGTAGTGAGGCCGTGTGCGCATGAGCAGTAGTGAGCCCGAGCGCGCATCCGCAGTAGTGAGTCCGAGTGCGCATGCGCAGTAGTGACCCCGAGTGCGCGTGCGCTGTAGCCAGCTTGTGTGCGCAAGCGCAGAAGTGAGCTCGAATGCGCATGTGCAAGTCTGAGCCGAAGTGCGCATGCGCAGTAGTGAGACCTTGTGCGCGTGCGCAGTGGTGTGCCCGTGTGCGCATGTGCAGGTCTGAGCCGGAGTGCGCATGCGCATTAGTGAGCCCGATTGTGCATCCGCAGTAGTGAGTCGGATTGCGCATGAGCAGCAGTGAGCCCGAGTGCGCATGCGCAGAAGTGAGCCCGAGTGCGCATGTGCAGGTCTGAGTCGGTGTGAGCATGCGCAGTAATGAACCCGATTGCGCATCTGCAGTAGTGACTCCGAGTGCGCATGCGCACCAGTGAACCCGTTTGCGCGTCTGCAGTGGTGACCCCGAGTGCGCATGGGCAGTAGCGATCCCGAGCGCGCATGCGCTGTAGTGAGTCCGAGCGCGCATGTGCAGTAGTGAGCCCGAGCGCGCATCCGCAGTAGTGAGTCCGAGTGCGCATGAGCAGTAGTGAGCCCGTGTGCGCATGCGCAGTGGTGAGCCCGAGCGCGGATCCGCAGTAGTGAGTCCGAGTGCGCATGCGCAGTAGTGAACCCGATTGCGCATGCGCAGTAGTGAGTCCGAGTGCGCATGCGCAGTAGTGACCCCGAGTGCGCATGCGCAGTAGTGAGCCCGTGCGCGCATACGCAGTAGTGCTCCCGTGTGCGCATGCGCAGAAGTGAGCTCGAATGCGGATGTGCAGGTCTGAGTCGGTGTGAGCATGCGCAGTAGTGACTCCGAGTGCGCATGCGCACCAGTGAACCCGATTGCGCGTGCGCAGTAGTGAACCCGAGCGCGCATCCGCAGTAGTGAGTCCGAGTGCGCATGCGCAGTAGTGACTCCGAGTGCGCATGCGCACCAGTGAACCCGATTGCGCATGCGCAGTAGTGAACCCGATCGCGCATCCGCAGTAGTGAGCCCGTGCGCGCATACGCAGTAGTGCGCCCGTGTGCGCATGCGCAGAAGTGAGCTCGAATGCGCATGTGCAGGTCTGACTCGGTGTGCGCATGCGCAGTAGTTACCCCGAGTGCGCGTGCGCTGTAGTGAGCCCGAGCGCGCATCCGCAGTAGTGAGTCCGAGTGCGCATGCGCAGTAGTGAGTCCGAGTGTGCATGAGCAGTAGTGAGCCCGTGTGCGCATACGCAGTAGTGCGCCCGTGTGCGCATGCGCAGAAGTGAGCACGAATGCGCATGAGCAGTAGTGAGCCCGTATGCGCATGCGCAAGGGTGAGCCCGAGCGCGCATCCGCACTAGTGAGTCCGAGTGCGCATGCGCAGTAGTGACCCCGAGTGCGCATGCGCAGTAGTGAGCCCGTGCGCGCATACGCAGTAGTGCTCCCGTGTGCGCATGCGCAGAAGTGAGCTCGAATGCGCATGTGCAGGTCTGAGTCGGTGTGAGCAGGCGCAGTAGTGACCCCGAGTGCGCGTGCGCTGTAGCCAGCTTGTGTGCGCATGCGCAGAAGTGAGCTCGAATGCGCATGTGCAAGTCTGAGCCGAAGTGCGCATGCGCAGTAGTGAGACCGTGTGCGCGTGCGCAGTGGTGTGCCCGTGTGCGCATTTGCGGGTCTGAGCCGGAGTGCGCATGCGCATTAGTGAGCCCGATTGTGCATCCGCAGTAGTGAGTCGGATTGCGCATTAGCAGTAGTGAGCCCGAGTGCGCATGCGCAGAAGTGAGCCCGAGTGCGCATGTGCAGGTCTGAGTCGGTGTGAGCATGCGCAGTAGTGACCCCGAGTGCGCGTGCGCTGTACTGAGCTCGTGTGCGCATGCGCAGTAGTGAGCGCGTGTGCGCATGCGCAGTAGTGAGTCCGTGTGCGCATGTGCAGGTCTGAGCCGGAGTGCGCATGCGCAGTAATGAACCCGATTGCGCATCTGCAGTAGTGACTCCGAGTGCGCATGCGCACCAGTGAACCCGTTTGCGCGTCTGCAGTGGTGACCCCGAGTGCGCATGGGCAGTAGCGACCCCGAGCGCGCATGCGCTGTAGTGTCCGATTGCGCATGTGCAGTAGTGAGCCCGAGCGCGCATCCGCAGTAGTGACTCTGAGTGCGCATGCACAGCAGTGAACCCGATTGCGCGTCTGCAGTGGTGACCCCGAGTCCGCATGTTCAGTAGCGACCCCGAGCGCGCATGCGCAGTAGTGAGCCCGACGGCGCAATCGCAGTAGTGAGTCCGAGTGCGCATGAGCAGTAGTGATCCCGAGTTGCCATACGCGGTAGTGAGCCCGATTTTGTATCCGCAGTAGTGAGTCCGAGTGCGCATGAGCAGTACTGAGCCGGAGTGCGCATGCGCAGTAGTGACCCTGAGTGCGCATGGGCAGTAGCGACCCCGAGCGCGCATGAGCAGTAGTGAGCCCGAGCGCGCATCCGCAGTAGTGAGTCGGGGCGCGCATCCGCAGTAGTGAGTCCGAGTGCGCATGAGCAGTAGTGAGGCCGTGTGCGCATGAGCAGTAGTGAGCCCGAGCGCGCATCCGCAGTAGTGAGTCCGAGTGCGCATGCGCAGTAGTGACCGCGAGTGCGCATGCGCAGTAGTGAGACCGTGTGCGTGTGCGCAGTGGTGTGCCCGTGTGCGCATGTGCAGGTCTGAGCCGGAGTGCGCATGCGCAGTAATGAACCCGATTGCGCATCTGCAGTAGTGACTCCGAGTGCGCATGCGCACCAGTGAACCCGTTTGCGCGTCTGCAGTGGTGACCCCGAGTGCGCATGGGCAGTAGCGACCCCGAGCGCGCATGCGCTGTAGTGAGTCCGAGTGCGCATGTGCAGTAGTGAGCCCGAGCGCGCATCCGCAGTAGTGAGTCCGAGTGCGCATGAGCAGTAGTGAGCCCGTGTGCGCATGCGCAGTGGTGAGCCCGAGCGCGGATCCGCAGTAGTGAGTCCGAGTGCGCATGCGCAGTAGTGAACCCGATTGCGCATGCGCAGTAGTGAGTCCGAGTGCGCATGCGCAGTAGTGACCCCGAGTGCGCATGCGCAGTAGTGAGCCCGTGCGCGCATACGCAGTAGTGCTCCCGTGTGCGCATGCGCAGAAGTGAGCTCGAATGCGGATGTGCAGGTCTGAGTCGGTGTGAGCATGCGCAGTAGTGACTCCGAGTGCGCATGCGCACCAGTGAACCCGATTGCGCATGCGCAGTAGTGAACCCGATCGCGCATCCGCAGTAGTGAGTCCGAGTGCGCATGAGCAGTAGTGAGCCCGTGTGCGTATGCGCAGTAGTGAGCCCGAGCGCGCATCCGCAGTAATGAGTCCGAGTGCGAATGAGCAGTAGTGAGCCCGTGTGCGCATGCGCAGTGGTGAGCCCCAGCGCGCATCCGCACTAGTCAGTCCCAGTGCGCATGCGCAGTAGTGAGCCCCAGCGCGCATCCGCACTAGTCAGTCCGAGTGCGCATGCGCAGTAGTGGCCCCGAGTGCGCATGCGCATTAGTGAGCTCGTGCGCGCATACGCAGTAGTGCGCCCGTGTGCGCATGCGCAGAAGTGAGCTCGAATGCGCATGTGCAGGTCTGACTCGGTGTGCGCATGCGCAGTAGTGACCCCGAGTGCGCGTGCGCTGTAGTGAGCTCGTGTGCGCATGTGCAGTAGTGAGCCAGTGTACGCATGCGCAGTAGTGAACCCGATTGCGCATCTGCAGTAGTGACTCTGAGTGCGCATGCACAGCAGTGAACCCGATTGCGCGTCTGCAGTGGTGACCCCGAGTGCGCATGTTCAGTAGCGACCCCGAGCGCGCATGCGCAGTAGTGAGCCCGAGGGCGCAATCGCAGTAGTGAGTCCGAGTGCGCACGAGCAGTAGTGATCCCGAGTTCCCATACGCGGTAGTGAGCCCGATTTTGTATCCGCAGTAGTGAGTCCGAGTGCGCATGAGCACTAGTGAGCCGGAGTGCGCATGCGCAGTAGTGACCCCGAGTGCGCATGGGCAGTAGCGACACCGAGCGCGCATGTGCAGTAGTGAGCCCGAGCGCGCATCCGCAGTAGTGAGTCGGGGCGCGCATCCGCAGTAGTGAGTCCGAGTGCGCATGAGCAGTAGTGAGCCCGAGCGCGCTTCCGCAGTAGTGAGTCCGAGTGCGCATGCGCAGTAGTGACCCCGAGTGCGCATGCGCAGTAGTGAGCCCGTGCGCGCATACGCAGTAGTGCTCCAGTGTGCGCATGCGCAGAAGTGAGCTCGAATGCGCATGTGCAGGACTGAGTCGGTGTCAGCATGCGCAGTAGTGACCCCGAGTGCGCGTGCGTTGTAGTCAGCTTGTGTGCGCATGCGCAGTAGTGAACCCGATTGCGCATGCGCAGTAGTGAGTCCGAGGGCGCATGTGCAGTAGTGAGCCCGAGCGCGCATCCGCAGTACTGAGTCCGAGTGCGCATGAGCAGTAGTGAGCCCGTGTGCGCATGCGCAATAGTGAGCCCAAGCGCGCATCGGCACTAGTGAGTCCGAGTGCGCATGCGCAGTAGTGACCCCGAGTGCGCATGCGCAGTAGTGAGCCCGTGCGCGCATACGCAGCAGTGCGCCCGTGTGCGCATGCGCAGTAGTGAGCCCAAGCGCGCATCCGCACTAGTGAGTCCGAGTGCGCATGCGCAGTAGTGACCCCGAGTGCGCATGCGCAGTAGTGCCCCGTGCGCGCACGCGCAGTAGTTAGCCCGAGCGCGCATCCGCAGTAGTGAGTCGGGGCGCGCATGCGCAGTAGTGACCCCGTGCGCGCATGCGCAGTAGTGAGCCCCAGCGCGCATCCGCAGTAGTGAGTCGGGGCGCGCATCCGCAGTAGTGAGTCCGAGTGCGCATGAGCAGTAGTGAGGCCGTGTGCGCATGCGCAGTAGTGAGCCCGAGCGCGCATCCGCAGTAGTGAGTCCGAGTGCGCATGCGCAGTAGTGACCCCGAGTGCGCATGCGCAGTAGTGAGCCCGTGCACGCATACGCAGTAGTGCGCCCGTGTGCGCATGCGCAGAAGTGAGCTCGAATGCGCATGTGCAGGTCTGACTCGGTGTGCGCATGCGCAGTAGTGACCCCGAGTGCGCGTGCGCTGTAGTGAGCTCGTGTGCGCATGCGCATTAGTGAGCCAGTGTACGCATGCGCAGTAGTGAGTCCGTGTGCGCATGTGCGGGTCTGAGCCGGAGTGCGAATGCGCAGTAGTGAGCCCGATTGTGCATCCGTAGTAGTGAGTCCGATTGCGCTTGAGCAGTAGTGAGCCCAAGTGCGCATGCGCAGTAGTGAGCCCGTGCGTGCATGCGCAGTAGTGCGCCCGTGTGCGCATGCGCATTGGTGTCCCCGAGTGCGCATGCGCAGGTCTGAGCCGGAGTGCGCATGCGCAGTAGTGAGCCCGATTGTGCATCCGTATTAGTGAGTCCGAATGCGCATGAGCAGTAGTGAGCCCGAGTGCCCATGCGCAGTAGTGAGCCCGTGCGCGCATGCGCAGTAGTGCGCCCGTGTGCGCATGCGCAGAAGTGAGCTCGAATGCGCATGTGCAAGTCTGAGCCGAAGTGCGCATGCGCAGTAGTGAGACCGTGTGCGCATGCGCAGTGGTGTGCCCGTGTGCGCATGTGCAGGTCTGAGCCGGAGTGCGCATGCGCAGTAGTGAGCCCGATTATGCATCCGCAGTAGTGAGTCCGAGTGCGCATGCGCAGTAGTGACCCCGAGTGCGCATGCGCAGTAGTGACCCCGTGCGCGCATGCGCAGTAGTTAGCCCGAGCGCGCATCCGCAGTAGTGAGTCCGAGTGCGCATGAGCAGTAGTGACACCGAATGCGCATGCGCAGTAGTGAGCCTGTGCGCGCATGCGCAGTAGTGAGACCGAGCGCGCATCGGCAGTAGTGAGTCCGAGTGCGCATGAGCAGTAGTGAGTCCGAGCGCGCGTGCGCAGTAGTGGGCCCGATTGCGCATCCGCAGTAGTGAGTCCGAGCACGCATGCGCAGTAGTGAACCCGGTTGCGCATGCGCAGTAGTGAGTCCGAGTGCGCATGTGCAGTAGTGAGGCCGAGCGCGCACCCGCAGTAGTGAGTCCGAGTGCGCATGTGCAGTAGTGAGCCCGTGTGCGCATGCGCAGTAGTGACCCCGAGTGCGCATGCGCAGTAGTGAGCCCTTGCGCGCATACGCAGTAGTGCTCCCGTGTGCGCATGCGCAGAAGTGAGCTCGAATGCGCATGTGCAGGTCTGAGTCGGTGTGAGCATGCGCAGTAGTGACCCCGAGTGCGCGTGCGCTGTAGTGAGCTTGTGTGCGCATGCGCAGTAGTGAGCCTGAGCGCGCATCCGCAGTAGTGAGTCCGAGTGCGCATCCGCAGTAGTGAGCCCGTGTGCGCATGCGCAGTAGTGAGCCCGAGCGCGCATCCGCACTAGTGAGTCCGAGTGCGCATGCGCAGTAGTGAGCCCGATTGTGCATCCGCAGTAGTGAGTCGGATTGCGCATGAGCAGTAGTGAGCCCGAGTGCGCATGCGCAGAAGTGAGCCCGAGTGCGCATGTGCAGGTCTGAGTCGGTGTAAGCATGCGCAGTAGTGACCCCGAGTCCGCGTGCGCTGTACTGAGCTCGTGTGCGCATGCGCAGTAGTGAGCGCGTGTGCGCATGCCCAGTAGTGACTCCGTGTGCGCATGTGCAGGTCTGAGCCGGAGTGCGCATGCGCAGTAATGAACCCGATTGCGCATCTGCAGTAGTGACTCCGAGTGCGCATGCGCACCAGTGAACCCGATTGCGCGTCTGCAGTGGTGACCCCGTGTGCCGCATGCGCAGTAGCGACCCCGAGCGCGCATGCGCAGTAGTGAGTCCGAGTGCGCATGCGCAGTAGTGAGCCCGTGCGCGCATACGCAGTAGTGCGCCCGTGTGCGCATGCGCAGAAGTGAGCTCGAATGCGCATGTGCAGGTCTGACTCGGTGTGCGCATGTGCAGTAGTGACCCCGAGTGCGCGTGCGCTGTAGTGAGCTCGTGTGCGCATGCGCAGTAGTGAGCCAGTGTACGCATGCGCAGTAGTGAGTCCGTGTGCGCATGTGCAGGTCTGAGCCGGAGTGCGCATGCGCAGTAGTGACTGTGAGTGCGCATGGCCAGCAGTGAACCCGATTGCACGTCTGCAGTGGTGACCCCGAGTGCGCATGTTCAGTAGCGACCCCGAGCGCGCATGCACAGCAGTGAACCCGATTGCGCGTCTGCAGTGGTGACCCCGAGTGCGCATGTTCAGTAGCGACCCCGAGCGCGCATGCGCAGTAGTGAGCCCGACGGCGCAATCGCAGTAGTGAGTCCGAGTGCGCATGAGCAGTAGTGATCCCGAGTTCCCATACGCGGTAGTGAGCCCGATTTTGTATCCGCAGTAGTGAGTTCGAGTGCGCATGAGCAGTACTGAGCCGGAGTGCGCATGCGCAGTAGTGACCCTGAGTGCGCATGGGCAGTAGCGACCCCGAGCGCGCATGAGCAGTAGTGAGCCCGAGCGCGCATCCGCAGTAGTGAGTCGGGGCGCGCATCCGCAGTAGTGACTCCGAGTGCGCATGAGCAGTAGTGAGGCCGTGTGCGCATGAGCAGTAGTGAGCCCGAGCGCGCATCCGCAGTAGTGAGCCCGTGCGCGCATACGCAGTAGTGCTCCCGTGTGCGCATGCGCAGAAGTGAGCTCGAATGCGCATGTGCAGGTCTGAGTCGGTGTGAGCAGGCGCAGTAGTGACCCCGAGTGCGCGTGCGCTGTAGCCAGCTTGTGTGCGCATGCGCAGAAGTGAGCTCGAATGCGCATGTGCAAGTCTGAGCCGAAGTGCGCATGCGCAGTAGTGAGACCGTGTGCGCATGCGCATTGGTGTGCCCGAGTGTGCATGTGCAGGTCTGAGCCGGAGTGCGCATGCGCAGTCGTGAGCCCGATTGTGCATCCGCAGTAGTGAGTCCGAGTGCGCATGAGCAGTAGTGAGCCCGTGTGCGCATGCGCAGTAGTGAGCCAGTGTACGCATGCGCAGTAGTGAGTCCGTGTGCGCATGTGCAGGTCTGAGCCGGAGTGCGCATGCGCAGTAGTGAGCCCGAGGGCGCAATCGCAGTAGTGAGTCCGAGTGCGCATGAGCAGTAGTGATCCCGAGTTCCCATACGCGGTAGTGAGCCCGATTTTGTATCCGCAGTAGTGAGTCCGAGTGCGCATGCGCAGTAGTGAGCCCGTGCACGCATACGCAGTAGTGCGCCCGTGTGCGCATGCGCAGAAGTGAGCTCGAATGCGCATGTGCAAGTCTGAGCCGAAGTATGCATGCGCAGTAGTGAGACCGTGTGCGCATGCGCATTGGTGTGCCCGAGTGCGCATGTGCAGGTCTGAGCCGGAGTGCGCATGCGCAGTAGTGAGCCCGAGCACGCATCCGCAGTAGTGAGTCCGAGTGCGCATGAGCAGTAGTGAGCCCGTGTGCGCATGCGCAGTAGTGAGCCCGAGCGCGCGTCCGCAGTAGTGAGTCCGAGTGCGCATGAGCAGTAGTGAGCCCGTGTGCGCATGCGCAGTAGTGAGCCAGAGCGCGCATCCGCAGTAGTGAGTCCGAGTGCGCATGAGCAGTAGTGAGCCCGTGTGCGCATGCGCAAGAGTGAGCCCGAGCGCGCATCCGCACTAGTGAGTCCGAGTGCGCATGCGCAGTAGTGACCCCGAGTGCGCATGCGCAGTAGTGAGCCCGTGCGCGCATACGCAGTAGTGCGCCCGTGTGCGCATGCGCAGAAGTGAGGTCGAATGCGCATGTGCAGGTCTGACTCGGTGTGCGCATGCGCAGTAGTGACCCCGAGTGCGCGTGCGCTGTTGTGAGCTCGTGTGCTCATGCGCAGTAGTGAGCCAGTGTACGCATGCGTAGTAGTGAGTCCGTGTGCGCATGTGCAGGTCTGAGCCGGAGTGCGCATGCGCAGTAGTGAACCCGAGTGCGCGTGCGCTGTAGTCAGCTTGTGTGCGCATGCGCAGTAATGAACCCGATTGCGCATCTGCAGTAGTGACTCCGGGTGCGCATGCGCACCAGTGAACCCGTTTGCGCGTCTGCAGTGGTGACCCCGAGTGCGCATGGGCAGTAGCGACCCCGAGCGCGCATGCGCTGTAGTGAGTCCGAGTGCGCATGTGCAGTAGTGAGTCCGAGTGCGCATGAGCAGTTGTGAGCCCGTGTGCGCATGCGCAGTAGTGAGCCCGAGCGCGCATCCGCAGTAGTGAGTCCGAGTGCGCATGAGCAGTAGTGATCCCGTGTGCGCATGCGCAGTAGCGAGCCCGAGCGCGCATCCGCAGTAGTGAGTCCGAGTGCGCATGAGCAGTAGTGAGCCCGTGTGCGCATGCGCAGTAGTGAGCCCGAGCGCGCATCCGCAGTAGTGAGTCCGAGTGCGCATGAGCAGTAGTGAGATCGTGTGCGCATGCGCAGAAGTGAGCTCGAATGCGCATGTGCAAGTCTGAGCTGAAGTGCGCATGCGCAGTAGTGAGACCGTGTGCGCATGTGCAGGTCTGAGCCGGAGTGCGCATGCGCATTGGTGAGCCCGATTGTGCATCCGCAGTAGTGAGTCGGATTGCGCATGAGCAGTAGTGAGCCCGAGTGCGCATGCGCAGAAGTGAGCCCGAGTGCGCATGTGCAGGTCTGAGTCGGTGTGAGCATGCGCAGTAGTGACCCCGAGTGCGCGTGCGCTGTACTGAGCTCGTGTGCGCATGCGCAGTAGTGAGCGCGTGTGCGCATGCGCAGTAGTGAGTCCGTGTGCGCATGTGCAGGTCTGAGCCGGAGTGCGCATGCGCAGTAATGAACCCGATTGCGCATCTGCAGAAGTGACTCCGAGTGCGCATGCGCACCAGTGAACCCGTTTGCGCGTCTGCAGTGGTGACCCCGAATGCGCATGGGCAGTAGCGACCCCGAGCGCGCATGCGCTGTAGTGAGTCCGAGTGCGCATGTGCAGTAGTGAGCCCGAGCGCGCATCCGCAGTAGTGAGTCCGAGTGCGCATGAGCAGTAGTGAGCCCGTGTGCGCATGCGCAGTGGTGAGCCCGAGCGCGGATCCGCAGTAGTGAGTCCGAGTGCGCATGCGCAGTAGTGAACCCGATTGCGCATGCGCAGTAGTGAGTCCGAGTGCGCATGCGCAGTAGTGAGCCCGTGCGCGCATACGCAGTAGTGCTCCCGTGTGCGCATGCGCAGAAGTGAGCTCGAATGCGGATGTGCAGGTCTGAGTCGGTGTGAGCATGCGCAGTAGTGACTCCGAGTGCGCATGCGCACCAGTGAACCCGATTGCGCATGCGCAGTAGTGAACCCGAGCGCGCATCCGCAGTAGTGAGTCCGAGTGCGCATGAGCAGTAGTGAGTCCGAGTGCGCATGTGCAGTAGTGAGCCCGTGTGCGCATGCGCAGTAGTGAGCCCCAGCGCGCATCCGCTCTAGTCAGTCCGAGTGCGCATGCGCAGTAGTGAGTCCGAGTGCGCAAGCGCAGTAGTGAGCCCGTGCGCGCATACGCAGTAGTGCGCCCGTGTGCGCATGCGCAGAAGTGAGCTCGAATGCGCATGTGCAGGTCTGACTCGGTGTGCGCATGCGCAGTAGTGACCCCGAGTGCGCGTGCGCTGTAGTGAGCCCGAGCGCGCATCCGCAGTAGTGAGTCCGAGTGCGCATGAGCAGTAGTAAGCCCGTGAGCGCATGCGCAGTAGTGAGCCCGAGCGCGCGTGAGCAGTAGTCAGTCCGAGTGCGCATGAGCAGTTGTGAGCCCGTGTGCGCATGCGCAGTAGTGAGCCCCTGCGCGCATACGCAGTAGTGCGCCCGTGTGCGCATGCGCAGAAGTGAGCTCGAATGCGCATGTGCAGGTCTGACTCGGTGTGCGCATGCGCAGTAGTGACCCCGAGTGCGCGTGCGCTGTAGTGAGCCCGAGCGCGCATCCGCAGTAGTGAGCCCGTGTGCGCATGCGCAGTAGTGAGCCCCAGCGCGCATCCGCACTAGTCAGTCCGAGTGCGCATGCGCATTAGTGAGCCCGTGCGCGCATACGCAGTAGTGCGCCCGTGTGCGCATGCGCAGAAGTGAGCTCGAATGCGCATGTGCAGGTCTGACTCGGTGTGCGCATGCGCAGTAGTGACCCCGAGTGCGCGTGCGCTGTACTGAGCTCGTGTGCGCATCCGCAGTAGTGAGTCCGAGTGCGCATGAGCAGTAGTAAGCCCGTGAGCGCATGCGCAGTAGTGAGCCCGAGCGCGCGTGGTCAGTAGTGGGCCCGATTAACGCATCCGCAGTAGTGAGTCCGAGCACGCATGCGCAGTAGTGAACCCGATTGCGCATGCGCAGTAGTGAGTCCGAGTGCGCATGTGCAGTAGTGAGCCCGAGCGCGCATCCGCAGTAGTGAGTCCGAGTGCGTATGAGCAGTAGTGAGCCCGTGTGCGCATGCGCAGTAGTGAGCCCGAGCGCGCATCCGCAGTAGTGAGTCCGAGTGCGCATGAGCAGTAGTGAGCCCGTGTGCGCATCCGCAGTAGTGAGTCCGAGTGCGCATGAGCAGTAGTGAGCCCGTGTGCGCATCCGCAGTAGTGAGTCCGAGTGCGCATGAGCAGTAGTGAGCCCGTGTGCGCATGCGCAAGAGTGAGTCCGAGCACGCATGCGCAGTAGTGAACCCGTTTGCGCATGCGCAGTAGTGAGTCCGAGTGCGCATGTGCAGTAGTGAGCCCGAGCGCGCATCCGCAGTAGTGAGTCCGAGTGCGCATGAGCAGTAGTGAGCCCGTGTGCGCATCCGCAGTAGTGAGTCCGAGTGCGCATGCGCAGTAGTGAGCCCGTGCGCGCATACGCAGTAGTGCGCCCGTGTGCGCATGCGCAGAAGTGAGGTCGAATGCGCATGTGCAGGTCTGACTCGGTGTGCGCATGCGCAGTAGTGACCCCGAGTGCGCGTGCGCTGTTGTGAGCTCGTGTGCTCATGCGCAGTAGTGAGCCAGTGTACGCATGCGTAGTAGTGAGTCCGTGTGCGCATGTGCAGGTCTGAGCCGGAGTGCGCATGCGCAGTAGTGAACCCGAGTGCGCGTGCGCTGTAGTCAGCTTGTGTGCGCATGCGCAGTAATGAACCCGATTGCGCATCTGCAGTAGTGACTCCGGGTGCGCATGCGCACCAGTGAACCCGTTTGCGCGTCTGCAGTGGTGACCCCGAGTGCGCATGGGCAGTAGCGACCCCGAGCGCGCATGCGCTGTAGTGAGTCCGAGTGCGCATGTGCAGTAGTGAGTCCGAGTGCGCATGAGCAGTTGTGAGCCCGTGTGCGCATGCGCAGTAGTGAGCCCGAGCGCGCATCCGCAGTAGTGAGTCCGAGTGCGCATGAGCAGTAGTGATCCCGTGTGCGCATGCGCAGTAGCGAGCCCGAGCGCGCATCCGCAGTAGTGAGTCCGAGTGCGCATGAGCAGTAGTGAGCCCGTGTGCGCATGCGCAGTAGTGAGCCCGAGCGCGCATCCGCAGTAGTGAGTCCGAGTGCGCATGAGCAGTAGTGAGATCGTGTGCGCATGCGCAGAAGTGAGCTCGAATGCGCATGTGCAAGTCTGAGCTGAAGTGCGCATGCGCAGTAGTGAGACCGTGTGCGCATGTGCAGGTCTGAGCCGGAGTGCGCATGCGCATTGGTGAGCCCGATTGTGCATCCGCAGTAGTGAGTCGGATTGCGCATGAGCAGTAGTGAGCCCGAGTGCGCATGCGCAGAAGTGAGCCCGAGTGCGCATGTGCAGGTCTGAGTCGGTGTGAGCATGCGCAGTAGTGACCCCGAGTGCGCGTGCGCTGTACTGAGCTCGTGTGCGCATGCGCAGTAGTGAGCGCGTGTGCGCATGCGCAGTAGTGAGTCCGTGTGCGCATGTGCAGGTCTGAGCCGGAGTGCGCATGCGCAGTAATGAACCCGATTGCGCATCTGCAGAAGTGACTCCGAGTGCGCATGCGCACCAGTGAACCCGTTTGCGCGTCTGCAGTGGTGACCCCGAATGCGCATGGGCAGTAGCGACCCCGAGCGCGCATGCGCTGTAGTGAGTCCGAGTGCGCATGTGCAGTAGTGAGCCCGAGCGCGCATCCGCAGTAGTGAGTCCGAGTGCGCATGAGCAGTAGTGAGCCCGTGTGCGCATGCGCAGTGGTGAGCCCGAGCGCGGATCCGCAGTAGTGAGTCCGAGTGCGCATGCGCAGTAGTGAACCCGATTGCGCATGCGCAGTAGTGAGTCCGAGTGCGCATGCGCAGTAGTGAGCCCGTGCGCGCATACGCAGTAGTGCTCCCGTGTGCGCATGCGCAGAAGTGAGCTCGAATGCGGATGTGCAGGTCTGAGTCGGTGTGAGCATGCGCAGTAGTGACCCCGAGTGCGCGTGCGCTGTAGTGAGCCCGAGCGCGCATCCGCAGTAGTGAGTCCGAGTGCGCATGAGCAGTAGTAAGCCCGTGAGCGCATGCGCAGTAGTGAGCCCGAGCGCGCGTGAGCAGTAGTCAGTCCGAGTGCGCATGAGCAGTTGTGAGCCCGTGTGCGCATGCGCAGTAGTGAGCCCCTGCGCGCATACGCAGTAGTGCGCCCGTGTGCGCATGCGCAGAAGTGAGCTCGAATGCGCATGTGCAGGTCTGACTCGGTGTGCGCATGCGCAGTAGTGACCCCGAGTGCGCGTGCGCTGTAGTGAGCCCGAGCGCGCATCCGCAGTAGTGAGCCCGTGTGCGCATGCGCAGTAGTGAGCCCCAGCGCGCATCCGCACTAGTCAGTCCGAGTGCGCATGCGCATTAGTGAGCCCGTGCGCGCATACGCAGTAGTGCGCCCGTGTGCGCATGCGCAGAAGTGAGCTCGAATGCGCATGTGCAGGTCTGACTCGGTGTGCGCATGCGCAGTAGTGACCCCGAGTGCGCGTGCGCTGTACTGAGCTCGTGTGCGCATCCGCAGTAGTGAGTCCGAGTGCGCATGAGCAGTAGTAAGCCCGTGAGCGCATGCGCAGTAGTGAGCCCGAGCGCGCGTGGTCAGTAGTGGGCCCGATTAACGCATCCGCAGTAGTGAGTCCGAGCACGCATGCGCAGTAGTGAACCCGATTGCGCATGCGCAGTAGTGAGTCCGAGTGCGCATGTGCAGTAGTGAGCCCGAGCGCGCATCCGCAGTAGTGAGTCCGAGTGCGTATGAGCAGTAGTGAGCCCGTGTGCGCATGCGCAGTAGTGAGCCCGAGCGCGCATCCGCAGTAGTGAGTCCGAGTGCGCATGAGCAGTAGTGAGCCCGTGTGCGCATCCGCAGTAGTGAGTCCGAGTGCGCATGAGCAGTAGTGAGCCCGTGTGCGCATCCGCAGTAGTGAGTCCGAGTGCGCATGAGCAGTAGTGAGCCCGTGTGCGCATGCGCAAGAGTGAGTCCGAGCACGCATGCGCAGTAGTGAACCCGTTTGCGCATGCGCAGTAGTGAGTCCGAGTGCGCATGTGCAGTAGTGAGCCCGAGCGCGCATCCGCAGTAGTGAGTCCGAGTGCGCATGAGCAGTAGTGAGCCCGTGTGCGCATCCGCAGTAGTGAGTCCGAGTGTGCATGAGCAGTAGTGAGCCCGTGTGCGCATGCGCAGTAGTGAGCCCGAGCGCGCATCCGCAGTAGTGAGTCCGAGTGCGCATGAGCAGTAGTGAGCCCGTGTGCGCATGCGCAGTAGTGAGCCAGAGCGCGCATCCGCAGTAGCGAGTCCGAGTGCGCATGAGCAGTAGTGAGCCCGTGTGCGCGTGCGCAAGAGTGAGTCCGAGCACGCATGCGCAGTAGTGAACCCGATTGCGCATCCGCAGTAGTGAGCCCGAGTGCGCATGAGCAGTAGTGAGCCCGTGTGCGCATGCGCAGTAGTGATACCGTGTGCGCATGTGCAGGTCTGAGCCGCAGTGCGCATGCGCAGTAATGAACCCGATTGCGCATCTGCAGTAGTGACTCCGAGTGCGCATGCGCACCAGTGAACCCGTTTGCGCGTCTGCAGTGGTGACCCCGAGTGCGCATGGGCAGTAGCAACCCCGAGCGCGCATGCGCTGTAGTCAGTCCGAGTGCGCATGTGCAGTAGTGAGCCCGAGCGCGCATCCGTAGTAGTGAGTCCGAGTGCGCATGAGCAGTAGTGAGCCCGTGTGCGCATGCGCAGTAGTGAGCCCGAGCGCGCATCCGCAGTAGTGAGTCCGAGTGCGCGTGAGCAGTAGTCAGTCCGAGTGCGCATGAGCAGTTGTGAGCCCGTGTGCGCATGCGCAGTAGTGAGCCCGAGCGCGCATCCGCAGTAGTGAGTCCGAGTGCGCATGCGCAGTAGTGGCCCCGAGTGCGCATGCGCATTAGTGAGCCCCTGCGCGCATACGCAGTAGTGCGCCCGTGTGCGCATGCGCAGAAGTGAGCTCGAATGCGCATGTGCAGGTCTGACTCGGTGTGCGCATGCGCAGTAGTGACCCCGAGTGCGCGTGCGCTGTAGTGAGCCCGAGCGCGCATCCGCAGTAGTGAGTCCGAGTGCGCATGAGCAGTAGTAAGCCCGTGAGCGCATGCGCAGTAGTGAGCCCGAGCGCGCGTGGTCAGTAGTGGCCCCGTGTGCGCATGCGCAGTCGTGAGCCCGAGCGAGCATGCGCAGTAGTGAGTCCCAGTGCGCATGTGCAGTAGTGAGCCCGAGCGCGCATCCGCAGTAGTGAGTCCGAGTGCGCATGAGCAGTAGTGAGCCCGTGTGCGCATGCGCAGTAGTGAGCCCGAGCGCGCGTGGTCAGTAGTGGGCCCGATTAACGCATCCGCAGTAGTGAGTCCGAGCACGCATGCGCAGTAGTGAACCCGATTGCGCATGCGCAGTAGTGAGCCCGAGCGCGCATCCGCAGTAGTGAGTCCGAGTGCGCATGAGCAGTAGTGAGCCCGTGTGCGCATCCGCAGTAGTGAGTCCGAGTGCGCATGAGCAGTAGTGAGCCCGTGTGCGCATCCGCAGTAGTGAGTCCGAGTGCGCATGAGCAGTAGTGAGCCCGTGTGCGCATGCGCAAGAGTGAGTCCGAGCACGCATGCGCAGTAGTGAACCCGTTTGCGCATGCGCAGTAGTGAGTCCGAGTGCGCATGTGCAGTAGTGAGCCCGTGCGCGCATCCGCAGTAGTGAGTCCGAGTGCGCATGAGCAGTAGTGAGCCCGTGTGCGCATCCGCAGTAGTGAGTCCGAGTGTGCATGAGCAGTAGTGAGCCCGTGTGCGCATGCGCAGTAGTGAGCCCGAGCGCGCATCCGCAGTAGTGAGTCCGAGTGCGCATGAGCAGTAGTGAGCCCGTGTGCGCATGCGCAAGGGTGAGCCCGAGCGCGCATCCGCACTAGTGAGTCCGAGTGCGCATGCGCAGTAGTGACCCCGAGTGCGCATGCGCAGTAGTGAGCCCGTGCGCGCATTCGCAGTAGTGCGCCCGTGTGCGCATGCGCAGTAGTTAGCCAGTGTACGCATGCGTAGTAGTAAGTCCGTGTGCGCATGTGCAGGTCTGAGCCGGAGTGCGCATGCGCAGTAGTGAACCCGATTGCGCATCTGCAGTAGTGACTCCGAGTGCGCATGCACAGCAGTGAACCCGATTGCGCGTCTGCAGTGGTGACCCCGAGTGCGCATGTTCAGTAGCGACGCCGAGCGCGCATGCGCAGTAGTGAGCCCGAGGGCGCAATCGCAGTTGTGATTCCGAGTGCGCATGAGCAGTAGTGATCCCGAGTTCCCATACGCGGTAGTGAGCCCGATTTTGTATCCGCAGTAGTGAGTCCGAGTGCGCATGAGCAGTAGTGAGCATGAGTGCGCATGCGCAGTAGTGACCCCGAGTGCGCATGGGCAGTAGCGACCCCGATTGCGCATCTGCAGTAATGACTCCGAGTGCGCATGCGCACCAGTGAACCCGATTGCGCATGCGCAGTAGTGAGGCCGAGCGCGCATCCGCAGTAGTGAGTCCGAGTGCGCATGAGCAGTAGTGAGCCCAAGCGCGCATCCGCACTAGTGAGTCCGAGTGCGCATGCGCAGTAGTGACCCCGTGTGCGCATCCGCAGTAGTGAGTCGGGGCGCGCATCCGCAGTAGTGAGTCCGAGTGCGCATGAGCAGTAGTGAGGCCGTGTGCGCATGCGCAGTGGTGAGCCCGAGCGCGCATCCGCAGTAGTGAGTCCGAGTGCGCATGTGCAGGTCTGAGTCGGTGTGAGCATGCGCTGTAGTGACCCCGAGTGCGCGTGCGCTGTACTGAGCTCGTGTGCGCATGCGCAGTAGTAAGCGCGTGTGCGCATGCGCAGTAGTGAGTCCGTGTGCGCATGTGCAGGTCTGAGCCGGAGTGCGCATGCGCAGTAATGAACCCGATTGCGCATCTGCAGTAGTGACTTCGAGTGCGCATGCGCACCAGTGAACCCGTTTACGCGTCTGCAGTGGTGACCCCGAGTGCGCATGGGCAGTAGCGACCCCGAGCGCGCATGCGCTGTAGTGAGTCCGAGTGCGCATGTGCAGTAGTGAGCCCGAGCGCGCATCCGCAGTAGTGAGTCCGAGTGCGCATGAGCAGTAGTGAGCCCGTGTGCGCATGCGCAGTAGTGAGCCCGAGCGCGCATCCGCAGTAGTGAGTCCGAGTGCGCGTGAGCAGTAGTGAGCCCGAGCGCGCATTCGCAGTAGTGAGTCCGAGTGCGCATGCGCAGTAGTGAGTCCGAGTGCGCATGAGCAGTAGTGAGCCCGTGTGCGCATGCGCAGTAGCGAGCCCGAGCGCGCATCCGCAGTAGTGAGTCCGAGTGCGCATGAGCAATAGTAAGCCCGTGAGCGCATGCGCAGTAGTGAGCCCGAGCGCGCGTGGTCAGTAGTGGCCCCGTGTGCGCATGCGCAGTCGTGACCCCGAGTGCGCGTGAGCTGTACTGAGCTCGTGTGCGCATGCGCAGTAGTAAGCGCGTGTGCGCATGCGCAGTAGTGAGTCCGTGTGCGCATGTGCAGGTCCGAGCCAGAGTGCGCATGCGCAGTAATGAACCCGATTGCGCATCTGCAGTAGTGACTCCGAGTGCGCATGCGCACCAGTGAACCCGTTTGCGCGTCTGCAGTGGTGATCCCGAGTGCGCATGGGCAGTAGCGACCCCGAGCGCGCATGCGCTGTAGTGAGTCGGAGTGCGCATGTGCAGTAGTGAGCCCGAGCGCGCATCCGCAGTAGTGAGTCCGAGTGCGCATGAGCAGTAGTGAGCCCGTGTGCGCATGCGCAGTAGTGAGCTCGAGCGCGCATCCGCAGTAGTGAGTCCGAGTGCGCGTGAGCAGTAATGAGCCAGAGCGCGCATCCGCAGTAGCGAGTCCGAGTGCGCATGAGCAGTAGTGAGCCCGTGTGCGCGTGCGCAAGAGTGAGTCCGAGCACGCATGCGCAGTAGTGAACCCGATTGCGCATCCGCAGTAGTGAGCCCGAGTGCGCATGAGCAGTAGTGAGCCCGTGTGCGCATGCGCAGTAGTGATACCGTGTGCGCATGTGCAGGTCTGAGCCGCAGTGCGCATGCGCAGTAATGAACCCGAGCGCGCATCCGCAGTAGTGACTCCGAGTGCGCATGCGCACCAGTGAACCCGTTTGCGCGTCTGCAGTGGTGACCCCGAGTGCGCATGGGCAGTAGCAACCCCGAGCGCGCATGCGCAGTAGTGAGCCCGAGCGCGCATCCGCAGTAGTGAGTCCGAGTGCGCATGAGCAGTAGTGAGCCCGTGTGCGCATGCGCAGTAGTGAGCCAGAGCGCGCATCCGCAGTAGCGAGTCCGAGTGCGCATGAGCAGTAGTGAGCCCGTGTGCGCGTGCGCAAGAGTGAGTCCGAGCACGCATGCGCAGTAGTGAACCCGATTGCGCATCCGCAGTAGTGAGCCCGAGTGCGCATGAGCAGTAGTGAGCCCGTGTGCGCATGCGCAGTAGTGATACCGTGTGCGCATGTGCAGGTCTGAGCCGCAGTGCGCATGCGCAGTAATGAACCCGATTGCGCATCTGCAGTAGTGACTCCGAGTGCGCATGCGCACCAGTGAACCCGTTTGCGCGTCTGCAGTGGTGACCCCGAGTGCGCATGGGCAGTAGCAACCCCGAGCGCGCATGCGCTGTAGTCAGTCCGAGTGCGCATGTGCAGTAGTGAGCCCGAGCGCGCATCCGTAGTAGTGAGTCCGAGTGCGCATGAGCAGTAGTGAGCCCGTGTGCGCATGCGCAGTAGTGAGCCCGAGCGCGCATCCGCAGTAGTGAGTCCGAGTGCGCGTGAGCAGTAGTCAGTCCGAGTGCGCATGAGCAGTTGTGAGCCCGTGTGCGCATGCGCAGTAGTGAGCCCGAGCGCGCATCCGCAGTAGTGAGTCCGAGTGCGCATGCGCAGTAGTGGCCCCGAGTGCGCATGCGCATTAGTGAGCCCCTGCGCGCATACGCAGTAGTGCGCCCGTGTGCGCATGCGCAGAAGTGAGCTCGAATGCGCATGTGCAGGTCTGACTCGGTGTGCGCATGCGCAGTAGTGACCCCGAGTGCGCGTGCGCTGTAGTGAGCCCGAGCGCGCATCCGCAGTAGTGAGTCCGAGTGCGCATGAGCAGTAGTAAGCCCGTGAGCGCATGCGCAGTAGTGAGCCCGAGCGCGCGTGGTCAGTAGTGGCCCCGTGTGCGCATGCGCAGTCGTGAGCCCGAGCGAGCATGCGCAGTAGTGAGTCCCAGTGCGCATGTGCAGTAGTGAGCCCGAGCGCGCATCCGCAGTAGTGAGTCCGAGTGCGCATGAGCAGTAGTGAGCCCGTGTGCGCATGCGCAGTAGTGAGCCCGAGCGCGCGTGGTCAGTAGTGGGCCCGATTAACGCATCCGCAGTAGTGAGTCCGAGCACGCATGCGCAGTAGTGAACCCGATTGCGCATGCGCAGTAGTGAGCCCGAGCGCGCATCCGCAGTAGTGAGTCCGAGTGCGCATGAGCAGTAGTGAGCCCGTGTGCGCATCCGCAGTAGTGAGTCCGAGTGCGCATGAGCAGTAGTGAGCCCGTGTGCGCATCCGCAGTAGTGAGTCCGAGTGCGCATGAGCAGTAGTGAGCCCGTGTGCGCATGCGCAAGAGTGAGTCCGAGCACGCATGCGCAGTAGTGAACCCGTTTGCGCATGCGCAGTAGTGAGTCCGAGTGCGCATGTGCAGTAGTGAGCCCGTGCGCGCATCCGCAGTAGTGAGTCCGAGTGCGCATGAGCAGTAGTGAGCCCGTGTGCGCATCCGCAGTAGTGAGTCCGAGTGTGCATGAGCAGTAGTGAGCCCGTGTGCGCATGCGCAGTAGTGAGCCCGAGCGCGCATCCGCAGTAGTGAGTCCGAGTGCGCATGAGCAGTAGTGAGCCCGTGTGCGCATGCGCAAGGGTGAGCCCGAGCGCGCATCCGCACTAGTGAGTCCGAGTGCGCATGCGCAGTAGTGACCCCGAGTGCGCATGCGCAGTAGTGAGCCCGTGCGCGCATTCGCAGTAGTGCGCCCGTGTGCGCATGCGCAGTAGTTAGCCAGTGTACGCATGCGTAGTAGTAAGTCCGTGTGCGCATGTGCAGGTCTGAGCCGGAGTGCGCATGCGCAGTAGTGAACCCGATTGCGCATCTGCAGTAGTGACTCCGAGTGCGCATGCACAGCAGTGAACCCGATTGCGCGTCTGCAGTGGTGACCCCGAGTGCGCATGTTCAGTAGCGACGCCGAGCGCGCATGCGCAGTAGTGAGCCCGAGGGCGCAATCGCAGTTGTGATTCCGAGTGCGCATGAGCAGTAGTGATCCCGAGTTCCCATACGCGGTAGTGAGCCCGATTTTGTATCCGCAGTAGTGAGTCCGAGTGCGCATGAGCAGTAGTGAGCAGGAGTGCGCATGCGCAGTAGTGACCCCGAGTGCGCATGGGCAGTAGCGACCCCGATTGCGCATCTGCAGTAATGACTCCGAGTGCGCATGCGCACCAGTGAACCCGATTGCGCATGCGCAGTAGTGAGGCCGAGCGCGCATCCGCAGTAGTGAGTCCGAGTGCGCATGTGCAGGTCTGAGTCGGTGTGAGCATGCGCTGTAGTGACCCCGAGTGCGCGTGCGCTGTACTGAGCTCGTGTGCGCATGCGCAGTAGTAAGCGCGTGTGCGCATGCGCAGTAGTGAGTCCGTGTGCGCATGTGCAGGTCTGAGCCGGAGTGCGCATGCGCAGTAATGAACCCGATTGCGCATCTGCAGTAGTGACTTCGAGTGCGCATGCGCACCAGTGAACCCGTTTACGCGTCTGCAGTGGTGACCCCGAGTGCGCATGGGCAGTAGCGACCCCGAGCGCGCATGCGCTGTAGTGAGTCCGAGTGCGCATGTGCAGTAGTGAGCCCGAGCGCGCATCCGCAGTAGTGAGTCCGAGTGCGCATGAGCAGTAGTGAGCCCGTGTGCGCATGCGCAGTAGTGAGCCCGAGCGCGCATCCGCAGTAGTGAGTCCGAGTGCGCGTGAGCAGTAGTGAGCCCGAGCGCGCATTCGCAGTAGTGAGTCCGAGTGCGCATGCGCAGTAGTGAGTCCGAGTGCGCATGAGCAGTAGTGAGCCCGTGTGCGCATGCGCAGTAGCGAGCCCGAGCGCGCATCCGCAGTAGTGAGTCCGAGTGCGCATGAGCAATAGTAAGCCCGTGAGCGCATGCGCAGTAGTGAGCCCGAGCGCGCGTGGTCAGTAGTGGCCCCGTGTGCGCATGCGCAGTCGTGACCCCGAGTGCGCGTGAGCTGTACTGAGCTCGTGTGCGCATGCGCAGTAGTAAGCGCGTGTGCGCATGCGCAGTAGTGAGTCCGTGTGCGCATGTGCAGGTCCGAGCCAGAGTGCGCATGCGCAGTAATGAACCCGATTGCGCATCTGCAGTAGTGACTCCGAGTGCGCATGCGCACCAGTGAACCCGTTTGCGCGTCTGCAGTGGTGATCCCGAGTGCGCATGGGCAGTAGCGACCCCGAGCGCGCATGCGCTGTAGTGAGTCGGAGTGCGCATGTGCAGTAGTGAGCCCGAGCGCGCATCCGCAGTAGTGAGTCCGAGTGCGCATGAGCAGTAGTGAGCCCGTGTGCGCATGCGCAGTAGTGAGCTCGAGCGCGCATCCGCAGTAGTGAGTCCGAGTGCGCGTGAGCAGTAATGAGTCCGAGTGCGCATGAGCAGTTGTGAGCCCGTGTGTGCATGCGCAGTAGTGAGCCCGAGCGCGCATCCGCAGTAGTGAGTCCGAGTGCGCGTGAGCAGTAGTGAGTCCGAGTGCGCATGAGCAGTTGTGAGCCCGTGTGTGCATGCGCAGTAGTGAGCCCGAGCGCGCATCCGCAGTAGTGAGTCCGAGTGCACATGAGCAGTAGTGAGCCCGAGGGCGCATCCGCAGTAGTGAGTCCGAGTGCGCATGCGCAGTAGTGAGTCCGAGTGCGCATGAGCAGTAGTGAGCCCGTGTGCGCATGCGCAGTAGCGAGCCCGAGCGCGCATCCGCAGTAGTGAGTCCGAGTGCGCATGAGCAGTAGTGAGCCCGTGTGCGCATGCGCAGTAGTGAGCCCGAGCGCGCATCCGCAGTAGTGAGTCCGAGTGCGCATGAACAGTAGTGAGACCGTGTGCGCATGCGCAGAAGTGAGCTCGAATGCGCATGTGCAAGTCTGAGCTGAAGTGCGCATGCGCAGTAGTGAGACCGTGTGCGCGTGCGCAGTGGTGTGCCCGTGTGCGCATGTGCAGGTCTGAGCCGGAGTGCGCATGCGCATTAGTGAGCCCGATTGTGCATCCGCAGTAGTGAGTCGGATTGCGCATGAGCAGTAGTGAGCCCGAGTGCGCATGCGCAGAAGTGAGCCCGAGTGCGCATGTGCAGGTCTGAGTCGGTGTGAGCATGCGCAGTAGTGACTCCGAGTGCGCGTGCGCTGTACTGAGCTCGTGTGCGCATGCGCAGTAGTGAGCGCGTGTGCGCATGCACAGTAGTGAGTCCGTGTGCGCATGTGCAGGTCTGAGCCGGAGTGCGCATGCGCAGTAATGAACCCGATTGCGCATCTGCAGTAGTGACTCCGAGTGCGCATGCGCACCAGTGAACCCGTTTACGCGTCTGCAGTGGTGACCCCGAGTGCGCATGGGCAGTAGCGACCCCGAGCGCGCATGCGCTGTAGTGAGTCCGAGTGCGCATGTGCAGTAGTGAGCCCGAGCGCGCATCCGCAGTAGTGAGTCCGAGTGCGCATGAGCAGTAGTGAGCCCGTGTGCGCATGCGCAGTAGTGAGCCCGAGCGCGCATCCGCAGTAGTGAGTCCGAGTGCGCGTGAGCAGTAGTGAGTCCGAGTGCGCATACGCAGTAGTGCTCCCGTGTGCGCATGCGCAGAAGTGACCTCGAATGCGCATGTGCAGGTCTGAGTCGGTGTGAGCATGTGCAGTAGTGACTCCGAGTGCGCATGCGCACCAGTGAACCCGATTGCGCATGCGCAGTAGTGAACCCAAGCGCGCATCCGCAGTAGTGAGTCCGAGTGCGCATGAGCAGTAGTGAGCCCGTGTGCGCATGCGCAGTAGTGAGCCCCAGCGCGCATCCGCACTAGTCAGTCCGAGTGCGCATGCGCAGTAGTGGCCCCGAGTGCGCATGCGCATTAGTGAGCCCGTGCGCGCATACGCAGTAGTGCGCCCGTGTGCGCATGCGCAGAAGTGAGCTCGAATGCGCATGCGCAGTAGTGAGCCCGAGCGCGGATCCGCAGTAGTGAGTCCGCGTGCGCATGCGCAGTAGTGAACCCGATTGCGCATGCGCAGTAGTCAGTCCGATTGCGCATCTGCAGTAGTCAGTCCGATTGCGCATCTGCAGTAGTGACTCCGAGTGCGCATGCGAACCAGTGAACCCGTTTACGCGTCTGCAGTGGTGACCCCGAGTGCGCATGGGCAGTAGCGACCCCGAGCGCGCATGCGCTGTAGTGAGTCCGAGTGCGTATGCGCAGTAGTGAGCCCGAGCGCGCATCCGCAGTAATAAGTCCGAGTGCGCATGAGCAGTAGTGAGCCCGTGTGCGCATGCGCAGTAGTGAGCCCGAGCGCGGATCCGCAGTAGTGAGTCCGCGTGCGCATGCGCAGTAGTGAACCCGATTGCGCATGCGCAGTAGTGAGTCCGAGTGCGCATGCGCAGTAGTGACCCCGAGTGCGCATGCGCAGTAGTGAGCCCGTGCGCGCATACGCAGTAGTGCTCCCGTGTGCGCATGCGCAGAAGTGAGCTCGAATGCGCATGTGCAGGTCTGAGTCGGTGTGAGCATGCGCAGTAGTGACTCCGAGTGCGCATGAGCAGTAGTGAGCCCGTGTGCGCATGCGCAGTAGTGAGCCCGAGCGCGCGTGGTCAGTAGGGGGCCCGATTAACGCATCCGCAGCAGTGAGTCCGAGCACGCATGCGCAGTAGTGAACCCGATTGCGCATGCGCAGTAGTGAGTCCGAGTGCGCATGTGCAGTAGTGAGCCCGAGCGCGCATCCGCAGTAGTGAGTCCGAGTGCGCATGAGCAGTAGTGAGCCCGTGTGCGCATGCGCAGTAGTGAGCCCGAGCGCGCATCCGCAGTAGTGAGTCCGAGTGCGCATGAGCAGTAGTGAGCCCGTGTGCGCATGCGCAGTAGTGAGCCCGAGCGCGCATCCGCAGTAGTGAGTCCGAGTGCGCATGAGCAGTAGTGAGCCCGTGTGCGCATGCATAAGAGTGAGTCCGAGCACGCATGCGCAGTAGTGAACCCGATTGCGCATGCGCAGTAGTGAGTCCGAGTGCGCATGTGCAGTAGTGAGCCCGAGCGCGCATCCGCAGTAGTGAGTCCGAGTGCGCATGAGCAGTAGTGAGCCCGTATGCGCATCCGTAGTAGTGAGTCCGAGTGTGCATGAGCAGTAGTGAGCCCGTGTGCGCATGCGCAGTAGTGAGCCCGAGCGCGCATCCGCAGTAGTGAGCCCGAGCGCGCATCCGCAGTAGTGAGTCCGAGTGCGCATGAGCAGTAGTGAGCCCGTGTGCGCATGCGCAGTAGTGACCCCGAGTGCGCGTGCGCTGTAGTGAGCTCGTGTGCTCATGCGCAGTAGTTAGCCAGTGTACGCATGCGTAGTAGTGAGTCCGTGTGCGCATGTGCAGGTCTGAGCCGGAGTGCGCATGCGCAGTAGTGAACCCGATTGCGCATCTGCAGTAGTGACTCCGAGTGCGCATGCACAGCAGTGAACCCGATTGCGCGTCTGCAGTGGTGACCCCGAGTGCCCATGTTCAGTAGCGACCCCGAGCGCGCATGCGCAGTAGTGAGCCCGAGGGCGCAATCGCAGTAGTGATTCCGAGTGCGCATGAGCAGTAGTGATCCCGAGTTCCCATACGCGGTAGTGAGCCCGATTTTGTATCCGCAGTAATGAGTCCGAGTGCGCATGAGCAGTAGTGAGCCCGTGTGCGCATGCGCAGAAGTGAGCTCGATTGCGCATGTGCAGGTCTGACTCGGTGTGCGCATGCGCAGTAGTGACCCCGAGTGCGCGTGCGCTGTAGTGAGCTCGTGTGCGCATGTGCAGTAGTGAGCCAGTGTACGCATGCGCAGTAGTGAGTCCGTGTGCGCATGTGCGGGTCTGAGCCGGAGTGCGCTTGCGCAGTAGTGAACCCGATTGCGCGTCTGCAGTAGTGACTCTGAGTGCGCATGCAAAGCAGTGAAACCGATTGCGCGTCTGCAGTGGTGACCCCAAGTGCCCATGTTCAGTAGCGACCCCGAGCGCGCATGCGCAGTAGTGAGCCCGAGGGCGCAATCGCAGTAGTGAGTCCGAGTGCGCATGAGCAGTAGTGATCCCGAGTTCCCATACGCGGTAGTGAGCCCGATTTTGTATCCGCAGTAGTGAGTCCGAGTGCGCATGAGCAGTAGTGAGCCGGAGTGCGCATGCGCAGTAGTGACCCCGAGTGCGCATGGGCAGTAGCGACCCCGAGCGCGCATGTGCAGTAGTGAGCCCGAGCGCGCATCCGCAGTATTGAGTCGGGGCGCGCATCCGCAGTAGTGAGTCCGAGTGCGCATGAGCAGTAGTGAGGCCGTGTGCGCATGCGCAGTAGTGAGCCCGAGCGCGCATCCGCAGTAGTGAGTCCGAGTGCGCATGCGCAGTAGTGACCCCGAGTGCGCATGCGCAGTAGTGAGCCCGTGCGCGCATACGCAGTAGTGCTCCCGTGTGCGCATGCGCAGAAGTGAGCTCGAATGCGCATGTGCAGGTCTGACTCGGTGTGCGCATGCGCAGTAGTGACCCCGAGTGCGCGTGCGCTGTAGTGAGCCCGAGCGCGCATCCGCAGTAGTGAGTCCGAGTGCGCATGAGCGGTAGTAAGCCCGTGAGCGCATGCGCAGTAGTGAGCCCGAGCGCGCGTGGTCAGTAGTGGCCCCGTGTGCGCATGCGCAGTCGTGACCCCGAGTGCGTGTGCGCTGTACTGAGCTCGTGTGCGCATGCGCAGTAGTAAGCGCGTGTGCGCATGCGCAGTAGTGAGTCCGTGTGCGCATGTGCAGGTCTGAGCCAGAGTGCGCATGCGCAGTAATGAACCCGATTGCGCATCTGCAGTAGTGACTCCGAGTGCGCATGCGCACCAGTGAACCCGTTTGCGCGTCTGCAGTGGTGACCCCGAGTGTGCATGGGCAGTAGCGACCCCGAGCGCGCATGCGCTGTAGTGAGTCCGAGTGCGCATGTGCAGTAGTGAGCCCGAGCGCGCATCCGCAGTAGTGAGTCCGAGTGCGCATGAGCAGTAGTGAGCCCGTGTGCGCATGCGCAGTGGTGTGCCCGTGTGCGCATGTGCAGGTCTGAGCCGGAGTGCGCATGCGCATTAGTGAGCCCGATTGTGCATCCGCAGTAGTGAGTCGGATTGCGCATGAGCAGTAGTGAGCCCGAGTGCGCATGCGCAGAAGTGAGTCCGTGTGCGCATGTGCAGGTCTGAGCCGGAGTGCGCATGCGCAGTAATGAACCCGATTGCGCATCTGCAGTAGTGACTCCGAGTGCGCATGCGCACCAGTGAACCCGTTTGCGCGTCTGCAGTGGTGACCCCGAGTGCGCATGGGCAGTAGCGACCCCGAGCGCACATGCGCTGTAGTGAGTCCGAGTGCGCATGTGCAGTAGTGAGCCCGAGCGCGCATCCGCAGTAGTGAGTCCGAGTGCGCATGAGCAGTAGTGAGCCCGTGTGCGCATGCGCAGTAGTGAGCCCGAGCGCGCATCCGCAGTAGTGAGTCCGAGTGCGCGTGAGCAGTAGTGAGTCCGAGTGCGCATGAGCAGTAGTGAGCCCGTGTGCGCATGCGCAGTAGTGAGCCCGAGCGCGCATCCGCAGTAGTGAGTCCGAGTGCGCATGAGCAGTAGTGAGCCCGTGTGCGTATGCGCAGTAGTGAGCCCGAGCGCGCATCCGCAGTAATAAGTCCGAGTGCGCATGAGCAGTAGTGAGCCCGTGTGCGCATGCGCAGTAGTGAGCCCGAGCGCGGATCCGCAGTAGTGAGTCCGCGTGCGCATGCGCAGTAGTGAACCCGATTGCGCATGCGCAGTAGTGAGTCCGAGTGCGCATGCGCAGTAGTGACCCCGAGTGCGCATGCGCAGTAGTGAGCCCGTGCGCGCATACGCAGTAGTGCTCCCGTGTGCGCATGCGCAGAAGTGAGCTCGAATGCGCATGTGCAGGTCTGAGTCGGTGTGAGCATGCGCAGTAGTGACTCCGAGTGCGCATGAGCAGTAGTGAGCCCGTGTGCGCATGCGCAGTAGTGAGCCCGAGCGCGCGTGGTCAGTAGGGGGCCCTATTAACGCATCCGCAGCAGTGAGTCTGAGCACGCATGCGCAGTAGTGAACTCGATTGCGCATGCGCAGTAGTGAGTCCGAGTGCGCATGTGCAGTAGTGAGCCCGAGCGCGCATGCGCAGTAGTGAACCCGATTGCGCATGCGCAGTAGTGAGTCCGAGTGCGCATGTGCAGTAGTGAGCCCGAGCGCGCATCCGCAGTAGTGAGTCCGAGTGCGCATGAGCAGTAGTGAGCCCGTATGCGCATCCGCAGTAGTGAGTCCGTGTGTGCATGAGCAGTAGTGAGCCCGTGTGCGCATGCGCAGTAGTGAGCCCGAGCGCGCATCCGCAGTAGTGAGTCCGAGTGCGCATGAGCAGTAGTGAGCCCGTGTGCGCATGCGCAGTAGTGACCCCGAGTGCGCGTGCGCTGTAGTGAGCTCGTGTGCTCATGCGCAGTAGTTAGCCAGTGTACGCATGCGTAGTAGTGAGTCCGTGTGCGCATGTGCAGGTCTGAGCCGGAGTGCGCATGCGCAGTAGTGAACCCGATTGCGCATCTGCAGTAGTGACTCCGAGTGCGCATGCACAGCAGTGAACCCGATTGCGCGTCTGCAGTGGTGACCCCGAGTGCCCATGTTCAGTAGCGACCCCGAGCGCGCATGCGCAGTAGTGAGCCCGAGGGCGCAATCGCAGTAGTGAGTCCGAGTGCGCATGAGCAGTAGTGATCCCGAGTGCGCATGGGCAGTAGCGACCCCGAGCGCGCATGTGCAGTAGTGAGCCCGAGCGCGCATCCGCAGTAGTGAGTCGGGGCGCGCATCCGCAGTAGTGAGTCCGAGTGCGCATGAGCAGTAGTGAGGCCGTGTGCGCATGCGCAGTAGTGAGCCCGAGCGCGCATCCGCAGTAGTGAGTCCGAGTGCGCATGCGCAGTAGTGACCCCGGGTGCGCATGCGCAGTAGTGCTCCCGTGTGCGCATGCGCAGAAGTGAGCTCGAATGCGCATGTGCAGGTCTGAGTCGGTGTGAGCATGCGCTGTAGTCAGCTTGTGTGCGCATGCGCAGTAGTGAACCCGATGGCGCATGCGCAGTACTGAGTCCGATTGTGCATGCGCAGTAGTGACCCCGAGTGCGCATGCGCAGTAGTGACCCCGTGCGCGCATGCGCAGTAGTTAGCCCGAGCGCGCATCCGCAGTAGTGAGTCTGAGTGCGCATGCGCAGTAGTGACCCCGAGTGCGCATGCGCAGTAGTGAGCCCGTGCGCGCATGCGCAGTAGTGCGCCCGTGTGCGCATGCGCAGAAGTGAGTTCGAATGCGCATGTGCAAGTCTGAGCCGAAGTGCGCATGCGCAGTAGTGAGACCGTGTGCGCATGCGCAGTGGTGTGCCCGCGTGCGCATGTGCAGGTCTGAGCCGGAGTGCGCATGCGCAGTAGTGAGCCCGATTGTGCATCCGCAGTAGTGAGTCGGATTGCGCATGAGCAGTAGTGAGCCCGAGTGCGCATGAGCAGAAGTGAGCCCGAGTGCGCATGTGTAGGTCTGAGTCGGTGTGAGCATGCGCAGTAGTGACCCCGAGTGCGCGTGCGCTGTACTGTGCTCGTGTGCGCATGCGCAGTAGTGAGCCAGTGTACGCATGCGTAGTAGTGAGTCCGTGTGCGCATGTGCAGGTCTGAGCCGGAGTGCGCATGCGCAGTAGTGAACCCGATTGCGCATCTGCAGTAGTGACTCCGAGTGCGCATGCACAACAGTGAACCCGATTGCGCGTCTGCAGTGGTGACCCCGAGTGCGCATGTTCAGTAGCGACCCCGAGCGCGCATGCGCAGTAGTGAGCCCGAGGGCGCAATCGCAGTAGTGATTCCGAGTGCGCATGAGCAGTATTGATACCGAGTTCCCATACGCGGTAGTGAGCCCGATTTTGTATCCGCAGTAGTGAGTCCGAGTGCGCATGAGCAGTAGTGAGCAGGAGTGCGCATGCGCAGTAGTGACCCCGAGTGCGCATGGGCAGTAGCGACCCCGATTGCGCATCTGCAGTAATGACTCCGAGTGCGCATGCGCACCAGTGAACCCGATTGCGCATGCGCAGTAGTGAGGCCGAGCGCGCATCCGCAGTAGTGAGCCCGAGTTCGCATGAGCAGTAGTGAGCCCAAGCGCGCATCCGCACTAGTGAGTCCGAGTGCGCATGCGCAGTAGTGACCCCGTGTGCGCATCCGCAGTAGTGAGTCGGGGCGCGCATCCGCAGTAGTGAGTCCGAGTGCGCATGAGCAGTAGTAAGGCCGTGTGCGCATGCGCAGTGGTGAGCCCGAGCGCGCATCCGCAATAGTGAGTCCGAGTGCGCATGCGCAGTAGTAAGCCCTTGCGCGCATACGCAGTAGTGCTCCCGTGTGCGCATGCGCAGAAGTGAGCTCGGATGTGCCTGTGCAGGTCTGAGTCGGTGTGAGCATGCGCAGTAGTGACCCCGAGTGCGCGTGCGCAGTAGTCAGCTTGTGTGCGCATGCGCAGTAGTGAGCCCGTGCACGCATACGCAGTAGTGCGCCCGTGTGCGCATGCGCAGAAGTGAGCTCGAATGCGCATGTGCAAGTCTGAGCTGAAGTGCGCATGCGCAGTAGTGAGACCGTGTGCGCGTGCGCAGTGGTGTGCCCGTGTGCGCATGTGCAGGTCTGAGCCGGAGTGCGCATGCGCATTAGTGAGCCCGATTGTGCATCCGCAGTAGTGAGTCGGATTGCGCATGAGCAGTAGTGAGCCCGAGTGCGCATGCGCAGAAGTGAGCCCGAGTGCGCATGTGCAGGTCTGAGTCGGTGTGAGCATGCGCAGTAGTGACTCCGAGTGCGCGTGCGCTGTACTGAGCTCGTGTGCGCATGCGCAGTAGTGAGCGCGTGTGCGCATGCACAGTAGTGAGTCCGTGTGCGCATGTGCAGGTCTGAGCCGGAGTGCGCATGCGCAGTAATGAACCCGATTGCGCATCTGCAGTAGTGACTCCGAGTGCGCATGCGCACCAGTGAACCCGTTTACGCGTCTGCAGTGGTGACCCCGAGTGCGCATGGGCAGTAGCGACCCCGAGCGCGCATGCGCTGTAGTGACTCCGAGTGCGCATGCGAACCAGTGAACCCGTTTACGCGTCTGCAGTGGTGACCCCGAGTGCGCATGGGCAGTAGTGAGCCCGTGTGCGCATGCGCAGTAGTGAGCCCGAGCGCGCATCCGCAGTAGTGAGTCCGAGTGCGCATGAGCAGTAGTGAGCCCGTGTGCGCATGCGCAGTAGTGAGCCCGAGCGCGCATCCGCAGTAGTGAGTCCGAGTGCGCATGAGCAGTAGTGAGCCCGTGTGCGCATGCATAAGAGTGAGTCCGAGCACGCATGCGCAGTAGTGAACCCGATTGCGCATGCGCAGTAGTGAGTCCGAGTGCGCATGTGCAGTAGTGAGCCCGAGCGCGCATCCGCAGTAGTGAGTCCGAGTGCGCATGAGCAGTAGTGAGCCCGTATGCGCATCCGTAGTAGTGAGTCCGAGTGTGCATGAGCAGTAGTGAGCCCGTGTGCGCATGCGCAGTAGTGAGCCCGAGCGCGCATCCGCAGTAGTGAGCCCGAGCGCGCATCCGCAGTAGTGAGTCCGAGTGCGCATGAGCAGTAGTGAGCCCGTGTGCGCATGCGCAGTAGTGACCCCGAGTGCGCGTGCGCTGTAGTGAGCTCGTGTGCTCATGCGCAGTAGTTAGCCAGTGTACGCATGCGTAGTAGTGAGTCCGTGTGCGCATGTGCAGGTCTGAGCCGGAGTGCGCATGCGCAGTAGTGAACCCGATTGCGCATCTGCAGTAGTGACTCCGAGTGCGCATGCACAGCAGTGAACCCGATTGCGCGTCTGCAGTGGTGACCCCGAGTGCCCATGTTCAGTAGCGACCCCGAGCGCGCATGCGCAGTAGTGAGCCCGAGGGCGCAATCGCAGTAGTGATTCCGAGTGCGCATGAGCAGTAGTGATCCCGAGTTCCCATACGCGGTAGTGAGCCCGATTTTGTATCCGCAGTAATGAGTCCGAGTGCGCATGAGCAGTAGTGAGCCCGTGTGCGCATGCGCAGAAGTGAGCTCGATTGCGCATGTGCAGGTCTGACTCGGTGTGCGCATGCGCAGTAGTGACCCCGAGTGCGCGTGCGCTGTAGTGAGCTCGTGTGCGCATGTGCAGTAGTGAGCCAGTGTACGCATGCGCAGTAGTGAGTCCGTGTGCGCATGTGCGGGTCTGAGCCGGAGTGCGCTTGCGCAGTAGTGAACCCGATTGCGCGTCTGCAGTAGTGACTCTGAGTGCGCATGCAAAGCAGTGAAACCGATTGCGCGTCTGCAGTGGTGACCCCAAGTGCCCATGTTCAGTAGCGACCCCGAGCGCGCATGCGCAGTAGTGAGCCCGAGGGCGCAATCGCAGTAGTGAGTCCGAGTGCGCATGAGCAGTAGTGATCCCGAGTTCCCATACGCGGTAGTGAGCCCGATTTTGTATCCGCAGTAGTGAGTCCGAGTGCGCATGAGCAGTAGTGAGCCGGAGTGCGCATGCGCAGTAGTGACCCCGAGTGCGCATGGGCAGTAGCGACCCCGAGCGCGCATGTGCAGTAGTGAGCCCGAGCGCGCATCCGCAGTATTGAGTCGGGGCGCGCATCCGCAGTAGTGAGTCCGAGTGCGCATGAGCAGTAGTGAGGCCGTGTGCGCATGCGCAGTAGTGAGCCCGAGCGCGCATCCGCAGTAGTGAGTCCGAGTGCGCATGCGCAGTAGTGACCCCGAGTGCGCATGCGCAGTAGTGAGCCCGTGCGCGCATACGCAGTAGTGCTCCCGTGTGCGCATGCGCAGAAGTGAGCTCGAATGCGCATGTGCAGGTCTGACTCGGTGTGCGCATGCGCAGTAGTGACCCCGAGTGCGCGTGCGCTGTAGTGAGCCCGAGCGCGCATCCGCAGTAGTGAGTCCGAGTGCGCATGAGCGGTAGTAAGCCCGTGAGCGCATGCGCAGTAGTGAGCCCGAGCGCGCGTGGTCAGTAGTGGCCCCGTGTGCGCATGCGCAGTCGTGACCCCGAGTGCGTGTGCGCTGTACTGAGCTCGTGTGCGCATGCGCAGTAGTAAGCGCGTGTGCGCATGCGCAGTAGTGAGTCCGTGTGCGCATGTGCAGGTCTGAGCCAGAGTGCGCATGCGCAGTAATGAACCCGATTGCGCATCTGCAGTAGTGACTCCGAGTGCGCATGCGCACCAGTGAACCCGTTTGCGCGTCTGCAGTGGTGACCCCGAGTGTGCATGGGCAGTAGCGACCCCGAGCGCGCATGCGCTGTAGTGAGTCCGAGTGCGCATGTGCAGTAGTGAGCCCGAGCGCGCATCCGCAGTAGTGAGCCCGAGTGCGCATGAGCAGTAGTGAGCCCGTGTGCGCATGCGCAGTGGTGTGCCCGTGTGCGCATGTGCAGGTCTGAGCCGGAGTGCGCATGCGCATTAGTGAGCCCGATTGTGCATCCGCAGTAGTGAGTCGGATTGCGCATGAGCAGTAGTGAGCCCGAGTGCGCATGCGCAGAAGTGAGTCCGTGTGCGCATGTGCAGGTCTGAGCCGGAGTGCGCATGCGCAGTAATGAACCCGATTGCGCATCTGCAGTAGTGACTCCGAGTGCGCATGCGCACCAGTGAACCCGTTTGCGCGTCTGCAGTGGTGACCCCGAGTGCGCATGGGCAGTAGCGACCCCGAGCGCACATGCGCTGTAGTGAGTCCGAGTGCGCATGTGCAGTAGTGAGCCCGAGCGCGCATCCGCAGTAGTGAGTCCGAGTGCGCATGAGCAGTAGTGAGCCCGTGTGCGCATGCGCAGTAGTGAGCCCGAGCGCGCATCCGCAGTAGTGAGTCCGAGTGCGCGTGAGCAGTAGTGAGTCCGAGTGCGCATGAGCAGTAGTGAGCCCGTGTGCGCATGCGCAGTAGTGAGCCCGAGCGCGCATCCGCAGTAGTGAGTCCGAGTGCGCATGAGCAGTAGTGAGCCCGTGTGCGTATGCGCAGTAGTGAGCCCGAGCGCGCATCCGCAGTAATAAGTCCGAGTGCGCATGAGCAGTAGTGAGCCCGTGTGCGCATGCGCAGTAGTGAGCCCGAGCGCGGATCCGCAGTAGTGAGTCCGCGTGCGCATGCGCAGTAGTGAACCCGATTGCGCATGCGCAGTAGTGAGTCCGAGTGCGCATGCGCAGTAGTGACCCCGAGTGCGCATGCGCAGTAGTGAGCCCGTGCGCGCATACGCAGTAGTGCTCCCGTGTGCGCATGCGCAGAAGTGAGCTCGAATGCGCATGTGCAGGTCTGAGTCGGTGTGAGCATGCGCAGTAGTGACTCCGAGTGCGCATGAGCAGTAGTGAGCCCGTGTGCGCATGCGCAGTAGTGAGCCCGAGCGCGCGTGGTCAGTAGGGGGCCCTATTAACGCATCCGCAGCAGTGAGTCTGAGCACGCATGCGCAGTAGTGAACTCGATTGCGCATGCGCAGTAGTGAGTCCGAGTGCGCATGTGCAGTAGTGAGCCCGAGCGCGCATGCGCAGTAGTGAACCCGATTGCGCATGCGCAGTAGTGAGTCCGAGTGCGCATGTGCAGTAGTGAGCCCGAGCGCGCATCCGCAGTAGTGAGTCCGAGTGCGCATGAGCAGTAGTGAGCCCGTATGCGCATCCGCAGTAGTGAGTCCGTGTGTGCATGAGCAGTAGTGAGCCCGTGTGCGCATGCGCAGTAGTGAGCCCGAGCGCGCATCCGCAGTAGTGAGTCCGAGTGCGCATGAGCAGTAGTGAGCCCGTGTGCGCATGCGCAGTAGTGACCCCGAGTGCGCGTGCGCTGTAGTGAGCTCGTGTGCTCATGCGCAGTAGTTAGCCAGTGTACGCATGCGTAGTAGTGAGTCCGTGTGCGCATGTGCAGGTCTGAGCCGGAGTGCGCATGCGCAGTAGTGAACCCGATTGCGCATCTGCAGTAGTGACTCCGAGTGCGCATGCACAGCAGTGAACCCGATTGCGCGTCTGCAGTGGTGACCCCGAGTGCCCATGTTCAGTAGCGACCCCGAGCGCGCATGCGCAGTAGTGAGCCCGAGGGCGCAATCGCAGTAGTGAGTCCGAGTGCGCATGAGCAGTAGTGATCCCGAGTGCGCATGGGCAGTAGCGACCCCGAGCGCGCATGTGCAGTAGTGAGCCCGAGCGCGCATCCGCAGTAGTGAGTCGGGGCGCGCATCCGCAGTAGTGAGTCCGAGTGCGCATGAGCAGTAGTGAGGCCGTGTGCGCATGCGCAGTAGTGAGCCCGAGCGCGCATCCGCAGTAGTGAGTCCGAGTGCGCATGCGCAGTAGTGACCCCGGGTGCGCATGCGCAGTAGTGCTCCCGTGTGCGCATGCGCAGAAGTGAGCTCGAATGCGCATGTGCAGGTCTGAGTCGGTGTGAGCATGCGCTGTAGTCAGCTTGTGTGCGCATGCGCAGTAGTGAACCCGATGGCGCATGCGCAGTACTGAGTCCGATTGTGCATGCGCAGTAGTGACCCCGAGTGCGCATGCGCAGTAGTGACCCCGTGCGCGCATGCGCAGTAGTTAGCCCGAGCGCGCATCCGCAGTAGTGAGTCTGAGTGCGCATGCGCAGTAGTGACCCCGAGTGCGCATGCGCAGTAGTGAGCCCGTGCGCGCATGCGCAGTAGTGCGCCCGTGTGCGCATGCGCAGAAGTGAGTTCGAATGCGCATGTGCAAGTCTGAGCCGAAGTGCGCATGCGCAGTAGTGAGACCGTGTGCGCATGCGCAGTGGTGTGCCCGCGTGCGCATGTGCAGGTCTGAGCCGGAGTGCGCATGCGCAGTAGTGAGCCCGATTGTGCATCCGCAGTAGTGAGTCGGATTGCGCATGAGCAGTAGTGAGCCCGAGTGCGCATGAGCAGAAGTGAGCCCGAGTGCGCATGTGTAGGTCTGAGTCGGTGTGAGCATGCGCAGTAGTGACCCCGAGTGCGCGTGCGCTGTACTGTGCTCGTGTGCGCATGCGCAGTAGTGAGCCAGTGTACGCATGCGTAGTAGTGAGTCCGTGTGCGCATGTGCAGGTCTGAGCCGGAGTGCGCATGCGCAGTAGTGAACCCGATTGCGCATCTGCAGTAGTGACTCCGAGTGCGCATGCACAACAGTGAACCCGATTGCGCGTCTGCAGTGGTGACCCCGAGTGCGCATGTTCAGTAGCGACCCCGAGCGCGCATGCGCAGTAGTGAGCCCGAGGGCGCAATCGCAGTAGTGATTCCGAGTGCGCATGAGCAGTATTGATACCGAGTTCCCATACGCGGTAGTGAGCCCGATTTTGTATCCGCAGTAGTGAGTCCGAGTGCGCATGAGCAGTAGTGAGCAGGAGTGCGCATGCGCAGTAGTGACCCCGAGTGCGCATGGGCAGTAGCGACCCCGATTGCGCATCTGCAGTAATGACTCCGAGTGCGCATGCGCACCAGTGAACCCGATTGCGCATGCGCAGTAGTGAGGCCGAGCGCGCATCCGCAGTAGTGAGTCCGAGTTCGCATGAGCAGTAGTGAGCCCAAGCGCGCATCCGCACTAGTGAGTCCGAGTGCGCATGCGCAGTAGTGACCCCGTGTGCGCATCCGCAGTAGTGAGTCGGGGCGCGCATCCGCAGTAGTGAGTCCGAGTGCGCATGAGCAGTAGTAAGGCCGTGTGCGCATGCGCAGTGGTGAGCCCGAGCGCGCATCCGCAATAGTGAGTCCGAGTGCGCATGCGCAGTAGTAAGCCCTTGCGCGCATACGCAGTAGTGCTCCCGTGTGCGCATGCGCAGAAGTGAGCTCGGATGTGCCTGTGCAGGTCTGAGTCGGTGTGAGCATGCGCAGTAGTGACCCCGAGTGCGCGTGCGCAGTAGTCAGCTTGTGTGCGCATGCGCAGTAGTGAGCCCGTGCACGCATACGCAGTAGTGCGCCCGTGTGCGCATGCGCAGAAGTGAGCTCGAATGCGCATGTGCAAGTCTGGGCCGAAGTGCGCATGCGTAGTAGTGAGACCGTGTGCGCATGCGCATTGGTGTGCCCGAGTGCGCCTGTGCAGGTCTGAGCCGGAGTGCGCATGCGCAGTAGTGAGCCCGATTGTGCATCCGTAGTAGTGAGTCCGATTGCGCATGAGCAGTAGTGAGCCCGAGCGCGCAACCGCAGTAGTGAGTCCGAGTGCGCATGTGCAGGTCTGAGTCGGTGTGAGCATGCGCAGTAGTGACCCCGAGTGCGCGTGCGCTGTACTGAGCTCGTGTGCGCATGCGCAGTAGTAAGCGCGTGTGCGCATGCGCAGTAGTGAGTCCGTGTGCGCATGTGCAGGTCTGAGCCGGAGTGCGCATGCGCAGTAACGAACCCGATTGCGCATCTGCAGTAGTGACTCCGAGTGCGCATGCGCACCAGTGAACCCGTTTGCGCGTCTGCAGTGGTGACCCCGAGTGCGCATGGGCAGTAGCGACCCCGAGCGCGCATGCGCTGTAGTGAGTCCGAGTGCGCATGAGCAGTAGTGAGCCCGTGTGCGTATGCGCAGTAGTGAGCCCGAGCGCGCATCCGCAGTAATAAGTCCGAGTGCGCATGAGCAGTAGTGAGCCCGTGTGCGCATGCGCAGTAGTGAGCCCGAGCGCGGATCCGCAGTAGTGAGTCCGCGTGCGCATGCGCAGTAGTGAACCCGATTGCGCATGCGCAGTAGTGAGTCCGAGTGCGCATGCGCAGTAGTGACCCCGAGTGCGCATGCGCAGTAGTGAGCCCGTGCGCGCATACGCAGTAGTGCTCCCGTGTGCGCATGCGCAGAAGTGAGCTCGAATGCGCATGTGCAGGTCTGAGTCGGTGTGAGCATGCGCAGTAGTGACTCCGAGTGCGCATGAGCAGTAGTGAGCCCGTGTGCGCATGCGCAGTAGTGAGCCCGAGCGCGCGTGGTCAGTAGGGGGCCCTATTAACGCATCCGCAGCAGTGAGTCTGAGCACGCATGCGCAGTAGTGAACTCGATTGCGCATGCGCAGTAGTGAGTCCGAGTGCGCATGTGCAGTAGTGAGCCCGAGCGCGCATGCGCAGTAGTGAACCCGATTGCGCATGCGCAGTAGTGAGTCCGAGTGCGCATGTGCAGTAGTGAGCCCGAGCGCGCATCCGCAGTAGTGAGTCCGAGTGCGCATGAGCAGTAGTGAGCCCGTATGCGCATCCGCAGTAGTGAGTCCGAGTGTGCATGAGCAGTAGTGAGCCCGTGTGCGCATGCGCAGTAGTGAGCCCGAGCGCGCATCCGCAGTAGTGAGTCCGAGTGCGCATGAGCAGTAGTGAGCCCGTGTGCGCATGCGCAGTAGTGACCCCGAGTGCGCGTGCGCTGTAGTGAGCTCGTGTGCTCATGCGCAGTAGTTAGCCAGTGTACGCATGCGTAGTAGTGAGTCCGTGTGCGCATGTGCAGGTCTGAGCCGGAGTGCGCATGCGCAGTAGTGAACCCGATTGCGCATCTGCAGTAGTGACTCCGAGTGCGCATGCACAGCAGTGAACCCGATTGCGCGTCTGCAGTGGTGACCCCGAGTGCCCATGTTCAGTAGCGACCCCGAGCGCGCATGCGCAGTAGTGAGCCCGAGGGCGCAATCGCAGTAGTGATTCCGAGTGCGCATGAGCAGTAGTGATCCCGAGTTCCCATACGCGGTAGTGAGCCCGATTTTGTATCCGCAGTAATGAGTCCGAGTGCGCATGAGCAGTAGTGAGCCCGTGTGCGCATGCGCAGTAGTGATCCCAAGCGCGCATCCGCACTAGTGAGTAAGAGTGCGCATGCGCAGTAGTGAGCCCGTGCGCGCATACGCAGTAGTGCGCCCGTGTGCGCATGCGCAGAAGTGAGCTCGATTGCGCATGTGCAGGTCTGACTCGGTGCGCGCATGCGCAGTAGTGACCCCGAGTGCGCGTGCGCTGTAGTGAGCTCGTGTGCGCATGTGCAGTAGTGAGCCAGTGTACGCATGCGCAGTAGTGAGTCCGTGTGCGCATGTGCGGGTCTGAGCCGGAGTGCGCATGCGCAGTAGTGAACCCGATTGCGCGTCTGCAGTAGTGACTCTGAGTGCGCATGCACAGCAGTGAACCCGATTGCGCGTCTGCAGTGGTGACCCCGAGTGCCCATGTTCAGTAGCGGCCCCGAGCGCGCATGCGCAGTAGTGAGCCCGAGGGCGCAATCGCAGTAGTGATTCCGAGTGCGCATGAGCAGTAGTGATCCCGAGTTCCCATACGCGGTAGTGAGCCCGATTTTGTATCCGCAGTAATGAGTCCGAGTGCGCATGAGCAGTAGTGAGCCCGTGTGCGCATGCGCAGAAGTGAGCTCGATTGCGCATGTGCAGGTCTGACTCGGTGTGCGCATGCGCAGTAGTGACCCCGAGTGCGCGTGCGCTGTAGTGAGCTCGTGTGCGCATGTGCAGTAGTGAGCCAGTGTACGCATGCGCAGTAGTGAGTCCGTGTGCGCATGTGCGGGTCTGAGCCGGAGTGCGCTTGCGCAGTAGTGAACCCGATTGCGCGTCTGCAGTAGTGACTCTGAGTGCGCATGCAAAGCAGTGAAACCGATTGCGCGTCTGCAGTGGTGACCCCAAGTGCCCATGTTCAGTAGCGACCCCGAGCGCGCATGCGCAGTAGTGAGCCCGAGGGCGCAATCGCAGTAGTGAGTCCGAGTGCGCATGAGCAGTAGTGATCCCGAGTTCCCATACGCGGTAGTGAGCCCGATTTTGTATCCGCAGTAGTGAGTCCGAGTGCGCATGAGCAGTAGTGAGCCGGAGTGCGCATGCGCAGTAGTGACCCCGAGTGCGCATGGGCAGTAGCGACCCCGAGCGCGCATGTGCAGTAGTGAGCCCGAGCGCGCATCCGCAGTAGTGAGTCGGGGCGCGCATCCGCAGTAGTGAGTCCGAGTGCGCATGAGCAGTAGTGAGGCCGTGTGCGCATGCGCAGTAGTGAGCCCGAGCGCGCATCCGCAGTAGTGAGTCCGAGTGCGCATGCGCAGTAGTGACCCCGAGTGCGCATGCGCAGTAGTGAGCCCGTGCGCGCATACGCAGTAGTGCTCCCGTGTGCGCATGCGCAGAAGTGAGCTCGAATGCGCATGTGCAGGTCTGACTCGGTGTGCGCATGCGCAGTAGTGACCCCGAGTGCGCGTGCGCTGTAGTGAGCCCGAGCGCGCATCCGCAGTAGTGAGTCCGAGTGCGCATGAGCGGTAGTAAGCCCGTGAGCGCATGCGCAGTAGTGAGCCCGAGCGCGCGTGGTCAGTAGTGGCCCCGTGTGCGCATGCGCAGTCGTGACCCCGAGTGCGTGTGCGCTGTACTGAGCTCGTGTGCGCATGCGCAGTAGTAAGCGCGTGTGCGCATGCGCAGTAGTGAGTCCGTGTGCGCATGTGCAGGTCTGAGCCAGAGTGCGCATGCGCAGTAATGAACCCGATTGCGCATCTGCAGTAGTGACTCCGAGTGCGCATGCGCACCAGTGAACCCGTTTGCGCGTCTGCAGTGGTGACCCCGAGTGTGCATGGGCAGTAGCGACCCCGAGCGCGCATGCGCTGTAGTGAGTCCGAGTGCGCATGTGCAGTAGTGAGCCCGAGCGCGCATCCGCAGTAGTGAGTCCGAGTGCGCATGAGCAGTAGTGAGCCCGTGTGCGCATGCGCAGTGGTGTGCCCGTGTGCGCATGTGCAGGTCTGAGCCGGAGTGCGCATGCGCATTAGTGAGCCCGATTGTGCATCCGCAGTAGTGAGTCGGATTGCGCATGAGCAGTAGTGAGCCCGAGTGCGCATGCGCAGAAGTGAGTCCGTGTGCGCATGTGCAGGTCTGAGCCGGAGTGCGCATGCGCAGTAATGAACCCGATTGCGCATCTGCAGTAGTGACTCCGAGTGCGCATGCGCACCAGTGAACCCGTTTGCGCGTCTGCAGTGGTGACCCCGAGTGCGCATGGGCAGTAGCGACCCCGAGCGCACATGCGCTGTAGTGAGTCCGAGTGCGCATGTGCAGTAGTGAGCCCGAGCGCGCATCCGCAGTAGTCAGTCCGAGTGCGCATGAGCAGTAGTGAGCCCGTGTGCGCATGCGCAGTAGTGAGCCCGAGCGCGCATCCGCAGTAGTGAGTCCGAGTGCGCGTGAGCAGTAGTGAGTCCGAGTGCGCATGAGCAGTAGTGAGCCCGTGTGCGCATGCGCAGTAGTGAGCCCGAGCGCGCATCCGCAGTAGTGAGTCCGAGTGCGCATGAGCAGTAGTGAGCCCGTGTGCGTATGCGCAGTAGTGAGCCCGAGCGCGCATCCGCAGTAATAAGTCCGAGTGCGCATGAGCAGTAGTGAGCCCGTGTGCGCATGCGCAGTAGTGAGCCCGAGCGCGGATCCGCAGTAGTGAGTCCGCGTGCGCATGCGCAGTAGTGAACCCGATTGCGCATGCGCAGTAGTGAGTCCGAGTGCGCATGCGCAGTAGTGACCCCGAGTGCGCATGCGCAGTAGTGAGCCCGTGCGCGCATACGCAGTAGTGCTCCCGTGTGCGCATGCGCAGAAGTGAGCTCGAATGCGCATGTGCAGGTCTGAGTCGGTGTGAGCATGCGCAGTAGTGACTCCGAGTGCGCATGAGCAGTAGTGAGCCCGTGTGCGCATGCGCAGTAGTGAGCCCGAGCGCGCGTGGTCAGTAGGAGGCCCTATTAACGCATCCGCAGCAGTGAGTCTGAGCACGCATGCGCAGTAGTGAACTCGATTGCGCATGCGCAGTAGTGAGTCCGAGTGCGCATGTGCAGTAGTGAGCCCGAGCGCGCATGCGCAGTAGTGAACCCGATTGCGCATGCGCAGTAGTGAGTCCGAGTGCGCATGTGCAGTAGTGAGCCCGAGCGCGCATCCGCAGTAGTGAGTCCGAGTGCGCATGAGCAGTAGTGAGCCCGTATGCGCATCCGCAGTAGTGAGTCCGAGTGTGCATGAGCAGTAGTGAGCCCGTGTGCGCATGCGCAGTAGTGAGCCCGAGCGCGCATCCGCAGTAGTGAGTCCGAGTGCGCATGAGCAGTAGTGAGCCCGTGTGCGCATGCGCAGTAGTGACCCCGAGTGCGCGTGCGCTGTAGTGAGCTCGTGTGCTCATGCGCAGTAGTTAGCCAGTGTACGCATGCGTAGTAGTGAGTCCGTGTGCGCATGTGCAGGTCTGAGCCGGAGTGCGCATGCGCAGTAGTGAACCCGATTGCGCATCTGCAGTAGTGACTCCGAGTGCGCATGCACAGCAGTGAACCCGATTGCGCGTCTGCAGTGGTGACCCCGAGTGCCCATGTTCAGTAGCGACCCCGAGCGCGCATGCGCAGTAGTGAGCCCGAGGGCGCAATCGCAGTAGTGATTCCGAGTGCGCATGAGCAGTAGTGATCCCGAGTTCCCATACGCGGTAGTGAGCCCGATTTTGTATCCGCAGTAATGAGTCCGAGTGCGCATGAGCAGTAGTGAGCCCGTGTGCGCATGCGCAGTAGTGATCCCAAGCGCGCATCCGCACTAGTGAGTAAGAGTGCGCATGCGCAGTAGTGAGCCCGTGCGCGCATACGCAGTAGTGCGCCCGTGTGCGCATGCGCAGAAGTGAGCTCGATTGCGCATGTGCAGGTCTGACTCGGTGTGCGCATGCGCAGTAGTGACCCCGAGTGCGCGTGCGCTGTAGTGAGCTCGTGTGCGCATGTGCAGTAGTGAGCCAGTGTACGCATGCGCAGTAGTGAGTCCGTGTGCGCATGTGCGGGTCTGAGCCGGAGTGCGCATGCGCAGTAGTGAACCCGATTGCGCGTCTGCAGTAGTGACTCTGAGTGCGCATGCAAAGCAGCGAAACCGATTGCGCGTCTGCAGTGGTGACCCCAGGTGCCCATGTTCAGTAGCGACCCCGAGCGCGCATGCGCAGTAGTGAGCCCGAGGGCGCAATCGCAGTAGTGAGTCCGAGTGCGCATGAGCAGTAGTGATCCCGAGTGCGCATGGGCAGTAGCGACCCCGAGCGCGCATGTGCAGTAGTGAGCCCGAGCGCGCATCCGCAGTAGTGAGTCGGGGCGCGCATCCGCAGTAGTGAGTCCGAGTGCGCATGAGCAGTAGTGAGGCCGTGTGCGCATGCGCAGTAGTGAGCCCGAGCGCGCATCCGCAGTAGTGAGTCCGAGTGCGCATGCGCAGTAGTGACCCCGAGTGCGCATGCGCAGTAGTGCTCCCGTGTGCGCATGCGCAGAAGTGAGCTCGAATGCGCATGTGCAGGTCTGAGTCGGTGTGAGCATGCGCTGTAGTCAGCTTGTGTGCGCATGCGCAGTAGTGAACCCGATGGCGCATGCGCAGTACTGAGTCCGATTGTGCATGCGCAGTAGTGACCCCGAGTGCGCATGCGCAGTAGTGACCCCGTGCGCGCATGCGCAGTAGTTAGCCCGAGCGCGCATCCGCAGTAGTGAGTCTGAGTGCGCATGCGCAGTAGTGACCCCGAGTGCGCATGCGCAGTAGTGAGCCCGTGCGCGCATGCGCAGTAGTGCGCCCGTGTGCGCATGCGCAGAAGTGAGTTCGAATGCGCATGTGCAAGTCTGAGCCGAAGTGCGCATGCGCAGTAGTGAGACCGTGTGCGCATGCGCAGTGGTGTGCCCGCGTGCGCATGTGCAGGTCTGAGCCGGAGTGCGCATGCGCAGTAGTGAGCCCGATTGTGCATCCGCAGTAGTGAGTCGGATTGCGCATGAGCAGTAGTGAGCCCGAGTGCGCATGAGCAGAAGTGAGCCCGAGTGCGCATGTGTAGGTCTGAGTCGGTGTGAGCATGCGCAGTAGTGACCCCGAGTGCGCGTGCGCTGTACTGTGCTCGTGTGCGCATGCGCAGTAGTGAGCCAGTGTACGCATGCGTAGTAGTGAGTCCGTGTGCGCATGTGCAGGTCTGAGCCGGAGTGCGCATGCGCAGTAGTGAACCCGATTGCGCATCTGCAGTAGTGACTCCGAGTGCGCATGCACAACAGTGAACCCGATTGCGCGTCTGCAGTGGTGACCCCGAGTGCGCATGTTCAGTAGCGACCCCGAGCGCGCATGCGCAGTAGTGAGCCCGAGGGCGCAATCGCAGTAGTGATTCCGAGTGCGCATGAGCAGTATTGATACCGAGTTCCCATACGCGGTAGTGAGCCCGATTTTGTATCCGCAGTAGTGAGTCCGAGTGCGCATGAGCAGTAGTGAGCAGGAGTGCGCATGCGCAGTAGTGACCCCGAGTGCGCATGGGCAGTAGCGACCCCGATTGCGCATCTGCAGTAATGACTCCGAGTGCGCATGCGCACCAGTGAACCCGATTGCGCATGCGCAGTAGTGAGGCCGAGCGCGCATCCGCAGTAGTGAGTCCGAGTTCGCATGAGCAGTAGTGAGCCCAAGCGCGCATCCGCACTAGTGAGTCCGAGTGCGCATGCGCAGTAGTGACCCCGTGTGCGCATCCGCAGTAGTGAGTCGGGGCGCGCATCCGCAGTAGTGAGTCCGAGTGCGCATGAGCAGTAGTAAGGCCGTGTGCGCATGCGCAGTGGTGAGCCCGAGCGCGCATCCGCAATAGTGAGTCCGAGTGCGCATGCGCAGTAGTAAGCCCTTGCGCGCATACGCAGTAGTGCTCCCGTGTGCGCATGCGCAGAAGTGAGCTCGGATGTGCCTGTGCAGGTCTGAGTCGGTGTGAGCATGCGCAGTAGTGACCCCGAGTGCGCGTGCGCAGTAGTCAGCTTGTGTGCGCATGCGCAGTAGTGAGCCCGTGCACGCATACGCAGTAGTGCGCCCGTGTGCGCATGCGCAGAAGTGAGCTCGAATGCGCATGTGCAAGTCTGAGCCGAAGTGCGCATGCGTAGTAGTGAGACCGTGTGCGCATGCGCATTGGTGTGCCCGAGTGCGCCTGTGCAGGTCTGAGCCGGAGTGCGCATGCGCAGTAGTGAGCCCGATTGTGCATCCGTAGTAGTGAGTCCGATTGCGCATGAGCAGTAGTGAGCCCGAGCGCGCAACCGCAGTAGTGAGTCCGAGTGCGCATGTGCAGGTCTGAGTCGGTGTGAGCATGCGCAGTAGTGACCCCGAGTGCGCGTGCGCTGTACTGAGCTCGTGTGCGCATGCGCAGTAGTAAGCGCGTGTGCGCATGCGCAGTAGTGAGTCCGTGTGCGCATGTGCAGGTCTGAGCCGGAGTGCGCATGCGCAGTAACGAACCCGATTGCGCATCTGCAGTAGTGACTCCGAGTGCGCATGCGCACCAGTGAACCCGTTTGCGCGTCTGCAGTGGTGACCCCGAGTGCGCATGGGCAGTAGCGACCCCGAGCGCGCATGCGCTGTAGTGAGTCCGAGTGCGCATGTGCAGTAGTGAGCCCGAGCGCGCATCCGCAGTAGTGAGTCCGAGTGCGCATGAGCAGTAGTGAGCCCGTGTGCGCATGCGCAGTAGTGAGCCCGAGCGCGCATCCGCACTAGTGAGTCCGAGTGCGCATGCGCAGTAGTGACCCCGTGTGCGCATCCGCAGTAGTGAGTCGGGGCGCGCATCCGCAGTAGTGAGTCCGAGTGCGCATGAGCAGTAGTAAGGCCGTGTGCGCATGCGCAGTGGTGAGCCCGAGCGCGCATCCGCAATAGTGAGTCCGAGTGCGCATGCGCAGTAGTAAGCCCTTGCGCGCATACGCAGTAGTGCTCCCGTGTGCGCATGCGCAGAAGTGAGCTCGGATGTGCCTGTGCAGGTCTGAGTCGGTGTGAGCATGCGCAGTAGTGACCCCGAGTGCGCGTGCGCAGTAGTCAGCTTGTGTGCGCATGCGCAGTAGTGAGCCCGTGCACGCATACGCAGTAGTGAGTCTGAGTGCGCATGCGCAGTAGTGACCCCGAGTGCGCATGCGCAGTAGTGAGCCCGTGCGCGCATGCGCAGTAGTGCGCCCGTGTGCGCATGCGCAGAAGTGAGTTCGAATGCGCATGTGCAAGTCTGAGCCGAAGTGCGCATGCGCAGTAGTGAGACCGTGTGCGCATGCGCAGTGGTGTGCCCGCGTGCGCATGTGCAGGTCTGAGCCGGAGTGCGCATGCGCAGTAGTGAGCCCGATTGTGCATCCGCAGTAGTGAGTCGGATTGCGCATGAGCAGTAGTGAGCCCGAGTGCGCATGAGCAGAAGTGAGCCCGAGTGCGCATGTGTAGGTCTGAGTCGGTGTGAGCATGCGCAGTAGTGACCCCGAGTGCGCGTGCGCTGTACTGTGCTCGTGTGCGCATGCGCAGTAGTGAGCCAGTGTACGCATGCGTAGTAGTGAGTCCGTGTGCGCATGTGCAGGTCTGAGCCGGAGTGCGCATGCGCAGTAGTGAACCCGATTGCGCATCTGCAGTAGTGACTCCGAGTGCGCATGCACAACAGTGAACCCGATTGCGCGTCTGCAGTGGTGACCCCGAGTGCGCATGTTCAGTAGCGACCCCGAGCGCGCATGCGCAGTAGTGAGCCCGAGGGCGCAATCGCAGTAGTGATTCCGAGTGCGCATGAGCAGTATTGATACCGAGTTCCCATACGCGGTAGTGAGCCCGATTTTGTATCCGCAGTAGTGAGTCCGAGTGCGCATGAGCAGTAGTGAGCAGGAGTGCGCATGCGCAGTAGTGACCCCGAGTGCGCATGGGCAGTAGCGACCCCGATTGCGCATCTGCAGTAATGACTCCGAGTGCGCATGCGCACCAGTGAACCCGATTGCGCATGCGCAGTAGTGAGGCCGAGCGCGCATCCGCAGTAGTGAGTCCGAGTTCGCATGAGCAGTAGTGAGCCCAAGCGCGCATCCGCACTAGTGAGTCCGAGTGCGCATGCGCAGTAGTGACCCCGTGTGCGCATCCGCAGTAGTGAGTCGGGGCGCGCATCCGCAGTAGTGAGTCCGAGTGCGCATGAGCAGTAGTAAGGCCGTGTGCGCATGCGCAGTGGTGAGCCCGAGCGCGCATCCGCAATAGTGAGTCCGAGTGCGCATGCGCAGTAGTAAGCCCTTGCGCGCATACGCAGTAGTGCTCCCGTGTGCGCATGCGCAGAAGTGAGCTCGGATGTGCCTGTGCAGGTCTGAGTCGGTGTGAGCATGCGCAGTAGTGACCCCGAGTGCGCGTGCGCAGTAGTCAGCTTGTGTGCGCATGCGCAGTAGTGAGCCCGTGCACGCATACGCAGTAGTGCGCCCGTGTGCGCATGCGCAGAAGTGAGCTCGAATGCGCATGTGCAAGTCTGAGCCGAAGTGCGCATGCGTAGTAGTGAGACCGTGTGCGCATGCGCATTGGTGTGCCCGAGTGCGCCTGTGCAGGTCTGAGCCGGAGTGCGCATGCGCAGTAGTGAGCCCGATTGTGCATCCGTAGTAGTGAGTCCGATTGCGCATGAGCAGTAGTGAGCCCGAGCGCGCAACCGCAGTAGTGAGTCCGAGTGCGCATGTGCAGGTCTGAGTCGGTGTGAGCATGCGCAGTAGTGACCCCGAGTGCGCGTGCGCTGTACTGAGCTCGTGTGCGCATGCGCAGTAGTAAGCGCGTGTGCGCATGCGCAGTAGTGAGTCCGTGTGCGCATGTGCAGGTCTGAGCCGGAGTGCGCATGCGCAGTAACGAACCCGATTGCGCATCTGCAGTAGTGACTCCGAGTGCGCATGCGCACCAGTGAACCCGTTTGCGCGTCTGCAGTGGTGACCCCGAGTGCGCATGGGCAGTAGCGACCCCGAGCGCGCATGCGCTGTAGTGAGTCCGAGTGCGCATGTGCAGTAGTGAGCCCGAGCGCGCATCCGCAGTAGTGAGTCCGAGTGCGCATGAGCAGTAGTGAGCCCGTGTGCGCATGCGCAGTAGTGAGCCCGAGCGCGCATCCGCACTAGTGAGTCCGAGTGCGCATGCGCAGTAGTGACCCCGTGTGCGCATCCGCAGTAGTGAGTCGGGGCGCGCATCCGCAGTAGTGAGTCCGAGTGCGCATGAGCAGTAGTAAGGCCGTGTGCGCATGCGCAGTGGTGAGCCCGAGCGCGCATCCGCAATAGTGAGTCCGAGTGCGCATGCGCAGTAGTAAGCCCTTGCGCGCATACGCAGTAGTGCTCCCGTGTGCGCATGCGCAGAAGTGAGCTCGGATGTGCCTGTGCAGGTCTGAGTCGGTGTGAGCATGCGCAGTAGTGACCCCGAGTGCGCGTGCGCAGTAGTCAGCTTGTGTGCGCATGCGCAGTAGTGAGCCCGTGCACGCATACGCAGTAGTGCGCCCGTGTGCGCATGCGCAGAAGTGAGCTCGAATGCGCATGTGCAAGTCTGAGCCGAAGTGCGCATGCGTAGTAGTGAGACCGTGTGCGCATGCGCATTGGTGTGCCCGAGTGCGCCTGTGCAGGTCTGAGCCGGAGTGCGCATGCGCAGTAGTGAGCCCGATTGTGCATCCGTAGTAGTGAGTCCGATTGCGCATGAGCAGTAGTGAGCCCGAGCGCGCAACCGCAGTAGTGAGTCCGAGTGCGCATGTGCAGGTCTGAGTCGGTGTGAGCATGCGCAGTAGTGACCCCGAGTGCGCGTGCGCTGTACTGAGCTCGTGTGCGCATGCGCAGTAGTAAGCGCGTGTGCGCATGCGCAGTAGTGAGTCCGTGTGCGCATGTGCAGGTCTGAGCCGGAGTGCGCATGCGCAGTAACGAACCCGATTGCGCATCTGCAGTAGTGACTCCGAGTGCGCATGCGCACCAGTGAACCCGTTTGCGCGTCTGCAGTGGTGACCCCGAGTGCGCATGGGCAGTAGCGACCCCGAGCGCGCATGCGCTGTAGTGAGTCCGAGTGCGCATGTGCAGTAGTGAGCCCGAGCGCGCATCCGCAGTAGTGAGTCCGAGTGCGCATGAGCAGTAGTGAGCCCGTGTGCGCATGCGCAGTAGTGAGCCCGAGCGCGCATCCGCAGTAGTGAGTCCGAGTGCGCGTGAGCAGTAGTGAGTCCGAGTGCGCATGAGCAGTTGTGAGCCCGTGTGCGCATGCGCAGTAGTGAGCCCGAGCGCGCATCCGCAGTAGTGAGTCCGAGTGCGCATGAGCAGTAGTGAGCCCGTGTGCGCATGCGCAGTAGTGAGCCCGAGCGCGCATCCGCAGTAGTGAGTCCGAGTGCGCATGAGCAGTAGTGAGTCCGAGTGCGCATGTGCAGTAGTGAGCCCGAGCGCGCATGCGCAGTAGTGAACCCGATTGCGCATGCGCAGTAGTGAGTCCGAGTGCGCATGTGCAGTAGTGAGCCCGAGCGCGCATCCGCAGTAGTGAGTCCGAGTGCGCATGAGCAGTAGTGAGCCCGTATGCGCATCCGCAGTAGTGAGTCCGAGTGTGCATGAGCAGTAGTGAGCCCGTGTGCGCATGCGCAGTAGTGAGCCCGAGCGCGCATCCGCAGTAGTGAGTCCGAGTGCGCATGAGCAGTAGTGAGCCCGTGTGCGCATGCGCAGTAGTGACCCCGAGTGCGCGTGCGCTGTAGTGAGCTCGTGTGCTCATGCGCAGTAGTTAGCCAGTGTACGCATGCGTAGTAGTGAGTCCGTGTGCGCATGTGCAGGTCTGAGCCGGAGTGCGCATGCGCAGTAGTGAACCCGATTGCGCATCTGCAGTAGTGACTCCGAGTGCGCATGCACAGCAGTGAACCCGATTGCGCGTCTGCAGTGGTGACCCCGAGTGCCCATGTTCAGTAGCGACCCCGAGCGCGCATGCGCAGTAGTGAGCCCGAGGGCGCAATCGCAGTAGTGATTCCGAGTGCGCATGAGCAGTAGTGATCCCGAGTTCCCATACGCGGTAGTGAGCCCGATTTTGTATCCGCAGTAATGAGTCCGAGTGCGCATGAGCAGTAGTGAGCCCGTGTGCGCATGCGCAGTAGTGATCCCAAGCGCGCATCCGCACTAGTGAGTAAGAGTGCGCATGCGCAGTAGTGAGCCCGTGCGCGCATACGCAGTAGTGCGCCCGTGTGCGCATGCGCAGAAGTGAGCTCGATTGCGCATGTGCAGGTCTGACTCGGTGTGCGCATGCGCAGTAGTGACCCCGAGTGCGCGTGCGCTGTAGTGAGCTCGTGTGCGCATGTGCAGTAGTGAGCCAGTGTACGCATGCGCAGTAGTGAGTCCGTGTGCGCATGTGCGGGTCTGAGCCGGAGTGCGCATGCGCAGTAGTGAACCCGATTGCGCGTCTGCAGTAGTGACTCTGAGTGCGCATGCAAAGCAGTGAAACCGATTGCGCGTCTGCAGTGGTGACCCCAGGTGCCCATGTTCAGTAGCGACCCCGAGCGCGCATGCGCAGTAGTGAGCCCGAGGGCGCAATCGCAGTAGTGAGTCCGAGTGCGCATGAGCAGTAGTGATCCCGAGTGCGCATGGGCAGTAGCGACCCCGAGCGCGCATGTGCAGTAGTGAGCCCGAGCGCGCATCCGCAGTAGTGAGTCGGGGCGCGCATCCGCAGTAGTGAGTCCGAGTGCGCATGAGCAGTAGTGAGGCCGTGTGCGCATGCGCAGTAGTGAGCCCGAGCGCGCATCCGCAGTACTGAGTCCGATTGTGCATGCGCAGTAGTGACCCCGAGTGCGCATGCGCAGTAGTGACCCCGTGCGCGCATGCGCAGTAGTTAGCCCGAGCGCGCATCCGCAGTAGTGAGTCTGAGTGCGCATGCGCAGTAGTGACCCCGAGTGCGCATGCGCAGTAGTGAGCCCGTGCGCGCATGCGCAGTAGTGCGCCCGTGTGCGCATGCGCAGAAGTGAGTTCGAATGCGCATGTGCAAGTCTGAGCCGAAGTGCGCATGCGCAGTAGTGAGACCGTGTGCGCATGCGCAGTGGTGTGCCCGCGTGCGCATGCGCAGGTCTGAGCCGGAGTGCGCATGCGCAGTAGTGAGCCCGATTGTGCATCCGCAGTAGTGAGTCGGATTGCGCATGAGCAGTAGTGAGCCCGAGTGCGCATGAGCAGAAGTGAGCCCGAGTGCGCATGTGTAGGTCTGAGTCGGTGTGAGCATGCGCAGTAGTGACCCCGAGTGCGCGTGCGCTGTACTGTGCTCGTGTGCGCATGCGCAGTAGTGAGCCAGTGTACGCATGCGTAGTAGTGAGTCCGTGTGCGCATGTGCAGGTCTGAGCCGGAGTGCGCATGCGCAGTAGTGAACCCGATTGCGCATTTGCAGTAGTGACTCCGAGTGCGCATGCACAACAGTGAACCCGATTGCGCGTCTGCAGTGGTGACCCCGAGTGCGCATGTTCAGTAGCGACCCCGAGCGCGCATGCGCAGTAGTGAGCCCGAGGGCGCAATCGCAGTAGTGATTCCGAGTGCGCATGAGCAGTATTGATACCGAGTTCCCATACGCGGTAGTGAGCCCGATTTTGTATCCGCAGTAGTGAGTCCGAGTTCGCATGAGCAGTAGTGAGCAGGAGTGCGCATGCGCAGTAGTGACCCCGAGTGCGCATGGGCAGTAGCGACCCCGATTGCGCATCTGCAGTAATGACTCCGAGTGCGCATGCGCACCAGTGAACCCGATTGCGCATGCGCAGTAGTGAGGCCGAGCGCGCATCCGCAGTAGTGAGTCCGAGTTCGCATGAGCAGTAGTGAGCCCAAGCGCGCATCCGCACTAGTGAGTCCGAGTGCGCATGCGCAGTAGTGACCCCGTGTGCGCATCCGCAGTAGTGAGTCGGGGCGCGCATCCGCAGTAGTGAGTCCGAGTGCGCATGAGCAGTAGTGAGGCCGTGTGCGCATGCGCAGTGGTGAGCCCGAGCGCGCATCCGCAATAGTGAGTCCGAGTGCGCATGCGCAGTAGTAAGCCCTTGCGCGCATACGCAGTAGTGCTCCCGTGTGCGCATGCGCAGAAGTGAGCTCGGATGTGCATGTGCAGGTCTGAGTCGGTGTGAGCATGCGCAGTAGTGACCCCGAGTGCGCGTGCGCAGTAGTCAGCTTGTGTGCGCATGCGCAGTAGTGAGCCCGTGCACGCATACGCAGTAGTGCGCCCGTGTGCGCATGCGCAGAAGTGAGCTCGAATGCGCATGTGCAAGTCTGAGCCGAAGTGCGCATGCGTAGTAGTGAGACCGTGTGCGCATGCGCATTGGTGTGCCCGAGTGCGCCTGTGCAGGTCTGAGCCGGAGTGCGCATGCGCAGTAGTGAGCCCGATTGTGCATCCGTAGTAGTGAGTCCGATTGCGCATGAGCAGTAGTGAGCCCGAGCGCGCAACCGCAGTAGTGAGTCCGAGTGCGCATGTGCAGGTCTGAGTCGGTGTGAGCATGCGCAGTAGTGACCCCGAGTGCGCGTGCGCTGTACTGAGCTCGTGTGCGCATGCGCAGTAGTAAGCGCGTGTGCGCATGCGCAGTAGTGAGTCCGTGTGCGCATGTGCAGGTCTGAGCCGGAGTGCGCATGCGCAGTAATGAACCCGATTGCGCATCTGCAGTAGTGACTCCGAGTGCGCATGCGCACCAGTGAACCCGTTTGCGCGTCTGCAGTGGTGACCCCGAGTGCGCATGGGCAGTAGCGACCCCGAGCGCGCATGCGCTGTCATGAGTCCGAGTGCGCATGTGCAGTAGTGAGCCCGAGCGCGCATCCGCAGTAGTGAGTCCGAGTGCGCATGAGCAGTAGTGAGCCCGTGTGCGCATGCGCAGTAGTGAGCCCGAGCGCGCATGCGCAGAAGTGAGCTCGAATGCGCATGTGCAGGTCTGAGTCGGTGCGAGCATGCGCAGTAGTGACCCCGAGTGCGCGTGCGCTGTAGTCAGCTTGTGTGCGCATGCGCAGTAGTGACCCCGAGTGCGCATGGGCAGTTGCGAATCCGAGCGGGCATGCGCAGTAGGGAGTCCGAGTGCGCATGCGCAGAAGTGAGCTCGAATGCGCATGTGCAGGTCTGAGTCGGTGTGAGCATGCGCAGTAGTGACCCCGAGTGCGCGTGCGCTGTAGTGAGCTTGTGTGCGCATGCGCAGTAGTAAGCCGGTATACGCATGCGCAGTAGTGAGTCCGTGTGCGCATGTGCAGGTCTGAGTCGGAGTGCGCATGCGCAGTAGTGAACCCGAGTGCGCATGCGCAGTAGTGGGCCCGATTGCACATCGGCAGTAGTGAGCCCGAGCGCGCATGCGCTGTAGTGAGTCCGAGTGCGCATGTGCAGTAGTGAGCCCGTGCGCGCATGCGCAGTAGTGAGCCCGAGCGCGCATCCGCAGTAGTGAGTCCGAGTGCGCATGCGCAGTAGTGACCCCGAGTGCGCATGCGCAGTAGTGAGCCCGTGCGCGCATACGCAACAGTGGACCCGATTGCGCATGCGCAGTAGTGAACCCGAGCGCGCATCCGCACTAGTCAGTCCGAGTGCGCATGCGCAGTAGTGGCCCCGAGTGCGCATGCGCATTAGTGAGCCCGTGCGCGCATACGCAGTAGTGCGCCCGTGTGCGCATGCGCAGAAGTGAGCTCGAATGCGCATGTGCAGGTCTGACTCGGTGTGCGCATGCGCAGTAGTGACCCCGAGTGCGCGTGCGCTGTAGTGAGCCCGAGCGCGCATCCGCAGTAGTGAGTCCGAGTGCGCATGAGCAGTAGTAAGCCCGTGAGCGCATGCGCAGTAGTGAGCCCGAGCGCGCGTGGTCAGTAGTGGCCCCGTGTGCGCATGCGCAGCCGTGAGCCCGAGCGCGCATGCGCAGTAGTGAGTCCCAGTGCGCATGTGCAGTAGTGAGCCCGAGCGCGCATCCGCAGTAGTGAGTCCGAGTGCGCATGAGCAGTAGTGAGCCCGTGTGCGCATGCGCAGTAGTGAGCCCGAGCGCGCGTGGTCAGTAGTGGGCCCGATTGCGCATCCGCAATAGTGAGTCCGAGTGCGCATGTGCAGTAGTGAGCCCGAGCGCGCATCCGCAGTTGTGGGTCCGAGTGCGCATGAGCAGTAGTGAGCCCGTGTGCGCATGCGCAGTAGTGAGCCCGAGCGCGCATCCGCAGTAGTGTGTCCGAGTGCGCATGAGCAGTAGTGAGCCCGTGTACGCATGCGCAGTAGTGAGCCAGAGCGCGCATCCGCAGTAGTGAGTCCGAGTGCGCATGCGCAGTGGTGACCCTGAGTGCGCATGCGCAGTAGTGAGCCCGACTGTGCATCCGTAGTAGTGAGTCCGATTGCGCATGAGCAGTAGTGAGCCCGCGTGCGCATGCACAGTTGTGCGCCCGTGTGCGCATGCGCAGTGGTGTGCCCGTGTGCGCATGTGCAGGTCTGAGCCGGAGTGCGCATGCGCAGTAGTGAGCCCGATTGTGCATCCGTAGTAGTGAGTCCGATTGCGCATGAGCAGTAGTGAGCCCGAGCGCGCAACCGCAGTAGTGAGTCCGAGTGCGCATGTGCAGGTCTGAGTCGGTGTGAGCATGCGCAGTAGTGACCCCGAGTGCGCGTGCGCTGTACTGAGCTCGTGTGCGCATGCGCAGTAGTGAGCGCGTGTGCGCATGCGCAGTAGTGAGTCCGTGTGCGCATGTGCAGGTCTGAGCCGGAGTGCGCATGCGCAGTAATGAACCCGATTGCGCATCTGCAGTAGTGACTCCGAGTGCACATGCGCACCAGTGAACCCGTTTGCGCGTCTGCAGTGGTGACCCCGAGTGCGCATGGGCAGTAGCGACCCCGAGCGCGCATGCGCTGTAGTGAGTCCGAGTGCGCATGTGCAGTAGTGAGCCCGAGCGCGCATCCGCAGTAGTGAGTCCGAGTGCGCATGAGCAGTAGTGAGCCCGTGTGCGCATGCGCAGTAGTGAGCCCGAGCGCCCATCCGCAGTAGTGAGTCCGAGTGCGCGTGAGCAGTAGTGAGTCCGAGTGCGCATGAGCAGTAGTGAACCCCTGTGCGCATGCGCAGTAGTGAGCCCGAGCGCGCATCCGCAGTAGTGGGTCCGAGTGCGCATGAGCAGTAGTGAGCCCGTGTGCGTATGCGCAGTAGTGAGCCCGAGCGCGCATCCGCAGTAATGAGTCCGAGTGCGCATGAGCAGTAGTGATCCCGTGTGCGCATGCGCAGTGGTGAGCCCGAGCGCGCATCCGCAGTAGTGAGTCCGAGTGCGCATGCGCAGTAGTGAACACAATTGCGCATGCGCAGTAGTGAGTCCGAGTGCGCATGCGCAGTAGTGACCCCGAGTGCGCATGCGCAGTAGTGAGCCCGTGCGCGCATGCGCAGTAGTGAGCCCGAGCGCGCATCCGCAGTAGTGAGCCCGAGCGCGCATGCGCAGTAGTGAGTCCGAGTGCGCATGCGCAGTAGTGACCCCGAGTGCGCATGCGCAGTAGCGAGCCCTTGCGCGCATACGCAGTAGTGCTCCCGTGTGCGCATGCGCAGAAGTGAGCTCGAATGCGCATGTGCAGGTCTGAGTCGGTGTGAGCATGCGCAGTAGTGACCCCGAGTGCGCGTGCCCTGTAGTGAGCTTGTGTGTGCATGCGCAGTAGTAAGCCGGTATACGCATGCGCAGTAGTGAGTCCGTGTGCGCATGTGCAGGTCTGAGTCGGAGTGCGCATGCGCAGTAGTGAACCCGAGTGCGCATGAGCAGTAGTGAGCCCGATTGCACATCGGCAGTAGTGAGCCCGAGCGCGCATGCGCTGTAGTGAGTCCGAGTGCGCATGTGCAGTAGTGAGCCCGTGCGCGCATGCGCAGTAGTGAGCCCGAGCGCGCATCCGCAGTAGTGAGTCCGAGTGCGCATGAGCAGTAGTGAGGCCGTGCGCGCATGCGCAGTAGTGAGCCCGAGCGCGCATCTGCAGTAGTGACTCCGAGTGCGCGTGCGCACCAGTGAACCCGTTTGCGCATCTGCAGTGGTGACCCCGAGTGCGCGTGCGCTGTAGTGAGCCCGAGCGCGCATCCGGAGTAGTGAGTCCGAGTGCGCATGAGCAGTAGTAAGCCCGTGAGCGCATGCGCAGTAGCGAGCCCGAGCGCGCGTGGTCAGTAGTGGCCCCGTGTGCGCATGCGCAGCCGTGAGCCCGATTGCGCATCCGCAGTAGTGAGTCCGAGCACGCATGCGCAGTAGTGAACCCGATTGCGCATGCGCAGTAGTGAGTCCGAGTGCGCATGTGCAGTAGTGAGCCCGAGCGCGCATCCGCAGTAGTGAGTCCGAGTGCGCATGAGCAGTAGTGAGCCCGATTGCACATCGGCAGTAGTGAGCCCGAGCGCGCATGCGCTGTAGTGAGTCCGAGTGCGCATGTGCAGTAGTGAGCCCGTGCGCGCATGCGCAGTAGTGAGCCCGAGCGCGCATCCGCAGTAGTGAGTCCGAGTGCGCATGAGCAGTAGTGAGGCCGTGCGCGCATGCGCAGCAGTGAGCCCGAGCGCGCATCCGCAGTAGTGAGTCCGAGTGCGCATGGGCAGTAGCGAATCCGAGCGCGCATGCGCAGTAGTGAGTCCGAGTGCGCATGTGCAGTAGTGACCCCGTGCGCGCATGCGCAGTAGTGAGCCCGAGCGCGCAACCGCTGTAGTGTGTCCGATTGCGCATGAGCAGTAGTGAGGCCGTGTGCGCATGTGCAGTAGTGAGCCCGAGCGCGCATGCGCAGAAGTGAGCTCGAATGCGCATGTGCAGGTCTGAGTCGGTGTGAGCATGCGCAGTAGTGACCCCGAGTGCGCGTGCGCTGTAGTCAGCTTGTGTGCGCATGCGCAGTAGTGACCCCGAGTGCGCATGCGCAGTAGTGAGCCCGTGCGCGCATACGCACCAGTGGACCCGATTGCGCATGCGCAGTAGTGAACCCGAGCGCGCATCCGCACTAGTTAGTCCGAGTGCGCATGCGCAGTAGTGGCCCCGAGTGCGCATGCGCATTAGTGAGCCCGTGCGCGCATACGCAGTAGTGCGCCCGTGTGCGCATGCGCAGAAGTGAGCTCGAATGCGCATGTGCAGGTCTGACTCGGTGTGCGCATGCGCAGTAGTGACCCCGAGTGCGCGTGCGCTGTAGTGAGCCCGAGCGCGCATCCGCAGTAGTGAGTCCGAGTGCGCATGAGCAGTAGTAAGCCCGTGAGCGCATGCGCAGTAGTGAGTCCGAGCGCGCGTGGTCAGTAGTGGGCCCGATTGCGCATCCGCAATAGTGAGTCCGAGTGCGCATGTGCAGTAGTGAGCCCGAGCGCGCATCCGCAGTTGTGAGTCCGAGTGCGCATGAGCAGTAGTGAGCCCGTGTGCGCATGCGCAGTAGTGAGCCCGAGCGCGCATCCGCAGTAGTGTGTCCGAGTGCGCATGAGCAGTAGTGAGCCCGTGTACGCATGCGCAGTAGTGAGCCAGAGCGCGCATCCGCAGTAGTGAGTCCGAGTGCGCATGCGCAGTGGTGACCCTGAGTGCGCATGCGCAGTAGTGAGCCCGACTGTGCATCCGTAGTAGTGAGTCCGATTGCGCATGAGCAGTAGTGAGCCCGCGTGCGCATGCACAGTAGTGCGCCCGTGTGCGCATGCGCAGTGGTGTGCCCGTGTGCGCATGTGCAGGTCTGAGCCGGAGTGCGCATGCGCAGTAGTGAGCCCGATTGTGCATCCGTAGTAGTGAGTCCGATTGCGCATGAGCAGTAGTGAGCCCGAGCGCGCAACCGCAGTAGTGAGTCCGAGTGCGCATGTGCAGGTCTGAGTCGGTGTGAGCATGCGCAGTAGTGACCCCGAGTGCGCGTGCGCTGTACTGAGCTCGTGTGCGCATGCGCAGTAGTGAGCGCGTGTGCGCATGCGCAGTAGTGAGTCCGTGTGCGCATGTGCAGGTCTGAGCCGGAGTGCGCATGCGCAGTAATGAACCCGATTGCGCATCTGCAGTAGTGACTCCGAGTGCACATGCGCACCAGTGAACCCGTTTGCGCGTCTGCAGTGGTGACCCCGAGTGCGCATGGGCAGTAGCGACCCCGAGCGCGCATGCGCTGTAGTGAGTCCGAGTGCGCATGTGCAGTAGTGAGCCCGAGCGCGCATCCGCAGTAGTGAGTCCGAGTGCGCATGAGCAGTAGTGAGCCCGTGTGCGCATGCGCAGTAGTGAGCCCGAGCGCCCATCCGCAGTAGTGAGTCCGAGTGCGCGTGAGCAGTAGTGAGTCCGAGTGCGCATGAGCAGTAGTGAACCCCTGTGCGCATGCGCAGTAGTGAGCCCGAGCGCGCATCCGCAGTAGTGAGTCCGAGTGCGCATGAGCAGTAGTGAGCCCGTGTGCGTATGCGCAGTAGTGAGCCCGAGCGCGCATCCGCAGTAATGAGTCCGAGTGCGCATGAGCAGTAGTGATCCCGTGTGCGCATGCGCAGTGGTGAGCCCGAGCGCGCATCCGCAGTAGTGAGTCCGAGTGCGCATGCGCAGTAGTGAACTCAATTGCGCATGCGCAGTAGTGAGTCCGAGTGCGCATGCGCAGTAGTGACCCCGAGTGCGCATGCGCAGTAGTGAGCCCGTGCGCGCATGCGCAGTAGTGAGCCCGAGCGCGCATCCGCAGTAGTGAGCCCGAGCGCGCATGCGCAGTAGTGAGTCCGAGTGCGCATGCGCAGTAGTGACCCCGAGTGCGCATGCGCAGTAGCGAGCCCTTGCGCGCATACGCAGTAGTGCTCCCGTGTGCGCATGCGCAGAAGTGAGCTCGAATGCGCATGTGCAGGTCTGAGTCGGAGTGCGCATGCGCAGTAGTGAACCCGAGTGCGCATGCGCAGTAGTGAGCCCGATTGCACATCGGCAGTAGTGAGCCCGAGCGCGCATCCGCAGTAGTGAGTCCGAGTGCGCATGAGCAGTAGTGAGGCCGTGCGCGCATGCGCAGCAGTGAGCCCGAGCGCGCATGCGCTGTAGTGAGTCCGAGTGCGCATGTGCAGTAGTGAGCCCGAGCGCGCATCCGCAGTAGTGAGTCCGAGTGCGCATGAGCAGTAGTGAGCCCGTGTGCGCATGCGCAGTAGTGAGCCCGAGCGCCCATCCGCAGTAGTGAGTCCGAGTGCGCGTGAGCAGTAGTGAGTCCGAGTGCGCATGAGCAGTAGTGAACCCCTGTGCGCATGCGCAGTAGTGAGCCCGAGCGCGCATCCGCAGTAGTGGGTCCGAGTGCGCATGAGCAGTAGTGAGCCCGTGTGCGTATGCGCAGTAGTGAGCCCGAGCGCGCATCCGCAGTAATGAGTCCGAGTGCGCATGAGCAGTAGTGATCCCGTGTGCGCATGCGCAGTGGTGAGCCCGAGCGCGCATCCGCAGTAGTGAGTCCGAGTGCGCATGCGCAGTAGTGAACACAATTGCGCATGCGCAGTAGTGAGTCCGAGTGCGCATGCGCAGTAGTGACCCCGAGTGCGCATGCGCAGTAGTGAGCCCGTGCGCGCATGCGCAGTAGTGAGCCCGAGCGCGCATCCGCAGTAGTGAGCCCGAGCGCGCATGCGCAGTAGTGAGTCCGAGTGCGCATGCGCAGTAGTGACCCCGAGTGCGCATGCGCAGTAGCGAGCCCTTGCGCGCATACGCAGTAGTGCTCCCGTGTGCGCATGCGCAGAAGTGAGCTCGAATGCGCATGTGCAGGTCTGAGTCGGTGTGAGCATGCGCAGTAGTGACCCCGAGTGCGCGTGCCCTGTAGTGAGCTTGTGTGTGCATGCGCAGTAGTAAGCCGGTATACGCATGCGCAGTAGTGAGTCCGTGTGCGCATGTGCAGGTCTGAGTCGGAGTGCGCATGCGCAGTAGTGAACCCGAGTGCGCATGAGCAGTAGTGAGCCCGATTGCACATCGGCAGTAGTGAGCCCGAGCGCGCATGCGCTGTAGTGAGTCCGAGTGCGCATGTGCAGTAGTGAGCCCGTGCGCGCATGCGCAGTAGTGAGCCCGAGCGCGCATCCGCAGTAGTGAGTCCGAGTGCGCATGAGCAGTAGTGAGGCCGTGCGCGCATGCGCAGTAGTGAGCCCGAGCGCGCATCTGCAGTAGTGACTCCGAGTGCGCGTGCGCACCAGTGAACCCGTTTGCGCATCTGCAGTGGTGACCCCGAGTGCGCGTGCGCTGTAGTGAGCCCGAGCGCGCATCCGGAGTAGTGAGTCCGAGTGCGCATGAGCAGTAGTAAGCCCGTGAGCGCATGCGCAGTAGCGAGCCCGAGCGCGCGTGGTCAGTAGTGGCCCCGTGTGCGCATGCGCAGCCGTGAGCCCGATTGCGCATCCGCAGTAGTGAGTCCGAGCACGCATGCGCAGTAGTGAACCCGATTGCGCATGCGCAGTAGTGAGTCCGAGTGCGCATGTGCAGTAGTGAGCCCGAGCGCGCATCCGCAGTAGTGAGTCCGAGTGCGCATGAGCAGTAGTGAGCCCGATTGCACATCGGCAGTAGTGAGCCCGAGCGCGCATGCGCTGTAGTGAGTCCGAGTGCGCATGTGCAGTAGTGAGCCCGTGCGCGCATGCGCAGTAGTGAGCCCGAGCGCGCATCCGCAGTAGTGAGTCCGAGTGCGCATGAGCAGTAGTGAGGCCGTGCGCGCATGCGCAGCAGTGAGCCCGAGCGCGCATCCGCAGTAGTGAGTCCGAGTGCGCATGGGCAGTAGCGAATCCGAGCGCGCATGCGCAGTAGTGAGTCCGAGTGCGCATGTGCAGTAGTGACCCCGTGCGCGCATGCGCAGTAGTGAGCCCGAGCGCGCAACCGCTGTAGTGTGTCCGATTGCGCATGAGCAGTAGTGAGGCCGTGTGCGCATGTGCAGTAGTGAGCCCGAGCGCGCATGCGCAGAAGTGAGCTCGAATGCGCATGTGCAGGTCTGAGTCGGTGTGAGCATGCGCAGTAGTGACCCCGAGTGCGCGTGCGCTGTAGTCAGCTTGTGTGCGCATGCGCAGTAGTGACCCCGAGTGCGCATGCGCAGTAGTGAGCCCGTGCGCGCATACGCACCAGTGGACCCGATTGCGCATGCGCAGTAGTGAACCCGAGCGCGCATCCGCACTAGTTAGTCCGAGTGCGCATGCGCAGTAGTGGCCCCGAGTGCGCATGCGCATTAGTGAGCCCGTGCGCGCATACGCAGTAGTGCGCCCGTGTGCGCATGCGCAGAAGTGAGCTCGAATGCGCATGTGCAGGTCTGACTCGGTGTGCGCATGCGCAGTAGTGACCCCGAGTGCGCGTGCGCTGTAGTGAGCCCGAGCGCGCATCCGCAGTAGTGAGTCCGAGTGCGCATGAGCAGTAGTAAGCCCGTGAGCGCATGCGCAGTAGTGAGTCCGAGCGCGCGTGGTCAGTAGTGGGCCCGATTGCGCATCCGCAATAGTGAGTCCGAGTGCGCATGTGCAGTAGTGAGCCCGAGCGCGCATCCGCAGTTGTGAGTCCGAGTGCGCATGAGCAGTAGTGAGCCCGTGTGCGCATGCGCAGTAGTGAGCCCGAGCGCGCATCCGCAGTAGTGTGTCCGAGTGCGCATGAGCAGTAGTGAGCCCGTGTACGCATGCGCAGTAGTGAGCCAGAGCGCGCATCCGCAGTAGTGAGTCCGAGTGCGCATGCGCAGTGGTGACCCTGAGTGCGCATGCGCAGTAGTGAGCCCGACTGTGCATCCGTAGTAGTGAGTCCGATTGCGCATGAGCAGTAGTGAGCCCGCGTGCGCATGCACAGTAGTGCGCCCGTGTGCGCATGCGCAGTGGTGTGCCCGTGTGCGCATGTGCAGGTCTGAGCCGGAGTGCGCATGCGCAGTAGTGAGCCCGATTGTGCATCCGTAGTAGTGAGTCCGATTGCGCATGAGCAGTAGTGAGCCCGAGCGCGCAACCGCAGTAGTGAGTCCGAGTGCGCATGTGCAGGTCTGAGTCGGTGTGAGCATGCGCAGTAGTGACCCCGAGTGCGCGTGCGCTGTACTGAGCTCGTGTGCGCATGCGCAGTAGTGAGCGCGTGTGCGCATGCGCAGTAGTGAGTCCGTGTGCGCATGTGCAGGTCTGAGCCGGAGTGCGCATGCGCAGTAATGAACCCGATTGCGCATCTGCAGTAGTGACTCCGAGTGCACATGCGCACCAGTGAACCCGTTTGCGCGTCTGCAGTGGTGACCCCGAGTGCGCATGGGCAGTAGCGACCCCGAGCGCGCATGCGCTGTAGTGAGTCCGAGTGCGCATGTGCAGTAGTGAGCCCGAGCGCGCATCCGCAGTAGTGAGTCCGAGTGCGCATGAGCAGTAGTGAGCCCGTGTGCGCATGCGCAGTAGTGAGCCCGAGCGCCCATCCGCAGTAGTGAGTCCGAGTGCGCGTGAGCAGTAGTGAGTCCGAGTGCGCATGAGCAGTAGTGAACCCCTGTGCGCATGCGCAGTAGTGAGCCCGAGCGCGCATCCGCAGTAGTGAGTCCGAGTGCGCATGAGCAGTAGTGAGCCCGTGTGCGTATGCGCAGTAGTGAGCCCGAGCGCGCATCCGCAGTAATGAGTCCGAGTGCGCATGAGCAGTAGTGATCCCGTGTGCGCATGCGCAGTGGTGAGCCCGAGCGCGCATCCGCAGTAGTGAGTCCGAGTGCGCATGCGCAGTAGTGAACTCAATTGCGCATGCGCAGTAGTGAGTCCGAGTGCGCATGCGCAGTAGTGACCCCGAGTGCGCATGCGCAGTAGTGAGCCCGTGCGCGCATGCGCAGTAGTGAGCCCGAGCGCGCATCCGCAGTAGTGAGCCCGAGCGCGCATGCGCAGTAGTGAGTCCGAGTGCGCATGCGCAGTAGTGACCCCGAGTGCGCATGCGCAGTAGCGAGCCCTTGCGCGCATACGCAGTAGTGCTCCCGTGTGCGCATGCGCAGAAGTGAGCTCGAATGCGCATGTGCAGGTCTGAGTCGGAGTGCGCATGCGCAGTAGTGAACCCGAGTGCGCATGCGCAGTAGTGAGCCCGATTGCACATCGGCAGTAGTGAGCCCGAGCGCGCATCCGCAGTAGTGAGTCCGAGTGCGCATGAGCAGTAGTGAGGCCGTGCGCGCATGCGCAGCAGTGAGCCCGAGCGCGCATCCGCAGTAGTGAGTCCGAGTGCGCATGGGCAGTAGCGAATCCGAGCGCGCATGCGCAGTAGTGAGTCCGAGTGCGCATGTGCAGTAGTGACCCCGTGCGCGCATGCGCAGTAGTGAGCCCGAGCGCGCAACCGCTGTAGTGTGTCCGATTGCGCATGAGCAGTAGTGAGGCCGTGTGCGCATGTGCAGTAGTGAGCCCGAGCGCGCATGCGCAGAAGTGAGCTCGAATGCGCATGTGCAGGTCTGAGTCGGTGTGAGCATGCGCAGTAGTGACCCCGAGTGCGCGTGCGCTGTAGTCAGCTTGTGTGCGCATGCGCAGTAGTGACCCCGAGTGCGCATGCGCAGTAGTGAGCCCGTGCGCGCATACGCACCAGTGGACCCGATTGCGCATGCGCAGTAGTGAACCCGAGCGCGCATCCGCACTAGTTAGTCCGAGTGCGCATGCGCAGTAGTGGCCCCGAGTGCGCATGCGCATTAGTGAGCCCGTGCGCGCATACGCAGTAGTGCGCCCGTGTGCGCATGCGCAGAAGTGAGCTCGAATGCGCATGTGCAGGTCTGACTCGGTGTGCGCATGCGCAGTAGTGACCCCGAGTGCGCGTGCGCTGTAGTGAGCCCGAGCGCGCATCCGCAGTAGTGAGTCCGAGTGCGCATGAGCAGTAGTAAGCCCGTGAGCGCATGCGCAGTAGTGAGTCCGAGCGCGCGTGGTCAGTAGTGGCCCCGTGTGCGCATGCGCAGCTGTGAGCCCGAGCGCGCATGCGCAGTAGTGAGTCCCAGTGCGCATGTGCAGTAGTGAGCCCGAGCGCGCATCCGCAGTAGTGAGTCCGAGTGCGCATGAGCAGTAGTGAGCCCGTGTGCGCATGCGCAGTAGTGAGCCCGAGCGCGCGTGGTCAGTAGTGGGCCCGATTGCGCATCCGCAGTAGTGAGTCCGAGTGCGCATGTGCAGTAGTGAGCCCGAGCGCGCATCCGCAGTTGTGAGTCCGAGTGCGCATGAGCAGTAGTGAGCCCGTGTGCGCATGCGCAGTAGTGAGCCCGAGCGCGCATCCGCAGTAGTGTGTCCGAGTGCGCATGAGCAGTAGTGAGTCCGTGTACCCATGCGCAGTAGTGAGCCAGAGCGCGCATCCGCAGTAGTGAGTCCGAGTGCGCATGCGCAGTGGTGACCCTGAGTGCGCATGCGCAGTAGTGGGCCCAACTGTGCATCCGTAGTAGTGAGTCCGATTGCGCATGAGCAGTAGTGAGCCCGCGTGCGCATGCACAGTAGTGCGCCCGTGTGCGCATGCGCAGTGGTGTGCCCGTGTGCGCATGTGCAGGTCTGAGCCGGAGTGCGCATGCGCAGTAGTGAGCCCGATTGTGCATCCGCAGTAGTGAGTCCGATTGCGCATGAGCAGTAGTGAGCCCGAGTGCGCATGCGCAGAAGTGAGCCCGAGTGCGCATGTGCAGGTCTGAGTCGGTATGAGCATGCGCAGTAGTGACCCCGAGTGCGCGTGCGCTGCAGTGAGCTCGTGTGCGCATGCGCAGTAGTGAGCGCGTGTGCGCATGCGCAGTAGTGAGTCCGTGTGCGCATGCGCAGTGGTGTGCCCGTGTGCGCATGTGCAGGTCTGAGTCGGAGTGCGCATGCGCAGTAGTGAGCCCGATTGTGCATCCGCAGTAGTGAGCCCGATTGCGCATGAGCAGTTGTGAGCCCGAGTGCGCATGAGCAGTAGTGATCCCGAGTTCCCATACGCGGTAGTGAGCCCGATTTTGTGTCCGCAGTAGTGAGTCCGAGCGAGCATGAGCAGTAGTGAGCCGGAGTGCGCATGCGCAGTAGTGACCCCGAGTGCGCATGGGCAGTAGCGAATCCGAGCGGGCATGCGCAGTAGGGAGTCCGAGTGCGCATGCGCAGAAGTGAGCTTGAAGGCGCATGTGCAGGTCTGAGTCGGTGTGAGCATGCGCAGTAGTGACCCCGAGTGCGCGTGCGCTGTAGTGAGCTTGTGTGCGCATGCGCAGTAGTAAGCCGGTATACGCATGCGCAGTAGTGAGTCCGTGTGCGCATGTGCAGGTCTGAGCCGGAGTGCGCATGCGCAGTAGTGAACCCGAGTGCGCATGCGCAGTAGTGAGCCCGATTGCACATCGGCAGTAGTGAGCCCGAGCGCGCATGCGCTGTAGTGAGTCCGAGTGCGCATGTGCAGTAGTGAGCCCGTGCGCGCATGCGCAGTAGTGAGCCCGAGCGCGCATCCGCAGTAGTGAGTCCGAGTGCGCATGAGCAGTAGTGAGGCCGTGCGCGCATGCGCAGTAGTGAGCCCGAGCGCGCATCCGCAGTAGTGAGTCCGAGTGCGCATGGGCAGTAGCGAATCCGAGCGCGCACGCGCAGTAGTGAGTCCGAGTGCGCATGTGCAGTAGTGAGCCCGTGCGCGCATGCGCAGTAGTGAGCCCGAGCGCGCATGCGCAGAAGTGAGCTCGAATGCGCATGTGCAGGTCTGAGTCGGTGTGAGCATGCGCAGTAGTGACCCCGAGTGCGCGTGCGCTGCAGTGAGCTCGTGTGCGCATGCGCAGTAGTGAGCGCGTGTGCGCATGCGCAGTAGTGAGTCCGTGTGCGCATGCGCAGTGGTGTGCCCGTGTGCGCATGTGCAGGTCTGAGTCGGAGTGCGCATGCGCAGTAGTGAGCCCGATTGTGCATCCGCAGTAGTGAGCCCGATTGCGCATGAGCAGTAGTGAGCCCGAGTGCGCATGAGCAGTAGTGATCCCGAGTTCCCATACGCGGTAGTGAGCCCGATATTGTGTCCGCAGTAGTGAGTCCGAGCGAGCATGAGCAGTAGTGAGCCGGAGTGCGCATGCGCAGTAGTGACCCCGAGTGCGCATGGGCAGTAGCGAATCCGAGCGGGCATGCGCAGTAGGGAGTCCGAGTGCGCATGCGCAGAAGTGAGCTTGAATGCGCATGTGCAGGTCTGAGTCGGTGTGAGCATGCGCAGTAGTGACCCCGAGTGCGCGTGCGCTGTAGTGAGCTTGTGTGCGCATGCGCAGTAGTAAGCCGGTATACGAATGCGCAGTAGTGAGTCCGTGTGCGCATGTGCAGGTCTGAGCCGGAGTGCGCATGCGCAGTAGTGAACCCGAGTGCGCATGCGCAGTAGTGAGCCCGATTGCACATCGGCAGTAGTGAGCCCGAGCGCGCATGCGCTGTAGTGAGTCCGAGTGCGCATGTGCAGTAGTGAGCCCGTGCGCGCATGCGCAGTAGTGAGCCCGAGCGCGCATCCGCAGTAGTGAGTCCGAGTGCGCATGAGCAGTAGTGAGGCCGTGCGCGCATGCGCAGTAGTGAGCCCGAGCGCGCATCCGCAGTAGTGAGTCCGAGTGCGCATGGGCAGTAGCGAATCCGAGCGCGCACGCGCAGTAGTGAGTCCGAGTGCGCATGTGCAGTAGTGAGCCCGTGCGCGCATGCGCAGTAGTGAGCCCGAGCGCGCATGCGCAGAAGTGAGCTCGAATGCGCATGTGCAGGTCTGAGTCGGTGTGAGCATGCGCAGTAGTGACCCCGAGTGCGCGTGCGCTGCAGTGAGCTCGTGTGCGCATGCGCAGTAGTGAGCGCGTGTGCGCATGCGCAGTAGTGAGTCCGTGTGCGCATGCGCAGTGGTGTGCCCGTGTGCGCATGTGCAGGTCTGAGTCGGAGTGCGCATGCGCAGTAGTGAGCCCGATTGTGCATCCGCAGTAGTGAGCCCGATTGCGCATGAGCAGTAGTGAGCCCGAGTGCGCATGAGCAGTAGTGATCCCGAGTTCCCATACGCGGTAGTGAGCCCGATATTGTGTCCGCAGTAGTGAGTCCGAGCGAGCATGAGCAGTAGTGAGCCGGAGTGCGCATGCGCAGTAGTGACCCCGAGTGCGCATGGGCAGTAGCGAATCCGAGCGGGCATGCGCAGTAGGGAGTCCGAGTGCGCATGCGCAGAAGTGAGCTTGAATGCGCATGTGCAGGTCTGAGTCGGTGTGAGCATGCGCAGTAGTGACCCCGAGTGCGCGTGCGCTGTAGTGAGCTTGTGTGCGCATGCGCAGTAGTAAGCCGGTATACGAATGCGCAGTAGTGAGTCCGTGTGCGCATGTGCAGGTCTGAGCCGGAGTGCGCATGCGCAGTAGTGAACCCGAGTGCGCATGCGCAGTAGTGAGCCCGATTGCACATCGGCAGTAGTGAGCCCGAGCGCGCATGCGCTGTAGTGAGTCCGAGTGCGCATGTGCAGTAGTGAGCCCGTGCGCGCATGCGCAGTAGTGAGCCCGAGCGCGCATCCGCAGTAGTGAGTCCGAGTGCGCATGAGCAGTAGTGAGGCCGTGCGCGCATGCGCAGTAGTGAGCCCGAGCGCGCATCCGCAGTAGTGAGTCCGAGTGCGCATGGGCAGTAGCGAATCCGAGCGCGCACGCGCAGTAGTGAGTCCGAGTGCGCATGTGCAGTAGTGAGCCCGTGCGCGCATGCGCAGTAGTGAGCCCGAGCGCGCATCCGCAGTAGTGTGTCCGAGTGCGCATGAGCAGTAGTGAGGCCGTGTGCGCATGAGCAGTAGTGAGCCCGAGCGCGCATGCGCAGAAGTGAGCTCGAATGCGCATGTGCAGGTCTGAGTCGGTGTGAGCATGCGCAGTAGTGACTCCGAGTGCGCATGCGCACCAGTGAACCCGTTTGCGCGTCTGCAGTGGTGACCCCGAGTGCGCATGGGCAGTAGCGACCCCGAGCGCGCATGCGCTGTAGTGAGCCCGAGCGCGCATCCGCAGTAGTGAGTCCGAGTGCGCATGAGCAGTAGTAAGCCCGTGAGCGCATGCGCAGTAGTGAGCACGAGCGCGCGTGGTCAATAGTGGCCCCGTGTGCGCATGCGCTGCCGTGAGCCCGAGCGCGCATGCGCAGTAGTGAGTCCCAGTGCGCATGTGCAGTAGTGAGCTCGAGCGCGCATCCGCAGTAGTGAGCCCGAGTGCGCATGAGCAGTAGTGAGCCCGTGTGCGCATGCGCAGTAGTGAGCCCGAGCGCGCGTGGTCAGTAGTGGGCCCGATTGCGCATCCGCAGTAGTGAGTCCGAGCACGCATGCGCAGTAGTGAACCCGATTGCGCATGCGCAGTAGTGAGTCCGATTGCGCATGTGCAGCAGTGAGCCCGAGCGCGCATCCGCAGTAGTGAGTCCGAGTGCGCATGAGCAGTAGTGAGTCCTAGTGCGCATGCGCAGTAGTGAGTCCGAGTGCGCATGAGCAGTAGTGAGCCCGTGTGCGCATGCGCAGTAGCGAGCCCGAGCGCGCATCCGCAGTAGTGAGTCCGAGTGCGCATGAGCAGTAGTGAGCCCGTGTGCGCATGCGCAGTAGCGGGCCCGAGCGCGCATCCGCAGTAGTGAGTCCGAGTGCGCATGAGCAGTAGTGAGCCCGTGTGCGCATGCGCAGTAGTGAGCCCGAGCGCGCATCCGCAGTAGTGAGTCCGAGTGCGCATGAGCAGTAGTGAGACCGTGTGCGCATGCGCAGAAGTGAGCTCGAATGCGCATGTGCAAGTCTGAGCTGAAGTGCGCATGCGCAGTAGTGAGACCGTGTGCGCATGCGCAGTGGTGTGCCCGTGTGCGCATGTGCAGGTCTGAGTCGGTGTGAGCATGCGCAGTAGTGACCCCGAGTGCGCGTGCGCTGTACTGAGCTCGTGTGCGCATGCGCAGTAGTGAGTCCGTGTGCGCATGTGCAGGTCTGAGCCGGAGTGCGCATGCGCAGTAATGAACCCGATTGCGCATCTGCAGTAGTGACTCCGAGTGCGCATGCGCACCAGTGAACCCGTTTGCGCGTCTGCAGTGGTGACCCCGAGTGCGCATGGGCAGTAGCGACCCCGAGCGCGCATGCGCTGTAGTGAGTCCGAGTGCGGATGTGCAGTAGTGAGCCCGAGCGCGCATCCGCAGTAGTGAGTCCGAGTGCGCATGAGCAGTAGAGAGCCCGTGTGCGCATGCGCAGTAGTGTCTCCGAGTGCGCATGCGTACCAGTGAACCCGATTGCGCATGCGCAGTAGTGAACCCGTGCGCGCATCCGCAGTAGTGAGTCCGAGTGCGCATGAGCAGTAGTGAGCCCGTGTGCGCATGCGCAGTAGTGAGCCCCAGCGCGCATCCGCACTAGTCAGTCCGAGTGCGCATGCGCAGTAGTGGCCCCGATTGCGCATGCGCATTAGTGAGCCCGTGCGCGCATACGCAGTAGTGCGCCCGTGTGTGCATGCGCAGTAGTGACCCCGAGTGCGCGTGCGCTGTAGTGAGCCCGAGCGCGCATCCGCAGTAGTGAGTCCGAGTGCGCATGAGCAGTAGTAAGCCCGTGAGCGCATGCGCAGTAGTGAGCCCGAGCGCGCGTGGTCAGTAGTGGCCCCGTGTGCGCATGCGCAGCCGTGAGCCCGAGCGCGCATGCGCAGTAGTGAGTCCCAGTGCGCATGTGCAGTAGTGAGCCCGAGCGCGCATCCGCAGTAGTGAGTCCGAGTGCGCATGAGCAGTAGTGAGCCCGTGTGCGCATGCGCAGTAGAGAGCCCGAGCGCGCGTGGTCAGTAGTGGGCCCGATTGCGCATCCGCAGTAGTGAGTCCGAGCACGCATGCGCAGTAGTGAACCCGATTGCGCATGCGCAGTAGTGAGTCCGAGTGCGCATGTGCAGTAGTGAGCCCGAGCGCGCATCCGCAGTAGTGAGTCCGAGTGCGCATGCGCAGTAGTGAGTCCGAGTGCGCATGAGCAGTAGTGAGCCCGTGTGCGCATGCGCAGTAGCGAGCCCGAGCGCGCATCCGCAGTAGTGAGCCCAAGTGCGCATGTGCAGATCTGAGTCGGTGTGAGCATGCGCAGTAGTGACCTCGAGTGCGCGTGCGCTGTACTGAGCTCGTGTCCGCATGCGCAGTAGTGAGTCCGTGTGCGCATGTGCAGGTCTGAGCCGGAGTGCGCATGCGCAGTAATGAACCCGATTGCGCATCTGCAGTAGTGACTCCGAGTGCGTATGCGCACCAGTGAACCCGTTTGCGCGTCTGCAGTGGTGACCCCGAGTGCGCATGGGCAGTAGCGACCCCGAGCGCGCATGCGCTGTAGTGAGTCCGAATGCGCATGTGCAGGTCTGAGTCGGTGTGAGCATGCGCAGTAGTGTCTCCGAGTGCGCATGCGCACCAGTGAACCCGATTGCGCATGCGCAGTAGTGAACCCGAGCGCGCATCCGCAGTAGTGAGTCCGAGTGCGCATGAGCAGTAGTGAGCCCGTGTGCGCATGCGCAGTAGTGAGCCCCAGCGCGCATCCGCACTAGTCTGTCCGAGTGCGCATGCGCAGTAGTGGCCCCGAGTGCGCATCAGCAGTAGTGAGTCCGAGTGCGCATGCGCAGTAGTGAGTCCGTGTGCGCATGTGCAGGTCTGAGCCGGAGTGCGCATGTGCAGTAATGAACCCGATTGCGCATCTGCAGTGGTGACCCCGAGTGCGCATGGGCAGTAGCGACCCCGAGCGCGCATGCGCTGTAGTGAGTCCGAGTGCGCGTGTGCAGTAGTGAGCCCGAGCGCGCATCCGCAGTAGTGAGTCCGAGTGCGCATGAGCAGTAGTGAGCCCGTGTACGCATGCGCAGTAGTGAGCCAGAGCGCGCATCCGCAGTAGTGAGTCCGAGTGCGCATGCGCAGTGGTGACCCTGAGTGCGCATGCGCAGTAGTGAGCCCGATTGTGCATCCGTAGTAGTGAGTCCGTTTACGCATGAGCAGTAGTGAGCCCGCGTGCGCATGCACAGTAGTGCGCCCGTGTGCGCATGCGCAGTGGTGTGCCCGTGTGCGCATGTGCAGGTCTGAGTCGGAGTGCGCATGCGCAGTAGTGAGCCCGATTGTGCATACGCAGTAGTGAGTCCGATTGCGCATGAGCAGTAGTGAGCCCGTGTGCGCATGCGCAGAAGTGAGCCCGAGTGCGCATGTGCAGGTCTGAGTCGGTGTGAGCATGCGCAGTAGTGACCCCGAGTGCGCGTGCGCTGCAGTGAGCTCGTGTGCGCATGCGCAGTAGTGAGCGCGTGCGCGCATGCGCAGTAGTGAGTCCGTGTGCGCATGTGCAGGTCTGAGCCGGAGTGCGCATGCGTACCAGTGAACCCGATTGCGCATGCGCAGTAGTGAGCCCGAGTGCGCATGAGCAGTAGTGATCCCGAGTTCCCATACGCGGTAGTGAGCCCGATTTTGTGTCCGCAGTAATGAGTCCGAGTGAGCATGGGCAGTAGTGAGTCCGAGTGCGCATGTGCAGTAGTGAGCCCGTGCGCGCATGCGCAGTAGTGAGCCCGAGCGCGCATCCGCAGTAGTGAGTCCGAGTGCGCATGAGCAGTAGTGAGCCCGTGTGCGCATGCGCAGTAGTGAGCCCGAGCGCGCATCCGCAGTAGTGAGTCCGAGTGCTCATGAGCAGTAGTGAGACCGTGTGCGCATGCGCAGAAGTGAGCTCGAATGCGCATGTGCAAGTCTGAGCTGAAGTGCGCATGCGCAGTAGTGAGACCGTGTGCGCGTGCGCAGTGGTGTGCCCGTGTGCGCATGTGCAGGTCTGAGTCGGAGTGCGCATGCGCAGTAGTGAGCCCGATTGCGCATCCGCAGTAGTGGGTCCGATTGCGCATGAGCAGTAGTGAGCCCGTGTGCGCAAGCGCAGTAGTGAGTCCGTGTGCGCATGTGCAGGTCTGAGCCGGAGTGCGCATGCGCAGTAATGAACCCGATTGCGCATCTGCAGTAGTGACTCCGAGTGCGCATGCGCACCAGTGAACCCGTTTGCGCGTCTGCAGTGGTGACCCCGAGTGCTCATGGGCAGTAGCGACCCCGAGCGCGCATGCGCTGTAGTGAGTCCGAGTGCGCATGTGCAGTAGTGAGCCCGAGCGCGCATCCGCAGTAGTGAGTACGAGTGCGCATGAGCAGTAGTGAGCCCGTGTGCGCATGCGCAGTAGTGAGCCCGAGCGCGCATCCGCAGTAGTGAGTCCGAGTGCGCGTGAGCAGTAGTGTGTCCGAGTGCGCATGAGCAGTAGTGAGCCCGTGTGCGCATGCGCAGTAGTGAGCCCGAGCGCGCATCCGCAGTAGTGAGTCCGAGTGCGCATGAGCAGTAGTGAGCCCGTGTGCGCATGCGCAGTAGTGAGCCCGAGCGCGCATCCGCAGTAGTGAGTCCGAGTGCGCATGAGCAGTAGTGAGCCCGAGTGCGCGTGAGCAGTAGTGAGTCCGAGTGCGCATGAGCAGTAGTGAGCCCGTGTGCGCATGCGCAGTAGTGAGCCCGAGCGCGCATCCGCAGTAGTGAGTCCGAGTGCGCATGCGCAGTGGTGTGCCCGTGTGCGCATGTGCAGGTCTGAGCCGGAGTGCGCATGCGCAGTAGTGAGCCCGATTGTGCATCCGCAGTAGTGAGTCCGATTGCGCATGAGCAGTAGTGAGCCCGAGTGCGCATGCGCAGAAGTGAGCCCGAGTGCGCATGTGCAGGTCTGAGTCGGTGTGCGCATGCGCAGTAGTGAGTCCGTGTGCGCATGCGCAGTGGTGTGCCCGTGTGCGCATGTGCAGGTCTGAGTCGGAGTGCGCATGCGCAGTAGTGAGCCCGATTGTTGCATCCGCAGTAGTGAGTCCGATTGCGCATGTGCAGTAGTGAGCCCGAGTGCGCATGAGCAGTAGTGATCCCGAGTTCCCATACGCGGTAGTGAGCCCGATTTTGTGTCCGCAGTAGTGAGTCCGAGCGAGCATGAGCAGTAGTGAGCCGGAGTGCGCATGCGCAGTAGTGACCCCGAGTGCGCATGGGCAGTAGCGAATCCGAGCGGGCATGCGCAGTAGGGAGTCCGAGTGCGCATGCGCAGAAGTGAGCTTGAATGCGCATGTGCAGGTCTGAGTCGGTGTGAGCATGCGCAGTAGTGACCCCGAGTGCGCGTGCGCTGTAGTGAGCTTGTGTGCGCATGCGCAGTAGTAAGCCGGTATACGCATGCGCAGTAGTGAGTCCGTGTGCGCATGTGCAGGTCTGAGCCGGAGTGCGCATGCGCAGTAGTGAACCCGAGTGCGCATGCGCAGTAGTGAGCCCGATTGCACATCGGCAGTAGTGAGCCCGAGCGCGCATGCGCTGTAGTGAGTCCGAGTGCGCATGTGCAGTAGTGAGCCCGTGCGCGCATGCGCAGTAGTGAGCCCGAGCGCGCATCCGCAGTAGTGAGTCCGAGTGCGCATGAGCAGTAGTGAGGCCGTGCGCGCATGCGCAGTAGTGAGCCCGAGCGCGCATCCGCAGTAGTGAGTCCGAGTGCGCATGGGCAGTAGCGAATCCGAGCGCGCATGCGCAGTAGTGAGTCCGAGTGCGCATGTGCAGTAGTGAGCCCTTGCGCGCATGCGCAGTAGTGAGCCCGAGCGCGCATCCGCAGTAGTGAGTCCGAGTGCGCATGAGCAGTAGTAAGCCCGTGAGCGCATGCGCAGTAGTGAGCCCGAGCGCGCGTGGTCAGTAGTGGCCCCGTGTGCGCATGCGCAGCCGTGAGCCCGAGCACGCATGCGCAGTAGTGAGTCCCAGTGCGCATGTGCAGTAGTGAGCCCGAGCGCGCATCCGCAGTAGTGAGTCCGAGTGCGCATGAGCAGTAGTGAGCCCGTGTGCGCATGCGCAGTAGTGAGCCCGAGCGCGCGTGGTCAGTAGTGGGCCCGATTGCGCATCCGCAGTAGTGAGTCCGAGCACGCATGCGCAGTAGTGAACCCGATTGCGCATGCGCTGTAGTGAGTCCGAGTGCGCATGTGCAGTAGTGAGCCCGAGCGCGCATTCGCAGTAGTGAGTCCGAGTGCGCATGAGCAGTAGTGAGTCCTAGTGCGCATGCGCAGTAGTGAGTCCGAGTGCGCATGAGCAGTAGTGAGCCCGTGTGCGCATGCGCAGTAGCGAGCCCGAGCGCGCATCCGCAGTAGTGAGTCCGAGTGCGCATGAGCAGTAGTGAGCCCGTGTGCGCATGCGCAGTAGTGAGCCCGAGCGCGCATCCGCAGTAGTGAGTCCGAGTGCGCATGAGCAGTAGTGAGACCATGTGCGCATGCGCAGAAGTGAGCTCGAAAGCGCATGTGCAAGTCTGAGCTGAAGTGCGCATGCGCAGTAGTGAGACCGTGTGCGCGTGCGCAGTGGTGTGCCCGTGTGCGCATGTGCAGGTCTGAGCCGGAGTGCGCATGCGCAGTAGTGAGCCCGATTGTGCATCCGCAGTAGTGAGTCGGATTGCGCATGAGCAGTAGTGAGCCCGAGTGCGCATGCGCAGAAGTGATCCCGAGTGCGCATGTGCAGGTCTGAGTCGGTGTGAGCATGCGCAGTAGTGACCCCGAGTGCGCGTGCGCTGTGCTGAGCTCGTGTGCGCATGCGCAGTAGTGAGTCCGTGTGCGCATGTGCAGGTCTGAGCCGGAGTGCGCATGCGCAGTAATGAACCCGATTGCGCATCTGCAGTAGTGACTCCGAGTGCGCATGCGCACCAGTGAACCCGTTTGCGCGTCTGCAGTGGTGACCCCGAGTGCGCATGGGCAGTAGCGACCCCGAGCGCGCATGCGCTGTAGTGAGTCCGAGTGCGGATGTGCAGTAGTGAGCCCGAGCGCGCATCCGCAGTAGTGAGTCCGAGTGCGCATGAGCAGTAGAGAGCCCGTGTGCGCATGCGCAGTGGTGAGCCCGAGTGCGCATGCGCAGAAGTGAGCCGGAGTGCGCATGTGCAGGTCTGAGTCGGTGTGAGCATGCGCAGTAGTGACCCCAAGTGCGCGTGCGCTGTACTGAGCTCGTGTGCGCATGCGCAGTAGTGAGCTCGTGTGCGCATGCGCAGTAGTGAGCGCGTGTGCGTATGCGCAGTAGTGAGCCCGAGCGCGCATCCGCAGTAATGAGTCCGAGTGCGCATGAGCAGTAGTGAGCCCGTGTGCGCATGCGCAGTGGTGAGCCCGAACGCGCATCCGCAGTAGTGAGTCCGAGTGCGCATGCGCAGTAGTGGACCCGATTGCGCATGCGCAGTAGTGAGTCCGAGTGCGCATGCGCAGTAGTGACCCCGAGTGCGCATGCGCAGTAGTGAGCCCGTGCGCGCATACGCAGTAGTGCTCCCGTGTGCGCATGCGCAGAAGTGAGCTCGAATGCGCATATGCAGGTCTGCGTCGGTGTGAGCATGCGCAGTAGTGTCTCCGAGTGCGCATGCGTACCAGTGAACCCGATTGCGCATGCGCAGTAGTGAACCCGAGCGCGCATCCGCAGTAGTGAGTCCGCGTGCGCATGAGCAGTAGTGAGCCCGTGTGCGCATGCGCAGTAGTGAGCCCGAGCGCGCGTGGTCAGTAGTGGCCCCGTGTGCGCATGCGCAGCCGTGAGCCCGAGCGTGCATGCGCAGTAGTGAGTCCCAGTGCGCATGCGCAGTAGTGAGCGCGTGCGCGCATGCGCAGTAGTGAGTCCGTGTGCGCATGTGCAGGTCTGAGCCGGAGTGCGCATGCGTACCAGTGAACCCGATTGCGCATGCGCAGTAGTGAGCCCGAGTGCGCATGAGCAGTAGTGATCCCGAGTTCCCATACGCGGTAGTGAGCCCGATTTTGTGTCCGCAGTAGTGAGTCCGAGTGAGCATGAGCAGTAGTGAGTCCGAGTGCGCATGTGCAGTAGTGAGCCCGTGCGCGCATGCGCAGTAGTGAGCCCGAGCGCGCATCCGCAGTAGTGAGTCCGAGTGCGCATGAGCAGTAGTGAGGCCGTGTGCGCATGCGCAGTAGTGAGCCCGAGCGCGCATCCGCAGTAGTGAGTCCGAGTGCGCATGCGCAGTAGTGAGTCCGAGTGCGCATGAGCAGTAGTGAGACCGTGTGCGCATGCGCAGAAGTGAGCTCGAATGCGCATGTGCAAGTCTGAGCTGAAGTGCGCATGCGCAGTAGTGAGACCGTGTGCGCGTGCGCAGTGGTGTGCCCGTGTGCGCATGTGCAGGTCTGAGTCGGAGTGCGCATGCGCAGTAGTGAGCCCGATTGTGCATCCGCAGTAGTGAGTCCGATTGCGCATGAGCAGTAGTGAGCCCGTGTGCGCAAGCGCAGTAGTGAGTCCGTGTGCGCATGTGCAGGTCTGAGCCGGAGTGCGCATGCGCAGTAATGAACCCGATTGCGCATCTGCAGTAGTGACTCCGAGTGCGCATGCGCACCAGTGAACCCGTTTGCGCGTCTGCAGTGGTGACCCCGAGTGCTCATGGGCAGTAGCGACCCCGAGCGCGCATGCGCTGTAGTGAGTCCGAGTGCGCATGTGCAGTAGTGAGCCCGAGCGCGCATCCGCAGTAGTGAGTCCGAGTGCGCATGAGCAGTAGTGAGCCCGTGTGCGCATGCGCAGTAGTGAGCCCGAGCGCGCATCCGCAGTAGTGAGTCCGAGTGCGGATGTGCAGTAGTGAGCCCGAGCGCGCATCCGCAGTAGTGAGTCCGAGTGCGCATGAGCAGTAGAGAGCCCGTGTGCGCATGCGCAGTGGTGAGCCCGAGTGCGCATGCGCAGAAGTGAGCCGGAGTGCGCATGTGCAGGTCTGAGTCGGTGTGAGCATGCGCAGTAGTGACCCCAAGTGCGCGTGCGCTGTACTGAGCTCGTGTGCGCATGCGCAGTAGTGAGCTCGTGTGCGCATGCGCAGTAGTGAGCGCGTGTGCGTATGCGCAGTAGTGAGCCCGAGCGCGCATCCGCAGTAGTGAGTCCGAGTGCGCATGCGCAGTAGTGGACCCGATTGCGCATGCGCAGTAGTGAGTCGGAGTGCGCATGCGCAGTAGTGACCCCGAGTGCGCATGCGCAGTAGTGAGCCCGAGCGCGCATCCGCAGTAGTGAGTCCGAGTGCGCATGAGCAGTAGTGAGCCCGTGTGCGCATGCGCAGTGGTGAGCCCGAACGCGCATCCGCAGTAGTGAGTCCGAGTGCGCATGCGCAGTAGTGCACCCGATTGCGCATGCGCAGTAGTGAGTCCGAGTGCGCATGCGCAGTAGTGACCCCGAGTGCGCATGCGCAGTAGTGAGCCCGTGCGCGCATACGCAGTAGTGAGCCCGAGCGCGCATCCGCAGTAGTGAGTCCGAGTGCGCATGAGCAGTAGTGAGACCGTGTGCGCATGCGCAGAAGTGAGCTCGAATGCGCATGTGCAAGTCTGAGCTGAAGTGCGCATGCGCAGTAGTGAGACCGTGTGCGCGTGCGCAGTGGTGTGCCCGTGTGCGCATGTGCAGGTCTGAGCCGGAGTGCGCATGCGCAGTAGTGAGCCCGATTGTGCATCCGCAGTAGTGAGTCGGATTGCGCATGAGCAGTAGTGAGCCCGAGTGCGCATGCGCAGAAGTGATCCCGAGTGCGCATGTGCAGGTCCGAGTCGGTGTGAGCATGCGCAGTAGTGACCCCGAGTGCGCGTGCGCTGTACTGAGCTCGTGTGCGCATGCGCAGTAGTGAGTCCGTGTGCGCATGTGCAGGTCTGAGTCGGAGTGCGCATGCGCAGTAATGAACCCGATTGCGCATCTGCAGTAGTGACTCCGAGTGCGCATGCGCACCAGTGAACCCGTTTGCGCGTCTGCAGTGGTGACCCCGAGTGCTCATGGGCAGTAGCGACCCCGAGCGCGCATGCGCTGTAGTGAGTCCGAGTGCGCATGTGCAGTAGTGAGCCCGAGCGCGCATCCGCAGTAGTGAGTCCGAGTGCGCATGAGCAGTAGTGAGCCCGTGTGCGCATGCGCAGTAGTGAGCCCGAGCGCGCATCCGCAGTAGTGAGTCCGAGTGCGCGTGAGCAGTAGTGTGTCCGAGTGCGCATGAGCAGTAGTGAGCCCGTGTGCGCATGCGCAGTAGTGAGCCCGAGCGCGCATCCGCAGTAGTGAGTCCGAGTGCGCATGAGCAGTAGTGAGCCCGTGTGCGCATGCGCAGTAGTGAGCCCGAGCGCGCAGCCGCAGTAGTGAGTCCGAGTGCGCATGAGCAGTAGTGAGCCCGAGTGCGCGTGAGCAGTAGTGACCCCGAGTGCGCGTGCGCTGCAGTGAGCTCGTGTGCGCATGCGCAGTAGTGAGCGCGTGTGCGCATGCGCAGTAGTGAGTCCGTGTGCGCATGCGCAGTGGTGTGCCCGTGTGCGCATGTGCAGGTCTGAGTCGGAGTGCGCATGCGCAGTAGTGAGCCCGATTGTGCATCCGCAGTAGTGAGTCCGATTGCGCATGTGCAGTAGTGAGCCCGAGTGCGCATGAGCAGTAGTGATCCCGAGTTCCCATACGCGGTAGTGAGCCCGATTTTGTGTCCGCAGTAGTGAGTCCGAGCGAGCATGAGCAGTAGTGAGCCGGAGTGCGCATGCGCAGTAGTGACCCCGAGTGCGCATGGGCAGTAGCGAATCCGAGCGGGCATGCGCAGTAGGGAGTCCGAGTGCGCATGCGCAGAAGTGAGCTTGAATGCGCATGTGCAGGTCTGAGTCGGTGTGAGCATGCGCAGTAGTGACCCCGAGTGCGCGTGCGCTGTAGTGAGCTTGTGTGCGCATGCGCAGTAGTAAGCCGGTATACGCATGCGCAGTAGTGAGTCCGTGTGCGCATGTGCAGGTCTGAGCCGAAGTGCGCATGCGCAGTAGTGAACCCGAGTGCGCATGCGCAGTAGTGAGCCCGATTGCACATCGGCAGTAGTGAGCCCGAGCGCGCATGCGCTGTAGTGAGTCCGAGTGCGCATGTGCAGTAGTGAGCCCGTGCGCGCATGCGCAGTAGTGAGCCCGAGCGCGCATCCGCAGTAGTGAGTCCGAGTGCGCATGAGCAGTAGTGAGGCCGTGCGCGCATGCGCAGTAGTGAGCCCGAGCGCGCATCCGCAGTAGTGAGTCCGAGTGCGCATGGGCAGTAGCGAATCCGAGCGCGCATGCGCAGTAGTGAGTCCGAGTGCGCATGTGCAGTAGTGAGCCCGTGCGCGGATGCGCAGTAGTGAGCCCGAGCGCGCATCCGCAGTAGTGTGTCCGAGTGCGCATGCGCAGTAGTGAGTCCGAGTGCGCATGAGCAGTAGAGAGCCCGTGTGCGCATGCGCAGTGGTGAGTCCGAGTGCGCATGCGCAGAAGTGAGCTCGAATGCGCATGTGCAGGTCTGAGTCGGTGTGAGCATGCGCAGTAGTGACTCCGAGTGCGCATGCGCACCAGTGAACCCGTTTGCGCGTCTGCAGTGGTGACCCCGAGTGCGCATGGGCAGTAGCGACCCCGAGCGCGCATGCGCTGTAGTGAGTCCGAGTGCGGATGTGCAGTAGTGAGCCCGAGCGCGCATCCGCAGTAGTGAGTCCGAGTGCGCATGAGCAGTAGAGAGCCCGTGTGCGCATGCGCAGTGGTGAGCCCGAGTGCGCATGCGCAGAAGTGAGCCGGAGTGCGCATGTGCAGGTCTGAGTCGATGTGAGCATGCGCAGTAGTGACCCCAAGTGCGCGTGCGCTGTACTGAGCTTGTGTGCGCATGCGCAGTAGTGAGCTCGTGTGCGCATGCGCAGTAGTGAGCGCGTGTGCGTATGCGCAGTAGTGAGCCCGAGCGCGCATCCGCAGTAATGAGTCCGAGTGCGCATGAGCAGTAGTGAGCCCGTGTGCGCATGCGCAGTGGTGAGCCCGAGCGCGCATCCGCAGTAGTGAGTCCGAGTGCGCATGCGCAGTAGTGGACCCGATTGCGCATGCGCAGTAGTGAGTCCGAGTGCGCATGCGCAGTAGTGACCCCGAGTGCGCATGCGCAGTAGTGAGCCCGTGCGCGCATACGCAGTAGTGCTCCCGTGTGCGCATGCGCAGAAGTGAGCTCGAATGCGCATGTGCAGGTCTGAGTCGGTGTGAGCATGCGCAGTAGTGACTCCGAGTGCGCATGCGCACCAGTGAACCCGATCGCGCATGCGCAGTAGTGAACCCGAGCGCGCATCCGCAGTAGTCAGTCCGAGTGCGCATGAGCAGTAGTGAGCCCGTGTGCGCATGCGCAGTAGTGAGCCCGAGCGCGCGTGGTCAGTAGTGGGCCCGATTGCGCATCCGCAGTAGTGAGTCCGAGCACGCATGCGCAGTAGTGAACCCGATTGCGCATGCGCAGTAGTGAGTCCGAGTGCGCATGTGCAGTAGTGAGCCCGAGCGCGCATCCGCAGTAGTGAGTCCGAGTGCGCATGAGCAGTAGTGAGTCCTAGTGCGCATGCGCAGTAGTGAGTCCGAGTGCGCATGAGCAGTAGTGAGCCCGTGTGCGCATGCGCAGTAGCGAGCCCGAGCGCGCATCCGCTGTAGTGAGTCCGAGTGCGCATGAGCTGTAGTGAGCCCGTGTGCGCATGCGCAGTAGTGAGCCCGAGCGCGCATCCGCAGTAGTGAGTCCGAGTGCGCATGAGCAGTAGTGAGACCGTGTGCGCATGCGCAGAAGTGAGCTCGAATGCGCATGTGCAAGTCTGAGCTGAAGTGCGCATGCGCAGTAGTGAGACCGTGTGCGCGTGCGCAGTGGTGTGCCCGTGTGCGCATGTGCAGGTCTGAGCCGGAGTGCGCATGCGCAGTAGTGAGCCCGATTGTGCATCCGCAGTAGTGAGTCGGATTGCGCATGAGCAGTAGTGAGCCCGAGTGCGCATGCGCAGAAGTGATCCCGAGTGCGCATGTGCAGGTCTGAGTCGGTGTGAGCATGCGCAGTAGTGACCCCGAGTGCGCGTGCGCTGTACTGAGCTCGTGTGCGCATGCGCAGTAGTGAGTCCGTGTGCGCATGTGCAGGTCTGAGCCGGAGTGCGCATGCGCAGTAATGAACCCGATTGCGCATCTGCAGTAGTGACTCCGAGTGCGCATGCGCACCAGTGAACCCGTTTGCGCGTCTGCAGTGGTGACCCCGAGTGCGCATGGGCAGTAGCGACCCCGAGCGCGCATGCGCTGTAGTGAGTCCGAGTGCGGATGTGCAGTAGTGAGCCCGAGCGCGCATCCGCAGTAGTGTGTCCGAGTGCGCATGAGCAGTAGAGAGCCCGTGTGCGCATGCGCAGTGGTGAGCCCGAGTGCGCATGCGCAGAAGTGAGCCGGAGTGCGCATGTGCAGGTCTGAGTCGGTGTGAGCATGCGCAGTAGTGACCCCAAGTGCGCGTGCGCTGTACTGAGCTCGTGTGCGCATGCGCAGTAGTGAGCTCGTGTGCGCATGCGCAGTAGTGAGCGCGTGTGCGTATGCGCAGTAGTGAGCCCGAGCGCGCATCCGCAGTAATGAGTCCGAGTGCGCATGAGCAGTAGTGAGCCCGTGTGCGCATGCGCAGTGGTGAGCCCGAGCGCGCATACGCAGTAGTGCTCCCGTGTGCGCATGCGCAGAAGTGAGCTCGAATGCGCATGTGCAGGTCTGAGTCGGTGTGAGCATGCGCAGTAGTGTCTCCGAGTGCGCATGCGTACCAGTGAACCCGATTGCGCATGCGCAGTAGTGAACCCGAGCGCGCATCCGCAGTAGTGAGTCCGAGTGCGCATGAGCAGTAGTGAGCCCGTGTGCGCATGCGCAGTAGTGAGCCCCAGCGCGCATCCGCACCAGTCAGTCCGAGTGCGCATGCGCAGTAGTGGCCCCGTGTGCGCATGCGCAGAAGTGAGCCCGAGTGCGCATGTGCAGGTCTGAGTCGGTGTGAGCATGCGCAGTAGTGACCCCGAGTGCGCGTGCGCTGTACTGAGCTCGTGTGCGCATGCGCAGTAGTGAGCGCGTGTGCGCATGCGCAGTGGTGTGCCCGTGTGCGCATGTGCAGGTCTGAGTCGGAGTGCGCATGCGCAGTAGTGAGCCCGATTGTGCATACGCAGTAGTGAGTCCGATTGCGCATGAGCAGTAGTGAGCCCGTGTGCGCAAGCGCAGTAGTGAGTCCGTGTGCGCATGTGCAGGTCTGAGACGGAGCGCGCAAGCGCAGTAATGAACCCGATTATGCATCTGCAGTAGTGACTCCGAGTGCGCATGCGCACCAGTGAACCCGTTTGCGCGTCTGCAGTGGTGACCCCGAGTGCTCATGGGCAGTAGCGACCCCGAGCGCGCATGCGCTGTAGTGAGTCCGAGTGCGCATGTGCAGTAGTGAGCCCGAGCGCGCATCCGCAGTAGTGAGTCCGAGTGCGCATGAGCAGTAGTGAGCCCGTGTGCGCATGCGCAGTAGTGAGCCCGAGCGCGCATCCGCAGTAGTGAGTCCGAGTGCGCGTGAGCAGTAGTGTGTCCGAGTGCGCATGAGCAGTAGTGAGCCCGTGTGCGCATGCGCAGTAGTGAGCCCGAGCGCGCATCCGCAGTAGTGAGTCCGAGTGCGCATGCGCAGTGGGGTGCCCGTGTGCGCATGTGCAGGTCTGAGCCGGAGTGCGCATGCGCAGTAGTGAGCCCGATTGTGCATCCGCAGTAGTGAGTCCGATTGCGCATGAGCAGTAGTGAGCCCGAGTGCGCATGCGCAGAAGTGAGCCCGAGTGCGCATGTGCAGGTCTGAGTCGGTGTGAGCATGCGCAGTAGTGACCCCGAGTGCGCGTGCGCTGCAGTAAGCTCGTGTGCGCATGCGCAGTAGTGAGCGCGTGTGCGCATGCGCAGTAGTGAGTCCGTGTGCGCATGCGCAGTGGTGTGCCCGTGTGCGCATGTGCAGGTCTGAGTCGGAGTGCGCATGCGCAGTAGTGAGCCCGATTGTGCATCCGCAGTAGTGAGTCCGATTGCGCATGTGCAGTAGTGAGCCCGAGTGCGCATGAGCAGTAGTGATCCCGAGTTCCCATACGCGGTAGTGAGCCCGATTTTGTGTCCGCAGTAGTGAGTCCGAGCGAGCATGAGCAGTAGTGAGCCGGAGTGCGCATGCGCAGTAGTGACCCCGAGTGCGCATGGGCAGTAGCGAATCCGAGCGGGCATGCGCAGTAGGGAGTCCGAGTGCGCATGCGCAGAAGTGAGCTTGAATGCGCATGTGCAGGTCTGAGTCGGTGTGAGCATGCGCAGTAGTGACGCCGAGTGCGCGTGCGCTGTAGTGAGCTTGTGTGCGCATGCGCAGTAGTAAGCCGGTATACGCATGCGCAGTAGTGAGTCCGTGTGCGCATGTGCAGGTCTGAGCCGGAGTGCGCATGCGCAGTAGTGAACCCGAGTGCGCATGCGCAGTAGTGAGCCCGATTGCACATCGGCAGTAGTGAGCCCGAGCGCGCATGCGCTGTAGTGAGTCCGAGTGCGCATGTGCAGTAGTGAGCCCGTGCGCGCATGCGCAGTAGTGAGCCCGAGCGCGCATCCGCAGTAGTGAGTCCGAGTGCGCATGAGCAGTAGTGAGGCCGTGCGCGCATGCGCAGTAGTGAGCCCGAGCGCGCATCCGCAGTAGTGAGTCCGAGTGCGCATGGGCAGTAGCGAATCCGAGCGCGCATGCGCAGTAGTGAGTCCGAGTGCGCATGTGCAGTAGTGAGCCCGTGCGCGGATGCGCAGTAGTGAGCCCGAGCGCGCATCCGCAGTAGTGTGTCCGAGTGCGCATGCGCAGTAGTGAGTCCGAGTGCGCATGAGCAGTAGAGAGCCCGTGTGCGCATGCGCAGTGGTGAGCCCGAGTGCGCATGCGCAGAAGTGAGCTCGAATGCGCATGTGCAGGTCTGAGTCGGTGTGAGCATGCGCAGTAGTGACTCCGAGTGCGCATGCGCACCAGTGAACCCGTTTGCGCGTCTGCAGTGGTGACCCCGAGTGCGCATGGGCAGTAGCGACCCCGAGCGCGCATGCGCTGTAGTGAGTCCGAGTGCGGATGTGCAGTAGTGAGCCCGAGCGCGCATCCGCAGTAGTGAGTCCGAGTGCGCATGAGCAGTAGATAGCCCGTGTGCGCATGCGCAGTGGTGAGCCCGAGTGCGCATGCGCAGAAGTGAGCCGGAGTGCGCATGTGCAGGTCTGAGTCGATGTGAGCATGCGCAGTAGTGACCCCAAGTGCGCGTGCGCTGTACTGAGCTTGTGTGCGCATGCGCAGTAGTGAGCTCGTGTGCGCATGCGCAGTAGTGAGCGCGTGTGCGTATGCGCAGTAGTGAGCCCGAGCGCGCATCCGCAGTAATGAGTCCGAGTGCGCATGAGCAGTAGTGAGCCCGTGTGCGCATGCGCAGTGGTGAGCCCGAGCGCGCATCCGCAGTAGTGAGTCCGAGTGCGCATGCGCAGTAGTGGACCCGATTGCGCATGCGCAGTAGTGAGTCCGAGTGCGCATGCGCAGTAGTGACCCCGAGTGCGCATGCGCAGTAGTGGCCCCGAGTGCGCATGCGCATTAGTGAGCCCGTGCGCGCATACGCAGTAGTGCGCCCGTGTGCGCATGCGCAGAAGTGAGCTCGAATGCGCATGTGCAGGTCTGACTCGGTGTGCGCATGCGCAGTAGTGACCCCGAGTGCGCGTGCGCTGTAGTGAGCCCGAGCGCGCATACGCAGTAGTGAGTCCGAGTGCGCATGAGCAGTAGTAAGCCCGTGAGCGCATGCGCAGTAGTGAGCCCGAGCGCGCGTGGTCAGTAGTGGCCCCGTGTGCGCATGCGCAGCCGTGAGCCCGAGCGCGCATGCGCAGTAGTGAGTCCCAGTGCGCATGTGCAGTAGTGAGCCCGAGCGCGCATCCGCAGTAGTGAGTCCGAGTGCGCATGAGCAGTAGTGAGCCCGTGTGCGCATGCGCAGTAGTGAGCCCGAGCGCGCGTGGTCAGTAGTGGGCCCGATTGCGCATCCGCAGTAGTGAGTCCGAGCACGCATGCGCAGTAGTGAACCCGATTGCGCATGCGCAGTACTGAGTCCGAGTGCGCATGTGCAGTAGTGAGCCCGAGCGCGCATCCGCAGTAGTGAGTCCGAGTGCGCATGAGCAGTAGTGAGTCCTAGTGCGCATGCGCAGTAGTGAGTCCGAGTGCGCATGAGCAGTAGTGAGCCCGTGTGCGCATGCGCAGTAGCGAGCCCGAGCGCGCATCCGCTGTAGTGAGTCCGAGTGCGCATGAGCAGTAGTGAGCCCGTGTGCGCATGCGCAGTAGTGAGCCCGAGCGCGCATCCGCAGTAGTGAGTCCGAGTGCGCATGAGCAGTAGTGAGACCGTGTGCGCATGCGCAGAAGTGAGATCGAATGCGCATGTGCAAGTCTGAGCTGAAGTGCGCATGCGCAGTAGTGAGACCGTGTGCGCGTGCGCAGTGGTGTGCCCGTGTGCGCATGTGCAGGTCTGAGCCGGAGTGCGCATGCGCAGTAGTGAGCCCGATTGTGCATCCGCAGTAGTGAGTCGGATTGCGCATGAGCAGTAGTGAGCCCGAGTGCGCATGCGCAGAAGTGATCCCGAGTGCGCATGTGCAGGTCTGAGTCGGTGTGAGCATGCGCAGTAGTGACCCCGAGTGCGCGTGCGCTGTACTGAGCTCGTGTGCGCATGCGCAGTAGTGAGTCCGTGTGCGCATGTGCAGGTCTGAGCCGGAGTGCGCATGCGCAGTAATGAACCCGATTGCGCATCTGCAGTAGTGACTCCGAGTGCGCATGCGCACCAGTGAACCCGTTTGCGCGTCTGCAGTGGTGACCCAGAGTGCGCATGGGCAGTAGCGACCCCGAGCGCGCATGCGCTGTAGTGAGTCCGAGTGCGGATGTGCAGTAGTGAGCCCGAGCGCGCATCCGCAGTAGTGAGTCCGAGTGCGCATGAGCAGTAGAGAGCCCGTGTGCGCATGCGCAGTGGTGAGCACGAGTGCGCATGCGCAGAAGTGAGCCGGAGTGCGCATGTGCAGGTCTGAGTCGGTGTGAGCATGCGCAGTAGTGACCCCAAGTGCGCGTGCGCTGTACTGAGCTCGTGTGCGCATGCGCAGTAGTGAGCTCGTGTGCGCATGCGCAGTAGTGAGCGCGTGTGCGTATGCGCAGTAGTGAGCCCGAGCGCGCATCCGCAGTAATGAGTCCGAGTGCGCATGAGCAGTAGTGAGCCCGTGTGCGCATGCGCAGTGGTGAGCCCGAGCGCGCATCCGCAGTAGTGAGTCCGAGTGCGCATGCGCAGTAGTGGACCCGATTGCGCATGCGCAGTAGTGAGTCCGAGTGCGCATGCGCAGTAGTGACCCCGAGTGCGCATGCGCAGTAGTGAGCCCGTGCGCGCATACGCAGTAGTGCTCCCGTGTGCGCATGCGCAGAAGTGAGCTCGAATGCGCATGTGCAGGTCTGAGTCGGTGTGAGCATGCGCAGTAGTGTCTCCGAGTGCGCATGCGTACCAGTGAACCCGATTGCGCATGCGCAGTAGTGAACCCGAGCGCGCATCCGCAGTAGTGAGTCCGAGTGCGCATGAGCAGTAGTGAGCCCGTGTGCGCATGCGCAGTAGTGAGCCCCAGCGCGCATCCGCACTAGTCAGTCCGAGTGCGCATGCGCAGTAGTGGCCCCGTGTGCGCATGCGCAGAAGTGAGCCCGAGTGCGCATGTGCAGGTCTGAGTCGGTGTGAGCATGCGCAGTAGTGACCCCGAGTGCGCGTGCGCTGTACTGAGCTCGTGTGCGCATGCGCAGTAGTGAGCGCGTGTGCGCATGCGCAGTAGTGAGCGCGTGTGCGCATGCGCAGTGGTGTGCCCGTGTGCGCATGTGCAGGTCTGAGTCGGAGTGCGCATGCGCAGTAATGAACCCGATTATGCATCTGCAGTAGTGACTCCGAGTGCGCATGCGCACCAGTGAACCCGTTTGCGCGTCTGCAGTGGTGACCCCGAGTGCTCATGGGCAGTAGCGACCCCGAGCGCGCATGCGCTGTAGTGAGTCCGAGTGCGCATGTGCAGTAGTGAGCCCGAGCGCGCATCCGCAGTAGTGAGTCCGAGTGCGCATGAGCAGTAGTGAGCCCGTGTGCGCATGCGCAGTAGTGAGCCCGAGCGCGCATCCGCAGTAGTGAGTCCGAGTGCGCGTGAGCAGTAGTGAGTCCGAGTGCGCAAGAGCAGTAGTGAGCCCGTGTGCGCATGCGCAGTAGTGAGCCCGAGCGCGCATCCGCAGTAGTGAGTCCGAGTGCGCATGAGCAGTAGTGAGCCCGTGTGCGTATGCGCAGTAGTGAGCCCGAGCGCGCATCCGCAGTAATGAGTCCGAGTGCGCATGAGCAGTAGTGAGCCCGTGTACGCATGCGCAGTGGTGAGCCCGAGCGCGCATCCGCAGTAGTGAGTCCGAGTGCGCATGCGCAGTAGTGAACCCGACTGCGCATGCGCAGTAGTGAGTCCGAGTGCGCATGCGCAGTAGTGAGCCCGAGTGCGCATGCGCAGTAGTGAGCCCGTGCGCGCATACGCAGTAGTGAGTCCGAGTGCGCATATGCAGGTCTGAGTCGGTGTGAGCATGCGCAGTAGTGACTCCGAGTGCGCATGCGCACCAGTGAACCCGATTGCGCATGCGCAGTAGTGAACCCGAGCGCGCATCCGCAGTAGTGACTCCGAGTGCGCATGCGCACCAGTGAACCCGATTGCGCATGCGCAGTAGTGAACCCGAGCGCGCATCCGCAGTAGTGAGTCCGAGTGCGCATGAGCAGTAGTGAGCCCGTGTGCGCATGTGCAGTAGTGAGCCCCAGCGCGCATCCGCACTAGTCAGTCCGAGTGCGCATGCGCAGTAGTCGCCCCGAGCGCGCATGCGCATTAGTGAGCCCGTGCGTGCATACGCAGTAGTGCGCCCGTGTGCGCATGCGCAGAAGTGAGCTCGAATGCGCATGTGCAGGTCTGACTCGGTGTGCGCATGCGCAGTAGTGACCCCGAGTGCGCGTGCGCTGTAGTGAGCCCGAGCGCGCATCCGCAGTAGTGAGTCCGAGTGCGTATGAGCAGTAGTAAGCCCGTGAGCGCATCCGCAGTAGTGAGTCCGAGTGCGCATGAGCAGTAGTGAGGCCGTGCGCGCATGCGCAGTAGTGAGCCCCAGCGCGCATCCGCACTAGTCAGTCCGAGTGCGCATGCGCAGTAGTGGCCCCGAGTGCGCATGCGCATTAGTGAGCCCGTGCGCGCATACGCAGTAGTGCGCCCGTGTGCGCATGCGCAGAAGTGAGCTCGAATGCGCATGTGCAGGTCTGACTCGGTGTGCGCATGCGCAGTAGTGACCCCGAGTGCGCGTGCGCTGTGGTGAGCCCGAGCGCGCATCCGCAGTAGTGAGTCCGAGTGCGCATGAGCAGTAGTAAGCCCGTGAGCCCATGCGCAGTAGTGAGCCCGAGCGCGCGTGGTCAGTAGTGGCCCCGTGTGCGCATGCGCAGCCGTGAGCCCGAGCGCGCATGCGCAGTAGTGAGTCCCAGTGCGCATGTGCAGTAGTGAGCCCGAGCGCGCATCCGCAGTAGTGAGTCCGAGTGCGCATGAGCAGTAGTGAGCCCGTGTGCGCATGCGCAGTAGTGAGCCCGAGCGCGCGTGGTCAGTAGTGGGCCCGACTGCGCATCCGCAGTAGTGAGTCCGAGCACGCATGCGCAGTAGTGAACCCGATTGCGCATGCGCAGTAGTGAGTCCGAGTGCGCATGTGCAGTAGTGAGCCCGAGCGCGCATCCGCAGTAGTGAGTCCGAGTGCGCATGAGCAGTAGTGAGTCCTAGTGCGCATGCGCAGTAGTGAGTCCGAGTGCGCATGGGCAGTAGCGAATCCGAGCGCGCATGCGCAGTAGTGAGTCCGAGTGCGCATGTGCAGTAGTGAGCCCTTGCGCGCATGCGCAGTAGTGAGCCCGAGCGCGCATCCGCAGTAGTGAGTCCGAGTGCGCATGAGCAGTAGAGAGCCCGTGTGCGCATGCGCAGTGGTGAGCCCGAGTGCGCATGCGCAGAAGTGAGCCGGAGTGCGCATGTGCAGGTCTGAGTCGGTGTGAGCATGCGCAGTAGTGACCCCAAGTGCGCGTGCGCTGTACTGAGCTCGTGTGCGCATGCGCAGTAGTGAGCTCGTGTGCGCATGCGCAGTAGTGAGCGCGTGTGCGTATGCGCAGTAGTGAGCCCGAGCGCGCATCCGCAGTAATGAGTCCGAGTGCGCATGAGCAGTAGTGAGCCCGTGTGCGCATGCGCAGTGGTGAGCCCGAACGCGCATCCGCAGTAGTGAGTCCGAGTGCGCATGCGCAGTAGTGGACCCGATTGCGCATGCGCAGTAGTGAGTCCGAGTGCGCATGCGCAGTAGTGACCCCGAGTGCGCATGCGCAGTAGTGAGCCCGTGCGCGCATACGCAGTAGTGCTCCCGTGTGCGCATGCGCAGAAGTGAGCTCGAATGCGCATGCGCAGGTCTGCGTCGGTGTGAGCATGCGCAGTAGTGTCTCCGAGTGCGCATGCGTACCAGTGAACCCGATTGCGCATGCGCAGTAGTGAACCCGAGCGCGCATCCGCAGTAGTGAGTCCGCGTGCGCATGAGCAGTAGTGAGCCCGTGTGCGCATGCGCAGTAGTGAGTCCGAGTGCGCATGTGCAGTAGTGAGCCCTTGCGCGCATGCGCAGTAGTGAGCCCGAGCGCGCATCCGCAGTAGTGAGTCCGAGTGCGCATGAGCAGTAGAGAGCCCGTGTGCGCATGCGCAGTGGTGAGCCCGAGTGCGCATGCGCAGAAGTGAGCCGGAGTGCGCATGTGCAGGTCTGAGTCGGTGTGAGCATGCGCAGTAGTGACCCCAAGTGCGCGTGCGCTGTACTGAGCTCGTGTGCGCATGCGCAGTAGTGAGCTCGTGTGCGCATGCGCAGTAGTGAGCGCGTGTGCGTATGCGCAGTAGTGAGCCCGAGCGCGCATCCGCAGTAATGAGTCCGAGTGCGCATGAGCAGTAGTGAGCCCGTGTGCGCATGCGCAGTGGTGAGCCCGAACGCGCATCCGCAGTAGTGAGTCCGAGTGCGCATGCGCAGTAGTGGACCCGATTGCGCATGCGCAGTAGTGAGTCCGAGTGCGCATGCGCAGTAGTGACCCCGAGTGCGCATGCGCAGTAGTGAGCCCGTGCGCGCATACGCAGTAGTGCTCCCGTGTGCGCATGCGCAGAAGTGAGCTCGAATGCGCATGCGCAGGTCTGCGTCGGTGTGAGCATGCGCAGTAGTGTCTCCGAGTGCGCATGCGTACCAGTGAACCCGATTGCGCATGCGCAGTAGTGAACCCGAGCGCGCATCCGCAGTAGTGAGTCCGCGTGCGCATGAGCAGTAGTGAGCCCGTGTGCGCATGCGCAGTAGTGAGCCCGAGCGCGCGTGGTCAGTAGTGGCCCCGTGTGCGCATGCGCAGCCGTGAGCCCGAGCGTGCATGCGCAGTAGTGAGTCCCAGTGCGCATGCGCAGTAGTGAGCGCGTGCGCGCATGCGCAGTAGTGAGTCCGTGTGCGCATGTGCAGGTCTGAGCCGGAGTGCGCATGCGTACCAGTGAACCCGATTGCGCATGCGCAGTAGTGAGCCCGAGTGCGCATGAGCAGTAGTGATCCCGAGTTCCCATACGCGGTAGTGAGCCCGATTTTGTGTCCGCAGTAGTGAGTCCGAGTGAGCATGAGCAGTAGTGAGTCCGAGTGCGCATGTGCAGTAGTGAGCCCGTGCGCGCATGCGCAGTAGTGAGCCCGAGCGCGCATCCGCAGTAGTGAGTCCGAGTGCGCATGAGCAGTAGTGAGGCCGTGTGCGCATGCGCAGTAGTGAGCCCGAGCGCGCATCCGCAGTAGTGAGTCCGAGTGCGCATGCGCAGTAGTGAGTCCGAGTGCGCATGAGCAGTAGTGAGACCGTGTGCGCATGCGCAGAAGTGAGCTCGAATGCGCATGTGCAAGTCTGAGCTGAAGTGCGCATGCGCAGTAGTGAGACCGTGTGCGCGTGCGCAGTGGTGTGCCCGTGTGCGCATGTGCAGGTCTGAGTCGGAGTGCGCATGCGCAGTAGTGAGCCCGATTGTGCATCCGCAGTAGTGAGTCCGATTGCGCATGAGCAGTAGTGAGCCCGTGTGCGCAAGCGCAGTAGTGAGTCCGTGTGCGCATGTGCAGGTCTGAGCCGGAGTGCGCATGCGCAGTAATGAACCCGATTGCGCATCTGCAGTAGTGACTCCGAGTGCGCATGCGCACCAGTGAACCCGTTTGCGCGTCTGCAGTGGTGACCCCGAGTGCTCATGGGCAGTAGCGACCCCGAGCGCGCATGCGCTGTAGTGAGTCCGAGTGCGCATGTGCAGTAGTGAGCCCGAGCGCGCATCCGCAGTAGTGAGTCCGAGTGCGCATGAGCAGTAGTGAGCCCGTGTGCGCATGCGCAGTAGTGAGCCCGAGCGCGCATCCGCAGTAGTGAGTCCGAGTGCGGATGTGCAGTAGTGAGCCCGAGCGCGCATCCGCAGTAGTGAGTCCGAGTGCGCATGAGCAGTAGAGAGCCCGTGTGCGCATGCGCAGTGGTGAGCCCGAGTGCGCATGCGCAGAAGTGAGCCGGAGTGCGCATGTGCAGGTCTGAGTCGGTGTGAGCATGCGCAGTAGTGACCCCAAGTGCGCGTGCGCTGTACTGAGCTCGTGTGCGCATGCGCAGTAGTGAGCTCGTGTGCGCATGCGCAGTAGTGAGCCCGAGCGCGCATCCGCAGTAGTGAGTCCGAGTGCGCATGCGCAGTAGTGGACCCGATTGCGCATGCGCAGTAGTGAGTCCGAGTGCGCATGCGCAGTAGTGACCCCGAGTGCGCATGCGCAGTAGTGAGCCCGAGCGCGCATCCGCAGTAGTGAGTCCGAGTGCGCATGAGCAGTAGTGAGCCCGTGTGCGCATGCGCAGTGGTGAGCCCGAACGCGCATCCGCAGTAGTGAGTCCGAGTGCGCATGCGCAGTAGTGCACCCGATTGCGCATGCGCAGTAGTGAGTCCGAGTGCGCATGCGCAGTAGTGACCCCGAGTGCGCATGCGCAGTAGTGAGCCCGTGCGCGCATACGCAGTAGTGAGTCCGAGTGCGCATGAGCAGTAGTGAGCCCGTGTGCGCATGCGCAGTAGTGAGCCCGAGCGCGCATCCGCAGTAGTGAGTCCGAGTGCGCATGAGCAGTAGTGAGACCGTGTGCGCATGCGCAGAAGTGAGCTCGAATGCGCATGTGCAAGTCTGAGCTGAAGTGCGCATGCGCAGTAGTGAGACCGTGTGCGCGTGCGCAGTGGTGTGCCCGTGTGCGCATGTGCAGGTCTGAGCCGGAGTGCGCATGCGCAGTAGTGAGCCCGATTGTGCATCCGCAGTAGTGAGTCGGATTGCGCATGAGCAGTAGTGACCCCGAGTGCGCATGGGCAGTAGCGACCCCGAGCGCGCATGCGCTGTAGTGAGTCCGAGTGCGGATGTGCAGTAGTGAGCCCGAGCGCGCATCCGCAGTAGTGAGTCCGAGTGCGCATGAGCAGTAGATAGCCCGTGTGCGCATGCGCAGTGGTGAGCCCGAGTGCGCATGCGCAGAAGTGAGCCGGAGTGCGCATGTGCAGGTCTGAGTCGATGTGAGCATGCGCAGTAGTGACCCCAAGTGCGCGTGCGCTCTACTGAGCTTGTGTGCGCATGCGCAGTAGTGAGCTCGTGTGCGCATGCGCAGTAGTGAGCGCGTGTGCGTATGCGCAGTAGTGAGCCCGAGCGCGCATCCGCAGTAATGAGTCCGAGTGCGCATGAGCAGTAGTGAGCCCGTGTGCGCATGCGCAGTGGTGAGCCCGAGCGCGCATCCGCAGTAGTGAGTCCGAGTGCGCATGCGCAGTAGTGGACCCGATTGCGCATGCGCAGTAGTGAGTCCGAGTGCGCATGCGCAGTAGTGACCCCGAGTGCGCATGCGCAGTAGTGGCCCCGAGTGCGCATGCGCATTAGTGAGCCCGTGCGCGCATGCGCAGTAGTGCGCCCGTGTGCGCATGCGCAGAAGTGAGCTCGAATGCGCATGTGCAGGTCTGACTCGGTGTGCGCATGCGCAGTAGTGACCCCGAGTGCGCGTGCGCTGTAGTGAGCCCGAGCGCGCATCCGCAGTAGTGAGTCCGAGTGCGCATGAGCAGTAGTAAGCCCGTGAGCGCATGCGCAGTAGTGAGCCCGAGCGCGCGTGGTCAGTAGTGGCCCCGTGTGCGCATGCGCAGCCGTGAGCCCGAGCGCGCATGCGCAGTAGTGAGTCCCAGTGCGCATGTGCAGTAGTGAGCCCGAGCGCGCATCCGCAGTAGTGAGTCCGAGTGCGCATGAGCAGTAGTGAGCCCGTGTGCGCATGCGCAGTAGTGAGCCCGAGCGCGCGTGGTCAGTAGTGGGCCCGATTGCGCATCCGCAGTAGTGAGTCCGAGCACGCATGCGCAGTAGTGAACCCGATTGCGCATGCGCAGTACTGAGTCCGAGTGCGCATGTGCAGTAGTGAGCCCGAGCGCGCATCCGCAGTAGTGAGTCCGAGTGCGCATGAGCAGTAGTGAGTCCTAGTGCGCATGCGCAGTAGTGAGTCCGAGTGCGCATGAGCAGTAGTGAGCCCGTGTGCGCATGCGCAGTAGCGAGCCCGAGCGCGCATCCGCTGTAGTGAGTCCGAGTGCGCATGAGCAGTAGTGAGCCCGTGTGCGCATGCGCAGTAGTGAGCCCGAGCGCGCATCCGCAGTAGTGAGTCCGAGTGCGCATGAGCAGTAGTGAGACCGTGTGCGCATGCGCAGAAGTGAGATCGAATGCGCATGTGCAAGTCTGAGCTGAAGTGCGCATGCGCAGTAGTGAGACCGTGTGCGCATGCGCAGTGGTGTGCCCGTGTGCGCATGTGCAGGTCTGAGCCGGAGTGCGCATGCGCAGTAGTGAGCCCGATTGTGCATCCGCAGTAGTGAGTCGGATTGCGCATGAGCAGTAGTGAGCCCGAGTGCGCATGCGCAGAAGTGATCCCGAGTGCGCATGTGCAGGTCTGAGTCGGTGTGAGCATGCGCAGTAGTGACCCCGAGTGCGCGTGCGCTGTACTGAGCTCGTGTGCGCATGCGCAGTAGTGAGTCCGTGTGCGCATGTGCAGGTCTGAGCCGGAGTGCGCATGCGCAGTAATGAACCCGATTGCGCATCTGCAGTAGTGACTCCGAGTGCGCATGCGCACCAGTGAACCCGTTTGCGCGTCTGCAGTGGTGACCCCGAGTGCGCATGGGCAGTAGCGACCCCGAGCGCGCATGCGCTGTAGTGAGTCCGAGTGCGGATGTGCAGTAGTGAGCCCGAGCGCGCATCCGCAGTAGTGAGTCCGAGTGCGCATGAGCAGTAGAGAGCCCGTGTGCGCATGCGCAGTGGTGAGCACGAGTGCGCATGCGCAGAAGTGAGCCGGAGTGCGCATGTGCAGGTCTGAGTCGGTGTGAGCATGCGCAGTAGTGACCCCAAGTGCGCGTGCGCTGTACTGAGCTCGTGTGCGCATGCGCAGTAGTGAGCTCGTGTGCGCATGCGCAGTAGTGAGCGCGTGTGCGTATGCGCAGTAGTGAGCCCGAACGCGCATCCGCAGTAATGAGTCCGAGTGCGCATGAGCAGTAGTGAGCCCGTGTGCGCATGCGCAGTGGTGAGCCCGAGCGCGCATCCGCAGTAGTGAGTCCGAGTGCGCATGCGCAGTAGTGGACCCGATTGCGCATGCGCAGTAGTGAGTCCGAGTGCGCATGCGCAGTAGTGACCCCGAGTGCGCATGCGCAGTAGTGAGCCCGTGCGCGCATACGCAGTAGTGCTCCCGTGTGCGCATGCGCAGAAGTGAGCTCGAATGCGCATGTGCAGGTCTGAGTCGGTGTGAGCATGCGCAGTAGTGTCTCCGAGTGCGCATGCGTACCAGTGAACCCGATTGCGCATGCGCAGTAGTGAACCCGAGCGCGCATCCGCAGTAGTGAGTCCGAGTGCGCATGAGCAGTAGTGAGCCCGTGTGCGCATGCGCAGTAGTGAGCCCCAGCGCGCATCCGCACTAGTCAGTCCGAGTGCGCATGCGCAGTAGTGGCCCCGTGTGCGCATGCGCAGAAGTGAGCCCGAGTGCGCATGTGCAGGTCTGAGTCGGTGTGAGCATGCGCAGTAGTGACCCCGAGTGCGCGTGCGCTGTACTGAGCTCGTGTGCGCATGCGCAGTAGTGAGCGCGTGTGCGCATGCGCAGTAGTGAGCGCGTGTGCGCATGCGCAGTGGTGTGCCCGTGTGCGCATGTGCAGGTCTGAGTCGGAGTGCGCATGCGCAGTAGTGAGCCCGATTGTGCATCCGCAGTAGTGAGTCCGATTGCGCATGAGCAGTAGTGAGCCCGTGTGCGCAAGCGCAGTAGTGAGTCCGTGTGCGCATGTGCAGGTCTGAGACGGAGCGCGCATGCGCAGTAATGAACCCGATTATGCATCTGCAGTAGTGACTCCGAGTGCGCATGCGCACCAGTGAACCCGTTTGCGCGTCTGCAGTGGTGACCCCGAGTGCTCATGGGCAGTAGCGACCCCGAGCGCGCATGCGCTGTAGTGAGTCCGAGTGCGCATGTGCAGTAGTGAGCCCGAGCGCGCATCCGCAGTAGTGAGTCCGAGTGCGCATGAGCAGTAGTGAGCCCGTGTGCGCATGCGCAGTAGTGAGCCCGAGCGCGCATCCGCAGTAGTGAGTCCGAGTGCGCGTGAGCAGTAGTGAGTCCGAGTGCGCAAGAGCAGTAGTGAGCCCGTGTGCGCATGCGCAGTAGTGAGCCCGAGCGCGCATCCGCAGTAGTGAGTCCGAGTGCGCATGAGCAGTAGTGAGCCCGTGTGCGTATGCGCAGTAGTGAGCCCGAGCGCGCATCCGCAGTAATGAGTCCGAGTGCGCATGAGCAGTAGTGAGCCCGTGTACGCATGCGCAGTGGTGAGCCCGAGCGCGCATCCGCAGTAGTGAGTCCGAGTGCGCATGCGCAGTAGTGAACCCGACTGCGCATGCGCAGTAGTGAGTCCGAGTGCGCATGCGCAGTAGTGAGCCCGAGTGCGCATGCGCAGTAGTGAGCCCGTGCGCGCATACGCAGTAGTGAGTCCGAGTGCGCATATGCAGGTCTGAGTCGGTGTGAGCATGCGCAGTAGTGACTCCGAGTGCGCATGCGCACCAGTGAACCCGATTGCGCATGCGCAGTAGTGAACCCGAGCGCGCATCCGCAGTAGTGACTCCGAGTGCGCATGCGCACCAGTGAACCCGATTGCGCATGCGCAGTAGTGAACCCGAGCGCGCATCCGCAGTAGTGAGTCCGAGTGCGCATGAGCAGTAGTGAGCCCGTGTGCGCATGTGCAGTAGTGAGCCCCAGCGCGCATCCGCACTAGTCAGTCCGAGTGCGCATGCGCAGTAGTCGCCCCGAGCGCGCATGCGCATTAGTGAGCCCGTGCGTGCATACGCAGTAGTGCGCCCGTGTGCGCATGCGCAGAAGTGAGCTCGAATGCGCATGTGCAGGTCTGACTCGGTGTGCGCATGCGCAGTAGTGACCCCGAGTGCGCGTGCGCTGTAGTGAGCCCGAGCGCGCATCCGCAGTAGTGAGTCCGAGTGCGTATGAGCAGTAGTAAGCCCGTGAGCGCATCCGCAGTAGTGAGTCCGAGTGCGCATGAGCAGTAGTGAGGCCGTGCGCGCATGCGCAGTAGTGAGCCCCAGCGCGCATCCGCACTAGTCAGTCCGAGTGCGCATGCGCAGTAGTGGCCCCGAGTGCGCATGCGCATTAGTGAGCCCGTGCGCGCATACGCAGTAGTGCGCCCGTGTGCGCATGCGCAGAAGTGAGCTCGAATGCGCATGTGCAGGTCTGACTCGGTGTGCGCATGCGCAGTAGTGACCCCGAGTGCGCGTGCGCTGTGGTGAGCCCGAGCGCGCATCCGCAGTAGTGAGTCCGAGTGCGCATGAGCAGTAGTAAGCCCGTGAGCCCATGCGCAGTAGTGAGCCCGAGCGCGCGTGGTCAGTAGTGGCCCCGTGTGCGCATGCGCAGCCGTGAGCCCGAGCGCGCATGCGCAGTAGTGAGTCCCAGTGCGCATGTGCAGTAGTGAGCCCGAGCGCGCATCCGCAGTAGTGAGTCCGAGTGCGCATGAGCAGTAGTGAGCCCGTGTGCGCATGCGCAGTAGTGAGCCCGAGCGCGCGTGGTCAGTAGTGGGCCCGACTGCGCATCCGCAGTAGTGAGTCCGAGCACGCATGCGCAGTAGTGAACCCGATTGCGCATGCGCAGTAGTGAGTCCGAGTGCGCATGTGCAGTAGTGAGCCCGAGCGCGCATCCGCAGTAGTGAGTCCGAGTGCGCATGAGCAGTAGTGAGTCCTAGTGCGCATGCGCAGTAGTGAGTCCGAGTGCGCATGAGCAGTAGTGAGCCCGTGTGCGCATGCGCAGTAGCGAGCCCGAGCGCGCATCCGCAGTAGTGAGTCCGAGTGCGCACGAGCCGTAGTGAGCCCGTGTGCGCATGCGCAGTAGTGAGCCCGAGCGCGCATCCGCAGTAGTGAGTCCGAGTGCGCATGAGCAGTAGTGAGACCGTGTGCGCATGCGCAGAAGTGAGCTCGAATGCGCATGTGCAAGTCTGAGCTGAAGTGCGCATGCGCAGTAGTGAGACCGTGTGCGCGTGCGCAGTGGTGTGCCCGTGTGCGCATGTGCAGGTCTGAGCCGTAGTGCGCATGCGCAGTAGTGAGCCCGATTGTGCATCCGCAGTAGTGAGTCGGATTGCGCATGAGCAGTCGTGAGCCCGAGTGCGCATGCGCAGAAGTGAGCCCGAGTGCGCATGTGCAGGTCTGAGTCGGTGTGAGCATGCGCAGTAGTGACCCCGAGTGCGCGTGCGCTGTACTGAGCTTGTGTGCGCATGCGCAGTAGTGAGTCCGTGTACGCATGTGCAGGTCTGAGCCGGAGTGCGCATGCGCAGTAATGAACCCGATTGCGCATCTGCAGTAGTGACTCCGAGTGCGCATGCGCACCAGTGAACCCGTTTGCGCGTCTGCAGTGGTGACCCCGAGTGCGCATGGGCAGTAGCGACCCCGAGCGCGCATGCGCTGTAGTGAGTCCGAGTGCGGATGTGCAGTAGTGAGCCCGAGCGCGCATCCGCAGTAGTGAGTCCGAGTGCGCATGAGCAGTAGAGAGCCCGTGTGCGCATGCGCAGTGGTGAGCCCGAGTGCGCATGCGCAGAAGTGAGCCGGAGTGCGCATGTGCAGGTCTGAGTCGGTGTGAGCATGCGCAGTAGTGACCCCAAGTGCGCGTGCGCTGTACTGAGCTCGTGTGCGCATGCGCAGTAGTGAGCGCGTGTGCGCATGCGCAGTGATGAGCCCGAGGGCGCATCCGCAGTAGTGAGTCCGAGTGCATATGCGCAGTAGTGGACCCGATTGCGCATGCGCAGTAGTGAGTCCGAGTGCGCATGCGCAGTAGTGACCCCGAGTGCGCATGCGCAGTAGTGAACCCGTGCGCGCATACGCAGTAGTGCTCCCGTGTGCGCATGCGCAGAAGTGAGCTCGAATGCGCATGCGCAGTAGTGAACCCGAGCGCGCATCCGCAGTAGTGAGTCCGCGTGCGCATGAGCAGTAGTGAGCCCGTGTGCGCATGCGCAGTAGTGAGCCCGAGCGCGCGTGATCAGTAGTGGCCCCGTGTGCGCATGCGCAGCCGTGAGCCCGAGCGCGCATGCGCAGTAGTGAGTCCCAGTGCGCATGTGCAGTAGTGAGCCCGAGCGCGCATCCGCAGTAGTGAGTCCGAGTGCGCATGAGCAGTAGTGAGCCCGTGTGCGCATGCGCAGTAGTGAGCCCGAGCGCGCGTGGTCAGTAGTGGGCCCGATTGCGCATCCGCAGTAGTGAGTCCGAGCACGCATGCGCAGTAGTGAACCCGATTGCGCATGCGCAGTAGTGAGTCCGAGTGCGCATGTGCATTAGTGAGCCCGAGCGCGCATCCGCAGTAGTGAGTCCGAGTGCGCATGAGCAGTAGTGAGTCCTAGTGCGCATGCGCAGTAGTGAGTCCGAGTGCGCATGAGCAGTAGTGAGCCCGTGTGCGCATGCGCAGTAGCGAGCCCGAGCGCGCATCCGCAGTAGTGAGTCCGAGTGCGCATCAGCAGTAGTGAGCCCGTGTGCGCATGCGCAGTAGTGAGCCCGAGCGCGCATCCGCAGTAGTGAGTCCGTGTGCGCATGCGCAGAAGTGAGCTCGAATGCGCATGTGCAAGTCTGAGCTGAAGTGCGCATGCGCAGTAGTGAGACCGTGTGCGCGTGCGCAGTGGTGTGCCCGTGTGCGCATGTGCAGGTCTGAGCCGGAGTGCGCATGCGCAGTAGTGACCCCGAGTGCGCGTGCGCTGTACTGAGCTCGTGTGCGCATGCGCAGTAGTGATTCCGTGTGCGCATGTGCAGGTCTGAGCCGGAGTGCGCATGCGCAGTAATGATCCCGATTGCGCATCTGCAGTAGTGACTCCGAGTGCGCATGCGCACCAGTGAACCCGTTTGCGCGTCTGCAGTGGTGACCCCGAGTGCGCATGGGCAGTAGCGACCCCGAGCGCGCATGCGCTGTAGTGAGTCCGAGTGCGGATGTGCAGTAGTGAGCCCGAGCGCGCATCCGCAGTAGTGAGTCCGAGTGCGCATGAGCAGTAGTGAGCCCGTGTGCGCATGCGCAGTAGCGAGCCCGAGCGCGCATCCGCAGTAGTGAGTCCGAGTGCGCATGAGCAGTAGTGAGCCCGTGTGCGCATGCGCAGTGGTGCGCCCGTGTGCGCATGCGCAGAAGTGAGCTCGAATGCGCATGTGCAGGTCTGACTCGGTGTGCGCATGCGCAGTAGTGACCCCGAGTGCGCGTGCGCTGTAGTGAGCCCGAGCGCGCATCCGCAGTAGTGAGTCCGAGTGCGTATGAGCAGTAGTAAGCCCGTGAGCGCATCCGCAGTAGTGAGTCCGAGTGCGCATGAGCAGTAGTGAGCCCGTGTGCGCATGCGCAGTAGTGAGCCCGAGCGCGCGTGGTCAGTAGTGGGCCCGATTGCGCATCCGCAGTAGTGAGTCCGAGCACGCATGCGCAGTAGTGAACCCGATTGCGCATGCGCAGTAGTGAGTCCGAGTGCACATGTGCAGTAGTGAGCCCGAGCGCGCATCCGCAGTAGTGAGTCCGAGTGCGCATGAGCAGTAGTGAGCCCGTGTGGGCATGCGCAGTAGTGAGCCCGAGCGCGCATCCGCAGTAGTGAGTCCGAGTGCGCGTGAGCAGTAGTGAGTCCGAGTGCGCATGAGCAGTAGTGAGCCCGTGTGCGCATGCGCAGTAGTGAGCCCGAGCGCGCATCCGCAGTAGTGAGTCCGAGTGCGCATGAGCAGTAGTGAGTCCGAGTGCGCATGAGCAGTAGTGAGCCCGTGTGCGCATGCGCAGTAGTGAGCCCGATTGTGCATCCGCAGTAGTGAGTCCGATTGCGCATGAGCAGTAGTGAGCCCGAGTGCGCATGAGCAGTAGTGATCCCGAGTTCCCATACGCGGTAGTGAGCCCGATTTTGTGTCCGCAGTAGTGAGTCCGAGCGAGCATGAGCAGTAGTGAGCCGGAGTGCGCATGCGCAGTAGTGACCCCGAGTGCGCATGGGCAGTAGCGATTCCGAGCGGGCATGCGCAGTAGGGAGTCCGAGTGCGCATGCGCAGAAGTGAGCTTGAATGCGCATGTGCAGGGCTGAGTCGGTGTGAGCATGCGCAGTAGTGACCCCGAGTGCTCGTGCGCTGTAGTGAGCTTGTGTGCGCATGCGCAGTAGTAAGCCGGTATACGCATGCGCAGTAGTGAGTCCGTGTGCGCATGTGCAGGTCTGAGCCGGAGTGCGCATGCGCAGTAGTGAACCCGAGTGCGCATGCGCAGTAGTGAGCCCGATTGCACATCGGCAGTAGTGAGCCCGAGCGCGCATGCGCTGTAGTGAGTCCGAGTGCGCATGTGCAGTAGTGAGCCCGTGCGCGCATGCGCAGTAGTGAGCCCGAGCGCGCATCCGCAGTAGTGAGTCCGAGTGCGCATGAGCAGTAGTGAGGCCGTGCGCGCATGCGCAGTAGTGAGCCCGAGCGCGCATCCGCAGTAGTGAGTCCGAGTGCGCATGGGCAGTAGCGAATCCGAGCGCGCATGCGCAGTAGTGAGTCCGAGTGCGCATGTGCAGTAGTGAGCCCGTGCGCGCATGCGCAGTAGTGAGCCCGAGCGCGCATCCGCAGTAGTGTGTCCGAGTGCGCATGAGCAGTAGTGAGGCCGTGTGCGCATGAGCAGTAGGGAGCCCGAGCGCGCATGCGCAGAAGTGAGCTCGAATGCGCATGTGCAGGTCTGAGTCGGTGTGAGCATGCGCAGTAGTGACTCCGAGTGCGCATGCGCACCAGTGAACCCGTTTGCGCGTCTGCAGTGGTGACCCCGAGTGCGCATGGGCAGTAGCGACCCCGAGCGCGCATGCGCTGTAGTGAGTCCGAGTGCGGATGTGCAGTAGTGAGCCCGAGCGCGCATCCGCAGTAGTGAGTCCGAGTGCGCATGAGCAGTAGAGAGCCCGTGTGCGCATGCGCAGTGGTGAGCCCGAGTGCGCATGCGCAGAAGTGAGCCGGAGTGCGCATGTGCAGGTCTGAGTCGGTGTGAGCATGCGCAGTAGTGACCCCAAGTGCGCATGCGCAGTAGTGAGTCCGAGTGCGCATGAGCAGTAGTGAGCCCGTGTGCGCATGCGCAGTAGCGAGCCCGAGCGCGCATCCGCAGTAGTGAGTCCGAGTGCGCATGAGCCGTAGTGAGCCCGTGTGCGCATGCGCAGTAGTGAGCCCGAGCGCGCATCCGCAGTAGTGAGTCCGAGTGCGCATGAGCAGTAGTGAGACCGTGTGCGCATGCGCAGAAGTGAGCTCGAATGCGCATGTGCAAGTCTGAGCTGAAGTGCGCATGCGCAGTAGTGAGACCGTGTGTGCGTGCGCAGTGGTGTGCCCGTGTGCGCATGTGCAGGTCTGAGCCGGAGTGCGCATGCGCAGTAGTGAGCCCGATTGTGCATCCGCAGTAGTGAGTCGGATTGCGCATGAGCAGTAGTGAGCCCGAGTGCGCATGCGCAGAAGTGAGCCCGAGTGCGCATGTGCAGGTCTGAGTCGGTGTGAGCATGCGCAGTAGTGACCCCGAGTGCGCGTGCGCTGTACTGAGCTCGTGTGCGCATGCGCAGTAGTGAGTCCGTGTGCGCATGTGCAGGTCTGAGCCGGAGTGCGCATGCGCAGTAATGAACCCGATTGCGCATCTGCAGTAGTGACTCCGAGTGCGCATGCGCACCAGTGAACCCGTTTGCGCGTCTGCAGTGGTGACCCCGAGTGCGCATGGGCAGTAGCGACCCCGAGCGCGCATGCGCTGTAGTGAGTCCGAGTGCGGATGTGCAGTAGTGAGCCCGAGCGCGCATCCGCAGTAGTGAGTCCGAGTGCGCATGAGCAGTAGAGAGCCCGTGTGCGCATGCGCAGTGGTGAGCCCGAGTGCGCATGCGCAGAAGTGAGCCGGAGTGCGCATGTGCAGGTCTGAGTCGGTGTGAGCATGCGCAGTAGTGACCCCAAGTGCGCGTGCGCTGTACTGAGCTCGTGTGCGCATGCGCAGTAGTGAGCTCGTGTGCGCATGCGCAGTAGTGAGCGCGTGTGCGCATGCGCAGTGGTGAGCCCGAGGGCGCATCCGCAGTAGTGAGTCCGAGTGCATATGCGCAGTAGTGGACCCGATTGCGCATGCGCAGTAGTGAGTCCGAGTGCGCATGCGCAGTAGTGACCCCGAGTGCGCATGCGCAGTAGTGAACCCGTGCGCGCATACGCAGTAGTGCTCCCGTGTGCGCATGCGCAGAAGTGAGCTCGAATGCGCATGTGCAGGTCTGAGTCGGTGTGAGCATGCGCAGTAGTGTCTCCGAGTGCGCATGCGTACCAGTGAACCCGATTGCGCATGCGCAGTAGTGAACCCGAGCGCGCATCCACAGTAGTGAGTCCGCGTGCGCATGAGCAGTAGTGAGCCCGTGTGCGCATGCGCAGTAGTGAGCCCGAGCGCGCGTGGTCAGTAGTGGCCCCGTGTGCGCATGCGCGGCCGTGAGCCCGAGCGCGCATGCGCAGTAGTGAGTCCCAGTGCGCATGTGCAGTAGTGAGCCCGAGCGCGCATCCGCAGTAGTGAGTCCGAGTGCGCATGAGCAGTAGTGAGCCCGTGTGCGCATGCGCAGTAGTGAGCCCGAGCGCGCGTGGTCAGTAGTGGGCCCGATTGCGCATCCGCAGTAGTGAGTCCGAGCACGCATGCGCAGTAGTGAGCCCGATTGCGCATGCGCAGTAGTGAGTCCGAGTGCGCATGTGCATTAGTGAGCCCGAGCGCGCATCCGCAGTAGTGAGTCTGAGTGCGCATGAGCAGTAGTGAGTCCTAGTGCGCATGCGCAGTAGTGAGTCCGAGTGCGCATGAGCAGTAGTGAGCCCGTGTGCGCATGCGCAGTAGCGAGCCCGAGCGCGCATCCGCAGTAGTGAGTCCGAGTGCGCATGAGCAGTAGTGAGCCCGTGTGCGCATGCGCAGTAGTGAGACCGAGCGCGCATCCGCAGTAGTGAGTCCGAGTGCGCATGAGCAGTAGTGAGGCCGTGTGCGCATGCGCAGAAGTGAGCTCGAATGCGCATGTGCAAGTCTGAGCTGAAGTGCGCATGCGCAGTAGTGAGACCGTGTGCGCGTGCGCAGTGGTGTGCCCGTGTGCGCATGTGCAGGTCTGAGCCGGAGTGCGCATGCGCAGTAATGAACCCGATTGCGCATCTGCAGTAGTGACTCCGAGTGCGCATGCGCACCAGTGAACCCGTTTGCGCGTCTGCAGTGGTGACCCCGAGTGCGTATGGGCAGTAGCGACCCCGAGCGCGCATGCGCTGTAGTGAGTCCGAGTGCGGATGTGCAGTAGTGAGCCCGAGCGCGCATCCGCAGTAGTGAGTCCGAGTGCGCATGAGCAGTAGAGAGCCCGTGTGCGCATGCGCAGTGGTGAGCCCGAGTGCGCATGCGCAGAAGTGAGCCGGAGTGCGCATGTGCAGGTCTGAGTCGGTGTGAGCATGCGCAGTAGTGACCCCAAGTGCGCGTGCGCTGTACTGAGCTCGTGTGCGCATGCGCAGTAGTGAGCTCGTGTGCGCATGCGCAGTAGTGAGCGCGTGTGCGTATGCGCAGTAGTGAGCCCGAGCGCGCATCCGCAGTAATGAGTCCGAGTGCGCATGAGCAGTAGTGAGCCCGTGTGCGCATGCGCAGTGGTGAGCCCGAGCGCGCATCCGCAGTAGTGAGTCCGAGTGCGCATGCGCAGTAGTGGACCCGATTGCGCATGCGCAGTAGTGAGTCCGAGTGCGCATGCGCAGTAGTGACCCCGAGTGCGCATGCGCAGTAGTGAGCCCGTGCGCGCATACGCAGTAGTGCTCCCGTGTGCGCATGCGCAGAAGTGAGCTCGAATGCGCATGTGCAGGTCTGAGTCGGTGTGAGCATGCGCAGTAGTGTCTCCGAGTGCGCATGCGTACCAGTAAACCCGATTGCGCATGCGCAGTAGTGACCCCGAGCGCGCATCCGTAGTAGTGAGTCCGAGTGCGCATGAACAGTAGTGAGCCCGTGTGCGCATGCGCAGTAGTGAGCCCCAGCGCGCATCCGCACTAGTCAGTCCGAGTGCGCATGCGCAGTAGTGGCCCCGAGTGCGCATGCGCATTAGTGAGCCCGTGCGCGCATACGCAGTAGTGCGCCCGTGTGCGCATGCGCAGAAGTGAGCTCGAATGCGCATGTGCAGGTCTGACTCGGTGTGCGCATGCGCAGTAGTGACCCCGAGTGCGCGTGCGCTGTAGTGAGCCCGAGCGCGCATCCGCAGTAGTGAGTCCGAGTGCGCATGAGCAGTAGTAAGCCCGTGAGCGCATGCGCAGTAGTGAGCCCGAGCGCGCGTGGTCAGTAGTGGCCCCGTGTGCGCATGCGCAGCCGTGAGCCCGAGCGCGCATGCGCTGTAGTGAGTCCGAGTGCGGATGTGCAGTAGTGAGCCCGAGCGCGCATCCGCAGTAGTGAGTCCGAGTGCGCATGAGCAGTAGAGAGCCCGTGTGCGCATGCGCTGTGGTGAGCCCGAGTGCGCATGCGCAGAAGTGAGCCGGAGTGCGCATGTGCAGGTCTGAGTCGGTGTGAGCATGCGCAGTAGTGACCCCAAGTGCGCGTGCGCTGTACTGAGCTCGTGTGCGCATGCGCAGTAGTGAGCTCGTGTGCGCATGCGCAGTAGTGAGCGCGTGTGCGCATGCGCAGTGGTGAGCCCGAGGGCGCATCCGCAGTAGTGAGTCCGAGTGCATATGCGCAGTAGTGGACCCGATTGCGCATGCGCAGTAGTGAGTCCGAGTGCGCATGCGCAGTAGTGACCCCGAGTGCGCATGCGCAGTAGTGAACCCGTGCGCGCATACGCAGTAGTGCTCCCGTGTGCGCATGCGCAGAAGTGAGCTCGAATGCGCATGTGCAGGTCTGAGTCGGTGTGAGCATGCGCAGTAGTGTCTCCGAGTGCGCATGCGTACCAGTGAACCCGATTGCGCATGCGCAGTAGTGAACCCGAGCGCGCATCCGCAGTAGTGAGTCCGCGTGCGCAAGAGCAGTAGTGAGCCCGTGCGCGCATGCGCAGTAGTGAGCCCGAGCGCGCGTGATCAGTAGTGGCCCCGTGTGCGCATGCGCAGCCGTGAGTCCGAGTGCGGATGTGCAGTAGTGAGCCCGAGCGCGCATCCGCAGTAGTGAGTCCGAGTGCGCATGAGCAGTAGAGAGCCCGTGTGCGCATGCGCTGTGGTGAGCCCGAGTGCGCATGCGCAGAAGTGAGCCGGAGTGCGCATGTGCAGGTCTGAGTCGGTGTGAGCATGCGCAGTAGTGACCCCAAGTGCGCGTGCGCTGTACTGAGCTCGTGTGCGCATGCGCAGTAGTGAGCTCGTGTGCGCATGCGCAGTAGTGAGCGCGTGTGCGCATGCGCAGTGGTGAGCCCGAGGGCGCATCCGCAGTAGTGAGTCCGAGTGCATATGCGCAGTAGTGGACCCGATTGCGCATGCGCAGTAGTGAGTCCGAGTGCGCATGCGCAGTAGTGACCCCGAGTGCGCATGCGCAGTAGTGAACCCGTGCGCGCATACGCAGTAGTGCTCCCGTGTGCGCATGCGCAGAAGTGAGCTCGAATGCGCATGTGCAGGTCTGAGTCGGTGTGAGCATGCGCAGTAGTGTCTCCGAGTGCGCATGCGTACCAGTGAACCCGATTGCGCATGCGCAGTAGTGAACCCGAGCGCGCATCCGCAGTAGTGAGTCCGCGTGCGCATGAGCAGTAGTGAGCCCGTGTGCGCATGCGCAGTAGTGAGCCCGAGCGCGCGTGGTCAGTAGTGGCCCCGTGTGCGCATGCGCGGCCGTGAGCCCGAGCGCGCATGCGCAGTAGTGAGTCCCAGTGCGCATGTGCAGTAGTGAGCCCGAGCGCGCATCCGCAGTAGTGAGTCCGAGTGCGCATGAGCAGTAGTGAGCCCGTGTGCGCATGCGCAGTAGTGAGACCGAGCGCGCGTGGTCAGTAGTGGGCCCGATTGCGCATCCGCAGTAGTGAGTCCGAGCACGCATGCGCAGTAGTGAGCCCGATTGCGCATGCGCAGTAGTGAGTCCGAGTGCGCATGTGCATTAGTGAGCCCGAGCGCGCATCCGCAGTAGTGAGTCCGAGTGCGCATGAGCAGTAGTGAGTCCTAGTGCGCATGCGCAGTAGTGAGTCCGAGTGCGCATGAGCAGTAGTGAGCCCGTGTGCGCATGCGCAGTAGCGAGCCCGAGCGCGCATCCGCAGTAGTGAGTCCGAGTGCGCATGAGCAGTAGTGAGCCCGTGTGCGCATGCGCAGTAGTGAGACCGAGCGCGCATCCGCAGTAGTGAGTCCGAGTGCGCATGAGCAGTAGTGAGGCCGTGTGCGCATGCGCAGAAGTGAGCTCGAATGCGCATGTGCAAGTCTGAGCTGAAGTGCGCATGCGCAGTAGTGAGACCGTGTGCGCGTGCGCAGTGGTGTGCCCGTGTGCGCATGTGCAGGTCTGAGCCGGAGTGCGCATGCGCAGTAATGAACCCGATTGCGCATCTGCAGTAGTGACTCCGAGTGCGCATGCGCACCAGTGAACCCGTTTGCGCGTCTGCAGTGGTGACCCCGAGTGCGTATGGGCAGTAGCGACCCCGAGCGCGCATGCGCTGTAGTGAGTCCGAGTGCGGATGTGCAGTAGTGAGCCCGAGCGCGCATCCGCAGTAGTGAGTCCGAGTGCGCATGAGCAGTAGAGAGCCCGTGTGCGCATGCGCAGTGGTGAGCCCGAGTGCGCATGCGCAGAAGTGAGCCGGAGTGCGCATGTGCAGGTCTGAGTCGGTGTGAGCATGCGCAGTAGTGACCCCAAGTGCGCGTGCGCTGTACTGAGCTCGTGTGCGCATGCGCAGTAGTGAGCTCGTGTGCGCATGCGCAGTAGTGAGCGCGTGTGCGTATGCGCAGTAGTGAGCCCGAGCGCGCATCCGCAGTAATGAGTCCGAGTGCGCATGAGCAGTAGTGAGCCCGTGTGCGCATGCGCAGTGGTGAGCCCGAGCGCGCATCCGCAGTAGTGAGTCCGAGTGCGCATGCGCAGTAGTGGACCCGATTGCGCATGCGCAGTAGTGAGTCCGAGTGCGCATGCGCAGTAGTGACCCCGAGTGCGCATGCGCAGTAGTGAGCCCGTGCGCGCATACGCAGTAGTGCTCCCGTGTGCGCATGCGCAGAAGTGAGCTCGAATGCGCATGTGCAGGTCTGAGTCGGTGTGAGCATGCGCAGTAGTGTCTCCGAGTGCGCATGCGTACCAGTAAACCCGATTGCGCATGCGCAGTAGTGACCCCGAGCGCGCATCCGCAGTAGTGAGTCCGAGTGCGCATGAGCAGTAGTGAGCCCGTGTGCGCATGCGCAGTAGTGAGCCCCAGCGCGCATCCGCACTAGTCAGTCCGAGTGCGCATGCGCAGTAGTGGCCCCGAGTGCGCATGCGCATTAGTGAGCCCGTGCGCGCATACGCAGTAGTGCGCCCGTGTGCGCATGCGCAGAAGTGAGCTCGAATGCGCATGTGCAGGTCTGACTCGGTGTGCGCATGCGCAGTAGTGACCCCGAGTGCGCGTGCGCTGTAGTGAGCCCGAGCGCGCATCCGCAGTAGTGAGTCCGAGTGCGCATGAGCAGTAGTAAGCCCGTGAGCGCATGCGCAGTAGTGAGCCCGAGCGCGCGTGGTCAGTAGTGGCCCCGTGTGCGCATGCGCAGCCGTGAGCCCGAGCGCGCATGCGCTGTAGTGAGTCCGAGTGCGGATGTGCAGTAGTGAGCCCGAGCGCGCATCCGCAGTAGTGAGTCCGAGTGCGCATGAGCAGTAGAGAGCCCGTGTGCGCATGCGCTGTGGTGAGCCCGAGTGCGCATGCGCAGAAGTGAGCCGGAGTGCGCATGTGCAGGTCTGAGTCGGTGTGAGCATGCGCAGTAGTGACCCCAAGTGCGCGTGCGCTGTACTGAGCTCGTGTGCGCATGCGCAGTAGTGAGCTCGTGTGCGCATGCGCAGTAGTGAGCGCGTGTGCGCATGCGCAGTGGTGAGCCCGAGGGCGCATCCGCAGTAGTGAGTCCGAGTGCATATGCGCAGTAGTGGACCCGATTGCGCATGCGCAGTAGTGAGTCCGAGTGCGCATGCGCAGTAGTGACCCCGAGTGCGCATGCGCAGTAGTGAACCCGTGCGCGCATACGCAGTAGTGCTCCCGTGTGCGCATGCGCAGAAGTGAGCTCGAATGCGCATGTGCAGGTCTGAGTCGGTGTGAGCATGCGCAGTAGTGTCTCCGAGTGCGCATGCGTACCAGTGAACCCGATTGCGCATGCGCAGTAGTGAACCCGAGCGCGCATCCGCAGTAGTGAGTCCGCGTGCGCAAGAGCAGTAGTGAGCCCGTGCGCGCATGCGCAGTAGTGAGCCCGAGCGCGCGTGATCAGTAGTGGCCCCGTGTGCGCATGCGCAGCCGTGAGTCCGAGTGCGGATGTGCAGTAGTGAGCCCGAGCGCGCATCCGCAGTAGTGAGTCCGAGTGCGCATGAGCAGTAGAGAGCCCGTGTGCGCATGCGCTGTGGTGAGCCCGAGTGCGCATGCGCAGAAGTGAGCCGGAGTGCGCATGTGCAGGTCTGAGTCGGTGTGAGCATGCGCAGTAGTGACCCCAAGTGCGCGTGCGCTGTACTGAGCTCGTGTGCGCATGCGCAGTAGTGAGCTCGTGTGCGCATGCGCAGTAGTGAGCGCGTGTGCGCATGCGCAGTGGTGAGCCCGAGGGCGCATCCGCAGTAGTGAGTCCGAGTGCATATGCGCAGTAGTGGACCCGATTGCGCATGCGCAGTAGTGAGTCCGAGTGCGCATGCGCAGTAGTGACCCCGAGTGCGCATGCGCAGTAGTGAACCCGTGCGCGCATACGCAGTAGTGCTCCCGTGTGCGCATGCGCAGAAGTGAGCTCGAATGCGCATGTGCAGGTCTGATTCGGTGTGAGCATGCGCAGTAGTGTCTCCGAGTGCGCATGCGTACCAGTAAAGCCGATTGCGCATGCGCAGTAGTGACCCCGAGCGCGCATCCGCAGTAGTGAGTCCGAGTGCGCATGAGCAGTAGTGAGCCCGTGTGCGCATGCGCAGTAGTGAGCCCCAGCGCGCATCCGCACTAGTCAGTCCGAGTGCGCATGCGCAGTAGTGGCCCCGAGTGCGCATGCGCATTAGTGAGCCCGTGCGCGCATACGCAGTAGTGCGCCCGTGTGCGCATGCGCAGAAGTGAGCTCGAATGCGCATGTGCAGGTCTGACTCGGTGTGCGCATGCGCAGTAGTGACCCCGAGTGCGCGTGCGCTGTAGTGAGCCCGAGCGCGCATCCGCAGTAGTGAGTCCAAATGCGCATGAGCAGTAGTGAGCCCGTGTGCGCATGCGCAGTAGTGAGCCCGAGCGCGCGTGGTCAGTAGTGGGCCCGATTGCGCATCCGCAGTAGTGAGTCCGAGCACGCATGCGCAGTAGTGAACCCGATTGCGCATGCGCAGTAGTGAGTCCGAGTGCGCATGTGCAGTAGTGAGCCCGAGCGCGCATCCGCAGTAGTGAGTCCGAGTGCGCATGAGCAGTAGTGAGTCCTAGTGCGCATGCGCAGTAGTGAGTCCGAGTGCGCATGAGCAGTAGTGAGCCCGTGTGCGCATGCGCAGTAGCGAGCCCGAGCGCGCATCCGCAGTAGTGAGCCCAAGTGCGCATGTGCAGGTCTGAGTCGGTGTGAGCATGCGCAGTAGTGACCCCGAGTGCGCGTGCGCTGTACTGAGCTCGTGTGCGCATGCGCAGTAGTGAGTCCGTGTGCGCATGTGCAGGTCTGAGCCGGAGTGCGCATGCGCAGTAATGAACCCGATTGCGCATCTGCAGTAGTGACTCCGAGTGCGCATGCGCACCAGTGAACCCGTTTGCGCGTCTGCAGTGGTGACCCCGAGTGCGCATGGGCAGTAGCGACCCCGAGCGCGCATGCGCTGTAGTGAGTCCGAGTGCGCATGTGCAGTAGTGAGCCCGAGCGCGCATCCGCAGTAGTGAGTACGAGTGCGCATGAGCAGTAGTGAGCCCGTGTGCGCATCCGCAGTAGTGAGTCCGAGCACGCATGCGCAGTAGTGAACCCGATTGCGCATGCGCAGTAGTGAGTCCGAGTGCGCATGTGCAGTAGTGAGCTCGTGTGCGCAAGCGCAGTAGTGAGCGCGTGTGCGTATGCGCAGTAGTGAGCCCGAGCGCGCATCCGCAGTAATGAGTCCGAGTGCGCATGAGCAGTAGTGAGCCCGTGTGCGCATCCGCAGTAGTGAGTCCGAGCACGCATGCGCAGTAGTGAACCCGATTGCGCATGCGCAGTAGTGAGTCCGAGTGCGCATGTGCAGTAGTGAGCCCGAGCGCGCATCCGCAGTAGTGAGTCCGAGTGCGCATGAGCAGTAGTGAGCCCGTGTGCGCATGCGCAGTAGTGAGCCCGAGCGCGCATCCGCAGTAGTGAGTCCGAGTGCGCATGAGCAGTAGTGAGCCCGTGTACGCATGCGCAGTAGTGAGTCCGAGTGCGCATGAGCAGTAGAGAGCCCGTGTGCGCATGCGCTGTGGTGAGCCCGAGTGCGCATGCGCAGAAGTGAGCCGGAGTGCGCATGTGCAGGTCTGAGTCGGTGTGAGCATGCGCAGTAGTGACCCCAAGTGCGCGTGCGCTGTACTGAGCTCGTGTGCGCATGCGCAGTAGTGAGCTCGTGTGCGCATGCGCAGTAGTGAGCGCGTGTGCGCATGCGCAGTGGTGAGCCCGAGGGCGCATCCGCAGTAGTGAGTCCGAGTGCATATGCGCAGTAGTGGACCCGATTGCGCATGCGCAGTAGTGAGTCCGAGTGCGCATGCGCAGTAGTGACCCCGAGTGCGCATGCGCAGTAGTGAACCCGTGCGCGCATACGCAGTAGTGCTCCCGTGTGCGCATGCGCAGAAGTGAGCTCGAATGCGCATGTGCAGGTCTGAGTCGGTGTGAGCATGCGCAGTAGTGTCTCCGAGTGCGCATGCGTACCAGTAAACCCGATTGCGCATGCGCAGTAGTGACCCCGAGCGCGCATCCGCAGTAGTGAGCCCGTGCGCGCATACGCAGTAGTGCTCCCGTGTGCGCATGCGCAGAAGTGAGCTCGAATGCGCATATGCAGGTCTGAGTCGGTGTGAGCATGCGCAGTAGTGACTCCGAGTGCGCATGCGCACCAGTGAACCCGATTGCGCATGCGCAGTAGTGAACCCGAGCGCGCATCGGCAGTAGTGAGTCCGAGTGCGCATGAGCAGTAGTGAGCCCGTGTGCGCATGCGCAGTAGTGAGCCCCAGCGCGCATCCGCACTAGTCAGTCCGAGTGCGCATGCGCAGTAGTGGCCCCGAGTGCGCATGCGCATTAGTGAGCCCGTGCGTGCATACGCAGTAGTGCGCCCGTGTGCGCATGCGCAGAAGTGAGCTCGAATGCGCATGTGCAGGTCTGACTCGGTGTGCGCATGCGCAGTAGTGACCCCGAGTGCGCGTGCGCTGTAGTGAGCCCGAGCGCGCATCTGCAGTAGTGAGTCCGAGTGCGTATGAGCAGTAGTAAGCCCGTGAGCGCATCCGCAGTAGTGAGTCCGAGTGCGCATGAGCAGTAGTGAGCCCGTGTGCGCATGCGCAGTAGTGAGCCCGAGCGCGCGTGGTCAGTAGTGGGCCCGATTGCGCATCCGCAGTAGTGAGTCCGAGCACGCATGCGCAGTAGTGAACCCGATTGCGCATGCGCAGTAGTGAGTCCGAGTGCACATGTGCAGTAGTGAGCCCGAGCGCGCATCCGCAGTAGTGAGTCCGAGTGCGCATGAGCAGTAGTGAGCCCGTGTGCGCATGCGCAGTAGTGAGCCCGAGCGCGCATCCGCAGTAGTGAGTCCGAGTGCGCGTGAGCAGTAGTGAGTCCGAGTGCGCATGAGCAGTAGTGAGCCCGTGTGCGCATGCGCAGTAGTGAGCCCGAGTGCGCATGAGCAGTAGTGAGCCCGTGTGCGCATGCGCAGTAGTGAGCCCGAGCGCGCATCCGCAGTAGTGAGTCCGAGTGCGCATGAGCAGTAGTGAGCCCGTGTGCGTATGCGCAGTAGTGAGCCCGAGCGCGCATCCGCAGTAATGAGTCCGAGTGCGCATGAGCAGTAGTGAGCCCGTGTGCGCATGCGCAGTGGTGAGTCCGAGCACGCATGCGCAGTAGTGAACCCGATTGCGCATGCGCAGTAGTGAGTCCGAGTGCACATGTGCAGTAGTGAGCCCGAGCGCGTATCCGCAGTAGTGAGTCCGAGTGCGCATGAGCAGTAGTGAGCCCGTGTGCGCATGCGCAGTAGTGAGCCCGAGCGCGCATCCGCAGTAGTGAGTCCGAGTGCGCGTGAGCAGTAATGAGTCCGAGTGCGCATGAGCAGTAGTGAGCCCGTGTGCGCATGCGCAGTAGTGACCCCGAGTGCGGATGCGCAGTAGTAAGCTCGTGCGCGCATACGCAGCAGTGCGCCCGTGTGCGCATGCGCAGTAGTGAGCCCAAGCGCGCATCCGCACTAGTGAGTCCGAGTGCGCATGCGCAGTAGTGACCCCGAGTGCGCATGCGCAGTAGTGAGCCCGTGCGCGCATACGCAGCAGTGCGCCCGTGTGCGCATGCGCAGTAGTGAGCCCAAGCGCGCATCCGCACTAGTGAGTCCGAGTGCGCATGCGCAGTAGTGACCCCGAGTGCGCATGCGCAGTAGTGACCCCGTGCGCGCATGCGCAGTAGTGAGCCCGAGCGTGCATCCGCAGTAGTGAGTCAGGGCGCGCATGCGCAGTAGTGACCCCGTGCGCGCATGCGCAGTAGTGAGCCCGAGCGCGCATCCGCAGTAGTGAGTCGGGGCGCGCATCCGCAGTAGTGAGTCCGAGTGCGCATGAGCAGTAGAGAGGCCGTGTGCGCATGCGCAGTAGTGAGCCCGAGCGCGCATCCGCAGTAGTGAGTCCGAGTGCGCATGCGCAGTAGTGACCCCGAGTGCGCATGCACAGTAGTGAGCCCGTGCGCGCATACGCAGTAGTGCTCCCGTGTGCGCATGCGCAGAAGTGAGCTCGAATGCGCATGTGCAGGTCTGAATCGGTGTGAGCATGCGCAGTAGTGACCCCGAGTGCGCGTGCGCTGTAGTCAGCTTGTGTGCGCATGCGCAGTAGTGAGCCCGTGCACGCATACGCAGTAGTGCGCCCGTGTGCGCATGCGCAGAAGTGAGCTGGAATGCGCATGTGCAAGTCAGAGCCGAAGTGCGCATGCGCAGTAGTGAGACCGTGTGCGCATGCGCAGTAGTGACCCCGAGTGCGCATGCGCAGTAGTGAGCCCGTGCGCGCATACGCAGTAATGCGCCCGTGTGCGCATGCGCAGAAGTGAGCTCGAATGCGCATGTGCAGGTCTGACTCGGTGTGCGCATGCGCAGTAGTGTCCCCGAGTGCGCGTGCGCTGTAGTGAGCTCGTGTGCGCATGCCCAGTAGTGACCCCGAGTGCGCATTGCGCAATAGTGAGCCCGAGCGCGCATCCGCAGTAGTGAGTCCGAGTGCGCATGAGCAGTGGTAAGCCCGTGAGCGCATGCGCAGTAGTGAGCCCGAGCGCGCGTGGTCAGTAGTGGCCCCGTGTGCGCATGCGCAGCCGTGAGCCCGAGCGCGCATGCGCAGTAATGAGTCCCAGTGCGCATGTGCAGTAGTGAGCCCGAGCGCGCATTCGCAGTAGTGAGTCCGAGTGCGCATGAGCAGTAGTGAGCCCGTGTGCGCATGCGCAGTAGTGAGCCCGAGCGCGCGTGGTCAGTAGTGGGCCCGATTGCGCATCCGCAGTAGTGAGTCCGAGCACGCATGCGCAGTAGTGAACCCGATTGCGCATGCGCAGTAGTGAGTCCGAGTGCGCATGTGCAGTAGTGAGCCCGAGCGCGCATCCGCAGTAGTGAGTCCTAGTGCGCATGCGCAGTAGTGAGTCCGAGTGCGCATGAGCAGTAGTGAGCCCGTGTGCGCATGCGCAGTGGTGAGCCCGAGCGCGCATCCGCAGTAGTGAGTCCTAGTGCGCATGCGCAGTAGTGAGTCCGAGTGCGCATGAGCAGTAGTGAGCCCGTGTGCGCATGCGCAGAAGCGAGCCCGAGCGCGCATCCGCAGTAGTGAGCCCGAGCGCGCATCCGCAGTAGTGAGTCCGAGTGCGCATGAGCAGTAGTGAGACCGTGTGCGCATGCGCAGAAGTGAGCTCGAATGCGCATGTGCAAGTCTGAGCTGAAGTGCGCATGCGCAGTAGTGAGACCGTGTGCGCGTGCGCAGTGGTGTGCCCGTGTGCGCATGTGCAGGTCTGAGCCGGAGTGCGCATGCGCAGTAGTGAGCCCGATTGTGCATCCGCAGTAGTGAGTCGGATTGCGCATGAGCAGTAGTGAGCCCGAGTGCGCATGCGCAGAAGTGAGCCCGAGTGCGCATGTGCAGGTCTGAGTCGGTGTGAGCATGCGCAGTAGTGACCCCGAGTGCGCGTGCGCTGTACTGAGCTCGTGTGCGCATCCGCAGTAGTGAGCCCGAGCGCGCATCCGCAGTAGTGAGTCCGAGGGCGCATGAGCAGTAGTGAGCCCGTGTGCGCATGCGCAGTAGTGAGCCCGAGCGCCCATCCGCACTAGTGAGTCCGAGTGCGCATGCGCAGTAGTGACCCCGAGTGCGCATGCGCAGTAGTGAGCCCGTGCGCGCATACGCAGTAGTGCGTCCGTGTGCGCATGCGCAGAAGTGAGCTCGAATGCGCATGTGCAGGTCTGACTCGGTGTGCGCATGCGCAGTAGTGACCCCGAGTGCGCGTGCGCTGTAGTGAGCTCGTGTGCGCATGCGCAGTAGTGAGCCAGTGTACGCATGCGCAGTAGTGAGTCCGTGTGCGCATGTGCAGGTCTGAGCCGGAGTGCGCATGCGCAGTAGTGAACCCGATTGCGCATCTGCAGTAGTGACTCCGAGTGCGCATGCACAGCAGTCAACCCGATTGCGCGTCTGCAGTGGTGACCCCGAGTGCGCATGTTCAGTAGCGACCCCGAGCGCGCATGCGCAGTAGTGAGCCTGAGGGCGCAATCGCAGTAGTGAGTCCGAGTGCGCATGAGCAGTAGTGATCCCGAGTTCCCTTACGCGGCAGTGAGCCCGAGTTTGTATCCCCAGCAGTGAGTCCGAGTGCGCATGAACAGTAGTGAGCCGCGGTGCGCATGCGCAGTAGGGACCCCGAGTGCGCATGGACTGTAGCGACCCCGAGCGCGCATGTGCAGTAGTGAAACCGTGCGCGCATGCGCAGTAGTGAGCCCGAGCGCGCATCCGCAGTAGAGAGTCCGAGCGCGCATCCGCAGTTGTGAGTCCGAGTGCGCATGTGCAGTAGTGAGCCCGAGCGCGCATCCGCAGTAGTGAGTCCGAGTGCGCATGAGCAGTAGTGAGCCCGTGTGCGCATGCGCAGTAGTGAGTCCGAGTGCGCATGAGCAGTAGTGAGCCCGTGTGCGCATGCGCAGTAGTGAGCCCGAGCGCGCATCCGCAGTAGTGAGTCCGAGTGCGCATGAGCAGTTGTGAGCCCGTGTGCGCATGCGCAGTAGTGAGCCCGAGCGCGCATCCGCACTAGTGAGTCCGAGTGCGCATGCGCAGTAGTGACCCCGAGTGCGCATGCGCAGTAGTGAGCCCGTGCGCGCATACGCAGTAGTGAGCCCGTGTGCGCATGCGCAGTAGTGAGCCCGAGCGCGCATCCGCAGTAGTGGGTCCGAGTGCGCATGAGCAGTAGTGAGCCCGTGTGCGTATGCGCAGTAGTGAGCCCGAGCGCGCATCCGCAGTAATGAGTCCGAGTGCGCATGAGCAGTAGTGAGCCCGTATGCGCATGAGCAGTAGTGAGCCCGTGTGCGCATGAGCAGTAGTGAGCCCGTGTGCGCATGCGCAGTAGTGAGCCCGAGCGCGCGTGGTCAGTAGTGGGCCCGATTGCGCATCCGCAGTAGTGAGTCCGAGCACGCATGCGCAGTAGTGAACCCGATTGCGCATGCGCAGTAGTGAGTCCGAGTGCGCATGTGCAGTAGTGAGCCCGAGCGCGCATCCGCAGTAGTGAGACCGAGTGCGCATGAGCAGTAGTGAGCCCGTATGCGCATGGGCAGTAGTGAGCCCGTGTGCGCATGCGCAGTAGTGAGCCCGAGCGCGCATCCGCAGTAGTGGGTCCGAGTGCGCATGAGCAGTAGTGAGCCCGTGTGCGTATGCGCAGTAGTGAGCCCGAGCGCGCATCCGCAGTAATGAGTCCGAGTGCGCATGCGCAGTAGTGAGCCCGTGCGCGCATACGCAGCAGTGCGCCTGTGTGCGCATGCGCAGTAGTGAGTCCGAGTGCGCATGAGCAGTAGAGAGCCCGTGTGCGCATGCGCAGTGGTGAGCCCGAGTGCGCATGCGCAGAAGTGAGCTCGAATGCGCATGTGCAGGTCTGAGTCGGTGTGAGCATGCGCAGTAGTGACTCCGAGTGCGCATGCGCACCAGTGAACCCGTTTGCGCGTCTGCAGTGGTGACCCCGAGTGCGCATGGGCAGTAGCGACCCCGAGCGCGCATGCGCTGTAGTGAGTCCGAGTGCGGATGTGCAGTAGTGAGCCCGAGCGCGCATCCGCAGTAGTGAGTCCGAGTGCGCATGAGCAGTAGAGAGCCCGTGTGCGCATGCGCAGTGGTGAGCCCGAGTGCGCATGCGCAGAAGTGAGCCGGAGTGCGCATGTGCAGGTCTGAGTCGATGTGAGCATGCGCAGTAGTGACCCCAAGTGCGCGTGCGCTGTACTGAGCTTGTGTGCGCATGCGCAGTAGTGAGCTCGTGTGCGCATGCGCAGTAGTGAGCGCGTGTGCGTATGCGCAGTAGTGAGCCCGAGCGCGCATCCGCAGTAATGAGTCCGAGTGCGCATGAGCAGTAGTGAGCCCGTGTGCGCATGCGCAGTGGTGAGCCCGAGCGCGCATCCGCAGTAGTGAGTCCGAGTGCGCATGCGCAGTAGTGGACCCGATTGCGCATGCGCAGTAGTGAGTCCGAGTGCGCATGCGCAGTAGTGACCCCGAGTGCGCATGCGCAGTAGTGAGCCCGTGCGCGCATACGCAGTAGTGCTCCCGTGTGCGCATGCGCAGAAGTGAGCTCGAATGCGCATGTGCAGGTCTGAGTCGGTGTGAGCATGCGCAGTAGTGACTCCGAGTGCGCATGCGCACCAGTGAACCCGATTGCGCATGCGCAGTAGTGAACCCAAGCGCGCATACGCAGTAGTGCGCCCGTGTGCGCATGCGCAGAAGTGAGCTCGAATGCGCATGTGCAGGTCTGACTCGGTGTGCGCATGCGCAGTAGTGACCCCGAGTGCGCGTGCGCTGTAGTGAGCCCGAGCGCGCATCCGCAGTAGTGAGTCCGAGTGCGCATGAGCAGTAGTAAGCCCGTGAGCGCATGCGCAGTAGTGAGCCCGAGCGCGCGTGGTCAGTAGTGGCCCCGTGTGCGCATGCGCAGCCGTGAGCCCGAGCGCGCATGCGCAGTAGTGAGTCCCAGTGCGCATGTGCAGTAGTGAGCCCGAGCGCGCATCCGCAGTAGTGAGTCCGAGTGCGCATGAGCAGTAGTGAGCCCGTGTGCGCATGCGCAGTAGTGAGCCCGAGCGCGCGTGGTCAGTAGTGGGCCCGATTGCGCATCCGCAGTAGTGAGTCCGAGCACGCATGCGCAGTAGTGAACCCGATTGCGCATGCGCAGTAGTGAGTCCGAGTGCGCATGTGCAGTAGTGAGCCCGAGCGCGCATCCGCAGTAGTGAGTCCGAGTGCGCATGAGCAGTAGTGAGTCCTAGTGCGCATGCGCAGTAGTGAGTCCGAGTGCGCATGAGCAGTAGTGAGCCCGTGTGCGCATGCGCAGTAGCGAGCCCGAGCGCGCATCCGCTGTAGTGAGTCCGAGTGCGCATGAGCAGTAGTGAGCCCGTGTGCGCATGCGCAGTAGTGAGCCCGAGCGCGCATCCGCAGTAGTGAGTCCGAGTGCGCATGAGCAGTAGTGAGACCGTGTGCGCATGCGCAGAAGTGAGCTCGAATGCGCATGTGCAAGTCTGAGCTGAAGTGCGCATGCGCAGTAGTGAGACCGTGTGCGCGTGCGCAGTGGTGTGCCCGTGTGCGCATGTGCAGGTCTGAGCCGGAGTGCGCATGCGCAGTAGTGAGCCCGATTGTGCATCCGCAGTAGTGAGTCGGATTGCGCATGAGCAGTAGTGAGCCCGAGTGCGCATGCGCAGAAGTGATCCCGAGTGCGCATGTGCAGGTCTGAGTCGGTGTGAGCATGCGCAGTAGTGACCCCGAGTGCGCGTGCGCTGTACTGAGCTCGTGTGCGCATGCGCAGTAGTGAGTCCGTGTGCGCATGTGCAGGTCTGAGCCGGAGTGCGCATGCGCAGTAATGAACCCGATTGCGCATCTGCAGTAGTGACTCCGAGTGCGCATGCGCACCAGTGAACCCGTTTGCGCGTCTGCAGTGGTGACCCCGAGTGCGCATGGGCAGTAGCGACCCCGAGCGCGCATGCGCTGTAGTGAGTCCGAGTGCGGATGTGCAGTAGTGAGCCCGAGCGCGCATCCGCAGTAGTGAGTCCGAGTGCGCATGAGCAGTAGAGAGCCCGTGTGCGCATGCGCAGTGGTGAGCACGAGTGCGCATGCGCAGAAGTGAGCCGGAGTGCGCATGTGCAGGTCTGAGTCGGTGTGAGCATGCGCAGTAGTGACCCCAAGTGCGCGTGCGCTGTACTGAGCTCGTGTGCGCATGCGCAGTAGTGAGCTCGTGTGCGCATGCGCAGTAGTGAGCGCGTGTGCGTATGCGCAGTAGTGAGCCCGAGCGCGCATCCGCAGTAATGAGTCCGAGTGCGCATGAGCAGTAGTGAGCCCGTGTGCGCATGCGCAGTGGTGAGCCCGGGCGCGCATCCGCAGTAGTGAGTCCGAGTGCGCATGCGCAGTAGTGGACCCGATTGCGCATGCGCAGTAGTGAGTCCGAGTGCGCATGCGCAGTAGTGACCCCGAGTGCGCATGCGCAGTAGTGAGCCCGTGCGCGCATACGCAGTAGTGCTCCCGTGTGCGCATCCGCAGAAGTGAGCTCGAATGCGCATGTGCAGGTCTGAGTCGGTGTGAGCATGCGCAGTAGTGTCTCCGAGTGCGCATGCGTACCAGTGAACCCGATTGCGCATGCGCAGTAGTGAACCCGAGCGCGCATCCGCAGTAGTGAGTCCGAGTGCGCATGAGCAGTAGTGAGCCCGTGTGCGCATGCGCAGTAGTGAGCCCCAGCGCGCATCCGCACTAGTCAGTCCGAGTGCGCATGCGCAGTAGTGGCCCCGTGTGCGCATGCGCAGAAGTGAGCCCGAGTGCGCATGTGCAGGTCTGAGTCGGTGTGAGCATGCGCAGTAGTGACCCCGAGTGCGCGTGCGCTGTACTGAGCTCGTGTGCGCATGCGCAGTAGTGAGCGCGTGTGCGCATGCGTAGTGGTGTGCCCGTGTGCGCATGTGCAGGTCTGAGTCGGAGTGCGCATGCGCAGTAGTGAGCCCGATTGTGCATCCGCAGTAGTGAGTCCGATTGCGCATGAGCAGTAGTGAGCCCGTGTGCGCAAGCGCAGTAGTGAGTCCGTGTGCGCATGTGCAGGTCTGAGACGGAGCGCGCATGCGCAGTAATGAACCCGATTATGCATCTGCAGTAGTGACTCCGAGTGCGCATGCGCACCAGTGAACCCGTTTGCGCGTCTGCAGTGGTGACCCCGAGTGCTCATGGGCAGTAGTGACCCCGAGCGCGCATGCGCTGTAGTGAGTCCGAGTGCGCATGTGCAGTAGTGAGCCCGAGCGCGCATCCGCAGTAGTGAGTCCGAGTGCGCATGAGCAGTAGTGAGCCCGTGTGCGCATGCGCAGTAGTGAGCCCGAGCGCGCATCCGCAGTAGTGAGTCCGAGTGCGCGTGAGCAGTAGTGAGTCCGAGTGCGCAAGAGCAGTAGTGAGCCCGTGTGCGCATGCGCAGTAGTGAGCCCGAGCGCGCATCCGCAGTAGTGAGTCCGAGTGCGCATGAGCAGTAGTGAGCCCGTGTGCGTATGCGCAGTAGTGAGCCCGAGCGCGCATCCGCAGTAATGAGTCCGAGTGCGCATGAGCAGTAGTGAGCCCGTGTACGCATGCGCAGTGGTGAGCCCGAGCGCGCATCCGCAGTAGTGAGTCCGAGTGCGCGTGCGCAGTAGTGAACCCGACTGCGCATGCGCAGTAGTGAGTCCGAGTGCGCATGCGCAGTAGTGAGCCCGAGTGCGCATGCGCAGTAGTGAGCCCGTGCGCGCATACGCAGTAGTGAGTCCGAGTGCGCATATGCAGGTCTGAGTCGGTGTGAGCATGCGCAGTAGTGACTCCGAGTGCGCATGCGCACCAGTGAACCCGATTGCGCATGCGCAGTAGTGAACCCGAGCGCGCATCCGCAGTAGTGACTCCGAGTGCGCATGCGCACCAGTGAACCCGATTGCGCATGCGCAGTAGTGAACCCGAGCGCGCATCCGCAGTAGTGAGTCCGAATGCGCATGAGCAGTAGTGAGCCCGTGTGCGCATGTGCAGTAGTGAGCCCCAGCGCGCATCCGCACTAGTCAGTCCGAGTGCGCATGCGCAGTAGTGGCCCCGAGCGCGCATGCGCATTAGTGAGCCCGTGCGTGCATACGCAGTAGTGCGCCCGTGTGCGCATGCGCAGAAGTGAGCTCGAATGCGCATGTGCAGGTCTGACTCGGTGTGCGCATGCGCAGTAGTGACCCCGAGTGCGCGTGCGCTGTAGTGAGCCCGAGCGCGCATCCGCAGTAGTGAGTCCGAGTGCGTATGAGCAGTAGTAAGCCCGTGAGCGCATCCGCACTAGTCAGTCCGAGTGCGCATGCGCAGTAGTGGCCCCGAGTGCGCATGCGCATTAGTGAGCCCGTGCGCGCATACGCAGTAGTGCGCCCGTGTGCGCATGCGCAGAAGTGAGCTCGAATGCGCATGTGCAGGTCTGACTCGGTGTGCGCATGCGCAGTAGTGACCCCGAGTGCGCGTGCGCTGTGGCGAGCCCGAGCGCGCATCCGCAGTAGTGAGTCCGAGTGCGCATGAGCAGTAGTAAGCCCGTGAGCCCATGCGCAGTAGTGAGCCCGAGCGCGCGTGGTCAGTAGTGGCCCCGTGTGCGCATGCGCAGCCGTGAGCCCGAGCGCGCATGCGCAGTAGTGAGTCCCAGTGCGCATGTGCAGTAGTGAGCCCGAGCGCGCATCCGCAGTAGTGAGTCCGAGTGCGCATGAGCAGTAGTGAGCCCGTGTGCGCATGCGCAGTAGTGAGCCCGAGCGCGCGTGGTCAGTAGTGGGCCCGAGCGGGCATCCGCAGTAGTGAGTCCGAGTGCGCATGAGCAGTAGTGAGTCCTAGTGCGCGTGCGCAGTAGTGAACCCGACTGCGCATGCGCAGTAGTGAGTCCGAGTGCGCATGCGCAGTAGTGAGCCCGAGTGCGCATGCGCAGTAGTGAGCCCGTGCGCGCATACGCAGTAGTGAGTCCGAGTGCGCATATGCAGGTCTGAGTCGGTGTGAGCATGCGCAGTAGTGAGACCGTGTGCGCGTGCGCAGTGGTGTGCCCGTGTGCGCATGTGCAGGTCTGAGCCGTAGTGCGCATGCGCAGTAGTGAGCCCGATTGTGCATCCGCAGTAGTGAGTCGGATTGCGCATGAGCAGTAGTGAGCCCGAGTGCGCATGCGCAGAAGTGAGCCCGAGTGCGCATGTGCAGGTCTGAGTCGGTGTGAGCATGCGCAGTAGTGACCCCGAGTGCGCGTGCGCTGTACTGAGCTCGTGTGCGCATGCGCAGTAGTGAGTCCGTGTACGCATGTGCAGGTCTGAGCCGGAGTGCGCATGCGCAGTAATGAACCCGATTGCGCATCTGCAGTAGTGACTCCGAGTGCGCATGCGCACCAGTGAACCCGTTTGCGCGTCTGCAGTGGTGACCCCGAGTGCGCATGGGCAGTAGCGACCCCGAGCGCGCATGCGCTGTAGTGAGTCCGAGTGCGCATGTGCAGTAGTGAGCCCGAGCGCGCATCCGCAGTAGTGAGTCCGAGTGCGCATGAGCAGTAGAGAGCCCGTGTGCGCATGCGCAGTGGTGAGCCCGAGTGCGCATGCGCAGAAGTGAGTCGGAGTGCGCATGTGCAGGTCTGAGTCGGTGTGAGCATGCGCAGTAGTGACCCCAAGTGCGCGTGCGATGTACTGAGCTCGTGTGCGCATGCGCAGTAGTGAGCGCGTGTGCGCATGCGCAGTGATGAGCCCGAGGGCGCATCCGCAGTAGTGAGTCCGAGTGCATATGCGCAGTAGTGGACCCGATTGCGCATGCGCAGTAGTGAGTCCGAGTGCGCATGCGCAGTAGTGACCCCGAGTGCGCATGCGCAGTAGTGAGCCCGTGTGCGCATGCGCAGTAGTGAGCCCGAGCGCGCGTGGTCAGTAGTGGCCCCGTGTGCGCATGCGCAGCCGTGAGCCCGAGCGCGCATGCGCAGTAGTGAGTCCCAGTGCGCATGTGCAGTAGTGAGCCCGAGCGCGCATCCGCAGTAGTGAGTCCGAGTGCGCATGAGCAGTAGTGAGCCCGTGTGCGCATGCGCAGTAGTGAGCCCGAGCGCGCGTGGTCAGTAGTGGGCCCGATTGCGCATCCGCAGTAGTGAGTCCGAGCACGCATGCGCAGTAGTGAACCCGATTGCGCATGCGCAGTAGTGAGTCCCAGTGCGCATGTGCAGTAGTGAGCCCGAGCGCGCATCCGCAGTAGTGAGTCCGAGTGCGCATGAGCAGTAGTGAGCCCGTGTGCGCATGCGCAGTAGTGAGTCCGAGTGCGCATGAGCAGTAGTGAGCCCGTGTGCGCATGCGCAGTAGCGAGCCCGAGCGCGCATCCGCAGTAGTGAGTCCGAGTGCGCATGAGCAGTAGTGAGCCCGTGTGCGCATGCGCAGTAGTGAGCCCGAGCGCGCATCCGCAGTAGTGAGTCCGAGTGCGCATGAGCAGTAGTGAGGCCGTGTGCGCGTGCGCAGAAGTGAGCTCGAATGCGCATGTGCAAGTCTGAGCTGAAGTGCGCATGCGCAGTAGTGAGACCGTGTGCGCGTGCGCAGTGGTGTGCCCGTGTGCGCATGTGCAGGTCTGAGCCGGAGTGCGCATGCGCAGTAGTGACCCCGAGTGCGCGTGCGCTGTACTGAGCTCGTGTGCGCATGCGCAGTAGTGAGTCCGTGTGCGCATGTGCAGGTCTGAGCCGGAGTGCGCATGCGCAGTAATGAACCCGATTGCGCATCTGCAGTAGTGACTCCGAGTGCGCATGCGCACCAGTGAACCCGTTTGCGCGTCTGCAGTGGTGACCCCGAGTGCGCATGGGCAGTAGCGACCCCGAGCGCGCATGCGCTGTAGTGAGTCCGAGTGCGGATGTGCAGTAGTGAGCCCGAGCGCGCATCCGCAGTAGTGAGTCCGAGTGCGCATGAGCAGTAGTGAGCCCGTGTGCGCATGCGCAGTAGCGAGCCCGAGCGCGCATCCGCAGTAGTGAGTCCGAGTGCGCATGAGCAGTAGTGAGCCCGTGTGCGCATGCGCAGTGGTGCGCCCGTGTGCGCATGCGCAGAAGTGAGCTCGAATGCGCATGTGCAGGTCTGACTCGGTGTGCGCATGCGCAGTAGTGACCCCGAGTGCGCGTGCGCTGTAGTGAGCCCGAGCGCGCATCCGCAGTAGTGAGTCCGAGTGCGTATGAGCAGTAGTAAGCCCGTGAGCGCATCCGCAGTAGTGAGTCCGAGTGCGCATGAGCAGTAGTGAGCCCGTGTGCGCATGCGCAGTAGTGAGGCCGAGCGCGCGTGGTCAGTAGTGGGCCCGATTGCGCATCCGCAGTAGTGAGTCCGAGCACGCATGCGCAGTAGTGAACCCGATTGCGCATGCGCAGTAGTGAGTCCGAGTGCACATGTGCAGTAGTGAGCCCGAGCGCGCATCCGCAGTAGTGAGTCCGAGTGCGCATGAGCAGTAGTGAGCCCGTGTGCGCATGCGCAGTAGTGAGCCCGAGCGCGCATCCGCAGTAGTGAGTCCGAGTGCGCGTGAGCAGTAGTGAGTCCGAGTGCGCATGAGCAGTAGTGAGCCCGTGTGCGCATGCGCAGTAGTGAGCCCGAGCGCGCATCCGCAGTAGTGAGTCCGAGTGCGCATGAGCAGTAGTGAGTCCGAGTGCGCATGAGCAGTAGTGAGCCCGTGTGCGCATGCGCAGTAGTGAGCCCGATTGTGCATCCGCAGTAGTGAGTCCGATTGCGCATGAGCAGTAGTGAGCCCGAGTGCGCATGAGCAGTAGTGATCCCGAGTTCCCATACGCGGTAGTGAGCCCGATTTTGTGTCCGCAGTAGTGAGTCCGAGCGAGCATGAGCAGTAGTGAGGCCGTGTGCGCATGAGCAGTAGGGAGCCCGAGCGCGCATGCGCAGAAGTGAGCTCGAATGCGCATGTGCAGGTCTGAGTCGGTGTGAGCATGCGCAGTAGTGACTCCGAGTGCGCATGCGCACCAGTGAACCCGTTTGCGCGTCTGCAGTGGTGACCCCGAGTGCGCATGGGCAGTAGCGACCCCGAGCGCGCATGCGCTGTAGTGAGTCCGAGTGCGGATGTGCAGTAGTGAGCCCGAGCGCGCATCCGCAGTAGTGAGTCCGAGTGCGCATGAGCAGTAGAGAGCCCGTGTGCGCATGCGCAGTGGTGAGCCCGAGTGCGCATGCGCAGAAGTGAGCCGGAGTGCGCATGTGCAGGTCTGAGTCGGTGTGAGCATGCGCAGTAGTGACCCCAAGTGCGCATGCGCAGTAGTGAGTCCGAGTGCGCATGAGCAGTAGTGAGCCCGTGTGCGCATGCGCAGTAGCGAGCCCGAGCGCGCATCCGCAGTAGTGAGTCCGAGTGCGCATGAGCCGTAGTGAGCCCGTGTGCGCATGCGCAGTAGTGAGCCCGAGCGCGCATCCGCAGTAGTGAGTCCGAGTGCGCATGAGCAGTAGTGAGACCGTGTGCGCATGCGCAGAAGTGAGCTCGAATGCGCATGTGCAAGTCTGAGCTGAAGTGCGCATGCGCAGTAGTGAGACCGTGTGCGCGTGCGCAGTGGTGTGCCCGTGTGCGCATGTGCAGGTCTGAGCCGGAGTGCGCATGCGCAGTAGTGAGCCCGATTGTGCATCCGCAGTAGTGAGTCGGATTGCGCATGAGCAGTAGTGAGCCCGAGTGCGCATGCGCAGAAGTGAGCCCGAGTGCGCATGTGCAGGTCTGAGTCGGTGTGAGCATGCGCAGTAGTGACCCCGAGTGCGCGTGCGCTGTACTGAGCTCGTGTGCGCATGCGCAGTAGTGAGTCCGTGTGCGCATGTGCAGGTCTGAGCCGGAGTGCGCATGCGCAGTAATGAACCCGATTGCGCATCTGCAGTAGTGACTCCGAGTGCGCATGCGCACCAGTGAACCCGTTTGCGCGTCTGCAGTGGTGACCCCGAGTGCGCATGGGCAGTAGCGACCCCGAGCGCGCATGCGCTGTAGTGAGTCCGAGTGCGGATGTGCAGTAGTGAGCCCGAGCGCGCATCCGCAGTAGTGAGTCCGAGTGCGCATGAGCAGTAGAGAGCCCGTGTGCGCATGCGCAGTGGTGAGCCCGAGTGCGCATGCGCAGAAGTGAGCCGGAGTGCGCATGTGCAGGTCTGAGTCGGTGTGAGCATGCGCAGTAGTGACCCCAAGTGCGCGTGCGCTGTACTGAGCTCGTGTGCGCATGCGCAGTAGTGAGCTCGTGTGCGCATGCGCAGTAGTGAGCGCGTGTGCGCATGCGCAGTGGTGAGCCCGAGGGCGCATCCGCAGTAGTGAGTCCGAGTGCATATGCGCAGTAGTGGACCCGATTGCGCATGCGCAGTAGTGATTCCGAGTGCGCATGCGCAGTAGTGACCCCGAGTGCGCATGCGCAGTAGTGAACCCGTGCGCGCATACGCAGTAGTGCTCCCGTGTGCGCATGCGCAGAAGTGAGCTCGAATGCGCATGTGCAGGTCTGAGTCGGTGTGAGCATGCGCAGTAGTGTCTCCGAGTGCGCATGCGTACCAGTGAACCCGATTGCGCATGCGCAGTAGTGAACCCGAGCGCGCATCCGCAGTAGTGAGTCCGCGTGCGCATGAGCAGTAGTGAGCCCGTGTGCGCATGCGCAGTAGTGAGCCCGAGCGCGCGTGGTCAGTAGTGGCCCCGTGTGCGCATGCGCAGCCGTGAGCCCGAGCGCGCATGCGCAGTAGTGAGTCCCAGTGCGCATGTGCAGTAGTGAGCCCGAGCGCGCATCCGCAGTTGTGAGTCCGAGTGCGCATGAGCAGTAGTGAGCCCGTGTGCGCATGCGCAGTAGTGAGCCCGAGCGCGCGTGGTCAGTAGTGGGCCCGATTGCGCATCCGCAGTAGTGAGTCCGAGCACGCATGCGCAGTAGTGAGCCCGATTGCGCATGCGCAGTAGTGAGTCCGAGTGCGCATGTGCATTAGTGAGCCCGAGCGCGCATCCGCAGTAGTGAGTCCGAGTGCGCATGAGCAGTAGTGAGTCCTAGTGCGCATGCGCAGTAGTGAGTCCGAGTGCGCATGAGCAGTAGTGAGCCCGTGTGCGCATGCGCAGTAGCGAGCCCGAGCGCGCATCCGCAGTAGTGAGTCCGAGTGCGCATGAGCAGTAGTGAGCCCGTGTGCGCATGCGCAGTAGTGAGACCGAGCGCGCATCCGCAGTAGTGAGTCCGAGTGCGCATGAGCAGTAGTGAGGCCGTGTGCGCATGCGCAGAAGTGAGCTCGAATGCGCATGTGCAAGTCTGAGCTGAAGTGCGCATGCGCAGTAGTGAGACCGTGTGCGCGTGCGCAGTGGTGTGCCCGTGTGCGCATGTGCAGGTCTGAGCCGGAGTGCGCATGCGCAGTAATGAACCCGATTGCGCATCTGCAGTAGTGACTCCGAGTGCGCATGCGCTGTAGTGAGTCCGAGTGCGGATGTGCAGTAGTGAGCCCGAGCGCGCATCCGCAGTAGTGAGTCCGAGTGCGCATGAGCAGTAGTAAGCCCGTGAGCCCATGCGCAGTAGTGAGCCCGAGCGCGCGTGGTCAGTAGTGGCCCCGTGTGCGCATCCGCAGTAGTGATTCCGAGTGCGCATGAGCAGTAGTGAGGCCGTGCGCGCATGCGCAGTAGTGAGCCCGAGCGCGCATCCGCAGTAGTGAGTCCGAGTGCGCATGGGCAGTAGCGAATCCGAGCGCGCATGCGCAGTAGTGAGTCCGAGTGCGCATGTGCAGTAGTGAGCCCGTGCGCGCATGCGCAGTAGTGAGCCCGAGCGCGCATCCGCAGTAGTGTGTCCGAGTGCGCATGAGCTGTAGTGAGGCCGTGTGCGCATGAGCAGTAGGGAGCCCGAGCGCGCATGCGCAGAAGTGAGCTCGAATGCGCATGTGCAGGTCTGAGTCGGTGTGAGCATGCGCAGTAGTGACTCCGAGTGCGCATGCGCACCAGTGAACCCGTTTGCGCGTCTGCAGTGGTGACCCCGAGTGCGCATGGGCAGTAGCGACCCCGAGCGCGCATGCGCTGTAGTGAGTCCGAGTGCGGATGTGCAGTAGTGAGCCCGAGCGCGGATCCGCAGTAGTGAGTCCGAGTGCGCATGAGCAGTAGAGAGCCCGTGTGCGCATGCGCAGTGGTGAGCCCGAGTGCGCATGCGCAGAAGTGAGCCGGAGTGCGCATGTGCAGGTCTGAGTCGGTGTGAGCATGCGCAGTAGTGACCCCAAGTGCGCATGCGCAGTAGTGAGCTCGTGTGCGCATGCGCAGTAGTGAGCGCGTGTGCGTATGCGCAGTAGTGAGCCCGAGCGCGCATCCGCAGTAATGAGTCCGAGTGCGCATGAGCAGTAGTGAGCCCGTGTGCGCATGCGCAGTGGTGAGCCCGAGCGCGCATCCGCAGTAGTGAGTCCGAGTGCGCATGCGCAGTAGTGGACCCGATTGCGCATGCGCAGTAGTGAGTCCGAGTGCGCATGCGCAGTAGTGACCCCGAGTGCGCATGCGCAGTAGTGAGCCCGTGCGCGCATACGCAGTAGTGCTCCCGTGTGCGCATGCGCAGAAGTGAGCTCGAATGCGCATGTGCAGGTCTGAGTCGGTATGAGCATGCGCAGTAGTGACTCCGAGTGCGCATGCGCACCAGTGAACCCGATTGCGCATGCGCAGTAGTGAACCCGAGCGCGCATCCGCAGTAGTGAGTCCGAGTGCGCATGAGCAGTAGTGAGCCCGTGTGCGCATGCGCAGTAGTGAGCCCCAGCGCGCATCCGCACTAGTCAGTCCGAGTGCGCATGCGCAGTAGTGGCCCCGAGTGCGCATGCGCATTAGTGAGCCCGTGCGCGCATACGCAGTAGTGCGCCCGTGTGCGCATGCGCAGAAGTGAGCTCGAATGCGCATGCGCAGTAGTGAGTCCCAGTGCGCATGTGCAGTAGTGAGCCCGAGCGCGCATCCGCAGTAGTGAGTCCGAGTGCGCATGAGCAGTAGTGAGCCCGTGTGCGCATGCGCAGTAGTGGGCCGAGCGCGCGTGGTCAGTAGTGGGCCCGACTGCGCATCCGCAGTAGTGAGTCCGAGCACGCATGCGCAGTAGTGAACCCGATTGCGCATGCGCAGTAGTGAGTCCGAGTGCGCATGTGCAGTAGTGAGCCCGAGCGCGCATCCGCAGTAGTGAGTCCGAGTGCGCATGAGCAGTAGTGAGTCCTAGTGCGCATGCGCAGTAGTGAGTCCGAGTGCGCATGAGCAGTAGTGAGCCCGTGTGCGCATGCGCAGTAGCGAGCCCGAGTGCGCATCCGCAGTAGTGAGTCCGAGTGCGCATGAGCCGTAGTGAGCCCGTGTGCGCATGCGCAGTAGTGAGCCCGAGCGCGCATCCGCAGTAGTGAGTCCGAGTGCGCATGAGCAGTAGTGAGACCGTGTGCGCATGCGCAGAAGTGAGCTCGAATGCGCATGTGCAAGTCTGAGCTGAAGTGCGCATGCGCAGTAGTGAGACCGTGTGCGCGTGCGCAGTGGTGTGCCCGTGTGCGCATGTGCAGGTCTGAGCCGGAGTGCGCATGCGCAGTAGTGAGCCCGATTGTGCATCCGCAGTAGTGAGTCGGATTGCGCATGAGCAGTAGTAAGCCCGAGTGCGCATGCGCAGAAGTGAGCCCGAGTGCGCATGTGCAGGTCTGAGTCGGTGTGAGCATGCGCAGTAGTGACCCTGAGTGCGCGTGCGCTGTACTGAGCTCGTGTGCGCATGCGCAGTAGTGAGTCCGTGTGCGCATGTGCAGGTCTGAGCCGGAGTGCGCATGCGCAGTAATGAACCCGATTGCGCATCTGCAGTAGTGACTCCGAGTGCGCATGCGCACCAGTGAACCCGTTTGCGCGTCTGCAGTGGTGACCCCGAGTGCGCATGGGCAGTAGCGACCCCGAGCGCGCATGCGCTGTAGTGAGTCCGAGTGCGGATGTGCAGTAGTGAGCCCGAGCGCGCATCCGCAGTAGTGAGTCCGAGTGCGCATGAGCAGTAGAGAGCCCGTGTGCGCATGCGCTGTGGTGAGCCCGAGTGCGCATGCGCAGAAGTGAGCCGGAGTGCGCATGTGCAGGTCTGAGTCGGTGTGAGCATGCGCAGTAGTGACCCCAAGTGCGCGTGCGCTGTACTGAGCTCGTGTGCGCATGCGCAGTAGTGAGCTCGTGTGCGCATGCGCAGTAGTGAGCGCGTGTGCGCATGCGCAGTGGTGAGCCCGAGGGCGCATCCGCAGTAGTGAGTCCGAGTGCATATGCGCAGTAGTGGACCCGATTGCGCATGCGCAGTAGTGAGTCCGAGTGCGCATGCGCAGTAGTGACCCCGAGTGCGCATGCGCAGTAGTGAACCCGTGCGCGCATACGCAGTAGTGCTCCCGTGTGCGCATGCGCAGAAGTGAGCTCGAATGCGCATGTGCAGGTCTGAGTCGGTGTGAGCATGCGCAGTAGTGTCTCCGAGTGCGCATGCGTACCAGTGAACCCGATTGCGCATGCGCAGTAGTGAACCCGAGCGCGCATCCGCAGTAGTGAGTCCGCGTGCGCATGAGCAGTAGTGAGCCCGTGTGCGCATGCGCAGTAGTGAGCCCGAGCGCGCGTGGTCAGTAGTGGCCCCGTGTGCGCATGCGCAGCCGTGAGTCCGAGTGCGGATGTGCAGTAGTGAGCCCGAGCGCGCATCCGCAGTAGTGAGTCCGAGTGCGCATGAGCAGTAGAGAGCCCGTGTGCGCATGCGCTGTGGTGAGCCCGAGTGCGCATGCGCAGAAGTGAGCCGGAGTGCGCATGTGCAGGTCTGAGTCGGTGTGAGCATGCGCAGTAGTGACCCCAAGTGCGCGTGCGCTGTACTGAGCTCGTGTGCGCATGCGCAGTAGTGAGCTCGTGTGCGCATGCGCAGTAGTGAGCGCGTGTGCGCATGCGCAGTGGTGAGCCCGAGGGCGCATCCGCAGTAGTGAGTCCGAGTGCATATGCGCAGTAGTGGACCCGATTGCGCATGCGCAGTAGTGAGTCCGAGTGCGCATGCGCAGTAGTGACCCCGAGTGCGCATGCGCAGTAGTGAACCCGTGCGCGCATACGCAGTAGTGCTCCCGTGTGCGCATGCGCAGAAGTGAGCTCGAATGCGCATGTGCAGGTCTGAGTCGGTGTGAGCATGCGCAGTAGTGACCCCAAGTGCGCGTGCGCTGTACTGAGCTCGTGTGCGCATGCGCAGTAGTGAGCTCGTGTGCGCATGCGCAGTAGTGAGCGCGTGTGCGCATGCGCAGTAGTGGCCCCGAGTGCGCATGCGCATTAGTGAGCCCGTGCGCGCATACGCAGTAGTGCGCCCGTGTGCGCATGCGCAGAAGTGAGCTCGAATGCGCATGTGCAGGTCTGACTCGGTGTGCGCATGCGCAGTAGTGACCCCGAGTGCGCGTGCGCTGTAGTGAGCCCGAGCGCGCATCCGCAGTAGTGAGTCCGAGTGCGCATGAGCAGTAGTAAGCCCGTGAGCGCATGCGCAGTAGTGAGCCCGAGCGCGCGTGGTCAGTAGTGGCCCCGTGTGCGCATGCGCAGCCGTGAGCCCGAGCGCGCATGCGCAGTAGTGAGTCCCAGTGCGCATGTGCAGTAGTGAGCCCGAGCGCGCATCCGCAGTAGTGAGTCCGAGTGCGCATGAGCAGTAGTGAGCCCGTGTGCGCATGCGCAGTAGTGAGCCCGAGCGCGCGTGGTCAGTAGTGGGCCCGATTGCGCATCCGCAGTAGTGAGTCCGAGCACGCATGCGCAGTAGTGAACCCGATTGCGCATGCGCAGTAGTGAGTCCGAGTGCGCATGTGCAGTAGTGAGCCCGAGCGCGCATCCGCAGTAGTGAGTCCGAGTGCGCATGAGCAGTAGTGAGTCCTAGTGCGCATGCGCAGTAGTGAGTCCGAGTGCGCATGAGCAGTAGTGAGCCCGTGTGCGCATGCGCAGTAGCGAGCCCGAGCGCGCATCCGCAGTAGTGAGCCCAAGTGCGCATGTGCAGGTCTGAGTCGGTGTGAGCATGCGCAGTAGTGACCCCGAGTGCGCGTGCGCTGTACTGAGCTCGTGTGCGCATGCGCAGTAGTGAGTCCGTGTGCGCATGTGCAGGTCTGAGCCGGAGTGCGCATGCGCAGTAATGAACCCGATTGCGCATCTGCAGTAGTGACTCCGAGTGCGCATGCGCACCAGTGAACCCGTTGGCGCGTCTGCAGTGGTGACCCCGAGTGCGCATGGGCAGTAGCGACCCCGAGCGCGCATGCGCTGTAGTGAGTCCGAGTGCGCATGTGCAGTAGTGAGCCCGAGCGCGCATCCGCAGTAGTGAGTACGAGTGCGCATGAGCAGTAGTGAGCCCGTGTGCGCATCCGCAGTAGTGAGTCCGAGCACGCATGCGCAGTAGTGAACCCGATTGCGCATGCGCAGTAGTGAGGCCGAGTGCGCATGTGCAGTAGTGAGCTCGTGTGCGCAAGCGCAGTAGTGAGCGCGTGTGCGTATGCGCAGTAGTGAGCCCGAGCGCGCATCCGCAGTAATGAGTCCGAGTGCGCATGAGCAGTAGTGAGCCCGTGTGCGCATCCGCAGTAGTGAGTCCGAGCACGCATGCGCAGTAGTGAACCCGATTGCGCATGCGCAGTAGTGAGTCCGAGTGCGCATGTGCAGTAGTGAGCCCGAGCGCGCATCCGCAGTAGTGAGTCCGAGTGCGCATGAGCAGTAGTGAGCCCGTGTGCGCATGCGCAGTAGTGAGCCCGAGCGCGCATCCGCAGTAGTGAGTCCGAGTGCGCATGAGCAGTAGTGAGCCCGTGTGCGCATGCGCAGTAGTGAGCCCGAGCGCGCATCCGCAGTAGTGAGTCCGAGTGCGCGTGAGCAGTAGTGAGTCCGAGTGCGCAAGAGCAGTAGTGAGCCCGTGTGCGCATGCGCAGTAGTGAGCCCGAGCGCGCATCCGCAGTAGTGAGTCCGAGTGCGCATGAGCAGTAGTGAGCCCGTGTGCGTATGCGCAGTAGTGAGCCCGAACGCGCATCCGCAGTAATGAGTCCGAGTGCGCATGAGCAGTAGTGAGCCCGTGTGCGCATGCGCAGTGGTGAGCCCGAGCGCGCATCCGCAGTACTGAGTCCGAGTGCGCATGCGCAGTAGTGAACCCGATTGCGCATGCGCAGTAGTGAGTCCGAGTGCGCATGCGCAGTAGTGACCCCGAGTGCGCATGCGCAGTAGTGAGCCCGTGCGCGCATACGCAGTAGTGCTCCCGTGTGCGCATGCGCAGAAGTGAGCTCGAATGCGCATATGCAGGTCTGAGTCGGTGTGAGCATGCGCAGTAGTGACTCCGAGTGCGCATGCGCACCAGTGAACCCGATTGCGCATGCGCAGTAGTGAACCCGAGCGCGCATCGGCAGTAGTGAGTCCGAGTGCGCATGAGCAGTAGTGAGCCCGTGTGCGCATGCGCAGTAGTGAGCCCCAGCGCGCATCCGCACTAGTCAGTCCGAGTGCGCATGCGCAGTAGTGGCCCCGAGTGCGCATGCGCATTAGTGAGCCCGTGCGTGCATACGCAGTAGTGCGCCCGTGTGCGCATGCGCAGAAGTGAGCTCGAATGCGCATGTGCAGGTCTGACTCGGTGTGCGCATGCGCAGTAGTGACCCCGAGTGCGCGTGCGCTGTAGTGAGCCCGAGCGCGCATCTGCAGTAGTGAGTTCGAGTGCGTATGAGCAGTAGTAAGCCCGTGAGCGCATCCGCAGTAGTGAGTCCGAGTGCGCATGAGCAGTAGTGAGCCCGTGTGCGCATGCGCAGTAGTGAGCCCGAGCGCGCGTGGTCAGTAGTGGGCCCGATTGCGCATCCGCAGTAGTGAGTCCGAGCACGCATGCGCAGTAGTGAACCCGATTGCGCATGCGCAGTAGTGAGTCCGAGTGCACATGTGCAGTAGTGAGCCCGAGCGCGCATCCGCAGTAGTGAGTCCGAGTGCGCATGAGCAGTAGTGAGCCCGTGTGCGCATGCGCAGTAGTGAGCCCGAGCGCGCATCCGCAGTAGTGAGTCCGAGTGCGCGTGAGCAGTAGTGAGTCCGAGTGCGCATGAGCAGTAGTGAGCCCGTGTGCGCATGCGCAGTAGTGAGCCCGAGCGCGCATCCGCAGTAGTGAGTCCGAGTGCGCATGAGCAGTAGTGAGCCCGAGTGCGCGTGAGCAGTAGTGAGTCCGAGTGCGCATGAGCAGTAGTGAGCCCGTGTGCGCATGCGCAGTAGTGAGCCCGAGCGCGCATCCGCAGTAGTGAGTCCGAGTGCGCATGAGCAGTAGTGAGCCCGTGTGCGTATGCGCAGTAGTGAGCCCGAGCGCGCATCCGCAGTAATGAGTCCGAGTGCGCATGAGCAGTAGTGAGCCCGTGTGCGCATGCGCAGTGGTGAGTCCGAGCACGCATGCGCAGTAGTGAACCCGATTGCGCATGCGCAGTAGTGAGTCCGAGTGCACATGTGCAGTAGTGAGCCCGAGCGCGCATCCGCAGTAGTGAGTCCGAGTGCGCATGAGCAGTAGTGAGCCCGTGTGCGCATGCGCAGTAGTGAGCCCGAGCGCGCATCCGCAGTAGTGAGTCCGAGTGCGCGTGAGCAGTAATGAGTCCGAGTGCGCATGAGCAGTAGTGAGCCCGTGTGCGCATGCGCAGTAGTGACCCCGAGTGCGGATGCGCAGTAGTGAGCCCGTGCGCGCATACGCAGCTGTGCGCCCGTGTGCGCATGCGCAGTAGTGAGCCCAAGCGCGCATCCGCACTAGTGAGTCCGAGTGCGCATGCGCAGTAGTGACCCCGAGTGCGCATGCGCAGTAGTGAGCCCGTGCGCGCATACGCAGCAGTGCGCCTGTGTGCGCATGCGCAGTAGTGAGCCCAAGCGCGCATCCGCACTAGTGAGTCCGAGTGCGCATGCGCAGTAGTGACCCCGAGTGCGCATGCGCAGTAGTGACCCCGTGCGCGCATGCGCAGTAGTGAGCCCGAGCGTGCATCCGCAGTAGTGAGTCAGGGCGCGCATGCGCAGTAGTGACCCCGTGCGCGCATGCGCAGTAGTGAGCCCGAGCGCGCATGCGTAGTTGTGAGCCAGAGCGCGCATCCGCAGTAGTGAGTCCGAGTGCGCATGAGCAGTAGTGAGTCCGAGTGCGCATGAGCAGTAGTGAGCCCGTGTGCGCATGCGCAGTAGTGAGCCCGAGCGCGCATCCGCAGTAGTGAGTTCGAGTGCGCATGAGCAGTAGTGAGCCCGTGTGCGCATCCGCAGTAGTGAGCCCGAGCGCGCATCCGCAGTAGTGAGTCCGAGGGCGCATGAGCAGTAGTGAGCCCGTGTGCGCATGCGCAGTAGTGAGCCCGAGCGCCCATCCGCACTAGTGAGTCCGAGTGCGCATGCGCAGTAGTGACCCCGAGTGCGCATGCGCAGTAGTGAGCCCGTGCGCGCATACGCAGTAGTGCGCCCGTGTGCGCATGCGCAGAAGTGAGCTCGAATGCGCATGTGCAGGTCTGACTCGGTGTGCGCATGCGCAGTAGTGACCCCGAGTGCGCGTGCGCTGTAGTGAGCTCGTGTGCGCATGCGCAGTAGTGAGCCAGTGTACGCATGCGCAGTAGTGAGTCCGTGTGCGCATGTGCAGGTCTGAGCCGGAGTGCGCAAGCGCAGTAGTGAACCCGATTGCGCATCTGCAGTAGTGACTCCGAGTGCGCATGCACAGCAGTCAACCCGATTGCGCGTCTGCAGTGGTGACCCCGAGTGCGCATGTTCAGTAGCGACCCCGAGCGCGCATGCGCAGTAGTGAGCCTGAGGGCGCAATCGCAGTAGTGAGTCCGAGTGCGCATGAGCAGTAGTGATCCCGTGTTCCCTTACGCGGCAGTGAGCCCGATTTTGTATCCCCAGCAGTGAGTCCGAGTGCGCATGAACAGTAGTGAGCCGCGGTGCGCATGCGCAGTAGGGACCCCGAGTGCGCATGGACTGTAGCGACCCCGAGCGCGCATGTGCAGTAGTGAAACCGTGCGCGCATGCGCAGTAGTGAGCCCGAGCGCGCATCCGCAGTAGAGAGTCCGAGCGCGCATCCGCAGTTGTGAGTCCGAGTGCGCATGTGCAGTAGTGAGCCCGAGCGCGCATCCGCAGTAGTGAGTCCGAGTGCGCATGAGCAGTAGTGAGCCCGTGTGCGCATGCGCAGTAGTGAGTCCGAGTGCGCATGAGCAGTAGTGAGCCCGTGTGCGCATGCGCAGTAGTGAGCCCGAGCGCGCATCCGCAGTAGTGAGTCCGAGTGCGCATGAGCAGTTGTGAGCCCGTGTGCGCATGCGCAGTAGTGAGCCCGAGCGCGCATCCGCACTAGTGAGTCCGAGTGCGCATGCGCAGTAGTGACCCCGAGTGCGCATGCGCAGTAGTGAGCCCGTGCGCGCATACGCAGTAGTGAGCCCGTGTGCGCATGCGCAGTAGTGAGCCCGAGCGCGCATCCGCAGTAGTGAGACCGAGTGCGCATGAGCAGTAGTGAGCCCGTATGCGCATGAGCAGTAGTGAGCCCGTGTGCGCATGCGCAGTAGTGAGCCCGAGCGCGCATCCGCAGTAGTGGGTCCGAGTGCGCATGAGCAGTAGTGAGCCCGTGTGCGTATGCGCAGTAGTGAGCCCGAGCGCGCATCCGCAGTAATGAGTCCGAGTGCGCATGAGCAGTAGTGAGCCCGTATGCGCATGAGCAGTAGTGAGCCCGTGTGCGCATGAGCAGTAGTGAGCCCGTGTGCGCATGCGCAGTAGTGAGCCCGAGCGCGCATCCGCAGTAGTGAGTCCGAGTGCGCATGAGCAGTAGTGAGCCCGTGTACGCATACGCAGTAGTGAGCCAGAGCGCGCATCCGCAGTAGTGAGTCCGAGTGCGCATGAGCAGTAGTGAGCCCGTGTGCGCAAGCGCAGTAGTGAGTCCGTGTGCGCATGTGCAGGTCTGAGCCGGAGTGCGCATGCGCAGTAATGAACCCGATTGCGCATCTGCAGTAGTGACTCCGAGTGCGCATGCGCAGTAGTGAGCCCGATTGTGCATCCGCAATAGTGAGTCGGATTGCGCATGAGCAGTAGTGAGCCCGAGTGCGCATGCGCAGAAGTGAGCCCGAGTGCGCATGTGCAGGTCTGAGTCGGTGTGAGCATGCGCAGTAGTGACCCCGAGTGCGCGTGCGCTGTACTGAGCTCGTGTGCGCATGCGCAGTAGTGAGCGCGTGTGCGCATGCGCAGTGGTGTGCCCGTGTGCGCATGTGCAGGTCTGAGTCGGAGTGCGCATGCGCAGTAGTGAGCCCGATTGTGCATCCGCAGTAGTGAGTCCGATTGCGCATGAGCAGTAGTGAGCCCGTGTGCGCAAGCGCAGTAGTGAGTCCGTGTGCGCATGTGCAGGTCTGAGCCGGAGTGGGCATGCGCAGTAATGAACCCGATTGCGCATCTGCAGTAGTGACTCCGAGTGCGCATGCGCACCAGTGAACCCGTTTGCGCGTCTGCAGTGGTGACCCCGAGTGCTCATGGGCAGTAGCGACCCCGAGCGCGCATGCGCTGTAGTGAGTCCGAGTGCGCATGTGCAGTAGTGAGCCCGAGCGCGCATCCGCAGTAGTGAGTCCGAGTGCGCATGAGCAGTAGTGAGCCCGTGTGCGCATGCGCAGTAGTGAGCCCGAGCGCGCATCCGCAGTAGTGAGTCCGAGTGCGCGTGAGCAGTAGTGAGTCCGAGTGCGCATGAGCAGTAGTGAGCCCGTGTGCGCATGCGCAGTAGTGAGCCCGAGCGCGCATCCGCAGTAGTGAGTCCGAGTGCGCATGAGCAGTAGTGAGCCCGTGTGCGTATGCGCAGTAGTGAGCCCGAGCGCGCATCCGCAGTAATGAGTCCGAGTGCGCATGAGCAGTAGTGAGCCCGTGTGCGCATGCGCAGTGGTGAGCCCGAGCGCGCATCCGCAGTAGTGAGTCCGAGTGCGCATGCGCAGTAGTGAACCCGATTGCGCATGCGCAGTAGTGAGTCCGAGTGCGCATGCGCAGTAGTGACCCCGAGTGCGCATGCGCAGTAGTGAGCCCGTGCGCGCATACGCAGTAGTGCTCCCGTGTGCGCATGCGCGGAAGTGAGCTCGAATGCGCATATGCAGGTCTGAGTCGGTGTGAGCATGCGCAGTAGTGACTCCGAGTGCGCATGCGCACCAGTGAACCCGATTGCGCATGCGCAGTAGTGAACCCGAGCGCGCATCGGCAGTAGTGAGTCCGAGTGCGCATGAGCAGTAGTGAGCCCGTGTGCGCATGCGCAGTAGTGAGCCCCAGCGCGCATCCGCACTAGTCAGTCCGAGTGCGCATGCGCAGTAGTGGCCCCGAGTGCGCATGCGCATTAGTGAGCCCGTGCGTGCATACGCAGTAGTGCGCCCGTGTGCGCATGCGCAGAAGTGAGCTCGAATGCGCATGTGCAGGTCTGACTCGGTGTGCGCATGCGCAGTAGTGACCCCGAGTGCGCGTGCGCTGTAGTGAGCCCGAGCGCGCATCTGCAGTAGTGAGTCCGAGTGCGTATGAGCAGTAGTAAGCCCGTGAGCGCATCCGCAGTAGTGAGTCCGAGTGCGCATGAGCAGTAGTGAGCCCGTGTGCGCATGCGCAGTAGTGAGCCCGAGCGCGCGTGGTCAGTAGTGGGCCCGATTGCGCATCCGCAGTAGTGAGTCCGAGCACGCATGCGCAGTAGTGAACCCGATTGCGCATGCGCAGTAGTGAGTCCGAGTGCACATGTGCAGTAGTGAGCCCGAGCGCGCATCCGCAGTAGTGAGTCCGAGTGCGCATGAGCAGTAGTGAGCCCGTGTGCGCATGCGCAGTAGTGAGCCCGAGCGCGCATCCGCAGTAGTGAGTCCGAGTGCGCGTGAGCAGTAGTGAGTCCGAGTGCGCATGAGCAGTAGTGAGCCCGTGTGCGCATGCGCAGTAGTGAGCCCGAGCGCGCATCCGCAGTAGTGAGTCCGAGTGCGCATGAGCAGTAGTGAGCCCGAGTGCGCGTGAGCAGTAGTGAGTCCGAGTGCGCATGAGCAGTAGTGAGCCCGTGTGCGCATGCGCAGTAGTGAGCCCGAGCGCGCATCCGCAGTAGTGAGTCCGAGTGCGCATGAGCAGTAGTGAGCCCGTGTGCGCATGCGCAGTAGTGAGCCCGAGCGCGCATCCGCAGTAATGAGTCCGAGTGCGCATGAGCAGTAGTGAGCCCGTGTGCGCATGCGCAGTGGTGAGTCCGAGCACGCATGCGCAGTAGTGAACCCGATTGCGCATGCGCAGTAGTGAGTCCGAGTGCACATGTGCAGTAGTGAGCCCGAGCGCGCATCCGCAGTAGTGAGTCCGAGTGCGCATGAGCAGTAGTGAGCCCGTGTGCGCATGCGCAGTAGTGAGCCCGAGCGCGCATCCGCAGTAGTGAGTCCGAGTGCGCGTGAGCAGTAATGAGTCCGAGTGCGCATGAGCAGTAGTGAGCCCGTGTGCGCATGCGCAGTAGTGACCCCGAGTGCGGATGCGCAGTAGTGAGCCCGTGCGCGCATACGCAGCAGTGCGCCCGTGTGCGCATGCGCAGTAGTGAGCCCAAGCGCGCATCCGCACTAGTGAGTCCGAGTGCGCATGCGCAGTAGTGACCCCGAGTGCGCATGCGCAGTAGTGACCCCGTGCGCGCATGCGCAGTAGTGAGCCCGAGCGTGCATCCGCAGTAGTGAGTCAGGGCGCGCATGCGCAGTAGTGACCCCGTGCGCGCATGCGCAGTAGTGAGCCCGAGCGCGCATGCGTAGTTGTGAGCCAGAGCGCGCATCCGCAGTAGTGAGTCCGAGTGCGCATGAGCAGTAGTGAGTCCGAGTGCGCATGAGCAGTAGTGAGCCCGTGTGCGCATGCGCAGTAGTGAGCCCGAGCGCGCATCCGCAGTAGTGAGTTCGAGTGCGCATGAGCAGTAGTGAGCCCGTGTGCGCATGCGCAGTAGTGAGCCCGAGCGCCCATCCGCACTAGTGAGTCCGAGTGCGCATGCGCAGTAGTGACCCCGAGTGCGCATGCGCAGTAGTGAGCCCGTGCGCGCATACGCAGTAGTGCGCCCGTGTGCGCATGCGCAGAAGTGAGCTCGAATGCGCATGTGCAGGTCTGACTCGGTGTGCGCATGCGCAGTAGTGACCCCGAGTGCGCGTGCGCTGTAGTGAGCTCGTGTGCGCATGCGCAGTAGTGAGCCAGTGTACGCATGCGCAGTAGTGAGTCCGTGTGCGCATGTGCAGGTCTGAGCCGGAGTGCGCATGCGCAGTAGTGAACCCGATTGCGCATCTGCAGTAGTGACTCCGAGTGCGCATGCACAGCAGTCAACCCGATTGCGCGTCTGCAGTGGTGACCCCGAGTGCGCATGTTCAGTAGCGACCCCGAGCGCGCATGCGCAGTAGTGAGCCTGAGGGCGCAATCGCAGTAGTGAGTCCGAGTGCGCATGAGCAGTAGTGATCCCGAGTTCCCTTACGCGGCAGTGAGCCCGATTTTGTATCCCCAGCAGTGAGTCCGAGTGCGCATGAACAGTAGTGAGCCGCGGTGCGCATGCGCAGTAGGGACCCCGAGTGCGCATGGACTGTAGCGACCCCGAGCGCGCATGTGCAGTAGTGAGCCCGAGCGCGCATCCGCAGTAGAGAGTCCGAGCGCGCATCCGCAGTTGTGAGTCCGAGTGCGCATGTGCAGTAGTGAGCCCGAGCGCGCATCCGCAGTAGTGAGTCCGAGTGCGCATGAGCAGTAGTGAGCCCGTGTGCGCATGCGCAGTAGTGAGTCCGAGTGCGCATGAGCAGTAGTGAGCCCGTGTGCGCATGCGCAGTAGTGAGCCCGAGCGCGCATCCGCAGTAGTGAGTCCGAGTGCGCATGAGCAGTTGTGAGCCCGTGTGCGCATGCGCAGTAGTGAGCCCGAGCGCGCATCCGCACTAGTGAGTCCGAGTGCGCATGCGCAGTAGTGACCCCGAGTGCGCATGCGCAGTAGTGAGCCCGTGCGCGCATACGCAGTAGTGAGCCCGTGTGCGCATGCGCAGTAGTGAGCCCGAGCGCGCATCCGCAGTAGTGAGACCGAGTGCGCATGAGCAGTAGTGAGCCCGTATGCGCATGAGCAGTAGTGAGCCCGTGTGCGCATGCGCAGTAGTGAGCCCGAGCGCGCATCCGCAGTAGTGGGTCCGAGTGCGCATGAGCAGTAGTGAGCCCGTGTGCGTATGCGCAGTAGTGAGCCCGAGCGCGCATCCGCAGTAATGAGTCCGAGTGCGCATGAGCAGTAGTGAGCCCGTATGCGCATGAGCAGTAGTGAGCCCGTGTGCGCATGAGCAGTAGTGAGCCCGTGTGCGCATGCGCAGTAGTGAGCCCGAGCGCGCGTGGTCAGTAGTGGGCCCGATTGCGCATCCGCAGTAGTGAGTCCGAGCACGCATGCGCAGTAGTGAACCCGATTGCGCATGCGCAGTAGTGAGTCCGAGTGCGCATGTGCAGTAGTGAGCCCGAGCGCGCATCCGCAGTAGTGAGACCGAGAGCGCATGAGCAGTAGTGAGCCCGTATGCGCGTGGGCAGTAGTGAGCCCGTGTGCGCATGCGCAGTAGTGAGCCCGAGCGCGCATCCGCAGTAGTGGGTCCGAGTGCGCATGAGCAGTAGTGAGCCCGTGTGCGTATGCGCAGTAGTGAGCCCGAGCGCGCATCCGCAGTAATGAGTCCGAGTGCGCATGCGCAGTAGTGAGCCCGTGCGCGCATACGCAGCAGTGCGCCTGTGTGCGCATGCGCAGTAGTGAGCCCAAGCGCGCATCCGCACTAGTGAGTCCGAGTGCGCATGCGCAGTAGTGACCCCGAGTGCGCATGCGCAGTAGTGACCCCGTGCGCGCATGCGCAGTAGTGAGCCCGAGCGTGCATCCGCAGTAGTGAGTCAGGGCGCGCATGCGCAGTAGTGACCCCGTGCGCGCATGCGCAGTAGTGAGCCCGAGCGCGCATCCGCAGTAGTGAGTCGGGGCGCGCATCCGCAGTAGTGAGTCCGAGTGCGCATGAGCAGTAGTGAGGCCGTGTGCGCATGCGCAGTAGTGAGCCCGAGCGCGCATCCGCAGTAGTGAGTCCGAGCGCGCATGCGCAGTAGTGAGCCCGAGGGCGCAATCGCAGTAGTGATTCCGAGTGCGCATGAGCAGTAGTGATCCCGAGTTCCCATACGCGGTAGTGAGCCCGATTTTGTATCCGCAGTAGTGAGTCCGAGTGCGCATGAGCAGTAGTGAGCGGGAGTGCGCATGCGTAGTAGTGACCCCGAGTGCGCATGGGCAGTATCGACCCCGATTGCGCATCTGCAGTAGTGACCCCGAGTGCGCATGCGCAGTAGTGAGCCCGTGCGCGCATACGCAGTAGTGAGCCCGTGTGCGCATGCGCAGTAGTGAGCCCGAGCGCGCATCCGCAGTAGTGAGACCGAGCGCGCATCCGCACTAGTGAGTCCGAGTGCGCATGCGCAGTAGTGACCCCGAGTGCGCATGCGCAGTAGTGAGCCCGAGCGCGCATCCGCAGTAGTGAGTCCGAGTGCGCGTGAGCAGTAATGAGTCCGAGTGCGCATGAGCAGTAGTGAGCCCGTGTGCGCATGCGCAGTAGTGACCCCGAGTGCGGATGCGCAGTAGTGAGCCCGTGCGCGCATACGCAGCAGTGCGCCCGTGTGCGCATGCGCAGTAGTGAGCCCAAGCGCGCATCCGCACTAGTGAGTCCGAGTGCGCATGCGCAGTAGTGACCCCGAGTGCGGATGCGCAGTAGTGAGCCCGTGCGCGCATACGCAGCAGTGCGCCCGTGTGCGCATGCGCAGTAGTGAGCCCGAGCGTGCATCCGCAGTAGTGAGTCAGGGCGCGCATGCGCAGTAGTGACCCCGTGCGCGCATGCGCAGTAGTGAGCCCGAGCGCGCATCCGCAGTAGTGAGTCGGGGCGCGCATCCGCAGTAGTGAGTCCGAGTGCGCATGAGCAGTAGTGAGGCCGTGTGCGCATGCGCAGTAGTGAGCCCGAGCGCGCATCCGCAGTAGTGAGTCCGAGTGCGCATGCGCAGTAGTGAGACCGTGTGCGCATGCGCAGTAGTGACCCCGAGTGCGCATGCGCAGTAGTGAGCCCGTGCGCGCATACGCAGTAATGCGCCCGTGTGCGCATGCGCAGAAGTGAGCTCGAATGCGCATGTGCAGGTCTGACTCGGTGTGCGCATGCGCAGTAGTGTCCCCGAGTGCGCGTGCGCTGTAGTGAGCTCGTGTGCGCATGCGCAGTAGTGACCCCGAGTGCGCATTGCGCAATAGTGAGCCCGAGCGCGCATCCGCAGTAGTGAGTCCGAGTGCGCATGAGCAGTGGTAAGCCCGTGAGCGCATGCGCAGTAGTGAGCCCGAGCGCGCGTGGTCAGTAGTGGCCGCGTGTGCGCATGCGCAGCCGTGAGCCCGAGCGCGCATGCGCAGTAATGAGTCCCAGTGCGCATGTGCAGTAGTGAGCCCGAGCGCGCATTCGCAGTAGTGAGTCCGAGTGCGCATGAGCAGTAGTGAGCCCGTGTGCGCATGCGCAGTAGTGAGCCCGAGCGCGCGTGGTCAGTAGTGGGCCCGATTGCGCATCCGCAGTAGTGAGTCCGAGCACGCATGCGCAGTAGTGAACCCGATTGCGCATGCGCAGTAGTGAGTCCGAGTGCGCATGTGCAGTAGTGAGCCCGAGCGCGCATCCGCAGTAGTGAGCCCGTGTGCGTATGCGCAGTAGTGAGCCCGAGCGCGCATCCGCAGTAATGAGTCCGAGTGCGCATGAGCAGTAGTGAGCCCGTGTGCGCATGCGCAGTGGTGAGCCCGAGCGCGCATCCGCAGTAGTGAGTCCTAGTGCGCATGCGCAGTAGTGAGTCCGAGTGCGCATGAGCAGTAGTGAGCCCGTGTGCGCATGCGCAGAAGCGAGCCCGAGCGCGCATCCGCAGTAGTGAGTCCGAGTGCGCATGAGCAGTAGTGAGCCCGTGTGCGCATGCGCAGTAGGGAGCCCGAGCGCGCATCCGCAGTAGTGAGTCCGAGTGCGCATGAGCAGTAGTGAGACCGTGTGCGCATGTGCAGGTCTGAGCCGGAGTGCGCATGCGCAGTAATGAACCCGATTGCGCATCTGCAGTAGTGACTCCGAGGGCGCATGCGCACCAGTGAACCCGTTTGCGCGTCTGCAGTGGTGACCCCGAGTGCGCATGGGCAGTAGCGACCCCGAGCGCGCATGCGCTGTAGTTAGTCCAAGTGCGCATGTGCAGTAGTGAGCCCGAGCGCGCATCCGCAGTAGTGAGTCCGAGTGCGCATGAGCAGTAGTGAGCCCGTGTGCGCATGCGCAGTAGTGAGCCCGAGCGCGCATCCGCAGTAGTGAGTCCGAGTGCGCATGAGCAGTAGTGAGCCCGTGCGCGCATACGCAGTAGTGCTCCCGTGTGCGCATGCGCAGAAGTGAGCACGAATGCGCATGTGCAGGTCTGAGTCGGTGTGAGCATGCGCAGTAGTGACTCCGAGTGCGTATGCGCACCAGTGAACCTGATTGCGCATGCGCAGTAGTGAACCCGAGCGCGCATCCGCACTAGTGAGTCCGAGTGCGCATGCGCAGTAGTGAGCCCGAGTGCGCATGCGCAGTAGTGAGCCCGTGCGCGCATACGCAGCAGTGCGCCCGTGTGCGCATGCGCAGTAGTGAGCCCAAGCGCGCATCCGCATTAGTGAGTCCGAGTGCGCATGCGCAGTAGTGACCCCGAGTGCGCATGCGCAGTAGTGACCCCGTGCGCGCATGCGCAGTAGTGAGCCCGAGCGTGCATCCGCAGTAGTGAGTCAGGGCGCGCATCCGCAGTAGTGAGTCCGAGTGTGCATGAGCAGTAGTGAGGCCGTGTGCGCATGCGCAGTAGTGAGCCCCAGCGCGCATCCGCAGTAGTGAGTCCGAGTGCGCATGCGCAGTAGTGACCCCGAGTGCGCATGCGCAGTAGTGAGCCCGTGCGCGCATACGCAGTAGTGCTCCCGTGTGCGCATGCGCAGAAGTGAGCTCGAATGCTCATGTGCAGGTCTGAATCGGTGTGAGCATGCGCAGTGGTGACTCCGAGTGCGCGTGCGATGTAGTCAGCTTGTGTGCGCATGCGCAGTAGTGAGCCCGTGCACGCATACGCAGTAGTGCGCCCGTGTGCGCATGCGCAGAAGTGAGCTGGAATGCGCATGTGCAAGTCAGAGCCGAAGTGCGCATGCGCAGTAGTGAGACCGTGTGCGCATATGCAGTAGTGAGCCCGAGCGCGCATGCGTAGTTGTGAGCCAGAGCGCGCATCCGCAGTAGTGAGTCCGAGTGCGCATGAGCAGTAGTGAGTCCGAGTGCGCATGAGCAGTAGTGAGCCCGTGTGCGCATGCGCAGTAGTGAGCCCGAGCGCGCATCCGCAGTAGTGAGTTCGAGTGCGCATGAGCAGTAGTGAGCCCGTGTGCGCATCCGCAGTAGTGAGCCCGAGCGCGCATCCGCAGTAGTGAGTCCGAGGGCGCATGAGCAGTAGTGAGCCCGTGTGCGCATGCGCAGTAGTGAGCCCGAGCGCCCATCCGCACTAGTGAGTCCGAGTGCGCATGCGCAGTAGTGACCCCGAGTGCGCATGCGCAGTAGTGAGCCCGTGCGCGCATACGCAGTAGTGCGCCCGTGTGCGCATGCGCAGAAGTGAGCTCGAATGCGCATGTGCAGGTCTGACTCGGTGTGCGCATGCGCAGTAGTGACCCCGAGTGCGCGTGCGCTGTAGTGAGCTCGTGTGCGCATGCGCAGTAGTGAGCCAGTGTACGCATGCGCAGTAGTGAGTCCGTGTGCGCATGTGCAGGTCTGAGCCGGAGTGCGCATGCGCAGTAGTGAACCCGATTGCGCATCTGCAGTAGTGACTCCGAGTGCGCATGCACAGCAGTCAACCCGATTGCGCGTCTGCAGTGGTGACCCCGAGTGCGCATGTTCAGTAGCGACCCCGAGCGCGCATGCGCAGTAGTGAGCCTGAGGGCGCAATCGCAGTAGTGAGTCCGAGTGCGCATGAGCAGTAGTGATCCCGAGTTCCCTTACGCGGCAGTGAGCCCGATTTTGTATCCCCAGCAGTGAGTCCGAGTGCGCATGAACAGTAGTGAGCCGCGGTGCGCATGCGCAGTAGGGACCCCGAGTGCGCATGGACTGTAGCGACCCCGAGCGCGCATGTGCAGTAGTGAAACCGTGCGCGCATGCGCAGTAGTGAGCCCGAGCGCGCATCCGCAGTAGAGAGTCCGAGCGCGCATCCGCAGTTGTGAGTCCGAGTGCGCATGTGCAGTAGTGAGCCCGAGCGCGCATCCGCAGTAGTGAGTCCGAGTGCGCATGAGCAGTAGTGAGCCCGTGTGCGCATGCGCAGTAGTGAGTCCGAGTGCGCATGAGCAGTAGTGAGCCCGTGTGCGCATGCGCAGTAGTGAGCCCCAGCGCGCATCCGCAGTAGTGGGTCCGAGTGCGCATGAGCAGTAGTGAGCCCGTGTGCGTATGCGCAGTAGTGAGCCCGAGCGCGCATCCGCACTAGTGAGTCCGAGTGCGCATGCGCAGTAGTGACCCCGAGTGCGCATGCGCAGTAGTGAGCCCGAGCGCGCATCCGCAGTAGTGAGTCCGAGTGCGCGTGAGCAGTAATGAGTCCGAGTGCGCATGAGCAGTAGTGAGCCCGTGTGCGCATGCGCAGTAGTGACCCCGAGTGCGGATGCGCAGTAGTGAGCCCGTGCGCGCATACGCAGCAGTGCGCCCGTGTGCGCATGCGCAGTAGTGAGCCCAAGCGCGCATCCGCACTAGTGAGTCCGAGTGCGCATGCGCAGTAGTGACCCCGAGTGCGCATGCGCAGTAGTGAGCCCGTGCGCGCATACGCAGCAGTGCGCCCGTGTGCGCATGCGCAGTAGTGAGCCCAAGCGCGCATCCGCACTAGTGAGTCCGAGTGCGCATGCGCAGTAGTGACCCCGAGTGCGCATGCGCAGTAGTGACCCCGTGCGCGCATGCGCAGTAGTGAGCCCGAGCGTGCATCCGCAGTAGTGAGTCAGGGCGCGCATGCGCAGTAGTGACCCCATGCGCGCATGCGCAGTAGTGAGCCCGAGCGCGCATCCGCAGTAGTGAGTCGGGGCGCGCATCCGCAGTAGTGAGTCCGAGTGCGCATGAGCAGTAGTGAGGCCGTGTGCGCATGCGCAGTAGTGAGCCCGAGCGCGCATCCGCAGTAGTGAGTCCGAGCGCGCATGCGCAGTAGTGAGCCCGAGGGCGCAATCGCAGTAGTGATTCCGAGTGCGCATGAGCAGTAGTGATCCCGAGTTCCCATACGCGGTAGTGAGCCCGATTTTGTATCCGCAGTAGTGAGTCCGAGTGCGCATGAGCAGTAGTGAGCGGGAGTGCGCATGCGTAGTAGTGACCCCGAGTGCGCATGGGCAGTATCGACCCCGATTGCGCATCTGCAGTAGTGACCCCGAGTGCGCATGCGCAGTAGTGAGCCCGTGCGCGCATACGCAGTAGTGAGCCCGTGTGCGCATGCGCAGTAGTGAGCCCGAGCGCGCATCCGCAGTAGTGAGACCGAGCGCGCATCCGCACTAGTGAGTCCGAGTGCGTATGCGCAGTAGTGACCCCGAGTGCGCATGCGCAGTAGTGAGCCCGAGCGCGCATCCGCAGTAGTGAGTCCGAGTGCGCGTGAGCAGTAATGAGTCCGAGTGCGCATGAGCAGTAGTGAGCCCGTGTGCGCATGCGCAGTAGTGACCCCGAGTGCGGATGCGCAGTAGTGAGCCCGTGCGCGCATACGCAGCAGTGCGCCCGTGTGCGCATGCGCAGTAGTGAGCCCAAGCGCGCATCCGCACTAGTGAGTCCGAGTGCGCATGCGCAGTAGTGACCCCGAGTGCGGATGCGCAGTAGTGAGCCCGTGCGCGCATACGCAGCAGTGCGCCCGTGTGCGCATGCGCAGTAGTGAGCCCGAGCGTGCATCCGCAGTAGTGAGTCAGGGCGCGCATGCGCAGTAGTGACCCCGTGCGCGCATGCGCAGTAGTGAGCCCGAGCGCGCATCCGCAGTAGTGAGTCGGGGCGCGCATCCGCAGTAGTGAGTCCGAGTGCGCATGAGCAGTAGTGAGGCCGTGTGCGCATGCGCAGTAGTGAGCCCGAGCGCGCATCCGCAGTAGTGAGTCCGAGTGCGCATGCGCAGTAGTGAGACCGTGTGCGCATGCGCAGTAGTGACCCCGAGTGCGCATGCGCAGTAGTGAGCCCGTGCGCGCATACGCAGTAATGCGCCCGTGTGCGCATGCGCAGAAGTGAGCTCGAATGCGCATGTGCAGGTCTGACTCGGTGTGCGCATGCGCAGTAGTGTCCCCGAGTGCGCGTGCGCTGTAGTGAGCTCGTGTGCGCATGCGCAGTAGTGACCCCGAGTGCGCATTGCGCAATAGTGAGCCCGAGCGCGCATCCGCAGTAGTGAGTCCGAGTGCGCATGAGCAGTGGTAAGCCCGTGAGCGCATGCGCAGTAGTGAGCCCGAGCGCGCGTGGTCAGTAGTGGCCGCGTGTGCGCATGCGCAGCCGTGAGCCCGAGCGCGCATGCGCAGTAATGAGTCCCAGTGCGCATGTGCAGTAGTGAGCCCGAGCGCGCATTCGCAGTAGTGAGTCCGAGTGCGCATGAGCAGTAGTGAGCCCGTGTGCGCATGCGCAGTAGTGAGCCCGAGCGCGCGTGGTCAGTAGTGGGCCCGATTGCGCATCCGCAGTAGTGAGTCCGAGCACGCATGCGCAGTAGTGAACCCGATTGCGCATGCGCAGTAGTGAGTCCGAGTGCGCATGTGCAGTAGTGAGCCCGAGCGCGCATCCGCAGTAGTGAGCCCGTGTGCGTATGCGCAGTAGTGAGCCCGAGCGCGCATCCGCAGTAATGAGTCCGAGTGCGCATGAGCAGTAGTGAGCCCGTGTGCGCATGCGCAGTGGTGAGCCCGAGCGCGCATCCGCAGTAGTGAGTCCTAGTGCGCATGCGCAGTAGTGAGTCCGAGTGCGCATGAGCAGTAGTGAGCCCGTGTGCGCATGCGCAGAAGCGAGCCCGAGCGCGCATCCGCAGTAGTGAGTCCGAGTGCGCATGAGCAGTAGTGAGCCCGTGTGCGCATGCGCAGTAGGGAGCCCGAGCGCGCATCCGCAGTAGTGAGTCCGAGTGCGCATGAGCAGTAGTGAGACCGTGTGCGCATGTGCAGGTCTGAGCCGGAGTGCGCATGCGCAGTAATGAACCCGATTGCGCATCTGCAGTAGTGACTCCGAGGGCGCATGCGCACCAGTGAACCCGTTTGCGCGTCTGCAGTGGTGACCCCGAGTGCGCATGGGCAGTAGCGACCCCGAGCGCGCATGCGCTGTAGTTAGTCCAAGTGCGCATGTGCAGTAGTGAGCCCGAGCGCGCATCCGCAGTAGTGAGTCCGAGTGCGCATGAGCAGTAGTGAGCCCGTGTGCGCATGCGCAGTAGTGAGCCCGAGCGCGCATCCGCAGTAGTGAGTCCGAGTGCGCATGAGCAGTAGTGAGCCCGTGCGCGCATACGCAGTAGTGCTCCCGTGTGCGCATGCGCAGTAGTGAGCCCGAGTGCGCATGCGCAGTAGTGAGCCCGTGCGCGCATACGCAGCAGTGCGCCCGTGTGCGCATGCGCAGTAGTGAGCCCAAGCGCGCATCCGCATTAGTGAGTCCGAGTGCGCATGCGCAGTAGTGACCCCGAGTGCGCATGCGCAGTAGTGACCCCGTGCGCGCATGCGCAGTAGTGAGCCCGAGCGTGCATCCGCAGTAGTGAGTCAGGGCGCGCATCCGCAGTAGTGAGTCCGAGTGTGCATGAGCAGTAGTGAGGCCGTGTGCGCATGCGCAGTAGTGAGCCCCAGCGCGCATCCGCAGTAGTGAGTCCGAGTGCGCATGCGCAGTAGTGACCCCGAGTGCGCATGCGCAGTAGTGAGCCCGTGCGCGCATACGCAGTAGTGCTCCCGTGTGCGCATGCGCAGAAGTGAGCTCGAATGCTCATGTGCAGGTCTGAATCGGTGTGAGCATGCGCAGTGGTGACTCCGAGTGCGCGTGCGATGTAGTCAGCTTGTGTGCGCATGCGCAGTAGTGAGCCCGTGCACGCATACGCAGTAGTGCGCCCGTGTGCGCATGCGCAGAAGTGAGCTGGAATGCGCATGTGCAAGTCAGAGCCGAAGTGCGCATGCGCAGTAGTGAGACCGTGTGCGCATATGCAGTAGTGAGCCCGAGCGCGCATGCGTAGTTGTGAGCCAGAGCGCGCATCCGCAGTAGTGAGTCCGAGTGCGCATGAGCAGTAGTGAGTCCGAGTGCGCATGAGCAGTAGTGAGCCCGTGTGCGCATGCGCAGTAGTGAGCCCGAGCGCGCATCCGCAGTAGTGAGTTCGAGTGCGCATGAGCAGTAGTGAGCCCGTGTGCGCATCCGCAGTAGTGAGCCCGAGCGCGCATCCGCAGTAGTGAGTCCGAGGGCGCATGAGCAGTAGTGAGCCCGTGTGCGCATGCGCAGTAGTGAGCCCGAGCGCCCATCCGCACTAGTGAGTCCGAGTGCGCATGCGCAGTAGTGACCCCGAGTGCGCATGCGCAGTAGTGAGCCCGTGCGCGCATACGCAGTAGTGCGCCCGTGTGCGCATGCGCAGAAGTGAGCTCGAATGCGCATGTGCAGGTCTGACTCGGTGTGCGCATGCGCAGTAGTGACCCCGAGTGCGCGTGCGCTGTAGTGAGCTCGTGTGCGCATGCGCAGTAGTGAGCCAGTGTACGCATGCGCAGTAGTGAGTCCGTGTGCGCATGTGCAGGTCTGAGCCGGAGTGCGCATGCGCAGTAGTGAACCCGATTGCGCATCTGCAGTAGTGACTCCGAGTGCGCATGCACAGCAGTCAACCCGATTGCGCGTCTGCAGTGGTGACCCCGAGTGCGCATGTTCAGTAGCGACCCCGAGCGCGCATGCGCAGTAGTGAGCCTGAGGGCGCAATCGCAGTAGTGAGTCCGAGTGCGCATGAGCAGTAGTGATCCCGAGTTCCCTTACGCGGCAGTGAGCCCGATTTTGTATCCCCAGCAGTGAGTCCGAGTGCGCATGAACAGTAGTGAGCCGCGGTGCGCATGCGCAGTAGGGACCCCGAGTGCGCATGGACTGTAGCGACCCCGAGCGCGCATGTGCAGTAGTGAAACCGTGCGCGCATGCGCAGTAGTGAGCCCGAGCGCGCATCCGCAGTAGAGAGTCCGAGCGCGCATCCGCAGTTGTGAGTCCGAGTGCGCATGTGCAGTAGTGAGCCCGAGCGCGCATCCGCAGTAGTGAGTCCGAGTGCGCATGAGCAGTAGTGAGCCCGTGTGCGCATGCGCAGTAGTGAGTCCGAGTGCGCATGAGCAGTAGTGAGCCCGTGTGCGCATGCGCAGTAGTGAGCCCGAGCGCGCATCCGCAGTAGTGGGTCCGAGTGCGCATGAGCAGTAGTGAGCCCGTGTGCGTATGCGCAGTAGTGAGCCCGAGCGCGCATCCGCACTAGTGAGTCCGAGTGCGCATGCGCAGTAGTGACCCCGAGTGCGCATGCGCAGTAGTGAGCCCGAGCGCGCATCCGCAGTAGTGAGTCCGAGTGCGCGTGAGCAGTAATGAGTCCGAGTGCGCATGAGCAGTAGTGAGCCCGTGTGCGCATGCGCAGTAGTGACCCCGAGTGCGGATGCGCAGTAGTGAGCCCGTGCGCGCATACGCAGCAGTGCGCCCGTGTGCGCATGCGCAGTAGTGAGCCCAAGCGCGCATCCGCACTAGTGAGTCCGAGTGCGCATGCGCAGTAGTGACCCCGAGTGCGCATGCGCAGTAGTGAGCCCGTGCGCGCATACGCAGCAGTGCGCCCGTGTGCGCATGCGCAGTAGTGAGCCCAAGCGCGCATCCGCACTAGTGAGTCCGAGTGCGCATGCGCAGTAGTGACCCCGAGTGCGCATGCGCAGTAGTGACCCCGTGCGCGCATGCGCAGTAGTGAGCCCGAGCGTGCATCCGCAGTAGTGAGTCAGGGCGCGCATGCGCAGTAGTGACCCCGTGCGCGCATGCGCAGTAGTGAGCCCGAGCGCGCATCCGCAGTAGTGAGTCGGGGCGCGCATCCGCAGTAGTGAGTCCGAGTGCGCATGAGCAGTAGTGAGGCCGTGTGCGCATGCGCAGTAGTGAGCCCGAGCGCGCATCCGCAGTAGTGAGTCCGAGTGCGCATGCGCAGTAGTGACCCCGAGTGCGCATGCGCAGTAGTGAGCCCGTGCGCGCATACGCAGTAGTGCTCCCGTGTGCGCATGCGCAGAAGTGAGCTCGAATGCGCATGTGCAGGTCTGAATCGGTGTGAGCATGCGCAGTAGTGACCCCGAGTGCGCGTGCGCTGTAGTCAGCTTGTGTGCGCATGCGCAGTAGTGAGCCCGTGCACGCATACGCAGTAGTGCGCCCGTGTGCGCATGCGCAGAAGTGAGCTGGAATGCGCATGTGCAAGTCAGAGCCGAAGTGCGCATGCGCAGTAGTGTGACCGTGTGCGCATGCGCAGTAGTGACCCCGAGTGCGCATGCGCAGTAGTGAGCCCGTGCGCGCATACGCAGTAATGCGCCCGTGTGCGCATGCGCAGAAGTGAGCTCGAATGCGCATGTGCAGGTCTGACTCGGTGTGCGCATGCGCAGTAGTGTCCCCGAGTGCGCGTGCGCTGTAGTGAGCTCGTGTGCGCATGCGCAGTAGTGACCCCGAGTGCGCATTGCGCAATAGTGAGCCCGAGCGCGCATCCGCAGTAGTGAGTCCGAGTGCGCATGAGCAGTGGTAAGCCCGTGAGCGCATGCGCAGTAGTGAGCCCGAGCGCGCGTGGTCAGTAGTGGCCCCGTGTGCGCATGCGCAGCCGTGAGCCCGAGCGCGCATGCGCAGTAATGAGTCCCAGTGCGCATGTGCAGTAGTGAGCCCGAGCGCGCATCCGCAGTAGTGAGTCGGGGCGCGCATCCGCACTAGTGAGTCCGAGCGCGCATCCGCAGTAGTGGGTCCGAGTGCGCATGAGCAGTAGTGAGCCCGTGTGCGTATGCGCAGTAGTGAGCCCGAGCGCGCATCCGCAGTAATGAGTCCGAGTGCGCATGCGCAGTAGTGAGCCCGTGCGCGCATACGCAGCAGTGCGCCTGTGTGCGCATGCGCAGTAGTGAGCCCAAGCGCGCATCCGCACTAGTGAGTCCGAGTGCGCATGCGCAGTAGTGACCCCGAGTGCGCATGCGCAGTAGTGACCCCGTGCGCGCATGCGCAGTAGTGAGCCCGAGCGTGCATCCGCAGTAGTGAGTCAGGGCGCGCATGCGCAGTAGTGACCCCGTGCGCGCATGCGCAGTAGTGAGCCCGAGCGCGCATCCGCAGTAGTGAGTCGGGGCGCGCATCCGCAGTAGTGAGTCCGAGTGCGCATGAGCAGTAGTGAGGCCGTGTGCGCATGCGCAGTAGTGAGCCCGAGCGCGCATCCGCAGTAGTGAGTCCGAGCGCGCATGCGCAGTAGTGAGCCCGAGGGCGCAATCGCAGTAGTGATTCCGAGTGCGCATGAGCAGTAGTGATCCCGAGTTCCCATACGCGGTAGTGAGCCCGATTTTGTATCCGCAGTAGTGAGTCCGAGTGCGCATGAGCAGTAGTGAGCGGGAGTGCGCATGCGTAGTAGTGACCCCGAGTGCGCATGGGCAGTATCGACCCCGATTGCGCATCTGCAGTAGTGACCCCGAGTGCGCATGCGCAGTAGTGAGCCCGTGCGCGCATACGCAGTAGTGAGCCCGTGTGCGCATGCGCAGTAGTGAGCCCGAGCGCGCATCCGCAGTAGTGAGACCGAGCGCGCATCCGCACTAGTGAGTCCGAGTGCGCATGCGCAGTAGTGACCCCGAGTGCGCATGCGCAGTAGTGAGCCCGAGCGCGCATCCGCAGTAGTGAGTCCGAGTGCGCGTGAGCAGTAATGAGTCCGAGTGCGCATGAGCAGTAGTGAGCCCGTGTGCGCATGCGCAGTAGTGACCCCGAGTGCGGATGCGCAGTAGTGAGCCCGTGCGCGCATACGCAGCAGTGCGCCCGTGTGCGCATGCGCAGTAGTGAGCCCAAGCGCGCATCCGCACTAGTGAGTCCGAGTGCGCATGCGCAGTAGTGACCCCGAGTGCGGATGCGCAGTAGTGAGCCCGTGCGCGCATACGCAGCAGTGCGCCCGTGTGCGCATGCGCAGTAGTGAGCCCGAGCGTGCATCCGCAGTAGTGAGTCAGGGCGCGCATGCGCAGTAGTGACCCCGTGCGCGCATGCGCAGTAGTGAGCCCGAGCGCGCATCCGCAGTAGTGAGTCGGGGCGCGCATCCGCAGTAGTGAGTCCGAGTGCGCATGAGCAGTAGTGAGGCCGTGTGCGCATGCGCAGTAGTGAGCCCGAGCGCGCATCCGCAGTAGTGAGTCCGAGTGCGCATGCGCAGTAGTGAGACCGTGTGCGCATGCGCAGTAGTGACCCCGAGTGCGCATGCGCAGTAGTGAGCCCGTGCGCGCATACGCAGTAATGCGCCCGTGTGCGCATGCGCAGAAGTGAGCTCGAATGCGCATGTGCAGGTCTGACTCGGTGTGCGCATGCGCAGTAGTGTCCCCGAGTGCGCGTGCGCTGTAGTGAGCTCGTGTGCGCATGCGCAGTAGTGACCCCGAGTGCGCATTGCGCAATAGTGAGCCCGAGCGCGCATCCGCAGTAGTGAGTCCGAGTGCGCATGAGCAGTGGTAAGCCCGTGAGCGCATGCGCAGTAGTGAGCCCGAGCGCGCGTGGTCAGTAGTGGCCGCGTGTGCGCATGCGCAGCCGTGAGCCCGAGCGCGCATGCGCAGTAATGAGTCCCAGTGCGCATGTGCAGTAGTGAGCCCGAGCGCGCATTCGCAGTAGTGAGTCCGAGTGCGCATGAGCAGTAGTGAGCCCGTGTGCGCATGCGCAGTAGTGAGCCCGAGCGCGCGTGGTCAGTAGTGGGCCCGATTGCGCATCCGCAGTAGTGAGTCCGAGCACGCATGCGCAGTAGTGAACCCGATTGCGCATGCGCAGTAGTGAGTCCGAGTGCGCATGTGCAGTAGTGAGCCCGAGCGCGCATCCGCAGTAGTGAGCCCGTGTGCGTATGCGCAGTAGTGAGCCCGAGCGCGCATCCGCAGTAATGAGTCCGAGTGCGCATGAGCAGTAGTGAGCCCGTGTGCGCATGCGCAGTGGTGAGCCCGAGCGCGCATCCGCAGTAGTGAGTCCTAGTGCGCATGCGCAGTAGTGAGTCCGAGTGCGCATGAGCAGTAGTGAGCCCGTGTGCGCATGCGCAGAAGCGAGCCCGAGCGCGCATCCGCAGTAGTGAGTCCGAGTGCGCATGAGCAGTAGTGAGCCCGTGTGCGCATGCGCAGTAGGGAGCCCGAGCGCGCATCCGCAGTAGTGAGTCCGAGTGCGCATGAGCAGTAGTGAGACCGTGTGCGCATGTGCAGGTCTGAGCCGGAGTGCGCATGCGCAGTAATGAACCCGATTGCGCATCTGCAGTAGTGACTCCGAGGGCGCATGCGCACCAGTGAACCCGTTTGCGCGTCTGCAGTGGTGACCCCGAGTGCGCATGGGCAGTAGCGACCCCGAGCGCGCATGCGCTGTAGTTAGTCCAAGTGCGCATGTGCAGTAGTGAGCCCGAGCGCGCATCCGCAGTAGTGAGTCCGAGTGCGCATGAGCAGTAGTGAGCCCGTGTGCGCATGCGCAGTAGTGAGCCCGAGCGCGCATCCGCAGTAGTGAGTCCGAGTGCGCATGAGCAGTAGTGAGCCCGTGCGCGCATACGCAGTAGTGCTCCCGTGTGCGCATGCGCAGAAGTGAGCACGAATGCGCATGTGCAGGTCTGAGTCGGTGTGAGCATGCGCAGTAGTGACTCCGAGTGCGTATGCGCACCAGTGAACCTGATTGCGCATGCGCAGTAGTGAACCCGAGCGCGCATCCGCACTAGTGAGTCCGAGTGCGCATGCGCAGTAGTGAGCCCGAGTGCGCATGCGCAGTAGTGAGCCCGTGCGCGCATACGCAGCAGTGCGCCCGTGTGCGCATGCGCAGTAGTGAGCCCAAGCGCGCATCCGCATTAGTGAGTCCGAGTGCGCATGCGCAGTAGTGACCCCGAGTGCGCATGCGCAGTAGTGACCCCGTGCGCGCATGCGCAGTAGTGAGCCCGAGCGTGCATCCGCAGTAGTGAGTCAGGGCGCGCATCCGCAGTAGTGAGTCCGAGTGTGCATGAGCAGTAGTGAGGCCGTGTGCGCATGCGCAGTAGTGAGCCCCAGCGCGCATCCGCAGTAGTGAGTCCGAGTGCGCATGCGCAGTAGTGACCCCGAGTGCGCATGCGCAGTAGTGAGCCCGTGCGCGCATACGCAGTAGTGCTCCCGTGTGCGCATGCGCAGAAGTGAGCTCGAATGCTCATGTGCAGGTCTGAATCGGTGTGAGCATGCGCAGTGGTGACTCCGAGTGCGCGTGCGATGTAGTCAGCTTGTGTGCGCATGCGCAGTAGTGAGCCCGTGCACGCATACGCAGTAGTGCGCCCGTGTGCGCATGCGCAGAAGTGAGCTGGAATGCGCATGTGCAAGTCAGAGCCGAAGTGCGCATGCGCAGTAGTGAGACCGTGTGCGCATATGCAGTAGTGAGCCCGAGCGCGCATGCGTAGTTGTGAGCCAGAGCGCGCATCCGCAGTAGTGAGTCCGAGTGCGCATGAGCAGTAGTGAGTCCGAGTGCGCATGAGCAGTAGTGAGCCCGTGTGCGCATGCGCAGTAGTGAGCCCGAGCGCGCATCCGCAGTAGTGAGTTCGAGTGCGCATGAGCAGTAGTGAGCCCGTGTGCGCATCCGCAGTAGTGAGCCCGAGCGCGCATCCGCAGTAGTGAGTCCGAGGGCGCATGAGCAGTAGTGAGCCCGTGTGCGCATGCGCAGTAGTGAGCCCGAGCGCCCATCCGCACTAGTGAGTCCGAGTGCGCATGCGCAGTAGTGACCCCGAGTGCGCATGCGCAGTAGTGAGCCCGTGCGCGCATACGCAGTAGTGCGCCCGTGTGCGCATGCGCAGAAGTGAGCTCGAATGCGCATGTGCAGGTCTGACTCGGTGTGCGCATGCGCAGTAGTGACCCCGAGTGCGCGTGCGCTGTAGTGAGCTCGTGTGCGCATGCGCAGTAGTGAGCCAGTGTACGCATGCGCAGTAGTGAGTCCGTGTGCGCATGTGCAGGTCTGAGCCGGAGTGCGCATGCGCAGTAGTGAACCCGATTGCGCATCTGCAGTAGTGACTCCGAGTGCGCATGCACAGCAGTCAACCCGATTGCGCGTCTGCAGTGGTGACCCCGAGTGCGCATGTTCAGTAGCGACCCCGAGCGCGCATGCGCAGTAGTGAGCCTGAGGGCGCAATCGCAGTAGTGAGTCCGAGTGCGCATGAGCAGTAGTGATCCCGAGTTCCCTTACGCGGCAGTGAGCCCGATTTTGTATCCCCAGCAGTGAGTCCGAGTGCGCATGAACAGTAGTGAGCCGCGGTGCGCATGCGCAGTAGGGACCCCGAGTGCGCATGGACTGTAGCGACCCCGAGCGCGCATGTGCAGTAGTGAAACCGTGCGCGCATGCGCAGTAGTGAGCCCGAGCGCGCATCCGCAGTAGAGAGTCCGAGCGCGCATCCGCAGTTGTGAGTCCGAGTGCGCATGTGCAGTAGTGAGCCCGAGCGCGCATCCGCAGTAGTGAGTCCGAGTGCGCATGAGCAGTAGTGAGCCCGTGTGCGCATGCGCAGTAGTGAGTCCGAGTGCGCATGAGCAGTAGTGAGCCCGTGTGCGCATGCGCAGTAGTGAGCCCGAGCGCGCATCCGCAGTAGTGAGTCCGAGTGCGCATGAGCAGTTGTGAGCCCGTGTGCGCATGCGCAGTAGTGAGCCCGAGCGCGCATCCGCACTAGTGAGTCCGAGTGCGCATGCGCAGTAGTGACCCCGAGTGCGCATGCGCAGTAGTGAGCCCGTGCGCGCATACGCAGTAGTGAGCCCGTGTGCGCATGCGCAGTAGTGAGCCCGAGCGCGCATCCGCAGTAGTGAGACCGAGTGCGCATGAGCAGTAGTGAGCCCGTATGCGCATGAGCAGTAGTGAGCCCGTGTGCGCATGCGCAGTAGTGAGCCCGAGCGCGCATCCGCAGTAGTGGGTCCGAGTGCGCATGAGCAGTAGTGAGCCCGTGTGCGTATGCGCAGTAGTGAGCCCGAGCGCGCATCCGCACTAGTGAGTCCGAGTGCGCATGCGCAGTAGTGACCCCGAGTGCGCATGCGCAGTAGTGAGCCCGAGCGCGCATCCGCAGTAGTGAGTCCGAGTGCGCGTGAGCAGTAATGAGTCCGAGTGCGCATGAGCAGTAGTGAGCCCGTGTGCGCATGCGCAGTAGTGACCCCGAGTGCGGATGCGCAGTAGTGAGCCCGTGCGCGCATACGCAGCAGTGCGCCCGTGTGCGCATGCGCAGTAGTGAGCCCAAGCGCGCATCCGCACTAGTGAGTCCGAGTGCGCATGCGCAGTAGTGACCCCGAGTGCGCATGCGCAGTAGTGAGCCCGTGCGCGCATACGCAGCAGTGCGCCCGTGTGCGCATGCGCAGTAGTGAGCCCAAGCGCGCATCCGCACTAGTGAGTCCGAGTGCGCATGCGCAGTAGTGACCCCGAGTGCGCATGCGCAGTAGTGACCCCGTGCGCGCATGCGCAGTAGTGAGCCCGAGCGTGCATCCGCAGTAGTGAGTCAGGGCGCGCATGCGCAGTAGTGACCCCGTGCGCGCATGCGCAGTAGTGAGCCCGAGCGCGCATCCGCAGTAGTGAGTCGGGGCGCGCATCCGCAGTAGTGAGTCCGAGTGCGCATGAGCAGTAGTGAGGCCGTGTGCGCATGCGCAGTAGTGAGCCCGAGCGCGCATCCGCAGTAGTGAGTCCGAGTGCGCATGCGCAGTAGTGACCCCGAGTGCGCATGCGCAGTAGTGAGCCCGTGCGCGCATACGCAGTAGTGCTCCCGTGTGCGCATGCGCAGAAGTGAGCTCGAATGCGCATGTGCAGGTCTGAATCGGTGTGAGCATGCGCAGTAGTGACCCCGAGTGCGCGTGCGCTGTAGTCAGCTTGTGTGCGCATGCGCAGTAGTGAGCCCGTGCACGCATACGCAGTAGTGCGCCCGTGTGCGCATGCGCAGAAGTGAGCTGGAATGCGCATGTGCAAGTCAGAGCCGAAGTGCGCATGCGCAGTAGTGAGACCGTGTGCGCATGCGCAGTAGTGACCCCGAGTGCGCATGCGCAGTAGTGAGCCCGTGCGCGCATACGCAGTAATGCGCCCGTGTGCGCATGCGCAGAAGTGAGCTCGAATGCGCATGTGCAGGTCTGACTCGGTGTGCGCATGCGCAGTAGTGTCCCCGAGTGCGCGTGCGCTGTAGTGAGCTCGTGTGCGCATGCGCAGTAGTGACCCCGAGTGCGCATTGCGCAATAGTGAGCCCGAGCGCGCATCCGCAGTAGTGAGTCCGAGTGCGCATGAGCAGTGGTAAGCCCGTGAGCGCATGCGCAGTAGTGAGCCCGAGCGCGCGTGGTCAGTAGTGGCCCCGTGTGCGCATGCGCAGCCGTGAGCCCGAGCGCGCATGCGCAGTAATGAGTCCCAGTGCGCATGTGCAGTAGTGAGCCCGAGCGCGCATTCGCAGTAGTGAGTCCGAGTGCGCATGAGCAGTAGTGAGCCCGTGTGCGCATGCGCAGTAGTGAGCCCGAGCGCGCGTGGTCAGTAGTGGGCCCGATTGCGCATCCGCAGTAGTGAGTCCGAGCACGCATGCGCAGTAGTGAACCCGATTGCGCATGCGCAGTAGTGAGTCCGAGTGCGCATGTGCAGTAGTGAGCCCGAGCGCGCATCCGCAGTAGTGAGCCCGTGTGCGTATGCGCAGTAGTGAGCCCGAGCGCGCATCCGCAGTAATGAGTCCGAGTGCGCATGAGCAGTAGTGAGCCCGTGTGCGCATGCGCAGTGGTGAGCCCGAGCGCGCATCCGCAGTAGTGAGTCCTAGTGCGCATGCGCAGTAGTGAGTCCGAGTGCGCATGAGCAGTAGTGAGCCCGTGTGCGCATGCGCAGAAGCGAGCCCGAGCGCGCATCCGCAGTAGTGAGTCCGAGTGCGCATGAGCAGTAGTGAGCCCGTGTGCGCATGCGCAGTAGGGAGCCCGAGCGCGCATCCGCAGTAGTGAGTCCGAGTGCGCATGAGCAGTAGTGAGACCGTGTGCGCATGTGCAGGTCTGAGTCGGTGTGAGCATGCGCAGTAGTGACCCCGAGTGCGCGTGCGCTGTACTGAGCTCGTGTGCGCATGCGCAGTAGTGAGCGCGTGTGCGCATGCGCAGTAGTGAGTCCGTGTGCGCATGTGCAGGTCTGAGCCGGAGTGCGCATGCGCAGTAATGAACCCGATTGCGCATCTGCAGTAGTGACTCCGAGTGCGCATGCGCACCAGTGAACCCGTTTGCGCGTCTGCAGTGGTGACCCCGAGTGCGCATGGGCAGTAGCGACCCCGAGCGCGCATGCGCTGTAGTTAGTCCAAGTGCGCATGTGCAGTAGTGAGCCCGAGCGCGCATCCGCAGTAGTGAGTCCGAGTGCGCATGAGCAGTAGTGAGCCCGTGTGCGCATGCGCAGTAGTGAGCCCGAGCGCGCATCCGCAGTAGTGAGTCCGAGTGCGCATGAGCAGTAGTGAGCCCGTGCGCGCATACGCAGTAGTGCTCCCGTGTGCGCATGCGCAGAAGTGAGCACGAATGCGCATGTGCAGGTCTGAGTCGGTGTGAGCATGCGCAGTAGTGACTCCGAGTGCGTATGCGCACCAGTGAACCTGATTGCGCATGCGCAGTAGTGAACCCGAGCGCGCATCCGCACTAGTGAGTCCGAGTGCGCATGCGCAGTAGTGAGCCCGAGTGCGCATGCGCAGTAGTGAGCCCGTGCGCGCATACGCAGCAGTGCGCCCGTGTGCGCATGCGCAGTAGTGAGCCCAAGCGCGCATCCGCATTAGTGAGTCCGAGTGCGCATGCGCAGTAGTGACCCCGAGTGCGCATGCGCAGTAGTGACCCCGTGCGCGCATGCGCAGTAGTGAGCCCGAGCGTGCATCCGCAGTAGTGAGTCAGGGCGCGCATCCGCAGTAGTGAGTCCGAGTGTGCATGAGCAGTAGTGAGCCCGTGTGCGCATCCGCAGTAGTGAGCCCGAGCGCGCATCCGCAGTAGTGAGTCCGAGGGCGCATGAGCAGTAGTGAGCCCGTGTGCGCATGCGCAGTAGTGAGCCCGAGCGCCCATCCGCACTAGTGAGTCCGAGTGCGCATGCGCAGTAGTGACCCCGAGTGCGCATGCGCAGTAGTGAGCCCGTGCACGCATACGCAGTAGTGCGCCCGTGTGCGCATGCGCAGAAGTGAGCTGGAATGCGCATGTGCAAGTCAGAGCCGAAGTGCGCATGCGCAGTAGTGAGACCGTGTGCGCATATGCAGTAGTGAGCCCGAGCGCGCATGCGTAGTTGTGAGCCAGAGCGCGCATCCGCAGTAGTGAGTCCGAGTGCGCATGAGCAGTAGTGAGTCCGAGTGCGCATGAGCAGTAGTGAGCCCGTGTGCGCATGCGCAGTAGTGAGCCCGAGCGCGCATCCGCAGTAGTGAGTTCGAGTGCGCATGAGCAGTAGTGAGCCCGTGTGCGCATCCGCAGTAGTGAGCCCGAGCGCGCATCCGCAGTAGTGAGTCCGAGGGCGCATGAGCAGTAGTGAGCCCGTGTGCGCATGCGCAGTAGTGAGCCCGAGCGCCCATCCGCACTAGTGAGTCCGAGTGCGCATGCGCAGTAGTGACCCCGAGTGCGCATGCGCAGTAGTGAGCCCGTGCGCGCATACGCAGTAGTGCGCCCGTGTGCGCATGCGCAGAAGTGAGCTCGAATGCGCATGTGCAGGTCTGACTCGGTGTGCGCATGCGCAGTAGTGACCCCGAGTGCGCGTGCGCTGTAGTGAGCTCGTGTGCGCATGCGCAGTAGTGAGCCAGTGTACGCATGCGCAGTAGTGAGTCCGTGTGCGCATGTGCAGGTCTGAGCCGGAGTGCGCATGCGCAGTAGTGAACCCGATTGCGCATCTGCAGTAGTGACTCCGAGTGCGCATGCACAGCAGTCAACCCGATTGCGCGTCTGCAGTGGTGACCCCGAGTGCGCATGTTCAGTAGCGACCCCGAGCGCCCATGCGCAGTAGTGAGCCTGAGGGCGCAATCGCAGTAGTGAGTCCGAGTGCGCATGAGCAGTAGTGATCCCGAGTTCCCTTACGCGGCAGTGAGCCCGATTTTGTATCCCCAGCAGTAAGTCCCAGTGCGCATGAACAGTAGTGAGCCGCGATGCGCATGCGCAGTAGGGACCCCGAGTGCGCATGGACTGTAGCGACCCCGAGCGCGCATGTGCAGTAGTGAAACCGTGCGCGCATGCGCAGTAGTGAGCCCGAGCGCGCATCCGCAGTAGAGAGTCCGAGCGCGCATCCGCAGTTGTGAGTCCGAGTGCGCATGTGCAGTAGTGAGCCCGAGCGCGCATCCGCAGTAGTGAGTCCGAGTGCGCATGAGCAGTAGTGAGCCCGTGTGCGCATGCGCAGTAGTGAGTCCGAGTGCGCATGAGCAGTAGTGAGCCCGTGTGCGCATGCGCAGTAGTGAGCCCGAGCGCGCATCCGCAGTAGTGAGTCCGAGTGCGCATGAGCAGTTGTGAGCCCGTGTGCGCATGCGCAGTAGTGAGCCCGAGCGCGCATCCGCACTAGTGAGTCCGAGTGCGCATGCGCAGTAGTGACCCCGAGTGCGCATGCGCAGTAGTGAGCCCGTGCGCGCATACGCAGTAGTGAGCCCGTGTGCGCATGCGCAGTAGTGAGCCCGAGCGCGCATCCGCAGTAGTGAGACCGAGTGCGCATGAGCAGTAGTGAGCCCGTATGCGCATGAGCAGTAGTGAGCCCGTGTGCGCATGCGCAGTAGTGAGCCCGAGCGCGCATCCGCAGTAGTGGGTCCGAGTGCGCATGAGCAGTAGTGAGCCCGTGTGCGTATGCGCAGTAGTGAGCCCGAGCGCGCATCCGCAGTAATGAGTCCGAGTGCGCATGCGCAGTAGTGAGCCCGTGCGCGCATACGCAGCAGTGCGCCTGTGTGCGCATGCGCAGTAGTGAGCCCAAGCGCGCATCCGCACTAGTGAGTCCGAGTGCGCATGCGCAGTAGTGGCCCCGAGTGCGCATGCGCAGTAGTGACCCCGTGCGCGCATGCGCAGTAGTGAGCCCGAGCGTGCATCCGCAGTAGTGAGTCAGGGCGCGCATGCGCAGTAGTGACCCCGTGCGCGCATGCGCAGTAGTGAGCCCGAGCGCGCATCCGCAGTAGTGAGTCGGGGCGCGCATCCGCAGTAGTGAGTCCGAGTGCGCATGAGCAGTAGTGAGGCCGTGTGCGCATGCGCAGTAGTGAGCCCGAGCGCGCATCCGCAGTAGTGAGTCCGAGTGCGCATGCGCAGTAGTGACCCCGAGTGCACATGCGCAGTAGTGAGCCCGTGCGCGCATACGCAGTAGTGCTCCCGTGTGCGCATGCGCAGAAGTGAGCTCGAATGCGCATGTGCAGGTCTGAATCGGTGTGAGCATGCGCAGTGGTGACCCCGAGTGCGCGTGCGATGTAGTCAGCTTGTGTGCGCATGCGCAGTAGTGAGCCCGTGCACGCATACGCAGTAGTGCGCCCGTGTGCGCATGCGCAGAAGTGAGCTAGAATGCGCATGTGCAAGTCAGAGCCGAAGTGCGCATGCGCAGTAGTGAGACCGTGTGCGCATATGCAGTAGTGAGCCCGAGCGCGCATGCGTAGTTGTGAGCCAGAGCGCGCATCCGCAGTAGTGAGTCCGAGTGCGCATGAGCAGTAGTGAGTCCGAGTGCGCATCAGCAGTAGTGAGCCCGTGTGCGCATGCGCAGTAGTGAGCCCGAGCGCGCATCCGCACTAGTGAGTCCGAGTGCGCATGCGCAGTAGTGACCCCGAGTGCGCATGCGCAGTAGTGAGCCCGTGCGCGCATACGCAGTAGTGCGCCCGTGTGCGCATGCGCAGAAGTGAGCTCGAATGCGCATGTGCAGGTCTGACTCGGTGTGCGCATGCGCAGTAGTGACCCCGAGTGCGCGTGCGCTGTAGTGAGCTCGTGTGCGCATGCGCAGTAGTGAGCCAGTGTACGCATGCGCAGTAGTGAGTCCGTGTGCGCATGTGCAGGTCTGAGCCGGAGTGCGCATGCGCAGTAGTGAACCCGATTGCGCGTCTGCAGTGGTGACCCCGAGTGCGCATATTCAGTAGCGACCCCGAGCGCGCATGCGCAGTAGTGAGCCCGAGGGCGCAATCGCAGTAGTGATTCCGAGTGCGCATGAGCAGTAGTGATCCCGAGTTCCCATACGCGGTAGTGAGCCCGATTTTGTATCCGCAGTAGTGAGTCCGAGTGCGCATGAGCAGTAGTGAGCCGGAGTGCGCATGCGCAGTAGTGACCCCGAGTGCGCATGGGCAGTATCGACCCCGATTGCGCATCTGCAGTAGTGACTCCGAGTGCGCATGCGCAACAGTGAACCCGATTGCGTATGCGCAGTAGTGAGCCCGAGCGCGCATCCGCAGTAGTGAGTCCGAGTGCGCATGAGCAGTAGTGAGCCCGTGTGCGCATGCGCGGTAGTGAGCCCAAGCGCGCATCCGCACTAGTGAGTCCGAGTGCGCATGCGCAGTAGTGACCCCGAGTGCGCATGCGCAGTAGTGAGCCCGTGCGCGCATACGCAGTAGTGAGCCCGTGTGCGCATGCGCAGTAGTGAGCCCGAGCGCGCATCCGCAGTAGTGAGACCGAGTGCGCATGAGCAGTAGTGAGCCCGTATGCGCATGAGCAGTAGTGAGCCCGTGTGCGCATGCGCAGTAGTGAGCCCGAGCGCGCATCCGCAGTAGTGGGTCCGAGTGCGCATGAGCAGTAGTGAGCCCGTGTGCGTATGCGCAGTAGTGAGCCCGAGCGCGCATCCGCAGTAATGAGTCCGAGTGCGCATGAGCAGTAGTGAGCCCGTATGCGCATGAGCAGTAGTGAGCCCGTGTGCGCATGAGCAGTAGTGAGCCCGTGTGCGCATGCGCAGTAGTGAGCCCGAGCGCGCGTGGTCAGTAGTGGGCCCGAGTGCGCATGCGCAGTAGTGACCCCGAGTGCGCATGCGCAGTAGTGACCCCGTGCGCGCATGCGCAGCAGTGCGCCCGTGTGCGCATGCGCAGTAGTGAGCCCAAGCGCGCATCCGCACTAGTGAGTCCGAGTGCGCATGCGCAGTAGTGACCCCGAGTGCGCATGCGCAGTAGTGACCCCGTGCGCGCATGCGCAGTAGTGAGCCCGAGCGTGCATCCGCAGTAGTGAGTCAGGGCGCGCATGCGCAGTAATGACCCCGTGCGCGCATGCGCAGTAGTGAGCCCGAGCGCGCATCCGCAGTAGTGAGTCGGGGCGCGCATCCGCAGTAGTGAGTCCGAGTGCGCATGAGCAGTAGTGAGGCCGTGTGCGCATGCGCAGTAGTGAGCCCGAGCGCGCATCCGCAGTAGTGAGTCCGAGTGCGCATGCGCAGTAGTGACCCCGAGTGCACATGCGCAGTAGTAAGCCCGTGCGCGCATACGCAGTAGTGCTCCCGTGTGCGCATGCGCAGAAGTGAGCTCGAATGCGCATGTGCAGGTCTGAATCGGTGTGAGCATGCGCAGTGGTGACCCCGAGTGCGCGTGCGATGTAGTCAGCTTGTGTGCGCATGCGCAGTAGTGAGCCCGTGCACGCATACGCAGTAGTGCGCCCGTGTGCGCATGCGCAGAAGTGAGCTAGAATGCGCATGTGCAAGTCAGAGCCGAAGTGCGCATGCGCAGTAGTGAGACCGTGTGCGCATATGCAGTAGTGAGCCCGAGCGCGCATGCGTAGATGTGAGCCAGAGCGCGCATCCGCAGTAGTGAGTCCGAGTGCGCATGAGCAGTAGTGAGTCCGAGTGCGCATGAGCAGTAGTGAGCCCGTGTGCGCATGCGCAGTAGTGAGCCCGAGCGCGCATCCGCACTAGTGAGTCCGAGTGCGCATGCGCAGTAGTGACCCCGAGTGCGCATGCGCAGTAGTGAGCCCGTGCGCGCATACGCAGTAGTGCGCCCGTGTGCGCATGCGCAGAAGTGAGCTCGAATGCGCATGTGCAGGTCTGACTCGGTGTGCGCATGCGCAGTAGTGACCCCGAGTGCGCGTGCGCTGTAGTGAGCTCGTGTGCGCATGCGCAGTAGTGAGCCAGTGTACGCATGCGCAGTAGTGAGTCCGTGTGCGCATGTGCAGGTCTGAGCCGGAGTGCGCATGCGCAGTAGTGAACCCGATTGCGCGTCTGCAGTGGTGACCCCGAGTGCGCATGTTCAGTAGCGACCCCGAGCGCGCATGCGCAGTAGTGAGCCCGAGGGCGCAATCGCAGTAGTGATTCCGAGTGCGCATGAGCAGTAGTGATCCCGAGTTCCCATACGCGGTAGTGAGCCCGATTTTGTATCCGCAGTAGTGAGTCCGAGTGCGCATGAGCAGTAGTGAGCCGGAGTGCGCATGCGCAGTAGTGACCCCGAGTGCGCATGGGCAGTATCGACCCCGATTGCGCATCTGCAGTAGTGACTCCGAGTGCGCATGCGCAACAGTGAACCCGATTGCGTATGCGCAGTAGTGAGCCCGAGCGCGCATCCGCAGTAGTGAGTCCGAGTGCGCATGAGCAGTAGTGAGCCCGTGTGCGCATGCGCGGTAGTGAGCCCAAGCGCGCATCCGCACTAGTGAGTCCGAGTGCGCATGCGCAGTAGTGACCCCGAGTGCGCATGCGCAGTTGTGAGCCCGTGCGCGCATACGCAGTAGTGCGCCCGTGTGCGCATGCGCAGAAGTGAGCTCGAATGCGCATATGCAGGTCTGACTCGGTGTGCGCATGCGCAGTGGTGACCCCGAGTGCGCGTGCGCTGTAGTGAGCTCGTGTGTGCATGCGCAGTAGTGAGCCAGTGTACGCATGCGCAGTAGTGAGTCCGTGTGCGCATGTGCGGGTCTGAGCCGGAGCGCGCATGCGCAGTAGTGAACCCGATTGCGCATCTGCAGTAGTGACTCTGAGTGCGCATGCACAGCAGTGAACCCGATTGCGCGTCTGCAGTGGTGACCCCGAGTGCGCATGTTCAGTAGCGACCCCGAGCGCGCATGCGCAGTAGTGAGCCCGAGGGCGCAATCGCAGTAGTGAGTCCGAGCGCGCATCCGCAGTAGTGAGTCCGAGTGCGCATGAGCAGTAGTGAGCCCGTGTACGCATGCGCAGTATTGAGCCAGAGCGCGCATCCGCAGTAGTGAGTCCGAGTGCGCATGAGCAGTAGTGCGCCCGTGTGCGCATGCGCAGTAGTGAGCCCAAGCGCGCATCCGCACTAGTGAGTCCGAGTGCGCATGCGCAGTAGTGACCCCGAGTGCGCATGCGCAGTAGTGAACCCGTGCGCGCATACGCAGCAGTGCGCCCGTGTGCGCATGCGCAGTAGTGAGCCCAAGCGCGCATCCGCACTAGTGAGTCCGAGTGCGCATGCGCAGTAGTGACCCCGAGTGCGCATGCGCAGTAGTGACCCCGTGCGCGCATGCGCAGTAGTGAGCCCGAGCGTGCATCCGCAGTAGTGAGTCAGGGCGCGCATGCGCAGTAGTGACCCCGTGCGCGCATGCGCAGTAGTGAGCCCGAGCGCGCATCCGCAGTAGTGAGTCGGGGCGCGCATCCACAGTAGTGAGTCCGAGTGCGCATGAGCAGTAGTGAGGCCGTGTGCGCATGCGCAGTAGTGAGCCCGAGCGCGCATCCGCAGTAGTGAGTCCGAGTGCGCATGCGCAGTAGTGACCCCGAGTGCGCATGCGCAGTAGTGAGCCCGTGCGCGCATACGCAGTAGTGCTCCCGTGTGCGCATGCGCAGAAGTGAGCTCGAATGCGCATGTGCAGGTCTGAATCGGTGTGAGCATGCGCAGTGGTGACCCCGAGTGCGCGTGCGATGTAGTCAGCTTGTGTGCGCATGCGCAGTAGTGAGCCCGTGCACGCATACGCAGTAGTGCGCCCGTGTGCGCATGCGCAGAAGTGAGCTAGAATGCGCATGTGCAAGTCAGAGCCGAAGTGCGCATGCGCAGTAGTGAGACCGTGTGCGCATATGCAGTAGTGAGCCCGAGCGCGCATGCGTAGTTGTGAGCCAGAGCGCGCATCCGCAGTAGTGAGTCCGAGTGCGCATGAGCAGTAGTGAGTCCGAGTGCGCATGAGCAGTAGTGAGCCCGTGTGCGCATGCGCAGTAGTGAGCCCGAGCGCGCATCCGCAGTAGTGAGTTCGAGTGCGCATGAGCAGTAGTGAGCCCGTGTGCGCATCCGCAGTAGTGAGCCCGAGCGCGCATCCGCAGTAGTGAGTCCGAGTGCGCATGAGCAGTAGTGAGCCCGTGTGCGCATGCGCAGTAGTGAGCCCGAGCGCCAATCCGCACTAGTGAGTCCGAGTGCGCATGCGCAGTAGTGACCCCGAGTGCGCATGCGCAGTAGTGAGCCCGTGCGCGCATACGCAGTAGTGCGCCCGTGTGCGCATGCGCAGAAGTGAGCTCGAATGCGCATGTGCAGGTCTGACTCGGTGTGCGCATGCGCAGTAGTGACCCCGAGTGCGCATGCGCAGTAGTGACCCCGTGCGCGCATGCGCAGTAGTGAGCCCGAGCGTGCATCCGCAGTAGTGAGTCAGGGCGCGCATGCGCAGTAGTGACCCCGTGCGCGCATGCGCAGTAGTGAGCCCGAGCGCGCATCCGCAGTAGTGAGTCGGGGCGCGCATCCGCAGTAGTGAGTCCGAGTGCGCATGAGCAGTAGTGAGGCCGTGTGCGCATGCGCAGTAGTGAGCCCGAGCGCGCATCCGCAGTAGTGAGTCCGAGTGCGCATGCGCAGTAGTGACCCCGAGTGCGCATGCGCAGTAGTGAGCCCGTGCGCGCATACGCAGCAGTGCGCCCGTGTGCGCAAGCGCAGTAGTGAGCCCAAGCGCGCATCCGCACTAGTGAGTCCGAGTGCGCATGCGCAGTAGTGACCCCGAGCGCGCATGCGCAGTAGTGAGCCCGTGCGCGCATACGCAGCAGTGCGCCCGTGTGCGCATGCGCAGTAGTGAGCCCAAGCGCGCATCCGCACTAGTGAGTCCGAGTGCGCATGCGCAGTAGTGACCCCGAGTGCGCATGCGCAGTAGTGACCCCGTGCGCGCATGCGCAGTAGTGAGCCCGAGCGTGCATCCGCAGTAGTGTGTCAGGGCGCGCATGCGCAGTAGTGAGCCCGAGCGTGCATCCGCAGTAGTGTGTCAGGGCGCGCATGCGCAGTAGTGACTCCGTGCGCGCATGCGCAGTAGTGAGCCCGAGCGCGCATCCGCAGTAGTGAGTCGGGGCGCGCATCCGCAGTAGTGAGTCCGAGTGCGCATGAGCAGTAGTGAGGCCGTGTGCGCATGCGCAGTAGTGACCCCGAGTGCACATGCGCAGTAGTGAGCCCGTGCGCGCATACGCAGTAGTGCTCCCGTGTGCGCATGCGCAGAAGTGAGCTCGAATGCGCATGTGCAGGTCTGAATCGGTGTGAGCATGCGCAGTGGTGACCCCGAGTGCGCGTGCGATGTAGTCAGCTTGTGTGCGCATGCGCAGTAGTGAGCCCGTGCACGCATACGCAGTAGTGCGCCCGTGTGCGCATGCGCAGAAGTGAGCTAGAATGCGCATGTGCAAGTCAGAGCCGAAGTGCGCATGCGCAGTAGTGAGACCGTGTGCGCATATGCAGTAGTGAGCCCGAGCGCGCATGCGTAGTTGTGAGCCAGAGCGCGCATCCGCAGTAGTGAGTCCGAGTGCGCATGAGCAGTAGTGAGCCCGTGTGCGCATGCGCAGTAGTGAGCCCGAGCGCGCATCCGCAGTAGTGAGTTCGAGTGCGCATGAGCAGTAGTGAGCCCGTGTGCGCATCCGCAGTAGTGAGCCCGAGCGCGCATCCGCAGTAGTGAGCCCGTGTGCGCATGCGCAGTAGTGAGCCCGCGCGCCCATCCGCACTAGTGAGTCCGAGTGCGCATGCGCAGTAGTGACCCCGAGTGCGCATGCGCAGTAGTGAGCCCGTGCGCGCATACGCAGTAGTGCGCCCGTGTGCGCATGCGCAGAAGTGAGCTCGAATGCGCATGTGCAGGTCTGACTCGGTGTGCGCATGCGCAGTAGTGACCCCGAGTGCGCGTGCGCTGTAGTGAGCTCGTGTGCGCATGCGCAGTAGTGAGCCAGTGTACGCATGCGCAGTAGTGAGTCCGTGTGCGCATGTGCAGGTCTGAGCCGGAGTGCGCATGCGCAGTAGTGAACCCGATTGCGCGTCTGCAGTGGTGACCCCGAGTGCGCATGTTCAGTAGCGACCCCGAGCGCGCATGCGCAGTAGTGAGCCCGAGGGCGCAATCGCAGTAGTGATTCCGAGTGCGCATGAGCAGTAGTGATCCCGAGTTCCCATACGCGGTAGTGAGCCCGATTTTGTATCCGCAGTAGTGAGTCCGAGTGCGCATGAGCAGTAGTGAGCCGGAGTGCGCATGCGCAGTAGTGACCCCGAGTGCGCATGGGCAGTATCGACCCGGATTGCGCATCTGCAGTAGTGACTCCGAGTGCGCATGCGCAACAGTGAACCCGATTGCGTATGCGCAGTAGTGAGCCCGAGCGCGCATCCGCAGTAGTGAGTCCGAGTGCGCATGAGCAGTAGTGAGCCCGTGTGCGCATGCGCGGTAGTGAGCCCAAGCGCGCATCCGCACTAGTGAGTCCGAGTGCGCATGCGCAGTAGTGACCCCGAGTGCGCATGCGCAGTAGTGAGCCCGTGCGCGCATACGCAGTAGTGCGCCCGTGTGCGCATGCGCAGAAGTGAGCTCGAATGCGCATATGCAGGTCTGACTCGGTGTGCGCATGCGCAGTGGTGACCCCGAGTGCGCGTGCGCTGTAGTGAGCTCGTGTGTGCATGCGCAGTAGTGAGCCAGTGTACGCATGCGCAGTAGTGAGTCCGTGTGCGCATGTGCGGGTCTGAGCCGGAGCGCGCATGCGCAGTAGTGAACCCGATTGCGCATCTGCAGTAGTGACTCTGAGTGCGCATGCACAGCAGTGAACCCGATTGCGCGTCTGCAGTGGTGACCCCGAGTGCGCATGTTCAGTAGCGACCCCGAGCGCGCATGCGCAGTAGTGAGCCCGAGGGCGCAATCGCAGTAGTGAGTCCGAGCGCGCATCCGCAGTAGTGAGTCCGAGTGCGCATGAGCAGTAGTGAGCCCGTGTACGCATGCGCAGTAGTGAGCCAGAGCGCGCATCCGCAGTAGTGAGTCCGAGTGCGCATGAGCAGTAGTGAGCCCGTGTGCGCATGCGCAATAGTGAGCCCAAGCGCGCATCGGCACTAGTGAGTCCGAGTGCGCATGCGCAGTAGTGACCCCGAGTGCGCATGCGCAGTAGTGAGCCCGTGCGCGCATACGCAGTAGTGCGCCCGTGTGCGCATGCGCAGTAGTGAGCCCAAGCGCGCATCCGCACTAGTGAGTCCGAGTGCGCATGCGCAGTAGTGACCCCGAGTGCGCATGCGCAGTAGTGAGCCCGTGCGCGCATACGCAGCAGTGCGCCCGTGTGCGCATGCGCAGTAGTGAGCCCAAGCGCGCATCCGCACTAGTGAGTCCGAGTGCGCATGCGCAGTAGTGACCCCGAGTGCGCATGCGCAGTAGCGACCCCGTGCGCGCATGCGCAGTAGTGAGCCCGAGCGTGCATCCGCAGTAGTGAGTCAGGGCGCGCATGCGCAGTAGTGACCCCGTGCGCGCATGCGCAGTAGTGAGCCCGAGCGCGCATCCGCAGTAGTGAGTCGGGGCGCGCATCCGCAGTAGTGAGTCCGAGTGCGCATGAGCAGTAGTGAGGCCGTGTGCGCATGCGCAGTAGTGAGCCCGAGCGCGCATCCGCAGTAGTGAGTCCGAGTGCGCATGCGCAGTAGTGACCCCGAGTGCGCATGCGCAGTAGTGAGCCCGTGCGCGCATACGCAGTAGTGCTCCCGTGTGCGCATGCGCAGAAGTGAGCTCGAATGCGCATGTGCAGGTCTGAATCGGTGTGAGCATGCGCAGTGGAGACCCCGAGTGCGCGTGCGATGTAGTCAGCTTGTGTGCGCATGCGCAGTAGTGAGCCCGTGCACGCATACGCAGTAGTGCGCCCGTGTGCGCATGCGCAGAAGTGAGCTAGAATGCGCATGTGCAAGTCAGAGCCGAAGTGCGCATGCGCAGTAGTGAGACCGTGTGCGCATATGCAGTAGTGAGCCCGAGCGCGCATGCGTAGTTGTGAGCCAGAGCGCGCATCCGCAGTAGTGAGTCCGAGTGCGCATGAGCAGTAGTGAGTCCGAGTGCGCATGAGCAGTAGTGAGCCCGTGTGCGCATGCGCAGTAGTGAGCCCGAGCGCGCATCCGCAGTAGTGAGTTCGAGTGCGCATGAGCAGTAGTGAGCCCGTGTGCGCATCCGCAGTAGTGAGCCCGAGCGCGCATCCGCAGTAGTGAGTCCGAGTGCGCATGAGCACTAGTGAGTCCGAGTGCGCATGCGCAGTAGTGACCCCGAGTGCGCATGCGCAGTAGTGAGCCCGTGCGCGCATACGCAGTAGTGCGCCCGTGTGCGCATGCGCAGAAGTGAGCTCGAATGCGCATGTGCAGGTCTGACTCGGTGTGCGCATGCGCAGTAGTGACCCCGAGTGCGCGTGCGCTGTAGTGAGCTCGTGTGCGCATGCGCAGTAGTGAGCCAGTGTACGCGTGCGCAGTAGTGAGTCCGTGTGCGCATGTGCAGGTCTGAGCCGGAGTGCGCATGCGCAGTAGTGAACCCGATTGCGCATCTGCAGTAGTGACTCCGAGTGCGCATGCACAGCAGTCAACCCGATTGCGCGTCTGCAGTGGTGACCCCGAGTGCGCATGTTCAGTAGCGACCCCGAGCGCGCATGCGCAGTAGTGAGCCCGAGGGCGCAATCGCAGTAGTGATTCCGAGTGCGCATGAGCAGTAGTGATCCCGAGTTCCCATACGCGGTAGTGAGCCCGATTTTGTATCCGCAGTAGTGAGTCCGAGTGCGCATGAGCAGTAGTGAGCCGGAGTGCGCATGCGCAGTAGTGACCCCGAGTGCGCATGGGCAGTATCGACCCCGATTGCGCATCTGCAGTAGTGACTCCGAGTGCGCATGCGCAACAGTGAACCCGATTGCGTATGCGCAGTAGTGAGCCCGAGCGCGCATCCGCAGTAGTGAGTCCGAGTGCGCATGAGCAGTAGTGAGCCCGTGTGCGCATGCGCGGTAGTGAGCCCAAGCGCGCATCCGCACTAGTGAGTCCGCGTGCGCATGCGCAGTAGTGACCCCGAGTGCGCATGCGCAGTAGTGAGCCCGTGCGCGCATACGCAGTAGTGCGCCCGTGTGCGCATGCGCAGAAGTGAGCTCGAATGCGCATATGCAGGTCTGACTCGGTGTGCGCATGCGCAGTGGTGACCCCGAGTGCGCGTGCGCTGTGGTGAGCTCGTGTGCGCATGCGCAGTAGTGATCCAGTGTACGCATGCGCAGTAGTGAGTCCGTGTGCGCATGTGCGGGTCTGAGCCGGAGCGCGCATGCGCAGTATTGATCCCGATTGTGCATCTGCAGTAGTGACTCTGAGTGCACATACACAGCAGTGAACCCGATTGCGCGTCTGCAGTGGTGACCCCGAGTGCGCATGTTCAGTAGCGACCCCGAGCGCGCATGCGCAGTAGTGAGCCCGAGGGCGCAATCGCAGTAGTGAGTCCGAGCGCGCATCCGCAGTAGTGAGTCCGAGTGCGCATGAGCAGTAGTGAGCCCGTGTACGCATGCGCAGTAGTGAGCCAGAGCGCGCATCCGCAGTAGTGAGTCCGAGTGCGCATGAGCAGTAGTGAGCCCGTGTGCGCATGCGCAATAGTGAGCCCAAGCGCGCATCGGCACTAGTGAGTCCGAGTGCGCATGCGCAGTAGTGACCCCGAGTGCGCATGCGCAGTAGTGAGCCCGTGCGCGCATACGCAGTAGTGCGCCCGTGTGCGCATGCGCAGTAGTGAGCCCAAGCGCGCATCCGCACTAGTGAGTCCGAGTGCGCATGCGCAGTAGTGACCCCGAGTGCGCATGCGCAGTAGTGAGCCCGTGCGCGCATACGCAGCAGTGCGCCCGTGTGCGCATGCGCAGTAGTGAGCCCAAGCGCGCATCCGCACTAGTGAGTCCGAGTGCGCATGCGCAGTAGTGACCCCGAGTGCGCATGCGCAGTAGCGACCCCGTGCGCGCATGCGCAGTAGTGAGCCCGAGCGTGCATCCGCAGTAGTGAGTCAGGGCGCGCATGCGCAGTAGTGACCCCGTGCGCGCATGCGCAGTAGTGAGCCCGAGCGCGCATCCGCAGTAGTGAGTCGGGGCGCGCATCCGCAGTAGTGAGTCCGAGTGCGCATGAGCAGTAGTGAGGCCGTGTGCGCATGCGCAGTAGTGAGCCCGAGCGCGCATCCGCAGTAGTGAGTCCGAGTGCGCATGCGCAGTAGTGACCCCGAGTGCGCATGCGCAGTAGTGAGCCCGTGCGCGCATACGCAGTAGTGCTCCCGTGTGCGCATGCGCAGAAGTGAGCTCGAATGCGCATGTGCAGGTCTGAATCGGTGTGAGCATGCGCAGTGGAGACCCCGAGTGCGCGTGCGATGTAGTCAGCTTGTGTGCGCATGCGCAGTAGTGAGCCCGTGCACGCATACGCAGTAGTGCGCCCGTGTGCGCATGCGCAGAAGTGAGCTAGAATGCGCATGTGCAAGTCAGAGCCGAAGTGCGCATGCGCAGTAGTGAGACCGTGTGCGCATATGCAGTAGTGAGCCCTAGCGCGCATGCGTAGTTGTGAGCCAGAGCGCGCATCCGCAGTAGTGAGTCCGAGTGCGCATGAGCAGTAGTGAGTCCGAGTGCGCATGAGCAGTAGTGAGCCCGTGTGCGCATGCGCAGTAGTGAGCCCGAGCGCGCATCCGCAGTAGTGAGTTCGAGTGCGCATGAGCAGTAGTGAGCCCGTGTGCGCATCCGCAGTAGTGAGCCCGAGCGCGCATCCGCAGTAGTGAGTCCGAGTGCGCATGAGCACTAGTGAGTCCGAGTGCGCATGCGCAGTAGTGACCCCGAGTGCGCATGCGCAGTAGTGAGCCCGTGCGCGCATACGCAGTAGTGCGCCCGTGTGCGCATGCGCAGAAGTGAGCTCGAATGCGCATGTGCAGGTCTGACTCGGTGTGCGCATGCGCAGTAGTGACCCCGAGTGCGCGTGCGCTGTAGTGAGCTCGTGTGCGCATGCGCAGTAGTGAGCCAGTGTACGCGTGCGCAGTAGTGAGTCCGTGTGCGCATGTGCAGGTCTGAGCCGGAGTGCGCATGCGCAGTAGTGAACCCGATTGCGCATCTGCAGTAGTGACTCCGAGTGCGCATGCACAGCAGTCAACCCGATTGCGCGTCTGCAGTGGTGACCCCGAGTGCGCATGTTCAGTAGCGACCCCGAGCGCGCATGCGCAGTAGTGAGCCCGAGGGCGCAATCGCAGTAGTGATTCCGAGTGCGCATGAGCAGTAGTGATCCCGAGTTCCCATACGCGGTAGTGAGCCCGATTTTGTATCCGCAGTAGTGAGTCCGAGTGCGCATGAGCAGTAGTGAGCCGGAGTGCGCATGCGCAGTAGTGACCCCGAGTGCGCATGGGCAGTATCGACCCCGATTGCGCATCTGCAGTAGTGACTCCGAGTGCGCATGCGCAACAGTGAACCCGATTGCGTATGCGCAGTAGTGAGCCCGAGCGCGCATCCGCAGTAGTGAGTCCGAGTGCGCATGAGCAGTAGTGAGCCCGTGTGCGCATGCGCGGTAGTGAGCCCAAGCGCGCATCCGCACTAGTGAGTCCGCGTGCGCATGCGCAGTAGTGACCCCGAGTGCGCATGCGCAGTAGTGAGCCCGTGCGCGCATACGCAGTAGTGCGCCCGTGTGCGCATGCGCAGAAGTGAGCTCGAATGCGCATATGCAGGTCTGACTCGGTGTGCGCATGCGCAGTGGTGACCCCGAGTGCGCGTGCGCTGTAGTGAGCTCGTGTGCGCATGCGCAGTAGTGATCCAGTGTACGCATGCGCAGTAGTGAGTCCGTGTGCGCATGTGCGGGTCTGAGCCGGAGCGCGCATGCGCAGTATTGATCCCGATTGTGCATCTGCAGTAGTGACTCTGAGTGCACATACACAGCAGTGAACCCGATTGCGCGTCTGCAGTGGTGACCCCGAGTGCGCATGTTCAGTAGCGACCCCGAGCGCGCATGCGCAGTAGTGAGCCCGAGGGCGCAATCGCAGTAGTGAGTCCAAGTGCGCATGAGCAGTAGTGATCCCGAGTTCCCTTGCGCGGTAGTGAGCCCGATTTTGTATCCGCAGCAGTGAGTCCGAGTGCGCATGAGCAGTAGTGAGCCGCGGTGCGCATGCGCAGTAGTGACCCCGAGTGCGCATGGACTGTAGCGACCCCGAGCGCGCATGTGCGGTAGTGAACACGTGCGCGCATGCGCAGTAGTGAGTCCGAGTGCGCATGTGCAGTAGTGAGCCCGTGCGCGCATACGCAGCAGTGCGCCCGTGTGCGCATGCGCAGTAGTGAGCCCAAGCGCGCATCCGCACTAGTGAGTCCGAGTGCGCATGCGCAGTAGTGAGCCCGTGCGCGCATACGCAGTAGTGAGCCCGTGTGCTCATGCGCAGTAGTGAGCCCGAGCGCGCATCCGCAGTAGTGAGACCGAGTGCGCATGAGCAGTAGTGAGCCCGTATGCGCATGAGCAGTAGTGAGCCCGTGTGCGCATGCGCAGTAGTGAGCCCGAGCGCGCATCCGCAGTAGTGGGTCCGAGTGCGCATGAGCAGTAGTGAGCCCGTGTGCGTATGCGCAGTAGTGAGCCCGAGCGCGCATCCGCAGTAATGAGTCCGAGTGCGCATGAGCAGTAGTGTGCCCGTATGCGCATGAGCAGTAGTGTGCCCGTGTGCGCATGAGCAGTAGTGAGCCCGTGTGCGCATGCGCAGTAGTGAGCCCGAGCGCGCGTGGTCAGTAGTGAGCCCGAGCGCGCATCCGCAGTAGTGAGACCGAGTGCGCATGAGCAGTAGTGAGCCCGTATGCGAATGGGCAGTAGTGAGCCCGTGTGCGCATGCGCAGTAGTGAGCCCGAGCGCGCATCCGCAGTAGTGGGTCCGAGTGCGCATGAGCAGTAGTGAGCCCGTGTGCGTATGCGCAGTAGTGAGCCCGAGCGCGCATCCGCAGTAATGAGTCCGAGTGCGCATGCGCAGTAGTGAGCCCGTGCGCGCATACGCAGCAGTGCGCCTGTGTGCGCATGCGCAGTAGTGAGCCCAAGCGCGCATCCGCACTAGTGAGTCCGAGTGCGCATGCGCAGTAGTGACCCCGAGTGCGCATGCGCAGTAGTGACCCCGTGCGCGCATGCGCAGTAGTGAGCCCGAGCGTGCATCCGCAGTAGTGAGTCAGGGCGCGCATGCGCAGTAGTGACCCCGTGCGCGCATGCGCAGTAGTGAGCCCGAGCGCGCATCCGCAGTAGTGAGTCGGGGCGCGCATCCGCAGTAGTGAGTCCGAGTGCGCATGAGCAGTAGTGAGGCCGTGTGCGCATGCGCAGTAGTGAGCCCGAGCGCGCATCCGCAGTAGTGAGTCCGAGTGCGCATGCGCAGTAGTGACCCCGAGTGCACATGCGCAGTAGTGAGCCCGTGCGCGCATACGCAGTAGTGCTCCCGTGTGCGCATGCGCAGAAGTGAGCTCGAATGCGCATGTGCAGGTCTGAATCGGTGTGAGCATGCGCAGTGGTGACCCCGAGTGCGCGTGCGATGTAGTCAGCTTGTGTGCGCATGCGCAGTAGTGAGCCCGTGCACGCATACGCAGTAGTGCGCCCGTGTGCGCATGCGCAGAAGTGAGCTAGAATGCGCATGTGCAAGTCAGAGCCGAAGTGCGCATGCGCAGTAGTGAGACCGTGTGCGCATATGCAGTAGTGAGCCCGAGCGCGCATGCGTAGTTGTGAGCCAGAGCGCGCATCCGCAGTAGTGAGTCCGAGTGCGCATGAGCAGTAGTGAGTCCGAGTGCGCATGAGCAGTAGTGAGCCCGTGTGCGCATGCGCAGTAGTGAGCCCGAGCGCGCATCCGCACTAGTGAGTCCGAGTGCGCATGCGCAGTAGTGACCCCGAGTGCGCATGCGCAGTAGTGAGCCCGTGCGCGCATACGCAGTAGTGCGCCCGTGTGCGCATGCGCAGAAGTGAGCTCGAATGCGCATGTGCAGGTCTGACTCGGTGTGCGCATGCGCAGTAGTGACCCCGAGTGCGCGTGCGCTGTAGTGAGCTCGTGTGCGCATGCGCAGTAGTGAGCCAGTGTACGCATGCGCAGTAGTGAGTCCGTGTGCGCATGTGCAGGTCTGAGCCGGAGTGCGCATGCGCAGTAGTGAACCCGATTGCGCGTCTGCAGTGGTGACCCCGAGTGCGCATGTTCAGTAGCGACCCCGAGCGCGCATGCGCAGTAGTGAGCCCGAGGGCGCAATCGCAGTAGTGATTCCGAGTGCGCATGAGCAGTAGTGATCCCGAGTTCCCATACGCGGTAGTGAGCCCGATTTTGTATCCGCAGTAGTGAGTCCGAGTGCGCATGAGCAGTAGTGAGCCGGAGTGCGCATGCGCAGTAGTGACCCCGAGTGCGCATGGGCAGTATCGACCCCGATTGCGCATCTGCAGTAGTGACTCCGAGTGCGCATGCGCAACAGTGAACCCGATTGCGTATGCGCAGTAGTGAGCCCGAGCGCGCATCCGCAGTAGTGAGTCCGAGTGCGCATGAGCAGTAGTGAGCCCGTGTGCGCATGCGCGGTAGTGAGCCCAAGCGCGCATCCGCACTAGTGAGTCCGAGTGCGCATGCGCAGTAGTGACCCCGAGTGCGCATGCGCAGTAGTGAGCCCGTGCGCGCATACGCAGTAGTGAGCCCGTGTGCGCATGCGCAGTAGTGAGCCCGAGCGCGCATCCGCAGTAGTGAGACCGAGTGCGCATGAGCAGTAGTGAGCCCGTATGCGCATGGGCAGTAGTGAGCCCGTGTGCGCATGCGCAGTAGTGAGCCCGAGCGCGCATCCGCAGTAGTGGGTCCGAGTGCGCATGAGCAGTAGTGAGCCCGTGTGCGTATGCGCAGTAGTGAGCCCGAGCGCGCATCCGCAGTAATGAGTCCGAGTGCGCATGCGCAGTAGTGAGCCCGTGCGCGCATACGCAGCAGTGCGCCTGTGTGCGCATGCGCAGTAGTGAGCCCAAGCGCGCATCCGCACTAGTGAGTCCGAGTGCGCATGCGCAGTAGTGACCCCGAGTGCGCATGCGCAGTAGTGAGCCCGTGCGCGCATATGCAGCAGTGCGCCCGTGTGCGCATGCGCAGTAGTGAGCCCAAGCGCGCATCCGCACTAGTGAGTCCGAGTGCGCATGCGCAGTAGTGACCCCGAGTGCGCATGCGCAGTAGTGACCCCGTGCGCGCATGCGCAGTAGTGAGCCCGAGCGTGCATCCGCAGTAGTGAGTCAGGGCGCGCATGCGCAGTAGTGACCCCGTGCGCGCATGCGCAGTAGTGAGCCCGAGCGCGCATCCGCAGTAGTGAGTCGGGGCGCGCATCCGCAGTAGTGAGTCCGAGTGCGCATGAGCAGTAGTGAGGCCGTGTGCGCATGCGCAGTAGTGAGCCCGAGCGCGCATCCGCAGTAGTGAGTCCGAGTGCGCATGCGCAGTAGTGACCCCGAGTGCACATGCGCAGTAGTGAGCCCGTGCGCGCATACGCAGTAGTGCGCCCGTGTGCGCATGCGCAGAAGTGAGCTCGAATGCGCATGTGCAGGTCTGACTCGGTGTGCGCATGCGCAGTAGTGACCCCGAGTGCGCGTGCGCTGTAGTGAGCTCGTGTGCGCATGCGCAGTAGTGAGCCAGTGTACGCATGCGCAGTAGTGAGTCCGTGTGCGCATGTGCAGGTCTGAGCCGGAGTGCGCATGCGCAGTAGTGAACCCGATTGCGCGTCTGCAGTGGTGACCCCGAGTGCGCATGTTCAGTAGCGACCCCGAGCGCGCATGCGCAGTAGTGAGCCCGAGGGCGCAATCGCAGTAGTGATTCCGAGTGCGCATGAGCAGTAGTGATCCCGAGTTCCCATACGCGGTAGTGAGCCCGATTTTGTATCCGCAGTAGTGAGTCCGAGTGCGCATGAGCAGTAGTGAGCCGGAGTGCGCATGCGCAGTAGTGACCCCGAGTGCGCATCCGCAGTAGTGAGTCCGAGTGCGCATGCGCAGTAGTGACCCCGAGTGCGCATGCGCAGTAGTGAGCCCGTGCGCGCATACGCAGTAGTGCGCCCGTGTGCGCATGCGCAGAAGTGAGCTCGAATGCGCATATGCAGGTCTGACTCGGTGTGCGCATGCGCAGTGGTGACCCCGAGTGCGCGTGCGCTGTAGTGAGCTCGTGTGTGCATGCGCAGTAGTGAGCCAGTGTACGCATGCGCAGTAGTGAGTCCGTGTGCGCATGTGCGGGTCTGAGCCGGAGCGCGCATGCGCAGTAGTGAACCCGATTGCGCATCTGCAGTAGTGACTCTGAGTGCGCATGCACAGCAGTGAACCCGATTGCGCGTCTGCAGTGGTGACCCCGAGTGCGCATGTTCAGTAGCGACCCCGAGCGCGCATGCGCAGTAGTGAGCCCGAGGGCGCAATCGCAGTAGTGAGTCCGAGCGCGCATCCGCAGTAGTGAGTCCGAGTGCGCATGAGCAGTAGTGAGCCCGTGTACGCATGCGCAGTAGTGAGCCAGAGCGCGCATCCGCAGTAGTGAGTCCGAGTGCGCATGAGCAGTAGTGAGCCCGTGTGCGCATGCGCAATAGTGAGCCCAAGCGCGCATCGGCACTAGTGAGTCCGAGTGCGCATGCGCAGTAGTGACCCCGAGTGCGCATGCGCAGTAGTGAGCCCGTGCGCGCATACGCAGTAGTGCGCCCGTGTGCGCATGCGCAGTAGTGAGCCCAAGCGCGCATCCGCACTAGTGAGTCCGAGTGCGCATGCGCAGTAGTGACCCCGAGTGCGCATGCGCAGTAGTGAGCCCGTGCGCGCATACGCAGCAGTGCGCCCGTGTGCGCATGCGCAGTAGTGAGCCCAAGCGCGCATCCGCACTAGTGAGTCCGAGTGCGCATGCGCAGTAGTGACCCCGAGTGCGCATGCGCAGTAGTGACCCCGTGCGCGCATGCGCAGTAGTGAGCCCGAGCGTGCATCCGCAGTAGTGAGTCAGGGCGCGCATGCGCAGTAGTGACCCCGTGCGCGCATGCGCAGTAGTGAGCCCGAGCGCGCATCCGCAGTAGTGAGTCGGGGCGCGCATCCACAGTAGTGAGTCCGAGTGCGCATGAGCAGTAGTGAGGCCGTGTGCGCATGCGCAGTAGTGAGCCCGAGCGCGCATCCGCAGTAGTGAGTCCGAGTGCGCATGCGCAGTAGTGACCCCGAGTGCGCATGCGCAGTAGTGAGCCCGTGCGCGCATACGCAGTAGTGCTACCGTGTGCGCATGCGCAGAAGTGAGCTCGAATGCGCATGTGCAGGTCTGAATCGGTGTGAGCATGCGCAGTGGTGACCCCGAGTGCGCGTGCGATGTAGTCAGCTTGTGTGCGCATGCGCAGTAGTGAGCCCGTGCACGCATACGCAGTAGTGCGCCCGTGTGCGCATGCGCAGAAGTGAGCTAGAATGCGCATGTGCAAGTCAGAGCCGAAGTGCGCATGCGCAGTAGTGAGACCGTGTGCGCATATGCAGTAGTGAGCCCGAGCGGGCATGCGTAGTTGTGAGCCAGAGCGCGCATCCGCAGTAGTGAGTCCGAGTGCGCATGAGCAGTAGAGAGTCCGAGTGCGCATGAGCAGTAGTGAGCCCGTGTGCGCATGCGCAGTAGTGAGCCCGAGCGCGCATCCGCACTAGTGAGTCCGAGTGCGCATGCGCAGTAGTGACCCCGAGTGCGCATGCGCAGTAGTGAGCCCGTGCGCGCATACGCAGTAGTGCGCCCGTGTGCGCATGCGCAGAAGTGAGCTCGAATGCGCATGTGCAGGTCTGACTCGGTGTGCGCATGCGCAGTAGTGACCCCGAGTGCGCGTGCGCTGTAGTGAGCTCGTGTGCGCATGCGCAGTAGTGAGCCAGTGTACGCATGCGCAGTAGTGAGTCCGTGTGCGCATGTGCAGGTCTGAGCCGGAGTGCGCATGCGCAGTAGTGAACCCGATTGCGCGTCTGCAGTGGTGACCCCGAGTGCGCATGTTCAGTAGCGACCCCGAGCGCGCATGCGCAGTAGTGAGCCCGAGGGCGCAATCGCAGTAGTGATTCCGAGTGCGCATGAGCAGTAGTGATCCCGAGTTCCCATACGCGGTAGTGAGCCCGATTTTGTATCCGCAGTAGTGAGTCCGAGTGCGCATGAGCAGTAGTGAGCCGGAGTGCGCATGCGCAGTAGTGACCCCGAGTGCGCATGGGCAGTATCGACCCCGATTGCGCATCTGCAGTAGTGACTCCGAGTGCGCATGCGCAACAGTGAACCCGATTGCGTATGCGCAGTAGTGAGCCCGAGCGCGCATCCGCAGTAGTGAGTCCGAGTGCGCATGAGCAGTAGTGAGCCCGTGTGCGCATGCGCGGTAGTGAGCCCAAGCGCGCATCCGCACTAGTGAGTCCGAGTGCGCATGCGCAGTAGTGACCCCGAGTGCGCATGCGCAGTAGTGAGCCCGTGCGCGCATACGCAGTAGTGAGCCCGTGTGCGCATGCGCAGTAGTGAGCCCGAGCGCGCATCCGCAGTAGTGAGACCGAGTGCGCATGAGCAGTAGTGAGCCCGAGCGCGCGTGGTCAGTAGTGGGCCCGATTGCGCATCCGCAGTAGTGAGTCCGAGCACGCATGCGCAGTAGTGAACCCGATTGCGCATGCGCAGTAGTGAGTCCGAGTGCGCATGTGCAGTAGTGAGCCCGAGCGCGCATCCGCAGTAGTGAGACCGAGTGCGCATGAGCAGTAGTGAGCCCGTATGCGCATGGGCAGTAGTGAGCCCGTGTGCGCATGCGCAGTAGTGAGCCCGAGCGCGCATCCGCAGTAGTGGGTCCGAGTGCGCATGAGCAGTAGTGAGCCCGTGTGCGTATGCGCAGTAGTGAGCCCGAGCGCGCATCCGCAGTAATGAGTCCGAGTGCGCATGCGCAGTAGTGAGCCCGTGCGCGCATACGCAGCAGTGCGCCCGTGTGCGCATGCGCAGTAGTGAGCCCAAGCGCGCATCCGCACTAGTGAGTCCGAGTGCGCATGCGCAGTAGTGACCCCGAGTGCGCATGCGCAGTAGTGACCCCGTGCGCGCATGCGCAGCAGTGCGCCCGTGTGCGCATGCGCAGTAGTGAGCCCAAGCGCGCATCCGCACTAGTGAGTCCGAGTGCGCATGCGCAGTAGTGACCCCGAGTGCGCATGCGCAGTAGTGACCCCGTGCGCGCATGCGCAGTAGTGAGCCCGAGCGTGCATCCGCAGTAGTGAGTCAGGGCGCGCATGCGCAGTAGTGACCCCGTGCGCGCATGCGCAGTAGTGAGCCCGAGCGCGCATCCGCAGTAGTGAGTCGGGGCGCGCATCCGCAGTAGTGAGTCCGAGTGCGCATGAGCAGTAGTGAGGCCGTGTGCGCATGCGCAGTAGTGAGCCCGAGCGCGCATCCGCAGTAGTGAGTCCGAGTGCGCATGCGCAGTAGTGACCCCGAGTGCACATGCGCAGTAGTGAGCCCGTGCGCGCATACGCAGTAGTGCGCCCGTGTGCGCATGCGCAGAAGTGAGCTCGAATGCGCATGTGCAGGTCTGACTCGGTGTGCGCATGCGCAGTAGTGACCCCGAGTGCGCGTGCGCTGTAGTGAGCTCGTGTGCGCATGCGCAGTAGTGAGCCAGTGTACGCATGCGCAGTAGTGAGTCCGTGTGCGCATGTGCAGGTCTGAGCCGGAGTGCGCATACACAGCAGTGAACCCGATTGCGCGTCTGCAGTGGTGACCCCGAGTGCGCATGTTCAGTAGCGACCCCGAGCGCGCATGCGCAGTAGTGAGCCCGAGGGCGCAATCGCAGTAGTGAGTCCGAGTGCGCATGAGCAGTAGTGATCCCGAGTTCCCTTACGCGGTAGTGAGCCCGATTTTGTATCCGCAGTAGTGAGTCCGAGTGCGCATGAGCAGTAGTGAGCCGCGGTGCGCATGCGCAGTAGTGACCCCGAGTGCGCATGGGCTGTAGCGACCCCGAGCGCGCATGTGCAGTAGTGAACCCGTGCGCGCATGCGCAGTAGTGAGCCCGAGCGCGCATCCGCAGTAGTGAGTCCGAGCGCGCATCCGCAGTGGTGACCCCGAGTGCGCGTGCGCTGTAGTGAGCTCGTGTGTGCATGCGCAGTAGTGAGCCAGTGTACGCATGCGCAGTAGTGAGTCCGTGTGCGTATGTGCGGGTCTGAGCCGGAGCGCGCATGCGCAGTAGTGAACCCGATTGCGCATCTGCAGTAGTGACTCTGAGTGCGCATGCACAGCAGTGAACCCGATTGCGCGTCTGCAGTGGTGACCCCGAGTGCGCATGTTCAGTAGCGACCCCGAGCGCGCATGCGCAGTAGTGAGCCCGAGGGCGCAATCGCAGTAGTGAGTCCGAGTGCGCATGAGCAGTAGTGATCCCGAGTTCCCTTACGCGGTAGTGAGCCCGATTTTGTATCCGCAGTAGTGAGTCCGAGTGCGCATGAGCAGTAGTGAGCCGCGGTGCGCATGCGCAGTAGTGACCCCGAGTGCGCATGGGCTGTAGCGACCCCGAGCGCGCATGTGCAGTAGTGAACCCGTGCGCGCATGCGCAGTAGTGAGCCCGAGCGCGCATCCGCAGTAGTGAGTCCGAGCGCGCATCCGCAGTGGTGACCCCGAGTGCGCGTGCGCTGTAGTGAGCTCGTGTGTGCATGCGCAGTAGTGAGCCAGTGTACGCATGCGCAGTAGTGAGTCCGTGTGCGTATGTGCGGGTCTGAGCCGGAGCGCGCATGCGCAGTAGTGAACCCGATTGCGCATCTGCAGTAGTGACTCTGAGTGCGCATGCACAGCAGTGAACCCGATTGCGCGTCTGCAGTGGTGACCCCGAGTGCGCATGTTCAGTAGCGACCCCGAGCGCGCATGCGCAGTAGTGAGCCCGAGGGCGCAATCGCAGTAGTGAGTCCGAGTGCGCATGAGCAGTAGTGATCCCGAGTTCCCTTGCGCGGTAGTGAGCCCGATTTTGTATCCGCAGCAGTGAGTCCGAGTGCGCATGAGCAGTAGTGAGCCGCGGTGCGCATGCGCAGTAGTGACCCCGAGTGCGCATGGACTGTAGCGACCCCGAGCGCGCATGTGCAGTAGTGAACCCGTGCGCGCATGCGCAGTAGTGAGTCCGAGTGCGCATGTGCAGTAGTGAGCCCGTGCGCGCATGCGCAGTAGTGAGCCCGAGCGCGCATCCGCACTAGTGAGTCCGAGCGCGCATCCGCAGTAGTGAGTCCGAGTGCGCATGTGCAGTAGTGAGCCCGTGCGCGCATGCGCAGAAGTGAGCTCGAATGCGCATGTGCAGGTCTGACTCGGTGTGCACATGCGCAGTAGTGACCCCGAGTGCGCGTGCGCTGTAGTGAGCTCGTGTGTGCATGCGCAGTAGTGAGCCAGTGTACGCATGCGCAGTAGTGAGTCCGTGTGCGCATGTGCGGGTCTGAGCCGGAGCGCGCATGCGCAGTAGTGAACCCGATTGCGCATCTGCAGTAGTGACTCTGAGTGCGCATGCACAGCAGTGAACCCGATTGCGCGCCTGCAGTGGTGACCCCGAGTGCGCATGTTCAGTAGCGACCCCGAGCGCGCATGCGCAGTAGTGAGCCCGAGGGCGCAATCGCAGTAGTGAGTCCGAGCGCGCATCCGCAGTAGTGAGTCCGAGTGCGCATGAGCAGTAGTGAGCCCGTGTACGCATTCGCAGTAGTGAGCCAGAGCGCGCATCCGCAGTAGTGAGTCCGAGTGCGCATGAGCAGTAGTGAGCCCGTGTGCGCATGCGCAATAGTGAGCCCAAGCGCGCATCGGCACTAGTGAGTCCGAGTGCGCATGCGCAGTAGTGACCCCGAGTGCGCATGCGCAGTAGTGACCCCGTGCGCGCATGCGCAGTAGTGAGCCCGAGCGTGCATCCGCAGTAGTGAGTCAGGGCGCGCATGCGCAGTAGTGACCCCGTGCGCGCATGCGCAGTAGTGAGCCCGAGCGCGCATCCGCAGTAGTGAGTCGGGGCGCGCATCCGCAGTAGTGAGTTCGAGTGCGCATGAGCAGTAGTGAGCCCGTGTGCGCATCCGCAGTAGTGAGCCCGAGCGCGCATCCGCAGTAGTGAGTCCGAGTGCGCATGAGCAGTAGTGAGCGCGTGTGCGCATGCGCAGTAGTGAGCCCGAGCGCGCATGCGTAGTTGTGAGCCAGAGCGCGCATCCGCAGTAGTGAGTCCGAGTGCGCATGCGCAGTAGTGACCCCGAGTGCGCATGCGCAGTAGTGAGCCCGTGCGCGCATACGCAGTAGTGCGCCCGTGTGCGCATGCGCAGAAGTGAGCTCGAATGCGCATGTGCATGTCTGACTCGGTGTGCGCATGCGCAGTAGTGACCCCGAGTGCGCGTGCGCTGTAGTGAGCTCGTGTGCGCATGAGCAGTAGTGAGCCAGTGTACGCATGAGCAGTAGTGAGCCCGTGTGCGCATGCGCAGTAGTGAGCCCGAGCGCCCATCCGCACTAGTGAGTCCGAGTGCGCATGCGCAGTAGTGACCCCGAGTGCGCATGCGCAGTAGTGAGCCCGTGCGCGCATACGCAGTAGTGCGCCCGTGTGCGCATGCGCAGAAGTGAGCTCGAATGCGCATATGCAGGTCTGACTCGGTGTGCGCATGCGCAGTGGTGACCCCGAGTGCGCGTGCGCTGTAGTGAGCTCGTGTGCGCATGCGCAGTAGTGATCCAGTGTACGCATGCGCAGTAGTGAGTCCGTGTGCGCATGTGCGGGTCTGAGCCGGAGCGCGCATGCGCAGCAGTGAACCCGATTGCGCATCTGCAGTAGTGACTCTGAGTGCGCATACACAGCAGTGAATCCGATTGCGCGTCTGCAGTGGTGACCCCGAGTGCGCATGTTCAGTAGCGACCCCGAGCGCGCATGCGCAGTAGTGAGCCCGAGGGCGCAGTCGCAGTAGTGAGTCCGAGTGCGCATGAGCAGTAGTGATCCCGAGTTCCCTTACGCGGTAGTGAGCCCGATTTTGTATCCGCAGTAGTGAGTCCGAGTGCGCATGAGCAGTAGTGAGCCGCGGTGCGCATGCGCAGTAGTGACCCCGAGTGCGCATGGGCTGTAGCGACCCCGAGCGCGCATGCGCAGTAGTGAGCCCGAGCGCGCATCCGCAGTAGTGAGTCCGAGCGCGCATCCGCAGTAGTGAGTCCGAGTGCGCATGTGCAGTAGTGAGCCCGTGCGCGCATGCGCAGAAGTGAGCTCGAATGCGCATGTGCAGGTCTGACTCGGTGTGCACATGCGCAGTAGTGACCCCGAGTGCGCGTGCGCTGTAGTGAGCTCGTGTGTGCATGCGCAGTAGTGAGCCAGTGTACGCATGCGCAGTAGTGAGTCCGTGTGCGCATGTGCGGGTCTGAGCCGGAGCGCGCATGCGCAGTAGTGAACCCGATTGCGCATCTGCAGTAGTGACTCTGAGTGCGCATGCACAGCAGTGAACCCGATTGCGCGTCTGCAGTGGTGACCCCGAGTGCGCATGATCAGTAGCGACCCCGAGCGCGCATGCGCAGTAGTGAGCCCGAGGGCGCAATCGCAGTAGTGAGTCCGAGTGCGCATGAGCAGGATCTCTGTCTTGGTTTAACGTGTAGTTCCCGCCATCACAGCTCTACTACACGGCCCCCATGGGCGCGGAATTGGGATACGCCCAATTAGCGCGTCCCCGCCGAAGCAAGGACTACCAGAAACGGTACCAGGCTCTACGGGTCCCGGTAACCGACCTCTGGTGGGGCCGAGTGACTATCCAACACTCTACCAGCTAAGACAGGCTGGTACCCGAGCTGTTGGGACGCAGCTCACCCGCCGAGGGCCCGACTAGCAGGCCCTCTAGCCAGCATGCGGCTTTTAAACCACTGCCCCCGCGATGGTCCAACCCACGACCGAGCCAGGGTTGCCCCTGTAGGCATCTCGGTCCCCGCGGTACCAGTCAAAATCACTGGTGGGATCTGCGCGACCAGTGTCGCTTCCATTTTGGGGGTCCCGCAACCCCCGGCAATGGTCAGCCGGCGACTCGGGTACGTGGAGACGCCAACCTCCAAAGGCCACGAGTAGGAATCGACCATAAGGTCTTTGACCTCCTCGCGACCACCCTGCGTACCTCATACACCCATATACACACACTACGCATTCACACACCTTCTTCTCCTCACAAACACACTTCTCGCATACACACAGAAACATTCATACTTCTCCTTGCATTCTAGCACACCACTCACATCCACACTACCATCCTCTCTCCTTATTACACCACATGCATTCAGATCTCGGAGATCATCATACATACTACATTCAGTCAACACATGTTTCCAGTCTTCACACACAGCACCACACATACAATGCTCAGTTTCACTTAGACCACGTTTATACAAATACGCATTCATACTACCATGCCCAGTCAGCAAGGAACACGCAAACACACTTGGTTCAAAACTCACACAACTCTCAGCAAACCTTACACTCTTAATGTACTCATACGTCACACGTCCTTTTTCGCTCTGATCCCATCTACGCTGCCAACAATCATACACTTTTTCATCCACAATTTCCAAGCATTCATCAACAGCACGTCCATCCAAATCACCCAAGGCTACAATCTCATTCGCACACAGACTCACACCATTTTTGATTCTTGCACACATACCTCTTCTCACACATTCAAGGTCCCAAGGTAGGACACCCATCAACACTTGCATACTATCCGTCGGAACGGTTCTACATACATTCAAGCACGCATACAACACTACACGCTGACATCTATTCAATAAATCTCTAGCATACCCAAATTGCAACACATCATACCACACACTCGCTCCATACATCACACACGCAACAAACAGACCTTTGTACAACACTCTCACAGCTTTTCTTCGCATACCCCATTCTCTCTTCATCACTCTTCTCATAGCACCCACTACATTCGTCACTTTCTTCCGCACGTAATCGAGGTGTACTTTAAAGTTCATTCTTTCACTCACCCATATTCCCAAATACTTCACTTTCTCTACATACCTTAAAGGCTTTCCATTCATACGTACAATCGGTCGTCTACTCGCAGCCATACTACCTTTCAACAACATGGTCACAGTTTTACTCTCGGACACACTCACACCTACTTCCGCACCCCATTCACACACTATTGTCATCCATTCAGCACCCATTCGCTCAATTTCCACTCGGCTCTGTCCTTCAACCATTACATACAAGTCATCCGCGAAGGCCACACACTTACACCCACGTTCTCTCAAACGCCGCAGGAGCCCGTTCATCCGTCCAATCCACAGGAAAGGACCAGAGACGGACCCCTGCGGACATCCCCGCACAACATCCTTCCACACAATTTCATTCACTCCACACATACATGCTGTCCTTCCCTGGAAGTAGCTCCTCCAGAGTGGCATCTCCGCGCATCCTGTCTCATTCAACCAGCCAAGCACACTCTTCCATTCCAAATTATCAAACGCTCCTCTAAAATCCACAAATATACCCAGCACATACTTCTTTCCACTCTCTTGCACATACTCTCTCACCTTTATCCATGCACTCTCTGTCGAACGTCCCCTGCGAAAGCCATGCTGCGCATCATCCATACTCTCATTCACTCTCCGTTCATGTCTCTTAACCATCATTCGCTCTAAAGTTTTCCCAAACACTGACAGCAGGCTTATTGGTCTATACGACGCAGGGTCCGTTCGCGGCTTTTCAGGGGACTTCAGCAACACAATTACGCACGCTTTCTTCCACTCACTCGGAAAATATCCATACTTCAAACACGCATTATACAATCTCAACAAACATCCCGGAATCGCATACCAAATCATTCGCAACATTTTCGCAGTTATGCCATCCATGCCAGGTGCCTTGCCCAATTTTGCTGCCATCACAGCCTCATTCACTTCATTCCAATCAAACTCTTCCACTTCATTCACGCTCTCTTCCACACCACTCACTCCCACCGAGATACTCGAGGCTGGGAAGAAACAATCTAACAAAACTTTCGCACATTCTCTCCATGTGGAATAATTCCTACCATCAATATTCAACGAGCTCATTCTCTCCCTCGCATTCTTACCTCTACATATTCTGTATACAGGACCCCATGGCTCCAGGTTCGACGACACACTCACAAACCTCCGCCAACTCTCTTCTTTCACTCTCCACAATTCACGCTTATACTCTTTCATCAAACACTTATACCTGGTCAAGCATGCATCAACATTCTCGCTTCGTCTTCTTTTCGCTCTTTGCCACAACTTCCTACTCTTTCGCACTTTAGCTTTCAGTCTTCTTAATTCATCCGTCCACCATGCTATCTTCCTATCATTCATTCTTATTCTCTGTTTCATTCTTTTGTCGTTCGAACCTTGGATCCAGTCCATCAAATATTCAAGCATTCTATCCACATTTGTTTCATCACTCATATCTTGCCCATACATCAACGCATACTCCATCAGATCATTCTTATATTCTTCCCAGTCCACATCTTTGCATATCCATCCTTTCCTTACATTCATAACATTTTGCTCACTCTCATCATACATCATACTTATTAATATAACATTATGGTCACTTATTCCCCAGTCATTCTTCACTTCCCATTCAAGGCGGCACCTGGCTAACGAATCATTCATCAGAGTGACATCAATGTCACTCTGCCCATTCACGCCCGAGAAAGTATAATACTCACTCGGCTCATTCAACACAATCATTCCATTCGCCAAAATCCACTCTTCCAGAATCCTTCCACGCATCTCATTCTCTCTACTGCGACCCCCACCCTTGCTATACCACAAGGGCGAGGTCGCATTCGCATCCATTCCGAATAACACACGCTTCCCCCTCACATACTCTCTCACACGCTCCATGTACGTCAGGTAGGGCTCTATGTCAGAACCCCACCTGCAGTACATGGACACCACATACATCTCGCCAAAATCCCCTTTCAGCCAAACACACACACCATACTCATTGGTATATTCACGCACACACATAACCTCCACATTTACATCCCGGACAACCACTGCAGCCTTGGCAGGGTCATCCGCACACACATACACTTGCCACCCACTTGGCAACCCTTTCACACACCCATGCGACACATACACTTCCTGCAAGAGAGCCACACTTACATCCTTTTCATTCATAACAACATTCAAATCACACAACACACTATACGCTTTCTGACAATTACACTGCAATATTTTCAAACATTCAGTCATCACATATCCTGGCCTTCTCTCGCTCTAACATTCTCACATATTCTGGGCATTCACTCGACAGAACCGAGTGGTCAGTGCGCATGAGCAGTAGTGATCCCGAGTTCCCATACGCGGTAGTGGGCCCGATTTTGTATCCGCAGTAGTGAGCCCGAGTGCGCATGAGCAGTAGTGAGCCGGAGTGCGCATGCGCAGTAGTGAGCCCGAGCGCGCGTGGTCAGTAGTGGGCCCGATTGCGCATCCGCAGTAGTGAGTCCGAGCACGCATGCGCAGTAGTGAGTCCGAGTGCGCATGGGCAGTAGTTAGCCCGTGTGCGCATCCGCAGTAGTTAGCCCGAGCGCGCATCCGCAGTAGTGAGTCCGAGTGCGCATGAGCAGTAGTGAGCCCGTATGCGCATGAGCAGTAGTGAGCCCGTGTGCGCATGCGCAGTAGTGAGCCCGAGCGCGCATCCGCAGTAGTGGGTCCGACTGCGCATGAGCAGTAGTGAGCCCGTGTGCGTATGCGCAGTAGTGAGCCCGAGCGCGCATCCGCAGTAATGAGTCCGAGTGCGCATGCGCAACAGTAAACCCGATTGCGTATGCGCAGTAGTGAGCCCGAGTGCGCATGCGCAGTAGTGACCCCGAGCGCGCATGCGCAGTAGTGAGCCCGTGCGCGCATACGCAGTAGTGCGCCCGTGTGCGCATGCGCAGTAGTGAGTCCGTGTGCGCATTTGCGGGTCTGAGCCGGAGTGCGCATGTTCAGTAACGACCCCGAGCGCGCATGCGCTGTAGTAAGTCCGAGTGCGCATGAGCAGTAGTGAGCCCGTGTGCGCATGCGCTGTAGTGAGCCCAAGCGCGCATCCGCACTAGTGAGTCCGAGTGCGCATGCGCAGTAGTGACCCCGAGTGCGCATGAGCAGTAGTGAGCTCGTGTGCGCATGCGCAGTAGTGAGCCCGAGCGCGCATCCGCAGTAGTGAGTTCGAGTGCGCATGAGCAGTAGTGAGCCCGTGTGCGTATGCGCAGTAGTGAGCCCGAGCGCGCATCCGCAGTAATGAGTCCGAGTGCGCATGAGCAGTAGTGAGCCCGTGTGCGCATGCGCAGTGGTGAGCCCGAGCGCGCATCCGCAGTAGTGAGTCCGAGTGCGCATGAGCAGTAGTGACCCCGTGTGCGCATGCGCAGTAGTGAGCCCGAGCGCGCGTGGTCAGTAGTGGGCCCGATTGCGCATCCGCAGTAGTGAGTCCGAGCACGCATGCGCAGTAGTGAGTCCGAGTGCGCATGAGCAGTAGTTAGCCCGTGTGCGCATCCGCAGTAGTGAGCCCGAGCGCGCATCCGCAGTAGTGAGTCCGAGTGCGCATGAGCAGTAGTGAGCCCGTGTGCGCATGAGCAGTAGTGAGCCCGAGCGCCCATCCGCACTAGTGAGTCCGAGTGCGCATGCGCAGTAGTGACCCCGAGTGCGCATGCGCAGTAGTGAGCCCGTGCGCGCATACGCAGTAGTGAGCCCGTGTGCGCATGCGCAGTGGTGAGCCCGAGCGCGCATCCGCAGTAGTGAGTCCGTGTGCGCATGAGCAGTAGTGACCCCGTGTGCGCATGCGCAGTAGTGAGTCCGAGCACGCATGCGCAGTAGTGAGTCCGAGTGCGCATGAGCAGTAGTGAGCCCGTGTGCGCATCCGCAGTAGTGAGCCCGAGCGCGCATCCGCAGTAGTGAGTCCGAGTGCGCATGAGCAGTAGTGAGCCCGTGTGCGCATGCGCAGTAGTGAGCCCGAGCGACCATCCGCACTAGTGAGTCCGAGTGCGTATGCGCAGTAGTGACCCCGAGTGCGCATGCACAGTAGTGAGCCCGTGCGCGCATACGCAGTAGTGCGCACGTGTGCGCATGGGCAGAAGTGAGCTCGAATGCGCATGTGCAGGTCTGACTCGGTGTGCGCATGCGCAGTAGTGACCCCGAGTGCGCGTGCGCTGTAGTGAGCTCGTGTGCGCATGCGCAGTAGTGAGCCAGTGTACGCATGCGCAGTAGTGAGTCCGTGCGCGCATGTGCAGGTCTGAGCCGGTGTGCGCATGCGCAGTAGTGAACCCGATTGCGCATCTGCAGTAGTGACTCCGAGTGCGCATGAGCAGTAGTGAGCCCGTGTGCGCATGCGCAGTAGTGAGCCCGAGCGACCATCCGCACTAGTGAGTCCGAGTGCGTATGCGCAGTAGTGACCCCGAGTGCGCATGCGCAGTAGTGACCCCGAGTGCGCATGCGCAGTAGTGAGCCCGAGTGCGCATGCGCAGTAGTGAGCGTGTGCGCGCATACGCAGTAGTGAGCCCGTGTGCGCATGCGCAGTAGTTAGCCCGAGCGCGCATCCGCAGTAGTGAGTCCGAGTGCGCATGAGCAGTAGTGAGCCCGTATGCGCATGAGCAGTAGTGAGCCCGTGTGCGCATGCGCAGTAGTGGGCCCGAGCGCGCATCCGCAGTAGTGGGTCCGAGTGCGCATGAGCAGTAGTGAGCCCGTGTGCGTATGCGCAGTAGTGAGCCCGAGCGCGCATCTGCAGTAATGAGTCCGAGTGCGCATGAGCAGTAGTGAGCCGGAGTGCGCATGCGCAGTAGTGACCCCGAGTGCGCATGGGCAGTAGCGACCCCGATTGCGCATCTGCAGTAGTGACTCCGAGTGCGCATGCGCAACAGTAAACCCGAATGCGTATGCGCAGTAGTGAGCCCGAGTGCGCATGCGCAGTAGTGACCCCGAGCGCGCATGCGCAGTAGTGAGCCCGTGCGCGCATACGCAGTAGTGCGCCCGTGTGCGCATGCGCAGTAGTGAGTCCGTGTGCGCATTTGCGAGTCTGAGCCGGAGTGCGCATGTTCAGTAGCGACCCCGAGCGCGCATGCGCTGTAGTAAGTCCGAGTGCGCATGAGCAGTAGTGAGCCCGTGTGCGCATGCGCAGTAGTGAGCCCAAGCGCGCATCCGCACTTGTGAGTCCGAGTGCGTATGCGCAGTAGTGAGCCCGAGCGCGCATCCGCAGTAATGAGTCCGAGTGCGCATGAGCAGTAGTGAGCCCGTGTGCGCATGCGCAGTGGTGAGCCCGAGCGCGCATCCGCAGTAGTGAGTCCGAGTGCGCATGAGCAGTAGTGACCCCGTGTGCGCATGCGCAGTAGTGAGCCCGAGCGCGCGTGGTCAGTAGTGGGCCCGATTGCGCATCCGCAGTAGTGAGTCCGAGCACGCATGCGCAGTAGTGAGTCCGAGTGCGCATGAGCAGTAGTGAGCCCGTTTGCGCATCCGCAGTAGTGAGCCCGAGCGCGCATCCGCAGTAATGAGTCCGAGTGCGCATGAGCAGTAGTGAGCCCGTGTGCGCATGCGCAGTGGTGAGCCCGAGCGCGCATCCGCAGTAGTGAGTCCGAGTGCGCATGAGCAGTAGTGACCCCGTGTGCGCATGCGCAGTAGTGAGCCCGAGCGCGCGTGGTCAGTAGTGGGCCCGATTGCGCATCCGCAGTAGTGAGTCCGAGCACGCATGCGCAGTAGTGAGTCCGAGTGCGCATGCGCAGTAGTGACCCCGAGTGCGCATGCGCAGTAGTGAGCCCGTGCGCGCATACGCAGTAGTGAGCCCGTGTGCTCATGCGCAGTGGTGAGCCCGAGCGCGCATCCGCAGTAGTGAGTCCGAGTGCGCATGAGCAGTAGTGACCCCGTGTGCGCATGCGCAGTAGTGAGTCCGAGCACGCATGCGCAGTAGTGAGTCCGAGTGCGCATGAGCAGTAGTGAGCCCGTGTGCGCATCCGCAGTAGTGAGTCCGACTGCGCATGAGCAGTAGTGAGCCCGTGTGCGCATGAGAAGTAGTGAGCCCGAGCGCCCATCCGCAATAGTGAGTCCGAGTGCGCATGCGCAGTAGTGACCCCGAGTGCGCATGCGCAGCAGTGAGCCCGTGCGCGCATACGCAGTAGTGCGCCCGTGTGCGCATGGGCAGAAGTGAGCTCGAATGCGCATGTGCAGGTCTGACTCGGTGTGCGCATGCGCAGTAGTGACCCCGAGTACGCGTGCGCTGTAGTGAGCCCGAGCGCGCATCCGCAGTAGTGAGTCCGAGTGCGCATGAGTAGTAGTGAGGCCGTGTGCGCATGCGCAGCAGTGAGCCCGATTGCACATCGGCAGTAGTGAGCCCGAGCGCGCATGCGCTGTAGTGAGTCCGAGTGCGCATGAGCAGTAGTGAGCCCGTGTGCGCATGCGCAGTAGTGACCCCGAGTGCGCATGCGCAGTAGTGAGCCCGTGCGCGCATACGCAGTAGTGAGCCCGTGTGCGCATGCGCAGTAGTTAGCCCGAGCGCGCATCCGCAGTAGTGAGTCCGAGTGCGCATGAGCAGTAGTGAGCCCGTATGCGCATGAGCAGTAGTGAGCCCGTGTGCGCATGCGCAGTAGTGAGCCGGAGCGCGCATGCGCAGTAGTGAACCCGATTGCGCATCTGCAGTAGTGACTCTGAGTGCGCATACACAGCAGTGAATCCGATTGCGCGTCTGCAGTGGTGACCCCGAGTGCGCATGTTCAGTAGCGACCCCGAGCGCGCATGCGCAGTAGTGAGCCCGAGGGCGCAGTCGCAGTAGTGAGTCCGAGTGCGCATGAGCAGTAGTGATCCCGAGTTCCCTTACGCGGTAGTGAGCCCGATTTTGTATCCGCAGTAGTGAGTCCGAGTGCGCATGAGCAGTAGTGAGCCGCGGTGCGCATGCGCAGTAGTGACCCCGAGTGCGCATGGGCTGTAGCGACCCCGAGCGCGCATGCGCAGTAGTGAGCCCGAGCGCGCATCCGCAGTAGTGAGTCCGAGCGCGCATCCGCAGTAGTGAGTCCGAGTGCGCATGTGCAGTAGTGAGCCCGTGCGCGCATGCGCAGAAGTGAGCTCGAATGCGCATGTGCAGGTCTGACTCGGTGGGCACATGCGCAGTAGTGACCCCGAGTGCGCGTGCGCTGTAGTGAGCTCGTGTGTGCATGCGCAGTAGTGAGCCAGTGTACGCATGCGCAGTAGTGAGTCCGTGTGCGCATGTGCGGGTCTGAGCCGGAGCGCGCATGCGCAGTAGTGAACCCGATTGCGCATCTGCAGTAGTGACTCTGAGTGCGCATGCGCAGCAGTGAACCCGATTGCGCGCCTGCAGTGGTGACCCCGAGTGCGCATGATCAGTAGCGACCCCGAGCGCGCATGCGCAGTAGTGAGCCCGAGGGCGCAATCGCAGTAGTGAGTCCGAGTGCGCATGAGCAGTAGTGATCCCGAGTTCCCATACGCGGTAGTGGGCCCGATTTTGTATCCGCAGTAGTGAGTCCGAGTGCGCATGAGCAGTAGTGAGCCGGAGTGCGCATGCGCAGTAGTGAGCCCGAGCGCGCGTGGTCAGTAGTGGGCCCGATTGCGCATCCGCAGTAGTGAGTCCGAGCACGCATGCGCAGTAGTGAGTCCGAGTGCGCATGAGCAGTAGTTAGCCCGTGTGCGCATCCGCAGTAGTTAGCCCGAGCGCGCATCCGCAGTAGTGAGTCCGAGTGCGCATGAGCAGTAGTGAGCCCGTATGCGCATGAGCAGTAGTGAGCCCGTGTGCGCATGCGCAGTAGTGAGCCCGAGCGCGCATCCGCAGTAGTGAGTCCGACTGCGCATGAGCAGTAGTGAGCCCGTGTGCGTATGCGCAGTAGTGAGCCCGAGCGCGCATCCGCAGTAATGAGTCCGAGTGCGCATGAGCAGTAGTGAGCCGGAGTGCGCATGCGCAGTAGTGACCCCGAGTGCGCATGGGCAGTAGCGACCCCGATTGCGCATCTGCAGTAGTGACTCCGAGTGCGCATGCGCAACAGTAAACCCGATTGCGTATGCGCAGTAGTGAGCCCGAGTGCGCATGCGCAGTAGTGACCCCGAGCGCGCATGCGCAGTAGTGAGCCCGTGCGCGCATACGCAGTAGTGCGCCCGTGTGCGCATGCGCAGTAGTGAGTCCGTGTGCGCATTTGCGGGTCTGAGCCGGAGTGCGCATGTTCAGTAACGACCCCGAGCGCGCATGCGCTGTAGTAAGTCCGAGTGCGCATGAGCAGTAGTGAGCCCGTGTGCGCATGCGCTGTAGTGAGCCCAAGCGCGCATCCGCACTAGTGAGTCCGAGTGCGCATGCGCCGTAGTGACCCCGAGTGCGCATGAGCAGTAGTGAGCTCGTGTGCGCATGCGCAGTAGTGAGCCCGAGCGCGCATCCGCAGTAGTGAGTTCGAGTGCGCATGAGCAGTAGTGAGCCCGTGTGCGTATGCGCAGTAGTGAGCCCGAGCGCGCATCCGCAGTAATGAGTCCGAGTGCGCATGAGCAGTAGTGAGCCCGTGTGCGCATGCGCAGTGGTGAGCCCGAGCGCGCATCCGCAGTAGTGAGTCCGAGTGCGCATGAGCAGTAGTGACCCCGTGTGCGCATGCGCAGTAGTGAGCCCGAGCGCGCGTGGTCAGTAGTGGGCCCGATTGCGCATCCGCAGTAGTGAGTCCGAGCACGCATGCGCAGTAGTGAGTCCGAGTGCGCATGAGCAGTAGTTAGCCCGTGTGCGCATCCGCAGTAGTGAGCCCGAGCGCGCATCCGCAGTAGTGAGTCCGAGTGCGCATGAGCAGTAGTGAGCCCGTGTGCGCATGCGCAGTAGTGAGCCCGAGCGCGCGTGGTCAGTAGTGGGCCCGATTGCGCATCCGCAGTAGTGAGTCCGAGCACGCATGCGCAGTAGTGAGTCCGAGTGCGCATGAGCAGTAGTGAGCCCGTTTGCGCATCCGCAGTAGTGAGCCCGAGCGCGCATCCGCAGTAGTGAGTCCGAGTGCGCATGAGCAGTAGTGAGCCCGTGTGCGCATGAGCAGTAGTGAGCCCGAGCGCCCATCCGCACTAGTGAGTCCGAGTGCGCATGCGCAGTAGTGACCCCGAGTGCGCATGCGCAGTAGTGAGCCCGAGTGCGCATGCGCAGTAGTGACCCCGAGCGCGCATGCGCAGTAGTGAGCCCGTGCGCGCATACGCAGTAGTGCGCCCGTGTGCGCATGCGCAGTAGTGAGTCCGTGTGCGCATTTGCGAGTCTGAGCCGGAGTGCGCATGTTCAGTAGCGACCCCGAGCGCGCATGCGCTGTAGTAAGTCCGAGTGCGCATGAGCAGTAGTGAGCCCGTGTGCGCATGCGCAGTAGTGAGCCCAAGCGCGCATCCGCACTTGTGAGTCCGAGTGCGTATGCGCAGTAGTGAGCCCGAGCGCGCATCCGCAGTAATGAGTCCGAGTGCGCATGAGCAGTAGTGAGCCCGTGTGCGCATGCGCAGTGGTGAGCCCGAGCGCGCATCCGCAGTAGTGAGTCCGAGTGCGCATGAGCAGTAGTGAGCCCGTGTGCGCATGCGCAGTTGTGAGCCCGAGCGCGCGTGGTCAGTAGTGGGCCCGATTGCGCATCCGCAGTAGTGAGTCCGAGCACGCATGCGCAGTAGTGAGTCCGAGTGCGCATGAGCAGTAGTGAGCCCGTTTGCGCATCCGCAGTAGTGAGCCCGAGCGCGCATCCGCAGTAGTGAGTCCGAGTGCGCATGAGCAGTAGTGAGCCCGTGTGCGCATGAGCAGTAGTGAGCCCGAGCGCCCATCCGCACTAGTGAGTCCGAGTGCGCATGCGCAGTAGTGACCCCGAGTGCGCATGCGCAGTAGTGAGCCCGTGCGCGCATACGCAGTAGTGAGCCCGTGTGCTCATGCGCAGTGGTGAGCCCGAGCGCGCATCCGCAGTAGTGAGTCCGAGTGCGCATGAGCAGTAGTGACCCCGTGTGCGCATGCGCAGTAGTGAGTCCGAGCACGCATGCGCAGTAGTGAGTCCGAGTGCGCATGAGCAGTAGTGAGCCCGTGTGCGCATCCGCAGTAGTGAGTCCGACTGCGCATGAGCAGTAGTGAGCCCGTGTGCGCATGAGAAGTAGTGAGCCCGAGCGCCCATCCGCAATAGTGAGTCCGAGTGCGCATGCGCAGTAGTGACCCCGAGTGCGCATGCGCAGCAGTGAGCCCGTGCGCGCATACGCAGTAGTGCGCCCGTGTGCGCATGGGCAGAAGTGAGCTCGAATGCGCATGTGCAGGTCTGACTCGGTGTGCGCATGCGCAGTAGTGACCCCGAGTACGCGTGCGCTGTAGTGAGCCCGAGCGCGCATCCGCAGTAGTGAGTCCGAGTGCGCATGAGTAGTAGTGAGGCCGTGTGCGCATGCGCAGCAGTGAGCCCGATTGCACATCGGCAGTAGTGAGCCCGAGCGCGCATGCGCTGTAGTGAGTCCGAGTGCGCATGAGCAGTAGTGAGCCCGTGTGCGCATGCGCAGTAGTGACCCCGAGTGCGCATGCGCAGTAGTGAGCCCGTGCGCGCATACGCAGTAGTGAGCCCGTGTGCGCATGCGCAGTAGTTAGCCCGAGCGCGCATCCGCAGTAGTGAGTCCGAGTGCGCATGAGCAGTAGTGAGCCCGTATGCGCATGAGCAGTAGTGAGCCCGTGTGCGCATGCGCAGTAGTGAGCCGGAGCGCGCATGCGCAGTAGTGAACCCGATTGCGCGTCTGCAGTAGTGACTCTGAGTGCGCATACACAGCAGTGAATCCGATTGCGCGTCTGCAGTGGTGACCCCGAGTGCGCATGTTCAGTAGCGACCCCGAGCGCGCATGCGCAGTAGTGAGCCCGAGGGCGCAGTCGCAGTAGTGAGTCCGAGTGCGCATGAGCAGTAGTGATCCCGAGTTCCCTTACGCGGTAGTGAGCCCGATTTTGTATCCGCAGTAGTGAGTCCGAGTGCGCATGAGCAGTAGTGAGCCGCGGTGCGCATGCGCAGTAGTGACCCCGAGTGCGCATGGGCTGTAGCGACCCCGAGCGCGCATGCGCAGTAGTGAGCCCGAGCGCGCATCCGCAGTAGTGAGTCCGAGCGCGCATCCGCAGTAGTGAGTCCGAGTGCGCATGTGCAGTAGTGAGCCCGTGCGCGCATGCGCAGAAGTGAGCTCGAATGCGCATGTGCAGGTCTGACTCGGTGGGCACATGCGCAGTAGTGACCCCGAGTGCGCGTGCGCTGTAGTGAGCTCGTGTGTGCATGCGCAGTAGTGAGCCAGTGTACGCATGCGCAGTAGTGAGTCCGTGTGCGCATGTGCGGGTCTGAGCCGGAGCGCGCATGCGCAGTAGTGAACCCGATTGCGCATCTGCAGTAGTGACTCTGAGTGCGCATGCGCAGCAGTGAACCCGATTGCGCGCCTGCAGTGGTGACCCCGAGTGCGCATGATCAGTAGCGACCCCGAGCGCGCATGCGCAGTAGTGAGCCCGAGGGCGCAATCGCAGTAGTGAGTCCGAGTGCGCATGAGCAGTAGTGATCCCGAGTTCCCATACGCGGTAGTGGGCCCGATTTTGTATCCGCAGTAGTGAGTCCGAGTGCGCATGAGCAGTAGTGAGCCGGAGTGCGCATGCGCAGTAGTGAGCCCGAGCGCGCGTGGTCAGTAGTGGGCCCGATTGCGCATCCGCAGTAGTGAGTCCGAGCACGCATGCGCAGTAGTGAGTCCGAGTGCGCATGAGCAGTAGTTAGCGCGTGTGCGCATCCGCAGTAGTTAGCCCGAGCGCGCATCCGCAGTAGTGAGTCCGAGTGCGCATGAGCAGTAGTGAGCCCGTATGCGCATGAGCAGTAGTGAGCCCGTGTGCGCATGCGCAGTAGTGAGCCCGAGCGCGCATCCGCAGTAGTGGGTCCGACTGCGCATGCGCAGTAGTGAGCCCGAGTGCGCATGCGCAGTAGTGACCCCGAGCGCGCATGCGCAGTAGTGAGCCCGTGCGCGCATACGCAGTAGTGCGCCCGTGTGCGCATGCGCAGTAGTGAGTCCGTGTGCGCATTTGCGGGTCTGAGCCGGAGTGCGCATGTTCAGTAACGACCCCGAGCGCGCATGCGCTGTAGTAAGTCCGAGTGCGCATGAGCAGTAGTGAGCCCGTGTGCGCATGCGCTGTAGTGAGCCCAAGCGCGCATCCGCACTAGTGAGTCCGAGTGCGCATGCGCCGTAGTGACCCCGAGTGCGCATGAGCAGTAGTGAGCTCGTGTGCGCATGCGCAGTAGTGAGCCCGAGCGCGCATCCGCAGTGGTGAGTTCGAGTGCGCATGAGCAGTAGTGAGCCCGTGTGCGTATGCGCAGTAGTGAGCCCGAGCGCGCATCCGCAGTAATGAGTCCGAGTGCGCAGTCGCAGTAGTGAGTCCGAGTGCGCATGAGCAGTAGTGATCCCGAGTTCCCTTACGCGGTAGTGAGCCCGATTTTGTATCCGCAGTAGTGAGTCCGAGTGCGCATGAGCAGTAGTGAGCCGCGGTGCGCATGCGCAGTAGTGACCCCGAGTGCGCATGGGCTGTAGCGACCCCGAGCGCGCATGCGCAGTAGTGAGCCCGAGCGCGCATCCGCAGTAGTGAGTCCGAGCGCGCATCCGCAGTAGTGAGTCCGAGTGCGCATGTGCAGTAGTGAGCCCGTGCGCGCATGCGCAGAAGTGAGCTCGAATGCGCATGTGCAGGTCTGACTCGGTGGGCACATGCGCAGTAGTGACCCCGAGTGCGCGTGCGCTGTAGTGAGCTCGTGTGTGCATGCGCAGTAGTGAGCCAGTGTACGCATGCGCAGTAGTGAGTCCGTGTGCGCATGTGCGGGTCTGAGCCGGAGCGCGCATGCGCAGTAGTGAACCCGATTGCGCATCTGCAGTAGTGACTCTGAGTGCGCATGCGCAGCAGTGAACCCGATTGCGCGCCTGCAGTGGTGACCCCGAGTGCGCATGATCAGTAGCGACCCCGAGCGCGCATGCGCAGTAGTGAGCCCGAGGGCGCAATCGCAGTAGTGAGTCCGAGTGCGCATGAGCAGTAGTGATCCCGAGTTCCCATACGCGGTAGTGGGCCCGATTTTGTATCCGCAGTAGTGAGTCCGAGTGCGCATGAGCAGTAGTGAGCCGGAGTGCGCATGCGCAGTAGTGAGCCCGAGCGCGCGTGGTCAGTAGTGGGCCCGATTGCGCATCCGCAGTAGTGAGTCCGAGCACGCATGCGCAGTAGTGAGTCCGAGTGCGCATGAGCAGTAGTTAGCCCGTGTGCGCATCCGCAGTAGTTAGCCCGAGCGCGCATCCGCAGTAGTGAGTCCGAGTGCGCATGAGCAGTAGTGAGCCCGTATGCGCATGAGCAGTAGTGAGCCCGTGTGCGCATGCGCAGTAGTGAGCCCGAGCGCGCATCCGCAGTAGTGAGTCCGACTGCGCATGAGCAGTAGTGAGCCCGTGTGCGTATGCGCAGTAGTGAGCCCGAGCGCGCATCCGCAGTAATGAGTCCGAGTGCGCATGAGCAGTAGTGAGCCGGAGTGCGCATGCGCAGTAGTGACCCCGAGTGCGCATGGGCAGTAGCGACCCCGATTGCGCATCTGCAGTAGTGACTCCGAGTGCGCATGCGCAACAGTAAACCCGATTGCGTATGCGCAGTAGTGAGCCCGAGTGCGCATGCGCAGTAGTGACCCCGAGCGCGCATGCGCAGTAGTGAGCCCGTGCGCGCATACGCAGTAGTGCGCCCGTGTGCGCATGCGCAGTAGTGAGTCCGTGTGCGCATTTGCGGGTCTGAGCCGGAGTGCGCATGTTCAGTAACGACCCCGAGCGCGCATGCGCTGTAGTAAGTCCGAGTGCGCATGAGCAGTAGTGAGCCCGTGTGCGCATGCGCTGTAGTGAGCCCAAGCGCGCATCCGCACTAGTGAGTCCGAGTGCGCATGCGCCGTAGTGACCCCGAGTGCGCATGAGCAGTAGTGAGCTCGTGTGCGCATGCGCAGTAGTGAGCCCGAGCGCGCATCCGCAGTAGTGAGTTCGAGTGCGCATGAGCAGTAGTGAGCCCGTGTGCGTATGCGCAGTAGTGAGCCCGAGCGCGCATCCGCAGTAATGAGTCCGAGTGCGCATGAGCAGTAGTGAGCCCGTGTGCGCATGCGCAGTGGTGAGCCCGAGCGCGCATCCGCAGTAGTGAGTCCGAGTGCGCATGAGCAGTAGTGACCCCGTGTGCGCATGCGCAGTAGTGAGCCCGAGCGCGCGTGGTCAGTAGTGGGCCCGATTGCGCATCCGCAGTAGTGAGTCCGAGCACGCATGCGCAGTAGTGAGTCCGAGTGCGCATGAGCAGTAGTTAGCCCGTGTGCGCATCCGCAGTAGTGAGCCCGAGCGCGCATCCGCAGTAGTGAGTCCGAGTGCGCATGAGCAGTAGTGAGCCCGTGTGCGCATGCGCAGTAGTGAGCCCGAGCGCGCGTGGTCAGTAGTGGGCCCGATTGCGCATCCGCAGTAGTGAGTCCGAGCACGCATGCGCAGTAGTGAGTCCGAGTGCGCATGAGCAGTAGTGAGCCCGTTTGCGCATCCGCAGTAGTGAGCCCGAGCGCGCATCCGCAGTAGTGAGTCCGAGTGCGCATGAGCAGTAGTGAGCCCGTGTGCGCATGAGCAGTAGTGAGCCCGAGCGCCCATCCGCACTAGTGAGTCCGAGTGCGCATGCGCAGTAGTGACCCCGAGTGCGCATGCGCAGTAGTGAGCCCGAGTGCGCATGCGCAGTAGTGACCCCGAGCGCGCATGCGCAGTAGTGAGCCCGTGCGCGCATACGCAGTAGTGCGCCCGTGTGCGCATGCGCAGTAGTGAGTCCGTGTGCGCATTTGCGAGTCTGAGCCGGAGTGCGCATGTTCAGTAGCGACCCCGAGCGCGCATGCGCTGTAGTAAGTCCGAGTGCGCATGAGCAGTAGTGAGCCCGTGTGCGCATGCGCAGTAGTGAGCCCAAGCGCGCATCCGCACTTGTGAGTCCGAGTGCGTATGCGCAGTAGTGAGCCCGAGCGCGCATCCGCAGTAATGAGTCCGAGTGCGCATGAGCAGTAGTGAGCCCGTGTGCGCATGCGCAGTGGTGAGCCCGAGCGCGCATCCGCAGTAGTGAGTCCGAGTGCGCATGAGCAGTAGTGAGCCCGTGTGCGCATGCGCAGTTGTGAGCCCGAGCGCGCGTGGTCAGTAGTGGGCCCGATTGCGCATCCGCAGTAGTGAGTCCGAGCACGCATGCGCAGTAGTGAGTCCGAGTGCGCATGAGCAGTAGTGAGCCCGTTTGCGCATCCGCAGTAGTGAGCCCGAGCGCGCATCCGCAGTAGTGAGTCCGAGTGCGCATGAGCAGTAGTGAGCCCGTGTGCGCATGAGCAGTAGTGAGCCCGAGCGCCCATCCGCACTAGTGAGTCCGAGTGCGCATGCGCAGTAGTGACCCCGAGTGCGCATGCGCAGTAGTGAGCCCGTGCGCGCATACGCAGTAGTGAGCCCGTGTGCTCATGCGCAGTGGTGAGCCCGAGCGCGCATCCGCAGTAGTGAGTCCGAGTGCGCATGAGCAGTAGTGACCCCGTGTGCGCATGCGCAGTAGTGAGTCCGAGCACGCATGCGCAGTAGTGAGTCCGAGTGCGCATGAGCAGTAGTGAGCCCGTGTGCGCATCCGCAGTAGTGAGTCCGACTGCGCATGAGCAGTAGTGAGCCCGTGTGCGCATGAGAAGTAGTGAGCCCGAGCGCCCATCCGCAATAGTGAGTCCGAGTGCGCATGCGCAGTAGTGACCCCGAGTGCGCATGCGCAGCAGTGAGCCCGTGCGCGCATACGCAGTAGTGCGCCCGTGTGCGCATGGGCAGAAGTGAGCTCGAATGCGCATGTGCAGGTCTGACTCGGTGTGCGCATGCGCAGTAGTGACCCCGAGTACGCGTGCGCTGTAGTGAGCCCGAGCGCGCATCCGCAGTAGTGAGTCCGAGTGCGCATGAGTAGTAGTGAGGCCGTGTGCGCATGCGCAGCAGTGAGCCCGATTGCACATCGGCAGTAGTGAGCCCGAGCGCGCATGCGCTGTAGTGAGTCCGAGTGCGCATGAGCAGTAGTGAGCCCGTGTGCGCATGCGCAGTAGTGACCCCGAGTGCGCATGCGCAGTAGTGAGCCCGTGCGCGCATACGCAGTAGTGAGCCCGTGTGCGCATGCGCAGTAGTTAGCCCGAGCGCGCATCCGCAGTAGTGAGTCCGAGTGCGCATGAGCAGTAGTGAGCCCGTATGCGCATGAGCAGTAGTGAGCCCGTGTGCGCATGCGCAGTAGTGAGCCGGAGCGCGCATGCGCAGTAGTGAACCCGATTGCGCATCTGCAGTAGTGACTCTGAGTGCGCATACACAGCAGTGAATCCGATTGCGCGTCTGCAGTGGTGACCCCGAGTGCGCATGTTCAGTAGCGACCCCGAGCGCGCATGCGCAGTAGTGAGCCCGAGGGCGCAGTCGCAGTAGTGAGTCCGAGTGCGCATGAGCAGTAGTGATCCCGAGTTCCCTTACGCGGTAGTGAGCCCGATTTTGTATCCGCAGTAGTGAGTCCGAGTGCGCATGAGCAGTAGTGAGCCGCGGTGCGCATGCGCAGTAGTGACCCCGAGTGCGCATGGGCTGTAGCGACCCCGAGCGCGCATGCGCAGTAGTGAGCCCGAGCGCGCATCCGCAGTAGTGAGTCCGAGCGCGCATCCGCAGTAGTGAGTCCGAGTGCGCATGTGCAGTAGTGAGCCCGTGCGCGCATGCGCAGAAGTGAGCTCGAATGCGCATGTGCAGGTCTGACTCGGTGGGCACATGCGCAGTAGTGACCCCGAGTGCGCGTGCGCTGTAGTGAGCTCGTGTGTGCATGCGCAGTAGTGAGCCAGTGTACGCATGCGCAGTAGTGAGTCCGTGTGCGCATGTGCGGGTCTGAGCCGGAGCGCGCATGCGCAGTAGTGAACCCGATTGCGCATCTGCAGTAGTGACTCTGAGTGCGCATGCGCAGCAGTGAACCCGATTGCGCGCCTGCAGTGGTGACCCCGAGTGCGCATGATCAGTAGCGACCCCGAGCGCGCATGCGCAGTAGTGAGCCCGAGGGCGCAATCGCAGTAGTGAGTCCGAGTGCGCATGAGCAGTAGTGATCCCGAGTTCCCATACGCGGTAGTGGGCCCGATTTTGTATCCGCAGTAGTGAGTCCGAGTGCGCATGAGCAGTAGTGAGCCGGAGTGCGCATGCGCAGTAGTGAGCCCGAGCGCGCGTGGTCAGTAGTGGGCCCGATTGCGCATCCGCAGTAGTGAGTCCGAGCACGCATGCGCAGTAGTGAGTCCGAGTGCGCATGAGCAGTAGTTAGCCCGTGTGCGCATCCGCAGTAGTTAGCCCGAGCGCGCATCCGCAGTAGTGAGTCCGAGTGCGCATGAGCAGTAGTGAGCCCGTATGCGCATGAGCAGTAGTGAGCCCGTGTGCGCATGCGCAGTAGTGAGCCCGAGCGCGCATCCGCAGTAGTGGGTCCGACTGCGCATGCGCAGTAGTGAGCCCGAGTGCGCATGCGCAGTAGTGACCCCGAGCGCGCATGCGCAGTAGTGAGCCCGTGCGCGCATACGCAGTAGTGCGCCCGTGTGCGCATGCGCAGTAGTGAGTCCGTGTGCGCATTTGCGGGTCTGAGCCGGAGTGCGCATGTTCAGTAACGACCCCGAGCGCGCATGCGCTGTAGTAAGTCCGAGTGCGCATGAGCAGTAGTGAGCCCGTGTGCGCATGCGCTGTAGTGAGCCCAAGCGCGCATCCGCACTAGTGAGTCCGAGGGCGCAATCGCAGTAGTGAGTCCGAGTGCGCATGAGCAGTAGTGATCCCGAGTTCCCATACGCGGTAGTGGGCCCGATTTTGTATCCGCAGTAGTGAGTCCGAGTGCGCATGAGCAGTAGTGAGCCGGAGTGCGCATGCGCCGTAGTGACCCCGAGTGCGCATGAGCAGTAGTGAGCTCGTGTGCGCATGCGCAGTAGTGAGCCCGAGCGCGCATCCGCAGTGGTGAGTTCGAGTGCGCATGAGCAGTAGTGAGCCCGTGTGCGTATGCGCAGTAGTGAGCCCGAGCGCGCATCCGCAGTAATGAGTCCGAGTGCGCATGAGCAGTAGTGAGCCCGTGTGCGCATGCGCAGTGGTGAGCCCGAGCGCGCATCCGCAGTAGTGAGTCCGAGTGCGCATGAGCAGTAGTGACCCCGTGTGCGCATGCGCAGTAGTGAGCCCGAGCGCGCGTGGTCAGTAGTGGGCCCGATTGCGCATCCGCAGTAGTGAGTCCGAGCACGCATGCGCAGTAGTGAGTCCGAGTGCGCATGAGCAGTAGTTAGCCCGTGTGCGCATCCGCAGTAGTGAGCCCGAGCGCGCATCCGCAGTAGTGAGCCCGTGTGCGCATGAGCAGTAGTGAGCCCGAGCGCCCATCCGCACTAGTGAGTCCGAGTGCGCATGCGCAGTAGTGACCCCGAGTGCGCATGCGCAGTAGTGAGCCCGTGCGCGCATACGCAGTAGTGAGCCCGTGTGCGCATGCGCAGTGGTGAGCCCGAGCGCGCATCCGCAGTAGTGAGTCCGTGTGCGCATGAGCAGTAGTGACCCCGTGTGCGCATGCGCAGTAGTGAGTCCGAGCACGCATGCGCAGTAGTGAGTCCGAGTGCGCATGAGCAGTAGTGAGCCCGTGTGCGCATCCGCAGTAGTGAGCCCGAGCGCGCATCCGCAGTAGTGAGTCCGAGTGCGCATGAGCAGTAGTGAGCCCGTGTGCGCATGCGCAGTAGTGAGCCCGAGCGACCATCCGCACTAGTGAGTCCGAGTGCGTATGCGCAGTAGTGACCCCGAGTGCGCATGCGCAGTAGTGAGCCCGTGCGCGCATACGCAGTAGTGCGCCCGTGTGCGCATGGGCAGAAGTGAGCTCGAATGCGCATGTGCAGGTCTGACTCGGTGTGCGCATGCGCAGTAGTGACCCCGAGGGCGCGTGCGCTATAGTGAGTTCGTGTGCGCATGCGCAGTAGTGAGCCAGTGTACGCATGCGCAGTAGTGAGTCCGTGCGCGCATGTGCAGGTCTGAGCCGGAGTGCGCATGCGCAGTAGTGAGCCCGATTGCGCATCTGCAGTAGTGACTCCGAGTGCGCATGCACAGCAGTGAACCCGATTGCGCGTCTGCAGTGGTGACCCCGAGTGCGCATGTTCAGTAGCGACCCCGAGCGCGCATGCGCAGTAGTGAGCCCGAGGGCGCAATCGCAGTAGTGATTCCGAGTGCGCATGAGCAGTAGTGATCCCGAGTTCCCATACGCGGTAGTGGGCCCGATTGCGCATCCGCAGTAGTGAGCCCGAGCGCGCATCCGCAGTAGTGAGTCCGAGTGCGCATGAGCAGTAGTGAGCCCGTGTGCGCATGAGCAGTAGTGAGCCCGAGCGCCCATCCGCACTAGTGAGTCCGAGTGCGCATGCGCAGTAGTAAGCCCGTGCGCGCATACGCAGTAGTGCGCCCGTGTGCGCATGGGCAGAAGTGAGCTCGAATGCGCATGTGCAGGTCTGACTCGGTGTGCGCATGCGCAGTAGTGACCCCGAGTGCGCGTGCGCTGTAGTGAGCTCGTGTGCGCATGCGCAGTAGTGAGCCAGTGTACGCATGCGCAGTAGTGAGTCCGTGTGCGCATTTGCGGGTCTGAGCCGGAGTGCGCATGCGCAGTAGTGAACCCGATTGCGCATCTGCAGTAGTGACTCTGAGTGCGCATGCACAGCAGTGAACCCGATTGCGCGTCTGCAGTGGTGACCCCGAGTGCGCATGTTCAGTAGCGACCCCGAGCGCGCATGCGCTGTAGTAAGTCCGAGTGCGCATGAGCAGTAGTGAGCCCGTGTCCGCATGCGCAGTAGTGATCCCGAGTTCCTTTACGCGGTAGTGAGCCCGATTTTGTATCCGCAGTAGTGAGTCCGAGTGCGCATGAGCAGTAGTAAGCCGCGGTGCGCATGCGCAGTAGTGACCCCGAGTGCGCATGGGCTGTAGCGACCCCGAGCGCGCATGTGCAGTAGTGAATCCGTGCGCGCATGCGCAGTAGTGAGCCCGAGCGCGCATCCGCAGTAGAGAGTCCGAGCGCGCATCCGCAGTAGTGAGTCCGAGTGCGCATGTGCAGTAGTGAGCCCGTGCGCGCATGCGCAGTAGTGAGCCCGAGCGCGCATCCGTAGTAGTGAGTCCGAGTGCGCATGAGTAGTAGTGAGGCCGTGTGCGCATGCGCAGCAGTGAGCCCGATTGCACATCGGCAGTAGTGAGCCCGAGCGCGCATGCGCTGTAGTGAGTCCGAGTGCGCATGAGCAGTAGTGAGCCCGTGTGCGCATGCGCAGTAGTGAGTCCGAGTGCGCATGCGCAGTAGTGACCCCGAGTGCGCATGCGCAGTAGTGAGTCCGAGTGCGCATGCGCAGTAGTGACCCCGAGTGCGCATGCGCAGTAGTGAGCGTGTGCGCGCATACGCAGTAGTGAGCCCGTGTGCGCATGCGCAGTAGTTAGCCCGAGCGCGCATCCGCAGTAGTGAGTCCGAGTGCGCATGAGCAGTAGTGAGCCCGTATGCGCATGAGCAGTAGTGAGCCCGTGTGCGCATGCGCAGTAGTGGGCCCGAGCGCGCATCCGCAGTAGTGGGTCCGAGTGCGCATGAGCAGTAGTGAGCCCGTGTGCGTATGCGCAGTAGTGAGCCCGAGCGCGCATCCGCAGTAATGAGTCCGAGTGCGCATGAGCAGTAGTGAGCCGGAGTGCGCATGCGCAGTAGTGACCCCGAGTGCGCATGGGCAGTAGCGACCCCGATTGCGCATCTGCAGTAGTGACTCCGAGTGCGCATGCGCAACAGTAAACCCGATTGCGTATGCGCAGTAGTGAGCCCGAGTGCGCATGCGCAGTAGTGACCCCGAGCGCGCATGCGCAGTAGTGAGCCCGTGCGCGCATACGCAGTAGTGCGCCCGTGTGCGCATGCGCAGTAGTGAGTCCGTGTGCGCATTTGCGGGTCTGAGCCGGAGTGCGCATGTTCAGTAGCGACCCCGAGCGCGCATGCGCTGTAGTAAGTCCGAGTGCGCATGAGCAGTAGTGAGCCCGTGTGCGCATGCGCAGTAGTGAGCCCAAGCGCGCATCCGCACTAGTGAGTCCGAGTGCGCATGCGCAGTAGTGACCCCGAGTGCGCATGCGCAGTAGTAAGCCCGTGTGCGCATGCGCAGTAGTGAGCCCGAGCGCGCATCCGCAGAAGTGAGCTCGAATGCGCATGTGCAGTAGTGAGCCCGTGTGCGTATGCGCAGTAGTAAGCCCGAGCGCGCATTCGCAGTAATGAGTCCGAGTGCGCATGAGCAGTAGTGAGCCCGTGTGCGCATGCGCAGTGGTGAGCCCGAGCGCGCATCCGCAGTAGTGAGTCCGAGTGCGCATGAGCAGTAGTGACCCCGTGTGCGCATGCGCAGTAGTGAGCCCGAGCGCGCGTGGTCAGTAGTGGGCCCGATTGCGCATCCGCAGTAGTGAGTCCGAGCACGCATGCGCAGTAGTGAGTCCGAGTGCGCATGAGCAGTAGTTAGCCCGTGTGCGCATCCGCAGTAGTGAGCCCGAGCGCGCATCCGCAGTAGTGAGTCCGAGTGCGCATGAGCAGTAGTGAGCCCGTGTGCGCATGAGCAGTAGTGAGCCCGAGCACCCATCCGCACTAGTGAGTCCGAGTGCGCATGCGCAGTAGTGACCCCGAGTGCGCATGCGCAGTAGTGAGCCCGTGCGCGCATACGCAGTAGTGAGCCCGTGTGCGCATGCGCAGTGGTGAGCCCGAGCGCGCATCCGCAGTAGTGAGTCCGAGTGCGCATGAGCAGTAGTGACCCCGTGTGCGCATGCGCAGTAGTGAGTCCGAGCACGCATGCGCAGTAGTTAGTCCGAGTGCGCATGAGCAGTAGTGAGCCCGTGTGCGCATCCGCAGTAGTGAGCCCGAGCGCGCATCCGCAGTAGTGAGTCCGAGTGCGCATGAGCAGTAGTGAGCCCGTGTGCGCATGCGCAGTAGTGAACCCGATTGCGCATCTGCAGTAGTGACTCTGAGTGCGCATGCACAGCAGTGAACCCGATTGCGCGTCTGCAGTGGTGACCCCGAGTGCGCATGTTCAGTAGCGACCCCGAGCGCGCATGCGCTGTAGTAAGTCCGAGTGCGCATGAGCAGTAGTGAGCCCGTGTGCGCATGCGCAGTAGTGATCCCGAGTTCCTTTACGCGGTAGTGAGCCCGATTTTGTATCCGCAGTAGTGAGTCCGAGTGCGCATGAGCAGTAGTAAGCCGCGGTGCGCATGCGCAGTAGTGACCCCGAGTGCGCATGGGCTGTAGCGACCCCGAGCGCGCATGTGCAGTAGTGAACCCGTGCGCGCATGCGCAGTAGTGAGCCCGAGCGCGCATCCGCAGTAGAGAGTCCGAGCGCGCATCCGCAGTAGTGAGTCCGAGTGCGCATGTGCAGTAGTGAGCCCGTGCGCGCATGCGCAGTAGTGAGCCCGAGCGCGCATCCGCAGTAGTGAGTCCGAGTGCGCATGAGTAGTAGTGAGGCCGTGTGCGCATGCGCAGCAGTGAGCCCGATTGCACATCGGCAGTAGTGAGCCCGAGCGCGCATGCGCTGTAGTGAGTCCGAGTGCGCATGAGCAGTAGTGAGCCCGTGCGCGCATGCGCAGTAGTGAGTCCGAGTGCGCATGCGCAGTAGTGACCCCGAGTGCGCATGCGCAGTAGTGAGTCCGAGTGCGCATGCGCAGTAGTGACCCCGAGTGCGCATGCGCAGTAGTGAGCGTGTGCGCGCATACGCAGTAGTGAGCCCGTGTGCGCATGCGCAGTAGTTAGCCCGAGCGCGCATCCGCAGTAGTGAGTCCGAGTGCGCATGAGCAGTAGTGAGCCCGTATGCGCATGAGCAGTAGTGAGCCCGTGTGCGCATGCGCAGTAGTGGGCCCGAGCGCGCATCCGCAGTAGTGGGTCCGAGTGCGCATGAGCAGTAGTGAGCCCGTGTGCGTATGCGCTGTAGTGAGCCCGAGCGCGCATCCGCAGTAATGAGTCCGAGTGCGCATGAGCAGTAGTGAGCCGGAGTGCGCATGCGCAGTAGTGACCCCGAGTGCGCATGGGCAGTAGCGACCCCGATTGCGCATCTGCAGTAGTGACTCCGAGTGCGCATGCGCAACAGTAAACCCGATTGCGTATGCGCAGTAGTGAGCCCGAGTGCGCATGCGCAGTAGTGACCCCGAGCGCGCATGCGCAGTAGTGAGCCCGTGCGCGCATACGCAGTAGTGCGCCCGTGTGCGCATGCGCAGTAGTGAGTCCGTGTGCGCATTTGCGGGTCTGAGCCGGAGTGCGCATGTTCAGTAGCGACCCCGAGCGCGCAAGCGCTGTAGTAAGTCCGAGTGCGCATGAGCAGTAGTGAGCCCGTGTGCGCATGCGCAGTAGTGAGCCCAAGCGCGCATCCGCACTTGTGAGTCCGAGTGCGTATGCGCAGTAGTGAGCCCGAGCGCGCATCCGCAGTAATGAGTCCGAGTGCGCATGAGCAGTAGTGAGCCCGTGTGCGCATGCGCAGTGGTGAGCCCGAGCGCGCATCCGCAGTAGTGAGTCCGAGTGCGCATGAGCAGTAGTGACCCCGAGTGCGCATGCGCAGCAGTGAGCCCGTGCGCGCATACGCAGTAGTGCGCCCGTGTGCGCATGGGCAGAAGTGAGCTCGAATGCGCATGTGCAGGTCTGACTCGGTGTGCGCATGCGCAGTAGTGACCCCGAGTACGCGTGCGCTGTAGTGAGCCCGAGCGCGCATCCGCAGTAGTGAGTCCGAGTGCGCATGAGTAGTAGTGAGGCCGTGTGCGCATGCGCAGCAGTGAGCCCGATTGCACATCGGCAGTAGTGAGCCCGAGCGCGCATGCGCTGTAGTGAGTCCGAGTGCGCATGAGCAGTAGTGAGCCCGTGTGCGCATGCGCAGTAGTGAGTCCGAGTGCGCATGGGCTGTAGCGACCCCGAGCGCGCATGTGCAGTAGTGAACCCGTGCGCGCATGCGCAGTAGTGAGCCCGAGCGCGCATCCGCAGTAGTGAGCCCGAGCGCGCATCCGCAGTAGTGAGTCCGAGTGCGCATGAGTAGTAGTGAGGCCGTGTGCGCATGCGCAGCAGTGAGCCCGATTGCACATCGGCAGTAGTGACCCCGAGTGCGCATGCGCAGTAGTGAGCCCGTGCGCGCATACGCAGTAGTGAGCCCGTGTGCGCATGCGCAGTAGTTAGCCCGAGCGCGCATCCGCAGTAGTGAGTCCGAGTGCGCATGAGCAGTAGTGAGCCCGTATGCGCATGAGCAGTAGTGAGCCCGTGTGCGCATGCGCAGTAGTGAGCCCGAGCGCGCATGCGCAGTAGTAAGACCGTGTGCGCATGCGCAGTAGTGAGCCCGAGCGCGCATCCGCAGAAGTGAGCTCGAATGCGCATGTGCAGTAGTGAGCCCGTGTGCGTATGCGCAGTAGTAAGCCCGAGCGCGCATTCGCAGTAATGAGTCCGAGTGCGCATGAGCAGTAGTGAGCCCGTGTGCGCATGCGCAGTGGTGAGCCCGAGCGCGCATCCGCAGTAGTGAGTCCGAGTGCGCATGAGCAGTAGTGACCCCGTGTGCGCATGCGCAGTAGTGAGCCCGAGCGCGCGTGGTCAGTAGTGGGCCCGATTGCGCATCCGCAGTAGTGAGTCCGAGCACGCATGCGCAGTAGTGAGTCCGAGTGCGCATGAGCAGTAGTTAGCCCGTGTGCGCATCCGCAGTAGTGAGCCCGAGCGCGCATCCGCAGTAGTGAGTCCGAGTGCGCATGAGCAGTAGTGAGCCCGTGTGCGCATGAGCAGTAGTGAGCCCGAGCACCCATCCGCACTAGTGAGTCCGAGTGCGCATGCGCAGTAGTGACCCCGAGTGCGCATGCGCAGTAGTGAGCCCGTGCGCGCATACGCAGTAGTGAGCCCGTGTGCGCATGCGCAGTGGTGAGCCCGAGCGCGCATCCGCAGTAGTGAGTCCGAGTGCGCATGAGCAGTAGTGACCCCGTGTGCGCATGCGCAGTAGTGAGTCCGAGCACGCATGCGCAGTAGTTAGTCCGAGTGCGCATGAGCAGTAGTGAGCCCGTGTGCGCATCCGCAGTAGTGAGCCCGAGCGCGCATCCGCAGTAGTGAGTCCGAGTGCGCATGAGCAGTAGTGAGCCCGTGTGCGCATGCGCAGTAGTGAACCCGATTGCGCATCTGCAGTAGTGACTCTGAGTGCGCATGCACAGCAGTGAACCCGATTGCGCGTCTGCAGTGGTGACCCCGAGTGCGCATGTTCAGTAGCGACCCCGAGCGCGCATGCGCTGTAGTAAGTCCGAGTGCGCATGAGCAGTAGTGAGCCCGTGTGCGCATGCGCAGTAGTGATCCCGAGTTCCTTTACGCGGTAGTGAGCCCGATTTTGTATCCGCAGTAGTGAGTCCGAGTGCGCATGAGCAGTAGTAAGCCGCGGTGCGCATGCGCAGTAGTGACCCCGAGTGCGCATGGGCTGTAGCGACCCCGAGCGCGCATGTGCAGTAGTGAACCCGTGCGCGCATGCGCAGTAGTGAGCCCGAGCGCGCATCCGCAGTAGAGAGTCCGAGCGCGCATCCGCAGTAGTGAGTCCGAGTGCGCATGTGCAGTAGTGAGCCCGTGCGCGCATGCGCAGTAGTGAGCCCGAGCGCGCATCCGTAGTAGTGAGTCCGAGTGCGCATGAGTAGTAGTGAGGCCGTGTGCGCATGCGCAGCAGTGAGCCCGATTGCACATCGGCAGTAGTGAGCCCGAGCGCGCATGCGCTGTAGTGAGTCCGAGTGCGCATGAGCAGTAGTGAGCCCGTGTGCGCATGCGCAGTAGTGAGTCCGAGTGCGCATGAGCAGTAGTGAGCCGGAGTGCGCATGCGCAGTAGTGACCCCGAGTGCGCATGCGCAGTAGTGAGTCCGAGTGCGCATGCGCAGTAGTGACCCCGAGTGCGCATGCGCAGTAGTGAGCGTGTGCGCGCATACGCAGTAGTGAGCCCGTGTGCGGATGCGCAGTAGTTAGCCCGAGCGCGCATCCGCAGTAGTGAGTCCGAGTGCGCATGAGCAGTAGTGAGCCCGTATGCGCATGAGCAGTAGTGAGCCCGTGTGCGCATGCGCAGTAATGAGTCCGAGTGCGCATGAGCAGTAGTGAGCCGGAGTGCGCATGCGCAGTAGTGACCCCGAGTGCGCATGGGCAGTAGCGACCCCGATTGCGCATCTGCAGTAGTGCGCCCGTGTGCGCATGCGCAGTAGTGAGTCCGTGTGCGCATTTGCGGGTCTGAGCCGGAGTGCGCATGTTCAGTAGCGACCCCGAGCGCGCATGCGCTGTAGTAAGTCCGAGTGCGCATGAGCAGTAGTGAGCCCGTGTGCGCATGCGCAGTAGTGAGCCCAAGCGCGCATCCGCACTTGTGAGTCCGAGTGCGTATGCGCAGTAGTGAGCCCGAGCGCGCATCCGCAGTAATGAGTCCGAGTGCGCATGAGCAGTAGTGAGCCCGTGTGCGCATGCGCAGTGGTGAGCCCGAGCGCGCATCCGCAGTAGTGAGTCCGAGTGCGCATGAGCAGTAGTGACCCCGTGTGCGCATGCGCAGTAGTGAGCCCGAGCGCGCGTGGTCAGTAGTGGGCCCGATTGCGCATCCGCAGTAGTGAGTCCGAGCACGCATGCGCAGTAGTGAGTCCGAGTGCGCATGAGCAGTAGTGAGCCCGTTTGCGCATCCGCAGTAGTGAGCCCGAGCGCGTATCCGCAGTAGTGAGTCCGAGTGCGCATGAGCAGTAGTGAGCCCGTGTGCGCATGAGCAGTAGTGAGCCCGAGCGCCCATCCGCACTAGTGAGTCCGAGTGCGCATGCGCAGTAGTGACCCCGAGTGCGCATGCGCAGTAGTGAGCCCGTGCGCGCATACGCAGTAGTGAGCCCGTGTGCGCATGCGCAGTGGTGAGCCCGAGCGCGCATCCGCAGTAGTGAGTCCGAGTGCGCATGAGCAGTAGTGACCCCGTGTGCGCATGCGCAGTAGTGAGTCCGAGCACGCATGCGCAGTAGTGAGTCCGAGTGCGCATGAGCAGTAGTGAGCCAGTGTGCGCATCCGCAGTAGTGAGTCCGACTGCGCATGAGCAGTAGTGAGCCCGTGTGCGCATGAGGAGTAGTGAGCCCGAGCGCCCATCCGCACTAGTGAGTCCGAGTGCGCATGCGCAGTAGTGACCCCGAGTGCGCATGCGCAGCAGTGAGCCCGTGCGCGCATACGCAGTAGTGCGCCCGTGTGCGCATGGGCAGAAGTGAGCTCGAATGCGCATGTGCAGGTCTGACTCGGTGTGCGCATGCGCAGTAGTGACCCCGAGTACGCGTGCGCTGTAGTGAGCCCGAGCGCGCATCCGCAGTAGTGAGTCCGAGTGCGCATGAGTAGTAGTGAGGCTGTGTGCGCATGCGCAGCAGTGAGCCCGACTGCACATCGGCAGTAGTGAGCCCGAGCGCGCATGCGCTGTAGTGAGTCCGAGTGCGCATGAGCAGTAGTGAGCCCGTGTGCGCATGCGCAGTAGTGAGTCCGAGTGCGCATGGGCTGTAGCGACCCCGAGCGCGCATGTGCAGTAGTGAACCCGTGCGCGCATGCGCAGTAGTGAGCCCGAGCGCGCATCCGCAGTAGTGAGCCCGAGCGCGCATCCGCAGTAGTGAGTCCGAGTGCGCATGAGCAGTAGTGAGCCCGTGTGCGCATGAGCAGTAGTGAGTCCGAGTGCGCATGCGCAGTAGTGACCCCGAGTGCGCATGCGCAGTAGTGAGCCCGTGCGCGCATACGCAGTAGTGAGCCCGTGTGCGCATGCGCAGTAGTTAGCCCGAGCGCGCATCCGCAGTAGTGAGTCCGAGTGCGCATGAGCAGTAGTGAGCCCGTATGCGCATGAGCAGTAGTGAGCCCGTGTGCGCATGCGCAGTAGTGAGCCCGAGCGCGCATCCGCAGTAGTGGGTCCGAGTGCGCATGAGCAGTAGTGAGCCCGTGTGCGTATGCGCAGTAGTGAGCCCGAGCGCGCATCCGCAGTAATGAGTCCGAGTGCGCATGAGCAGTAGTGAGCCGGAGTGCGCATGCGCAGTAGTGACCCCGAGTGCGCATGGGCAGTAGCGACCCCGATTGCGCATCTGCAGTAGTGACTCCGAGTGCGCATGCGCAACAGTAAACCCGATTGCGTATGCGCAGTAGTGAGCCCGAGTGCGCATGCGCAGTAGTGACCCCGAGCGCGCATGCGCAGTAGTGAGCCCGTGCGCGCATACGCAGTAGTGCGCCCGTGTGCGCATGCGCAGTAGTGAGTCCGTGTGCGCATTTGCGGGTCTGAGCCGGAGTGCGCATGTTCAGTAGCGACCCCGAGCGCGCATGCGCTGTAGTAAGTCCGAGTGCGCATGAGCAGTAGTGAGCCCGTGTGCGCATGCGCAGTAATGAGCCCAAGCGCGCATCCGCACTAGTGAGTCCGAGTGCGCATGCGCAGTAGTGACCCCGAGTGCGCATGAGCAGTAGTGAGCCCGTGTGCGCATGCGCAGTAGTGAGCCCGAGCGCGCGTGGTCAGTAGTGGGCCCGATTGCGCATCCGCAGTAGTGAGTCCGAGCACGCATGCGCAGTAGTGAGTCCGAGTGCGCATGAGCAGTAGTTAGCCCGTGTGCGCATCCGCAGTAGTGAGCCCGAGCGCGCATCCGCAGTAGTGAGTCCGAGTGCGCATGAGCAGTAGTGAGCCCGTGTGCGCATGAGCAGTAGTGAGCCCGACCGCCCATCCGCACTAGTGAGTCCGAGTGCGCATGCGCAGTAGTGACCCCGAGTGCGCATGCGCAGTAGTGAGCCCGTGTGCGCATGCGCAGTGGTGAGCCCGAGCGCGCATCCGCAGTAGTGGGTCCGAGTGCGCATGAGCAGTAGTGACCCCGTGTGCGCATGCGCAGTAGTGAGTCCGAGCACGCATGCGCAGTAGTGAGTCCGAGTGCGCATCCGCAGTAGTGGGTCCGAGTGCGCATGAGCAGTAGTGACCCCGTGTGCGCATGCGCAGTAGTGAGTCCGAGCACGCATGCGCAGTAGTGAGTCCGAGTGCGCATGAGCAGTAGTGAGCCCGTGTGCGCATCCGCAGTAGTGAGCCCGAGCGCGCATCCGCAGTAGTGAGTCCGAGTGCGCATGAGCAGTAGTGAGCCCGTGTGCGCATGAGCAGTAGTGAGCCCGAGCGCCCATCCGCACTAGTTAGTCCGAGTGCGCATGCGCAGTAGTGACCCCGAGTGCGCATGCGCAGTAGTGAGCCCGTGCGCGCATACGCAGTAGTGCGCCCGTGTGCGCATGGGCAGAAGTGAGCTCGAATGCGCATGTGCAGGTCTGACTCGGTGTGCGCATGCGCAGTAGTGACCCCGAGTGCGCGTGCGCTGTAGTGAGCCCGAGCGCGCATCCGCAGTAGTGAGTCCGAGTGCGCATGAGTAGTAGTGAGGCCGTGTGCGCGTGCGCAGTAGTGAGCCCGAGCGCGCATCCGCAGTAGTGAGTCCGAGTGCGCATGAGCAGTAGTGACCCCGTGTGCGCATGCGCAGTAGTGAGCCCGAGCGCGCGTGGTCAGTAGTGGGCCCGATTGCGCATCCGCAGTAGTGAGTCCGAGCACGCATGCGCAGTAGTGAGTCCGAGTGCGCATGAGCAGTAGTTAGCCCGTGTGCGCATCCGCAGTAGTGAGCCCGAGCGCGCATCCGCAGTAGTGAGTCCGAGTGCGCATGAGCAGTAGTGAGCCCGTGTGCGCATGAGCAGTAGTGAGCCCGAGCGCCCATCCGCACTAGTGAGTCCGAGTGCGCATGCGCAGTAGTGACCCCGAGTGCGCATGCGCAGTAGTGAGCCCGTGCGCGCATACGCAGTAGTGAGCCCGTGTGCGCATGCGCAGTGGTGAGCCCGAGCGCGCATCCGCAGTAGTGAGTCCGAGTGCGCATGAGCAGTAGTGACCCCGTGTGCGCATGCGCAGTAGTGAGTCCGAGCACGCATGCGCAGTAGTGAGTCCGAGTGCGCATGAGCAGTAGTGAGCCCGTGTGCGCATCCGCAGTAGTGAGCCCGAGCGCGCATCCGCAGTAGTGAGTCCGACTGCGCATGAGCAGTAGTGAGCCCGTGTGCGCATGAGGAGTAGTGAGCCCGAGCGCCCATCCGCACTAGTGAGTCCGAGTGCGCATGCGCAGTAGTGACCCCGAGTGCGCATGCGCAGTAGTGAGCCCGTGCGCGCATACGCAGTAGTGAGCCCGTGTGCGCATGCGCAGTAGTTAGCCCGAGGGCGCATCCGCAGTAGTGAGTCCGAGTGCGCATGAGCAGTAGTGAGCCCGTATGCGCATGAGCAGTAGTGAGCCCGTGTGCGCATGCGCAGTAGTGAGCCCGAGCGCGCATCCGCAGTAGTGGGTCCGAGTGCGCATGAGCAGTAGTGAGCCCGTGTGCGTATGCGCTGTAGTGAGCCCGAGCGCGCATCCGCAGTAATGAGTCCGAGTGCGCATGAGCAGTAGTGAGCCGGAGTGCGCATGCGCAGTAGTGACCCCGAGTGCGCATGGGCAGTAGCGACCCCGATTGCGCATCTGCAGTAGTGACTCCGAGTGCGCATGCGCAACAGTAAACCCGATTGCGTATGCGCAGTAGTGAGCCCGAGTGCGCATGCGCAGTAGTGACCCCGAGCGCGCATGCGCAGTAGTGAGCCCGTGCGCGCATACGCAGTAGTGCGCCCGGGTGCGCATGCGCAGTAGTGAGTCCGTGTGCGCATTTGCGGGTCTGAGCCGGAGTGCGCATGTTCAGTAGCGACCCCGAGCGCGCATGCGCTGTAGTAAGTCCGAGTGCGCATGAGCAGTAGTGAGCCCGTGTGCGCATGCGCAGTAGTGAGCCCAAGCGCGCATCCGCACTAGTGAGTCCGAGTGCGCATGCGCAGTAGTGACCCCGAGTGCGCATGAGCAGTAGTGAGCCCGTGTGCGCATGCGCAGTAGTGAGCCCGAGCGCGCATCCGCAGTAGTGAGTTCGAGTGCGCATGAGCAGTAGTGAGCCCGTGTGCGTATGCGCAGTAGTGAGCCCGAGCGCGCATCCGCAGTAATGAGTCCGAGTGCGCATGAGCAGTAGTGAGCCCGTGTGCGCATGCGCAGTGGTGAGCCCGAGCGCGCATCCGCAGTAGTGAGTCCGAGTGCGCATGAGCAGTAGTGACCCCGTGTGCGCATGCGCAGTAGTGAGCCCGAGCGCGCGTGGTCAGTAGTGGGCCCGATTGCGCATCCGCAGTAGTGAGTCCGAGCACGCATGCGCAGTAGTGAGTCCGAGTGCGCATGAGCAGTAGTTAGCCCGTGTGCGCATCCGCAGTAGTTAGCCCGAGCGCGCATCCGCAGTAGTGACTCCGAGTGCGCATGAGCAGTAGTGAGCCCGTATGCGCATGAGCAGTAGTGAGCCCGTGTGCGCATGCGCAGTAGTGAGCCCGAGCGCGCATCCGCAGTAGTGGGTCCGAGTGCGCATGAGCAGTAGTGAGCCCGTGTGCGTATGCGCAGTAGTGAGCCCGAGCGCGCATCCGCAGTAATGAGTCCGATTGCGCATCTGCAGTAGTGACTCCGAGTGCGCATGCGCAACAGTAAACCCGATTGCGCATGCGCAGTAGTGACCCCGAGCGCGCATGCGCAGTAGTGAGCCCGTGCTCGCATACGCAGTAGTGCGCCCGTGTGCGCATGCGCAGTAGTGAGTCCGTGTGCGCATTTGCGGGTCTGAGCCGGAGTGCGCATGTTCAGTAGCGACCCCGAGCGCGCATGCGCTGTAGTAAGTCCGAGTGCGCATGAGCAGTAGTGAGCCCGTGTGCGCATGCGCAGTAGTGAGCCCAAGCGCGCATCCGCACTAGTGAGTCCGAGTGCGCATGCGCAGTAGTGAGCCCGAGCGCGCATCCGCAGTAGTGAGTCCGAGCGCGCGTGGTCAGTAGTGGGCCCGATTGCGCATCCGCAGTAGTGAGTCCGAGCACGCATGCGCAGTAGTGAGTCCGAGTGCGCATGAGCAGTAGTGAGCCCGTGTGCGCATCCGCAGTAGTGAGCCCGAGCGCGCATCCGCAGTAGTGAGTCCGAGTGCGCATGAGCAGTAGTGAGCCCGTGTGCGCATGAGCAGTAGTGAGCCCGTGCGCGCATACGCAGTAGTGCGCCCGTGTGCGCATGCGCAGTAGTGAGTCCGTGTGCGCATTTGCGGGTCTGAGCCGGAGTGCGCATGTTCAGTAGCGACCCCGAGCGCGCATGCGCTGTAGTAAGTCCGAGTGCGCATGAGCAGTAGTGAGCCCGTGTGCGCATGCGCAGTAGTGAGCCCAAGCGCGCATCCGCACTAGTGAGTCCGAGTGCGCATGCGCAGTAGTGACCCCGAGTGCGCATGAGCAGTAGTGAGCCCGTGTGCGCATGCGCAGTAGTGAGCCCGAGCGCGCGTGGTCAGTAGTGGGCCCGATTGCGCATCCGCAGTAGTGAGTCCGAGCACGCATGCGCAGTAGTGAGTCCGAGTGCGCATGAGCAGTAGTTAGCCCGTGTGCGCATCCGCAGTAGTGAGCCCGAGCGCGCATCCGCAGTAGTGAGTCCGAGTGCGCATGAGCAGTAGTGAGCCCGTGTGCGCATGCGCAGTAGTGAGCCCGAGCGACCATCCGCACTAGTGAGTCCGAGTGCGTATGCGCAGTAGTGACCCCGAGTGCGCATGCGCAGTAGTGAGCCCGTGCGCGCATACGCAGTAGTGCGCCCGTGTGCGCATGGGCAGAAGTGAGCTCGAATGCGCATGTGCAGGTCTGACTCGGTGTGCGCATGCGCAGTAGTGACCCCGAGGGCGCGTGCGCTATAGTGAGTTCGTGTGCGCATGCGCAGTAGTGAGCCAGTGTACGCATGCGCAGTAGTGAGTCCGTGCGCGCATGTGCAGGTCTGAGCCGGAGTGCGCATGCGCAGTAGTGAGCCCGATTGCGCATCTGCAGTAGTGACTCCGAGTGCGCATGCACAGCAGTGAACCCGATTGCGCGTCTGCAGTGGTGACCCCGAGTGCGCATGTTCAGTAGCGACCCCGAGCGCGCATGCGCAGTAGTGAGCCCGAGGGCGCAATCGCAGTAGTGATTCCGAGTGCGCATGAGCAGTAGTGATCCCGAGTTCCCATACGCGGTAGTGGGCCCGATTGCGCATCCGCAGTAGTGAGCCCGAGCGCGCATCCGCAGTAGTGAGTCCGAGTGCGCATGAGCAGTAGTGAGCCCGTGTGCGCATGAGCAGTAGTGAGCCCGAGCGCCCATCCGCACTAGTGAGTCCGAGTGCGCATGCGCAGTAGTAAGCCCGTGCGCGCATACGCAGTAGTGCGCCCGTGTGCGCATGGGCAGAAGTGAGCTCGAATGCGCATGTGCAGGTCTGACTCGGTGTGCGCATGCGCAGTAGTGACCCCGAGTGCGCGTGCGCTGTAGTGAGCTCGTGTGCGCATGCGAAGTAGTGAGCCAGTGTACGCATGCGCAGTAGTGAGTCCGTGTGCGCATTTGCGGGTCTGAGCCGGAGTGCGCATGCGCAGTAGTGAACCCGATTGCGCATCTGCAGTAGTGACTCTGAGTGCGCATGCACAGCAGTGAACCCGATTGCGCGTCTGCAGTGGTGACCCCGAGTGCGCATGTTCAGTAGCGACCCCGAGCGCGCATGCGCTGTAGTAAGTCCGAGTGCGCATGAGCAGTAGTGAGCCCGTGTCCGCATGCGCAGTAGTGATCCCGAGTTCCTTTACGCGGTAGTGAGCCCGATTTTGTATCCGCAGTAGTGAGTCCGAGTGCGCATGAGCAGTAGTAAGCCGCGGTGCGCATGCGCAGTAGTGACCCCGAGTGCGCATGGGCTGTAGCGACCCCGAGCGCGCATGTGCAGTAGTGAATCCGTGCGCGCATGCGCAGTAGTGAGCCCGAGCGCGCATCCGCAGTAGAGAGTCCGAGCGCGCATCCGCAGTAGTGAGTCCGAGTGCGCATGTGCAGTAGTGAGCCCGTGCGCGCATGCGCAGTAGTGAGCCCGAGCGCGCATCCGTAGTAGTGAGTCCGAGTGCGCATGAGTAGTAGTGAGGCCGTGTGCGCATGCGCAGCAGTGAGCCCGATTGCACATCGGCAGTAGTGAGCCCGAGCGCGCATGCGCTGTAGTGAGTCCGAGTGCGCATGAGCAGTAGTGAGCCCGTGTGCGCATGCGCAGTAGTGAGTCCGAGTGCGCATGCGCAGTAGTGACCCCGAGTGCGCATGCGCAGTAGTGAGTCCGAGTGCGCATGCGCAGTAGTGACCCCGAGTGCGCATGCGCAGTAGTGAGCGTGTGCGCGCATACGCAGTAGTGAGCCCGTGTGCGCATGCGCAGTAGTTAGCCCGAGCGCGCATCCGCAGTAGTGAGTCCGAGTGCGCATGAGCAGTAGTGAGCCCGTATGCGCATGAGCAGTAGTGAGCCCGTGTGCGCATGCGCAGTAGTGGGCCCGAGCGCGCATCCGCAGTAGTGGGTCCGAGTGCGCATGAGCAGTAGTGAGCCCGTGTGCGTATGCGCAGTAGTGAGCCCGAGCGCGCATCCGCAGTAATGAGTCCGAGTGCGCATGAGCAGTAGTGAGCCGGAGTGCGCATGCGCAGTAGTGACCCCGAGTGCGCATGGGCAGTAGCGACCCCGATTGCGCATCTGCAGTAGTGACTCCGAGTGCGCATGCGCAACAGTAAACCCGATTGCGTATGCGCAGTAGTGAGCCCGAGTGCGCATGCGCAGTAGTGACCCCGAGCGCGCATGCGCAGTAGTGAGCCCGTGCGCGCATACGCAGTAGTGCGCCCGTGTGCGCATGCGCAGTAGTGAGTCCGTGTGCGCATTTGCGGGTCTGAGCCGGAGTGCGCATGTTCAGTAGCGACCCCGAGCGCGCATGCGCTGTAGTAAGTCCGAGTGCGCATGAGCAGTAGTGAGCCCGTGTGCGCATGCGCAGTAGTGAGCCCAAGCGCGCATCCGCACTAGTGAGTCCGAGTGCGCATGCGCAGTAGTGACCCCGAGTGCGCATGCGCAGTAGTAAGCCCGTGTGCGCATGCGCAGTAGTGAGCCCGAGCGCGCATCCGCAGAAGTGAGCTCGAATGCGCATGTGCAGTAGTGAGCCCGTGTGCGTATGCGCAGTAGTAAGCCCGAGCGCGCATTCGCAGTAATGAGTCCGAGTGCGCATGAGCAGTAGTGAGCCCGTGTGCGCATGCGCAGTGGTGAGCCCGAGCGCGCATCCGCAGTAGTGAGTCCGAGTGCGCATGAGCAGTAGTGACCCCGTGTGCGCATGCGCAGTAGTGAGCCCGAGCGCGCGTGGTCAGTAGTGGGCCCGATTGCGCATCCGCAGTAGTGAGTCCGAGCACGCATGCGCAGTAGTGAGTCCGAGTGCGCATGAGCAGTAGTTAGCCCGTGTGCGCATCCGCAGTAGTGAGCCCGAGCGCGCATCCGCAGTAGTGAGTCCGAGTGCGCATGAGCAGTAGTGAGCCCGTGTGCGCATGAGCAGTAGTGAGCCCGAGCACCCATCCGCACTAGTGAGTCCGAGTGCGCATGCGCAGTAGTGACCCCGAGTGCGCATGCGCAGTAGTGAGCCCGTGCGCGCATACGCAGTAGTGAGCCCGTGTGCGCATGCGCAGTGGTGAGCCCGAGCGCGCATCCGCAGTAGTGAGTCCGAGTGCGCATGAGCAGTAGTGACCCCGTGTGCGCATGCGCAGTAGTGAGTCCGAGCACGCATGCGCAGTAGTTAGTCCGAGTGCGCATGAGCAGTAGTGAGCCCGTGTGCGCATCCGCAGTAGTGAGCCCGAGCGCGCATCCGCAGTAGTGAGTCCGAGTGCGCATGAGCAGTAGTGAGCCCGTGTGCGCATGCGCAGTAGTGAACCCGATTGCGCATCTGCAGTAGTGACTCTGAGTGCGCATGCACAGCAGTGAACCCGATTGCGCGTCTGCAGTGGTGACCCCGAGTGCGCATGTTCAGTAGCGACCCCGAGCGCGCATGCGCTGTAGTAAGTCCGAGTGCGCATGAGCAGTAGTGAGCCCGTGTGCGCATGCGCAGTAGTGATCCCGAGTTCCTTTACGCGGTAGTGAGCCCGATTTTGTATCCGCAGTAGTGAGTCCGAGTGCGCATGAGCAGTAGTAAGCCGCGGTGCGCATGCGCAGTAGTGACCCCGAGTGCGCATGGGCTGTAGCGACCCCGAGCGCGCATGTGCAGTAGTGAACCCGTGCGCGCATGCGCAGTAGTGAGCCCGAGCGCGCATCCGCAGTAGAGAGTCCGAGCGCGCATCCGCAGTAGTGAGTCCGAGTGCGCATGTGCAGTAGTGAGCCCGTGCGCGCATGCGCAGTAGTGAGCCCGAGCGCGCATCCGCAGTAGTGAGTCCGAGTGCGCATGAGTAGTAGTGAGGCCGTGTGCGCATGCGCAGCAGTGAGCCCGATTGCACATCGGCAGTAGTGAGCCCGAGCGCGCATGCGCTGTAGTGAGTCCGAGTGCGCATGAGCAGTAGTGAGCCCGTGCGCGCATGCGCAGTAGTGAGTCCGAGTGCGCATGCGCAGTAGTGACCCCGAGTGCGCATGCGCAGTAGTGAGTCCGAGTGCGCATGCGCAGTAGTGACCCCGAGTGCGCATGCGCAGTAGTGAGCGTGTGCGCGCATACGCAGTAGTGAGCCCGTGTGCGCATGCGCAGTAGTTAGCCCGAGCGCGCATCCGCAGTAGTGAGTCCGAGTGCGCATGAGCAGTAGTGAGCCCGTATGCGCATGAGCAGTAGTGAGCCCGTGTGCGCATGCGCAGTAGTGGGCCCGAGCGCGCATCCGCAGTAGTGGGTCCGAGTGCGCATGAGCAGTAGTGAGCCCGTGTGCGTATGCGCTGTAGTGAGCCCGAGCGCGCATCCGCAGTAATGAGTCCGAGTGCGCATGAGCAGTAGTGAGCCGGAGTGCGCATGCGCAGTAGTGACCCCGAGTGCGCATGGGCAGTAGCGACCCCGATTGCGCATCTGCAGTAGTGACTCCGAGTGCGCATGCGCAACAGTAAACCCGATTGCGTATGCGCAGTAGTGAGCCCGAGTGCGCATGCGCAGTAGTGACCCCGAGCGCGCATGCGCAGTAGTGAGCCCGTGCGCGCATACGCAGTAGTGCGCCCGTGTGCGCATGCGCAGTAGTGAGTCCGTGTGCGCATTTGCGGGTCTGAGCCGGAGTGCGCATGTTCAGTAGCGACCCCGAGCGCGCAAGCGCTGTAGTAAGTCCGAGTGCGCATGAGCAGTAGTGAGCCCGTGTGCGCATGCGCAGTAGTGAGCCCAAGCGCGCATCCGCACTTGTGAGTCCGAGTGCGTATGCGCAGTAGTGAGCCCGAGCGCGCATCCGCAGTAATGAGTCCGAGTGCGCATGAGCAGTAGTGAGCCCGTGTGCGCATGCGCAGTGGTGAGCCCGAGCGCGCATCCGCAGTAGTGAGTCCGAGTGCGCATGAGCAGTAGTGACCCCGTGTGCGCATGCGCAGTAGTGAGCCCGAGCGCGCGTGGTCAGTAGTGGGCCCGATTGCGCATCCGCAGTAGTGAGTCCGAGCACGCATGCGCAGTAGTGAGTCCGAGTGCGCATGAGCAGTAGTGAGCCCGTGTGCGCATGCGCAGTAGTGAGCCCGAGTGCGCATGCGCAGTAGTGAGTCCGAGTGCGCATGAGCAGTAGTGAGCCCGTATGCGCATGAGCAGTAGTGAGCCCGTGTGCGCATGCGCAGTAGTGGGCCCGAGCGCGCATCCGCAGTAGTGGGTCCGAGTGCGCATGAGCAGTAGTGAGTCCGAGTGCGCATGAGCAGTAGTGAGCCCGTGTGCGCATGCGCAGTAGTGAGCCCGAGCGCGCGTGGTCAGTAGTGGGCCCGATTGCGCATGCGCTGTAGTGAGTCCGAGTGCGCATGAGCAGTAGTGAGCCCGTGCGCGCATGCGCAGTAGTGAGTCCGAGTGCGCATGCGCAGTAGTGACCCCGAGTGCGCATGCGCAGTAGTGAGTCCGAGTGCGCATGCGCAGTAGTGACCCCGAGTGCGCATGCGCAGTAGTGAGCGTGTGCGCGCATACGCAGTAGTGAGCCCGTGTGCGCATGCGCAGTAGTTAGCCCGAGCGCGCATCCGCAGTAGTGAGTCCGAGTGCGCATGAGCAGTAGTGAGCCCGTATGCGCATGAGCAGTAGTGAGCCCGTGTGCGCATGCGCAGTAGTGGGCCCGAGCGCGCATCCGCAGTAGTGGGTCCGAGTGCGCATGAGCAGTAGTGAGCCCGTGTGCGTATGCGCTGTAGTGAGCCCGAGCGCGCATCCGCAGTAATGAGTCCGAGTGCGCATGAGCAGTAGTGAGCCGGAGTGCGCATGCGCAGTAGTGACCCCGAGTGCGCATGGGCAGTAGCGACCCCGATTGCGCATCTGCAGTAGTGACTCCGAGTGCGCATGCGCAACAGTAAACCCGATTGCGTATGCGCAGTAGTGAGCCCGAGTGCGCATGCGCAGTAGTGACCCCGAGCGCGCATGCGCAGTAGTGAGCCCGTGCGCGCATACGCAGTAGTGCGCCCGTGTGCGCATGCGCAGTAGTGAGTCCGTGTGCGCATTTGCGGGTCTGAGCCGGAGTGCGCATGTTCAGTAGCGACCCCGAGCGCGCAAGCGCTGTAGTAAGTCCGAGTGCGCATGAGCAGTAGTGAGCCCGTGTGCGCATGCGCAGTAGTGAGCCCAAGCGCGCATCCGCACTTGTGAGTCCGAGTGCGTATGCGCAGTAGTGAGCCCGAGCGCGCATCCGCAGTAATGAGTCCGAGTGCGCATGAGCAGTAGTGAGCCCGTGTGCGCATGCGCAGTGGTGAGCCCGAGCGCGCATCCGCAGTAGTGAGTCCGAGTGCGCATGAGCAGTAGTGACCCCGTGTGCGCATGCGCAGTAGTGAGCCCGAGCGCGCGTGGTCAGTAGTGGGCCCGATTGCGCATCCGCAGTAGTGAGTCCGAGCACGCATGCGCAGTAGTGAGTCCGAGTGCGCATGAGCAGTAGTGAGCCCGTTTGCGCATCCGCAGTAGTGAGCCCGAGCGCGCATCCGCAGTAGTGAGTCCGAGTGCGCATGAGCAGTAGTGAGCCCGTGTGCGCATGAGCAGTAGTGAGCCCGAGCGCCCATCCGCACTAGTGAGTCCGAGTGCGCATGCGCAGTAGTGACCCCGAGTGCGCATGCGCAGTAGTGAGCCCGTGCGCGCATACGCAGTAGTGAGCCCGTGTGCGCATGCGCAGTGGTGAGCCCGAGCGCGCATCCGCAGTAGTGAGTCCGAGTGCGCATGAGCAGTAGTGACCCCGTGTGCGCATGCGCAGTAGTGAGTCCGAGCACGCATGCGCAGTAGTGAGTCCGAGTGCGCATGAGCAGTAGTGAGCCCGTGTGCGCATCCGCAGTAGTGAGTCCGACTGCGCATGAGCAGTAGTGAGCCCGTGTGCGCATGAGGAGTAGTGAGCCCGAGCGCCCATCCGCACTAGTGAGTCGGAGTGCGCATGCGCAGTAGTGACCCCGAGTGCGCATGCGCAGCAGTGAGCCCGTGCGCGCATACGCAGTAGTGCGCCCGTGTGCGCATGGGCAGAAGTGAGCTCGAATGCGCATGTGCAGGTCTGACTCGGTGTGCGCATGCGCAGTAGTGACCCCGAGTACGCGTGCGCTGTAGTGAGCCCGAGCGCGCATCCGCAGTAGTGAGTCCGAGTGCGCATGAGTAGTAGTGAGGCCGTGTGCGCATGCGCAGCAGTGAGCCCGATTGCACATCGGCAGTAGTGAGCCCGAGCGCGCATGCGCTGTAGTGAGTCCGAGTGCGCATGAGCAGTAGTGAGCCCGTGTGCGCATGCGCAGTAGTGAGTCCGAGTGCGCATGGGCTGTAGCGACCCCGAGCGCGCATGTGCAGTAGTGAACCCGTGCGCGCATGCGCAGTAGTGAGCCCGAGCGCGCATCCGCAGTAGTGAGCCCGAGCGCGCATCCGCAGTAGTGAGTCCGAGTGCGCATGAGTAGTAGTGAGGCCGTGTGCGCATGCGCAGCAGTGAGCCCGATTGCACATCGGCAGTAGTGACCCCGAGTGCGCATGCGCAGTAGTGAGCCCGTGCGCGCATACGCAGTAGTGAGCCCGTGTGCGCATGCGCAGTAGTTAGCCCGAGCGCGCATCCGCAGTAGTGAGTCCGAGTGCGCATGAGCAGTAGTGAGCCCGTATGCGCATGAGCAGTAGTAAGCCCGTGTGCGCATGCGCAGTAGTGAGCCCGAGCGCGCATGCGCAGTAGTAAGCCCGTGTGCGCATGCGCAGTAGTGAGCCCGAGCGCGCATCCGCAGAAGTGAGCTCGAATGCGCATGTGCAGTAGTGAGCCCGTGTGCGTATGCGCAGTAGTAAGCCCGAGCGCGCATTCGCAGTAATGAGTCCGAGTGCGCATGAGCAGTAGTGAGCCCGTGTGCGCATGCGCAGTGGTGAGCCCGAGCGCGCATCCGCAGTAGTGAGTCCGAGTGCGCATGAGCAGTAGTGACCCCGTGTGCGCATGCGCAGTAGTGAGCCCGAGCGCGCGTGGTCAGTAGTGGGCCCGATTGCGCATCCGCAGTAGTGAGTCCGAGCACGCATGCGCAGTAGTGAGTCCGAGTGCGCATGAGCAGTAGTTAGCCCGTGTGCGCATCCGCAGTAGTGAGCCCGAGCGCGCATCCGCAGTAGTGAGTCCGAGTGCGCATGAGCAGTAGTGAGCCCGTGTGCGCATGAGCAGTAGTGAGCCCGAGCACCCATCCGCACTAGTGAGTCCGAGTGCGCATGCGCAGTAGTGACCCCGAGTGCGCATGCGCAGTAGTGAGCCCGTGCGCGCATACGCAGTAGTGAGCCCGTGTGCGCATGCGCAGTGGTGAGCCCGAGCGCGCATCCGCAGTAGTGAGTCCGAGTGCGCATGAGCAGTAGTGACCCCGTGTGCGCATGCGCAGTAGTGAGTCCGAGCACGCATGCGCAGTAGTTAGTCCGAGTGCGCATGAGCAGTAGTGAGCCCGTGTGCGCATCCGCAGTAGTGAGCCCGAGCGCGCATCCGCAGTAGTGAGTCCGAGTGCGCATGAGCAGTAGTGAGCCCGTGTGCGCATGCGCAGTAGTGAACCCGATTGCGCATCTGCAGTAGTGACTCTGAGTGCGCATGCACAGCAGTGAACCCGATTGCGCGTCTGCAGTGGTGACCCCGAGTGCGCATGTTCAGTAGCGACCCCGAGCGCGCATGCGCTGTAGTAAGTCCGAGTGCGCATGAGCAGTAGTGAGCCCGTGTGCGCATGCGCAGTAGTGATCCCGAGTTCCTTTACGCGGTAGTGAGCCCGATTTTGTATCCGCAGTAGTGAGTCCGAGTGCGCATGAGCAGTAGTAAGCCGCGGTGCGCATGCGCAGTAGTGACCCCGAGTGCGCATGGGCTGTAGCGACCCCGAGCGCGCATGTGCAGTAGTGAACCCGTGCGCGCATGCGCAGTAGTGAGCCCGAGCGCGCATCCGCAGTAGAGAGTCCGAGCGCGCATCCGCAGTAGTGAGTCCGAGTGCGCATGTGCAGTAGTGAGCCCGTGCGCGCATGCGCAGTAGTGAGCCCGAGCGCGCATCCGTAGTAGTGAGTCCGAGTGCGCATGAGTAGTAGTGAGGCCGTGTGCGCATGCGCAGCAGTGAGCCCGATTGCACATCGGCAGTAGTGAGCCCGAGCGCGCATGCGCTGTAGTGAGTCCGAGTGCGCATGAGCAGTAGTGAGCCCGTGTGCGCATGCGCAGTAGTGAGTCCGAGTGCGCATGAGCAGTAGTGAGCCGGAGTGCGCATGCGCAGTAGTGACCCCGAGTGCGCATGCGCAGTAGTGAGTCCGAGTGCGCATGCGCAGTAGTGACCCCGAGTGCGCATGCGCAGTAGTGAGCGTGTGCGCGCATACGCAGTAGTGAGCCCGTGTGCGGATGCGCAGTAGTTAGCCCGAGCGCGCATCCGCAGTAGTGAGTCCGAGTGCGCATGAGCAGTAGTGAGCCCGTATGCGCATGAGCAGTAGTGAGCCCGTGTGCGCATGCGCAGTAATGAGTCCGAGTGCGCATGAGCAGTAGTGAGCCGGAGTGCGCATGCGCAGTAGTGACCCCGAGTGCGCATGGGCAGTAGCGACCCCGATTGCGCATCTGCAGTAGTGCGCCCGTGTGCGCATGCGCAGTAGTGAGTCCGTGTGCGCATTTGCGGGTCTGAGCCGGAGTGCGCATGTTCAGTAGCGACCCCGAGCGCGCATGCGCTGTAGTAAGTCCGAGTGCGCATGAGCAGTAGTGAGCCCGTGTGCGCATGCGCAGTAGTGAGCCCAAGCGCGCATCCGCACTTGTGAGTCCGAGTGCGTATGCGCAGTAGTGAGCCCGAGCGCGCATCCGCAGTAATGAGTCCGAGTGCGCATGAGCAGTAGTGAGCCCGTGTGCGCATGCGCAGTGGTGAGCCCGAGCGCGCATCCGCAGTAGTGAGTCCGAGTGCGCATGAGCAGTAGTGACCCCGTGTGCGCATGCGCAGTAGTGAGCCCGAGCGCGCGTGGTCAGTAGTGGGCCCGATTGCGCATCCGCAGTAGTGAGTCCGAGCACGCATGCGCAGTAGTGAGTCCGAGTGCGCATGAGCAGTAGTGAGCCCGTTTGCGCATCCGCAGTAGTGAGCCCGAGCGCGTATCCGCAGTAGTGAGTCCGAGTGCGCATGAGCAGTAGTGAGCCCGTGTGCGCATGAGCAGTAGTGAGCCCGAGCGCCCATCCGCACTAGTGAGTCCGAGTGCGCATGCGCAGTAGTGACCCCGAGTGCGCATGCGCAGTAGTGAGCCCGTGCGCGCATACGCAGTAGTGAGCCCGTGTGCGCATGCGCAGTGGTGAGCCCGAGCGCGCATCCGCAGTAGTGAGTCCGAGTGCGCATGAGCAGTAGTGACCCCGTGTGCGCATGCGCAGTAGTGAGTCCGAGCACGCATGCGCAGTAGTGAGTCCGAGTGCGCATGAGCAGTAGTGAGCCCGTGTGCGCATGAGCAGTAGTGAGTCCGAGTGCGCATGCGCAGTAGTGACCCCGAGTGCGCATGCGCAGTAGTGAGCCCGTGCGCGCATACGCAGTAGTGAGCCCGTGTGCGCATGCGCAGTAGTTAGCCCGAGCGCGCATCCGCAGTAGTGAGTCCGAGTGCGCATGAGCAGTAGTGAGCCCGTATGCGCATGAGCAGTAGTGAGCCCGTGTGCGCATGCGCAGTAGTGAGCCCGAGCGCGCATCCGCAGTAGTGGGTCCGAGTGCGCATGAGCAGTAGTGAGCCCGTGTGCGTATGCGCAGTAGTGAGCCCGAGCGCGCATCCGCAGTAATGAGTCCGAGTGCGCATGAGCAGTAGTGAGCCGGAGTGCGCATGCGCAGTAGTGACCCCGAGTGCGCATGGGCAGTAGCGACCCCGATTGCGCATCTGCAGTAGTGACTCCGAGTGCGCATGCGCAACAGTAAACCCGATTGCGTATGCGCAGTAGTGAGCCCGAGTGCGCATGCGCAGTAGTGACCCCGAGCGCGCATGCGCAGTAGTGAGCCCGTGCGCGCATACGCAGTAGTGCGCCCGTGTGCGCATGCGCAGTAGTGAGTCCGTGTGCGCATTTGCGGGTCTGAGCCGGAGTGCGCATGTTCAGTAGCGACCCCGAGCGCGCATGCGCTGTAGTAAGTCCGAGTGCGCATGAGCAGTAGTGAGCCCGTGTGCGCATGCGCAGTAATGAGCCCAAGCGCGCATCCGCACTAGTGAGTCCGAGTGCGCATGCGCAGTAGTGACCCCGAGTGCGCATGAGCAGTAGTGAGCCCGTGTGCGCATGCGCAGTAGTGAGCCCGAGCGCGCGTGGTCAGTAGTGGGCCCGATTGCGCATCCGCAGTAGTGAGTCCGAGCACGCATGCGCAGTAGTGAGTCCGAGTGCGCATGAGCAGTAGTTAGCCCGTGTGCGCATCCGCAGTAGTGAGCCCGAGCGCGCATCCGCAGTAGTGAGTCCGAGTGCGCATGAGCAGTAGTGAGCCCGTGTGCGCATGAGCAGTAGTGAGCCCGACCGCCCATCCGCACTAGTGAGTCCGAGTGCGCATGCGCAGTAGTGACCCCGAGTGCGCATGCGCAGTAGTGAGCCCGTGTGCGCATGCGCAGTGGTGAGCCCGAGCGCGCATCCGCAGTAGTGGGTCCGAGTGCGCATGAGCAGTAGTGACCCCGTGTGCGCATGCGCAGTAGTGAGTCCGAGCACGCATGCGCAGTAGTGAGTCCGAGTGCGCATCCGCAGTAGTGGGTCCGAGTGCGCATGAGCAGTAGTGACCCCGTGTGCGCATGCGCAGTAGTGAGTCCGAGCACGCATGCGCAGTAGTGAGTCCGAGTGCGCATGAGCAGTAGTGAGCCCGTGTGCGCATCCGCAGTAGTGAGCCCGAGCGCGCATCCGCAGTAGTGAGTCCGAGTGCGCATGAGCAGTAGTGAGCCCGTGTGCGCATGAGCAGTAGTGAGCCCGAGCGCCCATCCGCACTAGTTAGTCCGAGTGCGCATGCGCAGTAGTGACCCCGAGTGCGCATGCGCAGTAGTGAGCCCGTGCGCGCATACGCAGTAGTGCGCCCGTGTGCGCATGGGCAGAAGTGAGCTCGAATGCGCATGTGCAGGTCTGACTCGGTGTGCGCATGCGCAGTAGTGACCCCGAGTGCGCGTGCGCTGTAGTGAGCCCGAGCGCGCATCCGCAGTAGTGAGTCCGTGTGCGCATGAGTAGTAGTGAGGCCGTGTGCGCGTGCGCAGTAGTGAGCCCGAGCGCGCATCCGCAGTAGTGAGTCCGAGTGCGCATGAGCAGTAGTGACCCCGTGTGCGCATGCGCAGTAGTGAGCCCGAGCGCGCGTGGTCAGTAGTGGGCCCGATTGCGCATCCGCAGTAGTGAGTCCGAGCACGCATGCGCAGTAGTGAGTCCGAGTGCGCATGAGCAGTAGTTAGCCCGTGTGCGCATCCGCAGTAGTGAGCCCGAGCGCGCATCCGCAGTAGTGAGTCCGAGTGCGCATGAGCAGTAGTGAGCCCGTGTGCGCATGAGCAGTAGTGAGCCCGAGCGCCCATCCGCACTAGTGAGTCCGAGTGCGCATGCGCAGTAGTGACCCCGAGTGCGCATGCGCAGTAGTGAGCCCGTGCGCGCATACGCAGTAGTGAGCCCGTGTGCGCATGCGCAGTGGTGAGCCCGAGCGCGCATCCGCAGTAGTGAGTCCGAGTGCGCATGAGCAGTAGTGACCCCGTGTGCGCATGCGCAGTAGTGAGTCCGAGCACGCATGCGCAGTAGTGAGTCCGAGTGCGCATGAGCAGTAGTGAGCCCGTGTGCGCATCCGCAGTAGTGAGCCCGAGCGCGCATCCGCAGTAGTGAGTCCGACTGCGCATGAGCAGTAGTGAGCCCGTGTGCGCATGAGGAGTAGTGAGCCCGAGCGCCCATCCGCACTAGTGAGTCCGAGTGCGCATGCGCAGTAGTGACCCCGAGTGCGCATGCGCAGTAGTGAGCCCGTGCGCGCATACGCAGTAGTGAGCCCGTGTGCGCATGCGCAGTAGTTAGCCCGAGGGCGCATCCGCAGTAGTGAGTCCGAGTGCGCATGAGCAGTAGTGAGCCCGTATGCGCATGAGCAGTAGTGAGCCCGTGTGCGCATGCGCAGTAGTGAGCCCGAGCGCGCATCCGCAGTAGTGGGTCCGAGTGCGCATGAGCAGTAGTGAGCCCGTGTGCGTATGCGCTGTAGTGAGCCCGAGCGCGCATCCGCAGTAATGAGTCCGAGTGCGCATGAGCAGTAGTGAGCCGGAGTGCGCATGCGCAGTAGTGACCCCGAGTGCGCATGGGCAGTAGCGACCCCGATTGCGCATCTGCAGTAGTGACTCCGAGTGCGCATGCGCAACAGTAAACCCGATTGCGTATGCGCAGTAGTGAGCCCGAGTGCGCATGCGCAGTAGTGACCCCGAGCGCGCATGCGCAGTAGTGAGCCCGTGCGCGCATACGCAGTAGTGCGCCCGGGTGCGCATGCGCAGTAGTGAGTCCGTGTGCGCATTTGCGGGTCTGAGCCGGAGTGCGCATGTTCAGTAGCGACCCCGAGCGCGCATGCGCTGTAGTAAGTCCGAGTGCGCATGAGCAGTAGTGAGCCCGTGTGCGCATGCGCAGTAGTGAGCCCAAGCGCGCATCCGCACTAGTGAGTCCGAGTGCGCATGCGCAGTAGTGACCCCGAGTGCGCATGAGCAGTAGTGAGCCCGTGTGCGCATGCGCAGTAGTGAGCCCGAGCGCGCATCCGCAGTAGTGAGTTCGAGTGCGCATGAGCAGTAGTGAGCCCGTGTGCGTATGCGCAGTAGTGAGCCCGAGCGCGCATCCGCAGTAATGAGTCCGAGTGCGCATGAGCAGTAGTGAGCCCGTGTGCGCATGCGCAGTGGTGAGCCCGAGCGCGCATCCGCAGTAGTGAGTCCGAGTGCGCATGAGCAGTAGTGACCCCGTGTGCGCATGCGCAGTAGTGAGCCCGAGCGCGCGTGGTCAGTAGTGGGCCCGATTGCGCATCCGCAGTAGTGAGTCCGAGCACGCATGCGCAGTAGTGAGTCCGAGTGCGCATGAGCAGTAGTTAGCCCGTGTGCGCATCCGCAGTAGTTAGCCCGAGCGCGCATCCGCAGTAGTGACTCCGAGTGCGCATGAGCAGTAGTGAGCCCGTATGCGCATGAGCAGTAGTGAGCCCGTGTGCGCATGCGCAGTAGTGAGCCCGAGCGCGCATCCGCAGTAGTGGGTCCGAGTGCGCATGAGCAGTAGTGAGCCCGTGTGCGTATGCGCAGTAGTGAGCCCGAGCGCGCATCCGCAGTAATGAGTCCGAGTGCGCATGAGCAGTAGTGAGCCGGAGTGCGCATGCGCAGTAGTGACCTCGAGTGCGCATGGGCAGTAGCGACCCCGATTGCGCATCTGCAGTAGTGACTCCGAGTGCGCATGCGCAACAGTAAACCCGATTGCGTATGCGCAGTAGTGAGCCCGAGTGCGCATGCGCAGTAGTGACCCCGAGCGCGCATGCGCAGTAGTGAGCCCGTGCGCGCATACGCAGTAGTGCGCCCGTGTGCGCATGCGCAGTAGTGAGTCCGTGTGCGCATTTGCGGGTCTGAGCCGGAGTGCGCATGTTCAGTAGCGACCCCGAGCGCGCATGCGCTGTAGTAAGTCCGAGTGCGCATGAGGAGTAGTGAGCCCGTGTGCGCATGCGCAGTAGTGAGCCCAAGCGCGCATCCGCACTAGTGAGTCCGAGTGCGCATGCGCAGTAGTGACCCCGAGTGCGCATGAGCAGTAGTGAGCCCGTGTGCGCATGCGCAGTAGTGAGCCCGAGCGCGCATCCGCAGTAGTGAGTTCGAGTGCGCATGAGCAGTAGTGAGCCCGTGTGCGTATGCGCAGTAGTGAGCCCGAGCGCGCATCCGCAGTAATGAGTCCGAGTGCGCATGAGCAGTAGTGAGCCCGTGTGCGCATGCGCAGTGGTGAGCCCGAGCGCGCATCCGAAGTAGTGAGTCCGAGTGCGCATGAGCAGTAGTGACCCCGTGTGCGCATGCGCAGTAGTGAGCCCGAGCGCGCGTGGTCAGTAGTGGGCCCGATTGCGCATCCGCAGTAGTGAGCCCGAGCGCGCATCCGCAGTAGTGAGTCCGAGTGCGCATGAGCAGTAGTGAGCCCGTGTGCGCATGCGCAGTAGTGAGCCCGAGCGCCCATCCGCACTAGTGAGTCCGAGTGCGTATGCGCAGTAGTGACCCCGAGTGCGCATGCGCAGTAGTGAGCCCGTGTGCGTATGCGCAGTAGTGAGCCCGAGCGCGCATCCGCAGTAATGAGTCCGAGTGCGCATGAGCAGTAGTGAGCCGGAGTGCGCATGCGCAGTAGTGACCCCGAGTGCGCATGGGCAGTAGCGACCCCGATTGCGCATCTGCAGTAGTGACTCCGAGTGCGCATGCGCAACAGTAAACCCGATTGCGCATGCGCAGTAGTGACCCCGAGCGCGCATGCGCAGTAGTGAGCCCGTGCTCGCATACGCAGTAGTGCGCCCGTGTGCGCATGCGCAGTAGTGAGTCCGTGTGCGCATTTGCGGGTCTGAGCCGGAGTGCGCATGTTCAGTAGCGACCCCGAGCGCGCATGCGCTGTAGTAAGTCCGAGTGCGCATGAGCAGTAGTGAGCCCGTGTGCGCATGCGCAGTAGTGAGCCCAAGCGCGCATCCGCACTAGTGAGTCCGAGTGCGCATGCGCAGTAGTGAGCCCGAGCGCGCATCCGCAGTAGTGAGTCCGAGCGCGCGTGGTCAGTAGTGGGCCCGATTGCGCATCCGCAGTAGTGAGTCCGAGCACGCATGCGCAGTAGTGAGTCCGAGTGCGCATGAGCAGTAGTGAGCCCGTGTGCGCATCCGCAGTAGTGAGCCCGAGCGCGCATCCGCAGTAGTGAGTCCGAGTGCGCATGAGCAGTAGTGAGCCCGTGTGCGCATGAGCAGTAGTGAGCCCGTGCGCGCATACGCAGTAGTGCGCCCGTGTGCGCATGCGCAGTAGTGAGTCCGTGTGCGCATTTGCGGGTCTGAGCCGGAGTGCGCATGTTCAGTAGCGACCCCGAGCGCGCATGCGCTGTAGTAAGTCCGAGTGCGCATGAGCAGTAGTGAGCCCGTGTGCGCATGCGCAGTAGTGAGCCCAAGCGCGCATCCGCACTAGTGAGTCCGAGTGCGCATGCGCAGTAGTGACCCCGAGTGCGCATGAGCAGTAGTGAGCCCGTGTGCGCATGCGCAGTAGTGAGCCCGAGCGCGCGTGGTCAGTAGTGGGCCCGATTGCGCATCCGCAGTAGTGAGTCCGAGCACGCATGCGCAGTAGTGAGTCCGAGTGCGCATGAGCAGTAGTTAGCCCGTGTGCGCATCCGCAGTAGTGAGCCCGAGCGCGCATCCGCAGTAGTGAGTCCGAGTGCGCATGAGCAGTAGTGAGCCCGTGTGCGCATGAGCAGTAGTGAGCCCGACCGCCCATCCGCACTAGTGAGTCCGAGTGCGCATGCGCAGTAGTGACCCCGAGTGCGCATGCGCAGTAGTGAGCCCGTGCGCGCATACGCAGTAGTGAGCCCGTGTGCGCATGCGCAGTGGTGAGCCCGAGCGCGCATCCGCAGTAGTGGGTCCGAGTGCGCATGAGCAGTAGTGACCCCGTGTGCGCATGCGCAGTAGTGAGTCCGAGCACGCATGCGCAGTAGTGAGTCCGAGTGCGCATCCGCAGTAGTGGGTCCGAGTGCGCATGAGCAGTAGTGACCCCGTGTGCGCATGCGCAGTAGTGAGTCCGAGCACGCATGCGCAGTAGTGACCCCGAGTGCGCATGAGCAGTAGTGAGCCCGTGTGCGCATGCGCAGTAGTGAGCCCGAGCGCGCATCCGCAGTAGTGAGTTCGAGTGCGCATGAGCAGTAGTGAGCCCGTGTGCGTATGCGCAGTAGTGAGCCCGAGCGCGCATCCGCAGTAATGAGTCCGAGTGCGCATGAGCAGTAGTGAGCCCGTGTGCGCATGCGCAGTGGTGAGCCCGAGCGCGCATCCGCAGTAGTGAGTCCGAGTGCGCATGAGCAGTAGTGACCCCGTGTGCGCATGCGCAGTAGTGAGCCCGAGCGCGCGTGGTCAGTAGTGGGCCCGATTGCGCATCCGCAGTAGTGAGCCCGAGCGCGCATCCGCAGTAGTGAGTCCGAGTGCGCATGAGCAGTAGTGAGCCCGCGTGCGCATGCGCAGTAGTGAGCCCGAGCGCCCATCCGCACTAGTGAGTCCGAGTGCGTATGCGCAGTAGTGACCCCGAGTGCGCATGCGCAGTAGTGAGCCCGTGCGCGCATACGCAGTAGTGCGCCCGTGTGCGCATGGGCAGAAGTGGGCTCGAATGCGCATGTGCAGGTCTGACTCGGTGTGCGCATGCGCAGTAGTGACCCCGAGTGCGCGTGCGCTGTAGTGAGCTCGTGTGCGCATGCGCAGTAGTGAGCCAGTGTACGCATGCGCAGTAGTGAGTCCGTGTGCGCATGTGCAGGTCTGACTCGGTGTGCGCATGCGCAGTAGTGACCCCGAGTGCGCATGCGCTGTAGTGAGCTCGTGTGCGCATGCGCAGTAGTGAGCCAGTGTACGCATGCGCAGTAGTGAGTCCGTGTGCGCATTTGCGGGTCTGAGCCGGAGTGCGCATGCGCAGTAGTGAACCCGATTGCGCATCTGCAGTAGTGACTCTGAGTGCGCATGCACAGCAGTGAACCCGATTGCGCGTCTGCAGTGGTGACCCCGAGTGCGCATGTTCAGTAGCGACCCCGAGCGCGCATGCGCTGTAGTAAGTCCGAGTGCGCATGAGCAGTAGTGAGCCCGTGTGCGCATGCGCAGTAGTGATCCCGAGTTCCTTTACGCGGTAGTGAGCCCGATTTTGTATCCGCAGTAGTGAGTCCGAGTGCGCATGAGCAGTAGTGAGCCCGTATGCGCATGAGCAGTAGTGAGCCCGTGTGCGCATGCGCAGTAGTGGGCCCGAGCGCGCATCCGCAGTAGTGGGTCCGAGTGCGCATGAGCAGTAGTGAGCCCGTGTGCGTATGCGCAGTAGTGAGCCCGAGCGCGCATCCGCAGTAATGAGTCCGAGTGCGCATGAGCAGTAGTGAGCCGGAGTGCGCATGCGCAGTAGTGACCCCGAGCGCGCATGCGCAGTAGTGAGCCCGTGCTCGCATACGCAGTAGTGCGCCCGTGTGCGCATGCGCAGTAGTGAGTCCGTGTGCGCATTTGCGGGTCTGAGCCGGAGTGCGCATGTTCAGTAGCGACCCCGAGCGCGCATGCGCTGTAGTAAGTCCGAGTGCGCATGAGCAGTAGTGAGCCCGTGTGCGCATGCGCAGTAGTGAGCCCAAGCGCGCATCCGCACTAGTGAGTCCGAGTGCGCATGCGCAGTAGTGAGCCCGAGCGCGCATCCGCAGTAGTGAGTCCGAGCGCGCGTGGTCAGTAGTGGGCCCGATTGCGCATCCGCAGTAGTGAGTCCGAGCACGCATGCGCAGTAGTGAGTCCGAGTGCGCATGAGCAGTAGTGAGCCCGTGTGCGCATCCGCAGTAGTGAGCCCGAGCGCGCATCCGCAGTAGTGAGTCCGAGTGCGCATGAGCAGTAGTGAGCCCGTGTGCGCATGAGCAGTAGTGAGCCCGTGCGCGCATACGCAGTAGTGCGCCCGTGTGCGCATGCGCAGTAGTGAGTCCGTGTGCGCATTTGCGGGTCTGAGCCGGAGTGCGCATGTTCAGTAGCGACCCCGAGCGCGCATGCGCTGTAGTAAGTCCGAGTGCGCATGAGCAGTAGTGAGCCCGTGTGCGCATGCGCAGTAGTGAGCCCAAGCGCGCATCCGCACTAGTGAGTCCGAGTGCGCATGCGCAGTAGTGACCCCGAGTGCGCATGAGCAGTAGTGAGCCCGTGTGCGCATGCGCAGTAGTGAGCCCGAGCGCGCGTGGTCAGTAGTGGGCCCGATTGCGCATCCGCAGTAGTGAGTCCGAGCACGCATGCGCAGTAGTGAGTCCGAGTGCGCATGAGCAGTAGTTAGCCCGTGTGCGCATCCGCAGTAGTGAGCCCGAGCGCGCATCCGCAGTAGTGAGTCCGAGTGCGCATGAGCAGTAGTGAGCCCGTGTGCGCATGAGCAGTAGTGAGCCCGACCGCCCATCCGCACTAGTGAGTCCGAGTGCGCATGCGCAGTAGTGACCCCGAGTGCGCATGCGCAGTAGTGAGCCCGTGCGCGCATACGCAGTAGTGAGCCCGTGTGCGCATGCGCAGTGGTGAGCCCGAGCGCGCATCCGCAGTAGTGGGTCCGAGTGCGCATGAGCAGTAGTGACCCCGTGTGCGCATGCGCAGTAGTGAGTCCGAGCACGCATGCGCAGTAGTGAGTCCGAGTGCGCATCCGCAGTAGTGGGTCCGAGTGCGCATGAGCAGTAGTGACCCCGTGTGCGCATGCGCAGTAGTGAGTCCGAGCACGCATGCGCAGTAGTGACCCCGAGTGCGCATGAGCAGTAGTGAGCCCGTGTGCGCATGCGCAGTAGTGAGCCCGAGCGCGCATCCGCAGTAGTGAGTTCGAGTGCGCATGAGCAGTAGTGAGCCCGTGTGCGTATGCGCAGTAGTGAGCCCGAGCGCGCATCCGCAGTAATGAGTCCGAGTGCGCATGAGCAGTAGTGAGCCCGTGTGCGCATGCGCAGTGGTGAGCCCGAGCGCGCATCCGCAGTAGTGAGTCCGAGTGCGCATGAGCAGTAGTGACCCCGTGTGCGCATGCGCAGTAGTGAGCCCGAGCGCGCGTGGTCAGTAGTGGGCCCGATTGCGCATCCGCAGTAGTGAGCCCGAGCGCGCATCCGCAGTAGTGAGTCCGAGTGCGCATGAGCAGTAGTGAGCCCGTGTGCGCATGCGCAGTAGTGAGCCCGAGCGCCCATCCGCACTAGTGAGTCCGAGTGCGTATGCGCAGTAGTGACCCCGAGTGCGCATGCGCAGTAGTGAGCCCGTGCGCGCATACGCAGTAGTGCGCCCGTGTGCGCATGGGCAGAAGTGGGCTCGAATGCGCATGTGCAGGTCTGACTCGGTGTGCGCATGCGCAGTAGTGACCCCGAGTGCGCGTGCGCTGTAGTGAGCTCGTGTGCGCATGCGCAGTAGTGAGCCAGTGTACGCATGCGCAGTAGTGAGTCCGTGTGCGCATGTGCAGGTCTGACTCGGTGTGCGCATGCGCAGTAGTGACCCCGAGTGCGCATGCGCTGTAGTGAGCTCGTGTGCGCATGCGCAGTAGTGAGCCAGTGTACGCATGCGCAGTAGTGAGTCCGTGTGCGCATTTGCGGGTCTGAGCCGGAGTGCGCATGCGCAGTAGTGAACCCGATTGCGCATCTGCAGTAGTGACTCTGAGTGCGCATGCACAGCAGTGAACCCGATTGCGCGTCTGCAGTGGTGACCCCGAGTGCGCATGTTCAGTAGCGACCCCGAGCGCGCATGCGCTGTAGTAAGTCCGAGTGCGCATGAGCAGTAGTGAGCCCGTGTGCGCATGCGCAGTAGTGATCCCGAGTTCCTTTACGCGGTAGTGAGCCCGATTTTGTATCCGCAGTAGTGAGTCCGAGTGCGCATGAGCAGTAGTGAGCCCGTATGCGCATGAGCAGTAGTGAGCCCGTGTGCGCATGCGCAGTAGTGGGCCCGAGCGCGCATCCGCAGTAGTGGGTCCGAGTGCGCATGAGCAGTAGTGAGCCCGTGTGCGTATGCGCAGTAGTGAGCCCGAGCGCGCATCCGCAGTAATGAGTCCGAGTGCGCATGAGCAGTAGTGAGCCGGAGTGCGCATGCGCAGTAGTGACCCCGAGCGCGCATGCGCAGTAGTGAGCCCGTGCTCGCATACGCAGTAGTGCGCCCGTGTGCGCATGCGCAGTAGTGAGTCCGTGTGCGCATTTGCGGGTCTGAGCCGGAGTGCGCATGTTCAGTAGCGACCCCGAGCGCGCATGCGCTGTAGTAAGTCCGAGTGCGCATGAGCAGTAGTGAGCCCGTGTGCGCATGCGCAGTAGTGAGCCCAAGCGCGCATCCGCACTAGTGAGTCCGAGTGCGCATGCGCAGTAGTGAGCCCGAGCGCGCATCCGCAGTAGTGAGTCCGAGCGCGCGTGGTCAGTAGTGGGCCCGATTGCGCATCCGCAGTAGTGAGTCCGAGCACGCATGCGCAGTAGTGAGTCCGAGTGCGCATGAGCAGTAGTGAGCCCGTGTGCGCATCCGCAGTAGTGAGCCCGAGCGCGCATCCGCAGTAGTGAGTCCGAGTGCGCATGAGCAGTAGTGAGCCCGTGTGCGCATGAGCAGTAGTGAGCCCGTGCGCGCATACGCAGTAGTGCGCCCGTGTGCGCATGCGCAGTAGTGAGTCCGTGTGCGCATTTGCGGGTCTGAGCCGGAGTGCGCATGTTCAGTAGCGACCCCGAGCGCGCATGCGCTGTAGTAAGTCCGAGTGCGCATGAGCAGTAGTGAGCCCGTGTGCGCATGCGCAGTAGTGAGCCCAAGCGCGCATCCGCACTAGTGAGTCCGAGTGCGCATGCGCAGTAGTGACCCCGAGTGCGCATGAGCAGTAGTGAGCCCGTGTGCGCATGCGCAGTAGTGAGCCCGAGCGCGCGTGGTCAGTAGTGGGCCCGATTGCGCATCCGCAGTAGTGAGTCCGAGCACGCATGCGCAGTAGTGAGTCCGAGTGCGCATGAGCAGTAGTTAGCCCGTGTGCGCATCCGCAGTAGTGAGCCCGAGCGCGCATCCGCAGTAGTGAGTCCGAGTGCGCATGAGCAGTAGTGAGCCCGTGTGCGCATGAGCAGTAGTGAGCCCGACCGCCCATCCGCACTAGTGAGTCCGAGTGCGCATGCGCAGTAGTGACCCCGAGTGCGCATGCGCAGTAGTGAGCCCGTGCGCGCATACGCAGTAGTGAGCCCGTGTGCGCATGCGCAGTGGTGAGCCCGAGCGCGCATCCGCAGTAGTGGGTCCGAGTGCGCATGAGCAGTAGTGACCCCGTGTGCGCATGCGCAGTAGTGAGTCCGAGCACGCATGCGCAGTAGTGAGTCCGAGTGCGCATCCGCAGTAGTGGGTCCGAGTGCGCATGAGCAGTAGTGACCCCGTGTGCGCATGCGCAGTAGTGAGTCCGAGCACGCATGCGCAGTAGTGAGTCCGAGTGCGCATGAGCAGTAGTGAGCCCGTGTGCGCATCCGCAGTAGTGAGCCCGAGCGCGCATCCGCAGTAGTGAGTCCGAGTGCGCATGAGCAGTAGTGAGCCCGTGTGCGCATGAGCAGTAGTGAGCCCGAGCGCCCATCCGCACTAGTTAGTCCGAGTGCGCATGCGCAGTAGTGACCCCGAGTGCGCATGCGCAGTAGTGAGCCCGTGCGCGCATACGCAGTAGTGCGCCCGTGTGCGCATGGGCAGAAGTGAGCTCGAATGCGCATGTGCAGGTCTGACTCGGTGTGCGCATGCGCAGTAGTGACCCCGAGTGCGCGTGCGCTGTAGTGAGCCCGAGCGCGCATCCGCAGTAGTGAGTCCGAGTGCGCATGAGTAGTAGTGAGGCCGTGTGCGCGTGCGCAGTAGTGAGCCCGAGCGCGCATCCGCAGTAGTGAGTCCGAGTGCGCATGAGCAGTAGTGACCCCGTGTGCGCATGCGCAGTAGTGAGCCCGAGCGCGCGTGGTCAGTAGTGGGCCCGATTGCGCATCCGCAGTAGTGAGTCCGAGCACGCATGCGCAGTAGTGAGTCCGAGTGCGCATGAGCAGTAGTTAGCCCGTGTGCGCATCCGCAGTAGTGAGCCCGAGCGCGCATCCGCAGTAGTGAGTCCGAGTGCGCATGAGCAGTAGTGAGCCCGTGTGCGCATGAGCAGTAGTGAGCCCGAGCGCCCATCCGCACTAGTGAGTCCGAGTGCGCATGCGCAGTAGTGACCCCGAGTGCGCATGCGCAGTAGTGAGCCCGTGCGCGCATCCGCAGTAGTGAGTCCGAGTGCGCATGAGCAGTAGTGAGCCCGTATGCGCATGAGCAGTAGTGAGCCCGTGTGCGCATGCGCAGTAGTGAGCCCGAGCGCGCATCCGCAGTAGTGGGTCCGAGTGCGCATGAGCAGTAGTGAGCCCGTGTGCGTATGCGCAGTAGTGAGCCCGAGCGCGCATCCGCAGTAATGAGTCCGAGTGCGCATGAGCAGTAGTGAGCCGGAGTGCGCATGCGCAGTAGTGACCCCGAGTGCGCATGGGCAGTAGCGACCCCGATTGCGCATCTGCAGTAGTGACTCCGAGTGCGCATGCGCAACAGTAAACCCGATTGCGTATGCGCAGTAGTGAGCCCGAGTGCGCATGCGCAGTAGTGACCCCGAGCGCGCATGCGCAGTAGTGAGCCCGTGCGCGCATACGCAGTAGTGCGCCCGTGTGCGCATGCGCAGTAGTGAGTCCGTGTGCGCATTTGCGGGTCTGAGCCGGAGTGCGCATGTTCAGTAGCGACCCCGAGCGCGCATGCGCTGTAGTAAGTCCGAGTGCGCATGAGCAGTAGTGAGCCCGTGTGCGCATGCGCAGTAGTGAGCCCAAGCGCGCATCCGCACTAGTGAGTCCGAGTGCGCATGCGCAGTAGTGACCCCGAGTGCGCATGAGCAGTAGTGAGCCCGTGTGCGCATGCGCAGTAGTGAGCCCGAGCGCGCATCCGCAGTAGTGAGTTCGAGTGCGCATGAGCAGTAGTGAGCCCGTGTGCGTATGCGCAGTAGTGAGCCCGAGCGCGCATCCGCAGTAATGAGTCCGAGTGCGCATGAGCAGTAGTGAGCCCGTGTGCGCATGCGCAGTGGTGAGCCCGAGCGCGCATCCGCAGTAGTGAGTCCGAGTGCGCATTAGCAGTAGTGACCCCGTGTGCGCATGCGCAGTAGTGAGCCCGAGCGCGCGTGGTCAGTAGTGGGCCCGATTGCGCATCCGCAGTAGTGAGTCCGAGCACGCATGCGCAGTAGTGAGTCCGAGTGCGCATGAGCAGTAGTTAGCCCGTGTGCGCATCCGCAGTAGTTAGCCCGAGCGCGCATCCGCAGTAGTGAGTCCGAGTGCGCATGAGCAGTAGTGAGCCCGTATGCGCATGAGCAGTAGTGAGCCCGTGTGCGCATGCGCAGTAGTGAGCCCGAGCGCGCATCCGCAGTAGTGGGTCCGAGTGCGCATGAGCAGTAGTGAGCCCGTGTGCGTATGCGCAGTAGTGAGCCCGAGCGCGCATCCGCAGTAATGAGTCCGAGTGCGCATGAGCAGTAGTGAGCCGGAGTGCGCATGCGCAGTAGTGACCCCGAGTGCGCATGGGCAGTAGCGACCCCGATTGCGCATCTGCAGTAGTGACTCCGAGTGCGCATGCGCAACAGTAAACCCGATTGCGTATGCGCAGTAGTGAGCCCGAGTGCGCATGCGCAGTAGTGACCCCGAGCGCGCATGCGCAGTAGTGAGCCCGTGCGCGCATACGCAGTAGTGCGCCCGTGTGCGCATGCGCAGTAGTGAGTCCGTGTGCGCATTTGCGGGTCTGAGCCGGAGTGCGCATGTTCAGTAGCGACCCCGAGCGCGCATGCGCTGTAGTAAGTCCGAGTGCGCATGAGCAGCAGTGAGCCCGTGTGCGCATGCGCAGTAGTGAGCCCAAGCGCGCATCCGCACTAGTGAGTCCGAGTGCGCATGCGCAGTAGTGACCCCGAGTGCGCATGAGCAGTAGTGAGCCCGTGTGCGCATGCGCAGTAGTGAGCCCGAGCGCGCATCCGCAGTAGTGAGTTCGAGTGCGCATGAGCAGTAGTGAGCCCGTGTGCGTATGCGCAGTAGTGAGCCCGAGCGCGCATCCGCAGTAATGAGTCCGAGTGCGCATGAGCAGTAGTGAGCCCGTGTGCGCATGCGCAGTGGTGAGCCCGAGCGCGCATCCGCAGTAGTGAGTCCGAGTGCGCATGAGCAGTAGTGACCCCGTGGGCGCATGCGCAGTAGTGAGCCCGAGCGCGCGTGGTCAGTAGTGGGCCCGATTGCGCATCCGCAGTAGTGAGCCCGAGCGCGCATCCGCAGTAGTGAGTCCGAGTGCGCATGAGCAGTAGTGAGCCCGTGTGCGCATGCGCAGTAGTGAGCCCGAGCGCCCATCCGCACTAGTGAGTCCGAGTGCGTATGCGCAGTAGTGACCCCGAGTGCGCATGCGCAGTAGTGAGCCCGTGCGCGCATACGCAGTAGTGCGCCCGTGTGCGCATGGGCAGAAGTGAGCTCGAATGCGCATGTGCAGGTCTGACTCGGTGTGCGCATGCGCAGTAGTGACCCCGAGTGCGCGTGCGCTGTAGTGAGCTCGTGTGCGCATGCGCAGTAGTGAGCCAGTGTACGCATGCGCAGTAGTGAGTCCGTGTGCGCGTGTGCAGGTCTGACTCGGTGTGCGCATGCGCAGTAGTGACCCCGAGTGCGCATGCGCTGTAGTGAGCTCGTGTGCGCATGCGCAGTAGTGAGCCAGTGTACGCATGCGCAGTAGTGAGTCCGTGTGCGCATTTGCGGGTCTGAGCCGGAGTGCGCATGCGCAGTAGTGAACCCGATTGCGCATCTGCAGTAGTGACTCTGAGTGCGCATGCACAGCAGTGAACCCGATTGCGCGTCTGCAGTGGTGACCCCGAGTGCGCATGTTCAGTAGCGACCCCGAGCGCGCATGCGCTGTAGTAAGTCCGAGTGCGCATGAGCAGTAGTGAGCCGGAGTGCGCATGCGCAGTAGTGACCCCGAGTGCGCATGGGCAGTAGCGACCCCGATTGCGCATCTGCAGTAGTGACTCCGAGTGCGCATGCGCAACAGTAAACCCGATTGCGCATGCGCAGTAGTGACCCCGAGCGCGCATGCGCAGTAGTGAGCCCGTGCTCGCATACGCAGTAGTGCGCCCGTGTGCGCATGCGCAGTAGTGAGTCCGTGTGCGCATTTGCGGGTCTGAGCCGGAGTGCGCATGTTCAGTAGCGACCCCGAGCGCGCATGCGCTGTAGTAAGTCCGAGTGCGCATGAGCAGTAGTGAGCCCGTGTGCGCATGCGCAGTAGTGAGCCCAAGCGCGCATCCGCACTAGTGAGTCCGAGTGCGCATGCGCAGTAGTGGGCCCGAGCGCGCATCCGCAGTAGTGAGTCCGAGCGCGCGTGGTCAGTAGTGGGCCCGATTGCGCATCCGCAGTAGTGAGTCCGAGCACGCATGCGCAGTAGTGAGTCCGAGTGCGCATGAGCAGTAGTGAGCCCGTATGCGCATCCGCAGTAGTGAGCCCGAGCGCGCATCCGCAGTAGTGAGTCCGAGTGCGCATGAGCAGTAGTGAGCCCGTGTGCGCATGAGCAGTAGTGAGCCCGAGCGCCCATCCGCACTAGTGAGTCCGAGTGCGCATGCGCAGTAGTGACCCCGAGTGCGCATGCGCAGTAGTGAGCCCGTGCGCGCATACGCAGTAGTGAGCCCGTGTGCGCATGCGCAGTGGTGAGCCCGAGCGCGCATCCGCAGTAGTGAGTCCGAGTGCGCATGAGCAGTAGTGAGTCCGAGCACGCATGCGCAGTAGTGAGCCCGAGCGCGCGTGGTCAGTAGTGGGCCCGATTGCGCATCCGCAGTAGTGAGTCCGAGCACGCATGCGCAGTAGTGAGTCCGAGTGCGCATGAGCAGTAGTGAGCCCGTGTGCGCATCCGCAGTAGTGAGCCTGAGCGCGCATCCGCAGTAGTGAGTCCGAGTGCGCATGAGCAGTAGTGAGCCCGTGTGCGTATGCGCAGTAGTGAGCCCGAGCGCGCATCCGCAGTAATGAGTCCGAGTGCGCATGAGCAGTAGTGAGCCCGTGTGCGCATGCGCAGTGGTGAGCCCGAGCGCGCATCCGCAGTAGTGAGTCCGAGTGCGCATGAGCAGTAGTGACCCCGTGTGCGCATGCGCAGTAGTGAGCCCGAGCGCGCGTGGTCAGTAGTGGGCCCGATTGCGCATCCGCAGTAGTGAGTCCGAGCACGCATGCGCAGTAGTGAGTCCGAGTGCGCATGAGCAGTAGTGAGCCCGTGTGCGCATCCGCAGTAGTGAGCCCGAGCGCGCATCCGCAGTAGTGAGTCCGAGTGCGCATGAGCAGTAGTGAGCCCGTGTGCGCATGAGCAGTAGTGAGCCCGAGCGCCCATCCGCACTAGTGAGTCCGAGTGCGCATGCGCAGTAGTGACCCCGAGTGCGCATGCGCAGTAGTGAGCCCGTGCGCGCATACGCAGTAGTGAGCCCGTGTGCGCATGCGCAGTGGTGAGCCCGAGCGCGCATCCGCAGTAGTGAGTCCGAGTGCGCATGAGCAGTAGTGACCCCGTGTGCGCATGCGCAGTAGTGAGTCCGAGCACGCATGCGCAGTAGTGAGCCCGTGTGCGCATGAGCAGTAGTGAGCCCGTGTGCGCATCCGCAGTAGTGAGCCCGAGCGCGCATCCGCAGTAGTGAGTCCGACTGCGCATGAGCAGTAGTGAGCCCGTGTGCGCATGCGCAGTAGTGAGCCCGAGCGCGCATCCGCAGTAGTGGGTCCGAGTGCGCACGAGCAGTAGTGAGCCCGTGTGCGTATGCGCAGTAGTGAGCCCGAGCGCGCATCCGCAGTAATGAGTCCGAGTGCGCATGAGCAGTAGTGAGCCGGAGTGCGCATGCGCAGTAGTGACCCCGAGTGCGCATGGGCAGTAGCGACCCCGATTGCGCATCTGCAGTAGTGACTCTGAGTGCGCATGCACAGCAGTGAACCCGATTGCGCGTCTGCAGTGGTGACCCCGAGTGCGCATGTTCAGTAGCGACCCCGAGCGCGCATGCGCTGTAGTAAGTCCGAGTGCGCATGAGCAGTAGTGAGCCCGTGTGCGCATGCGCAGTAGTGATCCCGAGTTCCTTTACGCGGTAGTGAGCCCGATTTTGTATCCGCAGTAGTGAGTCCGAGTGCGCATGAGCAGTAGTGAGCCCGTATGCGCATGAGCAGTAGTGAGCCCGTGTGCGCATGCGCAGTAGTGGGCCCGAGCGCGCATCCGCAGTAGTGGGTCCGAGTGCGCATGAGCAGTAGTGAGCCCGTGTGCGTATGCGCAGTAGTGAGCCCGAGCGCGCATCCGCAGTAATGAGTCCGAGTGCGCATGAGCAGTAGTGAGCCGGAGTGCGCATGCGCAGTAGTGACCCCGAGCGCGCATGCGCAGTAGTGAGCCCGTGCTCGCATACGCAGTAGTGCGCCCGTGTGCGCATGCGCAGTAGTGAGTCCGTGTGCGCATTTGCGGGTCTGAGCCGGAGTGCGCATGTTCAGTAGCGACCCCGAGCGCGCATGCGCTGTAGTAAGTCCGAGTGCGCATGAGCAGTAGTGAGCCCGTGTGCGCATGCGCAGTAGTGAGCCCAAGCGCGCATCCGCACTAGTGAGTCCGAGTGCGCATGCGCAGTAGTGAGCCCGAGCGCGCATCCGCAGTAGTGAGTCCGAGCGCGCGTGGTCAGTAGTGGGCCCGATTGCGCATCCGCAGTAGTGAGTCCGAGCACGCATGCGCAGTAGTGAGTCCGAGTGCGCATGAGCAGTAGTGAGCCCGTGTGCGCATCCGCAGTAGTGAGCCCGAGCGCGCATCCGCAGTAGTGAGTCCGAGTGCGCATGAGCAGTAGTGAGCCCGTGTGCGCATGAGCAGTAGTGAGCCCGTGCGCGCATACGCAGTAGTGCGCCCGTGTGCGCATGCGCAGTAGTGAGTCCGTGTGCGCATTTGCGGGTCTGAGCCGGAGTGCGCATGTTCAGTAGCGACCCCGAGCGCGCATGCGCTGTAGTAAGTCCGAGTGCGCATGAGCAGTAGTGAGCCCGTGTGCGCATGCGCAGTAGTGAGCCCAAGCGCGCATCCGCACTAGTGAGTCCGAGTGCGCATGCGCAGTAGTGACCCCGAGTGCGCATGAGCAGTAGTGAGCCCGTGTGCGCATGCGCAGTAGTGAGCCCGAGCGCGCGTGGTCAGTAGTGGGCCCGATTGCGCATCCGCAGTAGTGAGTCCGAGCACGCATGCGCAGTAGTGAGTCCGAGTGCGCATGAGCAGTAGTTAGCCCGTGTGCGCATCCGCAGTAGTGAGCCCGAGCGCGCATCCGCAGTAGTGAGTCCGAGTGCGCATGAGCAGTAGTGAGCCCGTGTGCGCATGAGCAGTAGTGAGCCCGACCGCCCATCCGCACTAGTGAGTCCGAGTGCGCATGCGCAGTAGTGACCCCGAGTGCGCATGCGCAGTAGTGAGCCCGTGCGCGCATACGCAGTAGTGAGCCCGTGTGCGCATGCGCAGTGGTGAGCCCGAGCGCGCATCCGCAGTAGTGGGTCCGAGTGCGCATGAGCAGTAGTGACCCCGTGTGCGCATGCGCAGTAGTGAGTCCGAGCACGCATGCGCAGTAGTGAGTCCGAGTGCGCATCCGCAGTAGTGGGTCCGAGTGCGCATGAGCAGTAGTGACCCCGTGTGCGCATGCGCAGTAGTGAGTCCGAGCACGCATGCGCAGTAGTGACCCCGAGTGCGCATGAGCAGTAGTGAGCCCGTGTGCGCATGCGCAGTAGTGAGCCCGAGCGCGCATCCGCAGTAGTGAGTTCGAGTGCGCATGAGCAGTAGTGAGCCCGTGTGCGTATGCGCAGTAGTGAGCCCGAGCGCGCATCCGCAGTAATGAGTCCGAGTGCGCATGAGCAGTAGTGAGCCCGTGTGCGCATGCGCAGTGGTGAGCCCGAGCGCGCATCCGCAGTAGTGAGTCCGAGTGCGCATGAGCAGTAGTGACCCCGTGTGCGCATGCGCAGTAGTGAGCCCGAGCGCGCGTGGTCAGTAGTGGGCCCGATTGCGCATCCGCAGTAGTGAGCCCGAGCGCGCATCCGCAGTAGTGAGTCCGAGTGCGCATGAGCAGTAGTGAGCCCGTGTGCGCATGCGCAGTAGTGAGCCCGAGCGCCCATCCGCACTAGTGAGTCCGAGTGCGTATGCGCAGTAGTGACCCCGAGTGCGCATGCGCAGTAGTGAGCCCGTGCGCGCATACGCAGTAGTGCGCCCGTGTGCGCATGGGCAGAAGTGGGCTCGAATGCGCATGTGCAGGTCTGACTCGGTGTGCGCATGCGCAGTAGTGACCCCGAGTGCGCGTGCGCTGTAGTGAGCTCGTGTGCGCATGCGCAGTAGTGAGCCAGTGTACGCATGCGCAGTAGTGAGTCCGTGTGCGCATGTGCAGGTCTGACTCGGTGTGCGCATGCGCAGTAGTGACCCCGAGTGCGCATGCGCTGTAGTGAGCTCGTGTGCGCATGCGCAGTAGTGAGCCAGTGTACGCATGCGCAGTAGTGAGTCCGTGTGCGCATTTGCGGGTCTGAGCCGGAGTGCGCATGCGCAGTAGTGAACCCGATTGCGCATCTGCAGTAGTGACTCTGAGTGCGCATGCACAGCAGTGAACCCGATTGCGCGTCTGCAGTGGTGACCCCGAGTGCGCATGTTCAGTAGCGACCCCGAGCGCGCATGCGCTGTAGTAAGTCCGAGTGCGCATGAGCAGTAGTGAGCCCGTGTGCGCATGCGCAGTAGTGATCCCGAGTTCCTTTACGCGGTAGTGAGCCCGATTTTGTATCCGCAGTAGTGAGTCCGAGTGCGCATGAGCAGTAGTGAGCCCGTATGCGCATGAGCAGTAGTGAGCCCGTGTGCGCATGCGCAGTAGTGGGCCCGAGCGCGCATCCGCAGTAGTGGGTCCGAGTGCGCATGAGCAGTAGTGAGCCCGTGTGCGTATGCGCAGTAGTGAGCCCGAGCGCGCATCCGCAGTAATGAGTCCGAGTGCGCATGAGCAGTAGTGAGCCGGAGTGCGCATGCGCAGTAGTGACCCCGAGCGCGCATGCGCAGTAGTGAGCCCGTGCTCGCATACGCAGTAGTGCGCCCGTGTGCGCATGCGCAGTAGTGAGTCCGTGTGCGCATTTGCGGGTCTGAGCCGGAGTGCGCATGTTCAGTAGCGACCCCGAGCGCGCATGCGCTGTAGTAAGTCCGAGTGCGCATGAGCAGTAGTGAGCCCGTGTGCGCATGCGCAGTAGTGAGCCCAAGCGCGCATCCGCACTAGTGAGTCCGAGTGCGCATGCGCAGTAGTGAGCCCGAGCGCGCATCCGCAGTAGTGAGTCCGAGCGCGCGTGGTCAGTAGTGGGCCCGATTGCGCATCCGCAGTAGTGAGTCCGAGCACGCATGCGCAGTAGTGAGTCCGAGTGCGCATGAGCAGTAGTGAGCCCGTGTGCGCATCCGCAGTAGTGAGCCCGAGCGCGCATCCGCAGTAGTGAGTCCGAGTGCGCATGAGCAGTAGTGAGCCCGTGTGCGCATGAGCAGTAGTGAGCCCGTGCGCGCATACGCAGTAGTGCGCCCGTGTGCGCATGCGCAGTAGTGAGTCCGTGTGCGCATTTGCGGGTCTGAGCCGGAGTGCGCATGTTCAGTAGCGACCCCGAGCGCGCATGCGCTGTAGTAAGTCCGAGTGCGCATGAGCAGTAGTGAGCCCGTGTGCGCATGCGCAGTAGTGAGCCCAAGCGCGCATCCGCACTAGTGAGTCCGAGTGCGCATGCGCAGTAGTGACCCCGAGTGCGCATGAGCAGTAGTGAGCCCGTGTGCGCATGCGCAGTAGTGAGCCCGAGCGCGCGTGGTCAGTAGTGGGCCCGATTGCGCATCCGCAGTAGTGAGTCCGAGCACGCATGCGCAGTAGTGAGTCCGAGTGCGCATGAGCAGTAGTTAGCCCGTGTGCGCATCCGCAGTAGTGAGCCCGAGCGCGCATCCGCAGTAGTGAGTCCGAGTGCGCATGAGCAGTAGTGAGCCCGTGTGCGCATGAGCAGTAGTGAGCCCGACCGCCCATCCGCACTAGTGAGTCCGAGTGCGCATGCGCAGTAGTGACCCCGAGTGCGCATGCGCAGTAGTGAGCCCGTGCGCGCATACGCAGTAGTGAGCCCGTGTGCGCATGCGCAGTGGTGAGCCCGAGCGCGCATCCGCAGTAGTGGGTCCGAGTGCGCATGAGCAGTAGTGACCCCGTGTGCGCATGCGCAGTAGTGAGTCCGAGCACGCATGCGCAGTAGTGAGTCCGAGTGCGCATCCGCAGTAGTGGGTCCGAGTGCGCATGAGCAGTAGTGACCCCGTGTGCGCATGCGCAGTAGTGAGTCCGAGCACGCATGCGCAGTAGTGAGTCCGAGTGCGCATGAGCAGTAGTGAGCCCGTGTGCGCATCCGCAGTAGTGAGCCCGAGCGCGCATCCGCAGTAGTGAGTCCGAGTGCGCATGAGCAGTAGTGAGCCCGTGTGCGCATGAGCAGTAGTGAGCCCGAGCGCCCATCCGCACTAGTTAGTCCGAGTGCGCATGCGCAGTAGTGACCCCGAGTGCGCATGCGCAGTAGTGAGCCCGTGCGCGCATACGCAGTAGTGCGCCCGTGTGCGCATGGGCAGAAGTGAGCTCGAATGCGCATGTGCAGGTCTGACTCGGTGTGCGCATGCGCAGTAGTGACCCCGAGTGCGCGTGCGCTGTAGTGAGCCCGAGCGCGCATCCGCAGTAGTGAGTCCGAGTGCGCATGAGTAGTAGTGAGGCCGTGTGCGCGTGCGCAGTAGTGAGCCCGAGCGCGCATCCGCAGTAGTGAGTCCGAGTGCGCATGAGCAGTAGTGACCCCGTGTGCGCATGCGCAGTAGTGAGCCCGAGCGCGCGTGGTCAGTAGTGGGCCCGATTGCGCATCCGCAGTAGTGAGTCCGAGCACGCATGCGCAGTAGTGAGTCCGAGTGCGCATGAGCAGTAGTTAGCCCGTGTGCGCATCCGCAGTAGTGAGCCCGAGCGCGCATCCGCAGTAGTGAGTCCGAGTGCGCATGAGCAGTAGTGAGCCCGTGTGCGCATGAGCAGTAGTGAGCCCGAGCGCCCATCCGCACTAGTGAGTCCGAGTGCGCATGCGCAGTAGTGACCCCGAGTGCGCATGCGCAGTAGTGAGCCCGTGCGCGCATCCGCAGTAGTGAGTCCGAGTGCGCATGAGCAGTAGTGAGCCCGTATGCGCATGAGCAGTAGTGAGCCCGTGTGCGCATGCGCAGTAGTGAGCCCGAGCGCGCATCCGCAGTAGTGGGTCCGAGTGCGCATGAGCAGTAGTGAGCCCGTGTGCGTATGCGCAGTAGTGAGCCCGAGCGCGCATCCGCAGTAATGAGTCCGAGTGCGCATGAGCAGTAGTGAGCCGGAGTGCGCATGCGCAGTAGTGACCCCGAGTGCGCATGGGCAGTAGCGACCCCGATTGCGCATCTGCAGTAGTGACTCCGAGTGCGCATGCGCAACAGTAAACCCGATTGCGTATGCGCAGTAGTGAGCCCGAGTGCGCATGCGCAGTAGTGACCCCGAGCGCGCATGCGCAGTAGTGAGCCCGTGCGCGCATACGCAGTAGTGCGCCCGTGTGCGCATGCGCAGTAGTGAGTCCGTGTGCGCATTTGCGGGTCTGAGCCGGAGTGCGCATGTTCAGTAGCGACCCCGAGCGCGCATGCGCTGTAGTAAGTCCGAGTGCGCATGAGCAGCAGTGAGCCCGTGTGCGCATGCGCAGTAGTGAGCCCAAGCGCGCATCCGCACTAGTGAGTCCGAGTGCGCATGCGCAGTAGTGACCCCGAGTGCGCATGAGCAGTAGTGAGCCCGTGTGCGCATGCGCAGTAGTGAGCCCGAGCGCGCATCCGCAGTAGTGAGTTCGAGTGCGCATGAGCAGTAGTGAGCCCGTGTGCGTATGCGCAGTAGTGAGCCCGAGCGCGCATCCGCAGTAATGAGTCCGAGTGCGCATGAGCAGTAGTGAGCCCGTGTGCGCATGCGCAGTGGTGAGCCCGAGCGCGCATCCGCAGTAGTGAGTCCGAGTGCGCATGAGCAGTAGTGACCCCGTGGGCGCATGCGCAGTAGTGAGCCCGAGCGCGCGTGGTCAGTAGTGGGCCCGATTGCGCATCCGCAGTAGTGAGCCCGAGCGCGCATCCGCAGTAGTGAGTCCGAGTGCGCATGAGCAGTAGTGAGCCCGTGTGCGCATGCGCAGTAGTGAGCCCGAGCGCCCATCCGCACTAGTGAGTCCGAGTGCGTATGCGCAGTAGTGACCCCGAGTGCGCATGCGCAGTAGTGAGCCCGTGCGCGCATACGCAGTAGTGCGCCCGTGTGCGCATGGGCAGAAGTGAGCTCGAATGCGCATGTGCAGGTCTGACTCGGTGTGCGCATGCGCAGTAGTGACCCCGAGTGCGCGTGCGCTGTAGTGAGCTCGTGTGCGCATGCGCAGTAGTGAGCCAGTGTACGCATGCGCAGTAGTGAGTCCGTGTGCGCATGTGCAGGTCTGACTCGGTGCGCGCATGCGCAGTAGTGACCCCGAGTGCGCATGCGCTGTAGTGAGCTCGTGTGCGCATGCGCAGTAGTGAGCCAGTGTACGCATGCGCAGTAGTGAGTCCGTGTGCGCATTTGCGGGTCTGAGCCGGAGTGCGCATGCGCAGTAGTGAACCCGATTGCGCATCTGCAGTAGTGACTCTGAGTGCGCATGCACAGCAGTGAACCCGATTGCGCGTCTGCAGTGGTGACCCCGAGTGCGCATGTTCAGTAGCGACCCCGAGCGCGCATGCGCTGTAGTAAGTCCGAGTGCGCATGCGCAGTAGTGAGCCCGTGTGCGCATGCGCAGTAGTGATCCCGAGTTCCTTTACGCGGTAGTGAGCCCGATTTTGTATCCGCAGTAGTGAGTCCGAGTGCGCATGAGCAGTAGTGAGCCCGTATGCGCATGAGCAGTAGTGAGCCCGTGTGCGCATGCGCAGTAGTGGGCCCGAGCGCGCATCCGCAGTAGTGGGTCCGAGTGCGCATGAGCAGTAGTGAGCCGGAGTGCGCATGCGCAGTAGTGACCCCGAGTGCGCATGGGCAGTAGCGACCCCGATTGCGCATCTGCAGTAGTGACTCCGAGTGCGCATGCGCAACAGTAAACCCGATTGCGCATGCGCAGTAGTGACCCCGAGCGCGCATGCGCAGTAGTGAGCCCGTGCTCGCATACGCAGTAGTGCGCCCGTGTGCGCATGCGCAGTAGTGAGTCCGTGTGCGCATTTGCGGGTCTGAGCCGGAGTGCGCATGTTCAGTAGCGACCCCGAGCGCGCATGCGCTGTAGTAAGTCCGAGTGCGCATGAGCAGTAGTGAGCCCGTGTGCGCATGCGCAGTAGTGAGCCCAAGCGCGCATCCGCACTAGTGAGTCCGAGTGCGCATGAGCAGTAGTGAGCCGGAGTGCGCATGCGCAGTAGTGACCCCGAGTGCGCATGGGCAGTAGCGACCCCGATTGCGCATCTGCAGTAGTGACTCCGAGTGCGCATGCGCAACAGTAAACCCGATTGCGTATGCGCAGTAGTGAGCCCGAGTGCGCATGCGCAGTAGTGACCCCGAGCGCGCATGCGCAGTAGTGAGCCCGTGCGCGCATACGCAGTAGTGCGCCCGTGTGCGCATGCGCAGTAGTGAGTCCGTGTGCGCATTTGCGGGTCTGAGCCGGAGTGCGCATGTTCAGTAGCGACCCCGAGCGCGCATGCGCTGTAGTAAGGCCGAGTGCGCATGAGCAGTAGTGAGCCCGTGTGCGCATGCGCAGTGGTGAGCCCGAGCGCGCATCCGCAGTAGTGAGTCCGAGTGCGCATGAGCAGTAGTGACCCCGTGTGCGCATGCGCAGTAGTGAGCCCGAGCGCGCGTGGTCAGTAGTGGGCCCGATTGCGCATCCGCAGTAGTGAGCCCGAGCGCGCATCCGCAGTAGTGAGTCCGAGTGCGCATGAGCAGTAGTGAGCCCGTGTGCGCATGAGCAGTAGTGAGCCCGAGCGCCCATCCGCACTAGTTAGTCCGAGTGCGCATGCGCAGTAGTGACCCCGAGTGCGCATGCGCAGTAGTGAGCCCGTGCGCGCATACGCAGTAGTGCGCCCGTGTGCGCATGGGCAGAAGTGAGCTCGAATGCGCATGTGCAGGTCTGACTCGGTGTGCGCATGCGCAGTAGTGACCCCGAGTGCGCGTGCGCTGTAGTGAGCCCGAGCGCGCATCCGCAGTAGTGAGTCCGAGTGCGCATGAGTAGTAGTGAGGCCGTGTGCGCGTGCGCAGTAGTGAGCCCGAGCGCGCATCCGCAGTAGTGAGTCCGAGTGCGCATGAGCAGTAGTGACCCCGTGTGCGCATGCGCAGTAGTGAGCCCGAGCGCGCGTGGTCAGTAGTGGGCCCGATTGCGCATCCGCAGTAGTGAGTCCGAGCACGCATGCGCAGTAGTGAGTCCGAGTGCGCATGAGCAGTAGTTAGCCCGTGTGCGCATGCGCAGTAGTGAGCCCGAGCGCGCATCCGCAGTAGTGAGTCCGAGTGCGCATGAGCAGTAGTGAGCCCGTGTGCGCATGAGCAGTAGTGAGCCCGAGCGCCCATCCGCACTAGTGAGTCCGAGTGCGCATGCGCAGTAGTGACCCCGAGTGCGCATGCGCAGTAGTGAGCCCGTGCACGCATACGCAGTAGTGAGCCCGTGTGCGCATGCGCAGTGGTGAGCCCGAGCGCGCATCCGCAGTAGTGAGTCCGAGTGCGCATGAGCAGTAGTGACCCCGTGTGCGCATGCGCAGTAGTGAGTCCGAGCACGCATGCGCAGTAGTGAGTCCGAGTGCGCATGAGCAGTAGTGAGCCCGTGTGCGCATCCGCAGTAGTGAGCCCGAGCGCGCATCCGCAGTAGTGAGTCCGACTGCGCATGAGCAGTAGTGAGCCCGTGTGCGCATGAGGAGTAGTGAGCCCGAGCGCCCATCCGCACTAGTGAGTCCGAGTGCGCATGCGCAGTAGTGACCCCGAGTGCGCATGCGCAGTAGTGAGCCCGTGCGCGCATACGCAGTAGTGAGCCCGTGTGCGCATGCGCAGTAGTTAGACCGAGGGCGCATCCGCAGTAGTGAGTCCGAGTGCGCATGAGCAGTAGTGAGCCCGTATGCGCATGAGCAGTAGTGAGCCCGTGTGCGCATGCGCAGTAGTGAGCCCGAGCGCGCATCCGCAGTAGTGGGTCCGAGTGCGCATGAGCAGTAGTGAGCCCGTGTGCGTATGCGCAGTAGTGAGCCCGAGCGCGCATCCGCAGTAATGAGTCCGAGTGCGCATGAGCAGTAGTGAGCCGGAGTGCGCATGCGCAGTAGTGACCCCGAGTGCGCATGGGCAGTAGCGACCCCGATTGCGCATCTGCAGTAGTGACTCCGAGTGCGCATGCGCAACAGTAAACCCGATTGCGTATGCGCAGTAGTGAGCCCGAGTGCGCATGCGCAGTAGTGACCCCGAGCGCGCATGCGCAGTAGTGAGCCCGTGCGCGCATACGCAGTAGTGCGCCCGTGTGCGCATGCGCAGTAGTGAGTCCGTGTGCGCATTTGCGGGTCTGAGCCGGAGTGCGCATGTTCAGTAGCGACCCCGAGCGCGCATGCGCTGTAGTAAGTCCGAGTGCGCATGAGCAGTAGTGAGCCCGTGTGCGCATGCGCAGTAGTGAGCCCAAGCGCGCATCCGCACTAGTGAGTCCGAGTGCGCATGCGCAGTAGTGACCCCGAGTGCGCATGAGCAGTAGTGAGCCCGTGTGCGCATGCGCAGTAGTGAGCCCGAGCGCGCATCCGCAGTAGTGAGTTCGAGTGCGCATGAGCAGTAGTGAGCCCGTGTGCGTATGCGCAGTAGTGAGCCCGAGCGCGCATCCGCAGTAATGAGTCCGAGTGCGCATGAGCAGTAGTGAGCCCGTGTGCGCATGCGCAGTGGTGAGCCCGAGCGCGCATCCGCAGTAGTGAGTCCGAGTGCGCATGAGCAGTAGTGACCCCGTGTGCGCATGCGCAGTAGTGAGCCCGAGCGCGCGTGGTCAGTAGTGGGCCCGATTGCGCATCCGCAGTAGTGAGTCCGAGCACGCATGCGCAGTAGTGAGTCCGAGTGCGCATGAGCAGTTGTTAGCCCGTGTGCGCATCCGCAGTAGTTAGCCCGAGCGCGCATCCGCAGTAGTGAGTCCGAGTGCGCATGAGCAGTAGTGAGCCCGTATGCGCATGAGCAGTAGTGAGCCCGTGTGCGCATGCGCAGTAGTGAGCCCGAGCGCGCATCCGCAGTAGTGGGTCCGAGTGCGCATGAGCAGTAGTGAGCCCGTGTGCGTATGCGCAGTAGTGAGCCCGAGCGCGCATCCGCACTAGTGAGTCCGAGTGCGCATGCGCAGTAGTGACCCCGAGTGCGCATGAGCAGTAGTGAGCCCGTGTGCGCATGCGCAGTAGTGAGCCCGAGCGCGCATTTGCGGGTCTGAGCCGGAGTGCGCATGTTCAGTAGCGACCCCGAGCGCGCATGCGCTGTAGTAAGTCCGAGTGCGCATGAGCAGTAGTGAGCCCGTGTGCGCATGCGCAGTAGTGAGCCCAAGCGCGCATCCGCACTAGTGAGTCCGAGTGCGCATGCGCAGTAGTGACCCCGAGTGCGCATGAGCAGTAGTGAGCCCGTGTGCGCATGCGCAGTAGTGAGCCCGAGCGCGCATCCGCAGTAGTGAGTTCGAGTGCGCATGAGCAGTAGTGAGCCCGTGTGCGTATGCGCAGTAGTGAGCCCGAGCGCGCATCCGCAGTAATGAGTCCGAGTGCGCATGAGCAGTAGTGAGCCCGTGTGCGCATGCGCAGTGGTGAGCCCGAGCGCGCATCCGCAGTAGTGAGTCCGAGTGCGCATGAGCAGTAGTGACCCCGTGTGCGCATGCGCAGTAGTGAGCCCGAGCGCGCGTGGTCAGTAGTGGGCCCGATTGCGCATCCGCAGTAGTGAGCCCGAGCGCGCATCCGCAGTAGTGAGTCCGAGTGCGCATGAGCAGTAGTGAGCCCGTGTGCGCATGCGCAGTAGTGAGCCCGAGCGCCCATCCGCACTAGTGAGTCCGAGTGCGTATGCGCAGTAGTGACCCCGAGTGCGCATGCGCAGTAGTGAGCCCGTGCGCGCATACGCAGTAGTGCGCCCGTGTGCGCATGGGCAGAAGTGAGCTCGAATGCGCATGTGCAGGTCTGACTCGGTGTGCGCATGCGCAGTAGTGACCCCGAGTGCGCGTGCGCTGTAGTGAGCTCGTGTGCGCATGCGCAGTAGTGAGCCAGTGTACGCATGCGCAGTAGTGAGTCCGTGTGCGCGTGTGCAGGTCTGACTCGGTGTGCGCATGCGCAGTAGTGACCCCGAGTGCGCATGCGCTGTAGTGAGCTCGTGTGCGCATGCGCAGTAGTGAGCCAGTGTACGCATGCGCAGTAGTGAGTCCGTGTGCGCATTTGCGGGTCTGAGCCGGAGTGCGCATGCGCAGTAGTGAACCCGATTGCGCATCTGCAGTAGTGACTCTGAGTGCGCATGCACAGCAGTGAACCCGATTGCGCGTCTGCAGTGGTGACCCCGAGTGCGCATGTTCAGTAGCGACCCCGAGCGCGCATGCGCTGTAGTAAGTCCGAGTGCGCATGAGCAGTAGTGAGCCGGAGTGCGCATGCGCAGTAGTGACCCCGAGTGCGCATGGGCAGTAGCGACCCCGATTGCGCATCTGCAGTAGTGACTCCGAGTGCGCATGCGCAACAGTAAACCCGATTGCGCATGCGCAGTAGTGACCCCGAGCGCGCATGCGCAGTAGTGAGCCCGTGCTCGCATACGCAGTAGTGCGCCCGTGTGCGCATGCGCAGTAGTGAGTCCGTGTGCGCATTTGCGGGTCTGAGCCGGAGTGCGCATGTTCAGTAGCGACCCCGAGCGCGCATGCGCTGTAGTAAGTCCGAGTGCGCATGAGCAGTAGTGAGCCCGTGTGCGCATGCGCAGTAGTGAGCCCAAGCGCGCATCCGCACTAGTGAGTCCGAGTGCGCATGCGCAGTAGTGGGCCCGAGCGCGCATCCGCAGTAGTGAGTCCGAGCGCGCGTGGTCAGTAGTGGGCCCGATTGCGCATCCGCAGTAGTGAGTCCGAGCACGCATGCGCAGTAGTGAGTCCGAGTGCGCATGAGCAGTAGTGAGCCCGTATGCGCATCCGCAGTAGTGAGCCCGAGCGCGCATCCGCAGTAGTGAGTCCGAGTGCGCATGAGCAGTAGTGAGCCCGTGTGCGCATGAGCAGTAGTGAGCCCGAGCGCCCATCCGCACTAGTGAGTCCGAGTGCGCATGCGCAGTAGTGACCCCGAGTGCGCATGCGCAGTAGTGAGCCCGTGCGCGCATACGCAGTAGTGAGCCCGTGTGCGCATGCGCAGTGGTGAGCCCGAGCGCGCATCCGCAGTAGTGAGTCCGAGTGCGCATGAGCAGTAGTGAGTCCGAGCACGCATGCGCAGTAGTGAGCCCGAGCGCGCGTGGTCAGTAGTGGGCCCGATTGCGCATCCGCAGTAGTGAGTCCGAGCACGCATGCGCAGTAGTGAGTCCGAGTGCGCATGAGCAGTAGTGAGCCCGTGTGCGCATCCGCAGTAGTGAGCCTGAGCGCGCATCCGCAGTAGTGAGTCCGAGTGCGCATGAGCAGTAGTGAGCCCGTGTGCGTATGCGCAGTAGTGAGCCCGAGCGCGCATCCGCAGTAATGAGTCCGAGTGCGCATGAGCAGTAGTGAGCCCGTGTGCGCATGCGCAGTGGTGAGCCCGAGCGCGCATCCGCAGTAGTGAGTCCGAGTGCGCATGAGCAGTAGTGACCCCGTGTGCGCATGCGCAGTAGTGAGCCCGAGCGCGCGTGGTCAGTAGTGGGCCCGATTGCGCATCCGCAGTAGTGAGTCCGAGCACGCATGCGCAGTAGTGAGTCCGAGTGCGCATGAGCAGTAGTGAGCCCGTGTGCGCATCCGCAGTAGTGAGCCCGAGCGCGCATCCGCAGTAGTGAGTCCGAGTGCGCATGAGCAGTAGTGAGCCCGTGTGCGCATGAGCAGTAGTGAGCCCGAGCGCCCATCCGCACTAGTGAGTCCGAGTGCGCATGCGCAGTAGTGACCCCGAGTGCGCATGCGCAGTAGTGAGCCCGTGCGCGCATACGCAGTAGTGAGCCCGTGTGCGCATGCGCAGTGGTGAGCCCGAGCGCGCATCCGCAGTAGTGAGTCCGAGTGCGCATGAGCAGTAGTGACCCCGTGTGCGCATGCGCAGTAGTGAGTCCGAGCACGCATGCGCAGTAGTGAGCCCGTGTGCGCATGAGCAGTAGTGAGCCCGTGTGCGCATCCGCAGTAGTGAGCCCGAGCGCGCATCCGCAGTAGTGAGTCCGACTGCGCATGAGCAGTAGTGAGCCCGTGTGCGCATGCGCAGTAGTGAGCCCGAGCGCGCATCCGCAGTAGTGGGTCCGAGTGCGCACGAGCAGTAGTGAGCCCGTGTGCGTATGCGCAGTAGTGAGCCCGAGCGCGCATCCGCAGTAATGAGTCCGAGTGCGCATGAGCAGTAGTGAGCCGGAGTGCGCATGCGCAGTAGTGACCCCGAGTGCGCATGGGCAGTAGCGACCCCGATTGCGCATCTGCAGTAGTGACTCCGAGTGCGCATGCGCAACAGTAAACCCGATTGCGTATGCGCAGTAGTGAGCCCGAGTGCGCATGCGCAGTAGTGACCCCGAGCGCGCATGCGCAGTAGTGAGCCCGTGCGCGCATACGCAGTAGTGCGCCCGTGTGCGCATGCGCAGTAGTGAGTCCGTGTGCGCATTTGCGGGTCTGAGCCGGAGTGCGCATGTTCAGTAGCGACCCCGAGCGCGCATGCGCTGTAATAAGTCCGAGTGCGCATGAGCAGTAGTGAGCCCGTGTGCGCATGCGCAGTAGTGAGCCCAAGCGCGCATCCGCACTAGTGGGTCCGAGTGCGCATGCGCAGTAGTGACCCCGAGTGCGCATGAGCAGTAGTGACCCCGAGTGCGCATGCGCAGTAGTAAGCCCGTGCGCGCATACGCAGTAGTGCGCCCGTGTGCGCATGGGCAGAAGTGAGCTCGAATGCGCATGTGCAGGTCTGACTCGTTGTGCGCATGCGCAGTAGTGAGCCCGACTGCGCGTGCGCTGTAGTGAGCCCGTGTGCGCATGCGCAGTAGTGAGCCCAAGCGCGCATCCGCACTAGTGAGTCCGAGCGCGCATGCGCAGTAGTGACCCCGAGTGCGCATGAGCAGTAGTGACCCCGAGTGCGCATGCGCAGTAGTAAGCCCGTGCGCGCATACGCAGTAGTGCGCCCGTGTGCGCATGGGCAGAAGTGAGCTCGAATGCGCATGTGCAGGTCTGACTCGTTGTGCGCATGCGCAGTGGTGACCCCGAGTGCGCGTGCGCTGTAGTGAGCTCGTGTGCGCATGCGCAGTAGTGAGCCAGTGTACGCATGCGCAGTAGTGAGTCCGTGTGCGCATTTGCGGGTCTGAGCCGGAGTGCGCATGCGCAGCAGTGAACCCGATTGCGCATCTGCAGTAGTGACTCTGAGTGCGCATGCACAGCAGTGAACCCGATTGCGCGTCTGCAGTGGTGACCCCGAGTGCGCATGTTCAGTAGCGACCCCGAGCGCGCATGCGCTGTAGTAAGTCCGAGTGCGCATGGGCAGTAGTGAGCCCGTGTGCGCATGCGCAGTGGTGAGCCCGAGCGCGCATCCGCAGTAGTGAGTCCGAGTGCGCATGAGCAGTAGTGACCCCGAGTGCGCATGCGCAGTAGTGAGCCCGAGCGCAGGTGGTCAGTAGTGGGCCCGATTGCGCATCCGCAGTAGTGAGTCCGAGCACGCATGCGCAGTAGTGAGTCCGAGTGCGCATGAGCAGTAGTGAGCCCGTGTGCGCATCCGCAGTAGTGAGCCCGAGCGCGCAACCGCAGTAGTGAGTCCGAGTGCGCATGAGCAGTTGTGATCCCGAGTTCCCATACGCGGTAGTGGGCCCGATTGCGCATCCGCAGTAGTGAGCCCGAGCGCGCATCCGCAGTAGTGAGTCCGAGTGCGCATGAGCAGTAGTGAGCCCGTGTGCGCATGAGCAGTAGTGAGCCCGAGCGCCCATCCGCACTAGTGAGTCCGAGTGCGCATGCGCAGTAGTGACCCCGAGTGCGCATGCGCAGTAGTAAGCCCGTGCGCGCATACGCAGTAGTGCGCCCGTGTGCGCATGGGCAGAAGTGAGCTCGAATGCGCATGTGCAGGTCTGACTCGGTGTGCGCATGCGCAGTAGTGACCCCGAGTGCGCGTGCGCTGTAGTGAGCTCGTGTGCGCATGCGCAGTAGTGAGCCAGTGTACGCATGCGCAGTAGTGAGTCCGTGTGCGCATTTGCGGTTCTGAGCCGGAGTGCGCATGCGCAGTAGTGAACCCGATTGCGCATCTGCAGTAGTGACTCTGAGTGCGCATGCACAGCAGTGAACCCGATTGCGCGTCTGCAGTGGTGACCCCGAGTGCGCATGTTCAGTAGCGACCCCGAGCGCGCATGCGCTGTAGTAGGTCCGAGTGCGCATGAGCAGTAGTGAGCCCGTGTGCGCATGCGCAGTAGTGATCCCGAGTTCCTTTACGCGGTAGTGAGCCCAATTTTGTATCCGCAGTAGTGAGTCCGAGTGCGCATGAGCAGTAGTAAGCCGCGGTGCGCATGCGCAGTAGTGACCCCGAGTGCGCATGGGCTGTAGCGACCCCGAGCGCGCATGTGCAGTAGTGAACCCGTGCGCGCATGCGCAGTAGTGAGCCCGAGCGCGCATCCGCAGTAGAGAGTCCGAGCGCGCATCCGCAGTAGTGAGTCCGAGTGCGCATGTGCAGTAGTGAGCCCGTGCGCGCATGCGCAGTAGTGAACCCGAGCGCGCATCCGCAGTAGTGAGTCCGAGTGCGCATGAGTAGTAGTGAGGCCGTGTGCGCATGCGCAGCAGTGAGCCCGATTGCACATCGGCAGTAGTGAGCCCGAGCGCGCGTGCGCTGTAGTGAGTCCGAGTGCGCATGAGTAGTAGTGAGCCCGTGTGCGCATGCGCAGTAGTGAGTCCGAGTGCGCATGCGCAGTAGTGACCCCGAGCGCGCATGAGCAGTAGTGAGCCCGTATGCGCATGAGCAGTAGTGAGCCCGTGTGCGCATGCGCAGTAGTGAGCCCGAGCGCGCATCCGCAGTAGTGGGTCCGAGTGCGCATGAGCAGTAGTGAGCCCGTGTGCGTATGCGCAGTAGTGAGCCCGAGCGCGCATCCGCAGTAATGAGTCCGAGTGCGCATGCGCAGTAGTGAGCCGGAGTGCGCATGCGCAGTAGTGACCCCGAGTGCGCATGGGCAGTAGCGACCCCGATTGCGCATCTGCAGTAGTGACTCCGAGTGCGCATGCGCAACAGTAAACCCGATTGCGTATGCGCAGTAGTGAGCCCGAGTGCGCATGCGCAGTAGTGACCCCGAGCGCGCATGCGCAGTAGTGAGCCCGTGCGCGCATACGCGGTAGTGCGCCCGTGTGCGCATGCGCAGTAGTGAGTCCGTGTGCGCATTTGCGGGTCTGAGCCGGAGTGCGCATGTTCAGTAGCGACCCCGAGCGCGCATGCGCTGTAGTAAGTCCGAGTGCGTATGAGCAGTAGTGAGCCCGTGTGCGCATGCGCAGTAGTGAGCCCAAGCGCGCATCCGCACTAGTGAGTCCGAGTGCGCATGCGCAGTAGTGACCCCGAGTGCGCATGAGCAGTAGTGAGCCCGTGTGCGCATGCGCAGTAGTGAGCCCGAGCGCGCATCCGCAGTAGTGAGTTCGAGTGCGCATGAGCAGTAGTGAGCCCGTGTGCGTATGCGCAGTAGTGAGCCCGAGCGCGCATCCGCAGTAATGAGTCCGAGTGCGCATGAGCAGTAGTGAGCCCGTGTGCGCATGCGCAGTGGCGAGCCCGAGCGGGCATCCGCAGTAGTGAGATCGAGTGCGCATGAGCAGTAGTGAGCCCGTGTGCGTATGCGCAGTAGTGAGCCCGAGCGCGCATCCGCAGTAATGTGTCCGAGTGCGCATGAGCAGTAGTGAGCCCGTGTGCGCATGCGCAGTGGTGAGCCCGAGCGCGCATCCGCAGTAGTGAGTCCGAGTGCGCATGAGCAGTAGTGACCCCGTGTGCGCATGCGCAGTAGTGAGCCCGAGCGCGCGTGGTCAGTAGTTTGCCCGATTGCGCATCCGCAGTAGTGAGTCCGAGCACGCATGCGCAGTAGTGAGTCCGAGTGCGCATGAGCAGTAGTTAGCCCGTGTGCGCATCCGCAGTAGTGAGCCCGAGCGCGCATTCGCAGTAGTGAGTCCGAGTGCGCATGAGCAGTAGTGAGCCCGTGTGCGCATGAGCAGTAGTGAGCCCGAGCGCCCATCCGCACTAGTGAGTCCGAGTGCGCATGCGCAGTAGTGACCCCGAGTGCGCATGCGCAGTAGTGAGCCCGTGCACGCATACGCAGTAGTGAGCCCGTGTGCGCATGCGCAGTAGTGACCCCGTGTGCGCATGCGCAGTAGTGAGTCCGAGCACGCATGCGCAGTAGTGAGTCCGAGTGCGCATGAGCAGTAGTGAGCCCGTGTGCGCATCCGCAGTAGTGAGCCCGAGCGCGCATCCGCAGTAGTGAGTCCGAGTGCGCATGAGCAGTAGTGAGCCCGTGTGCGCATGAGCAGTAGTGAGTCCGAGTGCGCATGCGCAGTAGTGACCCCGAGTGCGCATGCGCAGTAGTGAGCCCGTGCGCGCATACGCAGTAGTGAGCCCGTGTGCGCATGCGCAGTAGTTAGCCCGAGCGCGCATCCGCAGTAGTGAGTCCGAGTGCGCATGAGCAGTAGTGAGCCCGTATGCGCATGAGCAGTAGTGAGCCCGTGTGCGCATGCGCAGTAGTGAGCCCGAGCGCGCATCCGCAGTAGTGGGTCCGAGTGCGCATGAGCAGTAGTGAGCCCGTGTGCGTATGCGCAGTAGTGAGCCCGAGCGCGCATCCGCAGTAATGAGTCCGAGTGCGCATGAGCAGTAGTGAGCCGGAGTGCGAATGCGCAGTAGTGACCCCGAGTGCGCATGGGCAGTAGCGACCCCGATTGCGCATCTGCAGTAGTGACTCCGAGTGCGCATGCGCAACAGTAAACCCGATTGCGTATGCGCAGTAGTGAGCCCGAGTGCGCATGCGCAGTAGTGACCCCGAGCGCGCATGCGCAGTAGTGAGCCCGTGCGCGCATACGCAGTAGTGCGCCCGTGTGCGCATGCGCAGTAGTGAGTCCGTGTGCGCATTTGCGGGTCTGAGCCGGAGTGCGCATGTTCAGTAGCGACCCCGAGCGCGCATGCGCTGTAGTAAGTCCGAGTGCGCATGAGCAGTAGTGAGCCCGTGTGCGCATGCGCAGTAGTGAGCCCAAGCGCGCATCCGCACTAGTGAGTCCTAGTGCGCATGCGCAGTAGTGACCCCGAGTGCGCATGAGCAGTAGTAAGCCCGTGTGCGCATGCGCAGTAGTGAGCCCGAGCGCGCATCCGCAGTAGTGAGTTCGAGTGCGCATGAGCAGTAGTGAGCCCGTGTGCGTATGCGCAGTAGTGAGCCCGAGCGCGCATCCGCAGTAATGAGTCCGAGTGCGCATGAGCAGTAGTGAGCCCGTGTGCGCATGCGCAGTGGTGAGCCCGAGCGCGCATCCGCAGTAGTGAGTCCGAGTGCGCATGAGCAGTAGTGACCCCGTGTGCGCATGCGCAGTAGTGAGCCCGAGCGCGCATCCGCAGTAGTGAGTTCGAGTGCGCATGAGCAGTAGTGAGCCCGTGTGCGTATGCGCAGTAGTGAGCCCGTGCGCGCATACGCAGTAGTGCGCCCGTGTGCGCATGCGCAGTAGTGAGTCCGTGTGCGCATTTGCGGGTCTGAGCCGGAGTGCGCATGTTCAGTAGCGACCCCGAGCGCGCATGCGCTGTAGTAAGTCCGAGTGCGCATGAGCAGTAGTGAGCCCGTGTGCGCATGCGCAGTAGTGAGCCCAAGCGCGCATCCGCACTAGTGAGTCCTAGTGCGCATGCGCAGTAGTGACCCCGAGTGCGCATGAGCAGTAGTAAGCCCGTGTGCGCATGCGCAGTAGTGAGCCCGAGCGCGCATCCGCAGTAGTGAGTTCGAGTGCGCATGGGCAGTAGTGAGCCCGTGTGCGTATGCGCAGTAGTGAGCCCGAGCGCGCATCCGCAGTAATGAGTCCGAGTGCGCATGAGCAGTAGTGAGCCCGTGTGCGCATGCGCAGTGGTGAGCCCGAGCGCGCATCCGCAGTAGTGAGTTCGAGTGCGCATGAGCAGTAGTGAGCCCGTGTGCGTATGCGCAGTAGTGAGCCCGAGCGCGCATCCGCAGTAATGAGTCCGAGTGCGCATGAGCAGTAGTGAGCCCGTGTGCGCATGCGCAGTGGTGAGCCCGAGCGCGCATCCGCAGTAGTGAGTCCGAGTGCGCATGAGCAGTAGTGACCCCGTGTGCGCATGCGCAGTAGTGAGCCCGAGCGCGCGTGGTCAGTAGTGGGCCCGATTGCGCATCCGCAGTAGTGAGTCCGAGCACGCATGCGCAGTAGTGAGTCCGAGTGCGCATGAGCAGTAGTTAGCCCGTGTGCGCATGCGCAGTGGTGAGCCCGAGCGCGCATCCGCAGTAGTGAGTTCGAGTGCGCATGAGCAGTAGTGAGCCCGTGTGCGTATGCGCAGTAGTGAGCCCGAGCGCGCATCCGCAGTAATGAGTCCGAGTGCGCATGAGCAGTAGTGAGCCCGTGTGCGCATGCGCAGTGGTGAGCCCGAGCGCGCATCCGCAGTAGTGAGTCCGAGTGCGCATGAGCAGTAGTGACCCCGTGTGCGCATGCGCAGTAGTGAGCCCGAGCGCGCGTGGTCAGTAGTGGGCCCGATTGCGCATCCGCAGTAGTGAGTCCGAGCACGCATGCGCAGTAGTGAGTCCGAGTGCGCATGAGCAGTAGTTAGCCCGTGTGCGCAACCGCAGTAGTGAGCCCGAGCGCGCATCCGCAGGAGTGAGTCCGAGTGCGCATGAGCAGTAGTGAGCCCGTGTGCGCATCAGCAGTAGTGAGCCCGAGCGCCCATCCGCACTAGTCAGTCCGAGTGCGCATGCACAGTAGTGACCCCGTGTGCGCATGCGCAGTAGTGAGCCCGTGCGCGCATACGCAGTAGTGAGCCCGTGTGCGCATGCGCAGTGGAGAGCCCGAGCGCGCATCCGCAGTAGTGAGTCCGAGTGCGCATGAGCAGTAGTGACCCCGTGTGCGCATGCGCAGTAGTGAGTCCGAGCACGCATGCGCAGTAGTGAGTCCGAGTGCGCATGAGCAGTAGTGAGCCCGTGTGCGCATCCGCAGTAGTGAGCCCGAGCGCGCATCCGCAGTAGTGAGTCCGAGTGCGCAGGAGCAGTAGTGAGCCCGTGTGCTCATGAGCAGTAGTGAGTCCGAGTGCGCATGCGCAGTAGTGACCCCGAGTGCGCATGCGCAGTAGTGAGCCCGTGCGCGCATACGCAGTAGTGAGCCCGTGTGCGCATGCGCAGTAGTTAGCCCGAGCGCGCATCCGCAGTAGTGAGTCCGAGTGCGCATGAGCAGTAGTGAGCCCGTATGCATATGAGCAGTAGTGAGCCCGTGTGCGCATGCGCAGTAGTGAGCCCGAGCGCGCATCCGCAGCAGTGGGTCCGAGTGCGCATGAGCAGTAGTGACCCCGTGTGCGCATGCGCAGTAGTGAGCCCGAGCGCGCGTGGTCAGTAGTGGGCCCGATTGCGCATCCGCAGTAGTGAGTCCGAGCACGCATGCGCAGTAGTGAGTCAGAGTGCGCATGCGCAGTAGTGACCCCGTGCGCGCATACGCAGTAGTGAGCCCGTGTGCGCATGCGCAGTGGTGAGCCCGAGCGCGCATCCGCAGTAGTGAGTCCGAGTGCGCATGAGCAGTAGTGACCCCGTGTGCGCATGCGCAGTAGTGAGTCCGAGCACGCATGCGCAGTAGTGAGTCCGAGTGCGCATGAGCAGTAGTGAGCCCGTGTGCGCATCCGCAGTAGTGAGCCCGAGCGCGCATCCGCAGTAGTGAGTCCGAGTGCGCATGAGCAGTAGTGAGCCCGTGTGCGCATGAGCAGTAGTGAGTCCGAGTGCGCATGCGCAGTAGTGACCCCGAGTGCGCATGCGCAGTAGTGAGCCCGTGCGCGCATACTCAGTAGTGAGCCCGTGTGCGCATGCGCAACAGTAAACCCGATTGCGTATGCGCAGTAGTGAGCCCGAGTGCGCATGCGCAGTAGTGACCCCGAGCGCGCATGCGCAGTAGTGAGCCCGTGCGCGCATACGCAGTAGTGCGCCCGTGTGCGCATGCGCAGTAGTGAGTCCGTGTGCGCATTTGCGGGTCTGAGCCGGAGTGCGCATGTTCAGTAGCGACCCCGAGCGCGCATGCGCTGTAGTAAGTCCGAGTGCGCATGAGCAGTAGTGAGCCCGTGTGCGCATGCGCAGTAGTGAGCCCAAGCGCGCATCCGCACTAGTGAGTCCGAGTGCGCATGCGCAGTAGTGACCCCGAGTGCGCATGAGCAGTAGTGAGCCCGTGTGCGCATGCGCAGTTGTGAGCCCGAGCGCGCATCCGCAGTAGTGAGTTCGAGTGCGCATGAGCAGTAGTGAGCCCGTGTGCGTATGCGCAGTAGTGAGCCCGAGCGCGCATCCGCAGTAATGAGTCCGAGTGCGCATGAGCAGTAGTGACCCCGTGTGCGCATGCGCAGTAGTGAGCCCGAGCGCGCGTGGTCAGTAGTGGGCCCGATTGCGCATCCGCAGTAGTGAGTCCGAGCACGCATGCGCAGTAGTGAGTCCGAGTGCGCATGAGCAGTAGTTAGCCCGTGTGCGCATCCGCAGTAGTGAGCCCGAGCGCGCATCCGCAGTAGTGAGTCCGAGTGCGCATGAGCAGTAGTGAGCCCGTGTGCGCATGAGCAGTAGTGAGCCCGAGCGCCCATCCGCACTAGTGAGTCCGAGTGCGCATGCGCAGTAGTGACCCCGAGTGCGCATGCGCAGTAGTGAGCCCGTGCGCGCATACGCAGTAGTGAGCCCGTGTGCGCATGCGCAGTGGTGAGCCCGAGCGCGCAGCCGCAGTAGTGAGTCCGAGTGCGCATGAGCAGTAGTGACCCCGTGTGCGCATGCGCAGTAGTGAGTCCGAGCACGCATGCGCAGTAGTGAGTCCGAGTGCGCATGAGCAGTAGTGAGCCCGTGTGCGCATCCGCAGTAGTGAGCCCGAGCGCGCATCCGCAGTAGTGAGTCCGAGTGCGCATGAGCAGTAGTGAGCCCGTGTGCGCATGAGCAGTAGTGACCCCGAGTGCGCATGCGCAGTAGTGAGCCCGAGCGCGCATCCGCAGTAGTGAGTCCGAGTGCGCATGAGTAGTAGTGAGGCCGTGTGCGCACGCGCAGCAGTGAGCCCGATTGCACATCGGCAGTAGTGAGCCCAAGCGCGCATCCGCACTAGTGAGTCCGAGTGCGCATGCGCAGTAGTGACCCCGAGTGCGCATGAGCAGTAGTGAGCCCGTGTGCGCATGCGCAGTAGTGAGCCCGAGCGCGCATCCGCAGTAGTGAGTTCGAGTGCGCATGAGCAGTAGTGAGCCCGTGTGCGTATGCGCAGTAGTGAGCCCGAGCGCGCATCCGCAGTAGTGAGTCCGAGTGCGCATGAGCAGTAGTGACCCCGTGTGCGCATGCGCAGTAGTGAGCCCGAGCGCGCGTGGTCAGTAGTGGGCCCGATTGCGCATCCGCAGTAGTGAGTCCGAGCACGCATGCGCAGTAGTGAGTCCGAGTGCGCATGAGCAGTAGTTAGCCCGTGTGCGCATCCGCAGTAGTGAGCCCGAGCGCGCATCCGCAGTAGTGAGTCCGAGTGCGCATGAGCAGTAGTGAGCCCGTGTGCGCATGAGCAGTAGTGAGCCCGAGCGCCCATCCGCACTAGTGAGTCCGAGTGCGCATGCGCAGTAGTGACCCCGAGTGCGCATGCGCAGTAGTGAGCCCGTGCGCGCATACGCAGTAGTGAGCCCGTGTGCGCATGCGCAGTGGTGAGCCCGAGCGCGCATCCGCAGTAGTGAGTCCGAGTGCGCATGAGCAGTAGTGACCCCGTGTGCGCATGCGCAGTAGTGAGTCCGAGCACGCATGCGCAGTAGTGAGTCCGAGTGCGCATGAGCAGTAGTGAGCCCGTGTGCGCATCCGCAGTAGTGAGCCCGAGCGCGCATCCGCAGTAGTGAGTCCGAGTGCGCATGAGCAGTAGTGAGCCCGTGTGCGCATGAGCAGTAGTGAGCCCGAGCGCCCATCCGCACTAGTGAGTCCGAGTGCGCATGCGCAGTAGTGACCCCGAGTGCGCATGCGCAGTAGTGAGCCCGTGCGCGCATACGCAGTAGTGCGCCCGTGTGCGCATGGGCAGAAGTGAGCTCGAATGCGCATGTGCAGGTCTGACTCGGTGTGCGCATGCGCAGTAGTGACCCCGAGTGCGCGTGCGCTGTAGTGAGCCCGAGCGCGCATCCGCAGTAGTGAGTCCGAGTGCGCATGAGTAGCAGTGAGGCCGTGTGTGCATGCGCAGCAGTGAGCCCGATTGCACATCGGCAGTAGTGAGCCCGAGCGCGCTTGCGCTGTAGTAATTCCGAGTGCGCTTGAGCAGTAGTGAGCCCGTGTGCGCATGCGCAGTAGTGAGCCCAAGCGCGCATCCGCACTAGTGAGACCGAGTGCGCATGCGCAGTAGTGACCCCGAGTGCGCATGAGCAGTAGTGACCCCGAGTGCGCATGCGCAGTAGTAAGCCCGTGCGCGCATACGCAGTAGTGCGCCCGTGTGCGCATGGGCAGAAGTGAGCTCGAATGCGCATGTGCAGGTCTGACTCGGTGTGCGCATGCGCAGTAGTGAACCCGATTGCGCATCTGCAGTAGTGACTCTGAGTGCGCATGCACAGCAGTGAACCCGATTGCGCGTCTGCAGTGGTGACCCCGAGTGCGCATGTTCAGTAGCGACCCCGAGCGCGCATGCGCTGTAGTAAGTACGAGTGCGCATGAGCAGTAGTGAGCCCGAGCACGCATGCGCAGTAGTGAGTCCGAGTGCGCATGAGCAGTAGTGAGCCCGTGTGCGCATCCGCAGTAGTGAGCCCGAGCGCGCATCCGCAGTAGTGAGTCCGAGTGCGCATGAGCAGTAGTGAGCCCGTGTGCGCATGAGCAGTAGTGAGCCCGAGCGCCCATCCGCACTAGTGAGTCCGAGTGCGCATGCGCAGTAGTGACCCCGAGTGCGCATGCGCAGTAGTGAGCCCGTGCGCGCATACGCAGTAGTGCGCCCGTGTGCGCATGGGCAGAAGTGAGCTCGAATGCGCATGTGCAGGTCTGACTCGGTGTGCGCATGCGCAGTAGTGACCCCGAGTGCGCGTGCGCTGTAGTGAGCCCGAGCGCGCATCCGCAGTAGTGAGTCCGAGTGCGCATGAGTAGCAGTGAGGCCGTGTGTGCATGCGCAGCAGTGAGCCCGATTGCACATCGGCAGTAGTGAGCCCGAGCGCGCTTGCGCTGTAGTAATTCCGAGTGCGCTTGAGCAGTAGTGAGCCCGTGTGCGCATGCGCAGTAGTGAGCCCAAGCGCGCATCCGCACTAGTGAGACCGAGTGCGCATGCGCAGTAGTGACCCCGAGTGCGCATGAGCAGTAGTGACCCCGAGTGCGCATGCGCAGTAGTAAGCCCGTGCGCGCATACGCAGTAGTGCGCCCGTGTGCGCATGGGCAGAAGTGAGCTCGAATGCGCATGTGCAGGTCTGACTCGGTGTGCGCATGCGCAGTAGTGAACCCGATTGCGCATCTGCAGTAGTGACTCTGAGTGCGCATGCACAGCAGTGAACCCGATTGCGCGTCTGCAGTGGTGACCCCGAGTGCGCATGTTCAGTAGCGACCCCGAGCGCGCATGCGCTGTAGTAAGTACGAGTGCGCATGAGCAGTAGTGAGCCCGTGCGCGCATCCGCAGTAGTGAGTTCGAGTGCGCATGAGCAGTAGTGAGCCCGTGTGCGTATGCGCAGTAGTGAGCCCGAGCGGGCATCCGCAGTAATGAGTCCGAGTGCGCATGAGCAGTAGTGAGGCCGTGTGCGCATGCGCAGTGGTGAGCCCGAGCGCGCATCCGCAGTAGTGAGTCCGAGTGCGCATGAGCAGTAGTGACCCCGTGTGCGCATGCGCAGTAGTGAGCCCGAGCGCGCGTGGTCAGTAGTGGGCCCGATTGCGCATCCGCAGTAGTGAGTCCGAGCACGCATGCGCAGTAGTGAGTCCGAGTGCGCATGAGCAGTAGTTAGCCCGTGTGCGCATGCGCAGTGGTGAGCCCGAGCGCGCATCCGCAGTAGTGAGTTCGAGTGCGCATGAGCAGTAGTGAGCCCGTGTGCGTATGCGCAGTAGTGAGCCCGAGCGCGCATCCGCAGTAATGAGTCCGAGTGCGCATGAGCAGTAGTGAGCCCGTGTGCGCATGCGCAGTGGTGAGCCCGAGCGCGCATCCGCAGTAGTGAGTCCGAGTGCGCATGAGCAGTAGTGACCCCGTGTGCGCATGCGCAGTAGTGAGCCCGAGCGCGCGTGGTCAGTAGTGGGCCCGATTGCGCATCCGCAGTAGTGAGTCCGAGCACGCATGCGCAGTAGTGAGTCCGAGTGCGCATGAGCAGTAGTTAGCCCGTGTGCGCAACCGCAGTAGTGAGCCCGAGCGCGCATCCGCAGGAGTGAGTCCGAGTGCGCATGAGCAGTAGTGAGCCCGTGTGCGCATCAGCAGTAGTGAGCCCGAGCGCCCATCCGCACTAGTCAGTCCGAGTGCGCATGCACAGTAGTGACCCCGTGTGCGCATGCGCAGTAGTGAGCCCGTGCGCGCATACGCAGTAGTGAGCCCGTGTGCGCATGCGCAGTGGAGAGCCCGAGTGCGCATGAGCAGTAGTGACCCCGAGTGCGCATGCGCTGTAGTAAGCCCGTGCGCGCATACGCAGTAGTGCGCCCGTGTGCGCATGGGCAGAAGTGAGCTCGAATGCGCATGTGCAGGTCTGACTCGGTGTGCGCATGCGCAGTAGTGAACCCGATTGCGCATCTGCAGTAGTGACTCTGAGTGCGCATGCACAGCAGTGAACCCGATTGCGCGTCTGCAGTGGTGACCCCGAGTGCGCATGTTCAGTAGCGACCCCGAGCGCGCATGCGCTGTAGTAAGTACGAGTGCGCATGAGCAGTAGTGAGCCCGTGCGCGCATCCGCAGTAGTGAGTTCGAGTGCGCATGAGCAGTAGTGAGCCCGTGTGCGTATGCGCAGTAGTGAGCCCGAGCGCGCATCCGCAGTAATGAGTCCGAGTGCGCATGAGCAGTAGTGAGGCCGTGTGCGCATGCGCAGTGGTGAGCCCGAGCGCGCATCCGCAGTAGTGAGTCCGAGTGCGCATGAGCAGTAGTGACCCCGTGTGCGCATGCGCAGTAGTGAGCCCGAGCGCGCGTGGTCAGTAGTGGGCCCGATTGCGCATCCGCAGTAGTGAGTCCGAGCACGCATGCGCAGTAGTGAGTCCGAGTGCGCATGAGCAGTAGTTAGCCCGTGTGCGCATGCGCAGTGGTGAGCCCGAGCGCGCATCCGCAGTAGTGAGTTCGAGTGCGCATGAGCAGTAGTGAGCCCGTGTGCGTATGCGCAGTAGTGAGCCCGAGCGCGCATCCGCAGTAATGAGTCCGAGTGCGCATGAGCAGTAGTGAGCCCGTGTGCGCATGAGCAGTAGTGAGCCCGAGCGCCCATCCGCACTAGTGAGTCCGAGTGCGCATGCGCAGTAGTGAGCCCGTGTGCGCATGCGCAGTGGAGAGCCCGAGTGCGCATGAGCAGTAGTGACCCCGAGTGCGCATGCGCTGTAGTAAGCCCGTGCGCGCATACGCAGTAGTGCGCCCGTGTGCGCATGGGCAGAAGTGAGCTCGAATGCGCATGTGCAGGTCTGACTCGGTGTGCGCATGCGCAGTAGTGAACCCGATTGCGCATCTGCAGTAGTGACTCTGAGTGCGCATGCACAGCAGTGAACCCGATTGCGCGTCTGCAGTGGTGACCCCGAGTGCGCATGTTCAGTAGCGACCCCGAGCGCGCATGCGCTGTAGTAAGTACGAGTGCGCATGAGCAGTAGTGAGCCCGTGCGCGCATCCGCAGTAGTGAGTTCGAGTGCGCATGAGCAGTAGTGAGCCCGTGTGCGTATGCGCAGTAGTGAGCCCGAGCGCGCATCCGCAGTAATGAGTCCGAGTGCGCATGAGCAGTAGTGAGGCCGTGTGCGCATGCGCAGTGGTGAGCCCGAGCGCGCATCCGCAGTAGTGAGTCCGAGTGCGCATGAGCAGTAGTGACCCCGTGTGCGCATGCGCAGTAGTGAGCCCGAGCGCGCGTGGTCAGTAGTGGGCCCGATTGCGCATCCGCAGTAGTGAGTCCGAGCACGCATGCGCAGTAGTGAGTCCGAGTGCGCATGAGCAGTAGTTAGCCCGTGTGCGCATGCGCAGTGGTGAGCCCGAGCGCGCATCCGCAGTAGTGAGTTCGAGTGCGCATGAGCAGTAGTGAGCCCGTGTGCGTATGCGCAGTAGTGAGCCCGAGCGCGCATCCGCAGTAATGAGTCCGAGTGCGCATGAGCAGTAGTGAGCCCGTGTGCGCATGCGCAGTGGTGAGCCCGAGCGCGCATCCGCAGTAGTGAGTCCGAGTGCGCATGAGCAGTAGTGACCCCGTGTGCGCATGCGCAGTAGTGAGCCCGAGCGCGCGTGGTCAGTAGTGGGCCCGATTGCGCATCCGCAGTAGTGAGTCCGAGCACGCATGCGCAGTAGTGAGTCCGAGTGCGCATGAGCAGTAGTTAGCCCGTGTGCGCAACCGCAGTAGTGAGCCCGAGCGCGCATCCGCAGGAGTGAGTCCGAGTGCGCATGAGCAGTAGTGAGCCCGTGTGCGCATCAGCAGTAGTGAGCCCGAGCGCCCATCCGCACTAGTCAGTCCGAGTGCGCATGCACAGTAGTGACCCCGTGTGCGCATGCGCAGTAGTGAGCCCGTGCGCGCATACGCAGTAGTGAGCCCGTGTGCGCATGCGCAGTGGAGAGCCCGAGCGCGCATCCGCAGTAGTGAGTCCGAGTGCGCATGAGCAGTAGTGACCCCGTGTGCGCATGCGCAGTAGTGAGTCCGAGCACGCATGCGCAGTAGTGAGTCCGAGTGCGCATGAGCAGTAGTGAGCCCGTGTGCGCATCCGCAGTAGTGAGCCCGAGCGCGCATCCGCAGTAGTGAGTCCGAGTGCGCAGGAGCAGTAGTGAGCCCGTGTGCTCATGAGCAGTAGTGAGTCCGAGTGCGCATGCGCAGTAGTGACCCCGAGTGCGCATGCGCAGTAGTGAGCCCGTGCGCGCATACGCAGTAGTGAGCCCGTGTGCGCATGCGCAGTAGTTAGCCCGAGCGCGCATCCGCAGTAGTGAGTCCGAGTGCGCATGAGCAGTAGTGAGCCCGTATGCATATGAGCAGTAGTGAGCCCGTGTGCGCATGCGCAGTAGTGAGCCCGAGCGCGCATCCGCAGTAGTGGGTCCGAGTGCGCATGAGCAGTAGTGACCCCGTGTGCGCATGCGCAGTAGTGAGCCCGAGCGCGCGTGGTCAGTAGTGGGCCCGATTGCGCATCCGCAGTAGTGAGTCCGAGCACGCATGCGCAGTAGTGAGTCAGAGTGCGCATGCGCAGTAGTGACCCCGTGCGCGCATACGCAGTAGTGAGCCCGTGTGCGCATGCGCAGTGGTGAGCCCGAGCGCGCATCCGCAGTAGTGAGTCCGAGTGCGCATGAGCAGTAGTGACCCCGTGTGCGCATGCGCAGTAGTGAGTCCGAGCACGCATGCGCAGTAGTGAGTCCGAGTGCGCATGAGCAGTAGTGAGCCCGTGTGCGCATCCGCAGTAGTGAGCCCGAGCGCGCATCCGCAGTAGTGAGTCCGAGTGCGCATGAGCAGTAGTGAGCCCGTGTGCGCATGAGCAGTAGTGAGTCCGAGTGCGCATGCGCAGTAGTGACCCCGAGTGCGCATGCGCAGTAGTGAGCCCGTGCGCGCATACTCAGTAGTGAGCCCGTGTGCGCATGCGCAACAGTAAACCCGATTGCGTATGCGCAGTAGTGAGCCCGAGTGCGCATGCGCAGTAGTGACCCCGAGCGCGCATGCGCAGTAGTGAGCCCGTGCGCGCATACGCAGTAGTGCGCCCGTGTGCGCATGCGCAGTAGTGAGTCCGTGTGCGCATTTGCGGGTCTGAGCCGGAGTGCGCATGTTCAGTAGCGACCCCGAGCGCGCATGCGCTGTAGTAAGTCCGAGTGCGCATGAGCAGTAGTGAGCCCGTGTGCGCATGCGCAGTAGTGAGCCCAAGCGCGCATCCGCACTAGTGAGTCCGAGTGCGCATGCGCAGTAGTGACCCCGAGTGCGCATGAGCAGTAGTGAGCCCGTGTGCGCATGCGCAGTTGTGAGCCCGAGCGCGCATCCGCAGTAGTGAGTTCGAGTGCGCATGAGCAGTAGTGAGCCTGTGTGCGTATGCGCAGTAGTGAGCCCGAGCGCGCATCCGCAGTAATGAGTCCGAGTGCGCATGAGCAGTAGTGACCCCGTGTGCGCATGCGCAGTAGTGAGCCCGAGCGCGCGTGGTCAGTAGTGGGCCCGATTGCGCATCCGCAGTAGTGAGTCCGAGCACGCATGCGCAGTAGTGAGTCCGAGTGCGCATGAGCAGTAGTTAGCCCGTGTGCGCATCCGCAGTAGTGAGCCCGAGCGCGCATCCGCAGTAGTGAGTCCGAGTGCGCATGAGCAGTAGTGAGCCCGTGTGCGCATGAGCAGTAGTGAGCCCGAGCGCCCATCCGCACTAGTGAGTCCGAGTGCGCATGCGCAGTAGTGACCCCGAGTGCGCATGCGCAGTAGTGAGCCCGTGCGCGCATACGCAGTAGTGAGCCCGTGTGCGCATGCGCAGTGGTGAGCCCGAGCGCGCATCCGCAGTAGTGAGTCCGAGTGCGCATGAGCAGTAGTGACCCCGTGTGCGCATGCGCAGTAGTGAGTCCGAGCACGCATGCGCAGTAGTGAGTCCGAGTGCGCATGAGCAGTAGTGAGCCCGTGTGCGCATCCGCAGTAGTGAGCCCGAGCGCGCATCCGCAGTAGTGAGTCCGAGTGCGCATGAGCAGTAGTGAGCCCGTGTGCGCATGAGCAGTAGTGACCCCGAGTGCGCATGCGCAGTAGTGAGCCCGAGCGCGCATCCGCAGTAGTGAGTCCGAGTGCGCATGAGTAGTAGTGAGGCCGTGTGCGCACGCGCAGCAGTGAGCCCGATTGCACATCGGCAGTAGTGAGCCCAAGCGCGCATCCGCACTAGTGAGTCCGAGTGCGCATGCGCAGTAGTGACCCCGAGTGCGCATGAGCAGTAGTGAGCCCGTGTGCGCATGCGCAGTAGTGAGCCCGAGCGCGCATCCGCAGTAGTGAGTTCGAGTGCGCATGAGCAGTAGTGAGCCCGTGTGCGTATGCGCAGTAGTGAGCCCGAGCGCGCATCCGCAGTAGTGAGTCCGAGTGCGCATGAGCAGTAGTGACCCCGTGTGCGCATGCGCAGTAGTGAGCCCGAGCGCGCGTGGTCAGTAGTGGGCCCGATTGCGCATCCGCAGTAGTGAGTCCGAGCACGCATGCGCAGTAGTGAGTCCGAGTGCGCATGAGCAGTAGTTAGCCCGTGTGCGCATCCGCAGTAGTGAGCCCGAGCGCGCATCCGCAGTAGTGAGTCCGAGTGCGCATGAGCAGTAGTGAGCCCGTGTGCGCATGAGCAGTAGTGAGCCCGAGCGCCCATCCGCACTAGTGAGTCCGAGTGCGCATGCGCAGTAGTGACCCCGAGTGCGCATGCGCAGTAGTGAGCCCGTGCGCGCATACGCAGTAGTGAGCCCGTGTGCGCATGCGCAGTGGTGAGCCCGAGCGCGCATCCGCAGTAGTGAGTCCGAGTGCGCATGAGCAGTAGTGACCCCGTGTGCGCATGCGCAGTAGTGAGTCCGAGCACGCATGCGCAGTAGTGAGTCCGAGTGCGCATGAGCAGTAGTGAGCCCGTGTGCGCATCCGCAGTAGTGAGCCCGAGCGCGCATCCGCAGTAGTGAGTCCGAGTGCGCATGAGCAGTAGTGAGCCCGTGTGCGCATGAGCAGTAGTGAGCCCGAGCGCCCATCCGCACTAGTGAGTCCGAGTGCGCATGCGCAGTAGTGACCCCGAGTGCGCATGCGCAGTAGTGAGCCCGTGCGCGCATACGCAGTAGTGCGCCCGTGTGCGCATGGGCAGAAGTGAGCTCGAATGCGCATGTGCAGGTCTGACTCGGTGTGCGCATGCGCAGTAGTGACCCCGAGTGCGCGTGCGCTGTAGTGAGCCCGAGCGCGCATCCGCAGTAGTGAGTCCGAGTGCGCATCCGCACTAGTGAGACCGAGTGCGCATGCGCAGTAGTGACCCCGAGTGCGCATGAGCAGTAGTGACCCCGAGTGCGCATGCGCAGTAGTAAGCCCGTGCGCGCATACGCAGTAGTGCGCCCGTGTGCGCATGGGCAGAAGTGAGCTCGAATGCGCATGTGCAGGTCTGACTCGGTGTGCGCATGCGCAGTAGTGAACCCGATTGCGCATCTGCAGTAGTGACTCTGAGTGCGCATGCACAGCAGTGAACCCGATTGCGCGTCTGCAGTGGTGACCCCGAGTGCGCATGTTCAGTAGCGACCCCGAGCGCGCATGCGCTGTAGTAAGTACGAGTGCGCATGAGCAGTAGTGAGCCCGTGTGCGCATGCACAGTAGTGAGTCCGAGTGCGCATGCACAGCAGTGAACCCGATTGCGCGTCTGCAGTGGTGACCCCGAGTGCGCATGTTCAGTAGCGACCCCGAGCGCGCATGCGCTGTAGTAAGTCCGAGTGCGCATGAGCAGTAGTGAGCCCGTGTGCGCATGCGCAGTGGTGAGCCCGAGCGCGCATCCGCAGTAGTGAGTCCGAGTGCGCATGAGCAGTAGTGACCCCGAGTGCGCATGCGCAGTAGTGAGCCCGAGCGCGCGTGGTCAGTAGTGGGCCCGATTGCGCATCCGCAGTAGTGAGTCCGAGCACGCATGCGCAGTAGTGAGTCCGAGTGCGCATGAGCAGTAGTGAGCCCGTGTGCGCATCCGCAGTAGTGAGCCCGAGCGCGCAACCGCAGTAGTGAGTCCGAGTGCGCATGAGCAGTAGTGAGCCCGTGTGCGCATGCGCAGTAGTGAGCCCGAGCGCCCATCCGCACTCGTAAGTCCGAGTGCGTATGCGCAGTAGTGACCCCGAGTGCGCATGCGCAGTAGTGAGCCCGTGCGCGCATACGCAGTAGTGCGACCGTGTGCGCATGGGCAGAAGTGAGCTCGAATGCGCATGTGCAGGTCTGACTCGGTGTGCGCATGCGCAGTAGTGACCCCGAGTGCGCGTGCGCTGTAGTGAGCTCGTGTGCGCATGCGCAGTAGTGAGCCAGTGTACGCATGCGCAGTAGTGAGTCCGTGTGCGCATGTGCAGGTCTGAGCCGGAGTGCGCATGCGCAGTAGTGAACCCGATTGCGCATCTGCAGTAGTGACTCCGAGTGCGCATGCACAGCAGTGAACCCGATTGCGCGTCTGCAGTGGTGATCCCGAGTGCGCATGTTCAGTAGCGACCCCGAGCGCGCATGCGCAGTAGTGAGCCCGAGGGCGCAATCGCAGTAGTGATTCCGAGTGCGCATGAGCAGTAGTGATCCCGAGTTCCCATACGCGGTAGTGGGCCCGATTGCGCATCCGCAGTAGTGAGCCCGAGCGCGCATCCGCAGTAGTGAGTCCGAGTGCACATGAGCAGTAGTGAGCCCGTGTGGGCATGAGCAGTAGTGAGCCCGAGCGCCCATCCGCACTAGTGAGTCCGAGTGCGCATGCGCAGTAGTGACCCCGAGTGCGCATGCGCAGTAGTAAGCCCGTGCGCGCATACGCAGTAGTGCGCCCGTGTGCGCATGGGCAGAAGTGAGCTCGAATGCGCATGTGCAGTTCTGACTCGGTGTGCGCATGCGCAGTAGTGACCCCGAGTGCGCGTGCGCTGTAGTGAGCTCGTGTGCGCATGCGCAGTAGTGAGCCAGTGTACGCATGCGCAGTAGTGAGTCCGTGTGCGCATTTGCGGGTCTGAGCCGGAGTGCGCATGCGCAGTAGTGAACCCGATTGCGCATCTGCAGTAGTGACTCTGAGTGCGCATGCACAGCAGTGAACCCGATTGCGGGTCTGCAGTGGTGACCCCGAGTGCGCATGTTCAGTAGCGACCCCGAGCGCGCATGCGCTGTAGTAAGTCCGAGTGCGCATGAGCAGTAGTGAGCCCGTGTGCGCATGCGCAGTAGTGATCCCGAGTTCCTTTACGCGGTAGTGAGCCCGATTTTGTATCCGCAGTAGTGAGTCCGAGTGCGCATGAGCAGTAGTAAGCCGCGGTGCGCATGCGCAGTAGTGACCCCGAGTGCGCATGGGCTGTAGCGACCCCGAGCGCGCATGTGCAGTAGTGAACCCGTGCGCGCATGCGCAGTAGTGAGCCCGAGCGCGCATCCGCAGTAGAGAGTCCGAGCGCGCATCCGCAGTAGTGAGTCCGAGTGCGCATGTGCAGTAGTGAGCCCGTGCGCGCATGCGCAGTAGTGAGCCCGAGCGCGCATCCGCAGTAGTGAGTCCGAGTGCGCATGAGTAGTAGTGAGGCCGTGTGCGCACGCGCAGCAGTGAGCCCGATTGCACATCGGCAGTAGTGAGCCCGAGCGCGCATGCGCTGTAGTGAGTCCGAGTGCGCATGAGCAGTAGTGAGCCCGTGTGCGCATGCGCAGTAGTGAGTCCGAGTGCGCATGCGCAGTAGTGACCCCGAGTGCGCATGCGCAGTAGTGAGCCCGTGCGCGCATACGCAGTAGTGAGCCCGTGTGCGCATGCGCAGTAGTTAGCCCGAGCGCGCATCCGCAGTAGTGAGTCCGAGTGCGCATGAGCAGTAGTGAGCCCGTATGCGCATGAGCAGTAGTGAGCCCGTGTGCGCATGCGCAGTAGTGAGCCCGAGCGCGCATCCGCAGTAGTGAGTTCGAGTGCGCATGAGCAGGAGTGAGCCCGTGTGCGTATGCGCAGTGGTGAGCGCGAGCGCGCATCCGCAGTAGTGAGTCCGAGTGCGCATGAGCAGTAGTGACCCCGTGTGCGCATGCGCAGTAGTGAGCCCGAGCGCGCGTGGTCAGTAGTGGGCCCGATTGCGCATCCGCAGTAGTGAGTCCGAGCAGGCATGCGCAGTAGTGAGTCCGAGTGCGCATGAGCAGTAGTGAGCCCGTGTGCGCATCCGCAGTAGTGAGCCCGAGCGCGCATCCGCAGTAGTGAGTCCGAGTGCGCATGAGCAGTAGTGCGCCCGTGTGCGCATGCGCAGAAGTGAGCTCGAATGCGCATGTGCAGGTCTGACTCGGTGTGCGCTTGCGCAGTGGTGATCCCGAGTGCGCGTGCGCTGTAGTGAGCTCATGTGCGCATGCGCAGTAGTGAGCCAGTGTACGCATGCGCAGTAGTGAGTCCGTGTGCGCATTTGCGGGTCTGAGCCGGAGTGCGCATGCACAGCAGTGAACCCGATTGCGCGTCTGCAGTGGTGACCCCGAGTGCGCATGTTCAGTAGCGACCCCGAGCGCGCATGCGCTGTATTAAGTCCGAGTGCGCATGGGCAGTAGTGAGCCCGAGCGCGCATCCGCAGTAGTGAGTTCGAGTGCGCATGAGCAGTAGTGAGCCCGTGTGCGTATGCGCAGTAGTGAGCCCGAGCGCGTATCCGCAGTAATGAGTCCGAGTGCGCATGAGCAGTAGTGAGCCCGTGTGCGCATGTGCAGTGGTGAGCCCGAGCGCGCATCCGCAGTAGTGAGTCCGAGTGCGCATGAGCAGTAGTGACCCCGAGTGCGCGTGCGCTGTAGTGAGCTCGTGTGCGCATGCGCAGTAGTGAGCCAGTGTACGCATGCGCAGTAGTGAGTCCGTGTGCGCATGCGCAACAGTAAACCCGATTGCGTATGCGCAGTAGTGAGCCCGAGCGCGCATCCGCAGTAGTGAGTCCGAGTGCGCATGAGCAGTAGTGAGCCCGTGTGCGCATGCGCAGTAGTGAGCCCAAGCGCGCATCCGCACTAGTGAGTACGAGTGCGCATGCGCAGTAGTGACCCCGAGTGCGCATGCGCAGTAGTGAGCCCGTGCGCGCATACGCAGTAGTGCGCCCGTGTGCGCATGCGCAGAAGTGAGCTCGAATGCGCATGTGCAGGTCTGACTCGGTGTGCGCATGCGCAGTGGTGACCCCGAGTGCGCGTGCGCTGTAGTGAGCTCGTGTGCGCATGCGCAGTAGTGAGCCAGTGTACGCATGCGCAGTAGTGAGTCCGTGTGCGCATTTGCGGGTCTGAGCCGGAGTGCGCATGCGCAGTAGTGAACCCGATTGCGCATCTGCAGTAGTGACTCTGAGTGCGCATGCACAGCAGTGAACCCGATTGCGCGTCTGCAGTGGTGACCCCGAGTGCGCATGTTCAGTAGCGACCCCGAGCGCGCATGCGCTGTAGTAAGTCCGAGTGCGCATGAGCAGTAGGGAGCCGGAGTGCGCATGTTCAGTAGCGACCCCGAGCGCGCATGCGCTGTAGTAAGTCCGAGTGCGCATGAGCAGTAGTGAGCCCGTGTGCGCATGCGCAGTAGTGAGCCCAAGCGCGCATCCGCACTAGTGAGTCCGAGTGCGCATGCGCAGTAGTGAGTCCGAGTGCGCATGAGCAGTAGTAAGCCGCGGTGCGCATGCGCAGTAGTGACCCCGAGTGCGCATGGGCTGTAGCGACCCCGAGCGCGCATGTGCAGTAGTGAACCCGTGCGCGCATGCGCAGTAGTGAGCCCGAGCGCGCATCCGCAGTAGAGAGTCCGAGCGCGCATCCGCAGTAGTGAGTCCGAGTGCGCATGTGCAGTAGTGAGCCCGTGCGCGCATGCGCAGTAGTGAGCCCGAGCGCGCATCCGCAGTAGTGAGTCCGAGTGCGCATGAGTAGTAGTGAGGCCGTGTGCGCATGCGCAGCAGTGAGCCCGATTGCACATCGGCAGTAGTGAGCCCGAGCGCGCATGCGCTGTAGTGAGTCCGAGTGCGCATGAGCAGTAGTGAGCCCGTGTGCGCATGCGCAGTAGTGGGCCCGAGCGCGCATCCGCAGTAGTGGGTCCGAGTGCGCATGAGCAGTAGTGAGCCGGAGTGCGCATGCGCAGTAGTGACCCCGAGTGCGCATGGGCAGTAGCGACCCCGATTGCGCATCTGCAGTAGTGACTCCGAGTGCGCATGCGCAACAGTAAACCCGATTGCGTATGCGCAGTAGTGAGCCCGAGTGCGCATGCGCAGTAGTGACCCCGAGCGCGCATGCGCAGTAGTGAGCCCGTGCGCGCATACGCAGTAGTGCGCCCGTGTGCGCATGCGCAGTAGTGAGTCCGTGTGCGCATTTGCGGGTCTGAGCCGGAGTGCGCATGTTCAGTAGCGACCCCGAGCGCGCATGCGCTGTAGTAAGTCCGAGTGCGCATGAGCAGTAGTGAGCCCGTGTGCGCATGCGCAGTAGTGAGCCCAAGCGCGCATCCGCACTAGTGAGTCCGAGTGCGCATGCGCAGTAGTGAGTCCGAGTGCGCATGAGCAGTAGTAAGCCGCGGTGCGCATGCGCAGTAGTGACCCCGAGTGCGCATGGGCTGTAGCGACCCCGAGCGCGCATGTGCAGTAGTGAACCCGTGCGCGCATGCGCAGTAGTGAGCCCGAGCGCGCATCCGCAGTAGAGAGTCCGAGCGCGCATCCGCAGTAGTGAGTCCGAGTGCGCATGTGCAGTAGAGAGCCCGTGCGCGCATGCGCAGTAGTGAGCCCGAGCGCGCATCCGCAGTAGTGAGTCCGAGTGCGCATGAGTAGTAGTGAGGCCGTGTGCGCATGCGCAGCAGTGAGCCCGATTGCACATCGGCAGTAGTGAGCCCGAGCGCGCATGCGCTGTAGTGAGTCCGAGTGCGCATGAGCAGTAGTGAGCCCGTGTGCGCATGCGCAGTAGTGGGCCCGAGCGCGCATCCGCAGTAGTGGGTCCGAGTGCGCATGAGCAGTAGTGAGCCGGAGTGCGCATGCGCAGTAGTGACCCCGAGTGCGCATGGGCAGTAGCGACCCCGATTGCGCATCTGCAGTAGTGACTCCGAGTGCGCATGCGCAACAGTAAACCCGATTGCGTATGCGCAGTAGTGAGCCCGAGTGCGCATGCGCAGTAGTGACCCCGAGCGCGCATGCGCAGTAGTGAGCCCGTGCGCGCATACGCAGTAGTGCGCCCGTGTGCGCATGCGCAGTAGTGAGTCCGTGTGCGCATTTGCGGGTCTGAGCCGGAGTGCGCATGTTCAGTAGCGACCCCGAGCGCGCATGCGCTGTAGTAAGTCCGAGTGCGCATGAGCAGTAGTGAGCCCGTGTGCGCATGCGCAGTAGTGAGCCCAAGCGCGCATCCGCACTAGTGAGTCCGAGTGCGCATGCGCAGTAGTGAGCCCGAGCGCGCATCCGCAGTAGTGAGTTCGAGTGCGCATGAGCAGTAGTGAGCTCGTGTGCGTATGCGCAGTAGTGAGCCCGAGCGCGCATCCGCAGTAATGAGTCCGAGTGCGCATGAGCAGTAGTGAGCCCGTGTGCGCATGCGCAGTGGTGAGCCCGAGCGCGCATCCGCAGGAGTGAGTCCGAGTGCGCATGAGCAGTAGTGACCCCGTGTGCGCATGCGCAGTAGTGAGCCCGAGCGCGCGTGGTCAGTAGTGGGCCCGATTGCGCATCCGCAGTAGTGAGTCCGAGTGCGCATGAGCAGTAGTGAGCCCGTGTGCGCATCCGCAGTAGTGAGCCCGAGCGCGCATCCGCAGTAGTGAGTCCGAGTGCGCATGAGCAGTAGTGAGCCCGTGTGCGCATGAGCAGTAGTGAGCCCGAGCGCCCATCCGCACTAGTGAGTCCGAGTGCGCATGCGCAGTAGTGACCCCAAGCGCGCATGCGCAGTAGTGAGCCCGTGCGCGCATACGCAGTAGTGAGCCCGTGTGCGCATGCGCAGTGGTGAGCCCGAGCGCGCATCCGCAGTAGTGAGTCCGAGTGCGCATGAGCAGTAGTGACCCCGTGTGCGCATGCGCAGTAGTGAGTCCGAGCACGCATGCGCAGTAGTGAGTCCGAGTGCGCATGAGCAGTAGTGAGCCCGTGTGCGCATCCGCAGTAGTGAGCCCGAGCGCGCATCCGCAGTAGTGAGTCCGACTGCGCATGAGCAGTAGTGAGCCCGTGTGCGCATGAGGAGTAGTGAGCCCGAGCGCCCATCCGCACTAGTGAGTCCGAGTGCGCATGCGCAGTAGTGACCCCGAGTGCGCATGCGCAGCAGTGAGCCCGTGCGCGCATACGCAGTAGTGCGCCCGTGTGCGCATGGGCAGAAGTGAGCTCCAATGCGCATGTGCAGGTCTGACTCGGTGTGCGCATGCGCAGTAGTGACCCCGAGTGCGCGTGCGCTGTAGTGAGCCCGAGCGCGCATCCGCAGTAGTGAGTCCGAGTGCGCATGAGTAGTAGTGAGGCCGTGTGCGCATGCGCAGCAGTGAGCCCGATTGCACATCGGCAGTAGTGAGCCCGAGCGCGCATGCGCTGTAGTGAGTCCGAGTGCGCCTGAGCAGTAGTGAGCCCGTGTGCGCATGCGCAGTAGTGAGTCCGAGTGCGCATGCGCAGTAGTGACCCCGAGTGCGCATGCGCAGTAGTGAGCCCGTGCGCGCATACGCAGTAGTGAGCCCGTGTGCGCATGCGCAGTAGTTAGCCCGAACGCGCATCCGCAGTAGTGAGTCCGAGTGCGCATGAGCAGTAGTGAGCCCGTATGCGCATGAGCAGTAGTGAGCCCGTGTGCGCATGCGCAGTAGTGACCCCGAGTGCGCATGCGCAGTAGTGAGCCCGTGCGCGCATACGCAGTAGTGAGCCCGTGTGCGCATGCGCAGTAGTTAGCCCGAACGCGCATCCGCAGTAGTGAGTCCGAGTGCGCATGAGCAGTAGTGAGCCCGTATGCGCATGAGCAGTAGTGAGCCCGTGTGCGCATGCGCAGTAGTGAGCCCGAGCGCGCATCCGCAGTAGTGAGTTCGAGTGCGCATGAGCAGTAGTGAGCTCGTGTGCGTATGCGCAGTAGTGAGCCCGAGCGCGCATCCGCAGTAATGAGTCCGAGTGCGCATGAGCAGTAGTGGGCCCGTGTGCGCATGCGCAGTGGTGAGCCCGAGCGCGCATCCGCAGGAGTAAGTCCGAGTGCGCATGAGCAGTAGTGACCCCGTGTGCGCATGCGCAGTAGTGAGCCCGAGCGCGCGTGGTCAGTAGTGGGCCCGATTGCGCATCCGCAGTAGTGAGTCCGAGTGCGCATGAGCAGTAGTGAGCCCGTGTGCGCATCCGCAGTAGTGAGCCCGAGCGCGCATCCGCAGTAGTGAGTCCGAGTGCGCATGAGCAGTAGTGAGCCCGTGTGCGCATGAGCAGTAGTGAGCCCGAGCGCCCATCCGCACTAGTGAGTCCGAGTGCGCATGCGCAGTAGTGACCCCAAGCGCGCATGCGCAGTAGTGAGCCCGTGCGCGCATACGCAGTAGTGAGCCCGTGTGCGCATGCGCAGTGGTGAGCCCGAGCGCGCATCCGCAGTAGTGAGTCCGAGTGCGCATGAGCAGTAGTGACCCCGTGTGCGCATGCGCAGTAGTGAGTCCGAGCACGCATGCGCAGTAGTGAGTCCGAGTGCGCATGAGCAGTAGTGAGCCCGTGTGCGCATCCGCAGTAGTGAGCCCGAGCGCGCATCCGCAGTAGTGAGTCCGACTGCGCATGAGCAGTAGTGAGACCGTGTGCGCATGAGGAGTAGTGAGCCCGAGCGCCCATCCGCACTAGTGAGTCCGAGTGCGCATGCGCAGTAGTGACCCCGAGTGCGCATGCGCAGCAGTGAGCCCGTGCGCGCATACGCAGTAGTGCGCCCGTGTGCGCATGGGCAGAAGTGAGCTCCAATGCGCATGTGCAGGTCTGACTCGGTGTGCGCATGCGCAGTAGTGACCCCGAGTGCGCGTGCGCTGTAGTGAGCCCGAGCGCGCATCCGCAGTAGTGAGTCCGAGTGCGCATGAGTAGTAGTGAGGCCGTGTGCGCATGCGCAGTAGTGAGCCCGTGTGCGCATGCGCAGTAGTGAGTCCGAGTGCGCATGCGCAGTAGTGACCCCGAGTGCGCATGCGCAGTAGTGAGCCCGTGCGCGCATACGCAGTAGTGAGCCCGTGTGCGCATGCGCAGTAGTTAGCCCGAACGCGCATCCGCAGTAGTGAGTCCGAGTGCGCATGAGCAGTAGTGAGCCCGTATGCGCATGAGCAGTAGTGAGCCCGTGTGCGCATGCGCAGTAGTGACCCCGAGTGCGCATGCGCAGTAGTGAGCCCGTGCGCGCATACGCAGTAGTGAGCCCGTGTGCGCATGCGCAGTAGTTAGCCCGAACGCGCATCCGCAGTAGTGAGTCCGAGTGCGCATGAGCAGTAGTGAGCCCGTATGCGCATGAGCAGTAGTGAGCCCGTGTGCGCATGCGCAGTAGTGAGCCCGAGCGCGCATCCGCAGTAGTGGGTCCGAGTGCGCATGAGCAGTAGTGAGCCCGTGTGCGTATGCGCAGTAGTGAGCCCGAGCGCGCATCCGCAGTAATGAGTCCGAGTGCGCATGAGCAGTAGTGAGCCGGAGTGCGCATGCGCAGTAGTGACCCCGAGTGCGCATGGGCAGTAGCGACCCCGATTGCGCATCTGCAGTAGTGACTCCGAGTGCGCATGCGCAACAGTAAACCCGATTGCGTATGCGCAGTAGTGAGCCCGAGTGCGCATGCGCAGTAGTGACCCCGAGCGCGCATGCGCAGTAGTGAGCCCGTGCGCGCATACGCAGTAGTGCGCCCGTGTGCGCATGCGCAGTAGTGAGTCCGTGTGCGCATTTGCGGGTCTGAGCCGGAGTGCGCATGTTCAGTAGCGACCCCGAGCGCGCATGCGCTGTAGTAAGTCCGAGTGCGCATGAGCAGTAGTGAGCCCGTGTGCGCATGCGCAGTAGTGAGCCCAAGCGCGCATCCGCACTAGTGGGTCCGAGTGCGCATGCGCAGTAGTGACCCCGAGTGCGCATGAGCAGTAGTGACCCCGAGTGCGCATGCGCAGTAGTAAGCCCGTGCGCGCATACGCAGTAGTGCGCCCGTGTGCGCATGGGCAGAAGTGAGCTCGAATGCGCATGTGCAGGTCTGACTCGTTGTGCGCATGCGCAGTAGTGACCCCGACTGCGCGTGCGCTGTAGTGGGCCCGTGTGCGCATGCGCAGTAGTGAGCCCAAGCGCGCATCCGCACTAGTGAGTCCGAGTGCGCATGCGCAGTAGTGACCCCGAGTGCGCATGAGCAGTAGTGACCCCGAGTGCGCATGCGCAGTAGTAAGCCCGTGCGCGCATACGCAGTAGTGCGCCCGTGTGCGCATGCGCAGAAGTGAGCTCGAATGCGCATGTGCAGGTCTGACTCGTTGTGCGCATGCGCAGTGGTGACCCCGAGTGCGCGTGCGCTGTAGTGAGCTCGTGTGCGCATGCGCAGTAGTGAGCCAGTGTACGCATGCGCAGTAGTGAGTCCGTGTGCGCATTTGCGGGTCTGAGCCGGAGTGCGCATGCGCAGCAGTGAACCCGATTGCGCATCTGCAGTAGTGACTCTGATTGCGCATGCACAGCAGTGAACGCGATTGCGCGTCTGCAGTGGTGACCCCGAGTGCGCATGTTCAGTAGCGACCCCGAGCGCGCATGCGCTGTAGTAAGTCCGAGTGCGCATGGGCAGTAGTGAGCCCGTGTGCGCATGCGCAGTGGTGAGCCCGAGCGCGCATCCGCAGTAGTGAGTCCGAGTGCGCATGAGCAGTAGTGACCCCGAGTGCGTATGCGCAGTAGTGAGCCCGAGCGCAGGTGGTCAGTAGTGGGCCCGATTGCGCATCCGCAGTAGTGAGTCCGAGCACGCATGCGCAGTAGTGAGTCCGAGTGCGCATGAGCAGTAGTGAGCCCGTGTGCGCATCCGCAGTAGTGAGCCCGAGCGCGCAACCGCAGTAGTGAGTCCGAGTGCGCATGAGCAGTAGTGAGCCCGTGTGCGCATGCGCAGTAGTGAGCCCGTGTGCGCATGCGCAGTAGTGAGCCCGAGCGCGCATCCGCAGTAGTGGGTCCGAGTGCGCATGAGCAGTAGTGAGCCCGTGTGCGTATGCGCAGTAGTGAGCCCGAGCGCGCATCCGCAGTAATGAGTCCGAGTGCGCATGAGCAGTAGTGAGCCGGAGTGCGCATGCGCAGTAGTGACCCCGAGTGCGCATGGGCAGTAGCGACCCCGATTGCGCATCTGCAGTAGTGACTCCGAGTGCGCATGCGCAACAGTAAACCCGATTGCGTATGCGCAGTAGTGAGCCCGAGTGCGCATGCGCAGTAGTGACCCCGAGCGCGCATGCGCAGTAGTGAGCCCGTGCGCGCATACGCAGTAGTGCGCCCGTGTGCG